>OY720171.1:11638206-12999809 GCA_963082885.1 Parascotia fuliginaria
AGTAGTAAATAAAATAAATACTTATTACTTATTACAGAAATCATTTTGACGAAATAAATTTAAAAAATCAAACTATTATTGGCTTGATTAGTTCTTAATTGAATGACTAGTTTATTGCTCACAAAAAATATACATAAAATAAATACTGAGCATCACAATACTGCAATAAGTTCCTATGAAGACAAAGAAAAAAGACAACAATTTATATATTTAAAACTTGCTATGATTGGAAATAGCCTAGTCCGTTGTGGATGTTATAGGCATTATTTGAGTGGTGAAGCACGTGACCTTGACCCCAGAGAATAGGCCTAACCTGCCCCAAAAGCGTTCAGTTAAAAGTTGGCGGTCGATATACAAGATCGGGTTCGCGCAAGCGCTAACATTCCCGCTTGTCTAATCGATCTGCCCGCCCACGTGACGCAACGCATTTGCGGGGATTCTTTGCGCACACCTCAAACTCTTTAAACCACACATTTTATCTTAAACTTGTTAAAGATCTTTTGTATTACAATTATTTCATCATACAATACAAATGAAATACGAGTAAAAATTGCTACTTCATCAATACTTGACATTGAAAGTTATGTTTCATTTGAAAAATGATACGATGCTTTTAAATGGTGCATTTTTAAAAAATATTTGCAGTAACTAAAGCAGTAATTGTTAACCTTACAAACTCATAAATAGCGTTATCATCTATTGTAACACTCACATATTTTATGAATCTACTTTCAGACCTAAATTTTAGCTAGACCTTAGTTCAGATTTGGATGAAACCTGCCGCTCAGCTACTACTGAATTTTTTTCTAAATAAAATTGTCTGCACGTGGTAAATAGTAAAATATCCTTAGAAAACACTACGTTAGATAAACGAAAAATACTCCTGATGAAACAACAATCTGTAGCCATTGACAATGACTTTCTAACTTTCTAAAAACATTACATCGTTCATGACTTACCATGACAAAGAATATAACATGTCGTTTGCATTGTCCTCGAAAACGCCATGCAATAGCAGTTGAAGATATTGGAGCTGGATGATTAATCTACAGTACCTTAATTTAATAATAATGTTTAATATTAATTCATGGATGGTTAAACGTCTTCTGAATTTATAAATATTTAAGAGAACTATAAAGATAGGAAAAATTAAACTAATTTTAGGAATATAATACTATAACTTATAAGCATGCGTGAAGTGTAACCTGGTCATTCATTCCTGGTGGAATGACGTTGCTGCTTGTCGGCAAACATAAAGTAGATACTATAAGCAACATTGTTTGTTGGAAACATCCTTTAGCGATAACATTGGATGCAAGTCTACAGGGAAACGATCGCAGTCATAGTTTACAAAAAAAATTTGCTAAAGAATCGGGGTAGTCAAACAGCGTAATGAATCTTGCACTTCTAAATTTGAGTTCAAAATGAGAAGAATCTGCTGACTATTAATATAGTGTAGATAAATAGAATATACTACATAATTATGTATTTTGTTAAAGACACCAGTATAATTTAATATTGAAGTATATTTGCATTTTAATGTAACTTCAGTGTGTATACAATTACCTACATTACAGTTATTGCGAATTCGAACGATGAATTAGTTAGTATAATCGTTTGGGTTGGCAATAATTGTGAAAAATATAAAGATTTTTAAAACCTTGTAAATTAATGTGCGATAAACGAACGCAAAAATAAGGTTACTTAAAAATCGAATAATCGTATGATTTATATGAATGAACGCGATGGGGACAGTCCACTCGATCCCCAACCAATATATTACGCCATTTATATTCTCATTAGTGGTTCCATTTGATCAGATTAGCAAAACTCCCTTGAGGTAACAACTCATCATTTCTTGTAAACGTCGTATTAGTTGTTTCACTGAAAGTTTACAGATCTTAAATTCATCTAAATATAAACCAAGTTGTTCGTCCAAATAATTGCTCTGTCAAGAGGCCTCTGTACCTACGTACCTTTAGACCATAGCCATATAAACGACAGCTACGTTTTCGTATTATTGGTCTTACCTTGGATTTTGCCTTATAACACAACATTAATTTACCAAAATAGTCTATAGATTATTTTGTGTAGCTTTTCTAAATAAACATCTCATTCATTGTTATAAATTGTTTTAATCTTAAACTATAGCTATTTTTGCGATTTTAGTAAACTTTTTAAAGACTGTTGCTTTAGATTCCTTAATATATTACTTTTTTTCAATAACTACATAAGATCAGGTTTTTTTGGTTAGGTAAACCAAAAGTTGTCATCTGCGTTTCTCTCTTTGCGACAGCAACTTTCGCTTGCATTGTAATGCTCGCTTTGATAAATAAATGACTGAATGGGAATACGTGGTGTGGCTCTTCCTTTTTACAATTTCAAATCATTTTAGTAGATCCACGCTGGTTTCAGCATGAATGGGCCGGATCGTCCGGGGAAGTACTAACCTCTCATAGAAGATCGACGTAAGAATAGTAGTATCCGTACTACTATTCACCCCTTTCCCCTTTCCTTACCTCCCTCATTCCCTTCCCCTAACCCCATTCCCAGCCGCCATAGTGGAGGCCACCATACTAGCAGTTTAAGACTATGGCTTTTGGTATGGTGGCCACCACTTCTGGATTCCACTGACTGCTTACCATCAGGCGGGGTGGAGTCACTTAGGTAGGCTAATATAAAAAAAAAAATCGAAATACGGGTTTACAGGGATCATAAATTAGTATAGGGTATCATCATAATCAGCTTTTAAGCATGCAAAATTTCATATTTTGATTTTATTAATTTAGTGTTGTTAGTGTAGTGTTATATACTATTTCTTCTTTAATAACAATTTTATCCTTAGTATAATAATACATTAGGATCATCCACCAGCAACTTGCTTTGCGGTACAAACGTCGAAGTGCCGTACTACAGGTATAATTCTGAGCCGGTTTTCAAGAATGGTCGTGTGACATTGTACTGGGATCGATCTATCATCACTGATAGGACTATTGTTGCCAATAATCCTGACATAGTGGTGATAGATCGATTAGCGCCTTATAATGATCATCGACGTCACCATTCCACATGATGATAATCTCGTGAAAGCTGAAAAAGGCAAACAGATCAAGTATCTGGATTTAGTTCACGTGGTTGTCGACATGTGGGATGTGGATTCGGTGATCATTGTTCCGATAGTAGTTACAGTGAATGGACTTATTGCTAAAAATCTCGACCAACATCTTAAGATCTCGCATTAGCTGATTGGGTCAACGGGCAGATACAGAAGGCAGTGCTGCTTGACACAGCCTACATTGTGAGGAGGTTCCTATCTCTGGTGCCATAACCACCGGTAGTTTGGTCCCTGTACCCGAAGCCGGTGGGTCTCGAATTTTTTTATTTTTAAATGTATGTGGTTTTATTAACCGACTTAAAAAAAAGGAGGTTTCTCAATTCGACCGTATAGGTATATATTTTTTTATGTGTGTTCGCGGATAACTTCGTCGTTTATGAACCGATTTTGATGATTCTTTTTTTTCTGGAAAGAAGATATTCCAAGGGTGGTACCATGATAAGGAAACCAGGATCTGATGATTGCATCCTAGAGAAAACGCAGGGAAACCTTTGAAAAACGTAGTGGTGAATAGTGCATTTGTTATGTTATTCGAATTAATCCCACCCTCTCCCTTTTTATCCAGAACAACACGTGCGGGACTAAAGTGCCACCCTTTCACAGTGGAATCTAAAGGGTCTCGAACCAAACGGTTCAGCACTTCATACTTTTGTCGCTCAATTAAAGCCTGGAACTCTTTGCCAGCGCATGTGTTCCCATCTAATTTTGATCCTGGGTCTTTTAAGCGGGGCGTGAAAATGCATCTCACTAAGCCGCCATAGTGGAGGCCACCATACCAGTAGTTTGGCTTTTGGAATGGTGTCCGCCACTTCTGGATTCCACTTACTGCTTACCATCAGGCAGAGTGGAGTCACTTTGGTAGGCTAATATAAAAAAAAAAAAAAAATTCATTAAGTATTTTAAGGCACTTCTATTTAGTGAAGGCTTCGATCTGATGATGGTGCCGAAAGACAGTCGAGGGAACTTCTGAACGATTTACAGGAATTACTTGGTGTTTGGACTTAATTCATTTCTAATGATGAGAACTTTGCACCCATATGGGTTATAAGTGCCATTACAGGTGACCTAAGTAAGATTTAGATCTACCCATTACTAAAAAAGTATTTAAGTATGTATCCGCATGCTAGAATATATGCTTACTTTGGATCTAGATGGCGTTGTGTGTTAGTTGTTGTGATATAACTATTTCCTATATACCTACCTATAACATTTCACAACAATTACATTTTTAAAAATAAGTTGTTCAAACAGGAAAGTATCGAGAAAGTAAAAAATAAATTTACTTAGCACAAAGTAATTCGCATCGTTAATCAGATATCTGTTTGAAGTCGGTTTTCTTTTGTTAAAAAATATTTCATTATAACTTATTTTAAAAATGTAATTTTTGTGAAATGTTATAGGAAATAGTAATATCACAACAACTACACACAACGTCATCTAGACCCAAAGTAAGCATATATTCTAGAATGCGGATACATACTTAAATACTTTTTTATTATTAATAAATACAAACATATATTATATTTATTATGCATAGAAACACCCAGACCAATGTAAATATGCATGTTAATGCGCACAAATATTTACACTAAACGCGAATCGAACCCGCCACCTCTGCGTGGCAGTCCCTACACATTAAGGAATTGAACCTAGGGGACCAAACCCGTACCACCGAACCACAGAGGTAGTCAAATAAATAAATAATAGTATAACGATTGCTCAAAATAACCTTTCTTATAAAATTTTTCATTTATTTTTTTGTCTCCATTTAGATTTTTTAATAAAAGAACACGAGATTCAACATTTTGAGTCTCATGTTCTTCTATTAAAAATTGGATTTGTTTTATCTATTATGCTCGTGATACCGTTAAACCATATTATTATGCAAGATCATTATATTACTTAATTTGAATACATTTTGGTGTCCTACTCATTTGTAGATAGGAAAACCCACCTATAACCCGAATTGAAAATTAATCAACTTGTATTTCTCATTCACACATGAATCATTTCAGTCGGTCAATGTCAACAGTAAGTAAACCTGGTTATCGTATTTACGTCTTTTTTATTGAAGAGAATTAATTTTATAGTTGATAAATTATGGTGTAAATATAGTAAGACTAGAATATAGAGCCGAATAAACTAGATGAATTAACGCATTAACACACATGTAAATAAATAAATAGCCCTCTAGTCAACACGAAGATACCGGTGAAGCGGAATTAGAATGAAGTGCGCGCCGCGACTGCGGCGCGGCCGTGTGCCACGTCATTGCCGTGACCCACTGACATAGATCCGCGGGGCCGCCTGCACCGATATCTGCACGCGCCGCGCTCTTCCTCCACTGCCCCTTTACTCTTTTACCTATAATTTGTATTTCAATGAATTTTGCCTCTCGGACTGTATCGTAATATTCCGTGTCACTAAGAAAACTGGCTTTGTGTGTAGTTTTACTAGAAGCAAGGTATTTAGACTGATAACGCAATTATTTTTTTAAAGGTCTTGATTTTGAAATTTTACTAATAATAATTTATTAAACGTACCATAGAAGTAATAAAAATCCAAGCAGGTATCCTAATTTTTTACTTATATTTAAATGTAAAATTTTAAAATATTTATATGTAAATGTTTTAAAGTACCTACGTAAGATATTTTAACATTTTCCGTCTTAGATGTTATAAAAATCTTGCGATTGAATTATGCAATGGATGACCTTGTTATCTAAATTGTGCACTTGACACAAATACTGTTCCATTTCACTTTCATGTAGGTACAAGTGGCTACGTCACGGCGGCGGCGGCGGCGGCGCTCAACGTATCGTTGCATGCCGCGAGTTCTATGTAGACGTAAAATTATTGGTAATTGGTATTGGTATTGTATTTTATAATCTAAATAACATTGAACTATTTCATTGAATATATTTTTATTATTTGCCAGTATTAAGTAGGTACTTATATTAAAATAAAAAACTTTTTATGGACATGCTGTATACTCATGCTACTCATGGCTCGATAAATCACATAAAAATGTTAACTTATTTATTTGTCTCATGAAGAACTTCATTTATCTTATTCAGGTATCAAGATAAAAACGTAGAGAACACAAATGATCAACGTAATAGAAACCTCTGTGTTTCTTTGCAGTAATAATAGAATTTTAATTTCAGTATTTTTCTCCAATTTACAAACATAATATTTCCTTACCATTGGGCAAAAATCCAATCAGTGTTATCGCTGTATGCTTTAGAAACAATCCAACAGAGCAAACGTGTTGGACTAGTATTAGTTACGTTTTTTTTACGCACATATTTTATTAGTATATTGGCATTAGAAATACTCTTTTTATGAGTACCTACTGTGATTATTAGTTACTTTTATGTTTTAATTAAACCTTCGAGTTCTTTTATGTAAATCATTTTAACATACTTACCAAGAAGTTATTTTTATGTTTCTTTATTCCTCGACATTGATTGTTTATTATATTCTAGTCGTGTTTCGCAACAAATAGATAGCTGAAATGAAATAGCAAACAATTTTTTGTAGTATTTATAAGTCGTATCAATTCGTAGATGGTCGGTTATATTCGGCAAGTTGAACATAGTCGTGATTGTGAGTGAGAACGCAGGCGAGTAGGTTAAGTTGCGAGTGACGTTGGTGTGACTGTAGTAGCGATATCGTTCAGTCCGTCAGTCAGTCCACCTTCTCACGCTCTTAGCCGTCGGTGTCGTCGTCACCGTCGTCGCGGCCGACGTTTTGCGTCGTGTCCCGCCGCGCCGTTCGTCGTGTTGATAATTTGTAAAGCGGCGAACGAAAAGGATGAGGGTATATCTACGTCTCGCCTTTCAGTTGACTTTCATCGTCGTTTTGTAGCGAACGTTTCGCACGTATATCGATAGGAAATTGCACTATCACTACGTAATAAAGTTATAGCATGTTATTGTCGGCAATATTGAATTTTAACGAGACGTAATACAAACTACGTTACTTTTCTGTTAATATTTCGTTGTTCAGTTAAGAGTGTGATTTAAACCTTCATATTATAAAAAAAATAGCGTCGCGGCGGTCGTGGCGCAATGCAGTGTATGTTTGGATGCGGATACAAATTGTGCTGTTTAAAGTTGATAAAGGGAGACAAACGGTTCTTGAAAAGTGGCGGTGAACGCTTGAGTGTGCCTTAGCCATGCTGCCTATGGTACAAACAGAACCCCTGCTTTTTAACTGTGATGTCCATTCAGTCAGTGTGGCCGCATCTCCTCCGGCCACATTGCCTCCTTCGCTCACACCGGACTCGGATGTCGATGAACTAGTTGATATCTTCTTCGATGTTGATGTTGCCGTCAACACTTTGCCGAGGTAATTTACTTATTACTACAATGTGTTCACAGCACATAAAATAAAAAAATGAAAAATCATAACATGTTAAAAAAATATTTATTTATTTATTGTTAGATGACGTTCAAGTCAGTACATTCATAACAGTACATATAATATAACGTACGCACTACTTACTGTCTACTTAATAATAAAAATAAATTCGCTGCGTTGTCGGTTTATACCAAACTTGTTGTTTATCAATTGCACTGTAAGTACCTACTTGGCGTAGGCAATACCGATCCAATGACATAAAACACCCGAGACCCAGAATTATTACGGGTCACATATTAAAGATAAAACGTGTAATGGTAACCGATAAGAAAATATATATACAATCAACAAAATAATGCTAATCCATTTAAGTCTGATCTTTGTGTCAGAATAAATTTTATAAGATAAGTACAAAAGTATTGCGTAATCTGATTCAAAAAACAATTGATGGAAAATGTAAAATCTAATAAATATCGTTATCGCACGTACCTAGTTGCGTAACTCAAATTAAAATTAACATTATAAAAGTAACACCAACAGGTGTGGAAATGCATTCTTGCAACTTTCTTTTATTTTACTTGCCTACTAAATTACATTTTACTATTTAGTTCATAGTGTTATAAATAACTGAGGCACAGCAGGACCTTGATAAACTAAATATTGGGATTAAACAAGATCTGTTGACTATAAACACTGACAAAACTTCATACATAATATTTCCATATTCATTTTTTTTTCTAAAATCAAAAAAAACAAAACAGATTTCCTTTCGCTTACAGTATATAACCAATAGATCTCAAGATGAAACCAAGAAAAATACCTGGGTTTAATCTTAGACAGCAGATTAACATTTATACCGCATATTTATAATTTAAAATCGAAATTAATTTCATTAACTGGAGCTCTGAGAACTATTTCTAAACTAGTACCATTTAAACTGCGGTGGTCAGTGTACAACACCTTAATGAAACCACGATTAGAGTATTTGATACAGGTATGAGGTCATGTTGCTCCTACTAACTTTCGTGAATTACATCACAAGTAACACAAAATAAACTCATTAAAGTACTATTTAATTATAATTACAAATACTTAACACCTACCAAAAGAAAATCCTTAGCAAAACTTAACTACTCGATATTTATAAATAAACTATACATACTAATATGCATACTAATAAAGAAATACTTACTAATAAATAAAATTCACTCACAAATTATACTTAAACATAAAACACATCATTATTATACCAGAAATACGAATAATATAGAACTACCATGAACCCAATACGGTAAGAAATCTATAGAATATTATGAGGGAGCTCAACTATACGTATATAACAAATTGCCTACAAATGTAAATACCTAATATTATTTCATTTAAAAAAAAAAATTATCACACTTAGTACCTAACATATTTAGTTAATTAAAAATAGAGTTGAATAAAGTAGTACTCGTAATAAATAAAGTGAGTTGTAATCTTTTCGGCGGTTTATGACTACAATGAGAAATGACAACTTCTTGAATTGTCCATTTCTTAAAATGTCCATTTCTTGAAATGTCCACTTCTTGGAACGTCCACTTCTTGAAATGACTACTTCTTAAAATGAACACTTCTCGAAATGTCCATTTCTTGAAATGTCTACTTCTTGAAATTGCCACTTGGTTAAATGTCAACTTTTACAAGTCATTATTATGTGTAGACATATTAAATTAAACAGGCGGGCAGTTCCTATTATATACAAACCAAGAGCTCCACCTCTTGTGAAAACCTAGAATATGGGCTTATGATAATTGCATTTATAATATAATAAATCACACTTTTTGATTGCAATCATAATTACCAGTTATTGTGTAGCTGCAGACAGCTCAGTTCACACATCTCCAACGCTATGTACCGCTATTATTTTGTAAACTGAAGTTGTATCGGATTTGCCAAACATTATCGTCTCTTTACCCTTCTGATTTAATGTAATCACCAATTCTTTATTTTCCAATGCTGCAACGTAACAAACTAAGCCAGGAGTCAATAATATTAAATTCTTTTTTCGAACCATGGTTTCTAAGTGGCCTGCTCTTTAAAAAGTAAATCAGATAAAAAGTTTTCTTATTAATAGAATACAAGTGGCTGTGTTTATACGTATGTTGATATTGTGATTGTGATCATTATCTTTAAAAGTAAACTGATTTGATAAATGTCTGGGGATGTCAACACGTGCGGGACTAAAGTGCCACCCTTTCACAGTGGAATCTAAAGGGTCTCGAACCAAACGGTTCAGCACTTCATACTTTTGTCGCTCAATTAAAGCCTGGAACTCTTTGCCAGCGCATGTGTTCCCATCTAATTTTGATCCTGGGTCTTTTAAGCGGGGCGTGAAAAAGCATCTCACTAAGCCGCCATAGTGGAGGCCACCATACCAGTAGTTTGGCTTTTGGAATGGTGTCCGCCACTTCTGGATTCCACTTACTGCTTACCATCAGGCAGAGTGGAGTCACTTTGGTAGACTAATATAAAAAAAAAAAAAAAAAATGATTCTAAATAAGTGATAGGGTCTACTAAATATACCAGAAAAAAACAATGTAGAAATGTAGAAGTGGACATTTCAAGAAGTGGACATTACAAGAAGTGGACAATTCAAGAAGTTGTCCTTTTTAATTGTGGTCATTTCTCATTGTGGTCTTAAACCGCCAAAATGATTGTAATGTTCTTTGAGAAATAAATAAATTCTTTATACCGAAAGCATGTTAGTGCTTACGAGTCAATGTTCTTGTCACATTATGTGATCAGTGATCACTATTAAGAAATCATGGATAATTATCTCAGGGTTTTCAGCGGTTTAAGACCACAATGAGAAATGACCACAATTAAAAAGGACAACTTCTTGAATTGTCCGCTTCTTAGAATGTCCACTACTTGAAATGTCCACTTCTACATTTCTACATTGGTTTTTTCTGGTATATTTAGTAGACCCTATCACTTATTTAGAAAGTGTTCTTTTATTCCGTTTTTTTTTCAATGACATTCGCCGTATTATGTCAAGTCGTATTGCCTGTTTCTGTCCTGTAAAAACAAACCATTAATGATTTATTAAATTATAAATGCAATTATCTTAAGCCCGTATTCTAGGTTTTCACAAGGGGTGGGCTGCTGGTTTTTATATAATGGGAACTGCCCGACCGTTCAATTTTAATATACCTACACATAATAATGGCTTGCAAAAGTTGGCATTTAACGAAGTGGCCATTTCAAGAAGTATTTCTCAAGGAAGTGAGGAAAGAGGAAAAGGAGACCCAATTTTCCCCCTTTCCTCTTTCCTCACTTCCCTCATTCCCTTCCCCTAAACCTATTCTCAGCCGCCATAGTGAAGGCCACCATACCAGCAGTTAAAGACGATGGCTTTTAGTATAGTGGCCACCACTTCTGGATTTCACTGACTGCTTAACGTCGAGCGGGGTGGATTCACTTTGGTAGATTAATATAAAAAAATAAGTAGACATTTCAAGAAATAAACATTTCGAAAAGTGGTAATTTCAAGAATTGACCATTTCAAGAAATTGATATTTCGAGAAGTGGTCATTTCAAGAAGTAGCCATTTCCAGAAATAGTCATTTAAAGTTGTTGTCATTTCGCATTGTGGTCATAAACCGCCGAAAAGATCTCAGGATATACGCCCGTTTCCTTGCTGAATGATTTGCTGAAACAATCTTGTAAAAGATTTTAGTGAAGGTACTCTGTTAGTACACTCATTAGGCATTTCGCAAATTTCATGTAGTAAAATAATAATAATAATAAAAAAAATATTTATTACACAAAAACAGAAAACCAAAATACAAAAATATTTTTTTGTTCACATTATTGCACAATTCTTTATTGTTCACTTTAGTTTTATCCAACTGCCAACAGGAGATTTTCAATTCCTAAGTATTTTTTTTAATGTCTTTCATTTTGAAGTTTTAAACTTCAAAATGAAAGAAACTTTTAAAGCTGGCGTTTTATAGACAGATCCACGCTGCTTTTATTAATAATGGGTTGGATCGAAGTACTACCCTATCATAGAAGATCGACGTAAGAGTAATTAATATCCATACTATTGCGTTTCGTTCGGTGAGTGAAAGCGCCGGAGGTCTAATTGCTGCAGAGATGATAATCCTAGCAGCAAGTGTGTTACCAGCTGAGTTTCCGCGGAATCAATGGGAGGGTGGTGTGGACCGACCCGCCGGCCACTGGGAGACCCGTCGAAACGGTGGTGCCGCTGGCCGCCCGCGGCATAGTACATGGGTCCAACTAAGCCTAGCCACTCTAGGAGGCTGCCCACCAGTTCGCGCATACTCCGGGAGTGGTTTTTCGTGCCGATTGGTGACCAGATGGTGAGACCCGGCGACCATTTTCGAGAGGGTACTGAGGCCCTTCCTTCCGGCGACTTCTGGTATGGTGTCCACCACTTCTTGATTTCACTGACTGCTTACCATCAGGCAGAGTGGGATCACTTTGGTGGGCTAATATAAAAATAAATGTATGCATAAACTTTTTCGTCGATAAAATAAACTTGTCCGAAGTTTTCCTATTTTTTAAAATAGATTTCTCTATCTAAACGCCAGATTAGTATATCCTTTATAAAAAAGCAAACGTGTATCTATATAAAATAATAAAAAATATAATCGGTCGAATTGAGAAACCCTTTTTTTCAGTCAGTTAATAACTGCGTCACGTACCTAACTAATATGTTTATTACATTCAAGGTTTTCCGATACATACAAAGAAAACGAAACCGATACTTGACTGTATGGAGTATCAGAATAACGATTGTTGGGTGAAATGCAAAATGGATGTACCTTGTATGTATCTCACCATAATTATGTAGTTAAAACATTAACGAGTAATTAAATTTATATTTTATATCTTTTTCTTTTCCATTAAACTTTATAGAGAAATTCCCCTTTTATGTTATCGGAAAGGTTTCATTATTACTGAGAAGCTAAGGCCTAGTTCATAAGGGTCAAAATTAGTTTAGTATTTTTTAAACTTAAAAACATTGATGGTCAAAGTGGCAATTGACGTATAGGTCAAACCCCTCCTTTTCAGGTAGAGCGAAAAAAATAATAGAAAAGCGAATCATAACTTTTTTGACTACAGTTTTATTGACGAATTACCTAGAAGAGTACAAAAATTTATGCGCACACGCATGAATTTCAATTTGAATGATGGATGTTACGACAAAATATGAATTTTAGTTTAAAACTTTATATGTCGAAATCTCAGAATATATTTATGATATCAAACACTTAAATAATCTGTTGATAAAGCTCCGTGTTAAGCAAATAATCGTGTAAAAAACTGATTTTACTAAATAATCCTATACACTAATTGCCACTTTAACCATCAACATAATGTATGTAACAATAAGTAAAAAAATAAATTAATTATTTTTGCATAAAATGCTTTTTCATCCACTTTAACCAAATTATTTAAATTTTGTGTCACGTGTGATCTACACCCTACGTATCAGTTTCGCTAGGCCCAGCGCACACCGCTGTAAGCGCGGAGTGCATTTCCTTGAAAAGCGCGGGCGGATTCAGGCGCTCCGGGCGGCGCGGCGCTAAGAGCCCTTGAGAGCCCTCGAGCGGAGAGTCCCATGTCATTCAGTGCTGATCTATACTTTGTACAGACAACTCGCTTTCAGTTGTAATGGATGTGCACTCAGACATGATTATTATTGCTGCGCTTGCAGAAAAAGAAGAAGAAAGATTGAGGGAAAAACATAAATGTGGGTCAATAAAATCTGGCTGGGCGCAGAGCAGCGCGGCGGGGCGCAGAGCAGCGCATCGGTGACTGGAGTAGTCGCGCGCATGCTCTAATAGTAGCTTGAGGGCGCTCCGAGCGTCGCGTGCGAATTAATTCTTGGTATACAATTATTGACCATATGTAAAGGCTGTTAAGGTTTATAATTAATTGTTGTCTTAAATTGCTCTCCGCCGCGCTTCCAGTGGTGTGCGCTGGGCCTTACAATTTCGTTACGGATTTTTCTTAACAGTTTACTTACGATTTCGTTACGGTACATCTATTCTGAATTTCACCCTGTATTAATTTTTAAAAAAAGGCAAACTAGTCCGTATCAAATCACCTATATCCGTAGACAGTTGCCTATGACGAAATGCTTTAAAATGTGGTACGAGGTCTCAAAATAAAATACTAACTTTACGCAGCGCAGTTTCACCTGCGCTAAGTTTCATCTTTGGTTACTGCTCCTCTCCCGTCGCTCGTAGCGTGATGTTACATATAACCTTCTTCAAGAACTGCGCAATCAATCGCAAAAGAGTTATTTAAATCTGACTAGTACTTCCAGAGATTAGCGCGTTCAAACAAACAAACTCTTTCGCTTTAATCATCCTTTTGAATATCTACTGTACGAACCTGAGAATCGTTTGTGGATATACTACACACCACGAGCTGTTCGAACCATGGTGTGAATCGAACAAGAACTCTTAAAAAGGGTCCTTGATTCGTTGTTTTGGACCAGCGTTGTGAATCAATAAATATCTATTTTGTACTTCGTTGTTTCACACCACGGTTTATTATCATAGTGCTTTACTTTTCTAAGTCAAAAAGAGCTCTTCGGGGTTTCATAATCGGACCGGATCTGAATCTGATCTTAAGCTAAAAGGATCCGAAAGTGTGTCGTAGTATTAATATCATATTGTTGTCATCTATGATAGATAACAGAAACTAAACCACAATAGACGTTTATTTCTTCGATTGTTTATATAATGTAGGGGCAAGATTCACAGACCGCACTTTGACTTTACTTTGATGCAAAGATCTACTTTGTACCAAAAATATGTTTGAATATGAAGTTGAAAGTAATCTTCGGCAATACAAAGCTTACTTTGCGAAGGTGCCTTTGCTGTAAAGTAAAGTCACGATTGTGAATCTGGGCCTAAGAAACATATTTTTGGTACAAAGTAGATCTTTGCATCAAAGTAAAGTCAAAGTGCGGTCTGTGAATCTTGCCCTAAGAATCAAAATAACGACTCAATTATTTTGTATTATAACTGTATTTTTATAGACTAGTGTCTATGTCAATAGTTACTGTGCTATTAACTATTTGATATCACACGATTATCTTTTCTAAATATTAACTGTATCAGTATAAAGTACCTGGACCTAGGACATTCGCAAAACAAAAATCTCGCCGTATCAAACAAATGCATATTTTAGATAATATTTTATCAAATCTGACCTTCTAACGGCTATTATAGTGTTCATATTCAGTTGGTTTATTAGTGTGATAGATAACATAAGATATACTTAAAAATAAGTATAATATCTTGTAATTTTATCACGTCTACCTTAAATCGTCTGTCCATTTTTAACCGACTTCAAAAAGGAGAAGGTTTTGGGTCGTATGTTTCTTTTTTTAATTTTATTTGGTATGTTTGCTACCACATAACTCGTTAATTTATGAACCGTTTATTTTATTTAAAAGTTTATACTCTGAACTTGATCCCATCTACATATTTATTATATAAAAATGAATCCCTATTTCCCTTGGTCATGGCATCACGCGTGAACGGCTAGATCAATTTCGTTAATTCTTTTTTTGTTGTGTTTGTTATTGTCAGGTGTAAGTTCTTATAAAAGAAAATCTAAGAAAATTGCGCGGTGATTTAGAAAGTTTAAGATACTTAACCACCATATTAAATTTACACCATATTAAATTTAAATTATCATACCATACCATATTAAATTTAAACCGCTAAACCGATTTCGGTGAAATTTGGTATGTAGATAGATTTGGTTTCGGGACATAGGGTACTTTTTACCCCGAAAATCGCTCTGATTTCCGAGTTACATCAATTAAATATATAGCAATTTTCGCGCGGGCGAAGTCGCAGGGCGCTGCTAGTTTATTATAAAAAATAGTTCAGTAGTTCTATGTTTGTTACAAAAGAACTCTGTCATTTATGAACAAATTCTTTTTTTATTTGCAAGGGTATACTTACTCTAAAATTAGTTCCCATATTTTTTATATAATAAAGTGGTTCAGTCGTTTAGCTTTAATTTTATATTTTGTAATAAAAACGTATGCAAGAAGTGAAGACGTGTAAAGCAACGCGTCGATATCTTTTGTGATGAATTTTCTGACATGGACATGTCCATATATGTATATATATCCTCTATATTTACAATCTTCCCTCTTCTTACCGCGCGTGCCATGCCGCCCCGTGCATTTCGAAAGTTTGTTGCAAAGACAAAATTATAGATTCTTCTTGGCACCGACTTCAAAATATCTGATTACAAATTGTAAATAGTTTATATAGTATTATATAAATATGTATTAAAGTTTTTTGTTTCCCTGAAGTAAATAAAATATCATTTTCTATTTTTTAGTTAAGGATTAAACATGTAAGTATTGTTTTGATATCGGATCTAGATTTTTTTTTTTAATATTTTTTTTTTCTAGATTATATGCAAGGTCGATAATTTGACTAAGTATATAAAAGTGTACTAAATAAAAAATATAGCAATGAAAACAGTTTTCTCTATTCTATCTATTTCTCCAGGATCCCATCATCAGATCCTGACTTGATAATCATGGGACCACCTGGGAAACTTTTTTTTTTGTTTGAAAGGGTATACCCTTTCAAACAAAAAAAAAATAAAATCCAAATCGGTCCATCGGGGAACGTACATAAAAAAAAGAAGGTTCCGACGAATTGCGAACCTCCTCCTTTTTTAAGTCGGTTAAAAATGACTTGTACCTACATAAAATTGTTGAGTAAATTTTCAGTGTCATTTGCTTTACCTACAAAAATACCGAACGAGATGCAAATGGAAAATAGATATACAAGGTACAGTTTATCATTAAGGTCCTAAAAGAGGCTTCTGGGATTTTATTACTGATTTTCTCTTTTTAAACAAGAAGTTGTTAATTAACTTACCAAAAGTAATAAATTGAATGCCTAAAGTAAAGTAGTCTTATCATAAGTAGTAATTTTTTGACAGTGAATAGCAAGAATAATCAATACTTAAATATGTAGGTTGTCTGAAACATTTAAAAAAAGAATAATACATCAGTCAATACATAATTATTATAAACTAGCGGCCCACCCCGGCTTCGCAAGGGTGGACATTTTTTTTAAAACATTTTTGGGATAAATAAGAATACTTTTGTATGGGAATACAGAAGTGTTTTTTTTTTCAGGTGATTTTAAAATTTTCTCTCCGTAAGAACCATCCTCGTACTTCAAGTAATATTATAAAAAAGAATTAGCGAAATCAGTTCAGCTGCTCTTAGCAACACATTCAGCGATTCATTTTTATAATAAAGACTAGCTTGCCGCAGCGCGGTTTCATCCGCATCTTTGGTTACTGCTTCGCTCCCGTCGCCAGGAGCTTGATGTTAGATAGCCTATAACATTCCTAAAAAACTGGGCTATCAAATGCAAAAAGAATTATGCAAATCCGACTAGCAGTTCCAGAAATTAGCGCGTACAAATAAACAAACTCACAAACAAAAAAATATATATTATGTAGGTATTTACCTCTTGATGATTCGTAAAAAAAGCCTATAATATTTTTGTCTTTGTTGTCTGATGTCCGACTGATAATCTATTATCAGTTAACACATTTTAACGAAGTTTGATATGGGCGACACAGAATGTTGAGCTCTAATTTTAATTTAAAGAATAGATTTATATCTATCATTTTCTTCTTTATGTAGGTGTCTTCGGCAACAGAAGGTTGACTATCACTTACAGAATCTGTCGTAGTATTTCTTAGGTCCATAATGTATGGCAGAGCTGGCTCATTGACATTTTTGTACAAAAAATCGCAACTTAATATACCATTGTGTTGTGCTACAGACGCAGTCAAAACAACATAAATGTTGCTGTTTAGAATTTATATTATTTCAGTCTTCAGTTCGTCCAAAATCGTAAAGCTACAAAGAACAATAATCTGAATGAATATAGTGATAAGTAAACTCAATAGGCAACTTTACCAAAAGCTCAATGATTCAAATAACTCGTAGAGTCTAGCAACTGCACCACGGGTAAGAAGCTTATATCATAATCGCATAAGAATGTAAAAAGCCGTGATTTTCAATAACGTGTGATTTTCGAGACACATTTTGACTATCATTGACCTAGAGCAACAGTAGAAGTAGAAAACAATTAAAATAACGTTATCTTTCAATACAGATTGCAAGATTGCACTAAGTAACTTAGGAAGTGTGTCTTCTGTACTTTGCAATTTTTTATTCAGTGATAATATAATAAATATTATTTGATAAACCTTTAACTACTGACGTGGCTTTAATTTCACGTAAACACTGACATGGGGAGCCGGAGAAGCCCGTACCCTTTAGTATATTTTTTTGTAAATCTAGAAACTTTATTAGTATAAATAAATAATAGTACTTTATTATTAATAACGTTACAATATAGTACAGTCATTTGCTTCGAAATATAGTGGTTACCTACCTGGAAAGTTGCCCGTGAGTTTTGATAATTGGCAATTTTGTAGATTTTGATATGCTCGGCTAAGTCGAAATTCGAAAAGAGTAAGTACAATCAAAATCTATAAAATTACCAATTATCAAAACTCCCAAAAAACTTTTCAGGTAAAACTACTAAATGACTGTGTAGGTACTAATGTGCATAACATAGAAACTGAATTTTCAAATAGTTTTATATTTTAACCAGACTTATTTTAAACAATTAAGTAGATAACAGTAAACATTTTTGACTGAAATCATCTAAAATCATACATCACCTCATACGTCTTAAATATTTTAACAAAAATAAACATTTTACCCATTATTAGAAGACTTCAATAATGTCTCTAATAAACTATATTATCTATAGTAATCAAAATTAATACTATACGGAAAATAAAATACTGAAAGGTACCAATTCTTACAATTCACACACAGACGAACGGAATGGACAGTGGAACATCGTCTTCGGATTATAATCCTTGTTCCTAGGATTTTGAGTCGGTAAGGGATTTTTTATCACTTCTATGTTTGCTCTGGAATAAACGTCTCTTCTATATTTTCTGCCTCGGAACGGATAGAGTTCTCACAATCAATCCTCACAATCAAACTAGGCGGCTGAATCAAAATTACTATCACTAAGCACAAAAATGTCTTCTTGTTTTACCAATATGTTGGCCATCATTTGTAAATTTGGTTGAACGTTTCAGTTTAGGCTATCTTATAATTATTCCGGGAAACAAGACACAATATAACCCTAAGTCACTTTTAAAAAAAGTTACGTAAATACGTGAGGTCTAAGAGTCCTACAAAAAAAAGTTAAATGTATTTACTTATTGAAATTGTGCGCGCTGACAGTTATACCAGTATACAGCAATACCTTATTGGTCATTAAGTATTTTAACTACTAGAAGCAGCATATGTATGCGTCGTGCACGAGGGATGGGAGTAAGTAACACAGTAGTATCACTTCCGCTGGGCCTGAGAGGCCCCCACGTCAGCAGGTAAAGGTTAATATAACTCGATTACTGCGATTCTATAGATTAAATTATCAGTTAATACTTGTAATGAACCTTTTTCTAGCACTTGCGCAATTTTACATTGCATTGAGTCAAGTAATGGAAAATTGGAAACGATGACAACAGGTAGATGTTCCAAAACCAGAGTTTGGAATATGCCCGCTGTCGTCTTTAGAACAAAATAAATTAAATCCAAAGATTGTATTTTACGCAATAAAGTCTGTTAAACTAATCTCTTCATAAAAGTTAGTCCTAAATTTGCCACAACTTCTGGTTGACCGACAAGCGTTGATCACTACAGACAAACATACGTCAAAATGTACACAGCAGCGTATTGGTTCTGTAGTCCAGTAAGTTGTTTAACAAAGTAAGATTTTACTTATGTTTTGGCATCAGCTAAAGTCTACTACGACATTGCACAAATTTTAATTAACAAAGTAATTACCTGACTAGTGATCTAATTATAACACTCATACACACGAAATTATATATTTTATGATAAGTAAATATAATAATTATCATGATTTGGCACGTTCTTAACTCTTATAATATTTTCGCTTATAATGCGCTCTGTAGAATTTTATTACTTATAGCTTTTTTCACATACCTTACTACTTAACATTCTTTACAATTCATATAAATGATATTTCATTTCATCCATCTATTATATTCCTAAAATAATGTAAAGTAGAATTCATTTAGTTAACCATACATAACTAGATAGGTACATAGATTTATGTAGATTATAGTAATAGCTCAAGGTCAACCAAAAATAATATATTTAAAATCATAATCTATATATATTATATAAAACAAAGTCGGGTATGTTCGAACACTTATAACTCGAGAACGGTTGGACCAATTTAGATGCCTCATGATTTGTTGGATTTGTCTCTGTCCAGAATAGCAGAATAACTACAAAAACATTGGAAAATTGAAGAAACGTTAATCGAAATAAAAAAACATTTACCCATGTTCGTGGTTTGCGTACCCGTCAATTTATCGGTTGTCAAATATTTATGCGTGCTTTTAGAAATTTATGTGATGAACTTCATAATAATTATAGAACAAAGTGACAAATGAACAAATGACTAAATTAAAAAAAGGTCATATCGATCTTTTACGTCGTGAAAGTTGTCTGTGATTTAACACGAACGGGCAACAGCTAGTAATACATAATAATTAGATATTTGTTGCGAAAATATTTTCTTTATATAAGCTTTTACCCAAAACAAAATATATTCCTTTTGACCTTATTCTTTCACAAGTATTTATTTTATATTTGGTTTTATATATTATTTACTTTTAGCCAAATTATTAATATCTACAATGCTATGCTATTATAATAAACCAGTTCGCATCATTTTATGTCAAAAGGAATGCATTCGGCTTTACAATGCGACCTTACTTGATGTAATAAAATCAGACTCGAGAGCTTATAATAATAAAGTTGCTCATGTAGGTAGGCAGGCAAGTAGTTGTCTCGATGACGAATACTTGTTGAGTAACGATTGAAAAAGCGAAACCTTCGACCGCGGACCGCTGACAATATTCACCAACTTTCACCTCTATTCGAATTCAAGCGTCAACTTAACTAAAACTTAAAAAAGTAAATGGCAAATTTGTTCTTAACATAGGGATACCGTGCAGTCTGTCTGTCGCATTTTATCGATTACGACAAATTACAAACGCCGAGTTGTATAACTGTTTCATTTTATTTTTTTTAATAAACTTAATAATATGTTAGAAAATGTATGTGCAAAAGTTAGACAAGATATAAATACTAGGAACTGGATAGAGGTTTGAAACATTTTTGAGAATTATTAATATTATTATACTATTTCTGGTCACGCTTGTGGCGCGTTGTTGTTATTCCGAACATTATTATTTCAAGGTTGCGCGGCCGTCGCAGTGAGGTTGCGTAGTGGGGCTCCTCGGTAGGCGTCTCGTTCAACTGGTATCTCTGTCCCTCTTTTGCATTAAGGTTCAGCTTACTCTGTACTTGGCATTTGATACGAGCCGCGTCAATGTGAACATAACTATTCCTTGATAGTCAGTCCATTACGATAGCGTACATCCTCACCTGGTTAAAGTTTTGATAATGCGCTTATATATAAATACCTATTTAAAAACCTGAATAAATACAATACAATACCTACATGTTTACACCAGCGAAGATGAGTCATGCTGTTGGTCTATAACAATTTTTATATTGGGGAATGGTCTGTATAATAAAGAATGCTTCCTTTGTTGTTAGGTATTTATTTCAATTTGAAAATAAAGTTTACGTAGTTTTTCACCACCACTGTTTTAATTTTTTAGCTTACTTACATACGAGTAGGTATGTAAATGTCTAGAATCACCACAATTTAACTCATGAGCCATTGCAATATGTTTATTTTGTACTTATCAAAATCATCCCACTTTAATAAAAGTTTATTTTGTTTGCTGCTTCTGTAGAATTGAATCCTGTGACCTCCAACTGGGAGACACATGGAGGGGGATGCAAGGCAAGATGAGCGTGACAGCGCCGGTTAAGAAGATAAGAAAAAAGTCAGACAATAAGCCACAAGCTCAAATGTACGTATTAATACGCTTGAAATGTGAACACATTGGTGGAAATGTCTGGGTTTTTGCGACTACTGTACTGTATCTCTAAAAGCCTATTTCATCTGACTTTACTATTCGCAGCTTGATTTATATATTTCATATTATTCATTTGATTTTCTTTTCACATTCATAATTAGTTTTGCTGATGTTTTTAAATTCAGAGTAATAAACATACAATTATATTTATTGTTATGTATCTGTATGGTCAACGATTATTGGAAGTCTATTCCAGAAAATAATTGTACCTATTCAGTTTCGATTGAGGCGATAATAAAGTAGCTACAAAGTACTGTTAAAATAACAAAAATAAACAATGTTAACAACGATAGTAGCAAATTTGAAGTTACACATTCATAGATTGTTCTAGTTATTGAGATAATGTGCACGTTATAATTTTATAATTTGATTTGTTATTTGTGATAACAGTCACCTCACATACAATACACGCGGCTTTAATAGCTATTACCAGTTATTTCATAATAACTAGTCCACTAACTAACAAGAATTTTTAATATTATTAACATACTTCCAATAATAATTATTCTTACTCTAGAAGAGGCCCGAGAAGGAACAATATAATAATATGTCTGAATTTTTTTTTTATTACGATTATATGTATTGTGTAGTGTAACACCCATTCATTGTTCATTTAATTATTGTATCTATTCTATTTGAGTTCATACAATCATTTAGATGTTTTGAAGTTACTTAATGTCTAATTTGGTGTCAGTGCATCATTCTTCTACGTTTTTATTAAGTCTAATAAGAGTATTTAAATGTTGACAAATTTATGTATGTTCATTTAATGGACATAGGTACATTCTACTTATTTATTTCTGTTTTATTAAACTGTTGTGTGGATAAAATTCTCATGGATTGATTCCAAAACTAAACATTAATTTATACATAATATACTTACTTAAATGCATGTGTAAGTTCATGTTTTTATTTATGTTGTAAAAAAATAAATGTTTCTCGTTCGTATTTTTGTAAAATTAATAATGATAATTTAGTTAATTACTTACATTATATTTAAGATACAAGGGGTCCGCCCTCGCTTCGCTTCGGTATCAAAAGATTCATTCAATCTCACAACAAACTTCTACGGAAAATATCATAGCAGTAGTGTCGTATTGTATAATTTATATTTACGAAGGCGCTTAAAATATTGAAATACTGAAAATGACTGAAAATGTGTTAAACATAATAAAATGTAGCCTATGTTACCCGCTTGATTTTTAATTAAATCGTTGCAAACAAACATACAAAAATGAAATATTAGTTTAAACAAGCATACCTAATAAATATTATTTAAAAATACATCTAAAATTTAAAAGGGTTACACGCATATCGACTGATTTCTTCCACGCATATTCACATATTAAACGCGTATTGACATAGGTAAACGCATATGGACTCTTACGGGACGCATATTAGTATACTTAAAATATTTATTTATGTATTAGAAAAATAAAACAATTAAAATTATGTACTATCTATCTACATATATTTTTAAACCTTTTTTAACTAATATCACAAAAAATATTATAAGTAAGTACAAACAATTCAACAATAGGTAGGCGTCATTTGTAACTAGGTATTTCAATAATTTAAAAAAACGCGTGGAAAATACATAAAACGTGCGTATATAAAAGATCGATTTAACAATCCAAACAAGTTTCTGGGACAGATTAGCTTAAATATATTTACATCTTTTACGCAGTGATATATTAGTTACTTACTTACATAAAATTGCTCACCGCATTGTATTAATGGTTATAAAATCCTATACTCTGCAAAGGTACTGTTACCACTTGCAAAATATGCAAGTGAAATCGCGATAATCCGAGTAATGCACATGGTTTTCACAATGTACCTACTAATATTATATTTAAAACGTGACAGATGTTGATGTAATATTATTATCCAGTGACTAGTTCGGTACACAGGTTGGTTTACGAATTACTATTTGCGTGCCCAAACACCATAATGGAATCCTTATGAGTACCTACTTTAATTGACACCTGTCTGTAACTTACCTACGGCATTAGTCATAGCATTTATAGCGTGTATTTTATGGAGATATCCGTTCTGCATTACTAGGCTAGCACATTGATGTTTTCTACTTTGAATTTTTATCAATAATTTATAAATTGTTTAATGTTGCTTGTTTGGTAAAAAGAATTTAGAAGTTTGAAAAATAATTTTACTCTCATTCGAGCTTTAATTTAAATTCCTTTAAATAAATTAATAATACCTTCCAATACATGATGCAGAATGTTATTATCAAAATATTATTATTTGCAACATAGGATAATTACTGAATAAATATATTAATTGGTGTAAATAACATAGAGTACCTAAAAATATAATGGATCACTAACTCCAGCTCTAGCTTGTTTAGATATCAGTTTTAACATTAGGTGCAAATACAATATGTATTTAACTTTTTCACTATTCGAAATTTAATTTAATATAATATATTAACTTTCTGAGCAAAATTGTAGCTTGTTCTTCTGTACCTTGTAGGAACATACAATTTAGTACCTAGGTACAAGACGAAATAATTTGAAACTAATAGCTGGTCATAAAGTTTACGTATTTTTGTATCACTCACCGCTAAAAGTTCACATCCATTATTACATTATAAATTATTTACCGTTTTGAATAATTAAGTCAGGTTAATTAAACATGAGAAATGTAATTAAAATAAATAATTGTGGCCGTTTTACCACAGAAAAAGTAAATGCAATTTCACAATATTAAGTTCGAGCAGAGAATATTTTATATTTAACGAGTATGTGTATTTAAGAGAACATTATACAAATTTTTCTTTGATCAATTTGCTGATAACAGTGGGACGATGAGACGTATTCGCAAGAAACTAAGACCACTTTTATCGGTGTACAATGTTTTTTTGAAATACACTGAATCAAAACGACTTGAATCTAGCTCATTCCTGTTGGCTATATTTTTTGACGTAACTAAACACCTTACTCACTAGGACTAAGTAAATCATGAGGTTATACGAGGATCTGAATAAGCTAGTGCTTAAAGGTTTATTTTAATAATATAATACAGGTTTGGCCAATAAAAAAAATCTATAAAGTAATGCCACAGAAAATATTTTAAATGCATCTAATCCAGTTTTAGTTTTCATCAGAATTCAAATATTTCTGTTTTGAATAAATACCTCTTTGTTCATGAAAATAAGTTATCATCTAAATCTAAAGCAATATTGTTTTAAAGAAATACAAGAAAATATGTAATCTTTTTTATGTACGAATATTAATAAATAAAGAGTTTCTTAATTTTCTGGACCTTGTGCTAAAATAGAAAAGCGAAATAGTTTAAGAAGACCACCTCCATCAGCTACCATATTAACGATAGCTGTTTTGACTTAAAATATAAATTAAAGCATTAAACCCAGTCTATTAGTATATATAGTTGGCCACGCTAACTGCTCACCATCCGATAAGTATTAAAGATAGATTATTGTAATACGTATAAATATGGACCAGTGATAAAGTTACTTTAATAGTGTATAACTAGCTCACAATGTGGGCAGAATGTAGGTGTATCCTTCATTAAATATTGTCTATAAGTCCAAATCAAGAATATTATTAGTTATTTGCAAAATATTAAGAATGTGTCGGTATCTGTTTTAAAGAATCTTATTTTTTAACCGACTTCAAAAATGGAGGAGGTTTCTAATTCTAAATTCATTTCTCAATTTTTCTAACTTTAAAACTATAAAATACTTATTTAATCATTTCTGATTATCTAAATCAAAATACGAATTAGTTTGTGCTAAGTAAATTTATTTTAACTTTTTAGTTTCCTTCTTGTTTGAAGTCGTTTCTTTTTGGTTTAAAATTATTTTATTGTAAGCCACTCTCAAACTTTTCATCTACCACAATCAATATAAAACAAAAACTTTGATTTTTATTATGTTTGTATCGTGTGTGTTCAAAAATGCAGTCTTAATAATAGAGTATAGAGATTGGATATAGTATAGAGATCCCAGGCCCCCAGACGTTACTTATTTTTTTACGAATAAGTAAAGTTACATTATGTTTTCTGAAGCTTTAAAGCATCTGGTAAGGGTAACCGTCGACGGAAAGTGTCTGCTAGTAATGATTATTAATTTTTAACAATATTCTCTAAAATATATGTAAAGATTACAACTGAGAATTTAACACAATACTGTATTTGTCTACCTTTAGCATCTGATAGCTATGAATTGGCCGTCGACCCAAGCTAGCAGGTATGCACACACTCAAAGTACGTACTAACACTTCTATTTTTCTTGCACAGTTGTGAAAACTGTAATATGCGTGTGCGTGCGCGGATGCGTGTAAGCGCGCGGATGCGCGTGCGTGTGTGCGCGTGCGTGTGTGCGCGTTTGCGTGTTTGCGTGTACGCGTGTGTGTGGGTGTCTGTGTTTGCTACCACTCAGCGCCTAAACGGCTGTATCGATGTCGATGAAAATTGGCATGTAGCTATATACATAGATAGATTCGGCGCCGGAGATGGACATAGGACTTTTTATTCTAAAAAACGGGCTGGTTCCCGAGTTACATCTAATATTATATAAAAACCATCCCTTATGTTTGAAATTTGCTGAGCGAAAAATGTGCAATAATTACAGTTGATGGAGATATTATACATATTTATGATATGCACAATATTACAGGAAAACTAGAAAATATCTTTGTAAACAAATTTATTTATCTAAAGTAATAAAAAAATGTATGTTTGTTTGATAGTTTGTTTGGAATGATTTAACAGAAAATCTACGTTACCGGTTTCAAAAATTCTTTCTTCTTTAGAAATCAATAAACGAAGCGGCTAACGTGGCTATATTTTATTATGTCATGTTTAACATTTTTTGTTGCAATTTTCAGAATTTCAATGTTTTTAAATTTGCAATACACACAGCAAATGCTATACCGACAGCAAAGGTAAATTTCCAGTAGGTATAGCATTTTGCAGACGTAGGTAAAATTGCAATCATATTTTATGTAGGCGTTTGTTGTCAGACCGAATGAAACTTGAAACTTCGCCCGCGCGAAAAGTAGGTAATATGTGTTTAATTAATGTAAATCGGAAACCTGACTGATTTTTAGGATAAAAAGCCTATCCTATGTTCGTCTTCGGCACCGAATCTATGTACATACCAATTTTCATCAAAATTGGTGCAGCCGTTTAGGCGCTAAGTTGTAACTAACATACACACACACAAACTTTCGCATTTATAATATTAGTAGAAGACATAGTTTCACACAATGTTTCACGCTTATTTTGGTATGTAAATATTATATTATATCGTAGTACGATTACCGAGTCTTATTTTGTAAAACACGTAAAGAAAACGTTTTGTCACATTATTATTAATTAGTATATATTTGGCAGTTATTTTAAAATGAAGTTGAAAATAATTTAAATAATATCATTAAAACATTTTCCAAGGATCACAATAATTTGAATATTGGCGTAGTGCCTTTAGTGCCTTTGTCTAAATATATGTATTTAAATTTTCTCTAATTTGCCAATAAATAAATTTGTAATTAACTAAAGTGTACAAGTAAATGTACAAAATTGCAGTAACTAATTAAATCTTAATATCTACAACAACTTTGGACCTATTATCAAGCTGATAAAAATATTTCAGACAGGTCGGCGTTAAAATATAAATTACGTACCTACTTTACTGTTACTAAAAGGTTCGTATGTGTTATGATAAGGTCGACCAGCATAATGTGAAAACGCCATATGTGCCACCACAAGGACTGCGGTTTCATAGATTGTAGTTATACGATATACCTAATTATTTTAGGTAATAGACTTTTAATACTATACTCCTTGTTCAGAATTCAATTTACACGACACCGCAGTTTTTAATCAATGCTGGCGTTGTAGGAGAGAATTTCAGTCCCAGTAAATAAGGTTTTCAAAATTCAGATTACATAAAATATTATTTAAATTCGCAACAGGCAGCGTCGTCTCCTTATACGTATGTAAGCATTTTAACCTAATATCTCGTCTGCGGAAACACAGTTATTCCAGATACAACACACGAAACAAACTTAAACACTTTGGTTAATGAATAAAATATTCTTTTTGTTACATCAAACATAAATGCTACTCGTATAATTAATACTTTTTATTACTTACATTAAGTATCATATTATTACTTTAGCCCCTAAGAAACGTTACATAATATAATTATTGATCGATAAGGTTGTCCTAGCATTTCGCTTACATTTGTTTAATGCCAAATCCCACTTAGTGGTTTTTATTATCATTTTTAGGCATGGTGGAACATGTTTGAACCTTTGGTTGAGTTACGGACATGCAATCATACTAAACCACACAATGTTCTTCTTTTTTACGTGTCTTTCAAATTTTACCTCTCTAACTACGCATTTACTTTTCATTAAAAGTGTATATTGTTTAATGTTGTTTTAATTAATATTGGCTTCAGCTCTTTATGATTTTATGAGTCTTTTGTGCTATTCTATAATGTTTGTCAATATCAGCTTTTGAATTGTAATACCTAGGTACCTAAATGTTTGTTCCTTATTATTATTGTTTCGTTTTTAATCAAGAGAAAATAATGTCTACATTATTGTTGGACAGTTCTAGACACTTGTAGTAAGTTCTAAAACCTTTCAACGAGATTAGCGTTTTTTAACGTATTCACTTTTATATTGAAATGCACCACTCGTTAATTTCAGAAATAAGTGCAACAACGAGAAGAAGCGAAGGGAACTCGAAAATAAAACCATAAACCAACTTGAAGAGCTCCTGGAAGCTTGTCTTGCGGAAGTAAAACAGCCAGACAAAAACGGAATTGTACGTGAAGCCACCCGCCAGATCCAGGAGGTGCTGAGGCGGAGGCAGGAGTGTCCTGACGAATGTCCGCTACGTGGCGCCCAGTGCCTCTCGCCAGTTCAAGCCGGCGAGGTTAGCTCCACTCAGCCGTCGTGCACTGGATTACATTACTCGGAGCTTACCTCACTAATCGAGGTATTTTATTTCATTTATTTTAATAAGTTTTATCCTGTTCATCTATTTTTATTATATAAAGCGGAAGTTTGTTTGTTTGTTTGAACGCGCTAATTTCTGATGCTACCAGTGGGAATTTAAAAAAAAAATTGCTTATTGCGAATGATACGTAACCCAGTTTTCGAGGAAGGCTATAGGCTATGTAACATCACGCTACTAGCGACAGAAGCAGAGCAGTAATCAAAGATGTAGGTAAAACCGCGCCGCGGAAAACTAGTGGATATTATGGCCATGGGTGACACCATAAGTACATAAAATATTTCTTGTAAAGACGCACAACCAATATCAATACTCAGAACATCTTTATGATTAGATAGATATTTGAAAAATATAAACTGATTAAAAAAGCTTACAAAAATATAAAAGCTTGTTTGAATGGCTACTAATGGCTACTATAACAAATTAATGTTTTCAAGTTGTCGAAATTGTTGAATTTTATTATAAAGAAACTCTTGGTACTTTATCCATTATTGCCCTGCGCTCCTTGTAAAATATGACACAAGGCAAGTAGCTGTCATAACATTGTGCAACTAGCCCAGGATGATTTAGCAAAACGTATTGCCGTCATATTTGTTACCAATAAGTTTATTTGCTGACGTAATATAATGCAAGATAAATGTTACTTTTAGTACCCGAATTAACGAATAAATATTTATTGCTAATGCAGTATGTGTTTTTTGTTGTTACTCATGACTCATGAAGTCATGAGTATAAATGGTTGTTTCAAAATTTGTCTCAGCATTTTGCTCTATAAAGTTTATTTTCTCTTTCATTCCTGTTAATTTGCATAGTTGATTTCTTAAGACTGCATTGTCCAATAGCGAACTTTCTTATTTACGCCATCGATAAGTATCTATGATAATAACAAGATTAGAGGATAATGTCATTATATACCTGTTGTAATTTATTCATATAAAATATGAAACCATTTATTTCAGGCTCTCAAGCATTACACCGGCACCCTTGGATGGGTTTTATTAGAAATAAACTCAAAGTCTGAAATTGAATGTATAACGGAAAACATTAAGGAGCTTACTCTGCAGGACAGAACTGAGTTATACAGAAAATCAATTTTCTCACTTTTGCATGTCAAAGATCATGCAAAATTACGACCATTGTTAAGAAATACGCAAACCTTTAATTGGGGTGCCGAAAAAATTGACAAATTTCAAGTTATACAAGCAAGACTTGTTATCAAGAATTCCAATGGGACAGACAGTGCTGGGTATGTATCATATTTACTCTAGATACACCATACTACGTTTCTTTCCGTTTAGATTTTTTGTATGTTTGTTTGTTTGCAATGTTATAACTAAAAATCTACATTACCGATTTGATTTTTTTTTTATCTTTATAAATCAATAAATGAAGCAGGTAACAGTCTATATTTTATTATGTTTAACATTTATTTCTTAGCAATTTCCAGAATTTCAATATTTGGAAATTTGCAATATGTATTATTTTGCAGACATAAGTTTTGCAATCATATTTTATGTAGGCATTTGTTGAGACCGAATGAAACTTTTGATACCGAGGCAAAGCGAGGGTGGACGTCTAGTTCTTTATAAAATTAAAAGTGGAACATAGCAAGCCTTCTAATGATTAGTAAAATCACACAACTTTCTTGTACTTATGTCCTTTCTTTTTGTTGATCTTGTCAAAGAATTGACCTAAGAGTTTTAATATTCCTTTAAAACAGTTTGTTAATCAAGTTGATAAATAATTTCAAGTATGCATGATTCTGAAAATCTTTATACTTGATATAGAAATGAGTGTATTTGTCAAAGACGTATCGACGCAGTGTAACACTGTTGATATGAAACATGTTTTGCTATTTCATTGTGATAGTAGATGGTGACGGTCAAACGATAAGAGGCCGATTACATGTAACTAATACGTATTGCAGTCGAGTAATCAAAACTACTTTATAGTTTAATAATGAAGACAATGCATTATAATCTATTAATATTACATAAAAATTAGATCAACTAAAAATGAAACCATTCCATCCAAAGATATTAAGATATTTTCAATTTATTCATTTCTTTCGTTCTTACAATATCCTTAAAATATCAAAGTATATAAAGTAATCACGATAGCTACGTGAGGTTAATCAAATTCGGATCGTAATGTTTCAATCATTTAAAAGTGGGTACCTATTTGAAAACTGATTGTTTTAGTATTCCTGATAAAGATACAATCATAATGGCGCATTTACATTGATCGTTTACTCAGTTTTTACCCCATATGCGGGCTAACGACCAATGAAATTCATCGGTCGTTAACTCGGTCGGTATCGAAATGCGGAGACTTTGGAGAATGACAGTTGGAAGTCTGTCATTCTCTCGAAGCTAACTGCCAATGAAATTTCATCGGGCGGATGGCCAGCGGGCGCTAACGACCTGCGGGCGCTAACGACCTGCGGGCGCTAACGACCAATGTAAGCGGTTACACACATGCGGGCCCTATGGCATGCGTTACAGAAATCTCTCCAAAACCTTAGGCTACATTTTCTTTTGGCTCGTAATTTTTTAAGAACGAGCGCTTCAACTTAACATTAGAGGATAGCAACATCAAAATTAACTCTTGAAGATAAATAAAATAAATCAGACGTACTAAGTTGTGAATGCAAACAGTTATGCATTGTTTTTTAATAGGCCTGAAACGAGCTACACACGACTGAAATTTATTTATTTATTTTCTTGTTAACAAAGAGCAATAGTCTAATATCTGAGAAGTAGATTGTTTCGCAAAAGGTAATGCATTGTGTAATGTTGTTAGATACGCAGAGTGTGTGATCCACGCGGCGCCAGTGCGCGGCTCGTCCTCGGAGGAGGCCGGCTCCGTCATGTGCGTCATCCGGCGCTGCGAGGACGCGTCGGCCGCACTTCTTCCCGGCGACGGCGGCCCACCCGCCATCACCGCCAAACAAGCTGATCACATCGTCTTCAGATTGGACTGCAACTTCATTATTTTACGTAAGTTTTCATATATTTCATTCTTGGATCTGTTATAGAAAAGCTGCTTCTAAAAATATCACAATCTGCATTAATAACTAACTACCTAAGTAACTAAAATATAATTTTTTTTTTCTTATTCCAGTTTGTGATTTAAGTGGAGTAGAAAGTTTGATAAACACTTCTGTCCCTCTTGTGGGATCTCGTTATTTGGAACTTGTCGAGAACAGTGATCGTATACGTGTAGCCGCGCATTTGCAGGAGGCCGTGTGCTTACCCGCACCTCCTGCAATCAGTGAACCCTTTCGGTTGCGCATCACCCCGGACAGACCTTTTTTAAGGGTCGTCGCTCGATCGCGTCTCTTTCGAGCGAAACCGTCGTCCGGCGAGCCAGATTTTATAATGTCTACTCACACCGTACTCGGCGACGAGGATATGGATCTTCTCGAAACCGAAGGTCCCCGACCTACCGTCGGCGGACCACTCATGACGTCGGTGGCTAACGGAGAATCGTCAGCGTGCGAACCGCGATATCGCTCGCCGATCAGCCCCAACGAGGGACAACTATTCAACGACTTCGATCTCGAGCCGTGGGCCTCCTCCTTCCTCGGAGACATCACCGGCGAGGACACCAAGGAGCGCAAGGAGACCGCGGCCGAGGGGCCATCGCAGCCCATGACGCCGCGAGCGCCGCCCACGCCGGGCGAAGGTCCACCGTCGAATCAACCTGCGGAGGAGCCGAACAGACTCCGGTCGCTCCTGAGCAAGAAGCCCCTTCCGGGAAACGACGGAGGGACGAATTCGAACAATCGCATCTTGAAGGATCTACTGAAGCAGGAAGACGAGGAGACCACGGGCAGCGAGACGTCGGCCCCGCACACGCCGCACACGCCGCACACGCCGCACACCCCGCACACGCCGGGCGCCGCGCTGTCGCCGCTGCACAGCGCGCAGCACGCGCGCCCGCCGCTGTCGCTCGCGCACGCCATGCAGCCCTACCACAACAATGCTGATGTTTTGTTGCGAGTGAGTATCATCTAGGCGTACAAATATTGTTAGAACACTACTGTTAGATGCCTCAGTATCGTTGTAAATATGTAAATGGTTTTATTTTATCGAATAATTTGTCCATTTTACTTGTTTGACAAATTTGTCTGTCGTTTGGCGTGAGTGGCGATGTGTGCTCCCTTAGATGCACTTGAGAAACGTCGTTCTTTGTCTTAGATATTAAACGACAAATCGGACGAGGACGCGGAGGACAACCGAAGAAACTCCGGAGACGGGAACAGGGGGGTTTCCCAGCCTAGCGTCTTATCGCAGCTGCTCTCCACTAGTAATGGGCCGTCCGGTAATGGTCGGCCGCAGGATAATAGCGACAACTATCTCGAAAGAATCGGTGTCAAACGCAAGTTTGAAGATTCTAAAGGTGTGGTCAACAATGCTAAAAGGGCTACGCCTGAAAACCAACAGGTACTCAAAATTTAATTTTAGTTTTCGATATATATTCTGTTCATTTAGTCTTTGTGAATTTCAAAATTAAATAGTTTTATTGGCTTCTAAAGAAAAGGCTTGTTGATTTACTACTTTATGGTACTGCATGTCCAAATAAATATACATGTTGTGGTATCGTGATTTTAATATACAGCAGCCAGCTTAGGATGCAACAAAAGCTTCCATTTAGAATGTGGTTTTTTTTGGTTGGATTTTGGTAGTGTGACTTCCATTTGAATAAAATTTAACATGCGGCACTCGACATTAGGGTAGTCGTTCCCACATAACTGTTATGGCGAAGCGAACACTTTAATGTCTTATAAACGGCATCATTTTAAATGATGACGCGGTGACGTAGAAATTCTGTTTTCTGAATATTTACATAATAGGTTGGGGAAAAAGTTTCTTCGCATTTTTAAAAAAAATCATAACATTTTTATTATAGTTTATTTACATTAAACTAAAATAAGAATGTGCCATTTTGTTTGATAAGTTTTTGCCTTCTTGTAAGTAGGGACATGATCCCATTGCTATATAAATTTTGGGCTTCTGATCAAAATACCGCGACAAAGAGTTTTGGCAGTCCTCTCGTGATGTTAACCTGACACTGCCTAAAGAATTCTGAAGAGACAGAAATCTGAAGGTGCAAGGTCAGGGCTATACGGCAGATGCATTAACACCTCCCAGCCAAACTCTCTTAATTTTTGCTGAGTGGCTAAAATGTGTAAGGTCGTTATCATGATGAAAAACCACACACCTTCTGTTGATTAATTACGGCCGCTTTCTCTCAACTTCTTGCTTTAATCTCATAAGTTGTTCGCAGTAGAGTTCAAAATCTATGGTCCTGCCTGGTGGTAACAGTTCATAATGAATAATGCCTTTGTAATCTCACCACACACACACAAGGTGATGCACCTTGTTGCGGGTTAACACGGGTTTTGCCACAGTCTATAAAGCCTGACCGGCCTTTAACCGGATTGAAAACGCTTAAACCATATTTGTACTACTTTCACAGACACTGCACTAGGTCCATAAACATAACAAATTATTGCCGCACCTTGCGTTGCATTTTTACGTTTTTTATAGTAAAATTTTAAAATGTATCAAATTTCTGCATTAGATTCACTCATCTTGACAGTAAGAAAAACAAATGAAAATCATACATTTTTCTAATTTGAATTTGGAATTATCTTCTTCAAAATGTAAACTTTTAATGATACCAAAACCAGGCAGATACAAATAGTACAGCCAAAGAGATTTTATTACAAGTTCATACATACTATAATGCGAAAAGACTTTTTCACCAACCTAATATATTATATCAACATCATGTCAGCCGAAAGACATCCACTGCTGGACGTAGGCCTATATAATTAGATTAAATATCAATAATGTAAAACACAGGCACAGGTAACGTCGAGTGCCCACCCCGCTTCGTCGACAGCGTCCTCGACAGCTAGCAGTCCAGCGACTAGCAGCAGTGGAGGCATGATGAGTCCTCTATGCCAAAAGAATCAAATTCTTGTGTCACTGTTGGCGCGACAACAAACGACGCCCACGACCCCTCTGCCGTCACCGAACCCGAACCTGCGGGCGTACGCGCAGACCAATCGGCAGCGTCCGCCGCCGCCGCCGCAGGTGCCGCAGCCGCGACATCACCATAACTCCACACTCTCCAATATACTCACCGGACCACCCAACCAGTGAGTCATCTTTTAAATAGAACTAATCTTTCTGGTTTCCCCGAACATCTTGAAGCAAGCTCAATGCTCTAGTGTTCAACGCTGTCACAAAAATACAGGGTCAGGCTAGAAGGGTTTTCAGTCGCCGCCACCCACTGTGCGACATCAGGCCTTGCTCTAATTGATATAAATTTATATTTAAGTATATTTTTACTACTTTTTGCAGGATAATAAGGGCTAATACTTTTATTAATCACTACATAGTATAAAACAGAGTCGCTGCCGGCTGTCTGTCTGTCTGTCTGTCTGTCTGTCTGTCCCTATGTATGCCTAGATCTTTAAAACTACGCAACCTCTTTTGATGCGGGTTCTTATAATAGAGTGATTCAAGAGGAAGGATTATATGCATATAACATGCATAATATTTTTTATTTTTTTTTATTATTCTCTTCAAAATTCAAAAAATTCAAAATGTTTTATTTCGTTAACAAGTACATTTTTGTTAGATAGTGATTGAAGTCTCCTTTTAGACAAAATATTGTCTAAAAGGAGACACCAAGCACCAACTTCAAAATACTTTACAACATGTAATTTAAATTAATATTTTTGAAGATATTACAGTTTTTTTTTACAGCCGGCATTCTGATACTACAGAATGTCTTTAGACAACGTTCACAGCTTTTTTTCTTTGCACACATTGCACCCGTGCGAAGCCGAGGCGGGTCGCTGGTTTAGTATAAATTATTCATAAAAAAGAAAATTTTATAAAAATTTATAAATTTTATAAATTTGGACTCATTATAACAAAAATGCTGCTAGACCGGAACGGCGCCGGCGTTTTCCTTGAATGGACAGACAGTCTTATTTGGCTTCTGTCTGCATTGTGAAATAATATTTTACTTGGTATTTTATTTCGTTGTTCGATTCTAAATTGTTTAAAAAAAAAATATTCTATGTATTTCAGTCGCGCGAATAACGTGAACGGTAGTTTGGGTGCGGTGTCGACGGTGGCGAACGTGGAGTGTCCGTCGAGCATGACCAGTGTGCAGAGCCACTTGCAACAAGTGCTGCAGAGAGGGCCCGGCGGCATATACCCCTCGCCCGCAACCAACACCGCCTCCATACACTACGGCACCACTGTCTATAATAATCAGACACCGTTAGTAGACATGCTCTTCTATTTTTATCGTTGCTTTTAGAGTCTGTAGTTAAAGGTCTGATATTTTTACAAGGTTTATATTATCAATGTTTTGTTAATGGTTGATATGTTAATAATAAATATTTTTTTTAGAAGTGGCAGTACGCGACCGCAAGGCGGAGGTGGCGATAATGAGCTTCCCAGCGACCAAACACTTTCGGATATTCTAGATGAAGTCATCGACAACATGCCCGATGCCGATAGGCCGGCCCCCGATGTAAACGTTCGTCAGCGACAAGTAAATATAACCTATTTTGTACAGTCGTCTACTAAATTAATCGTTATAGTTTTCCTATATATGTCGGCTCTATTGTAATGAACGTAAAAAAAGACATTCAATTGTTCTTTCAAGTTGTCTTTTCGGTACACTGTCATGTATACGAGTAGATTCGATAGTTATTGAAAAAAAAAAAAAAAAAAAAATTTCTAAATTTGCCGTACAACTGTATTAAAATACGTGCGTATGTACATTGACTGAAATTGTGAGTTACTACGTCGTCGACGACAGCTTGACGATCGAAGTCAAAGTAACGTTTAAGGAACCGCTCGAAAATCGGGATCGAGGCGAGGGATACTTTTCTTCAGCAACTGACCGCGTCATCGGTAAATGTTGCAGGGCATGAAGGAGAAGAACGCGATGATCAACGCGATACGACAGAGCCTGATGCAGTGCGAGACGGTGAGCAAGGGGCCCAGCGTGTCGGCGGGGTACGCGGCGGGCGCAGGCGGCTCGGGCGGCGCGGGCGGCGCGGGCGGCGCGGGCGGCGCGGGTGGCGCGGGCGACGCCGACGCGCGCGCGCGCTGGCGCGGGGCGGCGCCGCGAGCGCTGTACGGCGCAGAGGCGGCGCGCGCGCGGGCGCTCGGCGAGCAGCAGCGCGCGCGCCTGCTCGCGCAGCAGCGCACGCAGCACATCATGGTGCCGCCGGAGGTACGTGCATTGCTACGGTCCTTACTCTTTATTATATCTATACTAGCGGGCCTGACAGACGTTGTCCTGTCTTAATTATTATCTAATTTTTCGCAGAACCTTCTCCTGACAATAACAAACACAACAAAAAAAGAATGAACGGAATCGGTCCAGTCGTTCACGCGTGATGCTGTGATCAAGGGAAATGGGGATTTATTTTTATATAAATAGATAATTCTAATCTCCCATTCTACAAATCCACTCACCACTTCCCAGTCACTTCCTTCTCATCTTTCTCTCATTTTCCCCTCACTACCCCCTCACTTCCTCCTCGCTTTTCCCTCACTTCCCCCTCACTTCCTGCGCACTTCCCCTCACTTCTTCCCTACCCCTCACTTCTCTTTCACCCCCCCTCACTTCCCCCTCTTTTCAATTTTCAAGTCGCTAACTTCAAAAGCAAATTCTTTCCGTATAATATTTCATCCCTAATTCCGTCCCTCTAAATCCACCTCAATTAAAAAAAAATTTGAAGTATTCCAAAACAAAATTTCAAAACTATGAAGAAGTTTCATACAATCGGTTTCATCCCTTTTCAGACCACCTTTAACATTTAGGGGGATGAAAAATAGATGTTGTCCGATTCTCAACCCTAGCCGATATGCATACAAAATTTCACGAAAATCGCTCGAGCCGTTTCGGAGGAGTGCAATAACGTACACTGTGACACGAGAATTTTGTATATTAGATATATCGTAATTTATAGCAGCCCGAGTGCTGCCTCCCTCGTGGTGACGACTCGCTTGTTTTAGCTAGTTTGCCATACCTAAAAAACAAAGACAAAGGTTATCATAACCGCTTTCCATCACCATTCGGTTTTGTAATGAAAACGTCGAATGTGTGATTTTAATGTTGTGCGCTAAAGTCCACGACGCTGTGGGTCGAAACTGATAAAGTAGGGACGGGACATAGGATTATTTTTAATAAATGCGTTTTTTTTGCCACTCGATAAAGCTCAAATCCTAAACTAAGGTATCTGATGACATTTTGTCATAAAACTAATACTTTGCAAGAAAAAAATAAAATTCACAAAGTTTGTATGGAATGACATATATTATGGCGGTTTTCTACAAAAGTTTTATCGATCCAGAATTGAAACTCCTAGATATTATAGAATAGTTGTTTATCTATCGTTTGACACTCCACACACGCGTCTCTTCCTGCCCCTTTGCCTTATAAATAACAATGAAAATGTACTTTTTTTTTACTCTGAAACGATTTGGAAGCATTATAGCATGTGCTTTAAGATTAAATATAAACAAAAAACAATAATAAAACTACCTGATTCGATTGTACGCAACAAATACTGGCTACAGACGTATTGATATAAAAATAAGTACTTACGTTTTTTCTTAAAATAACACGAAAATATACATTGACACTAAATTGCGACGTTGCCACTCATTTGTGAACGTTCCTAAGGGAGATTTGCAAAGGGATGCCTACACCCATAAGTGGGTACCTATGGGCTGTGGGTTGATGGATAGATACTTATTGTAGGCATTTGTTTTGTTTCAGGCCGCCGAGCAACCTCAGGCGGACCTCGGCACCGCTCTCGTGTCGGCCGCGGCTCCCCCCAACGTGACGCTCACTCGCGCCGACTATCACCTGTATCACCACACCGGTGCGTGGCGTCCGATCGAATCGACCTTTATCGACACTCAACGAGTTTGAATTTCGTAAAGCGTGCTAATCGTGCTCGTATCTTCTACAGGTCAAATAAGCGGAAATTATGGTACTACTAAAATAACAACATCGCAACAAAATCCCATGTTAAGTCGACAGCTTAGCGTGAGTATAGTAATTTTTATTCATAACTTTATTATTTATTTTCAAATAGTTACAATGGACCTATACTTATCTGTTATACCATTAAATTTGCGATAAGCATTCTTATATGTATGCAGAAGTAATAATGGGGATGGACGTGTGCAGGTGGCAGGCACGGGCGCGTACTCGCACGCGGGCGGCGTGTCGTCGCTGCCGGCGGCGGCGCTGCACACGCCCGTGACCCCGCAGCCGTACCACCGTCCCCCGCGCCCGCACCTAGGTAACTACCATATTCCATCACATCTATCAAATTTATATTTTTATCAGCAACTATGTTTATTAAAACAAAACAATAATATTTTAAAATTAAAACTTGATTGTATTCACAATAATGTAATCACGGTCAAATTCAAGGTTTATAATATTGAATTTGACTGTAAATCCATTAATATTTTTGAATATCCCTAAATGTATAAAGAAACACTGTTCAAACGTTTATTAAAAAATATGTGGTTTGAAAACTTATTAAATATTAAACTACATTTATTTATGCGTCTGCAACAAGGATAAATAATATTCAATACTTTAACCAAACCGATACTAACGAAGGCTTCCAATATTTCACTGTTCACAAGGTATTCATTTTCTTTTCGACGGTTGTAAATTGAAAGGGTGGTCTTGTGGTTTTATCTTATTTATTTTTGGAAAGTAGATTTGCTTATCTTACATAGGTGATCAGTTATTTATATAATTATTATTTAACGATTTATGAATCGAAATTTTTAAGCAACCCTTTGGTACGGCTTTTCGATTAAACTAATATAAACTATATTGTAGGTTAGATATAGAATAGAAATTTGAGAATCGATTTTATTTTTAATTAAGAGCATGACATTTTAAAAAATTCGCATGCCCCGTAGTTTATTAGTAATAGCGTGTCCTGCCAAATTCAGGATTCACTATCCTGATAATTTAGATGAGTAAATTAACCAATCTGCATGTCTCTGGCTTTACTATTCGGTCTCTTTAAACATCCGACGAATGCAAGTCTGTAGTACCGCCGCGGTCGCATATTCGCGTGGAGTAAGTTATCGGCGTCGGAAGCGCGAGTTATCGATAACCGTCGCTCTCGTCCGGCGCACGATCTGTCATGTCGCTCTTTTTCGAGTGCGCTCATGCAAACCGCGCCGGACCACACCGGTAACGCTCCCGACTCCCGTAGATCGACATATCTGATTCCTCACGGTAGAAGCCGGGCAGGCGCAGCGAATTAGGTAGGTCGGGCACCGCTCACGGGTGACCGTAGCCCATAGTTTATAACGCGGCGTGTGTGGCAGTGGGAGGCTACTACGAGGAGGGCGGCGCGGGCGCCGGCTACTGCGGGGACTACGCGCGCTGCGGCCCGCTGGCGCCGCACGCGCCCCACGCGCCCCTCGCGCCCCACGCCCCCCACGCCCCGCACCCTCCGCACCTCGACCACCAGCATGCATGTGAGTACCAGTGAGCGACACGACACACACACCTAACTCGTCGCGGAGACTCGGCTGTACATAGAGAGCGAGGTAAGCGGGACGTCGAGTAGAGATCGAAGCCGCCAGAGAGTAGTGACATTTTTTCTTCTGAAATCTATCGCTCTGCATGATTAATCTTCGCATTCTACGCTTATTCCTTTGCTTCCCCGTAATGATCCCGGGAACGGCGGTACCGCCTCGGTGACGCCCGATGCGAGTACGTTCGCATCGCGCGTTCAATAGTATCGACCTGCAGGTAGGGCAGTGTGCAGGATGTCGGACGGTGCGGTATCATGTGTTGTGTGTCAGGTGCGGGCGGCGGCGGCACGTCGGAGTACGTGCGCAACGAGCTGCGCGCCGTGGTGGGCGCGCGCTCGGCTCGCCCCGACCTGCACCCGCTGCAGCCCCCCGACATGGATTCGCTCATGACCTTCGACATGCCCACGCCTGGTTAGTGCGCACCATTATTTATGACGTACCTACAATTATTTTATTACGTGGTCACTTCGAATACGACAGTATAGTAAATATTTAATGCCGCGGAAGTGGCTTCGGTGTGCTGCGAGCGGTTTCTAATTTATTTTGGTAACATTTCTCGAATTAAAGTAAAGATTTGTTACTCAATTTCAGTGTCGATATCGAGCATTTAGCCGAGAGTGTACTAACAAGTATTTTTTACCTATTTTATTAAAAAAAGACTGTATATCTTGCGAATAGATACCTCTAGACGACTTACATGCGAAATAATATCTCCTCGTGACAATGTTCATGTATATCAGATTCTATTATATTGTGTAATAAAATATCGAAGCTGTCGGACGCGTTTCGATAAACATTGTCAGTGTAGGGGATAACCACTGCCAATGTATACGTGTGTACGTACGTAGGTGGCGGCAGTGTGGTGGGGGGCCGAGCGTCCTCGGCGTCGACAAATTCGTGGGATTCGCAACAAAGCACCCCGGTAAGCTTGGGAAGCGTCCGACGAGTACAAATTATCATCTAGTCACTTCACTATTTTATCGGTTTTCATTATTTTTGTAGACCTACTTATAATATCGTCTGCTCTGCTGCGTGTGTTGTCGATAAAATCATCTTGATACTTAGAAGCAGATTTTGAGAAATGTACCAAGTTAGCTTACATGTTCTATGGTATATTATCATACCAGAATATTTCTGAGAATAAACAATGTACTAAAACTAGAATTTGAATTTATTATGGCGGTTTTAAGCTATTGCATAGCTTTTATCGCGGGCTTTGAACGCGGCGACCGAATCAAGAAATTCCGTAACGAAAATAAAACCTAACACTCCCCACTCCGCCTACCGTGAAAAATGTATTTCTCAGGATAAACACTAATGGCGCTAATTTCTACCACACATAAACCAAATATTTTGTCAATTTGCTATAAATTTTATCTGGTAGAACCACGTAGAACTACAAGAAATGAAACTAAAATTTTAATAACGTGTAACAATGCATCAATGTAATGTAATGTCCCAGTTTTATTCTTTTTCGGAGTAACAATACTTAGTAGGATGATAAAAATTCCTGAATAACCTACATGTATTGTAAGATAATAAAAATATTTTAAACGATATTAACTTCTCATTTAACCAATAAAAGAAAAAGAAATGTTTTCTTATCGGTCACCACGCTCAAAAAGTGTAACTTGAATAATTATCAAAGAAAAAACTTGAATAAATATCAAAGAAAAAAAATAATGCATAAATAAAAATTGTGTAAGTTTATAAAAAATGCTATGCAATAACTTTACATAGCTTTACCGCGGCAGTCCCCGAGTGCCACAGGTTTTTTTTATTATTTCAGCAGCTTATATTGGTACATTCCTGAATAATAAATAAGCTTTTGTGATGTGATGTCTAAAATGTCTCTTATACTAGCGAAAACTATTTTAATATCCAAATAATGATTTTAAATATCTTATCTTAGAAATACAGTTCAAATCATAAATTGCCTAGAGATAAATTCACTGGCTTTTAGGATTTTTACTTTAAATACTAAGCATATGACGATAAGTGGGGAGAGAGTCGCATGCACAGACAATCGAAGTGTGGTGAAGGGTTTGTGACGTCGTAGTTATAAAACAAAGAGCATTATATTTTTGCAATAGTTTGCTTATTGTGCGCTTATCAACTGTTAGAAGATTTTTCGTTGATTCAGTTTTGTAGATATACTAAAGACGATTGCATGGCGGTACTTGAGATTGAAGTCGGTTCTATTAGTGATATAATACAAGAGTTGCGATCAAATATAATATAATAGAATTGCTTTGGAATTGTGGAGATGAAAGTTTCAATTTGATATCGTAGTGCAAAACTGTTAAATGGAAACAAGGACTTATTGATGTACTTATTCTCTAATGCACCTGTGAAATTATTCTTTTTATTTTATTTATTTATTGAATTAGCTATGGATATCGATGATTTGATCGTTCCTCATGTATTCCGTAAAATTTCTTTGGCTTCTTGAATATGCTGATTATTTCAAAAATTGTATTTAGAAGAGAAACTGAATGAATTAACGTAAAAGTAGGTAGATTTTACAAATAATAGCGAACTAGTTGCTCTTACTGATAAAATATAATATAAAAAAACTTTTTATTGAAAATTATTGTCTTTCAACAAAAAATCTATGACAGTTATGTGAAAGCAAAATGATGCGATGATCTTATAATATCTATTACTTCAACTACTATGAAAAGAAATCAGTGACATTATTTGTGCAAATTCATTACTTAAGTTATGCAGATATTTCTGTGATATCAAGGTAAAACAGGAAAGAGTCCAAATAAAAATATCTAATAAAAGAAAAAGATGTAATTATATTACTTGTTACTCTTAAAATAAATCTGTAATAAGAAATAAGTATTTTACTATTGAGATAGAAGTATGTAATGAGCGTATTTCTCGATCGCCAATAAAAGGTGGCATAGTAATACTCATTTCCATTTACCTTGAGATCATGGATTTTATAAATAAGCCACTTTTCAATAATATTATTACAAGTGATAAATCTAGCTCATGGCATAATTTCAATACAAAGTTACATTGGTCAAACATATTGCTGTGCAGAATGTTTAATTTTAGAATAAAATTATATCTATAGTTCGATTAATTTTACTAAAATTTATTAAAAGAAGCTATTTTTTTACACTATTTGTCAAAATTGTAATTTTTGACTATATTAGGCTTATTTAGTATGCCAATACTTACTACGATATAATAATATAGTTAACATAATTATTTTATTAAGATCAAGGTATTGCGTTCATTTGTAACCATATTTGTGAAAAACATATGGCACATATCAAATAAGATTCATGTTTGGTCTCAGACCTCAGTCTTGAATTGCTAATTCAGTACTATTTAAGAATGTATTAGATTAGAACATTTTATATTATATAGAAACATTGATTTGCACATGTTCAGATATAAAGTTATGCTTACCGAGATGTGCAATATTCCAGACATTATAGACTGAGAGGTATGTTGTATTAGTAAGTGAAATGAACTATTTTTGTACAGAATACTACGGAGGCGGTCTCGGTGGAGGCGGGCCCAGTGGCGGCGGGCGGTGATGAGGCGGGCGCGGGGGCGGCGGGGGGCGCGGCGGGCGCGGGGGGCGCGGCCAGCAAGGCGTCGCTGCTGCAGAAGCTGCTGTCGCAGTGAGCCGGCTCCCGTCGCCTCCCTCCGGCTCCCGCTGATGTTTGCATTTATTAATTTGTCGCTCGTTTCAACGGACGTTAGTTGACGATATTTAGATTCCAGCGTAACGGACGTCGTCGTTCCGAGTTACGGTCTACGTGGTACCTCTGCGGCTGTAAATCTCACTCGCGTGAGAATAGTATAGTAGATACACGTATTTATAGACGTCTTAAATGTAGTCTAGTAGTGCTAGTGATGTTTTCGAGTTGTAAAAATCGTTTCGTTGGTAATATAATTACTTTATTAAGTTCTTTTAAAAAGTAGATATTTTATAAATATGTATGTATGTATCTTTAAATTGTGCGTAATTTTAACGAGATACGAATCGATGCGATATTCGTAGCTTCCTGTGATGGAAAAAAATAGTGATTTACAAATGTATGATGGATTCGTACGCCCAGTACACATACACAATGTACAATAGATATATACCGCGTGCAATATTGTATAGAAATAAATACATATTTTGTCGTTGTGAACGTTATGTATTATAGTATGGAAGTCAGATGTTACCTGTTATGGCAAAGTAATTTGTATTATAGTATATGATGACGAGACGTCGTGTGAAATGGTTTCTCTTATGGAGAATATTATTTTTACGTGTAAATAATATGTTGTTAAATTATAGCTGTTGCTTTATTGTAAATATTTTGTTAAAATATATTTCATTGTGTTTCGTGTATGGTACAATATTCTTTAGTTCCCATTTATGATATTGATTAAATAATTACAAAGATAATTTTATGTTTTTCCAATATTTACCTGTTATTAAATATTATTTTTTATCTGGCTTGGTGTATGTTATAATCATGGTTATATTGCTATATTATGCCTTGTGATTTATCCAAAAATATTGTTAACTGAGTTTATAGATACATAATGAACAAATAAACATAATCATGGTCTTTACTGGTTTTAAGATATTTTTAGTTGATGTATTAATATTACTATGGGTTCAAACTGAGGAAGTATCTATACAAGAACATATTTTATACAATGTTTTCTGAACCGTTTGCACTGTTTCATGGTCAGAAAAATAATGTTTAAAACATGTTTTTGAGCAGATATTTCTTCAATGCAAACCCATGACTTATTATTATGACATACATGACATTAGTAATGACTACCAATAATTTCTGTTGTATTTTATGTGGGCCTGTGATTATAACATTTACAATGTCTTGAGAATAGAGTAAAACCCCCTTTGTATACTAAAACATTAACTAATTTACTTACAAAAGTTTTTTTTGACGAATATTAAAAGATAGACGTTGAATCATCAAGAACGGTAATGTGCATTTCAACATCTAGTTTTGCTATCAAAATCTATGAATAATGAAACCAATTTAACGGACAGCCAAGTGATTGCTAGCACGATATATTTGACGTAATAATTGATATAAGTTGATTAACTGCTGATCCAGAACAACAAATGGTACAAGTATCGGGAATAATGCACTTAAACATTTAAGGTCGGTTTTCCCTTAACTTGTATCATATAGTTCTTGAAAACATTTTAGATAGGCTACAACTTGAATTATTATGTTTTCTAAGTGCACATATTTTTATTTATTGCGCATGTGACTTTGAAATTATGATTATCAAAATGATAAGACAAGTTTAAAATTGTCAGTTTGTTAAACCAAATATGATCAATAAATGGTACTGTTTATTTCAATATTGTTTACTAATAAATTGTGTTTGCGCTTTCTCATAATATGTTATGGAGCAATGTTTAAAACATTTTATGCAGATATTTTGTCATTGAAAATGCAAAGAGATTACGCTTACCACGAGCGTATTTTTAACACTGTGTACAATTTTATTTGTCTATTATTAATAAAAAATGTGCATTTAGAGAATGTAAATTTCAGTCAGGAAGTATTCTTTAAATTTTCTAGAACCGTAAATATTGATTGTTGTTTAAGGTCCTTTGAACCACTTAGAAACCACGTCCTATCCAATTTTGTATATTCTCTACAATTGACTATCAAAAACATCGCACAGTCTTAATTATAAACGTATATCTTACCTTAAAAATAATTACTTTTATTAGATCTATGTGCGAATATAAAATATATGCAAAATATGATGTTTATAATTAAGTATGTGTACTACGTGGTATTGTGAAGATCATGACCTAAATGTGCAAATGTGGTTAACATCAATGTTGGATGTCTTGTTTAGTAACTATTTAATAAATATTAGGCACGAATTAAGCAGTATTTACGTACTTGACTATTTTAAGCAGTAATAATACAAGGATAGCCGATTAATCGGTCTGTGTATATTGCTGTCTGTGTGTGCTGATACTGCTTGAAGTAACATGTAACTTCGACGTTAAAGTAAGCAAAAATAGAATTGCACAATATTACGTAATAATAATAATAACGTACGTTAAATTTTAAATGTAATAATAATTGAAGTTTTGATTGTAAGACCTCGTGGATGTGGTTGATAACCTAATAACGGTCTAATATTATGTGTAACTTAAAATTTATAAAATTATCCACTATTAGAACATTAATGATGGTAATGAAAATATTTTTGATCCCTAAATTTTATATTTGGGACCATGACATAAACAACATATTTGACTAAAATTGACAATCTGAAAACTGTAGCTGACAAATGATTGTAAGGAATCTATAGATCTAACAAACCTATATTTCTAATATACGATATATGATTCTAATGAATCTATGTGACCATTCATACTAAGGTATAGAAGCTAGCTACATTTGTTTCACACTTTACAGGTATTCTCGCACATATTTTAATTGAAACTTCTATTTGTCATAATCGTTTTGTTTTCCAGCGAGTGACAACAACGGTATCGTTGTAATGTACTTAAGAGTTTAGGGGGTTCACTCAAATTAGATTGTAATATAAAAAGTAAGTTTTCTTGTATGTATATTCATTACTTTGTAACAAAAATAGTTTTCAGAACACCAACCGTAACACATAGGGCGTAGATACATTAAGCAAGTAAATTGTAATGTGCTATAACTAAATAATGAACGTACAAAATATGCTTAAACCAAAAGCCGAGTTAAATGAGTAAACTGTCTATTAAGAAATAAAAGAAGTATTTTTATACCATACGGAATAAATAGTTCGAAGTGTAGACACTGACCAAATTTAATTTGTCATTGTTGTTGGTAAAGAACATAATATTGCGGCTCAGTTGATGTTTATATAATAATATAATAAGATAGCTTTATAATATGTAACGACGACATGCCAGCAACGTAATCCATTCCATGCGATGACTTCAAAGAGGCGGGTCCTGTGTTAATAGATAAAACTCAATAAAGTACAAGTGATGGCCTTGTTTCATGGAGATTTAAGGAAATAGCCAAGGAAGTAGTAGAGTCTAAATACATTCTAATACATAAATATATGGAAAACAAAATATATTTATTCGTTCGTAACTGGTTGCTAGATGGAACAGCATAAAATGCCGTCACTTAGTTATGTCATCTCGATGAGAAATTAATGTATGTTGTGTACACAAATGTTATATTTTTTGCAGATTTACGACAACTTAACTAGTTTACGTAATCAGTACTATATTGTTACGTTTGAAAACAAACACGTCCAACGCATAACGCAGTCTCATTTTATGTTCAATGTAAATAAAGTTATGCCGTAATTAAAATTGTAGGTGCCTGAAAATTATAGACAAAAGTAATATTTTTTCATTGTCACCTTTATAAGAAATAAATTGATGATTAATATTGAAGATTGAAATAGATTAAATTAATATAATACGCGTAAAATATTGAGTAAATATATAAGTCTGCCTGCAACCACAGAAGATTCCATTATAATAAAACTATAGAGACTACATAATAAAATTGATCTAACTCATTGTAAATAAACTACATCGAATTTAGAATTGATGCGTTCGCAAAAGATATATCGATCATAATGATTAAATATTGATATTTAAATAATATATAACAGTTATAATTCTAATAAAGTGAGGTAAACTATTCACAATGCCTTTAAATAGATTATTGAATCCAGATCTAAATAATTACCGTTAATGATATTGGTGAATTTTAGTCTTCCAAAACTAAAAGTAGACTGGACTACCGAGGTGGTCTTCAAGATAATCTTGATAAGTTTCGCATGTGTATTTTCTCAAGATACAATAATCATCATTTCTTTGCGTTTATTGCTTCGACAATTTGAAAGCTGCCAGCATCATTTTGTACTAAATGTTTCACAGTAACTTACCTGCTAACAAACAACGTAGCATGAGACGAGCCACGTAGAAATAATCTTAAATATGTTGTATCTATCTGCAAAACGCATCTCAGGTATCATCAATATTATGCCCATGCGTTTTGCCGAATTTACTATAATTTGCTTGCGTTGTTTTGTTAGCAGGTTTCCTGGCTACATGACGCGTTTATTATATTAATTATAAATACAAATTTACCAACATCTTGTGTACAATTTGCACACAGTACTTTTTAATATGGTATCTATGTCCCCGTTTTTAATTTCATGCCGTCTATTTGACTGTTTTTAAACTTTAACGATTTCGTTAAATGCACTGCCTAGACACATTAGAACTATCATCTAGATGTCTGTGCCATTACATTGAATAGCTGTATTTATAACAATTTTGTCTTAATATCTAAGAACTCACTCTGGCTAAGATATATCAGTAACCACTGACTTTAAGCAAAAGTACAAAAATTTTAAACCAGAGGATTGTTAAGTCTTTTATTCTAAGCATTATATTTCATATTTGAAATAAATATTCCACTAAATTAGATATTTCATTTCCTGTTCCCGAATTAAGTTAAATGTTAGTAGAATTAGAATCTGTCATTCAGGAATCTTCAGAAAATATTTTGATATAATTGTCAATAAAATATAGAAATGTCTAACTGTGCAACGATTCGATCGAAAATTACCTTATTGTTACCGTGTTTATAATGCTCAGTATCTTTTTTTAAAATTCGTAAAGTATATTTTGTATATCCTCTAGGTACATATTGATATAATGGTTACTTCACCTTCGGTATGCTCTTTGTTCCGACTTCACTGTGTCTCTGAATCATCAACGAAAATAAGTATTCCTAAAAAATAATAAATATTTTGATACTTAGAAAAATTAAATTTTAAAATTGCTTTATAATAATTACATGTATTGAAATCGTCTAGTTATAATTATAATGTGTTAGAAGATATTTGTCTTGGTGTAATGAATTAATACGTCATTGTAAAAATCAATTCAGTCGTCTTCATTCATAACTAAATAGTACAACCGCTACCTACCATCATCATTATTATATCTCGACGAAAGTTTGAAAAACACCAGTGTGCTGATAAACATACATTATAAGTTTTTCTAAATAATTACTTAGAATATTTGGTTCGCTAATTGGACGATCCAATTCTGATACTGTCTAATATCTATGGAAATTCGAAATTAATGGTAATGTCGAACATATTGTAAAAGCATGATAGATTAAATAATTACATTTCTGGAGATATCGGTATATATGAAATGTTACATTTAATTTGGAATTCTATGTATAAAAATAAAAATGAAGATTCAATTTGATATTTATTATGATACGACCCATTGTCACAGAGTAAATTTAATTAATTAAAATAAAATTAATTGGGTCCAAAATTCCATCCAGTCTTGCAGAAATAATACAATTGGACTGCATTAACAAATGTGATATATGTCGATGTTTAATAGAAATATTTTTTTATCATTCATAAAGTTACTCTGCGGCAGGGGCCAAAGGATTCACTATCACTATGCAGTTTAATGGTTACGGAAACATAGACGTGTACGGGAGTCTTTGTTTCTAAAGAAAAACATAATTAGTTTAAAAGAACTTTGTTTTTTTTACAATTTTATGTTACAAGATGAATCAATTTATTTTATAGTTATTGTTTTATTTCCTGCTACAATAAATGTTTTTCTAAAAAATCCTCGATGTAGAGGTAAGATTGTGTGATAAAATATTTATTATAGTCAGATGACAGTTGCTAACACTACGAGGCATTCCCGTACGTTGCTGATTTTATTTTTTGTATAAAATCGTGCCTATTGTCTTGGCCTGTCGTCTGTGATCAAGGGTATTTTTATATTGTGAATATTGCTTAGGTTTAATATTCTTTTATAGTGTTATAGATGAACTAATTATGTTTTCAAAGATATTGCAAAGTGATTTTAGATCAGGTCGCTCACAGAAATTATTTTCGAAGATATGTGCTTTGATAGTGCAGGGCGTTTCGTTTTGTAGAGATAAGCTCAACAAAAGTTGAGGTAGTGAATTCTAACTATATTTTATTTGCAAGTAAAATATAACTGAAGCCCAGATCTTGTTTTTACAATGATCTTTTTTGTGAGTGGCCGGTAAGTCTGTGTTATTTCGTTCTTCAGATGTTAGTTAAGGCCTTTTGTGTTGATGTGCATTTCTACGCATTGTATGTATGTATGTTTATATATTGTAAATAGCTAAATTACATATATTTTTACGATTAGCATACACAACCAAAGTTGTTATGAAGTGATGGTTGATTAAATAAGAAATTTAAATATAGGTCGTTATGTTTATTTTAGAAAGATACAAATAAAACTGTACAGTTGCAATGTCAGTACATTCAATGTAGCGTTGTAAACAACCTTGGTATTAAGAAAACAAAAGAACTTAATTTTTTGGCAAAAGAATAAAGTGATAAAAACCAGTCATGAAATACACGCAATGAAAGGGAGATAAGAGCGACTTAGCTCCTTTTGTTCCTAGTAGCTTGCTCCGGGTCGTTTACCATTTAGTAACAGTCAATTACTAAAACATACACATCAAGTACTAATACCTTGAAAATGTTCGAACTGTAATATTATTTTATTCATTGATGAAATCAGGCGTTATGAGTACATAACATTTAAGTTGTATTTTTTTGTACATTTTAGATTCGAAAATATATTAATATCTAAATAACTAGTCTTTTTTTTACCCTTACCTCCTGCACTACATTTACGTTATCAAATTGGGAATTCAAGTCGAGGCATGTGTACCCTACCAATTTTGATACCGGATCTAATCCGGGCGTGAGTATGTATTACACGATCCCGCCAAAGCAGAGGCCACCTTGCCAGCAGTTTGTCACAATCGCTTCTGGGATGGTGTCCACCACTCCTGGACCCCTGTCTGTTTACTTTAAAGCAGAATTAAGTAATTTTATTAGTAGACTAATATAACAAAAGATAAGGTGCCAATAGAATCGCTAAAAGATTCGATTTCTAAGAAATTAACATGATCATTTTATGCTAAGTCCCATGCCCTGTTTTCCAAACGCATCGACTACAAATTGCTTGTGCGTTAGCTATCCATAAAGAAAGATGCTGTAGGTACATTTAAGTCATTTTAGCCGAGAGACAGTCTCATGCAGAACTTTTCTCTAAGGCCTACTTATTTAAACGTAAGCGGTACGTATTCGCTGCCGCTATGGGTAGAGGTAAAATACCGCACAGATTTTGCTCAGGTATTTAGTATAAAGTTCCGCGGCTAAATACCCACACCAACTGGTGAAAACCTTGGATGGTTCATCTTGGCACAGCCACCATCGTGAAGTGAAAATTTAATTCAATGACGAATTAGTCAGTACCTAATTAGTCGAAATTGGTCGCAAAATACCAGAATTAGTCGGTCCACCGTTTAAAAGTTATAATTAATATAAATATAAATTTGGTGACTGTGCCAAACTGAGCGCTCAGGTTGGCACAGCAACCTCATATCTCGAAAACCGTAGCACCTAGCGAAAATCAGATTATACATAGAATTAGTCGTTTATTAATCTAGTAATGCGAAATTTGCTTTGGTGCAGGTAGTATTACGTTTTCTGTAATCTGTGATATTATCGCATACCATTGGATTTTCAGCTTAGGTTTGAATAGGCCTTTACTAGACAAATAACGGCCACGAAAGCTTTTATAAGAGTATTATTTATTCAATTATAGCGAGTAGGTACCTATAATTGTTCATAGATAATATTAATGAAGTAAAACCTAAACTTACGAAAACGAATGCAATGTAAGTAATTATGCTTCCTTGTCTTAAGTTTTTTAAGAAGTTTCGTTTCCGTCGAGCAGTATTCAATCGGAGTAAAAATTTGTGCACCTAAGGCGATCCACACACTGCGCTGCGGGGTGCGTGGCGAAGGAACATCTACACCGCGCGTGCATGCGTTTTCAGTGTGTTTTTGTGATTTCTATGGCTATTCGTTGCGTGTAAGTATCTTTGTTTGTATAGAAAACACGCACAGTTCAAAGTCCAACACACAGAAAATGCATCCACGCACGTTAATGCTTAATGCAGATCACGCGCCTACGAGCGGCAAAACATGCACCGCCGTGCGTGAATGCGGGGCGAGACGCAAGGTATGGCACACAGAGTCCCGCAGTGCCTTGCGTAATTTTGGAACGGCTTTACTTGTTTCAAAATGGATCTCGATATGGATAGATGTACGAGTAGGTATATTAGAAATCGAACTGGCCACCCAAAGCGGTCGTTGCACTCTTATGAACGATAGGTACTGCAGTAATTGGATAATATACGAAGTTTATTTGAGTTCTCTTATTTTTGATTTTGTAGATCTGAGATATTAATACATCGTTAATAATATTTTATACAATGTACGAAGTTTGTAAAACCACTAAAAATTCATGGTGGTTTTAACTAAATATGTGTTTATTAATATTGAAATTGTTTAGGTACTTACCTCAATGTTACCAATAGTTTCTCTTCTGGCGTAATACAACGACAAAAAATAGTATCTACTCCAGAGGCCCTAGACAAGTGGCATTGATTTCTATTCTATTCATAGAATAGATAAAAAAATGTAAGTATGGGATTGACATAAGCTAACGACAATGTTGGCCGTAGCATAAGGTAAATGTCCCATATTTTGGTATGTTAAGGCTCACTTTAAGATTTTTTAAATATATTACTAAATTAGTTTCCCGCAGCGCGGTTTCACCCGCGTCTTTGCTTACTGCTCTGCTTCCATCGCCAGTAGCGTGATGTTACATAGGAATATAGAAAACGTTTCTTTTTTTTTTCAGGCAATTTTTAAATTTTTTTTCTCCTTAAGAACCATCCTCGTACTTCAAGGAATATTATAAAAAAAAGAATTAGCGAAATCGGTTCTGCTGCTCTCGAGATTTGCGCTTAGCAACACATTCAGCGATTCATTTTTATATTATAGAAGATGTGATATCACTTTGATAGCTTTTGTATGATAAGAACTGGTATTATGCCAGTAAGTTAATGATTAAATTGAATAAAATACTTACTAATGGTTTTGTGAACCTCTCGTTTGAATCCTATTTCGTGATAAATTTTGGCTCTGCCTCTAAATTCGTGAGTTCGTGGCCTCTGTTTCGAGATTAAGTTTTTTATAGTGGGTATATATATAATATTTATTAATAAAATATATATGTAAAGAATTTAATTTAATAATTATGAACAGGATACAGATGTATTAACAGGACCAAACCTAATCTCTGCCATGTGGTGAATCCATATGACTAATAATTATTCTTCGTCGTGAGAACTGTCGCATGCCCAGAAGGATTTAGCACTTTATACACCTTTGAAGTCTTGTAAGCCTTCATCTCGCCATTCTTAATTGATGCTAAAGCTTGGTCTTAATTTTCAGTAGGTACCTACTATTTTTTTTATTGCTGACAGTGGCAGACGAGCAAACAGCCCACGTGATGGTAAGTGGTAACTGTCGCTTATGGACGATAAACTCTGGCATTGCTCCCGCAATGCCAGGGGCTCTGCGAAGCCGCTGCTTGCCGTGAAGGGAGTGGGGTAGATGAAGGGATTGAGGGAAGTGAAGAAAAGGAAAGGGGGGAGAAAGGGAAATTGAGCCTTTACTTTTTGTACGGCATTTAGTACGTTGCATGTTCCTGTAAAATTAAGAGAATTGACCTTTAGTTAAATTGAATGTGTATATCGTATTAATTGATCTATCACGAACTTAGAAAACACTTAGTAAGAGTATCTTGTTTCGTGTTATTGATTCTTGGAATTTCAAACAAGAAATAAAGTGAACAAAACATACCTATCCTGAATTCAGCTCATAAAAAACTTAAATATACTTAATTTGTTTTTTAATTGTCATATAAATTATCTTAATTAATATGCAAATACACAAGCAATAAAAATATATCTAGAATATCCCTGATTCGGTAGTGACACGAACTAGGGGACACACGAAAAATAAAATGACCGCCATTTCGTGAGTCCATTTATTGCAATTTTGTAGGAATTCTATGCTTGCATATAACTGTTTTATAAATCAAATCAATTGTTAAAGAACACAAAAACTGAAACTATTGAAAGTTTAATTTAATTGAACTTACTTTTTCCTTTCCATAAGCTTAAGAAACACGAGCGTTAACCTTACGGTGAAAAGGAATAAACGCACACCGAACAGCTATTCGTGGCCGGCTAAGAGTTTTGAACGTCGCATTGTTGTCACTTCAATCGTGAAAATGTTAGGACTTGATTTTTTTGATAGTTTAAATGATAGAAATTTTGTATTAATGTATAATTTAAATAAATAATATTTAAATTTCTTATTTTTGTCCCAGAAACGAAACTAACGAAATAACGTACTATCCCGAATTATGGGCCCTTTACCTTATGTCAATCCCATACATTTTTTAATCTATTTTATGAATAGAATTGAAATCTATGCCAGTTGTTTATGGCCTCAGTAATGCCTGTTCAAATTATTCTGGTTAGCAAATAATCAAAATGTGCAGTTGACATTACGTGTGTAGTAGTTGAAAAAATTCTTTTCTTATATTCTCAAGTTCCAGTAATTTTGAACAAATGACCCATTTAACAAAGGATGTAGTTACCCAGTATCTTCTATAGACACGATTTTTTTTATATTACTAAAAAACCAAGCAGTTCAGTGTATTTGCAGCATCCTGCCTGCATGAGTTCCACACTAATAACCATTTTTAATATCAAAACTGACGCGACGCTCTGCCCTGCACTATCACCACAGCGAACAGCTTTGAATGAAATGCGTCCGTAAATCCACGAAACGCAACTACGCGCGTAAGTGCGTAAAAAACATGCAAAGTGTTGCAGATCTGCACTGCCGCAAGTACGCACGTAGGTGCGTTGACACGCAACATGCAGCATGGTGCGTGGCAGTTTGAGATTCGCATATACAAAGAGAAATAGATACAAGAACACTCACACACGCACTCGATCGCCTAAGAGTATTTACGAGTAATTTTGATGCGCCCTTCGCTTCCTACTACGGCATCCAAGTAAAGAAATGAATGGAGCGGGGCGGGTGTGATACATTTGCCTGCCGATATGATTATGAAACAGGCAGGTATATAGGTACTTGCCTATGTTTCTTTGCGTCTAGTTGGGTGATTTTTCTGCCTATTTTTTATGGTTTGACCGTCATCATTCGGTTAATTGACTGCGCTAATAAAGACTAAACAATCGCAAGGTCTTATCTATAGCTACATAGGTAAATCTACGGCTAAGCATCTTTATCGTAGTGTCCAGCATTTCAGCAATTACGTGTATACATACCTACATTTATTCAAATCTAACATGAAGTTCATGTAGGAGCTTTTAATACAAGGCAACTGTTTAGCGTGGTAGCGCGTAGAGCGGACGGGTGGTCGCTGGAAATTCAAAAATAAATCTGGTGAAAAATTGCTATTTTGGATAGTCAAGTATTTATTAAATTAATAGCAGCAGCCATACTATGTTCGATGTATTGCTAAACATTTACAGTTTGTTATTATGTTCTGTATTATCAATTTTTATAGCGTTTTATTATGAATTTGTGTATATGCCTGAGAACATGGATTGGCTTAAATCATTTTGGAAACGTGAAAAGTCATCAAACAGTTTACCCGCCTCGGTAAGTTTACTTTCATTGATATTTAATGTTTCTTAGTCTTTTGATATTGCTCCATATAATTTTACAACCATAAATACTTGTGCAACTTAAGATTATTGCGATAATAAATAATAAAAATAAATCTAACCGTGTTAGTAAAATAAAATTCACATAAGTACTTTAGATTTATGGTAACAAATGAACAACATTTAGAAGGTTCTGTAAGTAACAGATAACGCTATAAGTATATCCCTTTTTTTATTTATTACCAAAACATAAAACAACCTCCAGGCACCTTGAAAAGTCATTAGAAGTTTGAAGTTGGGATTATACCGTTGATCTCTGCGAAATTTCAAAGTTCATTTATAAGCTGCAAAGACACATCAGACGGCCTTTGATAATACGTAAAATAATAAAATATGTAAGAATATTTAAACAACATAGTCGGCAGTTCGATTGTATCTATACTATCTATCTAAATTTCAAACGCGGTATCCTAAACTAATTATGTCTGATGCCTTTGTATGATGTACTCGAAGCCCCGTAATGGCTGACGTAAACGTTAATTCAGTCTAATTAACGTATTCACCGTCGATAAAGAAAATTAATTGATGAGGTCACTTGAAATAGCACAAATTGCTCTAAATTTGCGTAGGTACACACGAACGGTACTTGTAATTTGCATAAATTTGTGTAGTGTTAGATACGTATCTACTTTGTGGTGTTAAATCCCTATTTGGTTGAGATGCATACTAAACAGGTATTGCGTATTCATACGTGACGTTAAAATGGTGAACACTTTACTACGTCGATCTACATTGTAACACTAGCTTTCTGCGGCGCGGTTTCACCCGCGTCCTAGCTTACTGCTCTGCTCCCGTTGCCAGAAGCGTGATGTACATAGCCCATAACCTGCCTCGAGAACTGGGCTATTATACACATAAATATTTTTTCTAATCCGACTGGTAGTTCCAGAGATTAGCGCGTTCAAACAAACAAACAAACTCTTCCGCTTTATATAATAGTATAGATATTCTATTTGTCGCGTAAATATGGATTTAACAATAAATCCAGTGTCTTTTGAAATGATAATGAAAGATTTATTAAAATAGACAACTTGCATATTGCTTGATATGATGTAGGAAATTAGCTATAATTTAATTTTATTGTTGTTTCAATAGTACTTTAAAACATGCAAGGTTCAGCAAAGGCATTAAAGATGTGTCTCGGCAGTCTATAATGCAAAGGCATTAAAAGGTGCTTTGGCTGGCCTAATCAGGTATCGAATGATGATTCAATAAAGCATGCTGTAAGTCCGCAGGTGGCGGTAACTACTGGCTAACCTCTCCCTAACACGTTTATTTTTTGCCGATGGACAGAAGTATGTGTGACACACAGGGTATTTTTATATTGCCTGCTAAGGGCGAGACGAGCCAATAGCCCACTTATTAAGTAGTATCTAAACGCCGCTCATGGATTTCTGCAATGTCAGGAGTTCATCGAGGTCACTGGCTAGTCTACATAGAAGTTTGTGTGTTTTAAACTTCGTTTGCAGGCTTGTTAACTCGTGAGTTAATCACAGCATTTGAGCAACAGTGCAACACTAGTTAACACCCTACCAGATAATTCGTTTCAGATTTGACTATAGCGAAACATTTTAACCAAATATCTCTTTTTTACCTGACTCAAGCTACAGACTTGAATAAACCAATTGTGTCTAATTTATGTTAATGTAAGTAATTAAGTACTTTCACAAATCGTGACTGCTTTTATTTTAATTGGTGCTGGATATTGATGCATATTGTTTGAACACCTAATAATGATGTAAGTTTATCATAGTGACACAACCATTGATATTATAACGAGAAATTGCATAGACGTGTCTCAACTGAGTGTCATAATATAACAACCATCTGAAATAACATTTCAACAACACAGAGACGGCCCGGTGTCTCAGCGGTCTTATAATTTTAGTATTCTGTCAAGAATGTCTGTAGTTATACAAGGTAATGGTTTCTTGAACTTGTATTACATGCGTTCCAATAATATCATATTGGTTAAACGTTGCATGTTATGAGAATGTACCTAGTCCAATTTACCTAAATACTGGACCTTATATCTTAACATTGATATTTTATAACAATATGCGACAAAAATATGAAATAGGTAGGTAATCTGACGGCATACGTAGGACAAGATTAAAAAAGGTTTGGTACTTACCTAAAATAGAGTAGATACTTGATTTTGATTTCCACGCTACCTAAGCTGCAAGTATTTGTTCCGTCAAAAATACTTAACTTAAAAAGGAGAATTTGCAGCAATGGTAAATAAATGAATGGTTGATGACACTATGCATAACGATCAGTGGAGTCGTCATAGAAAACCGCAATATAAGCTGATCAGCGGCAGTACCGTACGTACGTAGTACTTTAAATTTAACTATAGATACAGAAACATTACACTTCTTTGTATTAGTTTTAACATAATAGCCAGCAAGTACAAGTGGCTCTAGTTTATTACTTCATGAACTATTTTAATTAATTGACTGAACAAAGATAATACTTTGGTTTGTAGTTGTAGCCGAAATAGCTTTGAGCACTTTAAATACTTGGCTTTATTAAAGTTAGGTACCGGCTCGTCCTTTCGTATTTCACGTCGACCGATCCCGGCGGGGGGTGTGCGCCAGAAAGCCGCGCCGGGAGTGTTAGGATTTCGTATTTTGTATCCAGGATGGATACTCGAGCTAAAGTAGTCAGGAGCCGCGCGGCCACTCGTTCGCACGCATGCGTGCGCTCCCGTATCCTGTTGCATGCACAACGTAGTCCTATCACCTTTTGGCACTGTGCGATATGTTTAAATTATGTTAGATAACGAATGCGAATCGAATCTTTCTTTTGCCAACAGTCGGACTTACGGTTTTTGATAGATTTGCTTGCAATATGTTGTATGTGATAGTAAGGATTAGCGGGTGTGAATTAGTATTTAAAATGTGGTAAGGTCACCAGTGAAAACAATTCGCAAGAGTAGCAACATGCCCTGGAGTTGTCCGTGGTCACTTGACCGTCAGCAGCCTGTTGAAGTCAGTCCACCTCTACATTTAATTTTACAGGTTTTTATATTTATATTATGATGTCTTGTCACATTAAGACAATGTAACTAAAGCATATTGTATGGCATTAATCTCTTTTTTGAATAGATATAACTTTTAGTTATTAAGTACTTACTTTATTTGGTTATATTAGGTTTTTTTACTTCTACGAAAATACATATACTATGTAACGTCAGTTAACATAAAATAAAATTGAATCTTTCTAAATTCCTTGTCCGTAGATCACACGCTCTATATTTTTATTAGAAGAATTTTAAGATAGTAATAGTCAATGAACTCATTACGAAATTCATAAGTGACAGCTTGCCCGTTTTACGGATTCGAAAGTTATAGTAGGACAATCGTAGATGATAAAGCTAGTAGCGCCGAGACGTTATCCCGGGAATGTTTTAATGGATTTAAAGTGTTGTATGCATGTTAATATCAAGTCCATAAAATATAGAGACGGGCTGTACCTATGCACCATGAGCACATTTTAGATGTTTAGTTATGTTTGATGTGTTTCTTGTATGTAGATAAACATAATTCTTTAGGTTCGATAAGTTATATAAGTATAAAAAAATACTCATTTCTTTAAAAGCGATGTTATCTATAGTTGTGAACAACGGAACAAATCAGGACAGAGGAAGTGTCCGAATGGTTAACATTAGTTTACCCATTAATGAATTGTTTACCTGTGTTTTTCAATGGGACACAATCCTTTGTGACTATACATTTTACTGTGAAATGGGTTTATGTTAGTTGTATTTTTATCCTATAGTATAGCGCGTGATTAATAGCTGCGAACTACGAAGTACGAGTCCAGAGATATTGCTATAGTATGTAGCGTAGCTTGACTGCTAATGCTGCTAGAGTACGATCAGCTGGCCCGCGCTCAGTTACAAGCCGATAGCACTCGCGACTACCCGCATGCTGCCACCGCACACTACCACCACCCAAAAAATATCTACAAAACTTGTTTATTTACTTTTTAAATGGTCGTGAATGCCGCAAATAATAATAAAATTATATTTAATTTAAAGATACATTTTATTTGGAAAAATCTTTTAGTGATGTGAAGTGATGATCCGTTATAAAGACAATAACTTAAAGTAAATTAGGTATTAAAATGCTTCGGTAAAATGCCTTGGAACTGTTTGTGGGGGTACGAGGCTCCCGCACCGACATGCAGAGTGAGTGCACCGCTGCATTTAGCACTGCAGGTACACATTACTTTATTGTCATTCGCATACTATTATTTAGACGCATCGCTTAGATAATGCATTTCTAGATTCCAACAAATCAGTACCTAGACATAGCTATTATGTTTATTTGTGTCTTAGTTTTTTTAGGCAATTTTCACGTTTCCGCTAAGGTACGCCCTCGCTTTGCTTCGGTATCAAAAGTTTCATTCGATCTCACAACAAAATCATCATAGCATTAAGTTTCGTATTGCATCATTTAAATTTACGAAGACGCTTAATATATTGAAATTCATAAAATGACTAAAAATAATATGTTAAATATAATAAAATATTACCTATCTTACCCTCTAAATTTATTGCTTTCTAAAAGTGAAAGAATTTTTCAAATCGGTAACGTAGATTTTAGTTAAATCATTGCAAACAAACATACAAAAATCAAATATTAGTTTAGATTTATTATCAACTTCATAAAATAATAATGTAATGTAATGCTGAGGTATTCTCTACCAGTCTACCATAGGCTGATGCAGAGATGTCGAAGCAGGGGTAAATAAATAAACTAGAGAAATGATTCAATAAGTACATACTTAACTAAATATAAAAATATTTATACTTACATATATTATATACACACATAAGTATAGACATTAAATACATATTATAATAAACACAGTTTACGAGTATAGATATACGTACATATCATAACATTAACATAGATAAATAGACTAAAAAGATGTAAGTAATAATAACTGTAAGGAAAATATTGTAATACAATAACAAAACATAAATAAATTATGGCAAAATTACCTTTTTGTATGCCTATCTATTGTGATATAACTCCGTCTGTTGTGTTTACTTTTATGCTTTATGTAAATATACCTAGCTATTTATAAAACAAATACTTAAAGTTAGCTATATGTACATAGGTACTAAATGCATTTTGTTTATAGGAGTAACCCGTACCTACTTAGATCTAGTAGATACCTACTTAGGTATTTACACATTAAGTATCAACTTTACGTAAGTATTTTAATTTAATTTGATTGTAATGTAATGTATTTGCACTGTAGTTTCTACGTAGGTATAGTGAATAATAAGTACGTACAAGATACACTAGTTTGGATAATTAGTGAGAAAGTCTCATCTATTCAATTTTATTGTGAACTTTGATACTTAATAGTAATAATTATTACGTATCTTCTATTATTAAAAGCGCATTTGAATCGTCGATAAACGAAAGCAATTTATAAATAAATAGGCGCTTGTCAGAACATTCCACCTGAACCCAATTGAGAAATAATGCAGTGCAGCTAAAATCTCATACACTTCTAAACAAGATATTAAAGCTTAAAATATGCTAGGTACGATTTGTGAAATTTGTAGTTGTCATTTTTGTAGGAATTGTTAATTTAATCTTATTATCAGATAGTTTATTCGACTATAGTTGGCTCTAGCGTAGTGTTTAGGTATTCAACTCACATATACTTATTTCAGATCATTCCTATTAACTGTATTTAGCAGATTAATTTGTGTGGTACCTATATAAGTAAGAAATGTCTTTCGTCATGGTTCGAACCACCTCTAAGATATAAAATCTTATCAATAATTATTTATTTATTGTATTAAAGTAGTTATACATGTGAAACTACTACCACACATAAAATATTAAGTAATATTTTATTCATAAAGCTATACAAGATAAAAATAAGAAAATTAAACAAATTAGGTAGAAACCGAAACCTCTGTAAGCAAGAGCCATGCATCGTGGGAAAGTCTTTAAGAGTCACGTTGTGTAATTTAGATAGGTACTAATTTGGTAACAAAAGTAAAAAATTAAAACTTAAAAACGTCCATTACTTTAATACACTAAGTTTTAAGTCATTTATACTTATAATTAAAAAAGTTATGGCCTCTGCCGACATCCATTACCAGGTTTGAATTGAACTTTGTGCTACGAAGGTAGATAGGGACCTGATCAACGTTTTAACGAATCTGAATTTGCAGTGCACATACCTACTTAGGCAGACGTTCGGCACAACATTTTATGTGATATTTCTAATCAACTAACTTGAATAAAAATGTATAGGTAACTTATAGATTATGAGTTCATAGCTGTTATTAGGAACGTAGGTAAAATTTTAATAAAATAAGAAAGGTTTGTTTACGAATCACTAAAGTAAATTGCATCATCCATACTAAGTAATATTATAAATGCGAAAGTAACTCTGTCTGTCTGTCTGTCTGTCAGTCTGTTACGCTTTCACACTTAAACCATTAAACCGATTTATATAAAATTTGTTATAGAGGTAGATTAGACCTCGGGGAACAACATAGGCTCTAATCTTTTATAGCAAAAAATGGCTAAAAGAGGTTGCAATAGGGGATGAAAGTTTGTATGAAAAATCGTCAATTTAAACAGAGATATAACCGACATTCACGCGGGGGAAGCGTGAATGTCGGTTATATCTCTGTTTAAATTGACGATTTTTCATACAAACTTTGCTGCGGGCAACAGCTAGTTCTATATAATTATTGTAGAGAGTAAATTAAAAACATAGGTAACAAAGTTGCGGAACAAAATGAGCGTTCAACTGTAGTACTATAGCTGAACTTTCGTTTCGCAACTCTGTTACCTATTTTTAATATTTACTCTCTACCTTTTAAATTTAATGTAGTGAGTAAGTACATTTTAACATGATAGGTACGTGACAAAACTTACCTAAATAAATATGAAAAATCTGTAACCGTTACATTCTATCTCGACACGGACGATGTAGACGCCCACTTAAAAAATATAATCCACCTGTTTGAAACGATATTTAAAGTAATTTGTATATTTTATGTTAATTAATTTATAGAAAAAGAAAATGCATTTTAAATATAGTTTAACTATCGTACAGTTTAAATTTAAACATTTTTAGGTCAACTATTGTTACTTAGAAATGGGATAGAAAAAAGTTTGTGTATCGTGACTTTAATTTTTGTATCATCATGGAACTTGGACAATAGCGAATAGTTATAATAATAAGATATACGTACTTAGTAATAAAATTCCTTTGCGCTAGTCTGAGCTCATTTTAAGTCCATCAATTCCACCGAGTATGGTTCATTAGACTTGTCTATTACTTGATTACCTACGGCAATCTACCTCAAGAAGTGTAGTTATAGTTACTTAGTTTTATGTAACTTTTATTACAAAATAGATGAGGTTTATGTTTTTAACATCCATATATTTGTGAACAAAAAATGCAGCAACCTAGAGATGTCAATTGAAATAGGTACAACTACAATTATTATTAGTTGCATTGTTATGGTGCCGTCGTTACATTGAGTTAGCTCGGCAGGTAGCGGAGTTAACGGTAGAATGCTAATGTGAGACGAGTTCGTAGCATTATTGTCACATGCGCGTGCTCCTAGTTTCCCAAAGGTTGCGCAAGAACAAGTACGCACCGCCTACAGGCCACGTTCGGGCCCGCGTATCTTCGACCGCGACTCACGGGCCACGTATTTACCTCTAAGCAAATATCATCCGACAAGTTCATTGTCGACAGTTTCGAATATATTAAATGTAGCAATATTTTACTTACTTTGAACTGATTTGAAATAGATACTATCGCATTATCCGAATGTAACAGTTATTACATAGAAATAATACATAGTTGGATTTCCACATAACTAGTGAAGTAACACTTAGATGCGTAACAAGTAGGGTATGGTTTTTGTTTTAAACCCTTTCAAACAACGTCTAGATAGACTTATTCATAATTATTTGATCTACGAGTATGACATAGTAAAAGGTATTTATGATGATAACATAGGTAAACATGTTCTTGATAGCAAAGAGAGTTTATTGTTAGAAATAAGAATAGAGCCTTAGAAACTACGAAAAATCATAAATTTTCTTACATAATCACGATCGATTTTGAATATTCAAATACTTATATAATACCAACTATTCTAAAGTGTACATAGTTTTCATGCTTTGTTTTTATTTGATTGGGACTACAATACGAGCATTATATAGAGAGCAACTTTAGCCTAACTTCCATAAATCAATACTGGACAAAATCAATTTTCAAGATTACTCCAATAGTCAGACTTTTGACTTCTGACTACCCGTAACGATTACATCGCTTATTTATATTCGTATGACAACCGAGACTAACTGTTTATCGTGTTTTTCGATGCGTGGAGGTCACTCATCAACGGATTGACGCGTCAAGCGTAGATTAAACATTCAACATCAGATTCATTGATACGCGAAACTGTCAACTGCAAAATCGACTATAATTTTAATTGTAACAAGAGTAATTATCCCGAAATTAAATTAATTGTATGTTACTCACTCAATACTGTTTATTACTTCTGTGTCATCTGCAGCTTTACTATCACCTAGTGTGAATTCTCCAAATAAGATGCACTAGATACACCTAGACAGCGTATGGTACAAACTAGCTTTCTGCGGCGTGGTTTCACCCGCGTCTTTGCTTACTGCTCTGCGCCTGTTGCCAGTAGCGTGCGTTACATAGCCTATAATTTTCCTCGAGAACTAAGCTATTATACGCAAAAAGATATTTTCAAATCTGACTGGTAGTTCCAGAGATTAACTTCCGCTTTAAATAATATTATAGAGTAGGTATAGATTATTGTATGGGAAATGAACAGCGCTCCTTGTACTTACTCTGAGAACTAAGTTTTCATACGTGTCATACCGTGACATTTGGTAGAGCTCATTGGTATCATATACGAACAGATACCAATGGTAGATTGTAATAAAAACGGTTTCAGACCATATCGGACTGAAACCGTTTTTATTACATTTGCACCTTTATGATTACAAGCTGTGTAAATATATTTATCTTGATATAACGTAATTCTATAACTTTAAAATTCACTATAATTCTGTATATAAATAAATTAAATAGTAACACATCATCGTAAACTCTAGCTTTTACTAACAAACAAAGCATATTATAATCAAATTCAATAAACAAAAAGTAATAACAGACTATCATTATGAAAATGCTATTCGAGAATACAATTACTGAGAAGAAAATTATGTTGTTTTATTATTTATACGTTACGCCTACCGCGTTGTGAACGCTCATGTCGAATAATGTTAATTCATTGGTATCTAGCATTTATAAGTTAATTAGGACCGTGTGGTTACATGTGCCTCTAGCAGACAATAAAGCCTTTCAGCAGGCGGCGCCTTTGACTTGCGTTATTAGCTCGATCATCTACGTATGTACGAGTATAATACTTAGTTCATGTATCTATAGGGTTATCATTGGTTCTAGAAATATGATCCCGACGTTGATTTATAGTAGGGATGGATGTCAAATAATAGAACGTTAATCAATCTGTTCTGAGTAGTTCAACGTCATAATAGTTCTTCTACATACATAGCCAAGATAATATTCTATTCCGTAGCTGACAGAGATTTTTAATAAAGTCCCTGTATTAATGAATCTGCCTATTATTAGGTACTCTTAAATGTTATACCTACATTAAACTATAATTAATTAATAATAAACGATCTATTCCTTTCTAATACCACAAAAATAATACCAAAGGTATTTGTTTATTGTTCTAATAATTATTAATAATAATAATAATTTATTTCGAAATAAGTACAACAAATGCATACAGTGATACATAAAAGCAGACAGTACAGTGACAATGATTAATGGTATATAATACATAGGTACTCTACTGTAGCATTAGTACATAACAATAGTTATATTACACTGTTTCCAAACTGAGTTGATCTCGTATTCTGGAAACCAGTGAAATTCTATTCCTTACCACTCACAAACGAATTCCTAAACAAGGTGAATGCTATGAGGTACAGTCAAATCGAGTTTTAAGTGGTAGTGTTTATATAATTAAAATATTAGTCTCCATGTTCCGCTCGATAAGTACTACCCTCTCATAGAAGATCGACTTAAGAGTAGTAGTATCCATACTACTGCGTTTCGTTCGGTGAGAGAGAAATGAAATGAAATGAAATGAAATATATGTTTATTCAAATAGGTTAATTAAATTAACATTTATGAACGTCAAAGTTTACAAAATGTCAGCAAATTAACCTACAGCCAGTTCGCTGACGAAGTAGAGCCATGAGAAGAACTAGCAAGAAACTCAGGTCACTCTTTTTAATCGCCAGGTTATTAAAATTTTTGTAAGTTACAGTTTCAAGAAGCATGCAAAGTGACGCAGGCAATACACTTAACTCTATAGATACTTAATTACTTACAGCTTTCTATGTTGTAAAGAAAAATTAAAAAGTAAAATGTGTGCTTTACAGGCTGCCTCAATTTGCATATTGCTACAAAAGGTAAAGGCAACATGTGAACTGTGACAAATGTTTCTATGTAGGTAGTATATAAACTGTTAATTTTTTTTAGAGATTTGAGAGCGCCGGAGGCCTAATTTCCTCCCTTTCCTCTTTTCTCACCTTCATTCGTTTCCCCTAACCCCATTACCAGCCGCCATAGGTCACCATACCAGCAGTTTAAAACGATGGCTATTGGTATAGTGGCCGCCACTTCTGGATTCCACTGACTACTTACCATCAGGCGGGGTGGAGTCACTTTGGTAGGCTATAAAAAAAAAAATACTCTCTCGCTCCTCTTCTTTTTCCTTTTTCTTTCTCCACCTCCTTCTCCCTACATGATAGGCAACGGTTTCGTTGTGTTTTCTAAACATTTTTCTGCAATGCTTAGTTACCAAGGTTACGATTACCGTTTACCTACCATCGAGTGGGCCGTAGTTATTTTTATTTGCCACCAAAGTTGTATAAAACATTGAAGTAGTTTAAGATTGTATTACGATTATAATCTTAAATTATTACAAAATAAATATAAATTATTTCTGTGACTGTACCTAAACATATGTTTTGGTATTTTTGAGAATAGAAAATGGGTTAAGTCAATAAACTAATATCATTGGTATTAGTGCGGTATTAGATCGGAATAGATCTAATAAATCAGTATCAATTTTCAAAACTAAAATCAATCAATTTATACTTTTATTAATCCAAATTGATTCACGTATATTTAGAAATAAATTAGGTTACATAGGTATTAAGTTGTATTTGTTTGTTAAAAAGCTATACAAACTATTATTATATTACAAATAAATAAACTATTATTATCTTCTAAGGCTCATACTTTATGATGATCGTACGTGCTCGACCTCATCATGTTGAATGAAGACTCTAAACTACGCCATTTAATGGTGACGTATCAACACGTTTGCAGTTTGCGGTCATCGCTCGCTTTTTTCATGTTGTCATTGTATGTGCTTAGCAGTGTTTAATCGCATGACGTAATATTTATAAAAGTTTAGCATCGTTCAAATCTCGCGATAAACAGATTGTCATCCATGAAATACTGCGGCGAAAACGTTTCGCTTCATTGCTTCAAACAGATGTCGAAGCTTTGGGTTACAAAATCAACGGCGTCAACACGTTTTTTAAGTAATTCAGTTATTGTTCTTGGGTAAATGACGTTGGGTAAGCAGATTTTTTGTCACCGTTCGACGATCTAACCCACTGAGCAAACATCGAGATATATCAATATTTGATTCTATGTTTTGTTCCATTCCAATCCATTATCATAGATTCATTATAAATCAGATAAGTGAAAGCTGCAGTAAAATTATTGCCATCAAAAACAGCTTGTAAAAAAAAACAAGTCTCGCAACTCATTTTTCTGGCGTTAAATGTTGTGAGATCTATGTAATACCAAGTCGATATATTTAGCCCCTACTTATGGGACCTTCTGTCTTAAGTCATTACGTAATTAGCTAACCTAACAACATCTTAAAGTGACTAAATCAATATTACAAATTATCTTTTATGTTTTAAATAAATAGATTGACTTGGCAATCGCACTAAATAATTTAATTTAATATAATTATGTATTACTTGTAAGATACATTGTGTTTTCAAGCGATCACTAGTGAACAATTAAAATGCTGCTGGTAAAGTAAAAATTCTAATATTGCAGTACAAAGTCGACGTTTGGTAGCCCTTAGTTTATTCAGAAAATAGTTTTACGTGATGCGAATTACTTCCAACGTGAATACAGGAAGCGACGGCCTTTTGAACTCCACCACCCAAGTAGGAGCGATACCGATAAACTTATGTTACTTCGATCAAGTTAACACTATTCCAGACCATTATGATGTCATAGACTTAGAATAGAAGTGAGTCAGTTTCTTAAATCTTGATAAATAGTGGTCTACCATCTAAGGTACGATCGTGGTTAGGTTGCCTAATCGTCTATTGTTGCCATTTAGCATGGAGCTGTCACAATTCTACCTACGCACCCATCACTCTGACGCCTGTAAGACAGAATGAACCCTTGTAGTAATGAACCTATATAGTGTACTGATTCCTGTCCCTGCGATAGTTTTAATCAGAAGTAAAATATTCAAACTAGGAAGAAATAGTTCACTTTGTTGCGTTACAAAACTGGATTCAGTATTATTCTTGTACACAATATCCCTAAATACCCTATTAAGGAGAAGACATCGCGGGCAAAAATATTTTCAAAACAAATAACTATATACCTGATTTTGGTTATTGTAATATCTATTATGTGCTACATTTTGTACTCGTATATTGGTGAAGTGTTAGTATGTACTTACAATATTTAGAATCCGGATCGAATCCCTGGCTCGTAGAAATGGTCAGTATCAGCTTAAAGTTTAAACTATAAGCTACAATACACTTGCTCTCTATAACAAAAATCTGTCTACTACTTTATGTTTTACAGTTGTATTTATTACAAGAAAAGACGACAATTTATAACATTGCCACCTTTAAACAATTTCAAGCACCATAATAATCATGAATGAAATGAAAGTTCTAAAACCAGCAATTGTTTATTGTTTGTTAATAAATTAGGGTTGGTGACAGGCGGCAATGTCAGATGGCACGACTCTCGCGATCGGGTATAAGTGGCTATATAGGATGATTTACGGCACATTCCTGTGCAGAGCGAGACGAGGATCCATCAGTGCGTCCGCGCCGATGGGAACGAGATTACTTCTCACATATACCACTAGTGAGTGGTGATAGACAAAGCTCTTTGTTGCATTGTTGTTTGGAACGTCTCGAGAATTTAAGTCTTGGATTAGTCATCGCAGCCATACTTATTTTATTAACTTGATATCTAATATGTGTATAGGGTAGACATTCATTCAGTAAGATATTTTTAACCTTACATTAATGATCTTTATTTTCATCTCATGGTTGTGAGTGTTTTTACCAGGTTAGAGATTTGTCGTGTGCACGTCGGGATTGCGTAAGTAAATTCAAGATCAATCTAAATCAAAATACGCGTAAAGCATTTATTTGAGGCATTATCCATATTCATTTTCATTTGTTATTCGAGTAATTATATATATTTCAACAACTACATACAAAGCCATCTAGACCTAAAATAAGCATATTATATGCTTGTGTTATGGGTTCTAGAATTCGGATATACATACATAAATACTTTTTTTTATAAATAATATTTAAATAATAATAATATTAATAATTTTTCAACAACTACACACAACGCCATCTAGACCCAAAGTAAGCATATTATATGCTTGTGTTATGGGTTATAGAATGCGGATATAGGTACATACTTAAATACTTTTTTTTTTTTTTGTAAATACGTACATATTATACATAGAAACACCCAGACCAATGCAAATAGACATGTTCATGCACACAAATATTTGCACTGAGCGGGAATCGAACCCGCGACCTCTGCGTGGCAGTCCATACACAGTACCACCAAACCACAGGGGCAGTCATTTTTTTTATAAATACATTCATATTATACATAGAAACACCCAGACCAATGCAAATAAACATGTTCATGCACACATATTTGCACTGAGCGTAATCAAACCCGCGACTTCTGCGTGGCAGTCCATACACAGTACCACCGAACCACAGAGGCAGTCAATTTATATATTAATTATAATTTAGTTTAGTAATTCAACAGGGTACAGATAGCATTAGGGAACTAAAAACAATGAAAGACCTTACTAGTTTTCGGTAAATACAAAAGTGCACAGATTTTCGAATTAAATATTTGAGAATCGCACAAATATTTGTCTCTAATGTGGATCAAATCTACGACATTAAACGGTAGTGATAATAATATTTTGAAAAGAATCGATGTTGTGCTCTTTTAAAGAGAATTGTAATTGTAGAAAAGGATTTACTATTAGCCTTGCCGGATAGACTCGAATTTTTGGCATATAAAATAAATATTTGTATGTTTATTCTTTAGCCGAGTGTATGGTAAGATATCTTATATTTTATCTATATGGGTCAACGGTATATACCCAGCTAACCTCCCATGAATATCAATAGAACGCGTATACGTAAATTATATTAGGTATATAGAAATGTTTATTGTAATCTTACGAGTATATTAATGTAGGTACTTACCATAAAGTTTTTACATCTGTGCAAACTTATAATATACCTACTTACAAGGCTGATATAATATATATTGTAGTAGGTTGCATACTCACCGTTTATCTGTGTTATAATATGTAGTGAAGCATAGAGATACACATTTTATTAACATAATATCTTGTCGTATTACAAATAAAGTGCAGAAAAATTATTAAAGTTTGTACGTACGATATACCAACTTAAAATGGTCTTATAATGGATTAAAAGTTACTAGGTAGACCGGTTGTTAAATGTAATGGTCAATGTTGTAATTTATAAGGGTTTAGGAAGCGCAAGCAGATACGTAAAGTTTCAGGAAACCTCGGCTGTTCCCAAAGTGCGACGTCATCACGTTATTAGTAACTATGTTAACCTCTGGGAGAACTAAATATCGGGCAAGCCTTACTTGCCGTCCTATATTATTTTCTTAAAAAATCTTTTTACGGTAATAGACGAGTCAGTGGCATGTCTACCGGTAAGGGCGGTAATTAGTTATCATAGTTGCTATATACAATTGCGCCTACTGCAGGTTCTTCCCTTAAAGCTCTAGAAACCGATATTATTAGCATGACCAGAATAAGGTAGGTACAACAGTACCTACCTACTTACTTTATTCTGTTCATGTACAGTGCTACAGTTGCCTTCCGTTTTTTTTTAAAACTAACCGTCTATTAAACTTGTTTTTTTTTCAAAATCCTATATATATATAGGCTATTTTTTTATTTTTAAAATCGGTCTGGTTCTCGAGGTAGACAAAACACATTTTACGCGCGGGCGAAGCCGTGGGGCGTATTGCTAGTATTTTATAATAAAGGGTTGGTATCAGGGATACAAACATGAATCAATGTAGGTGCCTAACAAAGTTACATTATGTAGGGGCTAGCTAATTCTAGGAACCAGAACACAGATTAAATCCATACTAATATTATAAATGCGAAAGTAACTCTGTCTGTCTGTTACGCTTTCAAGCCTAAACCACTGAATTATGCTAAAAAATTTATTATAGAGATATTCTAGACTTAGAGGAACAACATAGGCTATATTTTGTCAAATATCTGGCTTGAAGGGGATGAAAGTTTTTTTTTTTTTTTTTTTTTATATTATAGCCTACCAAAGTGACTCCACCCCGCCTGATGGTAAGCAGTCAGTGGAATCCAGAAGTGGCGGCCACTATACCAAAAGCCATCGTCTTAAACTGTTGGTATGGTGGTCCCCACTATGGCGGCTGGGAATGGGGTTAGGGGAAGGGAATAAGGGAGGTGAGGAAAGAGGAAGGAGGGGAAATTGGGCCTCCGGCGCTCTCACTCACCGAACGAAACGCAGTAGTACGGATACTACTACTCTTAAGTCGATCTTCTATGAGAGGGTAGTATTATTAAGTTTGTATATAACCGACATTCACTGCACAGAGCTGCGGCAACAGCTAGTATGCAATAAAATTTTCAAATCAACGCGCGGTGTGAGTTTTAAAAATGTATTCCCCGTTTATATTCGTAATTGCGAGCGGATGTTACGTAAGTGTGGCTGCCCATCAGTCCAACTGAAGCGTTTGACCGGAAGTGCGGCCCGGTGCGGCGCGGTGTGGTGCGGGCAGTATGCGGGAGGTACGCGGGGCATACGCGGGAGCTATACCAGAGCCTGCAGGTCGCAGGTAGATACTTATACTGTTTTTAATGAACAGAACAGGAGCGGCAACGAACCTTATTATTGGTAATGCGCAATATATTACATGCAATTAGTGTACCAGTCAGCCGTAATTGCCGCATGCTACGAGCGAGTTTCGTAAAACATGTGCCGCTTAGGAATAATTGGGAAATGGTGTGTATGTACTTTATGGAATTTACAGTGTTGCTTGCGATTTATTACTTAAGTAATTAGTTTACACGTATCACGACATTTTAATTAATGACTGTTTAAAAGACAAAATTTCTAATCAAGTAATGCACGATTAAGCAAGACATCAAACGATAGTTCATCTCTTTTAATTATGACAAAATTGAGAGAACGATTGCCGGCTATTAAATGTTGAGTGTGAATATCCATACTTCCGTCCTATAATATTATAAATGCGAAAGTAACTCTGTCTGTCTGTCTGTTACGCTTTCACGCCTAAACCACTAAACCGATTTCAATTAATTTTTGTATAGAGATATATTAGACCTTGGGGAACAACATAGACTATATTTTGTCACGAAAAAAGGGATACAACAAACAATATTACGCGCGGGTGAAACCGCGCCGCGAAAAGCTAGTAATATAAATGCAAAGGTTACTCCTTCTATTGTTCTGTCTGTCTGTCTGTCTGTTACGCTTTCACGCCTATAGTACTGAACCGATTTTGATGAAATTTGGTATAAAAATATACTAGACGTTGGGGAACAACATAGGCTATTTTGTCGCGATAAAATGGGAATGGAAATTAGAGGAGGAAAATTTGAGTAAAAAACGTCAATATATAAATAATATAGTATGCGATATTACCGACATTCACGCGGGCGGAGCTGCGGGCAACTGCTAGTAATTTATATTAATGAATCTCTAATATTTTGCGATAACAGATTGTCAGATTTATATTAATTACTTAATGAGATACTCAGATGTTCAGTACCTAATTAAGGTAATCAATGTAATCATTGAGAAAAAAATTCAATAATGTCTGAACATCTGGCAGAACATAAAATACCTTTTGCTTCAAACCAATAGTGAAACCCTGAAAACTATTTTAAGTAAAAATAAGTATTGGATTTTTCTGACACCAATGATGCTTCAAGGCATTTTGAGCTAGGTGAATAATGCATAGTCATAAAATCATCATATCATACGTTCTCATTAAATTGATTAAAAATTGTGATTATTCTAGATCATTTAAATATTTGTGACCACCATCAACAAGTTCTTAAATTGACCGCTGACTTTTCAGCGGCCTATTTGATTGTAAATGGTAACCGTAGTTCTATAACATCGGCAATCAATTTCGACGTCGGTTGCTATAATTCCAGAATCTTTTGGTAGGCAGCGGCTTCGTAGAACCCCTGGCATTGCAGAAGTCCATGAGCGACAGTTGCCACTTTCCATCAGGTGGGCTGTTGGCTCGTTCAAAATCCTAAGGCATAATTGACTTGCTGCTAATATACTGCCTATTTTGCGAACCTATTGACTTGTGGCTGGTAGTATGACTGCTGCTAAGGTTTACTTGCCTAGCCGGTCTATTTCCATTGTAGTCTATGTTCTACCTTTCAAAATCAATTAGCTTATGCACGTAATTGTCCTCATCAAGTCATCACTCATCACATCAACAAGTTTATTTTTAAACTTCTTACTATTCATACAATGTTAGTAGACTACATCCTACAATAGACTATTTATAATGGGTATAGAGTTACTAACTAGTATACAATTTCGCTGCTGAAATTTAAATACTGGCTTAGAACAAGGTCTTGTAAAAAACCTTACGGTTCACGAAACATGCTTGCCAGCTGTCAAAACAGACGCCACTCGCTGTAAGCACATAAAAAAACCCAGTGCTTGCACACTAAGGAGCAGTAGTTTCACATACAAGAATACCATCACATGTCGCTAACGAACTCGATAGTAAAATAATTGTAACTCTCACTATGAATCAAAAACCATATGAAAGGAACTCATAAAATAAATTTCATTCCCTTATTGGTACATAAACAGCGTTTTAAAAATAGTTGAGACCACCTGGTGCACGCTTCGAACTTGGAGTGCAGGGAATGTGATTTATGGCCCTGTAGGTTCGACACAATGCAACCGCAAATATAACCCTTGAGTATTATTCTAGAGAACAAATTGTCCTTGGCTAAAATATTTGAAGTGTTTACGTGTGCTGCTTTTGAATGTATGGCATATTGTAGCATTATCACATCGTTCACCCACGGGGCCCGGTTCACCCCTATGACAACACGCAGGCCAAATAATGCATTACGTAATTTGTTTTTATAGAAAATTAAGACGATAATGAAAGTAACGTGCTGTTTGGTTTATTTGATAAGTTAAGTAGATATCTATTAATAGAATAATAGACGTCTTGGTACTAACATATCGAATCCTTTCAGATCTGATTGTTAATCACGTAGACTACAATGCTAGAAAGTTTGATAGACCTTAGTATATCGGTTATATAAAGACACAAATTATGAAGACATAATATAGTAGAATCAACAGATATAATTTATAAAAAGACACAAATTAAGTTAAGCATCTGCCAGCACCTTGGTTATCAAATACTATTAAAGCCTATATGTCGAAAAGAGACAAGGCTAAGCGTAAATATAAAAGATGGCCAACGGAAGAGAATTGGGCGTCATATAAGAAACTGCGCAACCGCTGCGCTCGTATGTGTAGAAATGCTAAACGACGCCACATTCACACTTCCATTCAGAATCTCAACACAGCAAAAGTATGGCATTTTCTCAAGTCTCTTGGTATTGGTAAAACCTCAGTCCATTATGACGTTAACAACGTCGACCTTGACGCACTCAACGGTCAATTTTCTGAGCCACCAATTACCTTAGACTTCAATACTAAATCTTCTACATTAAATTACCTATCATCCCTTTCTCCGCCGTTAAATACTGCTTTTACTTTCCACCCAGTTGCAGACACAGACATTAAGAAATCTATCCTATCTATCTCCACAAAAGCAGTGGGTGATGATGGGCTCCAACTCCAGATGATTAAACTTGTTCTGGAAGAAATAGTGCCTCTCATCACCCATCTGATTAATTATTCTCTCTGCACGAGTTCTGTTCCTACTTCTTGGAAGAGAGCTCGTGTAATACCTCTACCCAAAACCTCTAATCCTTCTTCTTTGTCCCAATACCGCCCAATATCTATTCTTCCTGTCCTTTCCAAAGTCCTAGAGAGTGTCGTACATAAACAACTTTTAGGTTACATATATGATAATAATCTGCTAAATCCATTACAGTCTGGATTTCGCCATGGCCACAGCACTGTAACTGCACTAGTAAAAATAACAGACGATATGAGACTGGCCATGGAAAACAAACTTGTAACTGTATTAGTTTTGTTGGACTTTAGCAGTGCCTTCAATTCAGTCGATTATGACATTCTCTTAGGCATCCTTTCCTCACTTCATGTCTCTTTGCCTGCAACTGAGTGGTTCAAATGTTATCTTCAGGGTCGCTCGCAGTCTGTACACTTTGAGGAGAAGTCCTCTGCATGGTGTGATCTTACTGCGGGTGTACCCCAAGATGGCGTCCTTTCTCCTCTTCTCTTCTCCATTTTTATAAATGAACTCCCTAAAGTTATTACTTCGAACTTTCATCTCTACGCAGACGACCTGCAGCTATATCGGCATTCTACAGTAAGTGACTTGGCTGAGATTATTACTAATAATAATATTCTACCACATTCACACAGCGCCATCTAGTCCCAAATTAAGCAATTATATTTGCTTGTGTTATGGGTACTAGACAACTGATATACTACTTATATACATTTTTTTTTTGTAAATACATACATATTATAGATAAATTACACCCAGACACAGAACAAACAATCATGCTCATCACACAAAGGTTTGTCCTGGGTGGGAATCGAACCCACGACCTCCGGCTTAGCAGTCAGGGTCACTAACCACTAGAACAACAGGCCAGTCAAAAGAAAGAAAAAGATCTCGCAAAAATTAGAAACTGGGCTCAGTCTTTTGGGCAACTCGTTAATCCTGTAAAATCACAAGCAATTATTATTGGTAGTAGGTACATGATTAACTCAATAAGTCACCAAGTCTCTTCCGTCTATAACTTACAACTCTACTGCCATCTCGCTAGCAAAAAGCGTTAAAAATCTGGGTGTTATTATGGATCCGTATCTATCATGGGATACCCACATTGCAGAGGTAAGCCGGAGGGGAGGGTGTTCTGCTCGTTTCAGGCACTCAAGCGACTTCAGATATTCTTACCTTTTCAAACTAAAGTTACTCTTGCACAGTCCCTTCTACTATCACTCTTAGACTATGCAGATGTCTGCTTTCTTGATGCTAAGGAGGAACACTTCAATAAACTCGAACGACTGCAGAATTTGGGTATCCGCTTCATTTTCGGTATGCGTAAATACGATCGTTTCGGAATTTCGTAAGAAACTGAAGTGGCTACCTATTCGGCAGCGTCGAGATACGCACATTCTTTCTCTCCTTTATTCTGTCCTTAATAATCCCAGTTCTCCATCCTACTTGAGTGAACGCTTTGAGTATCTTGTACCTCGTGGTAAACCTTGTCGGTCTTCATCCTCTCTTCTACTCCGTACTCCTCTTCATAGTACTAGCCGTTATGACGGCTCTTTTACTGTGCACGCGGTTAGGTTGTGGAATTCTCTTCCTCACGTCATTCGTGAGAGTACTTCTGTGGATGTGTTTAAGAGAAGAACAAGAGAACATTTCCTATCTTTGGTTAAATAATAGGTATATATAAGTAGATATATTTATTATAATTATGTAAGTTTATGCATTTATATATTTTAATATATTATGTGTGTATTATTAATATGTAAGTTTATTTGTTTAAATTATGTATACACTAGGTATACAATAAATTAATAGGTACTATATTTCATTTAATTTCCTTTCTGTCTGTTTGTACACTTCATTTGTTCTCACACTTGATATTTTTCCTCTTCCACTCTGAGGTTTGCTGGAAGAAAACTCACTTTTGAGTTAAGCTCGCCTTTGTACATGATATTTCTTACCAATTATGTAATATGTTCTATGTGTGTACAATAAAGAATAAAGAATAAAGAATTATTTAATTACTAATTATTCAATTTAAAGTGGTTCACGGTTGACCGACTGGAAGTGATTTCAAATTATCGGATCAGTATTGAGTCACGGAGGTGTTGTCTGTAGCATTTAACTACGTGGGGGGTCCGGTTACTTATAATCAAATTGAATTGCTTCAAAAATAGACAACAAGGAATAGATAGGTACCTAAGTACTGGACCAAAGGCCTCGAGTGGCTATTAAAAATTTAAGACTATAGAATGATACCATCAACCAAATTGTTTGGATGTAACAGGTAGTCAAACCTTCAAAACTTTTTATTTAATATTTAAAAAACCGGGCTAATTAGGTAGGAGAAAAGAGATTTGTAGTTATACCATTCTCTACTATAACTTATTGTTATTGATTTGAACATTAAACCGGTTTTAAAGTTTTAGCGATTTCGTCGCAATTGATTCTGAAGTTTAGTTGTGCAAACGCAAATATATCAACAGAAGTCCATCAAACTCATACATAGTCTTGCACATATCAATATTTTCTTCAATTATAAAACCTGTTAAAATGTGTACATGCCTAATCAAGAAGAACTCTTTCGAGTCATTTAACATTGAGTGAGGATTCGTCAAAACTCGAGCGTCTATTTGCAGTCCACCTACTAGATGTCTCGAGTGCAAGCTAGCGGTCGGAAATTGCCGCTGCTACTGTGGCTACCTACTCAATCAAAGTGATTTAAAACACTTTGATTGAGTAGGTAGCCAGGTAGTGAAGTTCTTACAAAGGAACTTAGGGAACTTAGTTTATCACATCTCTCTTTTTTATATCAATTCAAAAATACTGACACTGACATATAATAATTTCTACCAGTCTTTGTTCACGGATCGAATACGATAATAAAAACTACGTTCACACACTTCACACAGATTTACCAAATTTCTACTCGTCAATTTCTTTGTGCCGAACGAATGCGCTTAAAGTCCGTTTTCAAAATACTAATCGCCTCGCCATAAATTCTTGCACGTTTCTGTCTTTTTATTCACTAACTTAAAATGCTTAACACTTGCTTTAAAATTCTATTAAGAAATTTCACTAATAATTCTGCAAAGTCAAAGTCAAAGTCCAAGTATTTATTTCCATTTGATCATAAAGTATGATACTTATGAAGAGTCAAAATTACATGAAGTCAGCTAATTAACCTACAGCCAGTTCGCTGACGAGGTAGAGCTGTGAGAAGAACTGGCCAGAAACTCACGCCACTCTTTTCAATCGCCAGATAATTACATTTTTTTGTATGAGTTAACAATTGCAAACTAAAATGCAACGTATGAGTTAGGCAAGTAATTTATTATATTACTTACTATAATTCGTGGGTATGATTTATACATTGATTCAGAAAACATCTGTGAATATGAAGGCGCAAAAATTAATTTAGAGTAACTTGTTTAGAGATTTGTTATTAAATGTAGGTCCCGGTGAACCGATAAATGCGGGCGGCTTATGATCGGTCATAGTGCTTGAGAGAGGACTACGACCAGCAATGGTCGTCCATCCACTGAAATGGTGATGATATTTGGGGGATAGTGGTAGGTAGTCATCATGAGAAGTAAAATAACTAATAACTCAACCACTACTACCATCGGCATTATATAACATACTTAAGTGTTAAGTCTGAATAGAACAAAGGAAATGTAAACAAGCATGTCATGCTTTTGTAAATTTTATGTAGTAATATGGGGTGAATAACAACACCTTTCTGTATTCCAAGAGCCACATTATTTTTATTTCTTAGTTTTTAATTGAATTAATGCTTTAAATACGTAAGTCATAAGTTTCTCATTTTTTGGTAGATAGGTTTTACAAACAAAAAACAATACAATTAAACTTCTACAAAATTTTTAGCTTCCTTTGTATAAACAGCAAAAACAGTAATCAACACCTTGGTCACACGTATTTTCTGTTCCTGTTTAATCTTAGTCAGAAGACAGGCTGTCTTCATCACAAGCGCTACATGCAGTGATAACTGTAATATTTTAATAACTGTATTATTTGTCATCACAAACTACTGAAAAGGTTGTTGACATGTATCCTTTGTTCCATTAGATGTTGTTAATCGACCCAGTAGGTACTTAGGTAGATGTTGCAAATCACCCCATTTTGTAAAAAAAAACTCAATATTACTATTTCGATCATATTGATACAAAAGTTCACACTATACTGCTTACCTGTTTAGTTAGTTTGTCGCACAAGGCACTAGGTTAGTACATGTAATCCCTCAAATGCTTGTTTTTTTATATTTTATAATAGATAATCGTAAAGTTTACACACTAATGAAGCGAGTTCTAATTTGCATAAATACTTTGACAATTAATACGCGCGAATTCGAGTGGGTGACGTTTCGGACACAAAATGTTCAGACACTTTGACCGAATCGACAAATTATTTTTTTTTAAATGTTTTTACTGACGTTTCGGACACTAATAAAATATCCTGTTTTGTACGGTTAGACAAAAACATCCAGCGATACCTTAATGTTGAAATCATTTTCTTCTGCCTAATATATTTTAAAGCATGCGACATATTTTATACAGGTAAAAAAATGTAAAAAAAATGTAAAATGATTTTTATGCACATTTTATTTAAACCTTTTTTTCTGGCTGTACTAAGCAGCTACTATGAATAGGCAGTGTCCGAAACGACAGAGAAAATAAAATAAAATTTAAAAGTGTCAATTCGGCCACTGTGTCCGAACATATTGTGTCCGAAACGTCAGCGACCCGCGAATTCGAATTCGAAAATTTAAAAATTTGAAATTGAAGGCAAATAGAATCATTATTATCTTTTATTTTAGGTAATGTCAGATATAAAGCTAAACTTTTTCCAAAAAATGCTGTTTTGACCCCGGTGTTGTTATTCACCCCAAATTACCGGTACCTAATTTAAAAATATTAAGTACCTAAATTAAAGTAATGCTTGAAAACCACTACTTTACAATAAGATAACAGCAAAATAGGAACAAAGAACAAAACAACAACTTTACACAAACAACACCGAAACAAAGACGTATAACAAAGTTAGAGCATGAACGAATTGAGCAAAGAGAACATGTGGTAGAGTCTCGGTGAATTGAAAAATTGTAAGTATCTACTATAAAGCAGAGAATTTCATAAACTTAATTAAATTATTTGTAATTATTGCAAATATTTAATTTAAAACTAGTAGGCAGGCTTTTTAGGTTCTCTATAAATATAATAATACCAGCCCGTTTACTGTCCCACTGCAGAGCAAAGGCCTCTTCTCACATAGAGAAGGAATGAGCATTAATCACCACGCTTGCTCAAGGCGGATTGGCAATTTCAGACTTTTAAGTCCAGGTTTCTTCACGATGTTTTCCTTCACCGTCAGTCAGAAATGTCCAAGATAAATTTAGCCTTATCCACAGGGCCATTTCGACTCGGTTCTCTATAATATAGATTAAATTCTCAATTATCTAATATCCGTTACCTATTGTTTACCATTACTCTTCTTTTTCAACCAAATAAATAGTTGAAGAAAAAAAACAGCCCTCGAAAAGAAAACTGGTGTCTTGTCGTGGTCTGGTAATGTTCATCTGTATGTTGGTACAAAAAGTCAGTACAGAACTTTTGCAGTGGATTCGATCACATCATCTTTATTGTATCAGTAGCTTCTCGCGGCACGGTTTCACTCGCGTCTGTGCTTACTGCTCTACTCCCGTCGCCAGTAGTGTGATTTTAGCCTATAACCTTCCTCAAAAACTGGGCTATCAAACGCAAAAATAATTATTATTCAAATAGTAGTTTCAGAGATTAGCGCGTTCAAACAAACAAACAAACTACTCTTATATACCCAATAGTAGTTATAGATTTTCATGAGCGTTTTCCTTACACAACACATTACAAATGAAAAGATTATAATGATTTCACTAATTGGCACCTTTATATTGCACAACTATATTATGACGTGTACCTAAGTAATTTATGTCATTAAAATAATAGTTGTAGAGGTGTGACCGTGACGGACGTCATCCTCTCGTCAACTCGTTCCTTTCAACTCTTTCCTCGCTGACACTTCTGACAATTAAGTTGTCATTGCACATTATTACCATATTACCGTTAATCGCTTCAAGCGTTACTATTCAACATTTGATTTAAAGTCGAAAGTCAACAGATAGGTAGGACAAGTATACTACTCAAAATATATTGGTTGCCGTGTTTAAATTTAATTGTACTTAGGTTGTGTACTAAAATATAGTTGTAAAATATGAAAAAAAAATACATTTATATAAAAATTACAGTAATAAAATAAAATCATTTGAAGAAGCAGACGAACGCGTACCGTAGGACACAAGATGCACATACGACCTGTAAAAGTAGTCGAACGACGCTGAAGAGGTTGCTTCGAAATGATTCCTGTAGACATCGATAATGATCAAATATTATAAACTATTTGTGTTAATAGAGCTTCTAATTTTCGTCGTAGCTGACTGTGAACTTCTGCAACGTGATGTTGATCGTATAGTGCAATGAAGTTTGATAAATAAGTTAAAATTTAATGTGATTAAATGCAGCGTTATGTCCTACACCAGAGCAATGAACCTTTGTAATGCAACTATCACAGCGGACAGAAGATATCGCGCGTTATGTCAATTAGAGATCTCGGAGTTCTTTTTAAGACTGAATTAAAATTTTGTCATCATGTGGTGCAGATATGCGCAAGCACATTTAAGAACCTAGGTTTCATTATTAGGGAAACACAAGACATAGGGTCACGCAAGGCGACCGATGGATAATGACTATGATGACTTGAGTATTGACAAGTAAAAGTCACGATTGCCTAAGTACCGTACTCAAAACAAAATAAATCGATTAGATTGCACTCCTTAAATACTATTTTGTATTCGTCAGTAATTGTAGTATATGTTTTGATTATATTAATTAACTTTAAAAGGTCATGTCCTTATTTTGAACAAAGTTATTTTAGTAGAATGTCATTTCAATAGACACAAAAGGAAACCCTTAATGTTTTCTTTTCTGAAAAAGGCGCGATTGTTTAGACAATAAGAACTTTGTTCCGAAAACTAATTGGGTTGCGTCATTCTTACAAGGTTTAGCTTTGCATTGTTAGTTAGCTCTGTTTATGCTATTAAAATACATAAAACAACTGAAATCTTGATCATTATCTTTTGATGTTTTAATAGGTCTATGTGTAATACTAATAATGTTTTTTGAATTATATACTAAATACTTGATTCATATATATTATATATTATTATATTACAATAAGATGTACCTACGTCGTGATTTTAGTGCGTCCATTCATAATGCACTTGTACTTAACTCATAATCTGATGAGTAAGAACAGTTTTAAGACTTTAAATAAAAATTGGGTGTTGTGTTGGAACTCATATCTAATTTTAATCTTTAAAAGTATCACGTTATTAATAAGATCATCATATCAGTCAGTATAGCATTTAGGAGGTATTTGCAACGCAACAATCGCTACCATCGCTACGTTTGCCCTCGATAGGCAGGACTTTGCTGCCTGTTCTGTGTTAAATTATATTTCTAGTGCATTCTCATATCTCACCCCCAGTGAAAAAGTAAATTAAATTTAGAGAAGCAACTTGGTAATTTTAAACGTATTGTCACTGGTTCCAGCATGAATGGACCGGATCGACCGGGGAAGTACTTGTTCATACTACCCTCACATAGAAGATCGACGTAAGAGGAGTAGTATCCGTACTATATAGCGTTATGTTCGGTGAGTGGGAGCACCTTTTCTCACTTTCCTTCACCTACCCCATTCTCTGCTGCCATAGTGCAGTTGTTTCCACTATACCAGCAGTTTGAGACGATAGCTTTTGGAATGGTAGCTACCACTTCAACATTCCACTGACTGCTTACCATCAGGCAGAGTGAAGTCACTTTGGTCAACTCGTATAAAAAAACACAAGATAGATATTTTTATAGAAGCAATTTTTGCTCTAAGCCTCTTTTTATCTGAAGGTGCGCTAAAGCTAACTTAGCCAAACCATTATAATATGACACTTCGATATTCAGTTGACTGATTACAACAACTGAGTCAAGGAGCATTAATAATCATCGCAATAAATAACAATCAATACTGAGTTCGCTACTGAGTATTATGGAATAATTAGGTACTTTAACTTGCACATGGAACCCGTTCTGCACCCATGATTTTGGTATAAACTCTTTTAAAATAAAGACCTAATAAGTAGCAGATCTATTGCTTTAAAAATGTTGTATTGAAAAGCATAATGTTGTCCTAAAAGTACTTAATCTAAAGAAGAAAAGCATGAGGCTGTGTGTATGCTATGTTTTTTTTTTTTTTTTTTTTTTTTTTTTTTTTATAGTATAGCCTACCAAAGTGACTCCACCCCGCCTGATGGTAAGCAGTCAGTGGAATCCAGAAGTGGCGGCCACTATACCAAAAGCTATCGTTTTAAACTGCTGGTATGGTGGCCTCCACTATGGCGGCTGGGAATGGGGTTAGGGGAAGGAAATGAGGGACGTGAGGAAAGAGGAAAGGGGGGAAATTGGGCCTCCGGCGCTCTCACTCACCGAACGAAACGCAGTAGTACGGATACTACTACTCTTAAGTCGATCTTCTATGAGAGGGTAGTACTTCCCCAGACGATCCGGCCCATTCATGCTGAAATCAGCGTGGATCTACTACCGTAAATAAAAAATGTCCCACGAAATGTAAGTTTCCGGTAATCAGAGAGTTACGCAAGTCCGAGTGAACAAACTGTATTACTGTATGACGTCACATCGTAGTTTCAACACTCTACAAACAAAGCCACAAGCCTCTGGCACACATTGTGTACTCAATTCCAGGACAAACAATGAATATTATTTGGGAAATAAATTTACATACAACATTAACTGAGCGGGGGGTCTCCAAGACTGATTTCTGTTTAATAGTTTCATTTGTACGACTTCATATTGTATCTGTCTGTGAATGATGCTTTCTCTGTCGTCACAGATGATTACATTTACAGTTAATATAACTTAACCCGTATGAGTGAGGATTTAATTTAATTGAAGCCCCTTGTGATAAGTACTTTTTAACAAAGATTAATAGAATATTATTATTTCGGACATATATTAAGATGTCAAGTTTTAAATGTAACAAATAGTTAGGTAACTTTTTTTTAACTTTGTTATTATACATAATTGAAATATATTTTTATTACACACGAATACGGAGATTTCAAGATGTAGTGTAAACAAATGAATGTGTATTTCAAAATTCCTTTAACAATGAAAAGTCAGCTCTCTATGTTCATAAAAGAGAGGCTTTGTGTATTATATGCAACTCGTTACATCTTTTTTTTACCTGTATGCTAGCCGGTTATTTAAAAAGTATTATGGTGGGTCAAGAGTAACTTACTATTTTTTATAGATTTCTGAAGACGTGACGTGTGGTGTCCGTAGTGTGGAACAGCATTGGCGCAATACCGCTACGTCACAAAGCCAGCTTACTCTCCGCCACAAAATATGAGTTGTACGACGGCGACGTTCCTCATTACCCACGACACGGGTGGTCTCCCGGAACCAATATTATTACTAAGAAATGTACAATTTCGTTTTAGGTTATCATGTACAGACCTACTTTATAATTATATATTTTATATATTTTTTGGAGCAAAATTCTCATATAAGTACTTTTAACGTCGTAAAATATAAGTACGCATCTAGTAGTATGACCAATGCTTCAAAATGCTTGTGCAATATTTTCATAATATAATGCACATAAATCACGTATGTTAAGTAACTTCGCTAGCTCGGATCTCTGGAACATTATAGGTTATAAATAAAGAAATTATGAAACGAAATGGAAGCTGTGCGTATCGGTTGTTTGCCCATACTGTTTTTGTAGTACCTACCTATGTTCCATCTGAAATCATCCAATGTAACCGCATACCCGTATTGATTACTACTGCATAATCAAATTACTTTAATGGCCCGTTTGTAGATCCCTGACCCCACGCGTCAGGTCCCCTATTTTGAGGCAATAAGCCAAGACAATTTATAAGTTTATTTGTAATGTTAACATTATATAAACAACTTTCATGCATTTGAATTAGACTTTTTTCGCACAACTTTATATGGAAGTCGACTGCTTACGATATGATCACACACAAGCAAAAAATGTTACCCACTGATTATAGTCATTTAGTTAAACCATCGCAATATCAACAAACTTACTTTTTTTCTAAGTGACAATGTCATAACTGCTTTACAGAAGCTAGAGAGAAATCTTTTCTGAGGTATCTATCCTTATTAGACACATTTAGGCGAAACCTCAGACATAGGTAGTACCTACAGTTCTGTTCGTTAGCAAGGGTAGGTAAAACTTAGAACAAATAAAACTATTTATATAGTAGGTAAGTAAATTTTCTTTGCCTGAATTTTTGATTTGTTTTACCTCGTAAAGCACAGATTACACTTACTGTTTACTATTACATACTTTTTAAACTGCTTTACTATTATATAACTACTTTTACTATTACATACTTTTATTTCCTACTTTTAATATCTAATACACATATAGTTACGACTGCTAACCATCTGATGATTGTTAGAAGCTAGGTCAAAAATTATCAGTAAGGAAGTACGATAGTTGATCATGATATTAGGTATGAAGGTATAGGTAGGTAATAATAATTCAAAGTGTTTCCAAGATTGTTTATTTGCTAAGTAAGTAGGTACCTACACCTAAATTATGATCTACATGGTGTACTTATTTACTAAGTTACATTACACAAAAGTAGAAAAGAAAAGGTTGTTTTTGTTTTCGTATTTACACTATGGAATCAATATACATGATAGGTAGATACTTTATAGATATAAAAATTATTGTCAGTAGTCGGCAGCAACATAATGAAACGGATGACAGAAATATTTGAAAATATAAAAGTAATTTAATCGACAATCATAAAGCGGAAAGAATTAATGAAGCTATAAAAACGCCATATTTTACGTTTCAAACTATTAACTGAATTACTTTGAAATAAAAATATAAAATATTAATGTGTAATTTATTGTTAATTGTTTTTATTATTAGGCGCGCAAACGGTAAGGTGATGCAGTTATTTCTTCCTTGACCCTGGTGAGATTAGCGATTCTGTTTTTAAGACCAAAGATTCTTACTAGGGTTGTCTGTGTTTTGACTTATAAATTCAGAATGAATGAATGACCCATTCCGATGATTTTCTTTGCTTCCGTTCTTTTCCTTCAGATCCCTCGCTCTAATAATTGAGTGCAGTAAAGGGTAGAAACAAAGAAAAGTGCGGTTTCATGTTGCCAGATCTGTAGGTAGCACAAAACTGCACTTCAACCCTAAACTGTTTTTTATTTTAGGTTAATAAATGTATATTAATAATAATAAACGCACTTATCGTTTGATCTAAAAAGAAGAAAAGGTGCAGAGCCCTAATTGCATTAAATTGTTGCATACATATCGCGAACAGCTATCGATAGTAATAATATGATATTGTTTGTTGCACGCCCCGATAAAGTAGTTCAATAGTTTATCGTACAATTGATTACAAGTATTACAACTATAGTTTAATTTTAAGCTAATCGTGTAAATGCAGTAATATAACATTGACTTCACCTTACCCGTCAGTAGGGTTGCCAGGTGCCCGGCATTGTAGTATTTAGTTTTTCGTAGCCCTAAATATTAGAAATCCGTTCGAAATTTGTAACGTTTGAGGAGAATCGTATACCTATATAATAATATATCGTATGAAATGCATTGTGGACTCTCTAATATCAGTTTAGTTTTAGGTATCTAGGTCAAGTCAAGTTCAGCGTTTAGGTCTAATGTCTATTTGTATGTGTGAACTAGTCGGAAGGTGAGGTGAGGTGAGGTGAGGTGAGGTCCTCGGCGCCTGACTAGTGCTAACTAATACTCTTTATGGTAGGCAGTTGGTTGCTTGAGTACCTACTACGTACCATTAGGTGGGCTGGCACGATCAGCTACCGTTAGCAATAAAAAATATCACGTCGTGTCCGATTTTTCTAGTTTGAATATGTTTTACTGTAGCCATGAGCGATTACCTTGCCACCCCCGTGCTGTGAGGGTTCGTCCCTTGCATTAGCCGTAAAGCAAGGGAGTGGCCGGTCATCATCATCACTCACTGAGGGGCAAAGAAGACAATATTAGTTTATAACCGGCTTCCCTTAATTTAAAACGTCGTAACACTAGTCACGCAACCTTTTATTTTTGTTATTAGATATGTAAGAAAAATTTAATAATTTATCCTAGTCACAATCTCACAATCGCATTGGTTTCTAAATAGCATAAAAGTAATTATTGCTTCGATTACCTAAAGGTTTGACATACACAGTTTTTAATTTGGTAAACCAAATTAAAAACTGTGTATGTTATCTTTATATAGTAAATTTTCCTGTATTATTTTAACATAACAAAAAGTGATTACTAGCAGAGCGTGGTTTCGATCCACGGACCTCTGGGTTATGGGCCCAGCACGCTTCCACTGCGCCACTCTGCTCTTGACGACGTTGGCTTAATTTTGCACTGCTCTATATGTATACCTACTCACATTAAATATACCCTATTTTATAAAATGTACCTACTTTTTTGTATTCCACTGTAACTGAGCATAACGCACATTTCAATTGATATTGATATCGTATATATTTCTAATAACATGTAAGGTTTTATTTAACCGCCTTCAAAAAAGGAGGTTTTCCAATTCGACAGTATATATTATATTTTTTTTATAAATGCTTGTTCGCGGATAATTTCGTCGTTTATAAACCAATTTTGATGATTCTTTTTCTGTTAGAAAGGAGATCTTCTATGATGAATGATGATGGCATCCCAGAGAAATCGTTTTTTTACTATTTAGTATCTTGTTTAAAGTCGGTATTTTTTGTTAAAAATTTTTTACTTATTATCTAGGTATTTGTAGAAAATTATTACCAATAATAAGCAGATTAATAAGTAGAACTAATCGATCAACAGTTGACAGTTGAAAATTAATCGCCGGCAACAATGACATAAATACCAATACCGATTGCAATCAGGTTTTTATTAGACAGGCATTTTGCCTACAACATACCTGGTACCTATCTAAGTAATTACGTGTTGACTTCTTGTCCTTAGTTATTAAGGTGATGTTTACTTAACACTACACTATTATTATTGTTTAATCTTTGATAAATTTATTTTTTATTAGCGATTTTTGATGGTAATCGTGTACTTTTTCAAAGGTACTCACTTATAATTTATTTACCATGAACACAGATATAACTACACCCATAATATTTTGATCTTTTTTACAAGTTAAAGGTTTTATAGTTACAAAACTCACAAATAAATGCGCTACCTCTACCAAACTTATTCTGTAGTGTCTTTTAGAGAACAGCATAGATTGTATATGACCATTTCTGGCAATAGCCTAAAGAATGCCCGGGTTTCCAACTTCAAGCTCTTGTAGTGTTACGAACTTATGACTATACCATGAACATACGTAGATCAAACAATCAGGTTCTATTATAGTATACAGATAATGGTGCAGGGCCTCGAGCACAGGACTCTAAATATACACGTGTCATTGTAACAATAGAAAGGAATTTTATCCATGACGGGCGTATAAATGTTTCAAAAGGGTCCGTTCTACTTTAATTGGTACTCGTAATTAATTAAAGTCAGTGACCGAGCAGTGGGGTATTGTTTATACCGATTCCAATACAACGATCAAACCGTGTCTATTTGAATCGTGCTAGCTATTTATTTCCTCGACTATGTGAAATTATAGAGAGTTATTTATTACACGTTAACAACAGACTACAGAACACGCCAACAATAACGAAACAATAAAGATAACACTTACACTAGGTTATAAAAATAAAGGTTGCATATGAAACACATTTAAACTAATATGTAGATAGCGACGTGTTCATTTTCATCATGTTAAAAGTACACGGTTTCAAAATGGAATTATATCAACAGGAATAAATAATTATGTTTTCTTTTGGCTGCATTCCATTTTTAAGTTGATAAATAAATGTGATTAACGTTATGGTTATAACATAGTCAAATATGCGAATAAATCACAATCTTTAAAATTATGGTGTGTCATTATAAATACGGTTTAAAAGTGCTAAATTAATAGCTACTATTTGGTTGGAAAATTCTTTTACTGATCAAAAGCTTTTCTGTTCCCTTCTCAATTGAGTTACTGGAGTCACTTTTGATCTACATACCTAACATACTCGTATCATGCATAGAGATGGGCGATGGGAAAAAATTCGGGTAGGTAAAAATGGGTGGGTAGGGTAAGAAAGGGTAAAAATTAAAATTTTCCCATTTTTACCGGGTATATTTTAAAAATGCCGGATATAATTACTCAGTACGTGATTTGGTTAATTTTAAGTTAAAAGAATCCTGTAAAATGCCTTAATCAACAACAGTGCAAACATTTTGCCCAAATAAAACAAAATCATGACGATTAAAAATATATTTATTATAATTTCTTAAATAGCACAGTTTTCTTTTCAGACATAATTTTCTAATTACAAATATAAGTAGGCTAACATCAGCCTCGTATTAAAAAGCATTTTTATTTTGCATAACTCATACAAAATAGAAAATACTTACATAAATTTGACTGAAAACAATAACAACATAGATAAAATCAAATTATTCATAATAAGTGTATTATAAAAAACTTTTATAAAATAGAAAATAAAAATATTTATCGCAATTGTTAAATGACATACTTTCCAGACATAATACCTGATCCTTGGTCCACTCCCACGGTCAGTATCTAGCCCCTGGTTTCTCTCATCATTACCTAATTCACATTTCCTACGGCCTAAAACCACCCAAAATTCGTCCTAGAGTTCTGCACAGACGTTGTTTTGGCAAAATTGACGTCGATGTGCTGCGTGATGATGCCTCGCAACGAGAAAGTGCAGATATTAAACAGTCAACGTCATCCTTAGCCTCTACGAAAAACATGCGCTCATCAAAAAAATTATATTAATACGCCCTCCTGCTCCATGACTGTCTAAATGGCCATGAGACTCAGAGATCGGGCATTTCGTGTGTTTAGAAAGGAGCGTTCAGACGATAATTGGGTCCTCTTCAAGATTGTAAGGAATTGGTGTAATCAGATGATTCGTAATGCTAAGCGCCGCTATATACTTGACAATATCCATTCCTCTTCTCCCGCCAATAATTCGAAGTTCCTCGGAACTTTAGGTAGCCCTTTGCAGTCTGGTTTCCGGCTGAGACACAGCACTACTACAGCTCTCCTCAAAGTGACTGGCGATATTAGGAAGGGCATGGAAGTCGCCAAAGTCACTGTGGTGACGTTAATTGATTTCTCAAACGCCTTCAATACCACCTAGGCACCCTATCCTTTTATCAATCCTCTTCCATAACATGAACTCTCCCGCTGCACTATTCTAGTGCAGCGGCAGCGGCAGCGGGTTCTCGACATATCTTCAAGGACATTAAAAAGCAGTCAGCAGTCTGTTCGCACCGATGAGACCTCATCAATTTGGTGTGATCTGAACTCTGGAGTTCCTTAAGGCGGCATTCTCTCTCCTTTAGTCTTCCCAGTTTTTATTAATCTCTTAACCCAGAATCTTCAGTGTTCGTATCATCTTTATTTCGATGACTTGCAACTGTACTCTCAGGCAACTATAACTGACAATTAGCCGTTGACATGTAGAACAAAGACCTCGACATAATAAAAAGTTGGTCTGAAAGGTTTTGCTTACGATTAAATCCAGATAAATGACAGGCCATCATTGTAGGTAGTCGCCGTATGATTTGCAGACTAGATACTGGATCACTTTCTCCACTGATTTACAACAACGTGGTCATACCTTTTAGTCCAACTATTAAGAATCAGGGCTTGTCTATTGATGCAACACTCAATTGGCATGCTCAAGTCACAAATGTCAGCCAGAGAGTCACAGGATCTCTTCGCACCCTCTATCGTCTGAGAAACTTCCTCCCTTTTAATACTAAAGCGATACTTGTGCAGTCCTTAATCCTACCCATAATCGACTATGGTGATGTGTGCTATTATGACCTAAATGCAGACCTTCTCAATAAATACGACCGTCTTCTCAATAACTGCATTCGATTCTTTTTTATGATCATAAATAAGTAAATATGATCATATTTCTATCCATCGCTCTCAGCTAAAATGGTTACCTATTCGTCAACGCCGCAGCTTGCGGGCTCTCACTACCCTCTTTTCCATCCACAACTCTCCTTTTTCTCCTAACTATTTAAAGTCTTTCTTCCAATACTTGTCTTCTATTCATAATAGAAATCTTCGTTCTTCATCAAACGCTTACTTGTCTGTCCCTCTCATACTAAAGGTTTTATACACTCATCGTCCGTAGTCCAGGTTATTTTCCTCTGGAATGCACTTCCTCTTGAGGTCAGGTGGGCCACAAACCGATTTACATTGCATAAGGTTCGTTCTCTCCTGTTGAACGAATTATAGGTAATATCACGTTAACCTTATATATATATATATATATATATATATATATATATATATATATAAATATATATATATATATATATATATATATATATATATAAATATATATAAATATATATATATATATATATATATATATATATATATATATTTATCCTAATCCTTATCTTTCTTTTTATCTTATAACTTTTATGCATCTACTTTGTTCATCTCTGTATCACCTTGGTTGACTAGTAGAAAATGCCTACGGCATTAAGTCCGCATGTGCGTTCAGTTTTTTAAATATATAAATTAATAAATAATACTGACCTAAGTCAGAATAATAATATTTTTTTTATAAATAGTAAAAAAAAATTAATAAAAAATTTATGTCAGTATTTTCAATAATATTAGTGTCACCAAAATGAGTAATTAAAATTAAAAATATAATGAATTATAAAATACTTACCATTAACTTTGTTGTAGTGCGTTAAACAAACTCACAAACTGATAAAAACAGAGGCCCGAGACAAGTGTCAAACATTTCTATTCTATTCATAGAATAGATAAAAAAATGTATTGGATTGACATAAGCTAACGCCAGAGCTTATGTCAATCTCATACATTTTTTTATCTATTCTATGAATAGAATAGAAATGTTTGACACTTGTCTCGGGCCTCTGTTAATTTAATACAACAATGTGCATTTATTTTTATTAGAATTATAGTTATATTTTGAAGATAGTTATGTTTTTGATACTATAGGACTGACATGTTTTTTAACAAAAGTCCTTAAATAAAGAGAAAAAAAAAAAAAAAAAAAAAACAATGTGCATCACTTTTAAATGTAACTGACTAAATAAAATGGCGGAGTTTTGTTTAATCGATCTGGGTTACCATTTTAAATTGAACACGGCCGAGTAATTATTTAATACATATCTATTTCAATAGGTATTCTATTTTATATTTGATAAAATAAATTAGAAATAGCATATTATCAAAATTAAAAAAACAAAAAAATCTAATTAAATATGTGTATATCTACTTTAAGCCTATAGCTTAAAATAAATACACACTTATTTAAAAAACTTTTAAGAAAATGTAAAAAAAAAACATTATAAGCATGTTATTTAACTAAGCAAACTTATTCATTGTTTATTTAGATTTATACCCCCGGTATAAATTGAAAACGGGTAGGTAAAAATGGGTATAAATAGAAATTTTCTAATTATACCCATTTCTACCGGGTAGGCGCCCATCTCTAATCATGCAAGCAACATCGAGGGCAGAATAATATTAAATGCGAGTTTCTGGCAATGCCTTTCTCTTGACTCAGGCCCTTGCTTCAATCAGTGATCTAAGTAGCAGTTTAATTTGCAGACGGATTGGACATCTGGTAGATTTATTTTTTCATACTATTCACACGAATTTTATCGGAGAAGGTGATGGTACAAGAAAATCCATCTCATCTTATTCGCCATACGTTTGTCTTTCATTTTATTCCACTTTTTTATTCATATCATTGTTAAAAGCTGATTAAAAGTTTAATAGTGAAGGATAATCCTAAACTAAAAAAAAAAACAATATTAATCGCATTTTCGTTGACATAAAAAAGAAAGAAGAGGACTATTTCAAAAATAAACTGTTTATAGTTTTCTTTTAAAATGTCGTTACTTTCGTATCTTCATTTCTAGTGTTATTATGTGGGTGTGACCCTGTCCCTTTTCCAAGTAGTTTTTGCACTTTTCTTGACTATACGCTGTAGGGTTATTTTTTCGTAGCGCCCCGCAGTGTTTTTCCGTACCGTTATGTTATATGTGTAGGTAATCATTATCTAGGCGTCCATTTTCTTTGTATAGTCGACCATAAAATTGTTTTACCAGCGTAATTCTCGTTTGCATATCACAAAACAATAATATTCCTTTTTGCTTGCAAGATACCTCAGTACAGTGACAGTTGCCACTGTCATAATAAGTATTATTGAATTGAAGTTTTGATGGTATTTTTTGTTAAAAGTAGTAAAGAGTAAAGCAAATATGTGGTCGACTATACAGGTAGAAATAAGGCCTTGATATCTGATTTGCGCTATTTAGAACTAAATATATTAGTATACCAATAAAAAAAACGAGACTGTTGCTTACAAGACAAGATGTAACCCTCTTGTAAGCGCGTGGAAAATGTACCTAATGTGTTTTAGTCCAAAAACTATGTAGATATAAATGGCACTAAGTTATTATATACAGAACAACATGAATAACTACCACAATAAAATATAGCCTATGTTACTCGTTGATATTGTAGCTTTCTTTCTATACTATCTTGAAAGAATTTTTCAAATTAGTTACGTAGGTTTTGAGTTTATCCACGACATATAACATACAAATAACACACAAAATATCAAATCTTTATTCTTTACAATTAAAAAAAAATGATTATAATGAGACGTTAAAGAATGTTTAGATGTAAAAATAATTCAAAAGTTAGAAGTATCTAATAAATTGTTTTTCTTTTCATCATATTTTGTCAACAATAAATTGAGAGATTTGTGGATAAGGCATTCAACTCAACAATAATTCAATAGAGCTTGAAGTATATTTGACGTTCTTGACCTAGTGCGTTAGTTGATTAGAGAAATCCAGGACAAACTCTAGCTTTACATGTTTGTCAGTGCCTTTAAATTTGTTTTCTATTTTTTCTGTAGTTATTTTTATTCATACGGTTCGGTATGTGCGGTATGTCTTGTCAAGTAACTTTCGAGATGTCGTATGTGTCATTCTTGGAAAGTAAAATGTATCTACAAAATAGTACAGAACAGTATGTTAATGTCAGTGACAGTAGCCTGGTGCCAAGTGTTGAATACTCAGCGAGCTGCTCGAGGCGTGAGACAATTTCATATAGCTTATAACGCCTCAATATTAAACGGAAGTCACGTAAGTATCAAGCCTTGAGAAAGCGCCGTCCGTTGTGACAGATGGTTCCCTAAATATTATTGATATGTGACAGGAAGACAAAATACTTGAGTTGTAATGGTTTGATTGTAGAAAGTAGTTGATTCGATATTGATTTCCACATGGAAGAAAACTTTAGAATGTCTAGTCAGCACAATCATGGCTTGCAGCCTACCACGGTAGTTTTCTTTTTAAAAAGTCCTATTCTGGCAGTACAAACGCATTATTCTCTAAACTAATACCTATCCCAAACAATTTATATGTACTTTTTTAGGATTCCGTATTTCTAATTAGCATAAGAGAGCGCTTTTAAGTAAAAAAAAGAAAACCTATTATTGTATCTGTTATTTTCTTTTTGTGCATTCTCATTTCTAGAGCAACTTGTAACATAATCCACGAGTAAGATTTATACTGAGTTTGGTATACTATTATTTATTCTGTGGTTTGGTGAAATCGGCCCTAAATCGACTTGATCTCCGCACGTGCATAGTTTACGAAAGTCTTCCTAACAGTAAACAGATAACGGAGAAAATAGAGCACCATTGTACCACGAAGATATTGCCGCATAAAGTAGGTACCTACCTACTTTATGCGGCAATACCTTCGTTATCAAGTGTAGTAGTTACCTACTTTAACTTTTATCTAATAAGGAGGAACATTCTTTGTAATAGACTAATCTAATTACCCACTTAGACGAACAAATATCGTAAATGCCTACAAGCTTAATAAATCTAGTTAAGAATTTAACATCAGTACAATTTGTAATGAGAAAGATCGATTAACGAGTTGGTGAACATTTTTTCGAAAACAATCGTGATAGCAGCAGCGGTTAAGATATCTCCTATACTTACGTCTTACGTGCGTCGGTATTACCAGAACATACGAACATTTTTTTTAAGGGACATTGGTGTAGTCAACTGATACAAAGACCCAGACTCAGAGCAAAAGTCACGTATCTACTATCAAGATATTTGACTTTGCCAAGTTTAGTTCTCAAAAGTTTAAGCATGTTGAGCAAACAACACACGCTCAGTTTAAGATTAATTAATTGAGTTCGCGTACTGAATACAGAATAAATAATAGAGGTAAGTATCACTTCGTATACATTTTATTTTAAGTAGACTGTAGGTATATAAGTTAACTAATGAAGTACAGATACCAACAATAAATAAAGGCAAATTAGATAACAATTAACAATGTCTTTTGGAATGATAGCTACCACTTTTGGAACCCAGTGACTGCTTACCATTAGGCAGACTGGAGTCAGTTTGGGAGGCTAATACTTAGTATAAAAAAAACGGACAAGTGCGAGTCGGACGTTTTGAAGGTTTCGTACAAATTAATTTAAAGTTAAAAATAAAGTTCCTGGCATGGCATAGAGACCCAGTTTTTAATAATTTAATTACAAATGTATAGTTTTCACATTTTTTCCTATACTTGTACATTTTTCTCTACCCTACAAAATTGTTTTGTTTTAGGTTTTTTCATTTCCAAATTACAGAGAAATGCAGTCGGGTTTTTTAGTTTTTTAAATTACAGTTTTTTGAGGCACGGAACCCTAAAAACAGCCTTGATCAATTATTGCTTACTGGTTTTTTACTTGCCCTTTTTCCTCTGAAAGTGTGATATTATTTCTACTTATTCTTTATGTTGTGCGTCATAGAACTCATAGACTAGCAAACATTTTATATTAAAACTAGCTGTGCCCGCGACTTCGTCCGCGTGGAATAGTGATTTTGGGCAGCATTTCTTGGATATATCTTTTGGTTTGTTTTGAATTATAAACATCTTCGTTTAGGTGATAAGAAAAATCTTTACAGTAAATGCTTCTCTATCTACGATATTAGACGTATAGCCATCGCGGATCAAAGCCATACAGGCTGCTAGGATTACTTACAAGTGGCAAATCCACATAAAGCTGACCATGCGAAAAACAGTTAATATTTAGATCCACACTCATTAATTGTCATCGCGAAACATAGGCTCACTGGAAACTGAACTCGTTTAAAACTAAACGGGAAATTGTTTGGAATGAAAGGAATCCGGGAATAAAAACGCTATAAGTTTTTTTTTTATATTAGCCTGCCAAAGTGCCTCTACTCTGGCTGATGGTAAGCAGTCAGTGGAATTCAGAAGTAGTGGACATCATTCCAAAAGCCAAACTACTGGTATGGTGGCCTCCACTATGGCGGCTTAGTGAGATGCTTCTTCACGCCTCGCTTAAAAGTCCCAGGATGAAAGTTAGGTGGGAACACATGCGCTGGTAAAGAGTTCCAGGCTTTAATTGAGCGACAAAAGTATAAAGTGCTGAACCATTTGGTTCGAGACCCTTTAGATTGCACTGTGAAAGGGTAGCACTTCAGTCCCGCACGTGTCGTTCTGGATAAAAAGGGAGAGGGTAGAATTAATTTAAAGAGCTGTTGAGAAGACTCTCCGTGGTAAAGGCGACGGCCGTTGAGGAGGCGATGTCTCTTCGCAGCTGTAAAGGCTCAAGGGTCTTAGGCCTCCGGGCTTCCATGATACGGACTGCTCGCAAAAGGCCGCCGTAACGTCTCGAAAATGGTCGCCGGGTCCCACTATCCGGTCACCAACCTGCACGACGAACCACTCCGAGATTATGCGCAACCTGGTGGGGCAGTCTCTTTTTTTTGGTTAGGTCTAATTGGGCCCTTGTACAATGCCGCGGGCGGCCAGCGGCACCACCGTTTATACGGGTCTCCCTGGCCGGCGGGTTGACCCACACCACCCACACAATGACTCCGCGGATACTCAGCTGGTCCCACACATGCTGCGAGGTCAACGCCATCTAGACCCAAAGTAAGCATATTATATGCTTGTATTATGGGTGCTAGAATACGGATAAATATACTTAAATACTTTTATTTTTGTAAATAGATACATATTATACATATAAACACCCAAACCAATGCAAATAGACATGTTCATGCTACAAATATTTGCACTGAGCGGGAATCGAACCCGCGACCTCACAGTCCATACACAGTACCACCGAAATACAGAGGCAGTCGATTTCCCCCTGATTTTCCCCTCCCTTTCCCCTGACTTCTCCCTAACTACCCCCGCACTTTCCCCTCACTTCTCACTTCTCCCTTCCTTTCCTCTTCCTCCCTCTCCCTTCCCCTTCCCTCCAAATTTCAAGTCGCCAACTTCAAAAGCAAAGATCTTTCCATACAATATTTCATCCCTTATTTCACTCCTATAAATTCACCCCAGTAAAAAAAAAATTATGAGCGTATTTTTTATTTAAATAAAAGTATTCCAAAACAAAATTTCAAAGCTGTAACTTAAAAAATGAAGACGTTTCATACAATCGATTTCATCCCTTTTCATACACTTAAGGGTTGAGTTTTTAATAACCCTTTCTTTGTGTACACTTCTAGACATTAAGACAAACACACCCTCCAAATTTCAAGTCGCTACGACCAGCGGTTTAGGCTTTACGTTGTCTGTCAGTCAGTCAGTCAGTCAGGACAAAGCCTTTTATAATATGTATGGATGTATGGATTAGACGTATAGCCATCAGGGATCAAAGCATACAGGCTGCTAGTAATGCTAACACGTGATAGAGTCACATAAAGCTGACCGAAAAACAGCTAATACTTAGATCCACACCCACAACTTTTAGTGTCTTACCTTTACTTTAATTACTTTAATTAGTCATCGCAAAACATAGGCTCACTGGAAACTGGACTCGTTTAAAACTAAATGAAAGACTGTTTAAAATGACAGGAATCCGAGGAATAAAAACACTATCAGCTATTCCGCAACCTGTTAAAATATCTGCTTCTATAAGATTTCGTAGTAAATTAACGAATGTTCGATGTGATTCTTTAAATTGGCATAACTTTTTTATTTATGAACCGATTGACATGAAACAAACACTAAATGTTAAGTGAAGCTTACCACAATATATTAGTGAAACCATATTTAAATCGGATAAGCCGTTTCTAAGATTAGCGTGCACAAACGCACAGACAAACAGACAAACAGACAAACAGACAAAAATTTTAAAAATCATTGTTTTGGGTTCTATTTGCGTTGGTATAGGTCCCAATAGTATTTTTTTCTCATATATCTTCCATGTACAGACAGCGATCGGTTACATTTTTATTATATGTATAGATATAGATTTCATGTTTATAATCATAGTGAACAGTTAATTCTTAATGAGGTATAGGCATTTGTTTTTTAGATAACTGTAATGAAGCACTCGTAAAACACTATTCAACCTGTTTTTATAATCATGTGTCTTTAATATCTGTCTAAATTCATTAAATTTATTAAAACAAATTTGTTTGGTAAATTTGATTTTATATTTTCTATTATTGGTTCCAATTATAGCAGTCGACTAAGTGATTCATTCGATATTTAGTGTTGACGGCCAGTTATGGATCCAGAAAGTACCTACTAGGAATACATTGTTTACCACGTCATCACAAACTCCAATAGCAGCCAAAAGAGGTATTTCTTCCTGTGCCAGCTTAGTACTCTTTAGGAGCATTAGATATCACTGCTTACCTACTATGAAGTTACTAGTAGTTAAACACTGCGGTCTTCTATAGCATGGAGGAACCACAACTGGTTAGGTATTTCAATTTGAGCGAAAAATCTCCACAGTGTCTCGAGACCAAGGTCTTTGACCAGTGTGTGTTGCCATTGATGACATACAGAGCAGAGACGTGGTCGCTAAATAAGGGTCTTGTCAAAAGGCTTAAAGTCGCTCGAAGGGCGATGCGGGCTATGTTAGCCGTCTCCCTGCACGATCGTTTGAGAAACGAAGAAATCCGCAGGCGAACCAAAGTAAGTGACATGGCTCGCAGAGTACCTTCTCTGAAGTGGCAATGGGCAGGATACATAGCTTGCAGAACTGACTGCCGTTGAGGTAGAATGTTTCTAGAGTGGCGACCACGAATCGGAAGGCGCAAGTGGGCAGACCCCTCATAATGTGGACCAACCATAGATATCCGTGGGACCAACGACCTTATAAGGGTGGCGTGCAACCGATAGATGAGGCCGCCCTCATCTATCGAACGACCAGCCACGATGGCGAAAATTGGGGAAGGCTTATGTCCTGCAGTGGTTTGGCTGATATGATGATGATGATGAGAAATCTTTTAAGAAAAAATCTCTCCTAAATTGTTAACATTGCCGCTAGAGAGCTACTACAGTAATACTATAGCTACCATTTAACAGTTATCATAAAAAGCGAATGACTGTTTTGACTGTGGATACGCCTGCCTTTGTGATGTGAACACTATCATACAAGGATCATTATTTAGTGAAAGTATTTAAAAAAACTGTGATATAGAAAGACACGAATTAGTTGTTGCTTACCGAACAATGAAGTTTAATATCGAGCGGGCACGTTCACTTAATTTATCATTCCGACACTGAGCCCTTTGTTTTCTTCCACGGCGACTTCAATCACATGTCGCGCGGTCAAAGGTTTGGCGTCCCACATACAAATGAATATTAATTTTACTAACATATATCAGCATCATTATTAGGCTCCGTATCTGGCTGAGCATTTTATTATGACATAGAAAAATATCAGAGTTGGTCTTAAATCAAAACTGAAGTCAATAAAAAGGACTAGGTAAAAATCACAGAAATAAATAATCCACGTAAAAATGCTAAAGGTACCAAATGTCAGCGTTGTTAACGTTGTTACGGGGATTAAAAAAGATATCTTATTTTTTTTTATTCGAAAGGCGTAGGCTTAAGTTGCCTATCATCGGAAGAAATAACTCAAGTCTAAAACGAGTAAAAAAGTTTGTTGTTACAAGTTTCAAAAGTCACAGGAAACAAAAACTAACATCGCTATCGTGGTATTAGCGCTGCGTTAAAATAAGCGATGCGGCATTTTTACCGGCTGCTTTCTTTATTCGTTTTAAAAACAAATGGCACAGTAGTATTAATATTGTTTTGTTTCGGGAGTGAGGGTGAGGCCTCAGCGTGTGTCAGGCACCGGCCGGCAAATGTAGGGTTACCAGACATAGACTTGTATTAATTTAATAGGAATTCGTATAAACATTGTCATGACTATCGACGACTGATGCGTGAGATTTTTAAAGATTGAGCTGTAATAATAAAAATACTTCAATATTTTTATTCATGCCGCTGCACCCACCATGCTCAACATGCAACACAACTTCACTCATGATCATATCATGCATGATATTAAATCACGCACGCTTGTAGCACAAATTAGGATTATTAGATTTTTTTTAGAATTTGGTTTTCCCTTTTTGTCATCAGGGTATTTTAGCTGTACATTTGGTAGCCCTGGTCGGACGGGATTGCGGCGGGGGGACCGGGTGGGTCGAGTACCCGCACCGTACCACCGACTGGGCCTCTGCAATTACCGCAGGGATATAGCGAATTACTCCATGATGAATACGACGCCAAGGATTGAGGACAGTTGGACGATTCACCACTATTGTGTATTTGCGTTTTAATCAAATCTACTACTCGTGAAAATACAACGCTTTATTGGCTTAATATTGTGCCAGAGCTGTGAATACCTCATAACACGTAGCATCCTACATTCCCCTGAACAGGTAGACAGAGGTATTTCCAAGGTCATTTCATCAGCTTCATTAAGTCATATTATGTAACAAAAGGAAAAGCTCATTGAAGTTCATCAATGTTCGGACTGAAGAGCTGAGGATCTTTGACAGGATCACGCCATTTATCATTCTAGAGTCAAAAATTTCCCCAAAACTCAATAGATACCGTATACATTTTATAATTTACTGTGTAATACAGAAATACAATCAACTTAAGAATACCACTTTTCCATGTGAGTAATACGAAATAGAGATATCATTTGCCCCATCATTATTTGTCTAGTTCAGCTGTTCAATGTAATTCGATTCAGTTAGTTAATGGGCCTCGTGTAATAGGTGTATTGTGAGAATCTCTACGTGTGCTACCGTGTTTTGTTAGGTTGTATTTTTTGCTGCATATCCCTTGGCACGGGTGCAGGCTTGAGTCGCAGTTGGTCCTTCTGCGATTTCACGCAGGTGCTAACAGCGCACGTGTCTGCCGATACATTCTTAAACGTGTACCTCATTGAATCCGAGTGCAGCCGATGTAACAAGAGATTTGTTATAACTGAACTTGATGTTATCTGTGTTCGAAATCTAAATGTATTCATTACCTTACCGGCTACACACTACCCAGTTCGTCTGATGTGATCGAAACAGATGTTATGCAGATGCAGTGATTTGTAACGCTATACCAATGTGTTCCAATATTCTGTTTTTATTTACTAGTGGCTTGTTATTGCGATTTTATTTATGGAAGTTTCTCCATTTTAAGAGGAAAGGTCGAGAACCCTTTTTTAGCGAAAAGACAAAAAAATATATTATGTGCCTTTGCAGATTTTTTAATTTCTAGCTTTATAGTTTGTGGCTGTATGAACAGTTCTTCCCTTAAATAGGATGGCATGAGTTAAGTAGATGTAATCAAAACTTGTATTATAAATACTTAAAGCTTACGCTTATTACCTATATTTACTTACGTTAAAAGCACTTGAAAGTGTTCTGGTTCGGCGCGATAACACAAAGGAATGATTTATTTCAAACACCGATTTCAAGTACAACGCCCATCTATCATGTGGTCTGCAAATGTGGCGCCTGTGCGCGCGGCGTCTGCGCAAAATGTATGACGTCAGAACTGGAGCACTGTGGACCCTATAAAAAGATGATTGTTTATGTGAAACTGTGCAATTAACGCGAAGCGTAGGTTACTTATCTAATCCTACTAATATTATAAATGCGAAAGGTTGTGTGTGTGTATGTGTGTGTGAGTGTGCCACTCAGCGTCTAACGGCTGAACCGATTTCGATGAAAATTGGTACTTAAGTAGATATTTTATTATCTCGAAAACCGGTCTAGTTCCCGAGGTGTCTACCTCACATTTTAGGCGCGGGCGGTGCCGGAGACGGACATAGGCTACTTTTATTGCTACTTTTTACAGAGTTATACCAATTTCCGCGCGGGTAAAGCCACACGGCGCAGCTAGTGTAACATAAATTTTGTGGTCTATTTTAAGCTAGCTAAATAAGAAGTTGGAAAACAAAACCAAATGACATCATGACTTTGCATTACACCTTACGAACATGACACGTCGTTGTACTATTTTATTGACAGTTACAACATTTTAGTTTAAAGTTAAGGCTTAGAGGATTGCCAAAGGAAAGTGAGTAAAACTTCTCTCGTACCTAAATTGTAAATACCTACACAGGTAACTTAAACTATTAGATGATAGCTTATTATCGCGGTCACAGACTTTTAAAAACTGGTGTTAAAAATTACAAACAAGTAAATATATCACGTACAGAAATGTGTTAATTATTAACCTACATAAAAGGCGGCAGTGAACAGATTGAAAAATAAAAATCAACAAAAAATTAAACAAATCAAAAACCAACTAAATTATCTAATATTGGGATTGTAGATAGGCAATTATTGACTGGAGTACCTACTCGATTTCTTACTTTTGAAATACTGTTGATTGCTCAAGTTATTATTTTATAATTTTTTTTGTTTGTTTGAACGCGCTAATCTCTAGAACTGCTAGTCAGATGTTAAATATTTCTTTTTGCGTATGATAGCCCAGTTCTTGAGGAAGGTTATAGACTATGAAATATCACGCTACTGGCGACGGGAACTTAAGACGCGGGTGAAACCGCGCTGCGGAAAGCTAGTAAATCATATAACAAATGAACACGAGTTATTCGGCTCTGATCCCCCAGATCTGATCTCCTGAGAAAATCATTTTAGTTCCTTAATTCAAAATCGGAATAGATAAAACTATATTTGATTTATAGCTGTCAGTTACAATTTGCTAACGAGTGTAAAACAAGTTAGGGTGAGATAAAGATCACGGTCTGCGAGGCGTAGTATTAAATGCAAATTACGAATAGAAACGACAACTATCCTATTGGAGACAGATTGAATAGAAACTAATTATTTACTCACGCTTTGTCCTGTCAACGACTCCACGGTCTGTGTTGTGTTAGCAGAGAAAATCCTTTACCGTTCAACAGTTAGTTCGAATACAAACATAAATACTAGTAAGAAAGCTATAAAAATAAAGCCTGCATTGAGGAGTTTGTTAATGGTAACAATGCAAGATAATAGGGCGCCGTACTCAATAAACGAACGCAGCAAGACATATCTCGTAATAGTGGAACGCATATTCTGTCTAAATTGAATGGGTTCGGGTTCCACCTCTCATCTATTGTGAGTCCGCTAACGAAGGGCAAGCTGAGCAGGTAAGGGCTAGATAGCCGGCGGCCGCACCGTCATAAATACCCGCAGACCGTGCATCTCTCGAGCTTAGAACATCAACAATGGCGCTGTCATTTCACGCATCTGTGTTAAACGATTTCTAGTCTCGTAATCCGCCTCGAGATATTTGTTCTCGTTAGTTTATGAGAAATACGACATTTTCTAGAATGCATCACTCAGAGTATGTATCTAATAATTAAGGTTACACTTGTAACTACTTTTATCTTTATCTTATGTAAAAGTGCGAAATTTGTTAATTTTGCATGTATGTGCAAAGTTATTTCAGAAACATTACACCTATTTGAAAAATTCTTTCACTATTTGATTGATATACCTACTGATATATATATAAGAACTGTCACATTGTAGTAGAAGTAGCATTAGGTCTCTACTGTCCTACTGCAGGGCAAAGACCTTTTCACGTACAGAGGAGGCATGCATCACCACGCACGCTAGATCAATTGAATTGGAAATAATTAATTTTGCCAGCATTTAGTAGGCACTTATTTAGTTAGAAAAAGTTTTAACAAGGCGTGTTAGTCTATCTCTCTGATAGAACATATTGAAGTTACCTCGTGAAATTTAATTATTTAATGTATATAAAGTCTGCTATGAATACACAATAATATATTAATTGTTTGTTTGCAGAAAGAGGGCGTTCCCCAGGCGCACGCGTTTCGCAGTAAATCGTTTCGGAAGCCGCGACCATGCCACTGGTGTCATCAGCCAGTGCATAATCAAGGATCTTGTTGTCGAGGTAAGTTAGTAAATACCTCCATATATTTTTAATCAATATTATTATTTTGTATTGCCGACAATGGCTGACGAGCAAACAGGCCACCTGATGGTAAGTGGTATAACCACCTCTCATGAACCACTCAAAGTATCTGGCATTGCTCCTAATACCTATCTATAGTATTATAATAAAGCGAAAGAGTTTGTTTGTTTGAACGCGCTAACCTCTGAAGCTACCAGTCGTATTGCAATAATTCTTTTTGCGTATGATTGCCCAGTTCTTGAAGAAGGTTATTGCGGGTAGTTCCTAACAAACAAACAAACTCCTTCGTTTTTTTTATAATAGTATAGATTAATATACCTGAGTAGAGTCTTTTTAGGGCGTGTGTTTCTCGATCTTCGCTATGGAATTACCTCATCTCTTACTCTTACCGTGAGTGTCATAAGATTAATAAGCAACAATATTTTTAGTCCATATATTATAAAACAAAAAACTTGAAATTCCAATGTAAAAGTTTCATCAAGTCTATTATTATATCGGTACCTACCCAAGTATTGTTTTGAGCGGCTTTGTTTAAGTGACAGCTACCTACTCTTAAATATTTTTACATATCGTATTATCTACTAACTTGTATTTAGTACTAAAGTAAGTTTGCATTTGAAAAGGCTGACATTCAAAGGTCATCGACGACAATGACAGTCCTCGTGTAAGTGCGCAAGACAAACATCTACTCAAAACAAATGCCACATTCCTGAATTCAAATGTTTGACGTGTTTTGACTATTTGTCATAATGGAAACCGCGAAATTGTCCCTCAAATGTCACTGTAAACGGTCCCGTCCTTGTTCTGAGCCTGCTATAGCCTATGTATATTAATTATTAATACTTGAAGCAAAACCGGGCCTAAACCTAGTTTTTGGTCTTGGGTTATTAGAAGTGTGTCATAAGAAAAAAAATTATTAGTCTCCGTGAGCTATTAAGCTCTGTAAAAGTTAAATGGATCTACTCAACCCCAGATGGATTTTTTTATCGACTTTGCATACATAACATGTAAGTTTTCTTTTAATCGTCGAATCGTTCTCGAATCAGGAGATTCTTTCGATAGTCGATTCTTTCTTAGTCAATATACGAATAGGTATAGGTAGCAGGTTTTTTATGTTCAGAGTAGTTCTTGAATTGTTTAGAACTATCTAAACAATTTTAGTAAACACCTAGGTAAAGACGTGAATTTAGTTTATTGAATGCAAATGAGATTGGTACGCGTGCTAATTTATTCTAATGATTCATAAAGTTCAAATTCACGGAGGCCATTGTAGGTAAACTACATTCGTACATATTTGGTAATTACTACAGTTAGTTACCCACCGCAAAAATAAACAATACCGAATGTTACGTACCGCGATTATGTAACCGAAGGTCAAGTGGCAGGAAAGAAACTGCTTCTGACAACAAAAACACTGGTAGGTAGGACAACTAAAACCTATCGTCAGTAGACTGTTTGTTAATATAATATGTAATAATAGCCAATCATTCCAAAAAATGTATGTTGCTTGTAAGTAAGTAGGTAGGTATATCTTCAGCTGGCACGCAACCTTGACCTATTGTAGTGAGTAGTGGCGAATTTAAAGATCATCAGCCGTAAGACATCTACTGTTAGACGTACGAGTAGTTTGGTTTTGGTATATCGATTGCCCGCCACTGTTGCCGCAACCCGCAACCGTAGCGCTGCATCGCATCGTAGGCAGGCGAATTAAAGCAGTGCTGTCAATATCGTATTTGAATATTATTATGTCTGTTTGAACATGACGGTGCGAGTATGCATTTAAAACTCATTGTATATAATTATCTAAGCGCATATTATTGATGAAAATCATATGATTGATGATCTCATATTTTTATGCTTTGAGTGTCGTGTTTCAAGAACCTCTTTTAGTTTTATAAATTCCTTGACACTAAATGTATTCGATTGAATGCATAATTATTAAAAATATATATATATATTTTAAATTATTATTATTAGAAATTTACTAAGTAAGGAAAGTTAGGGTAGTATTTATAAACGAAGCTTAGGTATTGAGTACGCGTACTTAATACCGTCTCTTTCTAACTACGGTCTCGGGCCCCTAGTTAGATAGAGACAGGGGTATGATTCAAGTGCGCGTACTCAACTCAATACCTGAGATGCGTTTATAAATACGAGCCTCAGATACTTAGTCTTATTTAAAAACAGCCGTACGATAGCAATAGTGTAAAATAGAATATTAGATAGAACACAGCAACAATTCTACCTCGAACTTTGTCTATTTTCGTTATCATGCATGTAGGTAATACAAAGATTATTAATATAGCACAGCAATTTTGTGTGGTTTATTGCAAACTCCTCCTTTTTTGGGAGAGGCTGTCCAGGTGTGGACATCTTTAGACTGATAGAGAGCACAGCAACCTGGGCAACATTAATTTTTTTTCGTTTCAAACTAGGGAACAAGTACCTATACCCAGAGTCAGAACAAAATTGCCGTGCGGCCATTCTTGGCACCCGAATTCTACTGCGCCACGTAGATAGTTCAAATTGGAACTTTTTTAATGTGTTAGAGATTTCTCATATAATAAGTTAAGCTTTCTACACAATGTAGAGTGTTAGAGAGGCGGCACTGAAGTAAATTCCATAAACTAGGGTCATGTTCATCACTAAACTTATAATAAGGTTAAGGCACGAGACGCGACGGTGGCAAAATCAGCATCAGATGCACATCACTAACTAGAGTGTAAAAAGGATACATGCTGCACTATTTGCTACTTAAATGTCTTAAGTATCTACTGCTGTTATTTTTCTTGCAATATATGTAATATATGTTTAGATTTTACATTTAAATATCTAATGGTAGTATCTAGTGTAAAATGTGTATGGTGAAATGGTGTACAAAGAAAACTCAAATGGTGTACAAAGAAAACTCAAAGTTTAAACCCATTTATCTAGTTGTTTGATTTTATTGCTGTCTGTGCGGAAAGAATCAATGTGGCGAAATTACAATAGTCAAAATTGATATTTAAAATTTTTATTCATACAGCATTGTGCCAAAACAACACATCCTTTTTTCGATGGCAAAACAACTATGTGGCGAATCTACAACTACCCTCTTCTTGATTTACAGAAACATACCTGAATACGTAAATAGTGCATCACAAAATAAATATACATAATGCTGATTATTTTCTGTTTGTTTCAGTCTGCAAATATGTCTGCCACACCACCTGTGAGAGCAAGGTATGTATTGTAAACCTCTATCTTCGTGATTACCTATATTTAGTATTCTTTGTATTCACACTTGCACACAAATGACAGCGCGTTACGTGCATGTAATTAAAATTATTATCTAAGATAATTAAATACTAACCATGCCAAGGACTGTAATGATCCGCCATAGCGGTCTAGAAAATTTTAATGTTTTATAAGAACTTATGATTTTCCGATTGCAAGAAGTTTTTATGAATTAATTATTTTTATTTTATTATACCTACATAATTCATTATTTGTATTTATTGAGTTTAGTTATAGGTACCTACACAATACAGAAGAATGAATTACGTAGTAAAAAAAAGTTGCAGGTAGGTATTTTTCAAATATAATGTTTTGGATGACACATCTCATAAAAAAATCGTAAAGAACTTATGTAGATTAACAACATTTTACAGTAGAATTATGAACTACCTCCTTTTTTAAAATCAATTTAAAATAAGTACTTTAGTGAGTACAGTTAAGTACCTACCTACTGTGTTTTATCAATTTTGTTCGTTCTGTGTAAGTAAAAAAGGTTTTGTATTGTCTATTGTATACATAGTAAACAGTAGTTTATTATTTGTTCCTTGTACTGTATGTAAATGTATGACTATGATTGTACGTATTTTTAATAAATTGATGTGTTGAATGTATACTAACGCCCTCTGTTGTTCACATAAAGTAAGTATGAAGTACTGCGCATATGCGCATACGCATTGCGATATGGTCAAAACTATACATTTACTGGTAGATGGCGCTGTCCAAACATAAAATTGTTAAAAATTAATCAGTTTAAATGTAATTATTAACGTAAATTTGATGTTGAAAGCAATGACAGAGTAATTAAACAGTTTTACTTATAGGAATAATATTTTAATAAGTGTAATAAATTAATAATCTGGCTACATTATTTCGTTTCTTTGACGAGGGAGTAGGTAGTTTCTTTGACAAGGTACGATAACATGTAAAACATTCATATGATAAATGACTTTACGAAAGACTGGAATATATATTAGGTGAACCCTTTTCTGTGCCATTATATTCCAAAGGGTCACTATAATTTCATTGATGTTCGTGACCGGACTGTGGTTAGTCATACGGACTTATCCCAGCCTACCCACTCAAATTTATTCATACACTAGATAACAGTCCGGTTTTGTGTGTCTGTCTGTCCATTTTTAGCGAGCAATGAGCATTGATGGCAATCAGCTGGTTGCCTCTGGTCACGTTTCTATTGTTTATAAGTCTGCGTCTTACCGAAATTGGACCTATACAAACGTTAAACACCGTTATGATAACGTTTTGTTACAAATTAACAATGTTTCGTTGTGTGTAAACAATGCAATGATGGTGGTTTTATGCACAACTTGAGGAAGACAATACTCAATAAGTACCAATGTCACTTTTAAAAAGTATCCTGTGCAATTTTATGAAACAGGCAATGGTTGGAAATTTCAGGTAGAAATTTGAATAAACGAAAAAGATAATAATAGTGTAGGTAATCAAGCCTTGTTGTTTATCCCTTTAGAAGATTATCTGAAATTTTAAATAGTCCATACAGATAGTCATAATTTAATGTAAATAAACACTTTGAAGATTAAAATAGCGCTGTAATAACAAAAAAAAGTAGGTACTCCCTAATATTTTCTGTAGAAGCCGGTCTATTGTATTTAACAGTGCAATAAAATTTTCACGAAAACCATCCCGGTTTTGCACTGAGACATTTATTTAATAAGCTATTGAAATTAAATTTTTGCTAGACTGTACGTTAAAGTGTTCTGTTTAATTTCGGTGTCGTACGACGCTAAAGCATCTTTGTTCAAAGCTTCTGAGCTTATTGCATTAAGGTTACTTACTTTTTATACAGCTTTCACGTAATTCTAAAAAGTGTTCTGAAAACATTTCTAAAATATAGCTCCAATTACATGATAAAATTGAAAACCACGAAAACATGACAATAAATTGCGACGTTGCCACTCTTTTGTGTGAATGCTCTTAAAATTGAAGCACAGAGATAAAATTTGATATGATAATTGGTCTATAGCTTGTTAGTATAAAAGTAACTTCTATATAAATTTAATATAATATATTATAAAAATATTATTTAATCTTTTCGGTGAAAACATTTTAAAGAGGTAGATACAAAAATATATTGTTGTACGCAAAAATTTGAGAGATTTTCACCAGTGTGACAAATGAACGTTATCTCTACAAAATAAACCATCGTTCTATATTTTGTTCTTTGTGCGAAGAGAGCGAGTTACGAATCACAACAAAAAACTTAATGAGCAAAAAAAATTTACGCATCAAATTTTCCCTGAAATTCGTTCACGACATTATCTTCTGCTAAAATTTTCCTTTAGGGACCTAAAAATATAAAGGAATTTTCTTTAACAACTGAAATTTGGTCAAAGTAATGTAGTAATTTTGTTAGATTGAATTGACTTCTTCTTATATTAAAGTTATTCGTAGCAATTTATATCCGGTTTCTAAAACTAATATTGAAGGCATTTTACTTGGTTTCAATCATAAATTTTGATGTATCTTAACTCACTTGAAAGACATTATGTATGTTTTGAATTTTGGCGTTCCTATGTATGTACCTACGCTGAGTTATCGCACACGAGACCAAGAAAATTATACTAAATCTATGTGATACGCACACTTAGTAGGTAGGGTGGATGCCGTGAATGTATGATATTCGTACTTGCTATAGTCATTTCTAAGTGCAACGACTTCTCTCTTAAAACGAAATTTAAACAGAAATATAACGACACATTTACATAATTATGTAGTAGCTAAGTTTTCTCACCTTACATTTGCTAACGTCCATACCACGTTGAATACACCGGTTCACTGCCGATCACCGAAGTTAAGTACCTTTTTCTTTTTGTTGCACTTTGTGTAAAAATAACTCTAACTTTTTGTTTATTGGGTAGGTAGTTATACCTATACATATATCTTTTATCTACCCGGTAGCGGGTTAGGTTAGGAACGAGAAAAGATATAACATTTATTCCTAACGTAACAATTTTCCTTTTTTTTGCGTGGAAAATGCATTATTGCGTACATACCCGCCCTGGCGCTGCGGGTGGTTATGTCGGGCTCTCTGACAGCACGTCACAGGCGGCCGGCATATCGACTAAAAACCACGGTGTTCCTTCAGACGGCCAGAGTGTCGGGGGGTCACGGAAGACGCTCGCGCATTCATCCGCAACTCCGACGGGCTATGGTCAGCCACGTCCTGGCGGACCCCACGAGGGGTGCACGCGGACCCATGCATGCCACCGTCTCGAGCCTGTATTATCGGGCGACGACTGCCTAATCGCCGCCCACATTCCACAAGTATTTTTTTATAGAGATTTTCTTCTCGCGGCCCTCTCTCTGAAAGGTGGCGACCCTCGTTTCCGACATGGGCTGGGTTTACAAGTTGAGAGGACTAGCAGCAAGCCAGACCTTGTCCTCCTCTAAATTTTTGTAGTATCGGAGGTTCCGACACTGCCCACACTGGACTCTCCACTATGCTCTCTGCTTAATAGGGAGACGTGGAGAAAGTGGAGGTGATTTTTTTATAGAGGTTTTCTTTCTCGCCCCACATCTAGAGGCGGCAGCCCTAGGTCCTGGCTCTTGCGAGATAATCAGGCTAACAAATTTTACGGTAATAGATCCACGCTAACATAAAATCGTTAAAATTATCTTTTACAATATTTTCCCGATATTCTTTTGTTTTTTTTAGCATATATCAACGACATCAAGGGCTCTTAACGGGGACAACCCATCTATATAGCAGTTCGGGTTACGTTAGGAATGATGTGTCGGGTAATCGGGTCAGCTTAGAAAGAGGGTTACGTTAGGAATAAATAGTAAAATTAGGGTTAGGTTAGGAATAAACCGCCAAAAGTCTTTTTTCAACGATTTTCTTCGTAAATATTAGTTAACCACCGTTTGTAAGTAGTTTTTAATTTTTAATTATATAAAATATGTATTAGTTTATAGTTTTTATTTTGTTATTTATGTATTGAAATTTTATGTCATTGTTATTATTATTTGTAGACCTTAGTATGTTATTGCTATTAGAGATGGCCGGTGGGAAAAAATTCGGGTAGGTAAAAATGGGTGGGTAGGGTAAGAATGGGTAGAAATTAATTTTTTCCCATTTTTACCGGGTATATTTTAAAAATGTCGGGTATAATTACTCAGTACGTGATTAAGTTAACTTTAAGTTATAAGGATCCTGTAAAACGCCTTAATCAACAACAGTGCAAATATTTTGCCCAAATAAAACAAAATCATGACGATTAAAAATATATTTGTTATAATTTCTTAAATAGCACAGTTTTTATTTTCAGACATAATTTTCTAATTACAAATATAAGTAGGCTAACATCAGCCTTGTATTAAAATGTATTTTTATTTTGCATAACTCTTACAAACTAGAAAATACTTACATATTCATAATATATTATGTAACTTTTATAAAATAGAAAATAAAAATATTTATCGCAATTGTTAAATGGCATACTTTCCAGACATAATACCTACGACTCCCCTCGTTCCCGTAAACTTCTCCAGGTTATTGAGTCTGTCAGTCTTCATGTCCTTCCTTTACAAGGCACTCATCACAACATTGACGGGCCTGACACCTGGCTCGACCTAATCCTTACCTCTTCTCACTTCTTAGGATCCTTAGTCCACTCCCACGGTCAGTATCCAGCCCCTGGTTTCTCTCATCATGACCTAATTCACATTTCCTACCGCCTAAAACCACCCAAAATTCGTCTTAGAGTTCTGCACAGGCGTTGTATTGGAAAATTAACGTCGATGTGCTGATGATGCCTCGCAAATAGATTGGGCTCCCTTGATAGCAGCTACGAATGTTGACGAGAAAGTGCATATATTAAACAGTCAACGTCATCCTTAGCCTCTACGACAAACTTGCGCCGATCAAAAAAATTAAATTAAAACGTCCTCCTGCTCCATCTCTGTCTAGAGGCATTCAAATGGCCATGAGACGCAGAGATCGGGCATTTCGAGTGTTTAGAAGGGAGCGTTCAGACGATAATTGGGTCCTCTTCAAGATTGTAAGGAATCGGTGTAATCAGATGATTCGTAATGCTAAGCGCCGCTATATACGCCAATATCTGGAAGTTCCTCGGAACTTTAGGTAGCCCTTTGCAGTCTGGTTGCCGGCTGGGACACAGCACTACTACAGCTCTCCTCAAAGTGACTGGCGATATTAGGAAGAGCATGGAAGTCGCCAAAGTCACTGTTGTGACGTTAATTGACTTCTCAAACGCCTTCAATACCGTCAGTCACCCTATTCTTTTATCAATCCTCTTCCATAACATGAACTCTCCCGCTGCACTAGAATGGTTCTCGACATATCTTCAGGGACGTCAGCAGTCTGTTCGCACCGATGAGACCTCATCAAGTTGGTGTGATCTGAACTCTGGAGTTCCTCAAGGCGGCATTCTCTCTCCTTTACTCTTCTCAGTTTTTATTAATCTCTTAACCCAGAATCGTCAGTGTTCGTATCATCTTTATGCCAATGACTTGCAACTGTACTCTCAGGCAACTATAACTGACATACAATTAGCCATTGACATGTTGAACAAAGACCTCGACGTAATAAAAAGTTGGTCTGAAGGTTTGGCTTACGAGTAAATCCAGATAAATGTCAGGCCATCATTGTAGGTAGTCGCCGTATGATTTGCAGACTAGATATTGGATCACTTTCTCCACTGATTTACAACAACGTGGTCATACCTTTTAGTCTAACTGTTAAGAATCTGGGCTTGTCTATTGATGCAACACTCAATTGGCAGGCTCAAGTCACAAATGTCAGCCAGAGAGTCACAGGATCTCTTCGCACCCTCTATCGTTTGAAAAACTTCCTCCCTTTTAATACTAAAGCGATGCTTGTGCAGTCTTTAATCCTACCCATAATCGACTATGGTTATGTGTGCTATTATGACCTGAATGCAGACCTTCTCAATAAATACGACCGTCTTCAAAATAACTGCATTCGATTCATTTTTAATATTCGTAAATATGATCATATTTCTATCCATCGCTCTCAGCTAAACTGGTTAACTATTCGTCAACGCCGCAGCTTGCGGGCTCTCACTACCCTCTTTTCCTTCCTCAACTCTCCTTTTTCTCCTAACTATTGAAAGTCTTTTTTCCAATACTTGTCTTCTATTCATAATAGAAAATAATAATATAATAATAGAAAATCTTCGTTCTTTAAACAATCGCTTACTTGTCTGTCCCTCTCATACTACAGGTTTTATACACTCATCGTCCGTAGTCCAGGTTATTTTCCTCTGGAATGCACTTCCTCTTGAGGATCAGAGGACAAAATCGGTTTGTGGCCAACCTGATGGCCACAAACCGATTTACATTGCAGAAGGTTCGTTCTCTCCTGTTGGATGAATTATCGGTAATTTCACGTTAACCTTGCGTTTGTTAGCTTATATATATATATATATATATATATATATATATATATATATATATGTTTATACGTTATATGTAATTTATGATGTGAATGATACGCAGATTACACCAAGAATCGACTTTATTAATGAAGGTAGTTTTACAACAATAATATGTACAACTATGTAGGTACCGACATAACTCTAATACACAATATCTTTTCCCTAAACTTTTTTTGTTTAACATAAATATTACATTACAATGGCAGCTAATTTTTGAATAACTGACCTAATTTTTTACGTGCGATGACAGCCGCCGGTCGATGAATACGCGCTGAGTGCGCAATTTCAGGTTCACATGACAAGTCACTGGTGTCGTTAGATTTACCCCTACCTACTCTTTCGGAACTATCCTCGTTGCTCTCAGCACTGGACCATGTCTCATTTTCAATATTAGGTTCTAATTTATGAGTGCGTGTATGATCAGAGTTAACGTCCATGTGCTGTCCTTCTAACTCTGTTTTAATTAAATGACGCCTATTGCGTCTGTATCGCCTACCGTTATTGTCCGAGACAAAATAAGACCGTGGTTGAGCTGCCTGTGACTGTACCGTTGCATTTTTACGCCTATTTCCATCAACCATAATTACCGTGTCACCTGGTTTAAGGGACGACAGAGGTCTTGCATGCCTGTCATAATACTGCTTACTGACCTCCTGTTTGCGAACAATATTCTCATAATCAGCCGTATTGTCTCGACTAGGTACTAACTTTGAGATATGAGACGGTAATCTACTATTGAGCCTACGACCCATTAGTAACTGCACAGGTGAACTAATACCGTCACGAGGTGTGTTTCTAAAATTTAATAGCCCTAAATAAAAATCCGATCCGGATTCAATTGATTTGATTAAAATATTTTTTATTGTTTGAACACTTCGCTCGCTACGGCCATTAGATTGTGGATAATTAGGAGAGGTAGTAGTGTGATCAAACCCCCACTTTATTTTAAATTCTACAAATTCTTTTGAAACATACGCTGGGCCATTATCAGTCACCAACTCGCTCGGCACTCCATGGCGCGCAAATTGATCCTTCATAGCCACTATTACAGCCTTACTCCCAATATTTGTTAAGGGACAAACTTCAATATAATTTGAGAAATAGTCTACTAAAATTAAGAAATATTTTTTTCCGTACTGAAATATATCAGACCCCACTTTAGCCCAAGGCAGATTCGGTATGTAATGAGGATTTAGGGGTTCGCGTGTGGGTCGTGGTCTTCGCTCTGCACAGGCTGCACATTGCTTAACCATATTTTCAATATCACGTGACATGCCTGGCCAAAACATTACGTCACGAGCATTGCGCTTACACCTATCTATCCCCATATGCCCGTCATGTAAACGCCGTAACATATCCATTCGCAATGCTCGCGGTATGTAAACTAAATTATCCTTAAATATGATCCCATCTACGTATTCAAAACTTTGGTTGTATGACCATTGTGCGCGCACGCATTCTTCAACTTCATACTTGTTTATCGGCCATCCCCTGTTACTATATTTTATTAATAACTTACACTCATCATCTTTCATGGTTTCTTCTCTAATCAAACGCATTTTGCTATCACTAAACCTTACATTCTCTAATAAGAAACATGACTGCTCTGTAATTTCTTCCGAAATACTTTCCTTTACATTGTCTGCCAATGCCGCTCGTGATAACGCGTCAGCTACAAACATATATTTACCCGGCTTATATACTACAGTGAAATCATAAGCTTGTGTGCGCAACATCATGCGTTGTAAACGTGCAGGAATCGAATCCAAAGTTTTTTTAAATAACGCTTCCAAGGGCTTATGGTCAGTTTCTATGGTGATGTCCTGTCGACCAAAAACATACTGGTGAAAACGTTCTAGTGCAAACACAATAGCTAATAACTCTTTCTCGATTTGAGCGTACCGACACTGCGTATCTGTAAGGGTTGCCGAGGCAAACTCAACTGGACGTCCGTTCTGCATCAATACCGCACCCAATGCGCGCGAACTTGCATCTACTGACAATAAAACCGGTTCGCACGCCGAATAAAGTGCTAATACAGGCGCGTCGCACACTAAATCTTTCAGCCGTCGTACAGCAGACTCTTGCGCTTCATCCCAGAGCCATTCCGAGTCTTTTTTTAGCAATAAACGTAGTGGTGAAGCAGTATTAGAATAATTTGGAATGAATTTCGACAAATAATTAATCATACCTAAAAAACGTTCTAAAGACTGTCTGTCAGTGGGAATAGGCATCTGCTGTATAGCCCTTAATTTATTTTTATCTATGCGCATACCTTCGGCGCTAAACGTATGCCCTAAGTAGGTTACCTGTGGAACACAAAACTCACATTTCTCTTTATTAAATCGAATCCCTACTTCTCGCGCTCGATCAAGTAGTAACTTAAGGCGTGTGTCATGTTCTGATTTACTGGAGCCCCATACTATTACGTCATCAATGAAAGAATCTACGCCCTCTAGGTCTTCTAGAATTTGACGAATTTTTGAATGAAATACTTCAGAAGCGCAATTAATACCATACGGTAATCGCAGGAATTGGTATCTCCCAAACGGGGTTCCGAATGTGCATAAATTTGCACTTTCGTCATCAATTTGCACCATCCAAAATCCTGATCTAGCGTCTAGCTTACTAAAATATCGCGCTCCTTGTAACTTGGTAGCAATCTCAGTGAGTGTTGGTAGCGGATAATGCGCTCGCTGTACGACGCGGTTAAGCGGACGCGGGTCGAGACACACACGAATAGTGCCATTCTTTTTAGCAGCTACCACTATTGCATTGACCCACGGCGTTGGGTGAGACACTTTTCTAATTACTCCTAAACGCTCCATTCGATTTAACTCGACCAATAACTTGTCACGCACACCTATAGGTATCTTACGAACCGGACAAACAGACGGCTGAGTATCGCCGTACGTTACAATTCTATATTTTCCTGGCAATTTACCTAAGCCTCGAAAAAGATCATCATATCTCTGTAAATTTAGGGAGTATATACGCTTGATTATACCTAAATCTTCACATGCATGTTTACCTAGCAAACTATAACAATCCTGTTCTGCAATAATAAAACGAAGGTTATAAACTAATCCTTTATAAATCCAATCAATTGTACAAGATCCAACTATTGGTATAAAATTACCACAAAACGACTGTGCCTTAGTGCTATCACAATTTAAATGTTTAGCTTGCAATCCTAATCTTTTATAAGTACATAAAGACAATACATTTAAATCAGACCCTGTATCGAGTTTAAATGTCTCTTTTTTACCATTTACTAGTAAACATAAAGATTCATACCATTTAGCATCCTTAGGTTTGTCAAGTCCCTCAATAACAGAAACATAATACATCTCCTCTTCATTTACACAGTCCTCCTGTAACTGATACACTGAACTTTTATTTAATTTTTGACAAACTTTTTTAAAATGGCCGCGTTGGTTACACAAGAAGCACATAGCATTTGCAGCTGGACACTTATAACCATCACAAGTCGTACTCGCACACGCCGCGCACGCAGACTTCGCGGCGCCGGCGCCCCCCAGGCGCTGCTCCCGCTGCCATCGCGAGCTACTGCCGCGCATGCGCCTCGGCCGACGGCCCCAGCCGCCTCGACCGCCGCGTGATCCATACACTGCATCCACGACTGCCGCCTCTGTGCCCTCATTGCTACATCCAGCCTTGGTCTCCTCTATCTGCCGTTTTTCCTCATGGGACATCTCATTTGCTTGGCATAATTTAACGGCCCGATCCAACGTGAGGTCTTCTGACCTAAGAAGACGGTCACGTAACCTGCTATCAAGTACACCACAAACTATTCGGTCTCTTATCAATCCTTCTTCGAGATGTTCAAAGTCGCAATGTTGAGTGAGAAGCTTAAGAGCGGTAACGTACTCATCAATTGATTCACCTGCCACTTGATTTCTCGTAAAAAACTTGAATCTAGCCATAGACGTATTATGTTTCGTTTGAAAATGGTCATTAAACTTGTTTACGAGCGTTTGAAAGTCTTCTTTGTTCTCATCCTTTGTGAATTTGAATGTCGTATACACGTCGTAGCCCTCCGAACCAATTAAATTAATTAGCAAACTTGCTTGCACATCAGATGTTTCTTTAAAAACACCCGATGCTTTTAAAAAGACCATAAACTGTTGATACCACTTGCGCCATGCCTCCGCCCGGCCCGCCGGTCCACCCTCTAAACTTAGCTCAGACGGCGGTCGGGCATGTTCCATGTTTAATTATTGTATTAATCACGTTTAGGTATTTTACACTAATGATACCGTTCACCACTTGATAATCAAAAACTCACGTGAATACTTTTAATTATTAAAATTTAGCACCGCTGTCACCATGATGTGAATGATACGCAGATTACACCAAGAATCGACTTTATTAATGAAGGTAGTTTTACAACAATAATATGTACAACTATGTAGGTACCGACATAACTCTAATACACAATAATTTATATTCTTATGTATATGTAATATTAATTTCAATAGGTATTCTATTTTATATTTGATAAAATAAATCAGATATAGCAGTTTATCAAAATTAAAATAACAAAAAAATCTAATTAAATATTTGTGTACCTACTTAAAGCCTATAGCTTAAAATAAATACACACTTATTTTTATTAAGAAAATGTAAAAAAAAAAACATTATAAGCATGTTATATAACTAAGCAAACTTGTTCATTGTCTATTTTAATTTATACCCGGTATAAATTGAAAATGGGTAGGTAAAAATGGGTATAAATAGAAATTTTCTAATTATACCCATTTTTACCGGGTAGGCGCCCATCTCTAATTGCTATAGTATTGTTGTACCTATATAAATCTAATTTAAACAACAATGTTCTCGTGTTCTTATTATATCGCATAGGTACTTACTGTGTAGGTACACTGCGGTTGTGCGGCCGCTTATTGAATAATGGAGACGAAGAAGTAAATATCAAAGGGCATAATGTCGTCGTAAATTTTATTTACGTGTCATTGAGAGTTATGGGACAGCTACACAACAGAATCTTTAAGTAATTGAATGTTTGTTGTGCATTCTCTTGCGTCAAAATTATAAAATTATCTTATGCATGATAGAAATAAACATAGGTAAGGAGATAATCAAGGTAGGCATTGGCAGTAGTATATATTTTTTTTATACGACTAAGTTGACAAACGAGCATACGGCCTGCCTGATGGTAAGCAGTTACCGTAGCCTAAAGACGCTTGCAACACCAATATAACACCCATCCATGGTCTAATGTGCCAGAGAGCGAGCCAGTAGCTTTACGGGGTACAATTTCGGACGCCGGGCTAATAAAGAGATCCACTATCACTTTACCCGCTTTGGCGGCATTACTAAATACTGAAGTCCAAGGATATATATGTAATTTGGTTTTAACCGATTGTCAGAAAAAAGAGGCTAATGTCCGTTCGTAATATTTCACGCTCAGTATAAACAGCTTGATGGCCTTTCGTATCACTGTTGTGCAACTATAGCCTAATCATAAAAATACATTAGGGTTAGGCAGTCAGCTAAAAATAAGATCATTATTATGCTAATGTGTCATACAAAATAAGTAAGATAATTATTTTGTGGACTAAGTACTCTTTGGTGAAATAAGTTTTAAAAATGTGAAAATAAATGCAAATAATTTCAGTATTGTTGTGAGCCAGCGGTTTTCTCGCGATATCATAAATCTGCATTGCAAATTAAACGTGCCTTGTACCGGTATCAATGGTTATTTATACCTACTAGTACACTCCACAATGTTGAGCTAAACCTTGAAATTGAATCGAACGTTTCCTTATAGTTAACATTTCACATTAAACTTGTTTCATATCTATTTGCTATTTACATTCCTAACAATTTGGCACGCTTTTACCTGGATATTATGTTACCTTTATATAAATTAAAGAGAATTTTCAAAAATAGGTAGTATCACATAGATCTCTCTCAAGCTTGGCGTCAAAATATCTACTTTACACGAAGTCACCTTCTTTAGGACGTCTACTTTGTAGTTTTTTTGTTATACCTATTTGTACCTGTTGCTACTTAACTAAACGATCCATTGCAAAAAATAGATTAAAAAACAGCTTTCAGAACTACTACGAGACAAGTCAATAACTTAGGATCTTATTTTGTCATAAAGATGACGGTAAGTCTTTGATTATCTAATAATGTTATTTTTAAAGCAGTAAGTACGATTATATCAATAAACGTTCGGTTGATTTTTCGAAATATATTCTTAAAACTAAATCTCAGTAGGTCATAAAAATTTAATCCACAATGTCACTATACTAGTGCCAATACGTAAAGTTATTGTAGAACATACTGTACACACTGCTATTACCAAAAAACAGAGATCACTTGAAAACCCGTTACTTGTGCTTTTTAAATGTAAATTGAATCGTAAATTTTACTGCACCGTACCACGTAGGTGAACAGGCAAACTCACGAATTCTTGAACAGAGACTTACATTGGATCAAAGTGAATAGTGACGGCACAATAGACAAGATGTAAAGTTTAGAGATATGAGCTTTGTAGCAGTTCATTTGGACAACAATGTTGGTAATTTAACGCATACGCAGTTATACCGCACAGATATAGACATTACACTGGTAACATAAAGAGGACATCTTCAAACCAATTAAAATAAACCTATTTTGAACATTATCAAATAACTATAACTTCTTGAACACTTATTCATTTCATTGTATATGTAATGTAACCATTGCTTAGTATAATAATGAGAACTCACAATATTATGTTCTAATCCTATGCATGATTCATTGTAGAATTTATGCGTACTTACCTAATTTGCATTGACTTTAATAATATTCTGTTATTCTATTCTGGATTTTTCTCGGTCAGAATTATAAATTATCTTTACCTTATATCAATTTATCAAAAATACTATCTAAATATAATTAAATGAACTGTAACAGACTCTACAGTCTGCAAAAACTGAGTCTGTTGTTATGTAATTTTTGAACGCCTTTATAATATGTTAGACAGTAGATACAGGTGTGTGTAGATATCTACTTACCGTTATCAAATTAGGAAATCAATAGTTATTTACTTAAGGAAAATAACAACTACAAAAAGAGATTAGATTACCATAGTATTCAATAAGAATTGAATGGTTTTAAATTCACTGATATCTGTAGGTTATAAATAATGAATTTTTTCAAATGAACCGCAATAGATTTAAAATAAAGGCATTAGTAGCATCAACAAAGAAGATGAGAAACAAGACAATCACTTATGAATGACTTATGTTCACATTACTATAATCGTTACGCTGGAAAAGGTTTGGCAGTGTCTTTAGCTGATTTGCCTGCCTGCCGCCTTTTTATGTGATGGTCAAATGTGATGGTGACTATCAGTTGGTGGCTTGCGCTAGTGAAATAGGTGAAACAATTTGGTTGTATAGTAAGTATACACACAGACACACCTCACACAGTGGGATGGTCACTTCCCGACGTGTCTTAAACAAACTATCACACTTGGCATATTGGCCTAAATACTTATAATATTAAGACAATGAGAAATCAAATTTGTGCTGTGATATTAAAGTATGTTCATTTTAATTTAGTTTGTCCCTAAACAAGTAAAAAGTAGTAAAATTGTGGAAACAAAGGTAATATCGATATCGGGCCATGGTATGCCGCGCAGGCTGAATGCAGGCTGTTTTGCGTATCGGGCGCAATCAGTAATAACCGTTTCATTGTATACATTGCCTACTTGTGTGAGGTTAAGACTTTGACACTCACCGGAACATTGATCTCATGTACGATACATTTTAATGTGCCCGACAACAGCCAAATAAAATAAATTCTTAAGTTCAAAGCCATTTTTTCAACTTAAATAAACAAAGCACCTCTCACGATCACGAATCAATTGATGTCAGCAATGAATATACGTCTGTTTTGACTCTTTATAAGACAATGCATACTTGGATAAACGAAAAAGCTTTACATATCTAGGTATTTTCATTCAAGGGTATTGTTTATAAACAATTGTTAAAATGCTGGCAGCAGAGGAATTAATTACGATTTTACCAACGCAGCGGACTTTGCTTCTTCGGATAGTTTCCTCGAAACATTAACGAAAAAAGTTATGTAAATACGAATGAATTGCATTACTCGTAATACCTTTGTATATTTTATAAAGGATAATATTATTTAAAAAAACAAAAACATTAAACAGCCCTGAACACAGAGCGACTTACATTTTAATTAATTGTGAAACAGGCTCTGTTTTCGTCGAGATAATCAACAGTCCAGCACGAGCACCACTCACCGCGGTAGGAATTTACTTTTTAAATACCTTTGTTAATTAAGTATATTCTTAGCACATTTAAATGTAAAACAGCTGATTTAATTGACATTGCAATTGGGCTTTTATCAATACGATATAAAATGTAAACGCTTTAAAAATAAAACTGTGATAAAACGTAGAATTAAAATCCAAAAACTCGCTTCTATGTGACTTCCAGAATTAACTTTATTGTATGTAGCTACAATAATACAATTGAGAAGACAGATAATCTAATTAAATATTGTTATGGGTTTGAAATTTACTGAAAAAGCAAGATTGACGTACACCTACATAAGTAATTCCTCTGTCCTTGAAGAACACTCCCAGTCAAGAAACCAAACCTCATCTTTAGGGCGATAGATACACTGTTTCTATACTATCACCTGAAAGAAAAAGAAGTGGCGTGGAGTTTTTCTGCCAGGTTTTCCCCTCCGGACAACATCGTCATTTTTTTAAACTTGTCTCTTTTCTAACTCGTCTCTTTTTCTTTCTTTACAGCTCTAGATTTATCAAAGATTTGGCCACAGGCGAAGTGGCTAACACTGAATTAAATCCACGTGGCTAACGTCTCTTTGGTTATAATTATTTTACAACATTAGCATATACATATTATTATATTTATGAGAGGTTTCATTGTTCTAATTGAAATTCTTATGCAGTTTTAAAAAAATGGTTTACATAAAGGCAAAGCTAAGCTCTAATTCCCTAGTTAATTATAACAATGATATTGATAAGTAATCAATAAATACGATCGTCTTCTCAATAACTGCATTAGATTCATTTTCAATCTTCGTAAATATGATCATGTCTCAATTTATCGCTCTGAACTTAAATGGTTACCTATTCGTCAACGCCGTAGCATGCGTGCTCTCACTACCTTATTTTCCATCCTCAACTCTGCCTTTTCTCCCAACTATTTAACGTCTTTCTTTCAATACTTGTGCTCTGTTCATAGAAGAAATCTTCGTTCTTCAAATAATCGCTTACTTGTCTGTCCCTCTCACACTTCCGGTTTTGTACACTCTTCATTTGTAGTCCAGAGGCCCTAGACAAGTGTCAAACATTTCTATTCTATTCATAGAATAGATAAAAAAATGTATGAGATTGACATAAGTGTTGGCGTTAGTTTATGTCAATCCAATACATTTTTTAATCTATTCTATGAATAGAATAGAAATGTTTGGCACTTGTCTAGGGCCTCAGGTTATTCTTCTTTGGAATGCGCTTCCTCTCGAGGTCAGAGTTTCCACAAACCGATTTACATTTAAGCGAAAGGTTCGTACTCTTCTGTTTGACGAATTGTCGGCAATATCGCGTTGACTTTATTTATTTGTATATATATATTGATATAGGTATATATATGTGTACATATGTATATATTGTATAGTATATTAGTAGTATTATTAATTTTGTACTTATTATTACTTTCGTGAAATGATTTAAACCTCCTTTTTCTCATATCATAATATAATAATATATCTTCATTGCATCTACTTCGCTTGTCTCTGCATTACCTTGGTTGACTGGTAGAGAATGCCTTTGGCATTAGGTCCGCCATTGTACGTTAAGTGCATTAAGTTTTAAATAAATAAACAAATAAGTTCATTTTTTATACAAATGCAATGGTAAGATGATTTATAAATTTTACAGAATGTTATATTCGAATTCTATTAAAAGGTTAGGAAAATCTAGCAACGCAAAAGTGTAGATATTTTGTGCATATTTTTGGGCTATTTTCTTAATTATCTATGGCTTAACGAAGTTGTTTGAGACGCTTTTTATAATTTTTTTATGTCACGAAGTCTAGAATATCAAGAAGCTCTTTTTACGAAGTGAAATTTGGTGCTTTTATTGTTAAGATTTTGTTTAAAGTCCATTAGTTTACCACTAGGCACTAACCAGAACAGTTAATCTATTTTTGTTTGTAAATGTGATAGAAAACATCCATTGTTAGCAAAGCTGGTTCTGCGTTAATAAAGTTATTGATGTGTCTTGTCTATTGGGCCACTAAGTAGATAGTATCTACATTCAAGTTGATTATTTACTAGTTCTCTGACACCACAAGCAATGTACAGCTTTAATAATTCCCAATGCTATGTATCAAATTTAGATGGAACTTGTAACACAAACAAGTCTGTATTCATATTTCAAAAACGAAGAGGAATAAGGGTGTCATTGTGCTCGGTGCCGTTAAGTCGATGTCAATTGTTCGCATGACGTCACTCATTGATATTTGTTTAAACAAGACTTGTTTTGGCAGTCACGGAACTAAAATTTCATGTTCCACAATCAGTTGTCAACGATTGTGTTTTATTTAGAATTACAATCGATGAAAGCTACAAAACTTTGAATAGGATCTATTAGGTGTCTTCCTGTCAACAAATTTTGTTTTACGGAACATTACTGACATTTTTTTTTATTTGACACAATGAGTCATTTTACAAGATTGCGATTTGACAGATCAGTTGTAATGAAACTAAGGGTGGGTCGGTACGCATTTCTGCAATACCATAACTGTTTACAGTTTTAAATATCGATAACAGTTATTGAAACTTATACCCATAACTAAGTATTGGCCTGAACCCATTCCTATCCCAGATACGAGTAGGTATACCTATGGTCTTAAAGTTCTGGAAAGTGAAAACTTACTTAGCTAAAGCCTGCTTAGTTTTCATAACATATTAGGGATATATACCTTTATGTAAATAAGGAGTTCATGTAACATTATTTATGTATGTTTTGAAATGAAAACACATTTCACACAAGTTTTCTACAAAGGGTCTTTACTTTGCGACCATTCCCTCAGATTTACTTTGACCACAAAGGGTTATTTACTTGTTCGACCGTCCTGAGACGATGATGAAAGTATGCAATGCAAATGGTGGCTAGTGCGACATGTATAGGATATTGGCTCTGGTAATGGGTAGGAGGAAGAGGTGTGGATGGTGTAGAGCCGCGATGCCTTGTCCACCGCCGCCGCGCGGGCGCGGGCCGAGTCGAGCGAGTCAGGTGCAACGCACGCTCGGAGCGGCAGGCAGGCGGCACGCGGCGGCGACTCGGCTCTAAGGCGAGTCTCGCGCTAGCAGTGCCTCCGCGCGCGCCGACTTGCCCACGCGCACGCCAAATCTGCGTTTCGCGATACACATTCGCACAAATGCAAACAGCTACCCATTTTCAAACAAAATCCTTTTATAGCAAAGCTCGGACGCTCTATAAATAACACCGACCGGTGGGCTGTTGTGTTGTTACGAACTCGCAAAATCTGTGCAAAATGTTATGTTATAAACTTAAGATATTGAACCATTTTAACAACTTTGAACTGTATACAGAGAATTAAATGCTAGGTGTGCGTCCTGGGTTATATATGTATATTATACTATGTACCTAAAATTTTTCGATAAAAGTTGATTGATTTCAGTACTTTATGACTACTTGTGAAGTGTTCGTTATTATGTGAACGTCCCGGTGGACTACAAGCAAGTGTATTTAATATTTACTTTGTAGAGTTTCTAATATATTTTATAGATTCAATATCCGATATTAAAGTTTCTTGACTTCAGCTTGTCAATTCAGATCATTTGCTTTACTGTAATATTAATGTAGAGAATATCTAATAATACATAATAATAATATATTTATTTAATGATTTGTGCTTAGGTACTTATAATATTATATTGAACCATTACACGAATATACTCACACACACATTTAATTGGTTCTTACCTATATCTTTGTAAGAACATTAATAAGTGGTTTGTATGTGAATACTATTTTTGCTCGAGCGATATCAAAATTTTTTTTTCAAATCGTTCAAGGTGAAACCGATTTTTCGTTATCGCACGAAAATAGTACTTGATATAACCGCGAGTGACGATCGTATGCGATAACACTGTTATGTTTCGGTTTTATCGATAAATAAATCCTTGAGTCACGTATGCCATTGCAACAAATGTACACAGGTGCTGTGTGCGGCTGTACCTCCAACTGACTGATTAACTCTCTTGTTAGTAAATAAATATACACGACTTTATTATCCAACTGATTATTCATAAAGTATGTATTCTAATTTCCAAGAACTATATATACGAGGAGTAGTTGGAAGGTGGTCTACTTCGTCGCGAAGCCGGTTTTAATGGTGTCAAGTGTTTATTAAGATGAGGGCGATTTAATCGTTCACTTTAAACAATGTGTATGTCGCTGGTCGGTTAATAATTATAACTAGCTGTACATTCTGTACAATAAAGTTGAAGTCTTAAACTAAAGCGAGGAGGGCTGAGAAGTGTTGTGAACAAACTTATTGGTATAATTAAGTGGTGAACTTATGCGAGACGGTTAGTTTGGCTATTGAGAATGTATTACAACGGGAAGTTTGACAGCAGCAGCACATCTACGTCGTCGGGAAGTTCTGATCTACGGGTAAGTTATGCTGCATCAGGTAGTTCTACTTATTATTATTATTTTACCTGTCTATGAGGACCTACTCACGAAGACGCAGACGAAACGTGGGTACGCTCTATACAGGGTGGACCGAAGATTTGGTAAAGGTTCCAGGCAACCGTGGCCGTGGGTAAGAGCGACTTAGGACAGGCCAAAGTTTGTAGTAGGTTGAAATAATGAAATTACTTTAGATTATGGATATATGTAGCAGGTGCCAAACGTGCCGGTCACATTTATCAGCATATTATTAAGCGACAAAAAATATAGATACCTAAAAATACTGTACTTTTAGACGACACTAAACGAACACGAACTTGGTCTTGGTCAGAAACTTAGGTACGCCTATTTTCTATAAGAAGGTACCCCCGGTCGAACTGGCTTATTCATGCTCAAACTAGCACGGATCTACTTCTGTAATAACTTACTACCAGTTATAAAAGTCCTTATAAACGACAGCTCCCGTTCGTTTGTCACACCCGCAACACCTGTATTGTAATAACTGCACAAGAAAATGAACAGCGCCTCTAGTGTTTATTTTGAAAAGTGAATTTTTGACATACGGAATAGTATTTTTCACAGCCACCAGTGAGGTCGCTGACTCGAAGACTTATATTAGAGCTTATTATCTTATCAGTGGTTATAGCTACTGGACCTTTTTAGCGCCACCGCGCACCGTAAGATTACTTATTTGTCATTATTTTATTTATGTCAATCATATTAAATATATTTTCTTTCTTCTTACTTGTCATAAGATGTCTCCTACTGTTTTAACAGCACAAATATACAAAATTTGGCTTTCTTTATTTGCTATCTGGTGGATTTTTCAAGGTAAATTGGCAGTAATGATTGTAATCTCAAGACATTAGGTAGTTATAGTAAGCAGTAATTGTGCGTAGGGTTCAGTGTTTGGGACGTGGGTCAAAGATTGCTTAGTATGATAAGCCTGCGGGCAGTACTCAATTCTACACATAGAAACGGCAGCTATGCCAGTCACCATCACATACAATGTAGGTATGTATAACTCGCCTATGCCCTCCAAATAGTTGCATTGACTCAGTTTACTAAATATAAAGTCCAGACTCGAACCAGATGGTATATTAACCTCATAAACCAATGAATCATAGGTTATAAAATATGAAATAGCGCCTAGTGTTCAACTCAACAAACATGTTCATATCCTATTATATGGGACCTGACCTGACTAATTACATGGAATATATCTAAATAGAATTCCACTTGATTACCGTGGCGCGGTTTCACCCTCGTCTTTGCTCTTCTGCTCCTTCCTTAGGAACTGGGCTATCTTACTCAAAAATAATTAATCAAATTCGACTGGTAGTTTCAGTGATTAGCGCGTTCAAACAAAAAAACTTTTCCGCTTTATTATAATATTACTAGCTTTCCGCGGCGCGGTTTCACACGCGTCTTTTCTTACTGCTCTGCTCTCGTCACCAGTAGCGTAGTAGATGTTACATAGCCTTATAAGCTTCATCGAGAACTGGGCCATCATACGCAAAAAGATTTTTTCCGACTGACAGTTCCAAAGATTAGCGTATTCAAACAAACAAACAAACAAACTCTTCCACATTTTAAAATAGTATAAATAGATGGCATACCGTTTACCCTTTTAAGTAAAAGTCGTGCCGTTATAAATACCAAGCGTGATGACTATGTCATACTCCTCCCACTGGGCGAGACCTTTGTCATGCAGCCTGCAGTAGACGTCTTTAGGTTGTTGAAGAAGAAATGAAGTGAGAAATGAATCTTTATAGTGTCACCACCAATAAATAAAAATATGCAATTTAAAATGTCGTATAGGTTGGTGAGCCTGCCATTGCGCTTAGACGGCGGCATGTGCCCTAGGCGTCGGGGCGGTGCGGCGCAAACGCAATCAACCCGTGCAATACCTGACTAACGCATATTATATCTTTATTTACCGTTACACTAATAATACGTTTAGGTAACATTTCAAGATTATTAATTAATGGTTCTTAAAGATCAGGTGTCTTGATAACGTAGAATTTGCTCCAAGCATGAATATAAAGCTACGATTACGGTAAATTCCATTTTTAAACGGCTCATAATTTTAAATTGATGGGAATAACAAAATTTTGTAATTTTTCCATAAATATATGAAGAAATTTAAAGCACCAGGCCATAGCATCGCACTGTAGATTAAAGGCATTCATATACAGTAAGCATGCGCATTTATCACCACGTTACTCATGACGCGTATCAATTTCAGACAAAATATTTGTCATTCGAGTAGATTTTCTTGCGATTTTTGCAGTAAAATTTAGAAAGTACATAATATATGTATAATGTTTGTATAAGTCACTTTTGTTCGTGTCCAATCTGAATACAATCCATATAAAACAAAATGACCGAATGACTGCCATATGTAGTCGGGTAGTGCACTAAATAAAAACACGAACTAAGCTTGGCAAAGTGTATAAAGCGTACGAGTCAAGTACGCTCAAGACCAAAATGAAATTGCCTTTATGAAAACATATTTAATACACACTCAGAATTCTTTCGAGAACAGATTCTCGAGTCCTTGTACAGTTGCAAATACCTTACAATATGGAAAGCGATGCCTTATAATGTTATGTAGATGGAATAATACCCTTCGGCAAATAATCTCCTTATTTTTACGTAATGTAAAATAACGTTCACCTGCTGAATTTAATTCAGAAACAAATACATTTCTATAAAAATATTTTGTACTTGAGACTGCCTTTATCAAGTAAAGTTCCCGAGCTTGATGGAGCACCCGTTAAAACTCCGTATTTCATAATTTTGTCGAGAAATCCTCATGCACATTTACCAATAGGATTGCTCCCTAGTAAATAGCACCTAACTGGCCACACATAGGTCTCCTCTGCCTTGACTTTCTTGTATAGAGACGTGATCCTATTTTTATATTTCGAGCATTTTAAATTTAGCGTAGTGAATTAGGAAGGAATCTAAAACCGATACATCAAGGCTCAGGATCGGTTAAAATGTGGTGACTTGCGAGAGACCTATGTCTAGGAGTGAGAAGAGACAGAAGAGCTGATTACCATTATTTCAGTTTGTAGAATTAATTAGTTTCAGTTATAGGTTTCTTAAGCATTCAATACAAAACTAGCAGCATAAACAACACTACCTAGAAATTTGACTAGCTTTATACAAGAAACTACGGACGTTCTGTTTTTGGCACAAATCTGGACACAGTTTGACGTAATTTAAATATTATATATGTAGTGAATATAAATAATGAACGTAGCCTGTCGAACGGATGTGTGCATTAGTTTGATGGTTTTAATAGTTATGTTGTGGGGTTGCCAAAAACGTGCCCGTTCGTTTGACAAGTAACTGCAGCGTGTTCTGTTTAAATTGCCGCATCCTTTTTAAAAAATGAGGTTGATAGACGATGGGGGAATATTTGTTTAGGGAATATTATTTATTTGGTTGTTGCTTAAGTGCCGAGTTAGAGTTGTGAAAGCAAAAATGCCGCACACTTACGTTTGAGCGTGACAATGAATGAAGGATGCAAAATTTTTTTTCATTAATTGTTCTGGAGTCTGTCTTTTCTTTTTTACTTTGGCAATGGCACCAAAAATGTCTGTATTTTCTTTATTGTTCCTACTTATCACAATACAACTAATTTTCTATTTCTAGAACGTATTTCTTTTTGATAGTTTTGTGGCAATTAAATTGAAAATAATCGGTATCAATATCAACACGGTGGCGTCCGGCGCTGAAATTTAGTGGTTCAGACTGATTACATACATTCGTAATAGTATTAGTAGTAGTAGTAGTAATCTAGAGCAGTAAATGAAACCTAAGTGTGAGTGTTAGGTATATGTAGTAACTAACTTAGAAGTCTGGGAGAAAAAGATTTTCATCGTCACAAATTTGATTTACAATGAATTCTTTTGCTCCGTTAATATGAGATTGATATAACACTAAAATAGTTTTTTGTTATTTTAAGCATCTATGACAGGTACAAGGTATTAGAGGACACACCATTCAGAAAGGCTAGTTTTAGCCCTACGTATCAACTACAACTATCTATATGCTTACACGGCATTTATATTGGCTGGCTAATATGTGGTAACGAGTAAAGTTGCTCACTCTTCAAACAAGTTGAATGCTCTTCAAACACTATTTCCTATTTGCTTAGAATGTAGATTTACACGACGGAGGAATGTCGCTACGCCGCCGCAGCTTTACTTAACCGAGGAGCGGCGATCCCTGGAAAATCAGCGCACGTTTCGACTTCACTTCACACTTAGCACTTCGAATACACGCCCGAACGTAGTTTGAGCTAGTGATCGATAATTCCCACTTAATGCCTAGATGGTTGACTACTTTTGCAGTAGTAAGTGTTAAGTATGTCTGCCGGACCGATGTACCGATCAAACAAATTTTGTGCTGGATTTTTCCGTTGAAAATCCTACTAATATTATAAATGCGAAAGTTTGTAAGTGTGTGTGTGTGTGTGTGTGTTTGATACCACTCAGCGCCTAAACTTTTTATCCCGAAAATCAGTCTGGTTCCCAAGGGATACAACAAACCATATTACGCGCGGGTGAAACCGCGCCGCGGAAAGCTAATACTTTAAGCTAATAAATTTAAGCTAAACTATTTCAAGAGAGAGCAGTGCAAAAGCTGTGTTAGTATTGCTAACGCTCGAGACTAATATTTCTGCCCAATATCATAGAGGGAATAAAAAAAATATTTTATTCCAATTGTTGACCCAGTGTACGGTATCCTGGGATCCTGGCTTTCAAATTAAGGGCGTTCCGTCACATATGACCTTGAGCGTTTCGCTTCCTCACCACCCCGCGCCTCACCCGAAAAAAACATTGCGTGCGAGTCCGCCCTCTAGCGTCAAGTAGCAGTAGCACAACTATAAGACAATGACCTTACTTGTCCGAAACCGCAGAGCTAAAATCTGATAGACGCGAAAATAATGAATTATTTTTTTAGTATCTTTTATTATTTCGTTTAGTAAGTATGTATATTTTTTAGTATATATTATTTATATATTTATTATTTATATAGTAGCGAAAGCAAAGATGAGTGTTTAGAATCATGACGTTTGTTAAATATGTAGTAGAAATAAAAATAACTACTGTGGGTTAAACCAATAAACTCAAAATCCAGCTCTACCGTGGTATAACTAAAATGCCGTTAACTGCCAAAGTCGAGTTTTGAGTAAACACTCAAATAACGCGGCAAAAATTGAAACCGTTGTCACTTACAAATGACAACAATTATTTGAGATTTAAAGGTACCAAGATATAGATCAAATGAAATACTTTCAATTTATTCTCCTGTCAGTTTGTAAATATAATTAAATTTTATAATAAAACGTTTTTTTGCGTTTTAGTATACCATTGGTGTTACAAAAATCTAATAGATCAGCGGCTAAAATGCCACTACGCTTAGCGTAACGGCATTTTAGTGTCTCTATTTCATAAAAAATATTGTTTGTTAAAAACCTAAAAAACAAAAGAACTTAATTGTAACTAAAATGTCGGTATAGCACATAATGTCAATTTAGCTTATCATTAATACTTGTGGGACTACCTCATGTTAAACTTTAGTGTGGTTAACGTCCGTTCACTGCTTTTAAGTCTGGTAGTCTATAAATGTGTTTAAATAAGAGTACAAAACTTGATTCATTGTTACGCTTAAACGCGGTCAAACTTAAAACCTTATAGTTTAACGGCATTTTAACGCAACAGAATTATAAAGTATTAGATCATTATCGATCAAACTGAAGTTAAAAGTTATTAAAATACACTCATTTTTTAAACTTACAACTAACACAAAACTTCCCTTAAAACAAGATTATAGGTATCACATCAATTATTATAAATCTAAAACATGGTTTTTATAAAATTTAAATTGACTTACAAACCACTTTATAATAAAAACAAATGTAGATACTAATAATAAAAATCACAAGTAAGTTTAACTTACACTTTAAACTAATAAGCATAAAAAAACAATTGGACCTACTTATGCAAAAAGGAACCAATCCACACATATGCCAAAATTGAGATAATTAAACAAAAAGCATAAAATGCACCTTATAACTATAATATAATAATAATATTCTACCACATTCACACAGAGCCATCTTAGCCCCAAATTAAGCAATTATATTTGCTTGTGTTATGGGTACTAAACAACTGATATACTACTTATATACTTTTTTTTTTGTAGTCTATAATATGTATGTATATATTATAGACTAGCTGTTGCCCGCGACTTCGTTCGCGTGAAAATTCAGATGGGTGCCAGATTTTACGGCAACCGTACATTGTATCAGTAATAAATATCAGTATTATCCATCTCTATGGCGAATCTCATTTAAACCCGCTACCGCTAAAACTGATGAACCACTTTCACACAAACTTCGACTCTTATTTGCTCACTTAATAAGGGTAGTTTCTGAATATTAAAAAAAGAGTATTTTCTAGTAATTTGGTAATCCTACTATAAAAACTATAGAAGTTTCATACAAACTTTGTCACCCCTTTATACACCCATAGAGGATGGATTTTGCAAAATCCCGTCTAAGTGAGCACCTATATCCTAATAGGAACGATCATGCAAAGTTTGAGATTCCTAGCACTTGTTGTTTCTGAGATTTCGTGATGAGTGAGTGAGTGACCTTTTGCTTTTATGTATATAGATAGCTTTTGCCCGCGGCTTCGCTCGCGTGAATATTGATTTTTCCAATAGACATTTTTATATTGTTTAAATACTGTTCTCTATAGTATTTTTAATCTCCCATTCATACAAACCCTCTTTCACCTACCTAAAGATATCCCTCGTAAAAAAAAAATACAATACACAAAGGCAAATATTGACTACAATAACTTTTCCCTTCCCCTCATTCCCTATCGCCCTTTTTCTCCACTCTCCACAGTTTCCGCTTCTCTCCTCACCTCCCTCTTCTCCTCTTCACCTCCTTCAGCATCCCTTGCCTCTCCTCGAGCATCTCTTGCCCTTTCCTCCACTTCTCTCTACCTTGCCTCCTCGCTTTCTCCTCTCTTCTCTAGCACTTCCCCATTTCTTCTCCTTCGTTCCCCTCATTTTCTTCTCCCTTCTTATCACTTCTTATCCCTTTCCCTGCATTCGAGAGCTCCTGCCTTGTCCCTTCCCCCTCCCTTCCTCTCCCATCTCCCTTACTTCCCCTTCACTTTCCTCTCACTTCCTCCTCATTTACTCCTCACTTTTCCCTCACTCCTCACTTCCTCCTCACTTTCCCCTCACTTCCACTCACTTCCCCTCACTTCCACTCACTTCCCCTCACTTCTAACTTCCCCTAACTTCCCCCTCACTTCTCCCGCACTTCCGCCTCACTTCTCCCTCACTTCCCCTAACTTCCCCGTCACTTCCCTCACTTTCCTCTCACTTTCCTCTCACTTTCCTCTCACATTCCCCTCACTTTCTCTTCACTTCTCCCTCGCTTCTCCCTGGCTTTCCCTTGACTCCCCTTGACTTCTCCCTGACTTTTCGTACTTTTGTAGCAATATGCAAATTGAGGCAGCCTGTAAAGCACGCATTTTACTTTTTATTTTTTCTTTGCAACATAGAAAGCTGTAAGTATTTAATTACCTATAGAGTTAAGTGTATTGCCTGTGTCACTTTGCATGCTACTTGAAACTGTAACTTACAAAAATTGTAATAACCTGGCGATTAAAATGAGTGGCCTGAGTTTCTTGCCAGTTCTTCTCATGGCTCTACTTTGTCAGCGAACTGGTTGTAGGTTAATTTGCTGACATTTTGTAAACTTTGACGTTCATAAGTGTTAATTTAATTAACCTATATGAATTAACATATTTTTATTTTCCTTATTTATTTTCGGTTCATCTGGATATCACAAATATAACTTCAGTAAATCGTTCTGTATATTGTATAGCTAGCAAAAATTTTACGGAAGTAGATCTTTTAGAATAAGCGGGACGGTTTGGCTGGAGATGTACATAACGACGTAAAGTGTAAGTTTTGTCTGAAAGTCAGTGGTCCGAAGGCATAGTTACCTCCTCGGTCCTCTTTATTTCCTTTTTCTCCCACAGTATCTTTACTCTGTATGGCCACCACTGCACTGAATTTGCACCATTCACCAGCAAAACTGAATTCAAATGACGGAGCTGATAAGGATTTTCAGTTACACATGCTTTAAACAAAGCGTCATCATTCCTATGTGTATATCATTATTTCTATAGAAATTGATATTTTTCAATGTACCCTATCAAAATTCAAGGATGTTGCACAAAAATGTATAGTATTGGATAAGTAGATATATTTATTTAGTAATTAGTGTTTTTAATTTTAGGTTTTTTATGATATCGTATTGGGTTTTTATCTGTAATGATATTGTAAATACTTTTTCAATAAATAAATAAATAAATAAATGTTGATTATCTTCTAGTAAGTGCCCGTACGTAAGGTACACAATATCATGTACCCTTAGCAAAATAAGTAACACGAACAATTGCCAAAGTAGACGCATTGTACCCACTGTTTGAGTGATTTGGATGTACCGTGAAAATTACCTCGCTAGAGATTCATTATAAGTATAGATTACTTCAATATGTACATACAAATATATGTGTACATACATATATTTGTATGTACGTACATATTGTAGTATTGTAAATGTATAATATAATGCAAAATCGGTAAAGTAGAACTAATGTAATATTATCGCTAAGTAACGGATCCATGCGGACGACGTCACGGGGTAGTTTTACAGTACATACACTTATAATATAATATAATAAAGATACATACATACATACATACATAGAGTGCTAAACCATAATTCTTTTGCCTTTACCTAGTTAGGTAAAGACTGTACAAAAAAGAGTAGAATTCTTTATACTGTGCCACCGTGCCGGGTCTATTACTTTCTACATACACCTATCACTCGAAAAATACGGTATTAGTTTTGTTATGTCCAGTAGGCACTCAACAATATATTCTTTAATTTTAGGATTAAAAATTCATATAGTACGATAATAAAGGAACAGAGAGTAGGATTTTTAATTTACCTAATTGTGATAATTTCACAGTCTTCAAATATTTTAGTTTGGTTAGAGACTAAGACGTTTTGTAAAGCCTTTTTTTCTTCCTTTCTTGCAATCAAATAAATAAATCAAAATAAGATGCATTGAAAGTAGAAGGGTAGGTATTTACTTTAGCCTAGTATCTTATCACTGATTTTATCAGCTCATGAAAAAAAATCTAACGAGGTAAATACTTGAATATTTTATCGGTATTACTTACCGATAGAATATTCAAGTACACACCGTATGTATATATAGAATGTATAGGTATTTATGCTCGTGCAAGATAACGTAGATAGTTAGGTAGCTAACAGCAGCGTGTATGGTTGTTTTGTGTAGGTACCTAACTAGGTCGCAAACCGACGCATGTCACGTATAATCATTGTAATTTGAGTTCGATGCTAGTTGTACGACCGACGCCGACGTTCGTGTTCCGACCGAAGCACCTCGTACCTACGCCGGCGTCGCCGTCGTCGCGTCGCGTCGGTCGGAATCGGAAAGCGCCCTTGCCACATGAGTAAATATCCAAGTTAGATATTTTACTCATGTGCCCACCTACCACACACCTAGTTCGAAATGATAGTAGACATAGACAATATTGTAGCAAGCTCATATTCATACCCCTAGGGTATATAACAGCAGGAATTTACTGATTCTTGAGGCCTGGTGTTGCCTTGATAATATCACGAGCGACAATAGGCTCACCACCTGCTACCTAGTTTACGTGGAACTAAACATAATTAAAGGATATCCTAGGTAAGTATCTCAAAGAAGGTATTTTACTAAAAATATGAAGGTAGGTATATACCTACTTACAGGATATTCTATTATTGAATCCTTTGCATTTGTATTTGTTTCAGTCGTGAAATTTTAGTCATTTTGATGAAAAATAATAATAAATGTAGGTAAATACCTACGTATTTAATACACTAAAAAAATCTAAATAACTAATCTAATTTATTTGCAACACTAAATCTATCCACACAATATTTTTTTTGATATTATTTATTTGCAATTATTGAATTACGTAAATAATTTTTAAAAAAACCGCATACGTCCGTCCGTCAGAAGGGCTTGCGCCGCTCTGCCGTTCTGCCTCCCGTCGCCCGCGCAGAGCCCCTGCGACGCTGATTCAGCCAAATTATCAATAACTATTGAAACATTATCCTAATAAATGAAATAAACCTACAGAGTTGACATTTGGTTTATTCCGGTTGATTCAATATAACTTTTATATTTATAACTATAGTAATTACAAAGTAATATTTCGAAATAAGTGAAATCACGTTGTTTTGATATCGTTGGTATAAGTTATATAATCAATTATTGTAAATAATTCTTCTACTATTCTAAAGTTCGTGAATCAAAGTATATTGTTGGCAAAAAAAAAAGAATAAATAGCATTAGAATCTACTCAATTATCGAGATGAAAGTCGCGGATTTCGTCGAAATTTCGTCGGAACCACCTTAATTTATTATGCTAAATTAAACTCGATTCTTACATATTATTTCGCTCTGTTGAATACAACATTCAACATTTTAAAGGAGCTGTATTAAGTAAAATACTAAAATAGCGAAAGTACTGTGGTAAATTATCCGTTGGTGGAAACACAGGCTAGTTATGTCAAATTAGGCAAAGTAGTATAAATTTAACAGCTCATTATCAAGACCATTAAGCTACCCACACATTGAGGTAATATTATTGTAATTCGTCACTTTATGGTGTGAAGTGAAGGAGCAGCATGATTCATCCAACCGGAATGAAGATATGCTTGGGAAAAATGAAAAACTTTACAAGGTTTATGTTATGGTAGGTCAGCGAGGCCTGACCTCGACCTGGAGATAGAACGAGGCACTTGGTTATCGTAGCATATCTGCCAATACTGTATTAGGTAATATTCTAAATTGCTTTCCGTATTTCTATTATTGATCGTCTTCGTCCCAATCCATTATACTTCATCGCTTCATCTCTGCATCACCAAATAGGTCGACTGGTAGAGAATGCTTCAGGCATTAAGTCCGCCTTTACACATATTCTGTATATGAAGTATAAATAAATAAATTAAATATACTCTCACTACTGGTTGAAGGCTCTTGTAATTTATCAAAGAAGGCATTAGCAATGATCACCACATTTGTTTATAGATATTTTGCAGGAAGGAATATACTTAGTTTAGACTCTTTGTGTATGAGTTCAGCAAACTCATGTTTTCGCTAAATGCGCCAGACATGTGGCATAAATCAAAGTTTTGTTTCGTTTCGTAAAAATATTAAATCTTATATATCTACCTACCAACGGTACTGAATACTTTAAGATTTAACGAAGTACTCCAATCAAGATTGGATATTTCATAAATGAGGTTAAACCCAAATGAGTAGATATCGGCAGCCTACTTACGACACAGTTATTAGGTCGGCAGCGTCAAGGCGAGCTGTATTGGGGTATGGTGAATCTAATACCTCTTCCGGTAGGTCGCTCGATATTTTAAATGTCACCCAGTTTCCGTGTATATTGCCTTCTCTGGAGATGATTAAATACTCTCGACCGGTTTCAGTGATGATGATGACATGAGCGAATGCTCATGCCATCGTGCTAGTTTTGTAATTATGATACAGCTACCCATGTACATTGATATTGTGATAAGAACTTTAACTATAGTGTTTAATAGCCTTCTTTATGATTTAATGGCAAGTTTTAAATGGTACGTTCAAACTAAATGACGGTAGAATTAAAAGTAGCATTGCTTAAAATCTGTGTTTACAGTCTGTAACCATAGATTATGATACTTTCCTATCGCTACATTCTCGCTAATTCTCGAGAGATTTCTATCTAAGTGTTTACACTTATCTGTGTTGTTTATTCAATTTAAGCAAAGTTAGTTAACCTCGCAACGTTACTCACGTGGAACAGCAACAAATATTCGTAACAAAAATGACTCCGGAAATCCATGTAAATGTATGAGATCAGAACTTAATATAAACAATTCGTTATTCTTGCCATATACTCGTGGAATATACGGGAAATCTTTTATCGAGTCCGCGCAATCATTCATGCCAAAAGAGTCTGGAACAGTAACAATGCAAGGTCGTTTCGGTTGAGTTTCTGGAATTTCGCGAGTCCCTCGCTCGTGCGATGTAAGATCACAATTTAATATACATTTTTGAGAAAAGAATGGGCTCGCTTTCATCGCAGGGATGAAAGTCTGTAGAGAGAGATAGTAGACATATTTGTGAGATAAGTTGGTAAGATCGGTAAGACAGCCATACTTATTTATATCTGTCGGTGTACTTTATGGGCGTCTGTGGTATTCGACTGATTGTGTTAGTCTGTTTGCATGATTGCGGTGAGTTTATGTACGGTCAGCCGCGTTAAATAAGAACGGTTGCATAGCTGGTCTCTTTGGTCGCACACACTTTGTTGTGTATCACTACTTCTGTTTCGTAGATACTCGACTCACTATCTATCGTGTTATACAAACAATAATATAATAATATATAATATAGATAATAGAAAAAACTATTAGGTATAAAGACTCATTCACCTTGAAAACAATATCTGTTACGATAAAAATGTTCCATCTTTAAAGTTATTAACTGATTTTAAAGAATACTAGTAATAAAAATGTTTCATTATAAGTTAGTTTAAACATGATTTTTTATTGCCCAAAGCTTGCCGTTATGACAATAGTTTCGTCAGATGTAATATAGTTGGAAAACGTAAGTGTTAAGTATCTCTGCTTTTTGTGATGGTATTTGTTGTGCCATCTAGGTGGCAAACATGCATACAAACCGTTTGATGTCATTAGTACCAGGATATCACTGTGTTCTCTAAGTGTTTTTAAGAAAAACTCAAGAATGCCTTTGCCGACCGCCAAGGGAGATGAAAATGAGGAAAAGAATCGGAATCGAGATACTTAGGATGCTGAGTTCCTATGTTGATTTTGTGTTGAGTATAATCTACAATTAATTAAATAGGTATTTTGCAGAACATATTTCCGCCAAATTATATAATCGTTTAATAGGTACGGGGGCAAAATATTCCGGACGTATTGACAGAGGAATTTATAGATGATTTCAAGTTTGATTGATGACTGTTATTCTGTATAAATATTTGACGTATTTAATTATATACCTTATTGACCTCGATCTATCAGGAAATTATTAATTATGTTCTATAGCGAGTTTCTAAATTATAAAAATTTACTACATCAGATTTATAACGAGAACATGTTATAAATTACCTAAATTAAGACACTAGTTTGTTAATCGGTGGACGCCTGCCTTTACTATGACAAATTTTACTTACTATGACAAACATTTTAATTGACCATCTTTATTTATACACCTTGGCTTATTGTGTTGCTAGCTGTAAGTTTTCTTTATTTGTAAATAAAATAAAATAAATGACGATCCAAACAATCGTCTCCGATGGAGAGCATACCATCAATACAGTACTTGGTAGGGACTGGTCTGAGCATTTCGACTCTTGGCTTCTTTCATGCTATATTTTGTAGTCCAGATTATTCTGCATCGCAAATGTGTGCTTCTTTTAACCTAGAAAATAGTTTAATCCTGTTTCTTAGACATGAATGTAACGAGTTTTAGAAATGATTCATGGTTTGTATACTCGGCTCGACCACGAAGATGTTCGTGTACTCGTAAGTGCAAATTTAGATTCTGAGGATTCGCTTATTGTACTACAGTCACTGAACTCATCTAAGTTAGCTATATTGTTAAGCTAGCATTATATTGTTATAGTTCTGTTCATATTAAAAAATGAAAGCCTGTCTGAAAGGACTTTTGAATTTAAGTGTGGGTAATAAAATAAACACCTTTTGTCATCATTATTAAAGCATTAGTTCTATTTACGAGACGCATTTTGATGATGATTCAATAAAAACATCATTGATTTGCATGAATGATGTGGTGGTTTAATTCGGAATGACACAAGTTGATGTTATTGAGATCCTTTAAGTACCTAAGTAATATTTCCTCTCTCAAGCTATCTTTGTTCCAAGTATATGAATGTAGCAAATGTAGAATTAATATTTAAAGAGTTTTAATTTATTTATTTATTTATTTATTTATTTATTTAAGGTCAGCCAACGACTACTTACGCTATTACATTAAAAGACATATGTATCAGCTATTCTATACATAAGCGTAGTAACCACTTAAAGGCTAACACCACATGCACATTATTTGTTAACAATGAATAATTATATAATATTAAATTGATGAATTAATTTAGAATTAAATTAAATTACAATGTTATTAAAAAATAATATATATAAAATTAATTTAATTAGAATATAAAGTGAGCTTAAATTAAAATGTAATAATTAATATAGGTACAATAATCGCACAGTAATTTATTATCATACTTCTTAGAATTAGAATAACAGGTATAATTTGGATGTAATTATTTTATTATTAATATATTTAACAATTAAATTAAATTTATACGATTAAATTAGGTTAATTTAGGATTAGCAGTTCGTAGGGCACGCCACGGTGGTGGCGGTAAGTCCCGTCCTCGAGGAGTGGCTGGAGAGGTCACGGTCACCGGTCACGGGTGCTTCGGCACGTACCTGTGTCTCATAGGCCGAGAGCAGACGTCCGTCTGCCACCATTGCGGGGTCTGCCCGCGCGACACGGCGCTCCACACGCTCGTGGAGTGTCCAGCGTGGGCGGACCAGCGCCGCGACCTAGTTGCGGCGCTCGCGACGGCCCAACTCTCGCTGCCGGCCGTGGTTCTGTCCATGGTCCGCAGCGAGAGGGCTTGGGAGGGGGTCGCCTCCTTTTGCGAGCAGGTAATGCTCGCCAAGGAGGCGGCCGAGCGGGAGAGGGAGCTGACCACCTTGCTCCCCGCCCGTCGCGCCCGCCCCGGACGTCGCCGTGGGGCGCTCCGGGATCTCCAGCCACCGTAGGAGGATGCCTGCGGGCGGCGATTGGGCAATCGCCGCTCGAACAGCACAGGCCCGAGAAGGCGGTGTACGTGTTCCACGAACGCCTCTCGATGGAGGAAGGGGGGCTAGGCCCCTCAAATCAGACGGGGCCCGCTCACGTTGAGCGGGCCGTGGCCTGTCGGGGTCGCGGATGAATGCGCGAGCGTCTCCCGTGGCCCCGACACTCTGGCCGTCTGGAGGAACACCGTGGGTTTTAGTCGGTATGCCGGCCGCTGTTTCATTGTGGCCGGAGAGTCCGACATAACCCCCGCCTCGCCCAGGCGGGTGCGTACTCGTAATGAGTTTCCCACGAAAAAAAAAAAAAAAAAAGGATTAGCAGTTCGTGTAATGTTCAGTATTGTTTTACGATACGTACTTAAACTATCATGATGTATGTCTATTATGTCACTAAAACTGTTTATCAATTTACACATTCTAGGTATAGGGGAATTAGCACCAAGGGCAGTCCGTCTTAATGGTGGGCATAGTGGTGTAATCTGATGTCGAGGGTATCTGGAAGGAGCGCGGAATCTTAGGAGACTCAATAGACCAGGACAATCCACATTACCTCTTATGAGTTTGAACATAAATACGGCATCAGTAATCTCCAAACGGGTAGAAAAGGCAGGTATCTTGAAGTACTGCAGGCGAGTATTGTACGAGGGCAGTAACTTAGCTTTCCCAGTTACTGCCCTCGTACAATACTCGCCTGCAGTACTAATCTTATAACACACACATCTCTTTCCACAAAAGAGCAATTACATAATTTAAAATGTCGCGCTTGTTATCCTTTGTGTTTTTCTTTTCAATAAAGCGACTACTTACACAACCTAATACAGTTTTTTAATGCTCAGGATCTTAACATTAGCACATTCTTTAAAGATTAACACAGATTATCCGCGTGATGACCAGTGATCGGAGTAGGTAGATTGAAATGGGGTCATTGATCCGAAACGTATATATTAATATGGACATTCCTCCGGAATTGGTGGATTATTAAAAAAAAACCGGAACTTATGTAGGAATTTTATTCTGCCAGAGTGGAAGGAGTCATTTGATGATTTGCCATCCTCAAAAAAAGGTAGGAATTGTAATAAAATGAGCAATATTATTCTTTATTATTCTTATTTTCTTCTTTATTATTCTTTATTATCTTTATTATTCTTTCTATTCTTCTGATGACCGAGACCGAGCCTTAACTTGCTCTTAGGAAAACGGAGAGATCTCAATGTATTTTATTTATTTGTCAGCACATGCATATTTTGTAAAAATTATAGATAACCTTATGAAGTGAAATTACGTTTAAGTAAGCCATATCTTTCTCTGTTGCTCATTAGTTATCTGAAAATCGAGACAAGTTTCTATTTGATTTGAGTATTTACTTACTGCTGCTTAACGCCATCATTAAACGAGATTTATTTAAACTCTGATATGTATGATTTTCTTTGTTTACTTTACCGTTTTTGTATTATTATAATGTATTTCTTTTACCTGAGCTTTTGATTACATATGTAGATAGGTACTGGTAGGTAGATGAAATATATGATAACCTACCACAATATTGTTGTATAATTTTTAAACTAACGATAAATAATTTGTGATAATTTCGTCTTTCTTTTAATTGGGTTGACTTATTGTCAAGATCAGAGAATCTTAAAGAGTATTAGGGTTTACGAGGGCTATGATAATATTTTTTTACAAACATAACGCAGTACATTACTGCCAGCCAAATGCAGGTCTGAATCACTTAGCTTCTAAGTCTACCATCTTTTAAATTTTGGAACTGTAACATCACACTCTCGGATAACATAAAATGGGAATCGACATTTGTTTATTTTAAACTTTGAGTCAACCAGGCTAAGGTAAATAAATATTTCTGAAGACGCAAAAGCAAAAGTAAAAGTACGATTATAATTTAATAGGTAGTATGAAATACTAAAGTCCAAAATATTTCAACACATTATGTTTATATCTTGGAATCTTATAGGCTTGATATATCTAGCTCGTGTCGTAATTAACGGAGTAACAAAAACATCAATAGACACCGAATGACCCGGAACTGGCAATCAATCACACCACTGTATGAATTCCGAGCGGCAAAACTCGATCGAAACAAACATTAAAAGCGTTTGTTAGGCCGCATTCACATTATAGTTTCACTATCTAGCCGAAACTATAATGTTTAAAAATTGCTACGTACGTAAATTCACTTGCCGAAAACTGCAGCTAGCAGCCAACGGGGATTTACCACATAAAATATGTAAATAAATGTGTGACAAACATTGATATACAAAATTTTGTATATCAATGGTGACAAATGAACAGCGCCTCTAGTTTTTACTTCGAGAACTAAATTGAATTTTTTGAGTGATTTTCGTAGAGGACGTTTCAGAAGGCGCTCTTCATTTTTCATAAAAATAATAATGCGCTGTCAGTATTTTTTTCGCACCAAGCGATGGGTAACAGAGGTGAAAGGGGTGACAGCACCGTAGCTCGGTAGAAAATAACACGTAAACTCAAATTGAAAATGTACTGGTTGCCTGTTAGACAGCCGTAGACATAATAACTATGAAAAAAACTTAACTACTACTTACCTTCTAAAATTTGATATTAAGTAGGTACAAACTGTAATTTGTAGGTGTTTGTTTTTGTTATTCTTATCATTGCGTACGTTCAAATCAACGTCCTTCATCTTTCAAATTGATTTTGCCCAAGATTATAATTTGTGTGCAAGACCAGTGTGTATCTGGACTTATCATAGCATGCCGTTTGAAGTCACTCGCTAATCGCTCTGTGACTAGCACATTTTTTGTTAGATCCAAACTGCGGTTCGACATTAAAAAAGAATATAATCAGTTTCTTGTTATAATTCATAATAAATACATTAGCTTCATTTAAAATGACTATCTTCATAGGTTTTATATTTTATATATCATCTTTCACTTTTGCAGTCACTTTTAAACGGCAAATAAATATAATTTTGACTAAGAATATTATAAAAATTAAAGTAAGTCGTGCCATTAGAAGCATCTTTAAGCTATGGTCACTGTTTGCTATCAGATGGACTGTACTTATGTATTTCTGACAAATACAAGCCTAATGAATAGGTATAACTAACTTAAAATAAGAGCCACTAAAGAAAACACTCTTAAAGTGGACACCGCGACTTGACAAACGTAGATAAGCTGGGATCTTCAATGACCTAAAGAAAGTAGCTAAAACAGACTGAATGCGTATGAGCGGACGTCCTGAAATCGATAGTGATATTGTTCCTGTCACAGGACGCGGCTTCCTTCTTGTGTTCCATGATGTTCTTATGCAACCATCATACAGTTGACGAAATTGAGAGGATATATTATTTACATTTTATATATATATAGATTGATTATAACCTTGAATTTAATTAAATGGCTGGGCTTCTTTACCATTTTGATGTAGTAACACGCTATGCCTGTCCTCCTCTAAGGAAAACGCGATGTTATATTATATTTTAAATTGCAAAAACAGTTAATAAATTACCATGATGTCCGACGTTTTCCTGAGAGATTATCCCAATTTCATTTTAAACGTTGCCTGTTTAAAGGCTTATTGCAATTTAAGTAGCTACCTGTTTACGGTTATATACGGCAAGTATTAAGTAGTAAAAGGAACGCATAATTAAGTCACAAACACTAGAAATATCTTAATCCTTTTAGTACAAATAAGCTATTATTACCATACATAATTCTAAGTTATCTTAGGCGCTTTGCAGAAGGAGCAACTTTAGTTGAGGCAACTAGCCAAGTAGCCAGTTGCTGCAATACTTGCTCCGTCTGCAAAGCACCTAATACTAATGGTAATAAATAAGTTAATAAACGCGAAGTTTCTACTAAATTTATTATTTTAAAAGTAACTACATAATTATTTTAAGAAATAAGAGGATAACGAGATTAATTATATCACTTGTAGATTTTAAGGGCACGACGACATTTATTTTAAAAGATTTCTCACGTAAATTGAAGCAGCCTGACTGGTGCAGTAGTCGTATGGAATATGGTGCAGTACCTTTGTCGTATGGAAGAATACAATTTATGGCTTCTGCTAGTGGATAGCTCTAATGCTTATAAGAGATACACTGTATTAACAGCAAGACAATTGTGTCTTGAGCCGCAACTGAAGCGTTTCAATGTCTGTGTTACACGATGGCTCATGTTTAAAATTCGTGATAAAAATATGTTTATTCATGTAACCGATCGTACCATTATCTTCAATTTTCCCTCTTCAGTGAATGATTCTACTATTCTCGTATACGCTACAATAACAAAACCTAGTATATAATGTCTAAATTGTAGACTTACCGGTTTAACCCGTGCCTTACCTGTTAGACAGTGTTAGAATTATCCTAAAGTATATAGTAGACCAGTATTAAGCCGTAGCGGGGCTTTCGCTATAACATTTATGAGTCTTGTTCTTGATACGTGCAAAAGTCAAAATCATGAAATCGAAAGCATGTTTTCGTTTTAATTTATTTATTTACTTTTATAACTTAATTAGGTTCTGAGGTGAGTTTAATTTAAAGTAAAATTAAGTTGAATTTAAAAAATTGGCATAGTGCTAAAACAAGCACCCGATGATATTAAGGAAAGGTAAGTGACTTTCTGTTGGTACTAAAAATACTCGACTTGAACTCGACTTGCGGTCTTCTGGCGGACGGCGGAGACAACTTCTGCGCCGTCCGCCAGAAGACCGCAGGCATTATGGCGGTTACCTACGAGTGTTATTTAATATCAAGTGGACTGATTGTTTGTCAGACATCAAGAGCAATGAAAGACACCAATAATTTTCAAACATCATCTTAAATTTCTTGTTGACTGCATGTGTAGCTGAATTGGCCACTAAGTTCCTAGAAGCTGTAAATTGTTGTTACAGACGTCCAAAGCTTTTTTGTTTTTTAATGCTGGCCATCTTGCACGCTATATGAAATTACAATGCCTTTCGGCAATTTCTGTAACGTAGGTAACCTTACTAATGAATGAATGAGCTGTCGACAAAAAAATGAAATAAAGAAAAAAGTATTAGCCAGTCACAAATACTAGCATGAAAATAATTCCATCCTTTTTATGGCCAATACTAAGCGTTAGAGATATTTACGTCCATTATACCGACTAGTAATACATAGTGATATCTTGTTTGATGAGATTCATAAAATATTACGAGAACCAACAGAGCGGCACAAAATAGAATAAACTCAGAGTAATGACAATAGAATTACGCACAATTTCTGGCATAAAAACTTATTATGGCACTATTCCCATGACTAATATTTCTGGCTTCCACAATAAATAATTGCATACACGAAGGCGTAGCGGGCTATGGGTAAATAAGATCTTTCTTACAAACACGATTATATTTTTTCATGTTGCATTTTTTTTCTAAATATATTTTAGACTTTTACCAAATAAGGTTGTCATGCTTTCACACTATCGCACTAGTATATCTATTTCTGATATGTTTACTTACTGTAATCTTATGTTTAAGAATTTAATTTTTTGGAACTGTCCCTACTGGGCTTACTAGAATCTTTTGTGCTATTTATATTTCATGCTGCCACCTGAATTCGGATTATTTAAAATGCAATTAAAACAGATTGTTTATAACATTTTTTTATGGTCGAGAGCATAGTCATCTGGTGGTGTAACCTTACTACATAGAGGCTTCGTTGCTATACCTAAGCAAGCAAAATCAAACTCATTGTTAAATATAATTTAATATATCAAAAGCAAATTATAAATGAAATAATGTTCGAACATGAACACGTAACACGTATTTATCATGTTCTGGGCATTACAGCAATTATTGCTTATTTAATATGAATTTACTTCAATATTTCACCTTTTCGGAAAATCATTTTTATATTTTTGCAAGTAGTAATAAAGTAAATGACATAAAAAATGTTAAAGCAATATTTTTTGCATATTTTGAATTCACCCAAATGTTTTGGCCAATCCCTTCACAATTAATTGAGCCGTATGAAGTGAACGTGCGAAAGTTCGTATTCCGATACAACTCACACCTTAATTTGTTGAGACAAGACTTTCGTTTTAGGGTTAACAATAATTGGTTAACTGAAAATACAAATAGCCTAATTTCTATAAACAGTACTATAACCTACTGTGTGACTAGTAAATTTACTTAGGAGTCACTTATTGTTATGTGTTATATTAAAATTAATAAAACTACTAAACCGGTATTTAATAGACTTGTTGTTGTTGTTTAATAGAACATTTAATTCTGAACTATCAAATAGGTATTCACACATTAATTTCACTAGTTTATAACAGTCTTCACATCAAAACAAACTATTGCAAAAATTGCACTCTTCTACTAAGCAGCACTTAGGTATAATTTATCTTACAGAAAACCACACCTAGTAACACTCGCTGGATAGATTCTTATTAATAGTATTTTTATATTTTTTTAATAATTATGTCGAGTGGTAATTTTTGTCTAAGCAATAAGTGCTTTATAATAATTTTACCACTTTAGTAGTTCTAAAAACAATAAAAACTTGTCAAGAGAAACTACTGTAGGGCAACCCTATTGGATGTCATCTCAGTGAATTGAGACGTCCACGTTTCCTCGCCGTCGGTCTCTACTCACAAACAACTTAAATACTTATTTAATCTCATGCATTTCGTTTTAAATTGTGGCTTAAATTATCCTCAACGATGCCGTCTGCCTTATATGTCAAGCTTTAATGCTATTTGAAGTGTCGTAACAGACATACAAATCAATTGAAATTCATGAAATAAAAATGTGAAATTATGTAACAGGATTGAGAGGTGGCAATTCCTCGTCGCTGATACTTTGCTTAATTGAGACAGTCTGCCTGAGGAAATACGTATTCATTCTAGAAAAGGCAACAGTTATAATAAAATTATTATTATTATTAGGTAGTGTTGCATTTTTGCTGGTGGTTTCAAATTATTCTTAAGTAAACGCTTTTTTGGCTGTAGTGGAGATTGTGCTTTCAGCTGTAAGTAAACTATATATATTTAGTCAACTGTTTATTAAAAATTCTTCAGTTAAAACAAAAAATAGATAACTAAACGGAAACTTTTCAAATATACTATTAACATTTTAATCGAACTTTAATTTTTTTCACAGTAGTCGCAAGTCGCACGCAATGCAACTGCGACATCGATGTAATTAATTACCTACATTTTCTAGAGTATAAGGTTTCGAAATACAGAATAACCAGCGGTGGATCAGATCTGGGTATCCGACCGAAATAACTCACACGTAGCAGAGACTGCTATTTGTCAGGCTCCAAGAGTTGCTTTATTACAGCTTACATTGTATTAATCTCAGCTATAAAATTACATCCCTACAGCTTGGAAGTGCAGCTTTTTTCACAGGGTAGTTAATGTGTTAGCAATACGATTGGAATAATAACCGTTCACAAACTAGGTACGGTAGTTAATTTCTATTACCATAGCAAAATAATTCTCTTGCAGGTGCTATATTGAAAGCTACAATAAGATAACATAAGCTTCAAAACATCTAACTTAACTGCGATGTTACCTTTAGGTACCAGTTTACTAACATTTAACGCTAAAAAATCATTGAAATGAAATGAAATGAAATTAAATTAAAAAATGATGAAATTATGAAATTTCTGTTGTTGGTTTACTAATAGATAGAACGAGGTTACGGTATAATACTTCAGTGTGCAATTAGTATAAAATATATTTATTGTTTTGATGGAAAACAAGCAGCCCACTTGTTGGTAAGTACTTAAATGTGATAATTACCACTCATGGAAATAAGTAGGTAGAGTTAATTATGCTGCTAATTTACCTTGGTAAATAGTATTTTCTTTTAAAACTTTATATGAAGTATAATTTATATTTCCTTCAGTATTCGCACTAAATTAAATAGCTCATAAAGTCATAATTCATTTTGTATAAGTACGAGTAGTATGACCGCAAAGGCAAACAAGTAAAAAAACATGTTTGTGCAAGTACAGTTTTAATAAGGCAATAAAATATACAGTAATACCGTAAAGTACAATTATGCCAAAATATCTGTTATACATTAATATATATAATATGAAATCTTGCAACAATGTAAGATTTGGTCGTAAAAGTACATATACAAGTTTCGAAATTGGTTTGTCAGAGGTACGCAAGTGGTCACCGAGTCACCGCAGGGTCGGAGACGAGACCACCGCGCCGCGTAAATTAATAACAGAATGCTCACAAATTGCAGCTTAACTGACACACGCCAGTAATAGGACACCCATGCCCACCAGTGAACACTCAAAATTATAGCCCGGCCATAAATACCGTCGCGTGACTTATGTTATTATACCTTACTCATTTTTTAAATCTTTGGTAGTTTGATTGAAAATTCGTAATTTTTGCAAAATTGTGGTGCATAATATCCAAATTTTATAGTGATTTAGGTAAATATAAGAGCAGAATACAAGTTAAAGTGGTCCTGACGGTCGTGTAATTATAGCAGTTGTACACAGATTCTGTTTTGTTTTACAAGTTAAGCGTTTTCCGTATTTTGTATTATTATATCTATTATCAGGAAGCAAGGGAAACGCCAAAAGACGGCCAATAGTGCCGCGATAGTGGGCTGGTTTGGCCTATAAAATAGAATGGTGTAACTAAAATTAAAAAGAATGTATAAACTTCATAATTCATAATATTACCTAAATGTCGTCTCTCCAGCCCAATATACTTGCACTGCAGGGCGAACGGTCTCTTTGCATACAATACCAAATATATTTTTTGTAAAAGTAATTAAGAAATACATAAGAAAATCATAATCTATATTTCTTTGCTTTTTACAGGTCTTAAATGTTATAAAAAATAGACGTAAAGCAGCATAAATTATTTTACCTTTGCAAATCAGTGTGCAATGGCTTGTGTGTGCAAGGTGTCGAGACTTATCGAACATAAATTCACATCAAAGTTACTCGTAACTCAGAACTTCTTTACAATCGACATTCGTATTGATGGGGCTACTCTTTGATTCATCATTCGTCAAAAGGAATCTAATTTTGAATGGCTTCGTAACCGAAGAACATCTGAGAGCTGCGAATGAAAATAAATTGTATAACTCGGGTCATTTCCTGGTCGACCTAATAAACATAGGTAAGTGAGGTTCTGGAGTCGATCAAGAAACATAAATGGGCCGCATGCCCGTCTTCTTTGCAACGGGTGGGGCGCTGAGGTTTATTTTCATAGCACTGCGCAATGTGAAGTGGTTAACATAATTATGGCTAGATTGCACAGCATTGCATTTTCAGTCTGTTTGTTAGTCTAGTAAAAGACAATCAATTTGAAATTTGGTAGGCACTTAGGATATTTACAGAAAGTCACTCTGAAGGGGTTGAAGTGTTCATTTATCAATAACTGTAACGGGTGTGGGGTAAAAGGGCAGTACCTAAGTCTATGCGAATGAAACGATGAATCATCTCAATCAAAACGATAAAATATTATACATATTATTCGGTCAGCTTTTGAATATACACAAAAATTGTTTATAATTTCATTCATGAAGTAATGTGATTCATTAATTTAGTAGGTGTTCTATTGTTATTATTTGTATACATATTTATTTAGGGTAGGTTTGTTTATTTATGTTTCGTATTACCTATTAGAAAATTATCTGTTTTTCTTTTACCATATGATGTGGAATGCACCAATGTTGATTATTTATTAATTTATTTTATTTATTTATTGTTCTTTGGGAAACTGATGCTTCATAACATAAAGCCTATCACATACAAATACAATATCAGCAAATCTATAAAAATAATTGTTAAAGAAATACTAGGTTGTACGTAAATAATTAATACAAAATATTATTTGTGTAATCAAACCCATAACAGAGGCGACGACTCTAACAGCTAGATCACACACGCAGTCAAGATTAATGTTTATTTTGCAGCATAATCTAAGGTTAATTTCACACGGAACAATGCTAAGTAACGAATGTATAGTATGTTAGAAAATCTCATTAGGTAGGTACGTGAGTGAAAAATGTCTGGGTGCGGTGACCGATGTGTGGGTATAAGTCACGTAAGGATAGGGTTACCAGATTAATAACATGAGTACCTAATAATGAAAAACCGCTTGTCTAAAGAAATCCTGATTTTTAATGGATAAGATACCTACGCACCACAAAACTTCTTCTAAAAGATTAATTATCTCATTTAATGAAGTGTAGCAGACTGATTTTTCCTATTAAATATTCAGAGTACTGTCGTTGGGTAATGTTATATATAATGTTGGTTAGTAGTAGTTTCTAGTGTTTCTTGTTTAGTTATGATAGGCACTACTTACTATCGTATTATGCTTCTTTGCTATTAGTTATCAAGAAAGATAAAGTCATGAGCGTAAATGATTGTAGTGACATGTACCCACCTTCCTTAATCAAAATCTACTTCGACTCGAGAATAAAAGCTTAAATATCTGACAAGTCTAAATAAAAGCTGAGTTTGGCTAACCCTACATAGAAACGCGTAACGTCCTCCTTCCACTATTTACCGCATGTGTGATGAATTTCCTAAGTTAATGGAAAGTAATGGCGATGGGCTTGCCGCTAGCGTGGAGGAAATTAACCTTATCACGACTAGTGAAAGGGTCAAGAGGCTATTTTAAAATCCGGTAGCGTTAGCGAGTGCACCTTGTTTCGTGTAGATATAGTTTACGCTTGTTTTGTCAAAGAGTTTAGCAGTGCATGTGGCAGTTGTGTTAACATACACTAGTAAAAACCAAAGCCTTCTCTGAGAGACAAACTTCGTGCTGATCTAATATTGAAGTCCCATCTAGGATTTTACCACACTTCTTATATTTGAATTTGAGGCACTGCTCAAATTATACGTATGTAGAGCTCGAGTAGCACTGTTCTAGCAGTTCTAAGATCTTGATCTCTGAAGCTGCTTTTATTTCAAAAACTAATTCTTAATATTATTTAATATACGTACAGAAAAACGTAACACACCTCGTTTATAAATTTACTACAAGAGAAGCATAGTATTAGGTACGCTTCTAGACAATCATATTGATGTTTCGCACTGCTATGTTAGATCCGCAAAGTATAGTTTAAGCCAAGTAAATTTGTGTCAGCATACCATATTGTAAAAAAACAATACGTGTGTTGATACAACCACTTAAAAACAAGTGTGAAAAATGACCTCCGCAAAGCAGTCATTACTCATTTATTCCATACTTTGGACAAACCGCGATAATACTTTCGAAGATAAGGTTTATAATTACAGCGGCACTTTGTCCGGCTCATGTCTTTGTAGATTGTCTTGTCAAGTTATCATCCCTGTAATTTAGCGCGTTGATTTCTCTCTACTGCATGAATTATTAAGTGTTACATTCAGTTTTCGCAGTACCATCCATCATTACGTCATTACCTTCGAGCCTTAAACATTGATGCGTTTTCGCGGAAAATAATTATATAAATTATTATAATGCACTCTCTTTTTACGTCGAATTAATGTGCTGTGAAAATATATACCTCGAATGATCAGTGTTTGCAAAGTTTAATATAATGTTCCGCATGTTACTCAAATACATTTCCTATTTCTCAGTAATAAATATTAATGTTCAATGACAAGCAAGTTTTGACGACTTTCATCTAAATTGTGAGGTTTATACAATCTTTTTTATAGAAACAAACACAGTAATAAAATATGATTGTTATATAAGCTTTGTTTGCGTTCAATTGAAAAGGTTGATAAAGAGAGGTAGGACAAAGCGAATTTGTTTGTTGTTTTTAAGAAGCCTGACTGTGTAAGCTCTCCGGCGTATAAACATAATATCTGAATATTATGTTTATGTATTCAGAGGCTATTTAACTGTATTTAGGTGGCCAACACAGTGTTTTTTCCTTTTCTACTGATTTTATTGTAACTGTTTGAAGGAATCGGTGACCGTTTTCTGCTAGGTGGTATAAGATGGTTAGTGCCCACTAAAAAGCAGCGTATTACAAACTGTCTATATTATACTACTAGCAGACTTAGTACTAGCTAAATAACAACTTTATTTTTAAATTTACGTTGTTTCAATGTCAATGTAATTAATTACCTGCCTGTCGGAAAAGCGGAATAGTGAATTTTTATAATTAATACCTGCGCTAAACCACGGTTAGTAGCATGAATTTTAGCGGCAATCCCTCACACTATTACCTGTTTTACTATACTGTTTATTTTACCCTGTACAGGGATATCCAAGCTTATCGGCATAACTAATAATTACTATGTTTTGTTCCGAATGTGCATTATTTCATATAGAATACCCCAGGCTTATATAAATTATGTATAGGCTATGCATTTGAAATTTTTGAGATTACTATATTTATTGACAGGCCGTTATTGTTAGATTTATCCTTCAAAAAAGAATGCTTATGTTGTTTTCGACAGATCGTCTACGGTCTAACTTAATGTGTTTTGCGTCGTTAATCTTAATCATTACTTAATGTTATGCGACGGATTATTCCGAGGTTATGTTATCTAGTTCTTTTAGGTAATAGACTCATAGATAGTGTTTAGATCAAGGCTGTCCAATCCAAGACCCGCGGGCGGCATGTGGCACGCGGTTCATCTTTGTGCGGCTCGCAGAGTATTTTTAATATTGTATTCAAAGAATAAACTTTTCACTTTTTAAATTTCTGGTACCTAGACATAAGCCCCTACAGGCTAAAAAGACGCTATGATATCAAATCTTTTCTTTTAAAATGTGTTTTTGTTTGTGCGGCCCTAAAATCTATTTAGTAATTTGATATTGGCCCGAGATCATATCCGGTCTGGACAGCCCTGGTTTAGATGAAGGTGGCACAGATAGGCTTAATATAAGTAAGATTCAACATTCTCTCTTCTTAAAATTATACGCTGTTATTGCCCGGGCAGACAAAGAGGCGATAATTATAATTATTTCAGGTGCAACCGCAGATTATAAACTTAAGAATTTAGCTGAAAGTTGTCAAAACCAACACATTGATCGTATTTGAAATTGCTTGAAACATTCAAATTCCGTAAAAATGAAGAAGTATATATAATACTTATGTATCGAGTGTTTAAATAAATGTTCGAGTGTGAACCATGGGGGAACGAACTCAATATCTGTTACAATGCTCTCCATGCGGTACGATATAAAGTTCCGTGACAAATGAGGCGATTTGGCGCTTTGTAGATAAAGCAGACAATAGCCGCAAATTAGTCCTCGAGGCCTTTTTGATTTGTGGCGGTTAAACGAAAACAAGCAAACCAGCTTTTACGTCCATTTATGAACTATTTACCACTTCACTGCATTTTACTTCCATACAAACCTGAGAGTATTTTCTAACTCTTGAATAGGTAACATTTCTACTAGTGGACGTTACTGTTACGTTGGAACGAAGAACGTCTTATATTGTTTCATTTTACGATGTCTTATGTTTCTGCCGGAACTAAGTAACAAGATTTTTAATCTCGAAAGTTTTTATCTATTACTATACTAGTAATAGCTTTTACAGACCATCAAACAGCGTAAAGTTGCATACTTAGGTCACGTGCTTAAGTATGACCGGTACGAACAACTGCAACTCTTTATGATAGGAAAAGAAGCTGGAAGTAGACGACGGAATCGTAGACGTAAGTCTTGGTTGCGAAACATCCGTGAATGGACGGGGATTTCAAGCGTCGCCGAGCTGTTTCGCCTTGCAAGGGACAGAAACAAATATGCAGAGCTGACTGCAAACCGCCACTAGTTGGAGAGGCACCCTAAGAAGAAGAATAAGAATTAATGATACTAATTTACTTGTTATTGAATCACAAATACACACGTAATAACTTAGAACCAAGATTATTTTTTATTTTATAAGATTTTATAATTAGCTTAATATAATTTATTTATACCTTACTAAACATTTTATTTTTAGTTTAGTTTTATTCTTAGTAACGATTTACGATGTAAGAGTAATGTGTGGTAATGTTTTTGGCAAGGTAAATCGCGTCTCGAATAAGTGCTGGCACAAGGTTGATCTGCCCCGAGCTAGGCGTAGGCAGTTCTTTCTATTGCCTATACGTGACTTTAAATACACATTGTTTTTCCCTATTTCAATATCGCCACGACTACCAATAATGTTACTGCGATTTGTTTATACCTTATTTATAGAATGTTATTTAAATTTACATCAGGTTACATAGCGTAAAAAATATTCTGTTAAACTTAGTAGCAAAACTGTTATCACTGCAAACAAGGCATTGAACCTTAATAAAATTTTAATAATTGATTTTTTTATTATACAGAACCTGCATAGTTATTCCCAAGCGGAAAGTAAAAACAAATGAAACAAGCGACATTGGCGATACTTCGCGTGGAGTCTGTGTGAGCTCCCTGAGGAACAATTGACCCACTTAATGTAGCAAGAGAAATGTTTGTTTCAGGTGGCCGGAGCGGTCGAGCTCACGGACTCTGCCAATACGGCGCAGCTATTGGCCCAAGTACAAAACTCCGTAAGTATTCAACCCTCATTTCAATAAATTATTACGCCGATGTTGTGCAAACGATTTTCTGATTTAGTACAGTTTTTTTTTGCCACTAATATAGCAAGCATACGTATTGCCTGCTGGTAAATGGCTATCGTGGTTGCAAATTATTAGAACGTTGCCGTAGGTCTATTTTATTGCTAAAAAGCTCTTTTTCAAACTTATTTGCATAATTTTACTCATAAAAGAACACAACATATTGTAATTTGTATTATAATTTCAATTACACGTAGAAGTTGAAGTTCAAGATATTTTTACACGGCGTACGGATTCTGTTTTACCTTATTTGAAGGCAGAATTCATGTTATAATAAAGTGTTATTATCTGCCCGTATTTAAAATTGATACATGTTGTAATATTAAAATGATATCGCTTATATTCTCAAATGTATTCCCTGTAAGGCATGTTATACCGATAATTGTTGGAAATATGTACTAAATAATATATGTTCGTCATAATTATTTTCGGTGGCATCATCAAAGGGTTCGATCGTTAACTTTCACGTACTCATCTCGAATATCTCGATGGATATGAGCTGCGAGATATGCTTGATATAAGGGCCTTTCTGGTAAAATTGCCGGTATTACACTCCATTATGATTGGGACGTGAACAAGAAAGTGGCACGACCGACGACGGGTTAAAACGTGGCCCACGCTGCCATTTTGCTCATTTTCACGCCATTTAGCAAATTTTCGGTGAAGAAAATATGCACTATTTTGTATTCTACGGGTGGAAGGACAGCGTTTACTGCCTCGTATAATAATTATTGTACAGGTGCATAGGCAAATAGCTGTAATAAAATTAAATAAGAAATACAACCAACAACAATATTTCGTTTCGTGAAAATTCAAAAGTAGTATTAATTTTTAAAATTTTCTTTATGATAGTTAGTTTTGTGTAGGATTCTAAAGGTGAAAATGAAAGTTGATTACGTACATGAATAAAATGAATGCTTTGATTTATCAAATTAAATTTTGTTTGAATTTCTGTGAGTTAAATGGCAGTAGGTACTTAATACAGGTTTAATTTATTTGTGCCGCTGTGTATATACACTATTTAAAATCTGCCGTAAAACATCAGAATCGTTTTATTAGTATTAGGCTTTCGATCAGGACATTTCATACTTACGTCTAATTTCCCAAAATTTCTTAAAACTAATTTCACCTATTCTGTAACCCTTGTTCCGTATAATATTATCTATAGTATCATGTCGTTTGATTTGAGATGATAAATGTGTACGTGTGAGAAGTCCAGAGCAAGGATTTAGAAAGCTCTAACAACAAATCAAACATTAACAGGTTCACACTAGGTGCTACATTCCGGACTCTACATTCTTCTTCCTGTTTGATATTTGTACAAACATTAACGGCCATTAAAAGCACATTTTTAATGGAATATGCATCGAATTCGTGACAGCAGTATAACACTGATACAGAAAGGTTATTCGAACTTTATATAAGTCGATTTAGTAGAGATTTTGACAACACAGTTTTGAATTACGTAGGTAGGATAAAAAATATAAAGCACTGTTGCCCGCAGCTTCGGGTGAATGTCGGTTATATCGCATTTTTCATACAAACTTTTATTCCCTTTTTCAACCACTTTAAGCCATTTTTTCGTAATGAAAGATAGTCTATGTTGTTCCCCAAGGTCTATTTTATCTCTATACCAAATTTTATCAGAATCAGTTCAGTGGTTCAGGCGTGAAAGCGTAACAGACAGACAGACAGAGTTACTTTCGCATTTATAACTTTAATAATAATAATAATAATAATATTCTACCACATTCACACAACGCCATCTAGCCCCAAATTAAGCAATTATATTTGCTTGTGTTATGGGTACTAAACAACTGATATACTACTTATATACATTAGTATGGAAGTATGGATTGTTACTTATCCTAACGTTCTTTATTGTAATGGATAGTAATAAACATAGATAGGACATTCCATGGACTGCCCATCGTACTAATGTGTCGATCCTAAAAGAACTTTACATTACAGAGAGATTATCGTCGACTGTGCAATTACGAATACTCCAGTTCTTTGGCCATTTAACCCGAAATGAAGACTCGATGGAGCGATTTGTAGTACAAGGCAGAGTAGAGGGCAAGAGATCTCGTGGTCGCTTGCCAACCAGATGGGATAACCTAATTAAGTCCCTCACTAACACCACCACGTCCGACTGCTCTCACAGCGCTTCAAATAGTGCTAAATTGAGAAACATAGCAAGGAGCGCCATTCGTGTAGACCCACCCATAACCACGACCACTCTGTCAAGAGTGCACGACTAAGAAGAAGAAGTAATGAATACATACATTTAAATAATGAAATTTATTTTTAGTATGCTTGTACACCTATAAATGTAATAAAAAGACCACCTAACAGATTTCGCAAAGTACAATCAAATTTTCTTGAGCATCAAAATTTTGCTCGAACTTTCCGTAGGAGGTTTCAAATGTTATGAGGTTTAGACTAAAAGCTGTTTACTTGATGTACCTAAGTTTTGTACAGCAAGATTAATAGAATGCAGAATTAACATGTAACTGGCAATTTAAGAAAGTGTTAAAATTAATAAATTTATCAACACAAAGTCACAAACAGAATAGTGGTTTTTCTTAGTATAATGTAAATAGAAATCACTTGTTTGTGTGCTATGAATCAAAGAGTTCTATAACACTATCTAACCGGTTGTAGAGGGAAAAATTAATCATTATCATCATATCGGCTCGTTACTATCCCATTAAAGGGAAAGGACTCGTCTTGTATAGAGAAGGTATGAGCATTGATCGCCACGCTTGCTCAAGGCAGATTAGCGATTTCAGAATTCCTCAGAAGTCCAGGTTTCCTCACGATGTTTTCCTTACCGTCAGTCAAAAATGTCCAGATTAACTCAGAAAGTACATATGATTTGCAAAAATTATATTGGTACGTGCCCGGATTCAAACCCCCGACCACGAAGAAGAATAAATTTACTATTGACAAACAATTACGAGCATAAAGAGGAGCATTTGATTAAACTTGTTTATATTATTATATCTTATAATTATCCAAGTAAAATATTTATCTGTTAATTAAATTTAATTATGAAGGTAGAGTAATGTCTTGTTTATTTGCAAATTAAGCAATAGGTACTCCAGTGAATTCAATATTTGTAGCAAAATCTATTTTTATGGAAATAACTTTTATGCATTTTTTATACTTAAATCCTATACAGAACAAGATCTGGAATCACTCTATATAATATTCAAATAGGTAGTACTTGAAACCAATTACCTGCTAGGTATTTGTCTTTTGATAATAAAACATTTGCGAGGTTGCGAAATGTAAATTAGCGATAAATTTTAATTATGCCTCTGTCAATAATTTAGATTTAAGTAAATATAATAAATGTATTAAGTACTTTAATACGCAGGCAATAGATTGAATTATGAAATCGAAAAATAAAATATCACAGTGACAGGTAAATCATCTAACACGGAACGGATAGCGGCCTGTAAAAAAAAAGGCCACAACCGCGTGGAGATTAGTGCAAACGCAATAGATAAGGAACTAGTAAGAAGAAGTTTTATAGATTAGGCTATCTGGTGAATAGAGTTGAGTTCTCTAGAGCCCGGAGGAGTCTGTAGCATAGGGCAGTCCCATAGTTCTCTTCTGGACCTAGAACTTACCAAAGACTTTTGCATAAAGTTACCTACCCGAATTATAGGAACTGTGGTAAAGCATACACAAAACAAAGAAATCTATGGACCTTATGGCTTTATTAGTTACAGCTTGACCCTTGTTCTTTATAGGTGCCTTTATAAACAAAAGGAGTCCATTATTGAAATTATAGATTATACACTTTATATACTTACTGGATTTAAATGGCTTAGTGTTCTTAATTTTTTTACAAAATCGAGGAAGCATAAATATCCATTTACAATACCGTTCCACAATACCAGTATTTTCTTTATAATCGACATGTGTCAAACAAAACTAGCTTAACCGTCACTATTTTAGGACGTTGTTTATAGCAACAACGGATGTTGTTTCTCCATTTCATGCGCAATTCACAGCCCTAATGATGAAGTGAAATCAGAAGCGTGGGTATATCATTATAGTGTTATCTTACAAGAATTTGTAGGTCAATTTATGATAACATATTATTCTACACCTTACCTACTGAGATATCTTTGCAGCGTTCGTTTAATGAAGAAAATCGGCAGCGATGACATGCGGTTCTAGTTATAATAAAGGGCCTTAATGGGTTCGATGATGATAAATGTGAAGTAGTTAAGGGCGGGTTGATGCGTTCATGGTGTGAAGGTGACGTGTGCCTGCGGTAGTCGGCTGCACAACGTGCGGTGCTTGCGGACAGTGCGCGACGAGAGCGCGGGCTGGCCGGACACCGTATCCACCCACGGATATGCGCTATTGACGCCGATACACCTATAAGCGCGCTCGTACATGGCGCGAAAACAGTTTGCGCGATTTTGGAATAAAATCGCGTTTAACTTCTCAAAGTGTAACAGTGATGACGATTTTCTATGAATACTCAAAGAAAATTTGTTATAATCTACCTTCACGGTGTTGTGATAAGTCTCAGATGTTTGTAGAATTTACAGGTGATGAGTTAAGTCATCTGAGGCTAAAAGTGATAACGTTATCTGAATAACACGACGACAACGTCTACTCTCGCTGGCCTAAGATGAAGCTGTTCAAGAGGAGATTGTCGTTCAGCACAGATAAACAGAAACAGGTTCCCCGAGCAGACGATCCCTTTGAGCACGAGGTACTTACTTAATAGACCCATGTCTCATTATCTAGCTATACTTAATATAAAAGCGTAAGATTTTGTTTGTTCAAACGCGCTAATCTTTGTAACTTCCAGTCGGATTTGAATAATTATTTTTCCTTTTGACAGCTATGATCTTGAGGTTACTTATAGGTTATAGGCCTGTCCCATCACGCTACTGGCGAAATTTTGAAATATTGAAAACAGGGTTTAAATTTGCTAGTAGTATTTCTAATTATATCCATTAAGTGTGTTTATTATAGATATCATAATTCATATATACAAAAATTACAAATATGTAAATTGCAAATATTGTTAGGTTTACATAACAATGTCTACATAACTTGGTCGATAACAACTGAATCAGAAACTTAGAATATTCAGTACGACGAGATTCTAATAATTCATGCTGTTTAAAATTTGATAGTACAAAATGATAAGCGTAATATTCGCATGTTTTTTTAGACTAGAAGTTGGTACTCGCTTTAGCAAAGCAAATTGAAAAGCAAGGTTATCTTATCAGATGAAGGCCGCGACGTATTGCTCCGCGTTTAGCCACTTACGAATACTTACAATTCAATTCTATAAATCGAAATATATGACTTCTGACATCCAATTTGAATTATAATGCGATATACATGCTGCTTTCACTGGTATGGGTTTATTCCAATTCAAGTTATATATTGCAGATAATAAATTCGTAAATTGTTAGTAGAATCTTAAAAACTAATGGTTAGTAGAAAATTAACATTTGACATTTAAATTAATTAATTAATTTGCACATATAATTCTTAATTATTAGAGAATAAATTTTAATATTCTTCGCAATTGTTTTTAGGATACTGTTGCCACTAACCCTCAGTCTAGTTACCAACGATGCTGCTTTCTTTCTAAGTAAGGCATAAAAGCCATCCGTATGGTTTTGTGCAAACATCGCTGATACACTACACCAGCGGGGCAGTCTCAACAGCATCCTAAAAATATTATTATATTGCAAAGGACATCTAGCGACCTTTTGGTATAGTTGATCCACAGGCTTCCCGTGTACAGACTTTGGCAGTACACTTTAAATAAAGTAATTTTCAACCTATACAATGTCCATACATAAATACTATTATTGTTGGCGAAGTTGGTGTATTTACATATCTGTATAATAAAATAATTACGTAATATGAGAGAGATAATAAATTACGTATGTAGAGTTGGGTTCCTGTTGATGAGTCTTCTTTTTTTTTTTGTTTCATTTTCTTTTCTCCAGGTAATATTGGAACAATAATTTGTGACTCTCAATGCAGATGAAAGGAGACTCTCCGCGGCGCATCCCGGAAACAGCTGGACTTAACGCTAAGTCCAGGATAGCCGATCCTCTAACCATAATGACTCCCCGTAATTACCAAACAGCTGATGGGTAGTTGCTTCCAAAGTTTTGGTTTACTTTTCTTTACATGCAGGTAGACAGGTAGACAGGTTTCCCTTGCGCTTCTAAGGTCCGCTCCATGATTGGTTTCTTCACACCTCTCACATGACATCAGATGAGTCGAGCAAAGATGTTTTCTGTTCCGCCTGAACTAATGGTATGCAGTTACCGTAGGTGCTTGTTAACCATAAGCATGGCGTTGCCGATTCTGTAAATATTTTTATGTCACATACGTACACAAGAACTTTAGCTTGCTCTCAAACATTAATAGTAGGCAGTATGACCAATTTACACACTTAGTAAGTGACTACTCATGTACTACTACTTAGCGGTAGAATATAAGTGTCTTTGAAAACCTCTAAAATTCACGAATTTAGCTTAAAAATGCTGTGAACCTACGTTTAATTGGGTTCAATATTAAAATTTTGTCTGTTATATTCAATACGAGGGCAATGTGAATGTGGCAGAATTCGTTATTCCCGGTCCCTAATCCTGGTTTTTGCATACCCTAATTTCCACACACCATACGGATGTAACCGCAAGCAAAATCTTACCAACTATAAACATTCTTTATTAAACACAACCGCAGGTAGTGGCCTCTTTTATCTAATAAAAACTTCAATCAACTTTGTGTAAAATTTCCCACCTATGATCGTAGCGAGAATATTATAACGATATCATCATCATCATAAACTATTAAGTCATGGTCAAGACCATAGATTTTACACTTATATATACTGGGTGATAAAAATCGATGAAAATGTTTGTCGAAATCTTGTTGAAATCTTAAATCTGGAATAAGGAAGTAATTTACTGATTGTCAAGTTTTGACAAAAAAGTGCATTTATTTAAATGTGTATCTATTTTATTTATTTATTTATTAACATTTTATATACAAACCACATGCATAAGCGGACTTAATGCCAAAGGCATTATCTACCAGTCTATCTTGGGGTGATGCAGACAAAAGTGAAATAGATGCATAATAATAAGTAAGATAATTAATAGTTTATAAATAAAATATAACAATAAATACATAATAATAGAATATATACATATCAAGATACTATATATATCATAATATACTACACTACTAAATACCATAATGTATAAAATATACTACAGTATGAAGTGATTCTGCCACACTACTTTGCTAATAATAGTTCTCGAACTTTGACTTTAAACGTATAACGGTTGGTGGACTTCCTGATTTCAAGAGGGAGGGCATTCCAAAGAAGGATAGATTGGACAGGGAAAGAAGACTGAACGAAACCTCCGGTATGTGAGAGACTTGCAAGAGTTAGATTATTAGATGAATGAAGGTTTCTAACATGGGTCGAGCTGAGATATTGAAAGTAAGGAGTTAAGTAGGGAGGTGAGTGTGGGGTGTAAGGATGGAGAAGAGTGTAGTGCACGCAGACTACGGCATTTGACGATAGGTAACCAATTCAAAACGGAACGATAGGTCACAAATGACACAATGCTCATACTTGCGAAGATTAAAAACGAATCGAATGCAGTTATTAGGAAGACGGTCAAGTTGTTTAATAGTGCGTTTAAATACTGTTAATCGGCACCAAGTTTTCGTATTTATTTTTACATTGTTAAATTTTTCCTACCATTTAAAGATTAGTTAAAACCTAATATTGTAAGAAACTCACTTTTATAATGTCTGACTATATTTAATATATTGTCTTATTTCCATATTTTTATTATATTATGGAAATAAGTTTTTTGTGTGTGCAATTAAGAATACCTACCACAATGAAGGTCATTAATTTCGCGCAAAGTTTTAACTCGAAATCAGTGGCTGGAACTTTTAACTAACACAAAATAATATTGTTATAACAACTGACCGCGACTGTAAGACGTTTTATTGTACATAGATGCGGCATATTGGTATCATAATTATTGTAGTTTAAAAACAGCGAGTATAGGTATTTCTTGTATACTTATGGAATGTGAGGAAAAGAAAATGAAAGTAACTAGACAACGTATTTATTGTTAGAAAGAGAAATGTTTAGATACTGACTGACAGAAACGCCTATGGAAACGAAAATTACTGGTAGGTACTCCTGATGCAGTTTCTGACATCAGAAACCATGGCAGTGTGTACAAACTTAGCAACTTTAAGTTCGTTGTTGTGTTTGATATTATAAACATTTTTCTTTTTGGTCTTACTTCTACCTTAATTACACGCTAGTTACAAAATATAAATTAAGTAAGAAATAATTCTTTACTTTACAAACACCGTACACCGCGAAATAAAAATTCAAACGCATCTATTCTAAAAACATGATAGACAATTTAATGATATTTTTAGTTTCTTTTGGTTATATCTCTAATGCTAATGATACTTAATAAACATATATCTTAATGATCTCATAGAAATGACGTCGTGTACGTATGTTAGGAGCTATTTATATAGATGTTTAAATCAGCCTCAATGCCGTACGTTTCATAAAACAAGTCATAGAAACACTTACAAATATACTTACTTACTTACCTATTATACTTTAACCCGCATTAATGGCTATTGCATAGGGTTACCAGATGTAAAAGTGAATAACTTCATAAAATATTCTGTCGTGAGCAATACCTAGAGTTTCGCAGAGTTGACTTGGTTTACCTTAGATTTAGGTCTCTTTTTATATATAAATTCACCTCTGACTAGGCATACCTACATTTAATTCATAACTTGGCTTTACCTCTTCTTTTAGACTATGAACAACACACGCATGTGCAATCAAGTGACATTTATTCTTTGTAGCTTACGGCCGAAATGCAGTACTTATTGCTGAATTTACTAACTTTATTAATCAACAAAACATAGTACTCATTGTGGTTTATGACTAGTCTGTTTTTATCAACTTAAGAAATTTTACCGCTGGTAAGTGTGAACCCTAGTTACACACGAGTGCAACGGACACGGGTAGGAAACGAACTGCTACACTCTAATGGGCTTTGTCCTACCTGAAGTACAAGCAAAGGTCGAAGATGGCATAATGGATAAAAGTAAACCAGTGGAGGAACTGCAAGAAGTCACTATGAACCAAGCAATCAGTTTATGTAATCGCACTGCTAATGCGCTTCGAGTGCGACCGTCAGTTCTGTCCTTGGCCTGCCATTTGCATTATCGTTCTTACTAGTATGTTAATGTTTACCTATTCTGTAATGGCCATTAAATAGCTGAAGAGTATGTAATTATGTTAATTTGGTAAAATGTTCTTTTATTAGATCAGAAAAATTTAGAGCAATTATATCTAGGATATAATTGCTCTAAATTTTTGGAAAACTATAGGTACGAAGTATGTTGCCATCACGATTTAAGAATAGGTATATCAATCCTATTAATATTATAAATGCGAAAGTTTGTGTGTGTGTGAGTGCGTGTGTTTGTTACCACTCAGCGCCTAAACGGCTGAACTGATTTCGATGAAAATTGGTATGTATATAGATTTGGTGCTGCATACGGACATAGGCTACTTTTTAACCCGAAAATCGGTCTAGTTCTCGAGGGATACATCAAAACATATTTTACGGCCAGGCGAAGCCGTGGGGCGCAGCTAGTAGTATATAAGTAGAAAATCGACTTTTATTTTTTATGGGTAATTCACGTAGGCTTGGACAGAGTGATGATTGTTATGCAACGAAATAAGTGCTCACTATTAGATATTATTTTAAATTATCGATTTATCGTAATCGATAAGAACCTCTATTGTTACATTTATTTTATTTCCATAGAAAGTATTGTGGCGAGATTGAGATTTGATGCCTCCATAGCAAGTGGACAGATTCTAAACTGGACAGTTCCTCAACTGGACAAGTTTACAGAATTGATAATACGATTTCAATGAATGTGAATAAACAGAACAATATAATTTAAATTGAGAATATCTACGTACAATGAATGTCTTGCGTTGTTTTGTTTTGCTGCGACTTTTTTTTGTTGTACTAATTTTAGATTTTAAAACCACTATGTACCTACTTTAACTAGTAAATAAATATTTTTTATAAAATACAGCAAATTTATCACATGACATAATTTGTATTATGTATGTACGTATATTAAGTACATCTACGTCCGAATGTAACTCGGTCATTTTAATTTGTTCATGTTTCGCTAATTTGAAATTCTAATTGGTATTAGGGACGGCAAGATTGCACAAATGCTGAAAGAACATTGTCGAATTGTATTACAACTGAAGTAATATAAAAACAATTCCCAATGAAAATATAATTTACCGAGTAATAAATATTTATAGAAAATTATTATTGCGAACATAAAATAAGTAAATTAGTTTTAAGTTTAATGTTATGTATAAGTGAAGAAGGCTTTCATGAACAACTTCTAGAAATAAGTATTTTTATAAACAAACTAATTTGAACAATTTAATCATAAAAGCATAGAATTTGTGTATAGTAATCTACTTTATTTTTCAGTTTTATTTCATAATCTCTATGATTGACTCCCACGTTGGTCCCACGCTGTGATATAAGTATATAATGTGTTATACTAATGTGCGCTGTAAATCGTTGTCGAGTTCCCTCGACTGTCTTTAGGCTCCATCATCAGATCGACTCCAAACCTTCACTAAATAGTAGTGCCATAAAATACTTGAATGAATTAATCCCACCCTCTCCCTTTTTATCCAGAACGACACGTGCGGGACTAAAGTGCCACCCTTTCACAGTGGAATCTAAAGGGTCTCGAACCAAACGGTTCAGCACTTCATACTTTTGTCGCTCAATTAAAGCCTGGAACTCTTTGCCAGCGCATGTGTTCCCATCTAATTTTGATCCTGGGTCTTTTAAGCGGGGCGTGAAAAAGCATCTCACTAAGCCGCCATAGTGGAGGCCACCATACCAGTAGTTTGGCTTTTGGAATGGTGTCCGCCACTTCTGGATTCCACTTACTGCTTACCATCAGGCAAAGTGGAGTCACTTTGGTAGGCTAATATAAAAAAAAAAAAAAAAAAAAAAAAAAAAAATACTTAATGAAAAAAATAAGAAATGCACTAGATGCCAGTACGATTTTCAAAAGTTCCCCTCGATTTCCCTGGGATGTCATCATTAGATCCTGGTTTCCTTATCATGGTACCACACTTGGGATAATTAATCTCTAAAAAAAAGAATCATCGAAATTGGTTTATAATCGACGAAGTTATCCGCGTACACACATAAATATATATATATATATGTATATCTATACATATAATAAAAATGTAACCGATCGCTGTCTGTACATGAAAGATATATGAGAAAAAAAATTATTGGGGCCTTTATCAACGCAAATAGAACCCAAAACAATGATTGTTACAATTTTTGTCTGTTTGTCTGTTTGTCTGTTAGTCTGTTTGTCTGTTTGTCTGTTTGTCTGTGCGTTTGTTCACGCTAATCTCAGAAACGGCTTATCCGATTTAGATATGGTTTTCACTAATACATTGTGGTAAGCTTCACTTAACATTTAGTGTTTGTTTCATGTCAATCGGTTCATAAATAAAAAAGTTATGCCAATTTAAAGAATCACGTCGAACATTTGTTAATTTACTACGAAATCTGATAAAAACAGAGACTTTAACAGGTTACGGAATTAGCTGATAGCGTTTTTATTTTTCGGATTCCGCTCATTCTAAACAATCTTCCGTTTAGTTTTAAATGAGTCCAGTTTCCAGTGAGCCTATGTTTCGCGATGACAATTAATAAAGCCCAAGGTCAGACACAACTAAAAGTTGTGGGCGTGGATCTAAGTATTAGCTGTTTTTCGCACGGTTAGCTTTATGTGGCTCATCACGTGTTAGCATTCCTAGCAGCCTGTATGCTTTGATCCCCGATGGCTATACGTCTAATCCATACATCCATACACCCATACATATTATATAAGGCTTTGTCCTGACTGACTAACAGACAACGCACAGCCTAAACTGCTGATCGTAGCGACTTGAAATTTGGAGGGTGTGTTTGTCTAAATGTCTAGAGGTTGTACTAAAAAAGGGTTTTTTAAAATTTAATTCCTAAGTGTTCATTTTTTAACTTAGTTTTGAAATTTTATTTTGGAATACTTCTATTTAAAAAAAAAATATCCTTATAATTTTATTTTAACAGGGGTGGATTTAGAGGGGTGAAATTAGGGATGAAATATTCTATACAAAGATCTTTAGCTTCTGAAGCTAGCGACTCGAAATTTACAGGGAGGGGGAGGGAGGGAAAGGAGGGAGGAAAAGGAGGAACTGAGGAGAAGGAGGAAGGGAGGGGAAAGCGAGAGGGAAGTGATGGGGAAGTGAGAGGAAAGTGATGGGGAAGTGAGGGAGAAGTGAAGAGGAAGTGTGGGGGAAATGCGGAAGAAGTGAAGGGAAAGTCAGGGAGAAGTCAGAGGGAAGTAAGGGGAAAGCCAGGGAGAAGTGAGGGAGAAGTGAGGGGAAAGTGAGGGGAAGTGAGAGGAAAGTGACGGAGAAGTAACGGAGAAGTGAGGGGAAGTGAGGGGGAAGTGAGGGGGAGTGAGGGGGAGATAAAAAATAGTATGAAAAACAGTATTTAAACAATATAAAAATGTCTATTGGAAAAAACGACATTCACGCGAGCGAAGCCCAAAAGGTCACTCACTCACTTATCACGAAATCTCAGAAACAACAAGTGCTAGGAATCTCAAACTTTGCATTGTCATTCCTATTAGAATATAGGTGGTCACTTAGACGGAATTTTGCTAAATCCATCCCCTAAGGGGGTATAAAGGGGTGGCAAAGTTTGTATGAAACTTCTATAGTTTTTATAGTAGGATTACCAAATTACTAGAAAATACTCTTTTTTTAATATTCAGAAACCATCCTTATTAAAAGGGCAAATAAGAGTCGCAAGTTTGTGTGAAAGTGGTTTGTCAGTTTTAGCGGTAGCGGGCTTAAACTGGATTCGCCATAGAGACGGATAATACTGATACAATGTACGATTGCCATAAAATCAGGCACGCAATATTCTCATAGAGGCACCCATCTGAATTTTCACGCGAACGAAGTCGCGGGCAACAGCTATATATATATATATATATATATGCGGTCGAATTGACAAACCTCCTCCTTTTTTTGAAGTCGGTTAAAAAAGCAAAGCAATACGAATTTTAAAGAATGCGAAGCCCTAATCTTGTTAAGCTATTACTTACCATGCGTATATTTTCAATTCATATTCAAATAGACTTTCTTCTTTATTAAGATCGATCAACATACAACCTTCCTTTCTTGTACTCGAAGCGTGGGTCGCAAAGTCATTTAAAAGTTTTTAACCATTTCTAATACCCACGTAGCAATAGTATCTACTTACTTACGATTCCCCCGAAGAAAAAAGGCAAGTATACACTGGTTTGTCTGTACTTACTCAGAACAGCAAAATAATTTGAATAGGTAATCGTTTATTTCCTAACCAGCTCCTAATATGTGATTGTGTTTGTTAATTTATCGTTATTTTGTCTACTCCAATCAACATTTCCTTACACGTTACTATTAACATAATCATATTTCTAACTTCCTGCATAACTTTTACCCACATTCTATCTCATTTCTAATAATTTGTGCTTGTTTTACTTTTTCTAAAAACACTGACATGTCAGTTTGACGTCTTAAAAATGTCAAAACGTTTCGTTTCTCCTTCATTGTTTTTTGTGATTTCGTTTTGTTTCTTCTACATTGCATATTGTATAATTTTTTCTATGTTCATTTAAAAATACGTTTTGTTTATTGTGTTATTGTGAGTGTTTGGCTGGCGGGTGGTGCAGAGATAAAAATTTGGAACTAAAACTTAGTGCGTAAGTGTTTAAACATAATTATATATCAATTAATAATATATTCTATATATATTTACAATAATATTTATTAGGTTTATATATTATTTTAATTATAGTATTTTATATTTTTAATTTTACTTATGAGTTCTGATGATGAAACATATTTGTCTGCCATTGAGTCTAGCTGTTCTGGCGATGAGAGTTTCTCCTCTATGAACGATACACTGGGAGACACTGTTAGGCAAAAATTTGTCAGCAGTTCCCATATGGCATTTAATGTATGCCACATTAATGCCCAAAGTGTATTGAGTCACTATAACGACCTGTATGAAACTTTCTTTAACGCTAACGTTCATGCCATCCTGATTTCGGAGAGCTGGCTTAAACCAAATTTTCCCTCTACTTCTTTTTCTCTCCCCGGTTTCATTCTGATTCGGAATGATAGGGTCGGCAGGAGAGGGGGTGGAGTTGCAATCTACCTTCGCAGTCACTTTCCTTTCAAGATTCTTGCTTCTTCTAATCCTGACCTTTCGACTTCCGCAGAGTTTCTCTTTGTCGAAGTTGATGTCAAAGGAGCTAAGTGTGTCTTAGGAGTTGTCTATTCTCCGCCGTCTGTCGATTACTTCTCCAGTCTTGATTCAATTCTGGAATCCTTGGGGTCAGAGTATTCGCATCACATCATTATGGGCGATTTCAACACCAATCTTCTCCTTCCTAACTCCCAACGTTCTCGCAAACTACTCGAGATCATTGAGTCAGCCAGTCTTCACCTAATGCCACTTCAGGCCACTCACCACAACGCTACGGGTTGTGATACCTGGCTTGACTTAATCCTCACCTCATCTCCAAACCTTGTCCTTTCCCATGGTCAACTCCTTGCTCCAGGTTTCTCCCATCACGATCTCATTTTCCTATCCTATAACCTCAAACCTCCTAAACCTCCGCCTAAAGTACTGCACCGGCGTTGTTTTCGACGTATGGACATTGTAAAACTGCAACAAGATGCCTCAGAATTAGACTGGACCAACTTGATGATGGCCTCCACCGTTGACGAAAAAGTTGAGGTCCTTAACAAAAATATTCTCTCGCTTTACGATGTCCATGCTCCTGTTAGGAGAGTAAAATTAAAGCGCTTACCAGCACCTTGGCTTTCGCCAGGTGTTCATATGGCAATGAGGCGCAGGGACCGTGCTTTTCGTAAATATAAGAGGGATCGCTGTGACGACAATTGGTACACTTTTAAAACTGCAAGGAATCGGTGTAATCAGATGATTCGGAACGCAAAACGCCGATATATTCTCAATAACATCACATCTTCATCTCCCGCCGATATCTGGAAGTTTCTTGGAACTCTGGGTATCGGCAAACAGCGACGTGTTGACTCTCATCTGACAATTGGTTTGGATGACATTAACAACCATTTCTCTTCCAATATTCCATTTGATCACCAAACCAAGTGTCAGACTATCAACTACTTAGCTGATCTATCTCGTCCAGAAATAGGAAGTTTGTGCTTTTCTCCAGTGACTCCGGCGGAGATCAAAAAGATAATCCTGTCTATTAAATCCAATGCGGTGGGCAGTGACAGCATTAGCCGCCGCATGATCACCACAATCCTAGAACAGCTCCTCCCAGTCCTCACTCACGTCATAAATTATTCCCTCCTTTCTGGCAAGTGCCCAACATCGTGGCGCCGAGCTCACGTTATTCCTCTCCCTAAGGTACAAACTCCTTCCCTTCCTAATCACTTCAGACCCATATCCATTCTCCCCTTCCTGTCCAAAGTGCTTGAAGCTTGTGTGCATAAGCAACTGTCGCATCACATTTACACGAACAAACTTTTAAGCCCGTTTCAGTCCGGCTTCAAACCAGGTCACAGCACTGTTTCCGCTCTCCTCAAAGTGACTGGCGATATCAGAGAGGGCATGGAGAATACTAAAGTCACCGTATTGGCTCTAGTTGACTTCTCAAAAGCTTTTGATACCGTCAGTCACGATATCCTCCTGGCAATCCTCTCCCATCTTATGATCTCCTCCGAGACTCTGGAATGGTTCTCAAGTTATCTTCGAGGTCGCCAGCAGTTGGTTCGCGTAGATGAGCAGTCATCGAATTGGCGTGACGTTGTTTCTGGCGTTCCTCAAGGCGGTATACTTTCTCCTTTGTTATTTTCAATTTTTATTAACCTCATAACTAAGAACCTTCAGTGTGAGTATCATCTGTATGCCGATGACTTGCAGATATACTATCAGGCTGACGTGGACAAAGTGTCGTCCGCTGTCGTCATGGTCAATAGGGATCTGGTTCATATAAAGAATTGGTCTGATAGGTTTGGCTTGACTGTTAACCCCGCGAAGTGTCAGGCCATAGTGGTGGGTAGCCAAAGATTAATAAGCAGGTTAGACATAGCTACGCTTCCACCTCTTATATTTGATGGTGAAGTCATAAAATTGTCACCAACAGTCAAGGACCTCGGCCTGATTATTGACACTACGATGAATTGGCAAGCTCAAGTGGCTCAAGTTAGTCAAAAAGTCACTGGTACCCTGCGTGCTCTATACCGACTAAAAAATTTTCTTCCATGGAGGACTAAGGCAATGCTGGTGCAGGCTTTAATTTTTCCTTTAATCGACTATGGTGATGTGTGCTACTTTGACCTGAATGCAGAGCTTCTCAATAAACTCGACCGTCTTCTCAATAACTGCATTCGATTCACTTTTAACCTTCGTAAGTATGACCATGTGTCCACTTATCGTTCCCAGCTAAAATGGCTAACTATTTTTCAACGCCGAAGTTTGCGTGCGCTAACCACACTATATTCAATTCTAACTTCCCCTAACCCTCCTCCTTACTTTACTCCTTATTTTCAGTACCTTAATTCTATCCATGATAGAAATCTTCGCTCCGCTAATAATCTTCTCTTAACTTGTTTCTCTCATACAACAGATTTTGTTCACTCTTCTTTCCCTATCCCAATCTGTCCTTCTTTGGAATGCGCTTCCTCTCGAAATCAGGAAGTCCACTAACCGTTATGTGTTTAAAGTTAAAGTCCGGGAGTTATTATTATGCAAAAATAAGGCAGTTTCATCACACATATAAGTAATTATGTATTATTTTCCATTTAGATGTGGATTTATTTTTTGATTATGTCATATTATTATATAATACTATATATATGTATTATTTATGTATATTATTCATATATATATATATACATAATTAATTATAAAATATATCCTATCCTTTAACTTAAGTACTTTGCACCTACTTGATTGTCTCTGCATCACCCAATGGTAGACTGGTAGATAATGCCCCAGGCATTAAGTCCGCCTTTACATGTATGTGTATAAAGTTTTTAAATAATATTAAAACCCTTAAATAACTAAACGAATTTACTGCAGTTTGCCGCTATGCCAATCAAAATTATGTAGATAGGTAGGTACCTACTTGTATTGTAGCCTTCCTTATTTTATTCCTTGTATCGTTCCTTATTTTTAAATATTTGCTAATATGTGCTAATATCAAAAGCTTTCACTTTATAATAGCTTCAGTGGGCAAAAACGATGTCATTGAATTTTCATCGCGAGTCGATGTAAATTTGAAAATAGGTTTGCTCCGTACTCAGGCTTCAAGATACTTGTGTCTCTATAATTTTGTCTAAATTTAGCCGTGAACCAGTTTCAAACTTTATTCATAGTTCGTGCTTTGTGTCTGTAACCACCGTCTCCCCGGGACTTTAACTATTGTTGGTTTGCATTTAATCGTTCATCTCAGCGCTTGCCGCACAGCTGCATTTAAAGACCCTTTTCCTTCATAGGCCAGTACGTAGTAGTAGAAGAGTTTCTCTAAAATTAACATCTTACAAACTTTTAAAAACATTGACCACATGCGAATTCGGCAGGTTGGTCCAAATTATCTTAGCTGGTGCTTTACGAATATCGAATGCATTTGGAAAAGCTTGTACAAAATTTTTAAATGCCTGATTCTGTAGTTTTAACTTGGGTGTTGCGAGCTGACTTGTGATCTTCTTTAGTCAGAAAATTAAATTAATTGGAATCTGAAAATTGAAATTTAGTCTAGGTACCTAAGTGTAGACTATATTGGCTTTTATTTAAAAATAGTCTACCGAAATCTTAATACCAAACACCTTCAAACGATCAGTCACGCAACATATACTTATTTGAATAGATCAGATGAAAGGTTAACTGGAGGCGTGGATAACTTTATTAATACTTGCAGTTGTCTTATCTAGCCGGTACGTGTTGAAAGTGGTAATGAAATGTTAAGTGCATGCGCCTACACATATACGAGTACACAGTATATAGGTATATTGTACATAATCGCGTTGTCTGTGTCACGGGACCTTTATGTAGGGTTACCAGATGTCAGGCAGGAAATATATTAAACTTATTTCATTTGGGAAAGATCCTGTTTTAAGATCTCAATTATCACATTTACTTGCTCTTTCTTGTGTAACCGAGTCACCCGTATTATATTAAATACAACCTTTTTTTAGAAATTACTGAAGTCTTTGTTAGGGGTTTTACTAATTTGTAAGTATGTGGTGAACTTAGTTTTATATCTACCTACTACAAATAACCACGTGGGATGTTTAATATCTAATCTCCTTGCTAGTTAATCTGCTGTGCTATTTTCACACACACAGATTTTAAAACATCTATTAAATTAGGTGTCTGTGTAATTGTTTGTGGTGTCTTGTAAAAGAGCACTATTTCGATCTATTATGTGGTTATTTTTATATTAGGTCGATCGTTCTTTTACGCTCATATTTTAATTCGTACTTTTAAATAATAAAAATAAAATTATAAATCCTAAAACCTATATTTAACTATTTGTATAACATAACATATGGCCACAAAATTAAAAAAGAAAGATCAAAATAAACCTGAGATTTAAAATTAACTACTTAATTAATCTTTTTTTTATATTTATAGCAAAAATAACCAAAAAATTATCGTTGATAATTTTGTAATAAGTAGGCACAATAATAGAAACAATATGTGCATGAAATTAAATGTCAATAATAAATATTTTATTATCTAAGTTAATTTTAAGTATTTCGTGTCTCATTTTAAGTGAACTTTGTATGTTCTTATGAGAAATAAATTTCTTTAAGCCTAAAATCACATTCTGCACAAACAAAAGACAAAAGTATGAAAGATCCTTTTAGCGTCCTGCGTCCTTAACTGACCTCTAAACCTGCGTCGCATTGCTGATAAATTATATTCGCAGATTTGTAGTGAAGTCACGTAATCACGTTATTCACGCCTTTTGCCGATTTTTCTCATATAATTAAAAATAAAAATGTAATTAGAAGTAAAGTAGTACCTAACTATTATTTTATTGTTATTTTTTATTATTATAAACGCCAAACAATAAAAATAAGACACCTGAGTACGCGGATCTTTAGATTAATCAAAGCAACAGATACCTATAGATATAAAGGAAGGTTTCATAATATTGCGATTGTGAAGTGGAAGATAAGACACTAATGGGTCCAATATAAACCTTATCTCTCTGTTATGCTTCTTCGGATTGGTGCAATTTGCATTATAAAGTAATATTAAGAAAACTACAATAAATATATAAGTAATAATAATATTACCTACCTAGTTCATTATAATTTAAAATGCATAGGTAATTAAAAAATCAAAACATAATAAATGTTTAAATGAGGTGGTATGTGTAAGACTAATTTGTATATGACACTGCGGGTTAGCAAAAATAGCTGACAGATTCGTCGGATAAGTTGCTGTAATAAAAGAAGAAAAAGCAGTAGAGCTGCTATCTCTACTTGATCTGTGGCTGCTACGCCCGAATATTATACCGCTCTTGTAGCCAATTCACTAATATAAAGTTAAACAATATCTAAAATAAGTATTACCTAATGGCGATATATCAATATTTAAAATATCTATTTTCGATTTTATAACGACGCCGACACCTCCTAAAGTTATGAACCAATAATTATTCAATTTTAGACCAATTAAGTGTATGAGGTTTACAGCGGGGCTGTCGTATCGCTACATAAATCAATCTGTTTGAAACCATAGCATTAAGTCAACACGTGTGCCGTCGCCATCGCTACATTTGTGACTATCTGATTTTCAAAGTACCTAATCATTATAATTTGAGTAGGTAACCGCTTTGATACATCTAACATCATACACTGAAACTTATTTTCTTTTTTCACAAACATTATAAAAACATGGTAGAAGTACTTCTCTTAGAAAGCTTTTGGTTATATTAATAATCAATATTATCTTTCATAAAATTGAGTTTCTCTGGATAATCTTTATAGCCTCTTCCGCAGTGGTTTCGGATATTTTACAAATTAGGTCAAATAAGGTGAATGCTGGCAGCATAACAGCGCTTACACTTTGCAGGATACGAAATAAAAATCTATCAAATTCTTTTAAAAGTTTTGTTTTTATATTCAGTTTTGTTACGTTAATTTTTTAACATATCCATGGTTTCCCAAAGATAGTCGTTGTTAGTTCCAATTCTATTCCATCAAAAGTTACTTGTACCTACCTACAGCGTTAGTTCCAAACGACGAAGGTGCAAGCGAATTTCACCCTTACGATTGTTTACCAATCTATAAAATCTGGGTGATTTACTAGTTATCGGTTATGTGTCATTAGGTTAGCTGGTCGATACGTCGTGTGCCTTTTTAGATTTGTTATAGCCGATATCCTGTCCGCTTGCGGTTTGTACAAAGATGTCCAGAAGCGCTTGCACGTGATCGGAATGCAAAACTTCTCATAGTTGCACAAAACCGATTTGCAAATACAATAAACGTAATCTCATTCTAGAACCTCGTCCGCATTTTAATCAATATGTTGGGCATAATATGCAATTATCTTGTTATTTTCTATGTAGTTTATATTGAACGTTGTTATCTTAATTAATATTATAAATAGAAAAGATTTGATTTTTTGTATGTTTGTTTGCAATGATTTAACTAAAAATCTACTTAACTGATTTAAATAATTCTTTCATCTTCAGAAATCAGAAAATTAAGCGGGTAACATAGGCTATAATTGATTATCTATATTTAGTAAATTTTATAGTCATTTCCATAATTTTAATATTTTATGCGCCTGTCTAAACCCAGATGATGCAATACGACACTATTGCATTGATATTTTCAGTAGGCGTTTGTTGTGAGACCGATGGAAAATTTTAAACCGAAGCAAAGCGAGGGCTTACGTCTAGTATTTTTCTATATAACGTCACGATGATAAACAGGATACGAAAATATCGGTGTACTAAAGCTGAATTAATAACAAATATACCTTAAAACATTCCAAACAGCGACAGTATTTTGGTCTATTAAGAACAAATTAAGAATATCTCCAACTACAACATCCAAACAAATGTATTAAATATATTATAAGTTTAGTATTTTTAACAGATTATTCACTGTTAGGTCACATAAGAAAGTCTTTATTTTCAAAAATATCATATTTATCACGTCTCATGCTATGTACATACTCGTAAAATTATTTTATAAGTATAGGTAGCTGGTCATTGTCATAAATGCTAGTCCGAGTTAAACATATTAAAAAATAAAGGTATACTTAATTTAAAACATAGACTTAACATTTTCTCAACGGATTTGGTTGGGATATAAAAACTAAAGAAGAATAAGATAGTCAAAGTTCAGTAATAAAGATTGCGGTTTTCAAATTTCTTAAATAAGTACCTCTTTTCGTCTCTCTCTTGTCTCTCTTATTTATAATAAACGAACTAAAAATATTTATCCAAATACATATTTTTCATACGGGCATTTTTTATCAGTCTTTCTGCATCATCGATGACTTTTACCTATTTGAAATACTCTCCATTCCCAAAGCGTACCATGTCCATGACAGCCTTAACAGTACTCAGCGAGCGTTATACCACACCCGCAGACCATGTTATATGACCGTCGACTATAACTAACCTACAGACAGCATATTTTAAAGCACTGGCAATAAATAAAAAACGTAATCTTAACTGCTTTCGAACAATGAGTAAACTTGCGAACATGCAACTACGGGCAGGCAGCGAACCAAATCATAGAGATTGCCAGAAAACATGTTACCTATCTGGTGATAGATAGCCTAAGGTTAAAAAAAGAAAATAGAAATCAGGAGAAATAAAGAGAAAGAGCATAAATTTTCTTTAGGTGATAAAAATATTCGTATTTCAAATGAAGAATTGCGTGCCTACTTTTGAATAGAGTGGCAGTTATGATTTCCGGATTTGAAAGCATTTGTTCATGAACAAGGCTTCATAAGCCCGGTGACAATATCTGCGTGTCTCGGCATGTCGAAATACCTATTTCTATACTTACAATGAACCATTCGCAACAGCTATCACTTTGAATAACTGTTTTATGTTTAAGGAGTAGGGTTCGTTGACTCTTTCTTGTTAAAATAATATGTTGGAATCGTTCAATTGAGTTGTTACCAATATTGTCAAAACGAAAATAAAGCTAAAATAAATAGAAATGGTAATTTATATTTTGCAGATGAAGTTACCAAAAATACTCATTTACATCATTTCAGTAGAAAAGCCTGCACTACTGGACAATGATCTCATTAAAACGTTACATTTAAGGAACTTTTATCATAAACCCTTCGCTAAGTCCATAGATGTAAACAAGATCTGAAATCTAATAAAGCTTACACATAATTCCTTTTTAATAGGATCGAGCACGGTTCTCAGACACAAGCTGGCAAATCCATCGCAGTTGGCTTCGTAACGGAGATCCGCTGCCACTGTCGCCGACAACTGCGCGAACGCTCCTCGCTCCGCTTACCGCTCCGCCACCCGTGCCTCCCGCTTCCTCCTTGCGATCTGAACAGAATGGCATCTATGACACCATTACCGTAAGTAAAGTCATCCTTCATTCATATTCATAAGAATGATTTGCATAATACAATAAAATAAATACAAGATCGCTAGTTTAAGTTAATCGTGCGTTGAATAATTAAGAAGTAAACAGATCAACTAGCGCTAGGAAATGAATTTATTAGCTAGCTTCTGATCACGACTTAGTTCACGCCTCGTCGTCGTCAACTACGATTATTGATTTCTGTCTTATTCGGTATAGACACTAAAATTTTGACGAGAATGTAAGAATACTGGCAAACAGGATATCAAAAAGTAATGAATTGACAAAGATAAAGATAAAGATAATTTATTTGTCTCAACATGTGTACAATTAGGTATTACAGCAACTTTAGTGCCAACATGTTCTTTCTCGTTAGATATGCAAATTTATAAGGATTACAAAAAAAACATAAGTAGGTATTCTAATGTAGGTACATAAGTTAATGAGTTGTCGAGGATCTAATATAATGTCGATCTTAACTGTCATGTTTCAGATAAAACTAAGAATAAATTTCATTAACAATAGAGGGAACATAAATAACGTAAGAAACAATACTCAAACTGATTAAGCGATTCATTATTTTATACATCGTATTTAAGAACTAGCATAAAACTCAAAATTATAGAATAAGAATAAAAAGTTTTGTCACAATGTTAGTTATTTATTTAATATTTTTTCATTGAATTATTCAAACAAAATTAAAAAAAACTTTGAGAAAAGAAACATAAACTCATGAGCTTTGACGTTCATATAATTTTGCTAAGTAGCAATTTTAAGAAAATGGTCATAACAATCTTTCATTATTTTATTCAATAATAATGAATTGGATTACGGTTTAATTTTCAGAAAAGGCATCTAAGTTGTTAATTAACTAAATAATCGATAGATAATAAATAATTTAACGTTAGTACCTTTTAGAATGTGATTTTTTTAGTTACTTTATGTTGTTTAAGCTTGTATACGTATTGATCAATCATGATATAGCAGACCATTTCGTCCGACCGAAGTATAGTATTTTATGAGATTTGCATTTTATACATATCATAAAGTCGATTAAAAATTTATCTATCCTACCTCTAGTTAATCTATTTTACATCACTTCTTAATAGGTACCTATACATCTCAGTTACAAGTTGATGTACCATTAATCATTTAATCTTTTATGTCTGTATTTGTTTCGTAGGCGCAATGTCTAATTTTTATCAGAGACAGTTCATAATCATCAATCCGATGATAAGACATCTCACTAACTATAATGTTGTACAATAGATAAACCTGCCTGTTCATTATGTATTACAATCATGATAAGAAGGTACCTATTTCAGATTCCATTAGCTCTATCAAAATTAATTGACGTATTTGTCCCTATTATTTACTAATGTTTATTAGATATCTATCGTTCGCAAGTAAGCTTTATACTAACAACTAGTAATTATCTTGATTGGCAGTAATTGATAGAATTTCTTAAAAAAATTTATGTCGTCGCATATTTCCACGTTTTCATGAAGCAGAAGTATTTTAATCATTATTTGATTACAATAATAGTTCTGGTGGAGAAGACTTGTTTGAAGTATATATTTAAATACGCGGATACTGAAGAGTTCAGGTAGGTACGTAGTAGCTGATGCCACTATATAAGAAAGCGATGCATCTCTGCTAAGACAACCTCTCCTGCCAGTGTTGTATTGGCAGAGGAGAATCTCCAATTGTTACTCATCAGCAGAAACACAACGGTTCAATCTAAGAATTCGCAAAAGCTATTCCGTTATCTATTTCTTCTTTTATCTTCTCATCTTGTACTATCTTTCATACGATTTTATCTTCTGTGTGCAATTGCAACTTTTTGACATGCAGACACGAAATGTTAGGGAAGAAGAAGAGTATAAACCTGCGGGATGTAGTACCTAATTACCTTTGCTACTACTCTAATTATTTGAATTAACCATATACGTTATAATAATATAGAAAATTAATTCGAATAACAATAGTATGCGGTATATACTCATAGTATTCATAATAACATTAACCCGTCAAACAGCAGTGCGGCCGCGACCGGCGCATACCTGAGCTACACGATAGCGGCATAGAAACTAAACCCCGGCGTTCGAACTATAGATTTGCATTAACTGGTCGTAAATCATAATCCATCGGCCGTGAGCTCCAGCGACTTAGAGGCGTACTCACGAGCTGCGAGTTCCTGTTGTTTCGCTAATGTACTTTTGTGCTCGCACGCTCGTAAAATAAGGGTTAGTGGCCGGAGACCGCCGTGTGCTGTCACTAAATTCCACTGTTATACCTTACATACATTTTATTTTCAGTTAGGCTGGCATTCATTGCTCTATTGTATCGGTTGTACCGCCCAATAGTTATGTATCCATTATAAGGATTTTGTGTCGGTGCAAGCACCAAGCTTGTATGTTATTTATTGCCGCTAACAATTTTTAAGCTAATGACTATATTTATAGAAATAAACCCGCTGACACACAATATTTCGCCAAAACCGAAGTACTTTATCGAATGGACGAATTTTTATTCTACTTATTAAACAAGTAATACACAGTGCAGCAGAGCATTATTGTTATTGTATATTAATAGGTAAGCAGGTTTATTCTATTTTTCGCAAAACCAACATTGATATAAAATTATTGTATCGTTATTGACTCATGATGTCACATTTTGGTAGTCGTCTTTATGTATACTCTATCTTATCAAATTAAAAAAAACAAAATTTCAATGCATGACGTTTTGCTTTATCTATTTGATTCTTATTAAAATTTCAACAAAAATATATTATTTTTAAATCTATATTTAAAATGGCCTATACATAATTAACAATTTGATTTATGACAACATTAGTTAGCTTCAATACTATACGATAGCAATCATCGTAACAGATAATCTGAGTGATTATAGTCGGTGTAATAACAAATGCGCTGGACCGAAGGGTCGACAATGTTGAGAGAATTGGGCCGGATGTAGACACCATTAATATTACGAGTGCTTAGGGACACTATAGAGCATGGCTATTTGTTTCCCAACAGCCGCCCACGCGATGGTGTACCGTACAAACAATAATATCAGTTACTCTCAAGAAATGGTAAAAGACTTTGTAGATAAAACAGCTTAGATCTTACACATGAACCATTCAGACTAAAACAATAGGTTTTTATTTCGGTTACAACAACGAATACTAAGCAGCGTGGCTATATTTATTATTTTCTTTTCATTAAGACGGCTCTCTCGTTTAGTAGCAAATACCCAAGGGAACAAAACTACATACTAGTATACTCCGATTCGTGCACTACAAGATAATAGTTAGGTATTCTTTGATAAAGCTATCCGTCTCACAAATATCTAATACTTTAATCTGAAGTTTAGTCTTGTTTCCTTCCAAAGGTGTATCGTATCTACAGCGCTGAGCAGATCTTGAGCCACGTATTATGTTGGCACAAAGGCATTGAACAAGTTATTGCCCTGCTTTGACGTACATTATACATAATACATTACATTAAACAACATAAAACTAATATTAACTCGAATTAACAGATAGGCAGTACGTAGGTTAACAAACTCTGCAACTGCAATTTCCCTGTAATTTCCTGGCGGACATATTTTTACGTTTACCCTCCTCTTTCAGCATCATAATTTTTCATAAACAGATCCTCATTTTTACATCTGTCATCTCCTACTATGACTAAAACTGCGTCTTCTTCTTCGAAACGGGAAGTAAAAATGATGCGACATAATATTTCAACTTTTGTTGTTGAGGAGCTGGCAAATTTTAGGAAAAAGAATCATAAGCTTAACGCATTAAAAGCGTATTTCTGTTGTCTGTCGTGAATTTGTGTCATCGTTCTATAGTAAGGAAATATTTTATTTCTCAAATTCGGAAAGAAGTGTTGTTTTGATTTGATTTTTGGGTGGAAAATGCTGCTTTCCTTTCATAGGGAGGGAAAAACTCATACAAATTCATTCCGACCCTCGGGCCGGAATGAACTTTAAAAATAGAACTGCTGTCAGCTGTGAAAAGCGCGTAACACGCTGTACAGTAGATATGTGCTAATAAAATGAATCAGGATTCTATCAGGCAGATTTAATTACAATTTTATTATATATTTAATATAGCTTGGCTGTTATTTTTATCATTATTGCATTTAATGCTGGTTCTTCACATGACTCTACATTAATCAGTTCTCAAACAAAACTAAATTAACAATATATTCACATTTGTATTCGTTTAGAATTGGGTTATTTATGGATATATCCTAGGCGCGTTAATTGCCTATAACTCCACTAGTAACCACAGGTCAGTTCGTGGACTTAGTGCAGTGCCGTTATTGAGTGAGTGCATTGTGAACTATGTGCCCGCCTTGTAATTATCGTTAAAACTGGTTATTGTTCTGCATATAATTTAGTACCAACGTTAGCTTTTAATTAAATAGTGATAGCTCTACAATATATTGCTTTTCTTGTATTAGGCTAAATTATAGGTACAGGTTTTAGAACAGCATGTCCAATGATAAATATTTGTGTTACTGAAAGATCATGGGCGTGGGTCGCTACGAAAGACTCTCGCGTCACTCTAAAATGTTTAATATCGTCGGTATTATTTCTTATAAAATAGTTCTCACTCAACGGTACCACGCTAGTCATTAGAATTCTAGTCTTCTGGACTATCGCGAATAGATATATCACTTTAAAATCACGAATAACACGAAATCCTAGTTAACGTTTACTAAGAGGTAAATTCATTAAGAGTTAATATCCCTCCTGCCAAGTACAGCATCTGAATTTCAGTGGATGCCTACTTTCCTATAACATCAGTTATAAGAATACTAATAAACATAACACAGATAGTCTGTGTGAAATATGTAGGTAAGTACTATAATGATTATACATATCTGGGATTGTACACATTTGGAACAGGGCAAATATAAAAATCGCTGCCTTCATGACAATTTCCTGCGCCTTAAGTGCTGAGAGCCAGAGTAGTTCTAATGGGGTTATTGTGTTCGCCAATAAATGATGAGCCAATCGACGGCATGTTCCGCATTTTTTAATAGTGACCTTGCGTTTTAATTATTGCAGTTCCTGTTCTCAGAATATTATTCGCATATTATACCAGTTTTAATAGTACTCGTAGTTTAGCATTTACTAAGTTTACGAGTTGAGTTAAAATCAATAAATTAATATATTATTAATTAATATATAATTAAAATCTATACCTACTTAATAATTATTTTATTAATGAGTAAATGTATGTATATTATGTATATAAATATGTATATGAGTTGGATTTACTAGAGGTCGAAATGTGGTACCTAATGAAATCAATCAGTTTCATTTCTAAGTTAGCCTGACAATACTTTAAAAAGAAAAGTTTAAACTCTAAATAAGCTTGCAATTTCAAATTAACAACTTTCGGTTGATTCGGCCGAATAGCGAATGTTAATACTGAGGTCAGAAAAACCATAAAATCAAACAAAAAATAAAGTCCATAAAAACTAATACACGTGAGAATCTCAAATACACTCTTTTTGGAAAAGTTACTCGGAAACACTTAAATATGTATTTTAAAATTTAGTTTACTTTCTGATCTTTTAAGTTTTTATAATCAAGAGGTAGTTAGACCATAGTTTTTGATTATTTTCCTTTACAAGCAATCCCATGCTACTGATAACGATACTGCTTTATTATAATGATAGATTAGTTGGTGTATCTTATCTACCAGTAAATCTATGATTATGAAAGAAAGACGATAAACAGATACAATTTTTTTTAATAATGTTGGTACCTACTTACTTACTTGACCTCGATTGACATACTCGTATTAAGTATCAAGACTGATTTTTATATAAAAAATAATAATAACTGGAGAAATTAAACTTCACTCTGGTCATAATAATTATGCTAAATATTTTTTTACTCAGCTCATACATAATGTAAAATTTACTACATATTATATTATTGCTTAGAACTTTGATTATATTTTAATAGATGCTAAAGTAAGTTCAAATTTCTAATAGTTTTATGCTACGTTGGTAATAATGATATGATAATGACCATATTTTCAAACGTTGATGATTTAATAACATAATGTATTTTTACTTTTTTATATTCTGTTATTCGATCTTCATTTAAGTTAGCAAGTTACTAAGCCGGGAATAAATAGTTTCACAACATTGCAGTCATAATTAAAACGCTCCTGTAGGCAAGAACGCACGTTGTAAAGAATTAATCCTAAAGAAAAGCACAACGACCGCATGAATAATGTATAGCTACGTTCAAAGAAAAGACCACGCAGATGAGCTCGTATTTTAATCGCTGGAGTTCCACTGTACAGTACTGAATAATTTAGAGTTGGGAGTGTGAGCCAGCTGTCTTGGTTTTGTATCAAGATATCACACGATCTTGAGAACTGCTCGAAAGTAAATACAGCGAGTGCCAGGTCTCTAAACAACATTTTGACATTTCGCATGTAACGCCACTGTTAATATTTTATGCATTGCGGCAACCGCGAATTGAATGATTCAGTATGGTTGAGCACATCTCTTCTAAGTTTGTAAAGTGATATTCTTTTATTTGTACATCTTAACAAAAGAAAATCTTCGTAAAATTGAGGTGTGGCTACTCTAAGTTTAAAATATTATGCAATTACGTTTAAACTGCGTCTTACGCAAAGTAAAATTTATCGATTCAACGAGAGAGCTGATAAATAGTAGGTGGAAGAGTTTATGGAATTCAAATGCCTTTCTGTGACTGAAGTGAACATTTAGCATTGCAAATACAATGATCTAATCTGAGTTCGGACTGACAATACAATGCTAAATAGTTTTCTAGGCGTTGAAAACTGTTACTCGACACGTACCTATAATAATAATAATAATAATAATTAGATATTTATATGTAGGGTGAGCATGATTTGTTTAGTATGAAAATATATCTGTATATGATTATCATTTTATACTAATGCGGTATTATATGGGCACTGAATCAAATATGAGAGGATTTACATCAAATATGTCTTTACAGTTATCTGTTTCATATATACTTTGTCATAACTTTTCTAGTGTCGCATGCGGTACTTTTAATATGTAAATGAAGCTTTTTATTTGGCGCAATACCTATCTATTATACAAACAAACAGACAAACTTTCGCTTAAGTTACCTATTTATTATGTTTATGATGTGATTGTTTCTGAGTTATAAAAAGTAAAAATAGACGCGAATATAAGTAATAACATAATATAAACTTGAAATATAAGTAGGTACTGGAGATAGCATAAATCCAGTATTTAACCAAACACAGGTATTACTATTATTTAGGTACTTACCTCAGCTAGGAATGTTCTTGTAGCTTGTAGATTATTAATATAATGATATCATCGCGAGTTATAAAAGCAGCTATTCGTTTTAAAATTAGATGATGCTTTACTAACCATTAAATAAATTAAAAAGAATACCTACTAAGTTAAAAATATATATCATATAGCTGTTGCCCGCGACTTCGTTCGCGTGAAAATTCAGATGGGTGCCTCTATGAGAATATTGCGTGCCTGATTTTATGGCAATCGTCCATTGTATCAGTATTATCCGTCTCTATGGCGAATCCAATTTAAACCCGCTACCGCTAAAACTGACAAACCACTTTCACAAAAACTTGCGACTTTTATTTGCCCATTTAATAAGGGTGGTTTCTGAATATTAAAAAAAGAGTATTTTCTAGTAATTTGGTTATCCTACTATAAAAACTATAGAAGTTTCATACAAACTTTGCCACCCCTTTATACCCCCTTAAGGATGGATTTCCAAAAATTCTGTCTAAGTGAGCACCTATATGCAAAGTTTGAGATTCCTATCACTTGTTGTTTCTGAGATTTCGGGATGAGTGAGTGAGTGACCTTTTGGGCTTCGCTCGCGTGATTGTCGTTTTTTCCAATAGAGATTTTGATATTGTTTAAATACTGTTTTTCATACTATTTTTACTTCCCCTCACTTTCCCGTTACTTCTCCGTCACTTTCCCCTCACTTCCCCTCACTTTCCCCTCACTTCTCCCTCACTTCTCCCTGGCTTTGCCCTAACTTCCCTTTGACTTCTCCCTGACTTTCCCTTCACTTCTCCCGCATTTCCCCCACACTTCCTCTTCACTTTCCCCTCACTTCCCCATCACTTTCCTCTCACTTTCCCATCACTTCCCTCTCACTTGCCCCTCCCTTCCTCCTTCTCCTCAATTCCTCCTTTTCATCCCTCCTTTCCCTCCCTCCCCCTCCCTGTAAATTACAAGTCGCTAGCTTCAGAAGCTAAAGATCTGTGTATAGAATATTTCATCCTTAATTTCACCCCTCTAAATCCACCCCTGTTAAAATAAAATTATAAGGATATTTTTTATTTAAATAGAAGTATTCCAAAATATAAATTCAAAACTGTAAGTTAAATAAAATAATTTTAGAAAAAAATGAAAACCGACTTCAAACAATACCTGCATGTTCAATCCTTAACTAAAAAGTAGAAAATAATATTTTAATTACTTCATAGCAAAGAACATTAAAGGGGAATCAACGCAATCCTTGATACCTATAATACTTTACTATTTATAGTTTTAATCAGTTATTTTGGAGTCGGTGCCAGCCAAGAAGGATCTTTAATTCTGGCTTTGCAACAAACTTTTGAAATGCAAGGTGCGGTAATGGCACGCGTGGAGGATATGCCTGAGTGCACTACACGAACGCGGTCATACGCGTGAAGGCAGACATCATTGATAGTTGTGTTCAGATATACATAAAAAATTTGACGCGCACTTATCAGATTCCGTTCGATTTCTTGTATTAAATCTATATTTTTTATTCATATTATTAAAAGATTAATCAAGTAGGTTATTTTTGCTAGTAGGTAGATTATTTTTATGAAGGTCATTATGATCCTTCTTGGCTGGCACCGACTCCAAAATAACTGATTAAAACTATAAATAGTAAAGTATTATAGGTATCAAGGATTGCGTTGATTCCCCTTTAATGTTCTTTGCTATGAAGTAATTAAAATATTATTTTCTACTTTTTAGTTAAGGATTGAACATGCAGGTATTGTTTGAAGTCGGTTTTCATTTTTTTCTAAAATTATTTTATTTTTAAACTTTTAGTGGGAATTAATTGTGTATAAATATATTCAATATGGGTAGATCTACTAAACGTGCTGCGCAAATGAGACAGCGCCGCGCCGTTTGAAAGAAAGTAGAGACGAGAGGTAAGATTGTAAATAGAGATATAAGGTCAACACTTTCTCGATCGCTTGGGTTAACGACTACCAAATTATAGTGATAACCATAGTCTAACTGCTTCTAAAGAATGAAGACGCTGAAAATGAAACGACACAAATGGTCACTCATCCAGGGCCACTTCGTTTCTAACAAAAAATGAATTTTGAAAATCACTTCGCACTTGTAGCATGGATATGTCAATGTCAGAAAATTCGTCGCAAAAGACATCGACGTGTTGCTTTACACGTCTTCAATTCTTGCATACGTTTTGTTACAAAATATAAAATTAAAGCCAAACCACTAAACCATTCTTTATAAAAAAACATGGGACCCCATTTCGGAGTATACTCTTTCAAATAAAAGAAGAATTTTCCAAATTGGTTTATAAATGACCGAGTTTTGTTGTAACAAACATACAACCACTGAACCATTTCTTATAATAAAAAAATGGGACCAATTTCAAAGTATACCCTCTCAAATAAAAACAAAATTTTTCAAATCGGTTCATAAATGACCGAGATATGAGGTAACAAACATACAAAAAAAAAAAAAAAAAAACATACGACCCGAATTGATAACCTCCTCCTTTTTGAAGTCGGTTAAAAATGAAGAAGATTCATACAATAGATTTCATCCCTTTTCACACACTTAGGAGTTAAATTTTAAAAACCCTTTTTTAGTACAACCTCTAGACATTTAGACAAACACACCCTCCAAATTTCAAGTCACTACGACCAGCAGTTTAGGCTGTGCGTTGTCTGTTAGTCAGTCAGTCAGTCAGGACAAAGCCTTATATAATATGTATGGGTGTATGGATGTATGGATTAGACGTATAGCCATCGGGGATCAAAGAATACAGGCTGCTAGGAATGCTAACACGTGATAGAGCCACATAAAGCTGACCGCGCGAAAAACAGCTAATACTTAGATCCACGCACACAACTTTTAGTTGTGTCTGACCTTGGGCTTTATTAATTGTCATCGCGAAACAGGCTCACTGGAAACTGGACTCATTTAAAACTAAACGGAAGATTGTTTAGAATGAGAGGAATCCGAAAAATAAAAACTCTATCAGCTATTCCGTAACCTGTTAAAGTCTCTGTTTCTATCAAATTTCGTAGTAAATTAACAAATGTTCGACGTGATTCTTTAAATTGGCATAACTTTTTTATTTATGAACCGATTGACATGAAACAAACACTAAATGTTAAGTGAAGCTTACCACAATGTATTAGTGAAAACCATATCTAAATCGGATAAGCCGTTTCTGAGATTAGCGTGAACAAACGCACAGACAAACAGACAAACAGACAAACAGACAAACAGACAAAAATTGTAACAATCATTGTTTTGGGTTCTATTTGCGTTAATAAAGGCCCCAATAATTTTTTTTCTCATATATCTTCCATGTACAGATAGCGATCGGTTACATTTTTATTATATGTACGATTTTTTGAAATCAGATTTTAAGACTAAAATATGTCTGAACAACATGAAATTAATGAAGGAGACTTTTTTGTATTAATAATAATATATATTTGTATTTTATTCTAATCTTGGTTATCATTATCATCTACTAGTTTACCAGTATTCATTTGATTTTTAATTTAGGAGAGTCCGCCAATAAATCACGTCTTGATGGGTTATGCCCAGAGATCCATGATTCCATTGTTTTCAAAAAATGTAAGTTTCATACTTTAATTCCCATCAGGTCTACGACAATTTAAATTAATAACATTTTGTTTCCCAACGGGTCCATAAGATTATTTGATACAGTCAGCAGCAAATCAAAATTTAACTAACCTATGCCTGTAAATAGTTTTAGATGACTAATTGCAGTAGTTTGTGTGGTATGGCAGCCAGTTTCTAGTGTTACTAGAATTCAAATGCCTATGGAAAGTTGCGAATATGATACAGGTTGTTTACTCCTGACATTAAAAAACGCAACCAACGTAATAATTAATCTGATCACTAGTAAACTCACGCCGCCTACCTTGACAAAACGATTTAACTTAATTCTAAAAACTACTTGGCAGTAGTGAAAACTGAACAGCTACTTTCTCATTCTGACACTTCGTTAAAGTCGTAATCTGTTTGCCAATAGATAATATTTAGTCGCGGTTTGAGAGGGGACCACCCGACGGAGTCCGAGATACTGATCGCCGGCATCAGGTGTCGGTGCGGGCCATCGAGCCGTTCCTCACGTCGCCATAAATAAAATTCGACACTTAAACAATAGACCGGCGCTCGTCTCGATCCGACCCAGAGACCCCGAGATCGTAGGATATCGTCCATCACTGCTCCGTTGCAATCAAAACACTTTGTAATAGACAACCTGTTCTAGCTGCCGCCATGCGGTTAGTAATATGACACTGCTTATCCACACATCACGCACCAACTAAACATTCCATCATAAATGATGCTTTTTCAAATTTCACTGTAAAACCACTAATCAAATTTACATTGATTTTTAGCGATAAATACACTAAAAATCAATATAAATTGGATAGTGGTTTTACAATACAATAAAATAATTTTTAACAAAAAGGAAATCGACTTCAAACAGGAAGGAAACTAAAAATTAAAAAATAAATTTACATAGCACAAAGTAATTCGTATTTTGATTTAGTTAATCAGAAATAATTACTAAATAATTACTAAACTTCAAAATTATAAAATACTTATTATATTATTTCTGATTAACTAAATCTAAATACGAATTACTTTGTGATTTGTAAATTTATTTTTTAATTTTTAGTTTCCTTGCTGTTTGAAGTTGGTTTCCATTTTGTTAAAAATTATTTTATTTCATAATTTTTAGTGATGGTTAGACCTAAATCTTACTTAGGTATCATTTTTGTACACACTGAACACTTTGGCATATTGAACCGTATGAAGTAAGCCCGACATGACTGCTGTTGAAGAATTTCCTCGACTGTCTATGGTCACCTGTAATGGCACTTATAACCCATATGGGTGCAAAGTTCTCATCATTAGAAATGAATTAAGTCCAAACACCAAGTAATTGCTGTAAATCGTTTAAGAGTTCTCTCGACTGTCTTTGTGCTTCATCATCAGATCGACTCCAAACTTTCACTAAATAGTAGTGCCTTAAAATATTTAATGAAAAACGTAACAAATGCACTAGTCGTCAGTACGCGTTTCGAAAGTTTCCCTCGATTTCTCTGGGATGTCATCATCAGATCCTGGTTTCCTTATCATGATACCACCCTGGGATATCTCCTTTTCAAGAAAAAAAGAATCATCAAAATCGGTTCATAAACGACGGAGTTATCCGCGAACACACATACAAAAAAATTATATATATACGGTCGAATTGAGAAACCTCCTCCTTTTTTTGAAGTCGGTTAATAAATACAAAAACAGTAAAATACGGTAATCTGTACAAATGTAGAAATTGGTAGAGTTTGTTTAAATGTGCTAACCTCTAGAATTTCCAGTCGAATACGAATAATTATTTTGCATTTGGTAGCTCAGTTCTTGAGGAAAGTTAATATAGGCTATGTAACATCACGCAACTGGCGACAGGAGCAGAGCAGTAACTAAAGATGTAACTTATCGCTGGTAAAACCGTTAAGCGCGCTGCGGCAAGCTAGTGTTTAAATAAGTGGGTAGAATGACTTATAGAAGTGTTATAGGCAACTCTTCTATAAATAATGAACATCTATTCTATCACTATCTATCTAACTATCTATTCATACTAATACGCTAGTAATGATATACGTGTAGAGCATAATAAATGTTTTACTCAAATTAGCTAAATTCCCTTAACCTTCTGAATATTGCAGCTTAATACCAAGCATAAAACGGCATCTTGCCTTTAATGAATGCTTAGCATTGCAATAAGCCTTTAGCTATTTTAATTGTTGTTACGTTGTATGTACGACTATTACGAGTACAGTAGGTAATTAAAAGCATGCAGACACATTTCACAATAAAAATACAAATCATACTATGTTAGTAAGGAAATAACACAAAAACACAACAGTGAGCTTTATCTCGATTAAAACAGTTTGATTTCTTACAAATTGAGCAAAACTAAAATAAATAGCCACCGATATAGGTCGGCGTACTGTAATTAATACAAATTGCTTTCGGCCATAAGTGGCTGTCAAAGAGACCGCGGGCCGGGATTAATGTTAGGTAAGTGATTGGGCAGCGGATCGCGAAACTTTCTCACGATAGCTATTGCGATAGCGGCGCGCCCCTCCGGCACCGTATACACCCGTATCTTCCCGGCTTACTGGATACCCACAAAATATTGTAATTCCTTTTACAGTCACAGATAATATTGTTTACTCGAGCCATTCCGCCTTACCAGTCACTGTAGAATCTTTTTGTTTATTTTCTATTCATGAATGCGGCAGATATTTTTACCGATTACGAGGATTAATTGGTTGGTAGATATTAAGTTGTTAAAATAATAAAAGCTGAGTATGGTGATACTTTGTACTAATTTAAGATCCCTGTAAACCCATATTTCGCAAATAAACTATTTGAATTTGAATTTGAATAGTGTATAATAGTGTAGGTACTGATTTACAGTTCCTTAATTGTATTATTAGCAGCATGAGAGCCCTCCTAATCGAGAAGCCTACGATGATTGCCTGAGTTAGCACCGTCATCGACGTCATCCTTTAGTAAGAATTCTGCAACCTTATTAATGTTAATTTTCCCATTGTTCAACATTCAACTTAAAATAATCAAATTACGCGAATTCATTCATTTGGTAGAGTAGCCTTTGGTAGAGTAAAAAAAAGTAATATACTTAAAATAAAATAGTGAATTATACACATAGAGTAGCGAAAAATACCTAATAAAAAACAAACGGAACTGAGCGAGATATGACTTGCTATATTTTATTGGCATACCAAGTAGCCTTAGTCGCGAATGCAATGTTATTTATAGAAATTAAATGTACCAAATTGAAACATGAGTTAATGAAATATCGTAGCTCCATGTTGCTCATTATTTTATAAAAACATTTCCCGCTGGAAAAAGCACTAAGCCGAGACGAAATTTATTAACATATTTAATTTATGAGTACCTATGATTACAATTAGACTTTCGAAATAAGCATTTTTGAATAAAAAAATGTAGAGCAATCGTACAACCGATAAGCGAAACAATGACGACCTGAGGCCCCAGACAAGTGACAAAGATTTCTATTCTATTCATAGAATAGATAAAAAAAAATATGAGATTGACATATGGGGCAGCGTTAGCTTATGTCAATCCAATACATTTTTCAATCTATTCTATAAATAGAATAGAAATCTTTGCCAATTGTCTAGGGCCTCTGAACTGATAGAACACGTGTCGTCAAAAAGCATTTTTAATTTTTACTTCTGTATGTAATTTGTGCATCAGTAAAAGAATCAATTCGTTGAAATAGAAAGTTTATTCTAAAGAAATGAAATGTTATGTAAATATTAAGACTCCACTGTAAATATTTGGGTACTGACTTGTTGCTGGACGTTACGCTTGCATTAGTTGCTTTTAAAAGTAATATTTACTTTGGTGGGCCACTTTCAAAGGCTTGTTAGCGATCACTGCACTTGTGTTTTCACAAGGCAGAGACTCGATTTCAATGCTGTGACTGTTTATTTTGTTTAAGAAGTTGCGAGGAGCGAATTATATTAACTTGTTAGTTCGTCTTCGCAGTAACTCGAAGCGACTCAATGAAATTGATATTACTTTTGGTTAGTGTTACCAGATCGAAAAATTCTTGGTAGTATTTTGGATTTCAATAAGTACAGTTTACTGACTATTTGTGTGCAGCTTGCGTTACATTTGTAAATAAAAAATGTTTTAGGAGTCTGCTACACACCAGGAAAATCTTACTTAATACTACATAGTATGTCCATAGACATCCACAACTGCTTGTCATTTAGCGTGTCGGGTGCTTATTTATGTATAGATTTGTTCCAAAATCTATAATTGTATTATGTATATAGTCTGGTTGTGAAGGTTTCCTCCCTACATTTGTTGGTGAATACAGTTTCTAAAGCATATATTATTATATAAGCTTTAGAAACTGTATTCACTTGTATTTATATATTAAATTAGCTCTATATTTTTAAACCAGAGGGATTTTATCTATCCTTTTTAAAAAGTCGATAATCGTTCAGATATTTTATTTAATTTATTTTATGAGTCGATAAGCTTCAGTAATTTCTTAAAATCAAGCAAGGAATGTGATTATTTGATACAATTTCTGTATTCAAAAAATAAAAACATTCACTCTAGATAACAAACCGTGTTGCTGAGGACTTTACAAACATATTATTAACGAACACAAAGTAAGTACACTTCGACCGAACATTATAAGAAAGTATCGTCCCGTGGGAAAATCGAACCACAATCTTGTGCCCAAGCGTTCGCAAACTCTTCCACTGCGCCAACACGGCAATAAAAATAGTCCATATTTTACAAATGTATAAAACGGACTAGTCAAAGTAGCAAGTGTAAAAGTGTTATTTTTACTACAAAAACCGGTTAAACGTGTTTGGATTCGTTTAAAATTATGCCATTTAACTCGCTTCCTGTTTATGGCCTTTTATAAACAATGTTCACGTAATAACTTCGCTACAAAGTCAGTGGATTGAAATACATTCAATGTTTCTTGCGTATCTAATATTGTTCACAAAGTTGCCACTTGTAATGAAATTCTAGGAATCCTTGGCGACTATACACTGGCGACCATCTGGCCCCTATATTATGTTAGAGTATTGAATTTCACGTGTGCACCCGTAAATGGTGCGAATTCTATGCCTAAAATAAATTCTTACAAAACATGGGTAACGTAATGACGACGAAAAGCAACATCTATTTCTATACAACCTTTACTTTTGTAGTAAGTTTGGTGTGATCGTTTTTAGTTTGTTTGTGTGTGTGTGTGTGTTTAGCTAGAGCTGGGTTCAACTTCGTTTTTCAACTAAAATATTTGGTAGCTTTACTAGTGACTGTGATCAGTATTTAACACGAGTCAATAGACGCAGCCACTAGTTTTTTATACGTTGGGACTTATACCTTTTTTAGAAGCCCACCACTGTGATCAATCGTGTGCCTTGAACGGGTACTAAACACAGCTACAAGTACCTACTGCCTTATCCACAGTTTGTGGCTTGGACATGACCAGTCGAAGGCTCGGTGTGCCTCCTGTTCCAAAGGAAATGTATGAAAAACTGATTTCTTTAAATACTATTTTAAGTATTTACACTAAATACCAACCCCTAGTGCCACTTATACTGTTTACGACTTAAAGGAGTTTTCATCAGATATCACAAATTGACTGTTGTTCAATTAAACTTTAAAGAAGGTTAAGTAGCTGTAGTATTCAATAACTGCTTAGTGTTATGATTATGATAATGTGCCAGTCTGATAACGAAGTTCTAAGGACCCGGATGAGGTCTTGGCATTACAGAAGTATATGAGTGACAAATTATCAGATAGGCCATTGACTTGTCTTCCATCCAATAAAAAATGTAATAGTAGTTGAACCTATTAAAACGATACGAAGTATTTCTAGTTCTAGAAAAAAAAACTTAAGAGGATCGGCTCTATCATAGTGCGTATGATTGTCATACCAATGTACCGGACATTGACAATCATTCGTAATACGAGTACGTATCGAGACAATAAGCCTCACTTAAAGATATAGACTAATGGATAACAGTTACACACGAAACATTGAAAGTAAGTACGTATGTTTTCAAAATAATTATAAATCTTCGAAACTCTCAGTTTTGCATGTATTATTAAGTAAAATTCTGGAAGAAATTCGCTAAATAATAGTGAAAACGGCATCAACATACAATACATGGTTAAAATGAAGTTAGCAGAGAAAATAGCGATATTACTTTATATTATTTAGAGATATTTATAGATCTAGTTCAAGTACTTTATCCATAAAGCCTAATGAGATTACCTAAAAGACACACTGCCTTTCCTCTAACCTCTAAAAATCTTTTCACACCCACGTTTTGTATAAAACTTAATGTTTCATGTTGTTTGCACATCAATGAAGTGACGTTAGATATATAGTAAAACAATTTAATATACACATGGTTCGTGTAACGTCGCTTGGTCGTGGACAAAGTGATAACACGTGATTGGCGAGCACGAGTTGGCCCTTAGCTTGTGCATATGCCGTGAGAATGTCGCGTTGTCGATCAACTACTCGTTACATAAAGATAACACGATAATAAGAACCGCATTTTGCTTGTCCTATAACATGATATGGTGCCTAAGTTTTAATACTTTTGTAAATAACATTGACATACCATTTTTTTATTTTCAACATAATATATCATATCAGCCCGTTACTATCCCACTGCAGGTCAAGACCTCTTCTCATACAGAAAAGGTATGAGCATTGATCGTCACGCTTGCTCAAGACGGATTCTTTCTCAGAAGTTCAAGTTTCCTCAAGATGTTTTCTTTCACCGAAAGTCAGGAATGTCCAGATAAACTTAGAAAGTACATATGATTTGAAAAATCACATTGGTGCTTACTTGCTTGGATTTGAATCTCCGACCTCGTGTTTACAAAGCGGGTGCTTTCAACACTGGGCCATCATTTACTTATTTTTATTTTATTTAATACTAATAACATTACTATTCCTTAATCAATATTAAATGGATTAATTAGCACTAAGATACTGTGTGATCTGTCTTATATTTTTGCTGCTTTAAGAATCGACATTTTTTTAGATTTTTTTTTATTATAGCCTATCAAAGTGACTCCACACCGCCTGATGCTTAAGCAGTCAGTGGAATCCAGAAGTGGCGGCCACTATACCAAAAGCCACGTTTTAAACTGCTGGTATGGTGACCTCCACTATAGCGGCTGGGAATGGGGTTAGGGGAAGGGAATGAGGGACGTGAGGAAAGAGGAAAGGGGGAAATTGGACCTCCGGCGCTCTCACTCACCGAACGAAACGCAGTAGTACGGATACTACTACTCTTCAAGTCGATCTTCTATGAGAGGGTAGTACTTCCCCGGACGATCGGGCCCATTCATGCTGAAATCAGCGTGGAACTACTACCATAAGATGTGCAATATGGCATTGTACCATTTATTATATCACTATAAGGCGCTCATGAACTTCAGCATAAGATCAGCTATGTCAGGATGCTCATTGTTAACTATAAGTACCTACCAAATTTAATTACTGAAAATTTATGATCAACATATATCTTTTTAAGAATTTTTTTAATTTGGTTTAATTTTTTTTTTTATTGATAACGATGTAAAGAGTTTTCCAAAAAGTACATAAATATTCGTACTAAAATTATATCGTGAAACAGCTTAGTGCACCAGTGCAAAATCGGTTTATTCTCCAATCATAGGAGGGGTTTATAAAATATTCGTACTAATAAATAAAAAAAATCATTATCATCATCAAAAAGAAGACGGACCACTTACCACTTTAAAATCAAATCCTATAAGTATTATATTCTCTGCTAAAACTCATTTGAGAGTACATTACATTTTAAATTATAAATAAAGTCCCGTATACAAAAATATTAAAACAACAATCATCAAACACATTAACATCGCGAGATATGGGTAAACGTTGTTTTTTAATCGGGGTTAGTTATATTAGTATAGCATACAGAGCGGCGCGGCGCGTACGGCACGCGCGTTTGTTTACGGAAGCTGCCGCCGCCCGCCTCCACCGCGCATACACGCACCGCCCGCCCAGCGGCGTTGCACACACACACCTCTACCGTATGAATGAATGAAACCACTAGGCGATTACGCAATTCACATTACTATACCTTTTTATATCAACATAAACTACCGTCTACGCGTCTAGAAATCATTGGCCAACCAAGTTTATGGCCATTATACCAACCGCCTTAATTGATATTTAAACATTATAGCACCTTTACAGTCATTTATCATGGTTTGTTCAATTACTGGAAATACGGAATACGGCAGCACTTATAACGCAACCTCTTTCCATCACAGGATTAATGTAAAAAGGTTCATTGGTTCCTTTCTACTTCTAGTTTCGTTTTAATTTGCAGGGCACCTATTCAATATGCACATAAAACTGGCGCCACCAGATGTTGAATTGAAAAGCTCTGATGAAAATTTTGGTTTCACACGATATTGACACTTATTACTACACTTATTGACGTTGTAACATTTTGTTTTAAATTTTTTGTCATACGTTTTTATGGACATGAAATAAAGAGGATTTCTTTTTGTTACCCGGAAGGATTTACTTCTGATTTAATTTGCCGCGGGATCCAAAACAAGTCCAACTGACATATAGATTAATACTGGTTTACCTAATCGGATGGGTTTTGTGGAAGGGATAGTCCCGTTAGTGTATCAGGGCTGGGCGACATTGGCGTTTGGTTAACCTAATTATAACTTAGTGAGCACATAATCACTTATTTATATAAATATAAATAAGTGCAATGGCACGTCGTGGTCCGGTGAGCGTACACTGCTCTCTGCTCAAATTATTTCTAACGTCGACTAACAAATTACCTGCCTCGTACATTAAAAACCTTCATAAATTCTAATTTCGTAGCAACTAAAATTGATTATGAAAGTAAAGATAAACTAAAATTATTGTTATATTATACAATACGTTTGCATTTTATTCTAAAAATTGGTATAGATATGATAAATAGTTATTTTTTGTGAGCTATGAGAGTAAACAAGCATGTCGAGTAACGAAATAATGGTAACCGCTAGATTTTAATAGTTTCATCAAGAAAATTTCCTACATACAGATGATATGCAAATTACTATAGTAAAATGGGTTAGATCAAATTGCTTCTTACTGTTTACATCACTAATCTGAATGCTAAGATTGACACGATTACATGTTATATAATAATTATGATGTCAACATTATTACCACTGGATCCTTTCCTCTCAAATTTCATTTACTGCTTCAAACTTACCAAAATGATATTAATGAGATATTATTATATAATCATTTCTTACGATTTTTGAACTGTTTGCTTTGCTATTGATAACTGTAGCAGTATCTACTAAAACAATTACCTGCGAACATAAGCCTAGGTAAGAACATCGTTTGTTCTGTCATCATCGTTCATTTATAGACCAAGTAGATATATATTAGTTGAGATAACAGAGTTAAGTCAGTGTCTCGGTGTAGCGCGACTAGCGACTAGTAGGGCGGTTGCCTAGCAACGGGTCGACGCCAGAGAGCGTCTAGCGCCGGGACGCTGCGGCGCTCGTCGTCGCCAGTGCCGCTCCCAGTCCCGACCGAATACCCCACATACTCCCAACGAATTATAGTTACTTTTCTAAACTTGGTCCGAACACCCGAACATTTTTATATCGGTGCAAATAAAAATTTAATATAATGTGATTAAGTGGTGGATATGAATAATTGTGAAAGTGCTAACAAAGTTCTGTGATAATCTTTTGAAGTGGTTATGTTTACGTGTGTAATTAATAGTCTTTATTATAAATATTAGGATTTGTCTTCTGGTTTATCCGTCTGAATTTCGAATACCAAAATTTCGTAGTTGATTCCTGTACGTTCGATTTCTGTTGATGCTTCTTCTGTTCTACTACGAACCTTCTAAGATGTTTTCAAAATATCATATTTGTTTCTATATGTATTCGTCTGTTGATATACCTCAAATATAGATGTAGATAAGATGTTCTTATAGGTGCATAGGTACCAACTTACTAGTCTAGTGTTAAATAAGTTGCAAACTGTAATATTAGTTGAGAGATAGTTGTAAAAATAAGATAATATAAACAGCAGCACAATACGAGAATTAAAATACTTAAGATAATTGTAATAAATTAGTGATAATTACCATAAGATATTATGGTGCATTGTTTATATTATGATGTTTATTTTTTATCCTTCAGTGAAGAATATTATCGTAGTGAAGATAAGGCCAAGTACCTACATAACCGTCCATAAAGTAACCATATTTAAAGAGACATTTTAATTGTCCGTTCATCTCTGGAAATAGCTATTGAAAGGAAAAAAGCAACTGCGATCAAAAGAGGCGACCGACAGCTCCTCACGATCTTAGTGACCGCTGAATCTTGACAATCTTTTATTTAGATAAGGCACACCTTCGAGGTTATTCATCCTCGCATAAGGCACGCACTTTTTGAGGAAGGTCAGGGTTACCTATTGCTTGATGACGTAAATGCAACAATGCTGTCAAGTGCTTGTTCGTCTTTTCACCAAAAGTGTTAATTCAAATTGATCTGTAAAGTTGTTAGGTTTAATTCTAGTATCCTGTGAAAAAAATGCCAAAATTCGAGGATGTAACCGTGATTGTAGAGTGCAGTATGTAAGCGCGGTTGACGCAGTGCAGCGACAGGGGCGCATGCCTCCGGGCGCCGTCGCCGCGTCGGCCGGTCGGCGACCACTCCATGTGTACTCGCATCATTCTACTCCGCCTGCGGTAAACCGCTCTTTGAGAACATCCTTTGTTTTTATAACGCACACAAAGTTCAGGACTGCTTTTAGCCGAGACAGCAATTTACTATTTCTGTACATGTTCGTTTTGTAGAAATGCTCCTATACTGTAACGTAATCTGAGCAAATAGGTTTGACGATAAAGTTTACAGGGATGAAAATGTTGCCAAGAGTAGGAAGTTTTATATTTACTTAACGTCAGAAAAAAAGATTAATGGTCTGTAAGAAGTACATGCGGGTTGATAAAGATGAGGTGTCGCGTGGTGCGGGGTGGCGAGGCAGCGCGTGCGCTACACCGGCTTGCATTCGCCCTTTGGCGCGCCGTGTTCTACCTACAGCGCGCACCCGAGCAGGCAGCACGACGCCGCCGCTCGCGCAGCCAACCTGCCCACACACGTGACCGACCTGCGGTTTGTCACTACATCCTATTATCATATAATGAAACTTCCGAATCATTATAATATTTTAGTACCTGCATTATATCTCTGTAAAAGTTGCGACATATCGACCTTTTGATATAAGTACCTTATAATTTAAACCTACATACGAATTGTAAAAAAACGTAATAATAGATAACTGAAGGTGTGTTTGGGAGTCGAGATTGAAAGTATAAAAAAATAAAATTAAGTATTTAGTAATTTTACCCAATTTTATTAGCATGATTAATTGATCGTGTTTCATTATCTTTTAAGATAACCAAATAAATAGGTAGGTATAATAAATAGGATTATGAAAATCCTGTTGTCATCTAGGATATGTGATTATGTATGTATGACAGAACAATATCCTTTAAAAGTATTTCCTGCAGCATTTATTCTTAGTTGCCATAGTAGAGGCCACCATACCAGCAGTTTAGAACGATGGCTTATGGTATGGTGACTACTTTTGAATTCCACTGACTGCTTACCATCAGGCAGGGTGAAAAATGCTTGTAGTCTTTCTTTAACTTATTAAACAGAGTTATTAGCCCGAATTTAGGCGTCTTTCATTACCGGAAGAACTACTCCTGTGACACAGTTTATTAAAGTTGTTATCGCATCGCCTCCACAAATAGATATACGCATTCAAAATTCTTACTCACTCTATTTCACCAACACATAAGGAAATTGTATCAATTTACCTATGCGGTTAAGTTAAATAACGAAAGTATACGCAGTGACAAAGTCCTACTACCCGTAAAAGGGCACTAAGAAAGAATCCGTTCACAGATTCTCTAAAGATGTTTAAATAATTTTTTGACTAAATGTTGCGAATGTTTATTTTTCTAGATGGTGAAAATCATGAAAAGTAAATTCGCAACACACACCTTTTTTCTCACGCGTCTTTACCAAATACTGTGTTTTCGATCACGTTTGTGTGCACGAACGATATTTGTTTTGAGTCTGAGTATAATTATTTTCTTGTTCTTCCACATTTGTACAGTCTATCGCAACACAATATATATTGATTTTCGCTACTGCGGACAGCGTAATTTAATAAGAAAATACGTCTATGTTCGGCTTCATAATAAAACCGTCTTAAATCATGTTTGATTTGCAGGCAATGTCTGATTTTCTTGCCGACTGTCCAACTTCATAAATCCTACTAACTTATCTCTTAATTCAATCTGATTCAATGACAATGTTCAACTACTGTCGTCGCTAGAAATATCACAAGACGCTTTCGCCTTTCACCTATAATTAAATTATTTAAATCACACATAGCTCGTATTACTCAAAGGTATTAGATGATGAACTCAATGTCACACATCTATAGGTAGTACATACAACAATATTTCTGGGAAACGAAATCCTATAAGGTGCCGCGCCGACATTGAGAAAAACTGACAAGGATTAATTTACTGCTTTTGATTTCATTTTAATGACGGCCGGCCTCGACTGGGGATTTTAAAAGATATTTTGCAACTAGTGACAATAATAGCAAGTTTGTTAGAATAACTTTAATCTAAGATCGTTTTTATGATAGACTAGCTGTTGCCCGCAGCTCCGCCCACGTAAATGTCAACATCGCATATTATTATTATTTATAAAAGAATTTTTCTAAAAAAAACGTAGCCTAAGTTACTCCAGTTAAGTTATTACATCAGCTACCTGCTAATAAAAGTCCCGTCAAAATCGGTCCAGCCATTTCAGAGATTAGCCGGCACAAACAGAGAGACAGACAGACAAAAATTGTAAAAAAATATTATTTTGGTGTATGTACCGTATATATATTCATATACAGGTAGTAAAAAACGGTTATTTCAATATTACAAACAGATACTCCAATTTTATTATATGTATATAGACTAGGCGATTTTCACGTTCTATTTTGCTATCGTTATTTAAAACTTTCAATTTCTGTTACCTGTTTAACATAGGTAACTAATAAAATACGACCAAAACGATAAAATCGTTTTTAAAATTAAAAGAAAATAATTTTAAGAGTATGATCCGTTTAAAGAAAACGTTGTGGTAAAATTGACTTTAACATAATTTTGCTCTATTGTTCTAGACTCGTGCGGTGAGTGCACCCGCGACCCCCGCTGCTACAACATTTGCCAGAGAACAGGTGTGTACTTAAAAAAGTATAATGAATAACAACAAATTATAAATTAAAGTGCCTGAAATAATATTCCTTAACGCAGAAACATAAAAAAATATAACAACATTTATACATAAAACCATTTTTTATTTAAATTCTCTTTACATTTATGTAAATACTAGCTTTTCGCGGCGCGGTTTCGCCCGCGTCTTTGCATATTGCTCTGCTCCTGTCGCCATTAGTGTGATGTTACATAGGCTTATAACGTTTCACAGGAACTGGGCTATCATACATAAAAATAATTATTTAAATACGACTGGTAGTTCCAGAGATTAGCGCGTACAAACAAACAAACTTTTCCGCTCTATATAATATAGTATAGTATAGACTACATAGTATACCTACGCAACACTTAGCTCAAATTAAACTCATTTGATGTTGTATGTGTTCCATCCACAAACAATATAATTATGAAAGTTCCAGATTTTACGAAGTTAATAGTTAGCCAGTGTGTTGCCTAACATTTCGTACATTATCTTAGCTAAGAGGACCTTGAAGAACATTTGACTCGTCTTCTGTGATATTTACACATATAGGAAAGGCACTTGCCTCGTAGAAATCGAAAGTAGTGTGTGTGTGTGAGCGTGCGTGCGTGCGTGCGTGCGTGCGTGTGTGCGTGCGTGCGTGCGTGCGGGCGTGCGTGCGTGCGTGCGTGCGTTCAGTACCACGAGCACCTTGTAGCTCCCTCTTTAAATACTAAATTTTAAAAAAACTTCTAAAATTGATAGCTCGATGGCTTTTGTTTACGGTCATACATTGCTAACTTATAAATACTCCTTGCTTGTTTGCCTGGTAGAAATCGCTCTTAGCGACAAGTTTAAATAATAAACAATAAATAAATACTCATTCCTATTCTTATTCTAGTAGATATTGTTGTCACTGGTTCTTTGTTCATTACTGGTGCATTTAGCTTACGTAAATATGAATATTCTAACGAATAAATTTTTGATTTAAACAAGTTAAAAAATAATCAAAACTGATTTTTCTGTTTAGATAGAGTCTGGTTTCGACCAGACGCTAATTAAAATATTTCCCCATAGTAACTGTATATTATAAACAAAATTTAACATCAAATGTATTAGTAAACGGTTCATTGCTAGACTAAACGATATCAATGTCTGACATCATTAGTCACTAGTCTTATGTAATCTGTTTCCAACCAGAACAAATCAGAAATGAGTATTGATTAACGTAGGTACATTTATAATGTTAATATTAGGTAATTAATAAATAATATTAACATTATAAATGTGTGTGTGTGCATGCGTGCGTGCGTGCGTTTGTGTGTGTGTGTGTGTGTTTGTGTGCGCGCGTGTGCGTGTGCATGTGCGTGTGCGTGTGCGTGTGCATGTGCGTGTGCGTGTGCGTGTGCGTGTGCGTGTGCGTGTGCGTGTGCGTGTGTGTGTGTGTGTGTTTAGGCATGTAATTCTCCTATCATGCTCGTAATAAAGATAATCCTGACTCTTCAATTGTGTAATGTGTATATCCGTTAATATGTGTTTAATATATAAAAACAATTTCGACTATTGTGTTGTTGTCCGTAGCTAAGAACATGATAGTAGGTTCACAATATAATAAAAATTGTTCATTTAACTAAAAAGATAATACAAACATTGCAAGTTCAATACGAGTACGTCAGCAATGTCGATAGGGTCCAATAGTGCGGAAGTAAGGTTCGCCTGATGTGAATTAGAGAACAGGCTTCGAGCCTTACAAAAAATATCTAGAATCTGTTTGTTTTAATTTACTGTCATATCAGAACAAAAATGTATATTTATTGATATCCGCGCCATACAAAAAAATTATAAAATAGTTGACTAAAAAAATTAACATTCGTGTTTTCTCTTTCCCTTTCTTCTAATTCTAAATCTTAAAATGTTCATGAATGTTGAAATGATTTTCATATCAATAAAATGTCCAAAACGTAAATTCCAAACTTGGAATGTATTTTATTTAACCGATAAATTACGTTTACATCGAACACAATGTCAATTACAATGTTTTAACAGACCAACGTTCTAGTAAATTGCGAGAGCTTAATTTTCCGTAATTTGAACATTTACCATAATTTAACAGTATTAAACGATTTTATGGACCATCAATACAAATAAACGTCTTCGAGCTCAAATAGCCTTAATTTACTTTGCATTGATAGGCTTACGCAGTAACTTTACTAATCGGATTAAATGCATTGAGATTCGAGGTGAAGCATGCGGAGTGAGTAGCTTAGCGTCGCTGTGTCGCCAGCGCCTACGCGCCGCTTGAGACACTTTCACAGTATAACAACGCGCCTACAACCTTACTTTTGTTAACAACACTTAAAAGAAAGCCAAATCAAACCTTTTCTTTAACCGATTGTCTATTTATTACTATTACATACTTAGCTCAGTAGTGTTGACAAAGCAATTCAACGCCATTATAATACAGTACAGTAAGCGCAGCGTTATTCTAACTTTGGTTGTACTTATAAAATCGGAAATTTTGACAAGATTAGCTATATCGTATATGTTTTGAAAGATCCGACAAATGTTTAGAAGTCCTTCACACTTCACACCCGGTGGAACACGTGTTGCAGCTTAATCTAGAGGGGTCCCAAAATAGCTCCTTGTAAACGTCTTGATAACTACGCCTTTAAAGACGTGATTATGCACTGGTGTTATTGAAAATTGATATTGGCATAGGACATCAATATCTCATAAACCTTTCGCCTAATATATTTATGATAACGACTGGCGCCATATTTTATAGTACCTAATCTCCTGAGTACCAGTGTTAAAAAGTACATTATGGAAATTATATTTTATAGATCAAAAATTAATATGAGCTTTAGGGCCGGCACCGACTGACGGCATGACATGGCACGTAACGGCAATGGATTTTATTTTAGATCAAGTTATATTTATCTTTATTTCATCGTGTTTAGAATTCATATTACTTTATTTCGATATAATTATACTGCACCATTCCGGGGCGTGCCACAATACATCGCGGTGGACCGCAGTATGCCGCGACACGTCGTCCTGCCTTCGGCGAATGGCGCTCGGTCTGAGCTGGTTGCGGAGGCAAGAGAGATCCATCTGCATCAAACGGGCAGCATCGCATCGCACAGGAACGAATGTGAACGCATGCGGCCACATGGGATCGCGTCCGGCAGGATGTTGACATGCCCATGACTGGCCGGTTCCTTATGGCCGGAGCGCTTTGCTTGAGAACGTATCCGTTTCTACGCCTATTCAATAGTTTTGAACATTAAGTTTTAACGTGTTCTATTTTTTTAAATGGTTGAAGTTGACGTAGTACTGTTGGCTATTGCATTATATTTACTTATAATTTTAAAGAAGAAGAAGAAATAATTAAAAATAAATTAATTTTATTAAATAATTGTAAATTACACCTTCGACACGCCTTCGAGCTGACGCGGCGGCATCCGAACGGAGCACGTGGACGGAGCCAATCGCGCGTCGCGGTATACCGTCAGCTGCGTACGTCCGCCGTACGCACCCGCGGGCAGTCAAGCTGCTATTTGCGTGACTTGCTAATATACTTTAAACACTGTATACAAGATTAATTGCGTTTAAAGATTTTAAAATGTGATCCTGGTCGATGCGATGATGTCCGTTCGATCGAGATGAATCTTAATATATATTATATATCTTTGCCCTCTCTAAATAAACGAAGGGACGTGGCACGGCACGGCGTACTTCGGCGTGCCGTGTCGTGCCGTTCCGTGCCGTGCTGTGCCGTTCCGTGCCGTACCGTGACGTGCCGTGCCGTGCCATGCCGTCAGTGGGCGCCGGCCTTTACTCTTACACCCACATTTCAAAGTTAACTGTATTAATTATTATGGTTGTAGGATGTCCAAATGATACGTTTCATCTATCATTCATGTTCATTGACGTGAGTCAGAATGTGATGATGTACAACAAACACTAATCGTCGGCTATATACACTTATTTTAAGATCAATGGAATACTAGTTTCTTTCTTAGTATCGATGAGCGAATGATTGTTTTCTTTATATTCCCTTTTTAACTTTCAGTTTGAATTCATTTACTGGGAACACTATATTTTTATAGAACTAGAAAGAATATTTAAGATTATATTTAATAATTACTTAATAGAGCAAACAAATAATAATAAATAAATAACAAATAAAAGTAAAAGTACTTTACTTACGTTAGTATTCTACCTAACTATATTAACTTGCGCCTTAGATTATGACCGAGTCAAGCAACTGTAGATACTATTGTCCTGCCGCAAAAAGTAGAGCAACTTTTCTAAGCTCTTTAAAAAAGTTGATTAAAGATCGGCTTACCCGTATGATAATTAAAAGTTGAGATAAAAGTAGCGTGTACGACTGGCATGTCAAGGTTTTTGGTTTATCTTTAGTACTACAAGGCTTTTGGCTATAATATTTTTCTCTCGAGATATCCCCATTTCTCTGACTCATTAAATAGGTTATGTCCGGTATACATAAATTAAATAGGTTCACTCATAATAAAATTTGTGCGAGGTTTCTTTTGTGTGTTCTGTCATCAATGTTAATCCTGACTTACAGAAGGTACCTTAATGGATTTGTGGGTGGGATGGTCCCTTAATAAGTTCGAAACTACGAGTATATGGTACGAGTTCTTATTGTTAGTTAGACAATTGAGTTTGAGAGAAAGACGTAAAATATCTAGTTTAAATGATCGTATATATTACGAGTTCTTAAATGAAAGTATTATTGTCATGAATTTATTCGCTTTAAAGATATATGTGATCTTCTACAGGCTGGCTCCCGATCAGCAAGTTACCCAGGCGGTTCCGGAACCAGGTTGGATTTATGCTACGTCGCCGAACGTATGCTGGCACTACACCTGCCTGAACGAGATGCACACGCAGAAGCTCAGGCCGCTCATATGCTCACCAATAAACATGGAGAACATTTCATGGTAAGAATCTTTAATAATTAACTTAACTCTACCTACTAGATGAAAGGGCAATATTTGCAGCAAGGCGTTTTGCGTAATAAAGCCAATAGGACTACTTATTAAGGAACAATAAATGGAGCAAATAATATCCACGATTGTGTGGACGTCTATTATCAGGTTGCTACCTGTTCCGCCATGATCACCGTAGATAAATAAAATCTTCCTCACGTTTTATTCATTGACCATGCATGACAGTACTGTTACATACAAAAAAAAGAGTGTGTGTACTCATGTACGCACGTAAGAAGTTATACTTCTTTGGCGTAACAATCCAAAAATACTAAATAATATCACAACGCATACATACATATATATTTGAATTGATATAAACGCCAATATATTTTTTATTTATTCACACTGATTATTTGTACTGATACGACACACAAAGATTCGCAACTAACTTCAGGGTGTAAAAGGTTCGCAACTAACTTCAGGGTGTTGGTTTTTTCTGTCGGTGTGCGCGCGCATCGTAAAAATTCACTCTCATCATTTTTTCCCAATCGCGCCAAAAGAAGTATAACTTTAAAAACCTGTATGTAGCACAGGTTTTTCAAACCCATTTCAGGCACCAGTCCTTCGCAAATTATCCTAGTTCTACTACCTGTATTTTAGCATAAGCCAGACAATTTGTGAAGAAAAAAAAATCAATTTATTATTATTATTATATATTATACATTATCGACCGTTGCTTGCACCCGCCGACTATACCTGGCTGCGACTCCGTTATGCCTAATATCCGTATTAGACATCGTGATGTCCGTGCGGAACTAAGATCGCTCGATGTCCGAAAAGCCAGCGGACCGTATGCTATTCCAGCGGTGGTTCTCAAGAAATGCGCAGCGGAGTTGTCTCCTTTTTTTTTTTTTTTTTTTTAAGAGGGGAAATGCATTTACGCATACCTCCTCGTCCGGGGAAACGAGGTGGCTATGTCGGACTCGCTGGCCTAAGATGGTAGGTGGCCGAAATACCGACTAAAACCCCCCTGTGCACCTGCTTTCGCCTTAACGGATAGGCCGCCGGAACTTGATACTACATCAGCGGCCTACCCAGCGCCAGCCCGCACCGTGCGGGCACCAACACCTGTGACAGCGTCCGGGTGCACCAGGAACGCTGTCCCTACATGGAAGGTTGCGGATAGGGGTGATAGGCCCCGCTCCCCCACCGGCAACCCCACTAAGGCGGCATCGCGTGCGCGTATGCGCGCCGACGGCGCCCCGTTCGCCGGCGGCGGATCGGATCAGCGAGAAGACTTTCCTGCCTGAGCCGCTCCGCCGCCTCCTTCTGCGAGATGACGTCCTCACAGAAGGATGCGATCGCACTCCAACATCTATCGCTACCGGCCATGGAGCGAAGCACGGCCGGCAGCGACAGATCGACGCCGATGACTGCGACGAGGTCCCGACGCTGAGACGCCCACGCCGGACAAGACTCCAGTGTGTGCTGCGCCGAGTCGTCGTCGCAGTCACAGTGGTGGCAGGCAGAACACCTCTCCCTCCTCGCAACTTTGTGCAGGTAATGACCGAAGCAACCATGCCCGGTCAACACCTGCGCCAGTCGGAAGGAAAGGGTCCCGTGCTGCCTCCCAACCCACAACGACAGAATCGGCTGGAGCGCTTCCACGGTCCTAAAACCGGCGCGCGGTGTCTCCAGCCGAGTGGACCACTTGGCCATCATGGCCACGCGGGCGGCCTCGCGCCACTCGCGAATTTGTTCGGGCAGAGGAGACCGCCTTTCTGCCCGAACTTGAACTGCACGCCTATACACATCGGCGAGCACTTCCGCCTCCAAATCCCACGGGGGTGTTCCGGCTAATGCACACGCCGCGTCTGCCGACACGGTGCGGTAGCCGCGTATGGCCCTGACCGCCATGACACGCTGCGGTCTGCACAGTCGCAGCCTATTCTGGGTGGTCAGAGACTCTGCCCACACCGGTGCGCCGTAAAGCGCCATCGACCGGACCACCCCCGCGTAAAGCCGACGACAGGTGACGCTGGGACCGCCCAGGTTTGGCAACAGCCGTGCCAAGGTGGACGCAGCCCCCTCCAGCCTCGGCGCTAGTTGGCCGAAGTGCTCGTCGAAGAGCCATCGCCCATCCAACACTAAGCCCAGATACTTTATCTGGGCTTGCACCCGTACGAGGACCGAACCAACTACTATCGAGGCGCCAGCTGGTGGACCGCGGCGGGGCCCATGGAACAGAAGGGCCTCGGTCTTATTAAGGGCCACCCTAAGCCCTAGCGCCTCAATACGCTCGACCACCTGAGAGACACCAATGGTGGCCAGGTGGGCCGCCTCTTGAAAGTTACCACCCCGGGCTGCGACAAGTGTATCGTCAGCGTAACAGAATACGCTCAGCCCGAGGGGAAGGGTACCACGCAGGACCCAGTCATAGCCGATGTTCCACAGGAGAGGGCCAAGAACAGACCCCTGTGGAACACCGGCCGTAATCACCTTGCGCGTGACGCCTCCATTTCGGTCCTCGTACAGGACGCTCCGTCGCTCGAGGTAGTCTGCCACCAGCAACCTGACGTATGCGGGCACTCCATGAAACCGGAGCGCCTCCCCGATAGTGCTGAATGGCAGACTGTTAAATGCGTTGGCGATGTCCAGTGACACCGCCAACAGCACACCTCTGGAGCCTACAGCATCCTCCGCCGCGGCCTTCACCGCTAAAATGGCGTCGACCGTCGAACGTCCGGCACGGAAACCAAACTGGGCGCTCGACAGATCGGGGCCGACCTCGTTTAGGTGCTGGACGATGCGGGCAGCGAGAATTCTCTCCAGCAATTTACCCGCCTCATCCAGCAACACGATGGGTCTGTAGGCTGCAAATGAGTCAGGGGCTCTTCCCGGCTTGGGTAGGAGCACCAGCTTCCCCATTTTCCAGGACTCAGGGAACCTTCCAGACACCAGGCAGGCGTCGAAGAGGTCCCTGAGGCTGCCCCCCATGTGGTCAAGGATCAGTGCCAACACACGGGCCGGAATGCCATCCGGCCCAGGGGCGGTGTTCTTAGAACGAATTCGCTGAACAGCCGCCCTCAACTCCGCATCTGTGACAGGTGGAGCATTTTCACGGGCCTCCCAGACTTCAGCCTGAGCGGCCATCGCCGGAGGCACGTGCTCCGCCTGTTGCGGGAAGAGACCCTCGACCACTTGCGTGAGGAAGCTGAGCTGGAGAGACTCGGTAAGGGGGGGACCCCGCACGCGGAGCTTGTTTAGCGCCGCGCGGTAAGGGCGGCCCCAGGGGTCACGGTCGAGTCCCTCCAGCATCTGCTTTCTTGCGTTTTCTTTGGCGCGATAGATGGCCAGCTTGAGGGCCTCCCGAGAAGTGCGGTAAGCCTCGTATAGCTGGCCATCCCTATCGTCATCGCGGCGACGCCGCCGGCTGCGGGTGTAGGACCTTCGGGCACGGATACAGATTGCACGGAGATCCGCCAACTCCTGAGACCACCAATAGACCTCCCTCCTGGGAGGCCGACGTCGGACACGCGGCATTGCCGCATCGCAGATCTGCGTAAAAGCACTGCTAACGCAGGTAGCCGCAGCGTCTACTCCCTCGGAGGGAGGTGGTGAGGACAGCCAAGCCTGAACGATGGCTGCCTCCGCCAGTAGGTCCCTATTCAAACCACCCACAGCCCACCGCGGAAACCGGGAAGCTCTGCCTGTCATGTGACTCCTACTGGGGTCCTGGGTGCTCCGGGAGAGCTCTACTCGGATGTACAAATGGTCCGAGAGAGTCTCGACCTCTTCCAAGACGTGCCAGTTTCTTACGCGTGCTGAGACGGCAGGGGTAGCGAACGAAAGGTCCACTATCGACCCACCCCGCTGCCTAACGCACGTATTGGCGGTGCCTCTGTTTAAGAGACAGAGGCCCACCGAATCAGCCCACTCCTCGACCGCTCTGCCGCGGGCGTCAGTCCTAGGGGATCCCCACGCCTGCGATTTCGTGTTAAAGTCCCCCAGAACTAAAACACGGCGCAGTGCCAAACGCCGTATCGAGGCCTCCAGGGATGTAAGGAAGGCCTCGAAATCCGCCAGACTCCGGTTGGGGGAGAAATACACTCCGTAGAGCAGGATTCCGCCCCATTCGGCAGCGACGTATCCCGAGCCCTTGTCTCTGGGCGACAAGGGCGGGGAACGAGGTGCCGTGGAGCTGACGATTGCCACGGAGCTGTCCCAGTCACCCACCCAGTTTGGACGGGGAGGAACGTAATACGGCTCCGCGGCTACAGCCACGCCTATCGACCACTCTGCCATGGATTGCAGGAAAAGGTCCTGCGCACCAGCACAGTGGTTAAGATTCGCCTGAAGGAGGGTGTAAGAGTCGTCCATTATTGGGACACTGTTGCGATGTCCTCCTCCATCCGCGACGGCGGTCGAGTAGTACCGGAAGCAGCCGGGGTCGATTGGCTGGTTCCCGGCTTGGGCTTAAAAGCTTGAGAGGGCGGCTTGCATCCCTCACGCCCCATCGCGTGATTGGCGGGCCGATTGGCCGCTGCACATATAGGGCAGCGGGGAGCGGCGGTACAGTCCGTCGCTCTGTGCCCTGGTCCAGCGCAGCGATAACACAGATCGCTGCAGTCGAGGCTACTGGTACAGGTAGCACGCACGTGCCCCGTGGCCATACACTTGAAGCACCTTGCTGGCCGGGCCGCTAGCAAGGTGACTCTAGCTGAACTCCAACCCACAAGGAGTCTGCCGGCAGTGGCCAGACCGTTGGCCGCCACGACAGGGCATTGCGCCCACACAGCTCCAACACCCCCTGGACCAGGGCGGATGGCGCCAACCTTGACGGCTTCCGGGGCGCAGCCAGTGGTAGCTATAATCGCCTCCCGGACCTCGTCAGGTGTCACCGAGTCGTCCAGACCGGAGATGCGCACTTCCGCACATTTGATGGGCCTGGCGACTTTGACGCCATCCTCCGCCGCAAACAAACCTCGTAGCCTCTCGGCTACGACGTCAGCCGTTTTGTTTCCGTCAGCGCCGGGAAACTCCAAAATTCGAGCCCCGGTGCGAGCAAGACGAGTCCTTACGCCAGTAGGGCCCAAATCTGCTACACTAACTCGTTCCCGCGCCTGCTTGAACACGGATGCGTACGAGAGACCACGCTCCAACGCCTCCGGTGCCACCGTGATCACCACGGCGGCCGACTTGGGTAGCTGGAGCCTCCCAGGCTTTTTCTTTGCCGCTTCTTTGGCGGCAGCCGCTACTTTCGCAGCGCTCCTCTTCTCGCGTCTCTTCTGGCGCTGAGCCTCTTCTCTCTCCCCGACTGCCTGCCAATCCTCACCAGTAGGCGCAGAGCTACTGGCAGCAGAGGTACTCACCCGCGCACTAGGACCGGGTGCCACCATCCTGTTGCTTGGCACAGGCGCCGAAACGCGAGAAAAACCCGCTGGTGCCTTTGAAGGTAGGGGCGGAAAGTCCCTCTGAGACTTCGGAGGGGCTTTGGGAAGCACCTTCTTTCCACCCGGGGTCCCGCATCCTGATGCACCCGTGGGCACCGACGTCGATGCCACAGCCGCAAAGGTCCTGCCGGCTGGTGCCGAACCTCCACCCACAGACAGCTGACGTCTGTCTGCAGCCAACGGCGGACGGAGGCGTGGTTCTAGAGGCAGCCTCGCCTCCAGACTCCCCAGACGTGCGTCAAGCATGGTCCCGACGGAAACCATCACTTGACGCAGCTGTGCGTCAGTTAATGAAGAGCGCTGCTCCTCTGCCGGGGCAGAACCGGCTTGAGTCTGCCGCACGGCAGACTTCAGTTTGCCAAGCTCGGCGCGGAGCTCGGCGACCTCCTCCTTTAGGCGGTCGTTGGCCGCCCTCAAACACTTTGTCTCCTCTGAGGTGGTACGCTCCGCCAGCGTCTGTACCACGTCCTGGAGGTGAGAGGCCGCTTTTTTGAGGGCACTAACAAAAGTGCCCTTGAGGTTTCGACTTTTTGTGGCCACCGTAATGATGGCGGCCACAGAGTCTTCAGCGGATCGAACGAGATCCGGTGCCTGTTCGGTACCAAGACCAGGCACCTGGACCGTCTCTAGAGGCTGCGTTACGCTGTCTTCTGCAGCGCGTTCTCCCTCTTCACGTGAGCGGGCGATCAACTCCCGCCTGTTAAAGACATTTTGGGCCCTCGGTAGAGCCGCCGTCTGCGTCGGTGTTTCTGTTGCGAAGGATGTTAGACCGACAATTGGTGCGCCAGGTCTGCCTCTGCCCTTCCGCACGGCTGGTACTTTAGCCATCGGCGCTGTGCTGGAATCTCCCCCAGATCCAGACTGAGTCTTTGGGGGGCGGCGCTTGCGCTTGTTCTTCCTCTCCTGCGTCCCTGAGACGCAAACCAAGACGGAATCCGTATCGGACTCCGGCAAATCTGTGCCCGATTTTTCGCGCGGCACTGCGCTGACAAGATGGCGGTTGCCCTCCCCAGAATACGAAGGGCTGACGGAGCGCGAGCGCCCCGTGAGGGATTCTCCGGGCGATAGACGCCCGGTACCCTCCTGGGGTAATACAATATTTTTTGCCGACATCATAGTTTTTTTGGACAGTTTTACGCCATGTCATAGGGCGTGCTACAGTTTAACGTCATGTAGGGGACGTCCTGTTGGTTCCTCTTAGCTTCACCGTGGAAAAACGTTCCACGGCTACTAAGCCCCCACGCCACGACAAGGCGGGAACCCCCCCGTGGGGGAGCGGAGTTGTCTCCTGCATTAACCCGCCTGTACCGCCTATCTTATTCCTCGGGAATGGTGCCGGAGGCTTGGAGAGAGGCGAATGTTCAACCGATTCCCCAAAAAGGAGATAGGTCCGAGCTTGGCAACTATCGACCCATTGCTGTCACCTCAGTTCTCTGCAAGGTGCTTAAGTGGATAATAAACGCCCAACCAATCCGCTACCTAGAGGGTCAGAGGTCCTACGTTAATAAGTAACGGTCAATATGGCTTTAGGTCGATACGGTCTACGGGTGAAGCTATGGACAGGCATAGAGAGTCTTTGGCCATCAGCCATGACATAACCAAAGCCTTCGATAGAGTCTGGCACCGTTCGCTTCTGTCCAAGCTTCCAGCATATGGTCTACTACCCCAGCTGTGCAACTGGATTGCCGCATTCCAATATAAGCGTCGCATTAGAGTTCTTGAGTAGAATCCGAAGTGGTCTCCACCACTTCTGGATTCTACTGTCTGCTTACCATCAGTCAGAGTGGGGTCACTTTAGTACACTAATTTAAAAAAAAAATGGTTTATAATATCATTTTTGATAATTAATTACCGTTTGTGATTGATATAACTTGTCAAGCATGTTTTTAATTGACCTAATGCATACATCATTTAGTTGTTGTTGTTTGTTACATCCATACATATACCTATCTGTTATATTAAAGCGAAAGAGTTTGTTTATTTGTTCGTTTGAACGCGCTAATCTCTGAAACTACCAGTTGGATTTAAAAAAATCTTTTTCAATCCAACTGGCGTTATATATATATATATAGATATAGGCTATGTAACATCACACTACTGGCAGTTAGCAAATACGCGGGTGAAACCGCGCTGCGGTAAGCTAGTACTATACAATATAGTTCGATCATTTGATATCAAGTGCAATTTGTAAAAGATTGTGGATTATATTGTACTAGACGTCCGCCCTTGCTTCGCTTCGATATCAAAAGTTTATTCGGTTTCACAAAAAACGCCTACATAAAATATGATTACATTATTACCTACCTGTGAAATATTATTGCTAAGTATACTGCAAATTACTGTGTTTTGTATTGCAAATTTACAAATATTAAAATATGAAACATAATAAAATATAGCTTACCGTTACCCGCGTCATTTATTGATTTCTAAAGGTGAAAGTAAATATTTTTAAAATCGGTAAACAAACATACAAAAAATCTAATCTGTTCTCTTTATATTATTAGTTAAGATAATCCTGAGCCTCGTAAGCAATTGTTATTATGGCAGTTAAACTTAAGATACGAAGGTTCTGTTTAAGCCCAATGTTTATTGCTACACGAAGGACTGATTGTCCATCCGTTATGCGTTTAATGTAGCCACCGATTAGATCTGACCTGTATCATTATCTTAACCTATGCTTCAAGAGTCAAAGATCGACGGCAATGATTGCCTGATTATAGCTTAACTATGACAGTCAGTTCTGTTAGCTAATAAATGAATTTGTTTATTATTATGTCTTGGCAAATAAACATAATATTATCTCTTCATTATTTTTCAGTCTATTCTTGTGTCCAGCAGTGGACGTCTTTCGGCTGAATTGATGATGATCCCTTTCATGCCGATTTATATATTCATAAGTAGCTATGAAATTGTATTAGTGTATACCTTACGGTAGTCACAATTTAGGTGACAATGATAACGTGCTTTGGATTTAAATAGACTTAATATATTGTTACGACCCTAGCTGCACGGTTATTGGCTCTGAAAATGGTTTTAGTACTTACGTAACTGCAAATTAGCAAATAAATAGGTACTCTTGTATATTTAATTGTTGAAGTTTGATGTTGTCTCGATGACCAAGCAGAAGAACAGAAGAGAAGTAGAGAGAGCGCCATATGATGTGCTGCCTTTTATACGCTTGGTTACATAGTAATTTTTGATAGAAGTATTATAGGATAAAAACATCTATAGTATTATATTTCTTAATTTATAATATTTTAGTATATTTCTACAAGTTTGATGATAAAACATATCGCTTTACAACTGACAATGTTTCGATGCCTAAATTAGCATTTAGAATAAAAATGATTAAAAACTAATTTCTAATTTCATGCTCCTTCATTCCAGGTGTTCGAAGTAAGTGGTGGCGACGGTGACGGAGCTCGACTGGCTCGCGGAGTATTCGGTCGCGCGAGATCTCTTGGCTGGGCTGGTGAACTAGCGCCACCGTTAGAACGCCTTTGTGCCGCTTGCAAGCATATAGAAAGCTGGCTTGCTGCACACCCGAAAAATGTTGCTATTTTGTTGGCATGGTAAGTGTGATTGACGATTATTTTGTAAACATTATTAGATTCATAAATCGGTAGCCAGTAGTATGCCACTTGTTAGAAACTTAGGTTGGAAAATAATACGGCACATACTATAATGCACTACACAATACCTTTATGACCAACGCTTCCTACCGGGCGAGGCTTATGTCCAGGTGCAAAACATCATCTGGCTGATAGTAACGCATGATACCTAGATAGCCTGATGTACAAACTTTTTTCTAGTCTAACATAGTTCGTGCACCTTACTAAATTAAATCTCTCGAGCCATAGAACTTGTTCCCTAGGGCGATAGCTCCCAGAAATTATTTTAATTGTGTTAACATAAACTTTATTTTTATATTGCAGGGGTAACAGAGAACGTTTGGGTGTGTTAGTGGCGGCCTACATGCACTATTCAGCGATATGCGGCGCTCCAGAACATGCACTGGACAGATACGCGATGAGAAGATACCTCGACGATCGAGTGCCTGTTTTCCAACTACCTTCTAACAAACGGTAATATATTAAGTTGTCGTTGTAAATGTAGGTTTAAATTTGGTAATTATGCATCGAAGAACAAGTATCTTACTTTCCTACCCAATAGAAAACAAAAAATCCCTAATATCACTACAGGACTAAATTCTTAAAAAGCTTTAATTACCTACTTTAGTGAGTCTCATGTGGGATATAAATAAACAATGGGATATATAATTTTACGAAAATTTTTACTGTGCCCTTTCGTTCTATGCCTTGTAAATTCAAAAGGCAATATATTATGGTTTCAATCACCATACTAAAAATCAGTTATTAGATTAGACTTACGACCATTGTGATCTATCTGTAACCATCTTAGTACTACATCAGTGATACTGCCGTCTACCACAATTTACCGGCAAAGTAGGTAATTCACAGGGGATGTGTGGTATCATGGCACATATTATATGACCCAATCACGATCCACATATTAACAAATTTCATTTTCATGCTCGTATTTTTTGTATACAGGTACATAGACACATTCGCTGGTCTTCTAGCCGGACAGATCAGAGTCAACGCGGCGCCGTTGCATCTGACTCACGTCAGCGTAGCAGGCTCACTCGCTTCACCTGCCACACCCACCATCGCCTTCCTCAAGATCTATGAAAACTTCGTCTGCGTTTATACATCAGGTAAAAAAAATTATTGCAATCCCTGAAATAAATAAGTACTGCGAGTAAATTAAAAACTTACACATCCACTAAACTATTTTATATTTAGCTTTAAATATTACAAAAATAGTATATAATATAAGTAGCTACAAGCTACGAATACACAACTGATGACTTTTTACGAACTCTGAGTGCAGAGCAGTGTTTTTGTGCGGCCATATAAAGAGGTCCCAGAATAAAACCTTGTGGTACTCCCACATTAATTGTTAAAAATCGTAAAGTAAAGATAAATATCAGTCAGTTCTTATATTAGCCTAACAGGGAATGATTTTTCTCTGCTTGACAATAAACCGCTGTAGTTCAACAGTGCTGGCAACCATGTTAATTGTATTTGTATCAAACTAATAAATGCTGGATTCCTCTATTGCTTATACAGTCATAAAAGTTATTTTTACAGTCCTATTATTATTATAAATGCTAAAGTTTGTATGTGTGTTTGTTTGTTACCACCTTTGCCTAAACGGCTGAACCAATATCGGTAAAATTGGTATGTAGATAGATTCGGTGCCGGAGACAGACATAGCCTACTTTTTATCCCGAAAATCGACCCGGTCCGGTTCCCTAAGGGATACAACAAAACATATTTTATTTTATTTTATTTATTTTTATTTAAAAAACTTCACATACATACAGTATATAGGCGGACTTAATGCTAAAGGCATTCTCTACCAGTCAACCTTTTGAGGTGGTGCAGAGAAACAAAGTAGGTGCACAAGAAGTTACACAGTTTTAATAAAAAATTAAAGTAAAAATTCTAATAAAACATATTAATTATATATTTATATCTAATACTTAAACATACATACATGTAATAGTCTGTATACACATAAATAAACATTATTATAAATTAATAAAATAAATACATATTTATACATACATATACTCGATTATCGAGATGATTTTACGCGCTAGTATTTATCATAATTCCTTACTTGTGTTGACAGGCCTGTACATGGTAAACGGCGGTGGCTGGACTGTGGGAGTGGGTCGACTGGCGCTGCGTGGCGACGTGCTGGTGCGCGCGTACCGTCGCCCGGCGCATGCGCACAATACACGGCGCCATCTTGTGTTCGCCTGTCAGTTCCACACGTGCGCCGTCGCCGACCACACGCTCTCCTTCACTAAGCAACAGCTAGACCATGCTGTGCACGGTAAACACATTGCATGATCCTCACACATGCAGGTCCTCGTTGTAATAGCAATTAGGATATTGCTACATGAATTTCATAAATTTCATATAGGCTGTTGCAAAGACTTAAAATATATTTTTCTTGTAACCCATACCCACCGTTGGGTAATGGTCTACCAGTTTTGTAATTCTTCTTCTCTAAGCATTATGATGTTATGCCAGTCCAGGCCTAGGTAACTTGTCCTGCCAATGTTTCTTAGTTGCTCCTCTTTGGCAGTGACGGGTGTTACGTACAGGACACCTGTCGTGTAATTATTATACGAGCCAGGCCTGGTAAAATGTATACTTATACTACTAACCCACAATTCTATGATATGACTTAAGAATATAATATAATTTCTATGTACAGAAATGAATAAATAGATTAAAATACTTTAAACAACCTTTAGTTTCGGACTGTGAATCAAATTTCAGTAACCGAAAAGAAAGTAAGTGAGTAAGATCTAAAAGTACCTAAGTGATAAGAATCAATTCGCATGAAACGAGGATCTACTGTACTGTACTTACTTATTCACCACATCACTTTTTTTCAATTGTACTATGTTGAATGTCCCTATGTTAAATATTTTCAAAAACCTCAATTCATGAATCCACAAAATCACATTAGTCTGACGTCATCGCGTGATGTTAGTATATTGGTGTACTGTAGCGTGCGTCGGGAAAAATCCAATTCATGACTGATTATTATGAGTAATGTTTTTGAGATTCTTAGTTAAGAAACTCACCATACACGTAACATTTTTGATCAGATTAAATAAACATACATTGCCCTGACTATCATTATTATCATGGAATATCGCAGTCTCGGCGCGATACACCTCATTATAAAATGATGCTTCGGCGAATATTATAAAAGGAGTATCTCCTTACTGTACTACTTCAAAAAAAACTTAACACGTAATCACATGTTTAAGTGTCTTCTCGATATGTTTGTATTAGACTCATAAAAATATGCAGGTTGTATATTGTAAATTGGCAGTCTTTAACTATTAAAATGTTTCCAAGAGGGTCACCAAAGTCCCAACTTACCAATTTAAATGTCTCTCGTTACGACACTAACAATTTTATTCTAAGATTTGACACCTTGAGGGCCTTTCAGACAAGCGGCTGTTTATTTGAAATGATAAATGTTCCAAAGACCATGTCTTAAAAACTAAACTGGTGCTGGTTGTGCGACGGAAGGATCACACAGTCAATAGCAAATTGTGAAACCTCAGAAAGCTACATCTTTTGTCTCTCCCGTTTAATGGCCATAGAGTCAATATTATATTATTGTGTCGGCTATTCTTGCCAGTGTTGTTTATTCAAATTCAAATTCAAAACATTTATTTCGGAACATTTTTCTTTACACTCCATATGTATATATACCTTACATACATACAATAATTTAAACTACCTATGCATTTAATTGATAACCTTTATTATTATTCAACATTCGTAAATTTTATTAGGTAGAACACAAATGCACCTACTGTAATTACGTCTTTTGTACCTAAACGTTGCATTTAGCATAAAATTACCTTACTAATGTGTATTTGTATTATCATTCTCTGTTTATGCTTGTGTATATATTGTATACCTACTCAAGGAATGTAAAAAGCTTAATAATGTACATAATTATTATTCTTTATCCTAGGACTGTTTGTATTTATGTTTTTCCTTACACAAAAAGCACGTTAAATTTTTTTTTTTTTTTTTTATAGTATAGCCTACCAAAGTGACTCCACCCCGCCTGATGGTAAGCAGTCAGTGGAATCCAGAAGTGGCGGCCACTATACCAAAAGCCTTAAACTGCTGGTATGGTGGCCTCCACTATGGTGGCTGGGAATGGGGTTAGGGGAAGGAAATGAGGGACGTGAGGAAAGAGGAAAGGTGGAAAATTGGGCCTCCGGCGCTCTCACTCACCGAACGAAACGCAGTAATACGGATACTACTACTCTTAAGTCGATCTTCTATGAGAGGGTAGTACTTCCCCGGACGATCCGGCCCATTCATGCTGAAATCAGCGTGGATCTACTACCGTAAATGCAACCATTCTTGTCTCCTTGAAAGAGTTAAGGTCAATTTTGTAATTGTAAGTAGGTACTCTTCCTCATCACAAGTACAAAATTAAATAAAACGTAACAGGATCACAAACAAAGGAATGTTGTATTATTATATAACTAAACAGGCAGTCAAACAAAACTAGAAGAAGCGATTGCCAAGTGATAATATAATAAATACATCCATAAATGCGAGTAATTCTCTAAAATTTATCAGACAATTAGTTATTCTAATTTCTAGAAAGATTACTATAAATTTTATATTATTCGTTTTTTTCTGCCGGCAGTGGCAGACAAGCAAATACAGCCCACGTGATGGTAAGTGGTACTGTCGCTCGTGGACGAGTCATTGCGCCGGCATTGCCAGGTACTCTGCGAAGCGAATAGGCAGCGCTATTGTGAAGGGAGTGGGGTAGGTGAAGGGATTGAGGGAAGTGAGGAAAAAGGAAAGAGAAAATTGGGCCTCCTTCGCTCTCAGTCACCGAACGAAACGCAATAGTACGGATGCTACTACTTTTACGTCGATCTTCTATGAGAGGGTAATACTTCCCTCTCCTAAATCTGTAGCATATTTGTGAAGATTGATATTTGTTTGTTGATAATAATCACAAAAAGCTAGGTGCTATATTTACTGTAGGCACTACTCAAAATACTACACTAATTAAAATGCAGAAATAAATGTATCGTTAAATGTTACTATGCTTCTAAAATTATGAAAACATATAGAATAGATGAATAAAATAGTCTCTATTGCACACCACATGGTCGATTAACAGTTGCCTTCGTTATACAAACTTTGATCCAAGATTCTTGAAAGTCCCGATTTTTCGTTCTGTGCTGAAGTGCTGTCTATAATAGTCATATTTGTGAATCGCTTTTACAATATTGAAATATTTTAGAAGCGACTTAGTGCTGATCGATACATTGAATAAAATCGGGTTTTCATATAAAGATCGGAATATAGAAAGCCAGCTGTGTAAATGTATTTTCTCTTCAGTGTATATATCATGAAGAATTTGAAAGAACTTATCTATTGATTGTGACGATCATGTGTTATTCATATTCATATACCTTACTAATAAATGAATATTATACATGGATATTACTCGCATATTAATAGCTATTTATACTTTTATTGATAGAATCCAAATTTATTGTGTGATGTATGAGCAGATGGTAAGGTAAGCAACTTGTGTAGATTTATAAGTTTGTACCTTTAGTGGTAAAATTTCGGTCCTAATGAGCAAATATAATACCTTTAAACCAAGAAGAAAATCGTTAAAATGAAATTATCATTGGTACAGATCCTTCATTCCCGAGCGACGGTGCCGTTGAGTTAGTATTCGCACGTGGTGCCGGTGGTGGAGCTGCTCCAGCGCCGGCTCCCACACCAGCGGCACCACTCAGGGCGGCACCTGACGCCCTTGCAAGAGCCGACTCGCTAGAACATTTACGACCGCTGTCTACCCTTACCGATGACGATCCTGGTAAGTCACGTCCAGTTTCTAACAGCCGTATACGATAAACACGCTATAATTGTAATACGATAAACACGTTATAGTTGTTACTAGTCGAGCAGTGATCACCTCATAAGTCCAGTGGAAAACCAGCGTCAGTCACTAGCGGTCTGGCATATTGCTAAACTGTGCCTATTTGGCGCAGCCGTGAGACACAATAATGTAATAAAAACATGTATTGTCTATCTACTATTGTGTTATTATAATTTTTTATTTGTGCTTGTGTTGACCTATTAAGAATTTGGGTGCCTTTTTGTCTGTGTCAAATAAATGTATTATCTTACTTTCTTTCTTTCAGTGTAACTGATAGCGTGTTTAGGACACAAGTAATAATTACTTTAATTATAAAATGTTCACAGCGTGCCTTTATGCAACTTGTAGCACTCTCAGAATAATTTTAAACACCAGACTATTAGTTACTTTCAGCAATAAAAAATTCTCCTCTTGTTGTTAATTCTGCTCGTTCAATAAATTGATTCCGGGATCTGAACACAATCTACTGGTATCTTTTGAGGTAGAAAAAACAAACATTATGAGCTGTAACAGATACTCTATTACATGAATCGATACGTATCATTGCAGTCAGTTGAATGTATGACAACTTTAAAAAAATCGACTATAAATTTCAAGTAGAAACATTTTCATCCGTATTTGGATCAGCAGCAGCAATGCCTATAATAGAGTCGTTAACGCAATCTAATCTTATATGATGAACCATAACATATTTCAAATATGTTAAGACGAATCATTTATTTTAATTGTTAAAATAATTAACCGTTAATACATTATAATCTGGAATGTTCTAAAACCTAAACTAAAATCTATCATGACATAGAGAGAGTATAATATTTCATTGTCGTTAATTAGACAATTCGAGCTTAAAACGATGTCGTAAAATTTGCTGTCAGTATTCCTCTGAGGCTGATCACAAGAATCTTCAGTTACTGTATCCTGTATATTTTCCCTAACTCAAAGGAAACTAAGTATAAACATAATGCTTCCTTCCATACTGTTTCTATTCATTTTATACTACCTACGCACAGCAGAATCGTAAAATTATAGTTGTCTTTAAAGTACACAAATAAAACATGAAACAAGGACACTTGCAAGATTCGCATAAATTCGTTTTATTAGTTTGACATCCGCAAGTTACGTACATCTAATCTTGTAGGACATTAAAATCTTGTCTACAAATTTTTATGAGAAGTAGGCGCATGTGACCAATGCCAAGTCGATGCAGAACATCCGAATGCCATTACCGCAACACTGTGACTTAAACAAACTTGCGTAACCTTCCTTGGGCAGGCACTTTACCAAATAAGCCGTTTCGCTCATCCTGTGTCCTTTCAGTTATATCTCTAGAAGAGTCGATAAATCATTTCATGATTTCAAAAGTATATTTTTAGTAATCATTTAAAAAAGTACTTAGTAAACGGCAATTAGATAAGCAAAAGTTCACTCACTGACTTAAGATGAAATTTAAAACTGGCAGGTCGTTAGTTTATAATTCTTCGACTGAAAAACAGCATTATTATCGAGATTAGAGATAAGTCTTTTAAAGTAAAATTGTGTCCCGAGGAACTTTACCAACATACAATTAATGAACACAAAATCTTTGAACAAATATATGAATCGCACAAAGTTTAGTCCCATGGTAAACGATGTCACAACTTCTTACACGGCAGTCGCACTAGTGTCACTTTGCCATAGAAGCAGTCTAATTATAACTAATAAACTTCTTACAATGCGACTGAAGCCGTCAAATACTTTTTTTTTCAATACAGGTATTAAAGGGAATTAGGAAACTAGGGCATGGGTGTTGACAAAACGACCTAAGTATACTGGTTCGCGGTGGGTCGCGGTTGTGCGGCGTGCAGGTGTCGGCTATTTTAGTGTCCGTGTGTCTGGCAGTGCGGCCGCCCGACGCGCCGCCCGCCCAGTCCATACGCGCCGGCCGCGCTGTCGCACATGTCAGTACTTACTCTCACACCTAAGGCTCGTTACTTGCTAACTTATAACATCAATCAAACATAATTATCACCACAACTTATTCCACATATAAACACACATTCAAAAGTGCTCCTTTAATCTAATAAACACAGTTACTTCAATCAGATCGAGAAGAAAATAAAAGAACAATACTTTCGGATATTTCGAGCTAGCTAGCTAACAAAATCACAATCGAGGTGAGTGTCATTAATTTCGCAGCAATTTTATGAGTTTTCAAATTTATTTGTAGTAAATTAGAGTTAAATCAGACGGGTTTCTTTTTATCTCATTATAACTGTACGAATTATACGAGCGAGCTAATGAACATGATTGATTATACGGTGTCAAAATCTTTATGAAGTGTGTCGAAACAAGTTGAAAGTGAGAACCGGCCTTTCTTTTTAACAATAGCTGTACTGAAGAAATTATAACAATAGGTGGTGTCAGCGTTAACGGCAAACGAGATTGGTGTCGGTTCCGGCGAAGCGCCTGCCCACTAATTGGCCGGCGTAGAGAATTGCTGATGTATGTCCACTACACTTGGGGCGACAGGCCTGCCCTTAGGACCATCTTTCGTTACACATCCATTTAATTTAACACGAGAATTGAGAGCACTGACTCGTGTTGACACTTGAGATACAACTAATTGTGGACGCAGTGTTGAGATTCTCTAACATAAATCACTGAAACTACAACGCAGATTTTGCTTCTATTGATTAGAAAATTAAACGAATAATCTATATTTATGTTAAATCTTTTACAATATTATATGATTAACCAAAGGGCAAAGATTGTTGTAATAATGCATACATATTACTCAGCTCATATATTTAGTTAGTTTTTATTCATCCGCAAGACTATGTTTATACTGACATCATCCTCAGCTGTGCAAAATAAAATTCATCGAATACAATCTTATCGAATTATCGTTTATGTTATTCATCATATAAGTCAAACGTTTTGATTAGTGTAGTACCTACATATCCAACAGATTTATTTTAAGTTTCTTGTACAGCTTTTTGCGTGAATAATAATTGAAAGTAGTCTTAAGTGTAGGTACATGCAAGGTTTGTTTATTTAAATTGTTAAACCATCTATTCTTGCATTAAATATACCCATAAATCATTATCAACACGGAGTATTTTGAACGGCAACTCGTAAGAGTAGAAGTGGCGAATATCGATTGAATCGCCGTTTATCCACGTTGTTGTTTACCCTGACATTACGTACACATGTCCTCCGATAGGTAACAGTAAAATTATCGTCGGAGCTTTTAATTTTGATGTACAGTACATACAATCGACGTAAGTGTTGGACGTGTGTTTGCGTTTAGTGTTTGACATACATATCATATTCATAACAGATACACTAGTGCTCAATCAAAATAATGTTCGATATTTACTGTTCAAATTTGTATTTACAACTTTTATTATAAAAATAAACTCATTGTGTAACAAACACCTTATGGTTTGCATCGCGGAGCTTATCAAAATCAATATTTTATTGACATAATTATAAAAATACTAATACCTAAACACAGAATACGTGGTGTCACATAATAAACAAAACATATTAAAAAAACATAAAAAAAAAATCAATTTGACTAATTTAAGCCACTTGGGGGTTTATTAGTGTTTTTATATCTACTCGTTATATTAACACTTAAATGTTGGCCACAATAAACCACATTCTTCACTAAGAAAAATGTAAAAAGCAAAACAGGTTACAATTCGGCGCTAACGTCGGATAACGAATGCAGATAGCCAAACGACTAATGTCGAATAATAATGTGGTTGAGCTTAAAATTTCGCAGAAACACAAGGGAGTCTGATGACATCATTGCGAGCTGTTCACGAACACGCGCTCACCTTCATATGTACGGCCGATAATATTACCCTGGTACGACTATTGCCTGACATTGTTATAAACATAACCTATCCTTTACGTGTTTTGTACATTTCTTGAAAGTCCGTCTTTTATATGAACGGTGCGTGTGATACGTACTCAATTTGAACAAACTCTGTATCGTCACGCTCATTTTCAATAGCTAACGAACTAACTAGCTTGTCGAACTAGAGTTGGTGTGACGTTTCAATGACTTTGATGGATATATCCATTATTAATTTTGTATGGTATCGGTTTACGGCACCTGTGCTCTTTATAGGTATTGTTTTTGGTTCTCATGTGAAGATTTGCCAAATAATGTCTGGCATGATTGATGATAGTGTGATTTGACTACACTGTGATGTAGTCATGTACTATCATTGTTTAGTATACAATATACTGGGCTCTTAAATTGAAAGAAACTTTTATCTACGTGTGTCGCAACTGTACTATATATGAGTTACTGTATGTGTTTCTAAAGCTTAGTGCTATTCATTAGTAGACACGAGTGATTCTTTCTTTCTTTATATCTAATAAATGATATGTTGTTCTCCTTGGAAATAGTTGCTTCGAGAGAATCGGTACGGTTAGCGTGCCGGTAGGGCGCACATCCTCTTCCTGCGCCGGTGTACATTTCGTAACAGTAGCCCTCGCTCTGTTCGCCGCGTTATTTCGGTTGACAACACAAAAATAACCTCATCTTCCTTAACAGCGGCCGACGGTCACCAGACGTTGACGTTGATATCTTTACACTAATTGCGGTATTGACAAGCTAACATTTAGTTCAGTTAAAAAATCACATTGCGAGGCGGACGCCGGCGCCAGCGTTTGTGTAGTTACGAACTTTTTGCATGTAGCCAACTTTTACAAAAATCATCGACACAAACGTTACCGACGTGAACGAGACACGCTCGTTATGTACATCAGTCAAGTAATAGTGTCATTCATCCTTACAGTATTTACACGCTTAAGCATTTTTAGCATACCGTGAATGTTGGACGAGAATTTGAATGAGTAAACAGTTTCGAATATAAACAAGTTTCAGACCACTTATGGTCTTGATTTTCGCTGGCAGAATAACTATTAATTTATTTTTGGTACAAAATCGAATTAGGGCTTTTATTATATTGCCTAATATTCCATACGGATTATGGAATATTGAATTATACATAATCATTTTTATTTAAATCTAGTCCATTCGAAAGATAGAAATTAAAATATAGGTAATTCGAATGTTACGCGTAGGGTTTATTATAACTACACATATTGTATCCACTTACAATTATTTCAGAGAAAACATTTTATAGTAGTAGGTAGGTAGGTACTTAAGAAATATTAAAAAAGTGGGTTTCTACACTTATTTAATTTCTGTTTCAATAATTTGAATTTTCATCACTATATATGCTGCTGTAGGAAGAACAAAAAATATTACTGAACATTATAAATCCGTCAATCACTCGTGTTTTAGCCTCCTTAAAATTCGTTTAGCATTTGATACCCGAAGTAAAACACATCTGTTTTCTGTCTTCCGTGGCTTCAACAGAGCAGTCCTATCTTAATAAATCGGCCTAGCCTACAGTTAGTTATAGCATACCGAAATTTTCATATTTTCATCCACATTTGCTATCATTAATCATATAACCATGTCTAGAGGTATACGTCTGTTTAAGTAAGTATAAGTAGGGTCTTATGTTTAGAGGTCACGTCCTTATTGGGCGCCGTCGCCTTGAACCGCCAACTGTCTACACATTATAGTAATTTGTTATAGGTTCATCGTTTTAGTAATGGAGCGTTTGTTTTTAACATTAGGTTTTCGGCAGGTCTCGTGATCAACATGTTTTTTTTATTTTGAGCACTAATTGAACACCGAGATTCTTTGTTTGAATAAACATTAACAAAATTAAACTTGATTCCTCGAATATGAGATTAGTTATTAAAAAGAAAATAAAAAAATGTACTTTTAGATTAATAAATTCTTAGTTAGATATTCATTAATCTTGGCAAATAAAAAGAAGTCATTCTTTTAAATAACCGTTTTTAACCGCTTTCTTTTTTAAAGATAAGCACAAGCTTTGTCCAAAAAGTTACACTAACATCCATGTTTGTAACTTAATTACTTAATGTTTGTAACACATTTATGTTAAGCATAACGACGCAACAACGTGAGAAGCCATCCATCATCAACATATAAATTTCAATTTGCTTAATATTCTCATTTTTATAATAGAATTTTACACATTCTTATGGCCCCTTTAAAGTAGGCACCTATAAATAACTTTAAATGTTGAACAATTTATGTTCAGCATTTAAAGTTAAGAAACACATTCCATTTAAATTTTATTTATAAATAGGATTAGGAAGATCTGAAGACACCTATTTGGTTTAAACTCCCGTGTTAATTTGCATAAATAATATATAACTACTTATAGTATAGTATAATATAATAGTATAACTACTTAAATATAATATAGAGAGGTAGAGCGATCATTGGCACTCAACTAATAAGGATACTCATCATAATAACTTAATTTAATAAAGATAGCGCTTAAATTAATTAAATAGTGTCTGCTCATAGCCTGTCTATACCTAACTATCTTATAATTTTGTTATAATGTTTTGCTTTTATCGAAATGTAAGATTTCGCTTTCCTGTTTTAAATCTAATAAACGCCAACCTTTTCGAAGACTACTTCTGAAAAATATTTAATTCTGTTACTTATTAGTAACATTCATTCATCATTCATTAGATATTTTATTAGAAATATGTAATGAAAATATTTTTTTATTTAAACCGACGATATGATTCAGAATAATGTGCTCATCTCTTTTCATCTCATTTTCGTCATAAAATTTACCTATATTTAATCATAAAATTTAAGTACTGGGCGAGGTTCTTGACATATATTCAGATATTATTAAGTATTCAAAAGACTTGTAGATATTGTAGTCAAAGCAGTCTTTAACTCTTATGTCTCCCCTACAGTGTTGTAGCACCCTTTCATAAGAAAAAACTAGTAGAGGTTTATCGGCACCTATCAAACGACATTTAACGGTGTCATTCCGCTCCTCAACTAACGGGAAGGGAACTTAATCCTTTTTAGGATGCCCTGACTGCGTCAAGACTATGTAGGTACTTTAACTGTGTGCTGTTATATCAGGTAGAACGTAGTTAATTTACACTTGTTGGAGCTTTATTGATATTCTAGCTTTTAGTTCTAACCGTCATGCGTGAGCTTGCTTGAATGATACCTACATTAATAGTTACATACGTCACTAAGAAAACATTTTTTTAAATCTGATTAGTAGTTCCTCTTTAATAAGCGCAGATATAAACAAAAACTCTTTTACCGATTTTAGATGATAAATAATACAAATTATTATCATATTATCTGTATTACTGTTATCATCACTAATGGGTGCTAATTAATTGTGGCCGCGTTCAAAGTGCAATAGAAAATGACACACGTGCTCGGCCAGATACCATCTCGTTGCGACGAGGCCGCGCCAGTTTATTAGAGCGAATCGAATTCAATTTAAAAGCTATTCGTAATTAAACCGTTGCTAAACATATCGCTGTTGGCGATGCGTAATCACACCGAAGTTATGTGCAAGAATTTCATCGTGCTCGAATAAAAAGTTTTCATCTGCAATTTGACGCAGGTGAAAACAACGGCAGTGCAGAGGGTTCCGGCTCGGGAGGTGAGGCAGGAGACAGCGCCGAAGCGGCGCATACGTTCGGTCCTCTGGACGGGTCCATCTACGCGACGGTAGTGCGCGCGAGCGGCGGCGGGCCCGCCTCGCCGCTCAGCGCCTCCATGGACTCGGGCATCTCGTCGGCGGGGCGCCGCGCCGCCCCCAGCCCGCCGGACGAGCTCGACGCGCTGCTGGGCGACATGCTGCGCACCGTGAGCGCGCTGCCCGACCCGCCGCCACAGCCGCAGTCGCACGCCGACCGACCGCCCGACATACCGTACCACGCGCGCGCAGACTCCGCGCCCTTCACCTACGGAGCGCCCGGCCTGCGCCCCGGCATGCTGCGCGCGCCCAACCGCCTCGCCAGCCCCGAGCTGGTGCGCCGCGCGCTCGGCAAGGACCACAACTACCGTCCCATTGAGGACGATGACGACGAGCGCACCGTCACCCCAGAGCCGTCACCGCGCACCCATACGCCGCTCTCACCGCGCACGCTTCGCAAGCTCACGCACGAGGATGTCACCACCACCACGACTACGGCAACTCCACCGCCAGCTTCTCCAATACGTAACGGCAGGTAAGTCTAACTAGATTTAATACAATTATTTATTAAATGTATGTATGTAAAGTACAAATATTAATTAGAGGCATAACATAAAGACAACCTTTCAAAACCAGTTTTCCTTCTGACTTAACACCAGTCATTGGCAGAAAATTACCTACTTAAATATTAAAATTAGAAATGAAAAAACTTTCTACTCGTTTTACCTGCAGCTGCACAATGTTTCTGGAATGAGCTACATCTGCGGCGTAAAATTGAAGCTGAACTATTTTAATATCAATTGTTTGTATTTCTTGTTAGGTTCAAGTCAAAAACATAAATTTCATATTAATGTAATCAAAGCAGGGGTTTTAGTTGGCAGACATAAACATCTGTTCTTGTAGTGCAGCGTGGAGGTCGCCGCCTACACTGCACGTTGATATAATGTTTACAATCACAACCTTACCTATTTTAAGCAAAAATAGTTTTATGTATTGATAGCAATATCTCAAGTAAATAAACATATCTTTCAATACTTACTACTGTTACATTCGTGAGAACCAGATCACAAATTATGTATCTGTTGTCGTAATCGGTAATAAATTGCCTGTAATAGTGTTGTTGGTGTCCCCATAATTTAATTAGCCGCGTTTTACTCGATCCACTTCACACTCAGTGAAGAACACACGTCAAATGGAAATCACGGACTTAAGTCGGAACTAGAAGACTAAACTTAATATATTTATGGAGTAATAATTCTAATTTCCTAGACGGGCACATTTATTTTAGTTTCAAATAAAATTTAATAGTACTCTCTGAAACAGGAATAAAACTTTTATACATTGTATTATACAACCACAAAAACCAAAAATGCTTACATTTATATTCGATGGTCATATTTTAATAGTGAATCGTAGAGCTGTCTAATAGCCAGGCAGCGATATGGCATGGCTCACAGATAAGTGTTAATCGATTTTCTTCGCCTCGAAATAAAAAACCTCTAAAGCTAATGTTGTATGTAATGATGTCTAATGTAGCTAAATTTTGTTTTGAGGTTTATAAATGAGGGGTTTTATTATGCTTATTAAAAGTTGCATAAATCAGTCGTGACTATATTCCTAACTTCGTTTAATCATGCCAGATATTTAGAGAAAGGAATCACTTGTATCTTGTGTGAACAATTTGTTGCAATTCATCATTAATAAATGTCATAGTAGTTTAACATTACGCCTTTGTCTTTGAACGCTAGACCCATAAAGAACACTCTAAGTAGATGTTTTATAGTGAATGTCACAAATGTTCCAGGGCCTCATAACGGGCAAGTCCTTATATTGATAAAATAGTTTAGTAGGTACCTACTAATAACATAATATTTAGTTCTCACCCAAATTCTGCGCCTCTATTGAAAAGGGGTACGAGTTCAATTGGAAAATAGGAACTTGTACCCCTTTTTACTAGAAGCACAAAAGTAATCTGGACAAACAACTGCAATACACAGAAAACTAACGAAAAATACTTTTTACGAACAAAGAATATATTGCGTCCTGGTTTGTTGTACAATACAGAGTTCGTCGTTTTTTATTGGTTTTATTATATGGTACCAGCAACATGAAGCTAAATCACTACGTTTTCGTAGCCTACGATCTATATTAACCTCTTATCATCTTAAAATTTTACTTTCCAACTCGTGTTTAATTGTCGCCACTTGTCTTGTTTGATTGTTGAGTTTTTGTAAGTTTTCTTTACGTATCCTAGCGTTAGAAGCATCAAATCTATGTTTTAAGTAGGTAGTAGTTATTTCTGTCGTCATGTTTTAAAATACAAAAAAAATACATTTGTTGTTAGCTATCTTTAATATTATCCGGAACAAAACAGCTAGTTGAAGTTTTGGGCGAGTATTAAATAATAGTTTGAAGCGTAGCTGCGTAGGTGCCAACGTCTTGTAGGCGTAACACAAGTTCTTATACCTACAATGATTACAACAAAAAACTGCAATTAAACAATCATTGTTTTGCGTCGTATTAGATCAATAGTAATGCATAATAGACCCATTATTATTTTAATTTATTAGTATAGTTATTTCGGTTTAATAATACGAGTTCTTATTGACATATACTAGAAATTAATAAAAATAAACATTTGTCGAGGTACCTACAGTACAATCCTACACGATTGTAATCTAGTGATTGTAATCTCGCTAATGAAATTCAAAGCAGTAATCATTCTTCTTCCTTATACCCATAATCTAGTTTGACGTCACCGTCGACAAAGAAGTTATTTTCAAGGTATCGAAGTTTTCTTTAAAAAAGTCAAAATCGTACTTGCCGATATCGAGTTCTTAATCTTATATGCTTATGAAATAAGTAATACGGTAAATATTAGTATTTACCGTAGGTATTACTTTTTTTATAAGCATAAGTAGCATAAGTCCTATAAGAATTTTAAAACAGGGATTAAAGTCCAATTAGTGCAATTCCCTTGTCCCAGCCCTGACACGCATTTACAATAAATAAATTATGCGTGACAACAGAAACAAGGAGTAAATTACCGCTATTACCATAACTACTGCGTGTGCGGTGCGGCTTGTGTGGCGACCATATTATTACATAATGTTCTCTCGAGCCATATTGAAGACAATCCGATTACCACCGATTACTGTATCTTGACAAACATTAACATTATTCTGATATTATGTAATACACTTGTATAAACACTGACATTCTTTCAATGCTTACGTGAATACATAAACTAATGAGTTATTTGTGCAACATTTTATTACTACTTCCCTCACGACTCAAATGTAGAGAGACATTTTGTGGTTATAGAAGTGTTTGATTGAGTGAGACATTATGATGCTGATAGACATTATGGTGCTGATAGACTTGAGGATTCACTTGTAATGAGCATTTAGCAAAAGTTACATTGCAGAAACACAAACGAGAGCGTTTTAGCTATCATTCTGCAGGTGCCATTCAGACGGGTGGTCTACGGACGGACTACTTTCAGCGATAGGATAGTAAATTTTCTTGAGCTCTTTGCCAAGCAGAGCAATTCTGAGATTGTGCCGCCAATCTGACGAGTCAGTCTCCATGATGAATCAATTTACATCGTTCGGCTCCACCACTACAGCGATTCAAATCTCCGCCTGATTCAGCCTCCTAACACAGGTATTTTTTTTACACTTAAAAGGAGACTCGTATGTAAAACTCACTGTAGTAGTTATATAAGTTTTCTGAATAAACTATTATTATTAAATATTTTCCTTAGGAATGTACAAGCAATGCTCAAGTATGCTTCTGGTATCGGCAGCACCTATGAACTACAGCAACTGCGTAGGTACTGTTCAGGCGTTCATTTGCCTATCGTGTAAAGATATAAATTGTACAGCTCCTTACTGAAGTCTCTTATGTCTCTAGTAGGTAACAAGTACCAGCTCCTTACTGAAGTATCTTATGTTCCTAGTAGGTAACAAGTACGTAAGTACTGTTTTACGTTTGATATTGCGGTTACTGCTAATTAAAATACGATAATGATCAAACTCAATAGATTTTGTTTATTGATCTCTTTTGGCACCAGAGATATAAATAAAATCTATAACCTGTTTAATTCTTAGTTGTAAGTTGTAGCAAACAATGTCACATGTCAGTACCTACATTGAAGACTGACATCGAGTTGTTCGACATTAAATGGCACGTTATCTCTTGTCAATCATGTCGCGATAATTTACCTATTGTAAACTGTGCTTTTGTTTTAGTTGACGTGAATAAAGCTCTGATTTTGAGCTGAGATAATGTGGTGTTTGGCTACTATAAATCTATCTGCATTCATGGCATTCGTGATTTAATTAGATATTAAAAAAGATTGTGTGTCGCACAGTTTACAGTAGGTACATTAAGAAACGGTAGCATTCGTCGGTTAATTGAGTCGGCGATAGGCGTGGGCTGAAACCAAACTGAGTATCAATCCGTCTGTTCCGCAACATTGCACGAACGTTTGCATTAAGTACATAGGTACCTACCGAGAGCACTAGTTATGTGACGCACACTCATTGAATGGCTTCTTATGTTTCTAATCATAATATTACTAACGCTACATTCTTGGAACTTACATGAGCAAATAAAAGATAAGTAGCTAACTTATACTTATAAGGTAGATCTTTCTAATCTGACCATATATAGTACTAGATTACCGACTGCATCTAATTATTACGCCAGTTTTAAGTAATGTTTAACTATTTTTAAATCAACGTCTATGTTTGAGATATCCTTCATCGATAGTTATTTAGGTTCTAAAATGAGGTTATTTAATACCTTAATTCTGTTTTCTAAACAAAGATGATGATGGATAACTAGGTTAGGCAGCCGCTGTAACAATAGGTATAGGTGTCGCGTTGCAAATCTCGATTTGATTTGGATCGATGGTGTGTGATTGTGTCGCTGCTGTGAGTGCTGTGACCCAAACAAGTTACTATTTCGAGATAAGCGTAGCCATAAACGGGCGGGTGTCGACCCGGCCACGACACTGCGACGCGGTGACGCCTCACGTTGCCCATACACTATTTACTTTCTAATAAAGCTTGCTCTGTCAAATCCTCTTACTTCCCTATTAATTCAAACTGTTTATATTACCATTAAAAACATGTGGTTTCATATATACCACTTACTTACTTTTAACTATACATTCATTAGGCCGATACTTAATTGGAAAATATCAAGTTCAAAAAACAAGCAAAGCGCATACATTCCATTCCAAACGGGAAGACGATTAATATATTCAAAATGGTTAATATAATAAGATAAACATACCTACTCAATATCCACCCACTGATTAAAAATTCTTAGCACGCGGATACAAGGTTTCCCATTGCCATAATAAGATCACTTGGACCTTCAAGTCCTACACATAAATGTAAAAAAACCTACAAAGTTAACAACCGGAAAGCGAATCATAAAAATAATATTTTGTAACAAATTCTTTGAAGTTTTTACGACCTTGTGATTTTTGTCAACAGATGGTTGAACGGAGAAGTCGAATGGGCAGAACGACCCACAAATAGTAAAATACCTACAGAAAATGGAACATGGAGATCAGCTTCGTCCATGGGATGGCAAGAGAGTGTTCGTGCGAGAGAGCCGCGGCGCTCTGAGAGTAGTGTGGAGAGCAGTTCAGGTCTTACATGGCTACAACGACAACAGCAGAAACTTCGCGAGAGGAAAGAAGCTAGGGAGAGAGTCGCTCGACTACCGCTCGAGTGGGATACTGCACCTTCCCGGCATGTGCGCCGTTCAGCAAGTCACAGGTAAAAACTCACTAAATTAGATAAAAATTACTACACTTTAACTAGGTACTCTTTTAATTCAATCATTAAAACGAACAGAAAACTCAACAAAACTTTGATCATTGTGAACATGTGAACCTTAGCGGAATCTTCACATTAAGCGGCGATTTAACCGAGATCATAACATTGCAAGTTACTTAACTACTAAATATTAAGTGATAAGTATTCACCTACCACTATGCGGGATGTAGGCTAGTTAGTCATCGTAGCTAATAAAAAACAAAGACCGAAACTTCCTTGTACAATTTGTACAGCCAACTTGATTAGCTGAAGAAATTAGGTGCGGCAAAGTGGTACCTAATCCATCACCTGACACTAGTGGCACGTTGTTAACCAATAAATATTGCCGCAAAGGAATTAACTTGATTAACCGTCCCTATTTGGTACGTGGCAATTTTGAAGTTGTTTTTGTACGTGATTAGTGTTTGTAGTTAAAGGTAGCATTAAAGCTTTGGTAGTAATATTAGCTAAAATAAAACAAATATTATTAAACAAAAATCATATTTACCTACTTACTACAATGTAAAAGAGTTGGATCGCATAGTACAGTTCTACCTAAGCGAAATAAACCTACGGTAATTTTAGAAACGTAAATTGTCTTTAAAAGATTAGGTAGGTAACCTATTACCTATCTACTATGCCAGCAGACGAGCATAGTGTCATGCTGCAAGTGCACTTTTCCAGTATAAATATCACATGTAACTTAACTGGAGACAACTTGCTTAAAAACTTATTGATCTTGAACAATTGCTTCAGAGTGGATGGCTACACGAGTGACACAACAGCATTTGCTGACGACGATGACGACTTCAGTGTTCCACTCCACGTCAACACGCGCACTACTCTCAGGACTGACCATATGAGTCCACAAGCTCCGGACAGGTAAAAATCTAATTAATGTAGAGCGCCCGTAGACACAATTACGCCCTCAGTCCTCTTACTTTTTCTTCCTTAGCTTATTCTCCCTATCGTCGACAACGGTTTCATTGCATTTTCTTAGCATTGGTTTTACAATGCTTAGATAAGCAAGTCCATATGTTACGGTTACTACATATCATCAAATATAGCCGTATGCTTGTTTACTGAAAAACTGTAGTTTGAAAACCCCTTGTTTCGGTGCAAATGTAGAGACGATTTTATAAGTAATAAATACCCTTGATCATCGTAAATTTTACGAGATATTATACTACTAACAAAACCAACTGTTACAGAACCTCATCTAGGAAATTCATGTATGAAAAGATGACGATGCGCGAGTGGAGTACGACGTCTGCGCCGAGCACTCCCGCGCCTGGATTACTGTCACTTGCGGAGCCTGTCACCACCGACACTGTTGTGAGTATCGCATTGCCAAACCCTATACGATACCATATACCTAATCTATCTTTGTAATGTGCTTTTTTCGGTGTTGGATTTCTCTCTCTTTCGCGCGCTCTCTCTCTCTCCTTCTCACACACACATCCTCCACAAGATGAAAATTTTAAATTACTATTACCTATTTTTTCTGAAGTTGTTACTGATTTTCAACGTTATACGCCGTGTCCATATTTTCGATAAACCGCGTATATGAAGCGACAGTCTTAGTTTCACATACATTATTACATACGGGCTATATTGTCACCACCCTTTAAGTACCTATTGAGTAATTACTCGTACAAAAAGAGTCTTCTTCATTACGAGTTGAGAGTCTTTGTATCTTTGTGATCCATCACACAAATACATTATAATGTAATTCATGCAAATGACTTGCACAACTTTTTAAATACTCAGATAGAAAACTATACAATCCATTATTTCTAATGACATATCCGCATTAGTTATTTGTGACCTGTAAACTTGTAGCTAATGATGGAATGACAGCACATATCCGGGGAACATCTACCACTTTTCACGACTTTACTAAAAGCTTTAGGTACTCTATTTTTAAATTTATATATATTTATGTGTTGCAGGATCGTGCGGAGAGTTGGTCCCGCGCTGAGTCTCGGACTGAATCCCGAGCAGGCACGCCTGCGTTTCCAACACACCCTCGAACACCGTACCCGCCCACGCCTACACCCTCGCTCAGCGCCCGCCCGCCGCGATCGCCGTCTGTTACCAGGTAATGCTAGACAGTAAACATAAGACTTACGTGTGTTCGTATGATTTTTTTATCTAATAATGGTCGGCAATGTTGCAGCATCATCATTGTGCAAGATTGACATTTGCTGCATACATTTCCAAACGATATAATGATGGTTTCTGGTTTACTAGCATTGACTCAAAACACTCAAGGCGACAAAGATATTATTTTGAATGCAATTCTGTCTAATTCTTTAGAAAAGAACGCGAAGTAAGTCCCGAGTCGGAGTACCGAACTTTCAACGGTTCGGGCAGCATTGGCTCTCGGCGATCGAGCGTGAGTGGTAACGCCGAGCCGCAGCACGTGGCGCCCGATCGCGTGAGGTTCGCACGAGACACCAGCCACTACTGGTACAAGCCCAATATTTCCAGGGACGATGGTAAGAACTTATTACAACTCATTTCTCGCTCGCTATCAATAGTTTCATTCAGTCTCATAACAAACGCCTACGAAAATTATCATAGCATTAGTGACGTATTCATCATTCAGATTAACAAAGGCGCTTAAAATATTGAAATTGTCTGAAAATATGTTAAACATTATAATATATAGCTTATGTTACCCGTCCTATTTGTAGCTTTCTAAAGGTGAAAGATTTTTTTAAACCGGCTACGTAGATCTTGTGCTAAATCGGAACAAACAAACAAACAAACAAACAAACATACAATAATTAAATCTTTTCTCTTTATAATATTAGTTTAGGTTTAGATACAAGAAAAATGCCATTTGCTGTTGAATAGTTTTCATAAAATTACTTAGGACTCAATCTGTTTTGAGAAGTCTTTAACAACTTCACTGTTATCTTTCAGCGGTATCAGCATTACTTCAACTAGAAGAGGGCGCATTCATAGTTCGTGATTCTAATTCCTTCCCTGGTGCATTTGGCCTGGCGGTTCGAGCCGGTGGCGCTGGTGGTGTGAGGCACTTTCTCATTGAGCCTACGGCTAGAGGAGTACGGCTAAGAGGGTGTCCCGACGAACCTGTTTTCGGTTCACTTTCCGCGCTTGTCTATCAACACACAGTAACGCCTTTAGCTCTACCGGTACCGCTAAAGTTACCTGACAGGTAAGGCTATTTCTAACTTTATATTTAATCATTATACTTCTTTCGTTGCGTAAGAGTTCACTTTATTTATGCATGCTCTTTTAAAGTTAAACCTTTTACCTATAAGATCTCATACCGCAAGTTCTCTTAAATATATGTTATGATTATATGACAGAGACCCATGGTCCGGTGGCGGTGCAAGTGCGGTGGCTCGTGCCCTACTGGCGACGGGCGCTGCATGTCATGTGCTGCTGCTAGGCTCGGAAAACACAGAGGCACTTACAGGACCTGCTGCTGTCAAGCGAGCAGTCACCAACATATTGCAGAAAAAGGTCAGTCAAACCTGTTTTTTGCAAAACTATTGTTCAATACCTTGTTCTCGTGTACGCTTATAATTTGCTATCTAAGGAAAAAGGTGCTCTCTGTCAGCAACAGAATGCTTTCCCAATTAGAAAGGAATAAGATTGAAATTATAATATTATTGTTTATTCAGGGAGCTGCCCATGTGGTTCACTTTAAAGTATTCGGTGGCGGCATCACACTGACGGACGCGGCGCGGAAACTGTTCTTCAGACGCCATTACCCTGCCTCTGGTGTATCGTACGCTGGCATCGACCCCGACGAGAGGCGGTACACGTACCACGAAAACAACACGCAAATCGAAAAGTAACTAAACTATTTTCTACTATATTCTATTTATCATGATTTTTTTTATCTACTGCATATATTTTGCTATTAGTTGGAAGTAAGTAGTAGTTGTTAAGTAGTTTAACATTTTGCGGCATAAAAAAATATTATCTTATGTTGTGGTTGGGCTGTCCATAATAGGCCAGGCAGAGACAGAGCAATTGGGTACTTACTCCCTCACACCTAGGTTACGTACTATCTTTAGGGATTTGCCTACACTTTTGGTTTTGGTTTTTTATACGTAGTGTCAAAGACTCATTCTTGCATGGTCGCATTTTTCCCTCACATTTTCATCATCCATAACTTTATTTTATAGACGGATATTCGCGTTCGTGGCACGAGCAACGTCGGGAGCAGACAACCAGTGTCATGTCTTCGCTGAACTAGAGTCCGAACAACCTGCCACTGCTATAGTTAACTTCGTCAATAAGGTCAGGAACTATAGATACATACGTTTTGTTGAATTCTTACATTTTAATTTTGTATTACCAAGAAATTTGAAATATACCTACAGATAGTTCTCTAAAAAGAGTTTAAACATTATTTAAAAATAAATTGTACCTACTTATGATTGTGACAGAATACTGAGCATAATAAATTATACTTTTGTCCACAGGCTCTACTTGGAAACACCCAGAAAAGAGATATAATATAAGAAGAATGACGACGCATTCTTGAAGAACAATCATTGGATTCCAAATAAATACTCTCATTATCTGAAGTGTAAAACACAGCCACGTTAAACTGTGCGTCCATTGCGTAACGTGTCGTCATTGTAACATACGATATTTTATAAACTTGTTATTATTTTATCTTTCAAATTCTATAACGTAATTGTAAAATGTAAAATTGGATATGGAATTTGCTTAATATTATGATCCTTTTAATGTCTTAATTTTATTTTACGATGATTGTTCTCTACAATACGCTTCGTTTTCACCAAGTACAATTAATTAACCATTTAATTAGTGTTATGGTGAGCTGCATTCATAAGGTATAAATATAAATTATAACTTAGATTAGGGAAAGAACTAACTAGTCTCATATTATTTAATATAGAGTAGTGATATTACGTGTGCCTAATGAATATTAGTTAAAACTAAATCCAGTGCATGATATGATGAAATCCCACCACAAGTAATAACAAAGTCAATTAACGAGACAAGTAAGCGAATGTTTATCACTGAAAAACGAATCTACAAAGTTTAACTAAACAACGAAAATAAAAATTAGTGATTATATGAAATCTAAACAAATCTACATAATATATTATAAAGGCTTCCATACGATGCAAGCTTTGTAAAGCAAGTTACTTGCTTTGCGTAACTTACATTGTACTAGTTGGCCATGTTGCGCTTATTACCTAATTATAATAATACTATGACACATGCCGCTGTTACGTGAGCAGAATGTAGGTACAAATTAATAAACCGAAGGCAAAAGTACTATCAGATATTTTTACATCACAGTTATGTATAGCTTTTATTATAGATATTTATAAATAAATCATTGCCTTAAATGCTTAGTGCTTAGATATTTTAAAGTTTGCTTATGGTTTAGTGCAAATCATTTTCATTAATTAGAAGCACTGTATGTAACATGCAAGTTTTCGGACGTAAAGGGAAAAGCAACATTAAATTTGCCTGGCAAAACTTGCATAATATGAGTCAAGAAATGTTCTCTGAATGAACTGAACGGAACCTAAGTTACTTCATTGTTGGACATAACGCTCAGTTCGTGACGCGACCTTAAAAAAACACATTTTATTGTAACAATAACTGATGTAAAATGTATTTATTGGGTAATAATATACTCATGGAAACATTTCGTGTGTTTTATTTATATAGTTATAATCTACTATCATATACGATATAAATAAAGGAGAATGCCCAAATATGGGCCCATTTTATGGCATCGTGCAGCAAATTCAATAAATTAAAAAATTAAGCTTGTATCTTTATATGTTTACTTGTGACTTATTACCATTTTTTAACTCTAGCATTGTAATGCCAATTACATAGTACCTACTTTAAACTAAAATCACATTATCCGTCAGTCAACATTTGCTTGGAAGAATGTTGCCAGATGTCAGATTTATTTCAATTAAATAATTGTAAACGATTTAAAATAGCGATTTATTGAATCGATTCTTGATTATTTAAGATTGAATTTATACTAAGTAAATATGCATGCTTTAGCTAAGATTAAATACTAAGATGAGTATTGTCCAGTAAAAAGCACGAACAAGTAAATATACAAAAAGTTCCAACGAAGGTTTTTAAAAATGTGTCAAAATCAAAAGAATATTGAACTTAAAATTAAAAATATAATACATAAAGATAAAATTATTTTAACACTCAAATAAGCGAAGTAAATGTCCGTGTTGAATATGTACGTTCTTATTTTTTTTATAAATTTATTAAAAAAAGTTAGATAAAAACAAAAAACGGTTACAGAATTATTTATACAGTTACTTCAGTAGAATCAAAAATGCTTATTTCTGATTTAACATTCATTGAATTAGTTTAATCTAGTAGAACATACAACAGTGACAGAGATAGCCTACTTTGAAAACGAAAACAGATCAGTATGAAACTAATTAATAATGTTACGTTCCAACTTTTTCTGTACGGCCATATGGTAAATTATACTTCAATCATTACACATAAAGGATACAGTATAGCAATACTAACAGCAGTGTTTCGCCTAAATATTTTTACGTTGTTTAAACCTGTTAAGTATTTTCATCCAGGATAAAAATCAAATATCTGAAACAAATATTCTATATAGGTTTTCATTCAATCACATATAGTAATTACGTAACGTGAGGGCTTAAGGGCGTTCCGTCACATATGACCTTGAGCGTTTCGCTTCCTCACCACCCCGCGCCTCACCCGAAAAAAACATTGCGTGCGAGTCCGCCCTCTAGCGTCAAGTAGCAGTAGCACAACTATAAGACAATGACCTTACTTGTCCGAAACCGCAGAGCTAAAATCTGATAGACGCGAAAATAATGAATTATTTTTTTAGTATCTTTTATTATTTCGTTTAGTAAGTATGTATATTTTTTAGTATATATTATTTATATATTTATTATTTATATAGTAGCGAAAGCAAAGATGAGTGTTTAGGTGTTCATGACGTTTGTTAAATATGTAGTAGAAATAAAAATAACTACTGTGGGTTAAACTAATAAACTCAAAATCCAGCTCTACCGTGGTATAACTAAAATGCCGTTAACTGCCAAAGTCGAGTTTTGAGTAAACACTCAAAAAACGCAGCAAAAATTGAAACCGTTGTCACTTACAAATGACAACAATTATTTGAGATTTAAAGGTACCAAGATATAGATCAAATGAAATACTTTCAATTTATTCTCCTGTCAGTTTGTAAATATAATTAAATTTTATAATAAAACGTTTTTTTGCGTTTTAGTATACCATTGGTGTTACAAAAATCTAATAGATCAGCGGCTAAAATGCCACTACGCTTAGCGTAACGGCATTTTAGTGTCTCTATTTCATAAAAAATATTGTTTGTTAAAAACCTAAAAAACAAAAGAACTTAATTGTAACTAAAATGTCGGTATAGCACATAATGGCAATTTAGCTTATCATTAATACTTGTGGAACTACCTCATGTTAAACGTGGTTAACGTCCGTTCACTGCTTTTAAGTCTGGTAGTCTATAAATGTGTTTAAATAAGAGTACAAAACTTGATTCATTGTTACGCTTAAACGCGGTTAAACTTAAAACCTTATAGTTTAACGGCATTTTAACGCAACAGAATTATAAAGTATTAGATCATTATCGATCAAACTGAAGTTAAAAGTTATTAAAATACACTCATTTTTTAAACTTACAACTAACACAAAACTTTCCTTAAAACAAGATTATAGGTATCGCATCAATTATTATAAATTTAAAACATGGTTTTTATAAAATTTAAATTGACTTACAAACCACTTTATAATAAAAACAAATGTAGATACTAATAATAAAAATCACAAGTAAGTTTAACTTACACTTTAAACTAATAAGCATAAAAAAACAATTGGACCTACTTATGCAAAAAGGAACCAATCCACACATATGCCAAAATTGAGATAATTAAACAAAAAGCATAAAATGCACCTTATAACTATAATATAATAATAATATTCTACCACATTCACACAGAGCCATCTTAGCCCCAAATTAAGCAATTATATTTGCTTGTGTTATGGGTACTAAACAACTGATATACTACTTATATACTTTTTTTTTTTGTAAATACATACATATTATAGACTAGCTGTTGCCCGCGACTTCGTTCGCGTGAAAATTCAGATGGGTGCCAGATTTTACGGCAACCGTACATTGTATCAGTAATAAATATCAGTATTATCCATCTCTATGGCGAATCTCATTTAAACCCGCTACCGCTAAAACTGATGAACCACTTTCACACAAACTTCGACTCTTATTTGCTCACTTAATAAGGGTAGTTTCTGAATATTAAAAAAAGAGTATTTTCTAGTAATTTGGTAATCCTACTATAAAAACTATAGAAGTTTCATACAAACTTTGTCACCCCTTTATACACCCATAGAGGATGGATTTTGCAAAATCCCGTCTAAGTGAGCACCTATATCCTAATAGGAACGATCATGCAAAGTCTGAGATTCCTAGCACTTGTTGTTTCTGAGATTTCGTGATGAGTGAGTGAGTGACCTTTTGCTTTTATGTATATAGATAGCTTTTGCCCGCGGCTTCGCTCGCGTGAATATTGATTTTTCCAATAGACATTTTTATATTGTTTAAATACTGTTTTCCATAGTATTTTTAATCTCCCATTCATACAAACCCTCTTTCACCTACCTAAAGATATCCCTCGTAAAAAAAAATACAATACACAAAGGCAAATATTCACTACAATAACTTTTCCCTTCCCCTCATTCCCTATCGCCCTTTTTCTCCACTCTCCACAGTTTCCGCTTCTCTCCTCACCTCCCTCTTCTCCTCTTCACCTCCTTCAGCATCCCTTGCCTCTCCTCGAGCATCTCTTGCCCTTTCCTCCACTTCTCTCTACCTTGCCTCCTCGCTTTCTCCTCTCTTCTCTAGCACTTCCCCATTTCTTCTCCTTCGTTCCCCTCATTTTCTTCTCCCTTCTTATCACTTCTTATCCCTTTCCCTGCATTCGAGAGCTCCTGCCTTGTCCCTTCCCCCTCCCTTCCTCTCCCATCTCCCTTACTTCCCCTTCACTTTCCTCTCACTTCCTCCTCATTTACTCCTCACTTTTCCCTCACTCCTCACTTCCTCCTCACTTCCCCCTCACTTTCCCCTCACTTCCACTCACTTCCCCTCACTTCCACTCACTTCCCCTCACTTCTAACTTCCCCTAACTTCCCCCTCACTTCTCCCGCACTTCCACCTCACTTCCCCGTCACTTTCCTCACTTTCCTCTCACTTTCCTCTCACTTTCCTCTCACATTCCCCTCACTTTCTCTTCACTTCTCCCTTGCTTCTCCCTGGCTTTCCCTTGACTCCTCTTGACTTCTCCCTGACTTTTCGTACTTTTGTAGCAATATGCAAATTGAGGCAGCAATGTTTGTTGTAAAGCACGCATTTTACTTTTTATTTTTTCTTTGCAACATAGAAAGCTGTAAGTATTTAATTACCTATAGAGTTAAGTGTATTGCCTGTGTCACTTTGCATGCTACTTGAAACTGTAACTTACAAAAATTGTAATAACCTGGCGATTAAAATGAGTGGCTTGAGTTTCTTGCCAGTTCTTCTCATGGCTCTACTTTGTCAGCGAACTGGTTGTAGGTTAATTTGCTGACATTTTGTAAACTTTGACGTTCATAAGTGTTAATTTAATTAACCTATATGAATTAACATATTTTCATTTTCCTTATTTATTTTCGGTTCAACTGGATATCACAAATATAACTTCAGTAAATCATTCTGTATATTGTATAGCTAGCAAAAATTTTACAGAAGTAGATCTTTTAGAATAAGCGGGACGGTTTGGCTGGAGATGTACATAACGACGTAAAGTGTAAGTTTCGTCTGAAAGTCAGTGGTCCGAAGGCATAGTTACCTCCTCGGTCCTCTTTATTTCCTTTTTCTCCCACAGTATCTTTACTCTGTATGGCCACCACTGCACTGAATTTGAAACAGCACCATTCACCAGCAAAACTGAATTCAAATGACGGAGCTGATAAGGATTTTCAGTTACACATGCTTTAAACAAAGCGTCATCATTCCTATGTGTATATCATTATTTCTATAGAAATTGATATTTTTCAATGTACCCTATCAAAATTCAAGGATGTTGCACAAAAATGTATAGTATTGGATAAGTAGATATATTTATTTAGTAATTAGTGTTTTTAATTTTAGGTTTTTTATGATATCGTATTGGGTTTTTATCTGTAATGATATTGTAAATACTTTTTCAATAAATAAATAAATGTTGATTATCTTCTAGTAAGTGCCCGTACGTAAGGTACACAATATCATGTACCCTTAGCAAAATAAGTAACACGAACAATTGCCAAAGTAGACGCATTGTACCCACTGTTTGAGTGATTTGGATGTACCGTGAAAATTACCTCGCTAGAGATTCATTATAAGTATAGATTACTTCAATATGTACATACAAATATATGTGTACATACATATATTTGTATGTACGTACATATTGTAGTATTGTAAATGTATAATATAATGCAAAATCGGTAAAGTAGAACTAATGTAATATTATCGCTAAGTAACGGATCCATGCGGACGACGTCACGGGGTAGTTTTACAGTACATACACTTATAATATAATATAATAAAGATACATACATACATACATACATAGAGTGCTAAACCATAATTTTTTTGCCTTTACCTAGTTAGGTAAAGACTGTACAAAAAAGAGTAGAATTCTTTATACTGTGCCACCGTGCCGGGTCTATTACTTTCTACATACACCTATTACTCGAAAAATACGGTATTAGTTTTGTTATGTCTGGACATAACAAAACTAATACCGTACTGTACGTAGGCACTCAACAATATATTATTTAATTTTAGGATTAAAAATTCATATAGTACGATAATAAAGGAACAGAGAGTAGGATTTTTAATTTACCTAATTGTGATAATTTCACAGTCTTCAAATATTTTAGTTTGGTTAGAGACTAAGACGTTTTGTAAAGGCTTTTTTCTTCCTTTCTTGCAATCAAATAAATAAATCAAAATAAGATGCATTGAAAGTAGATGGGTAGGTATTTACTTTAGCCTAGTATCTTATCGTTATCACTGATTTTATCAGCTCATGAAAAAAAATCTAACGAGGTAAATACTTGAATATTTTATCGGTATTACTTACCGATAGAATATTCAAGTACACACCGTATGTATATATAGAATGTATAGGTATTTATGCTCGTGCAAGATAACGTAGATAGTTAGGTAGCTAACAGCAGCGTGTATGGTTGTTTTGTGTAGGTATCTAACTAGGTCGCAAACCGACGCATGTCACGTATAATCATTGTAATTTGAGTTCTATGCTAGTTGTACGACCGACGCCGACGTTCGTGTTCCGACCGAAGCACCTCGTACCTACGCCGGCGTCGCCGTCGTCGCGTCGCGTCGGTCGGAATCGGAAAGCGCCCTTGCCACATGAGTAAATATCCAAGTTAGATATTTTACTCATGTGCCCACCTACCACACACCTAGTTCGAAATGATAGTAGACATAGACAATATTGTAGCAAGCTCATATTCATACCCCTAGGGTATATAACAGCAGGAATTTACTGATTCTTGAGGCCTGGTGTTGCCTTGATCTTATCACGAGCGACAATAGGCTCACCACCTGCTACCTAGTTTACGTGGAACTAAACATAATTAAAGGATATCCTAGGTAAGTATCTCAAAGAAGGTATTTTACTAAAAATATGAAGGTAGGTATATACCTACTTACAGGATATTCTATTATTGAATCCTTTGCATTTGTATTTGTTTCAGTCGTGAAATTTTAGTCATTTTGATGAAAAATAATAATAAATGTAGGTAAATACCTACGTATTTAATACACTAAAAAAATCTAAATAACTAATCTAATTTATTTGCAACACTAAATCTATCCACACAATATTTTTTTTGATATTATTTATTTGCAATTATTGAATTACGTAAATAATTTTTAAAAAAACTGCATACGTCCGTCCGTCAGAAGGGCTTGCGCCGCTCTGCCGTTCTGCCTCCCGTCGCCCGCGCAGAGCCCCTGCGACGCTGATTCAGCCAAATTATCAATAACTATTGAAACATTATCCTAATAAATGAAATAAACCTACAGAGTTGACATTTGGTTTATTCCGGTTGATTCAATATAACTTTTATATTTATAACTATAGTAATTACAAAGAAATATTTCGAAATAAGTGAAATCACGTTGTTTTAATATCGTTGGTATAAGTTATATAATCAATTATTGTAAATAATTCTTCTACTATTCTAAAGTTCATGAATCAAAGTATATTGTTGGCAAAAAAAAAAAGAATAAATAGCATTAGAATCTACTCAATTATCGAGATGAAAGTAGCGGATTTCGTCGAAATTTCGTCGGAACCACCTTAAATTAAGAAAAAGTCCTTAATCCCTTACTGCATATTTTGTATAGATATGAAATTAAAATAATTATGATATATATTTTAATTTCATGTTAATAGAAGTAAATAAATAAACATAAGGTCCTTATGTAAATTTATTTATTTATTATGATGGAATGATGGAACACCTTATGATAAGGTGTTCCAGCCACGAAAAAAGGTTTTAAATAAGGTCAATCGGATACTTTACTAAAAATAGATGGACATTATGGCTGCTGAGTATTTTCCCAAGAATATTGAAATGCGAGGAATAAAAGTACAAAAATTGATCTACATAGATGCTTGTTTACCGCATAACGTACCTACCTAACTACTTTTAAAATCAATTATTAAGCTACCTACTAGTATCTACAATATTTAGGTACTTACATAAAATAACTAACTATATTTTGTTGCCTTAAGTTGTTGCCTTGTAGTCGTAAATAAATATTTTCTATTAAGTAGGTAGATATATATGATCCACATTTTTTCTATTTTTATCATACTATTATAAATGCGAAAGTTTGTGTGTATGTATGTATCTATGTGTGTGTGTGTGAATGTGTGTTCGAAAATCGGTCTGGTTCCCGAGGGAGACAAGACACATTTTTAGACAATTTCAAGGGAGAGGAGAGGGCCTTAAGGGAGCTCAAGAGTTCTGCAAATGCATTAGCATGTTCAAAAAATGTATGTGCTTATAGTATTTTCTTTGGTGAATCCTTACCCTGACCACGACGGGACTCTCGTAAACTACTTTGAATACGCCAATGATCAAGCCTGCACCCCTTCCCCTCTTTCTCTAAACTCAAATCAAATTCTGGATCCGCTAGTCCTCTACTACTGTAGGTATTGTCTAAACATTTTTTTTTATTAGCCCACAAGTGACTCCACTCTGCCTGATGGTAAGCAGTCAGTGAAATCGAGAAGTGGCGGACACCATTCCAAAAGCCAAACTACTGGTATGGTGGCCTCCACTCCTCATAGACATTTTTATATTATCTAACTGTTTACCATACTATTTCTAATCTCGCATTCATACAACCCCTCTTTCACCTACCCAAAAATACCAAGACCAATAAGCCTCTCATCATTTCTACTAAAGACAATGGAGAAGGTTATAGACAGGTATATTAGAGATGTAGCTTTGGATAAATACCCAATCCATCACACCCAACACGCCTATCGCAAGGGAAAGTCGACAGAGACTGCCATCACCAGCCTCATCGACAGGGTGGAAAAGGCTACAGAGGACAAGGAAATAGCACTATGCGCATTCCTCGACATTGAAGGAGCTTTTGATAACTCACCAACCACACTGTTGGTGAATGGGCTGATAAGTAAAGATGTCGACCCTACAACGGTGAAATGGGTGAATTCAATGCTTGCACATAGGAGTGCAAAAATAGCCCTTCATGAAATCGCAATTGTAGTATCTACAGCAAGGGGTTGTCCACAAGGTGGAGTTCTATCGCCACTACTCTGGACCCTTGCTGTGGACGAACTCCTAGTTGATTTGGCAAAACTTCAGATTGATGTGCAAGCCTATGCAGATGACTTGGTAATTATAGTCAGAGGATTTTGTCAATCAACCATCTCATGTATTATGCAAAAGGGACTGAACACTGTTAGCAGGTGGTGTGTCAAAAGTGACCTCTCCGTTAATGCTGACAAAACAGTAATCGTACCTTTTACACAAAAGAAGCGATTGGATAAACTAAAAATGCCAAAGCTTAATGGTAAAACGATTGCGTTTTCCACAGAAGTCAAATACTTGGGCGTCACAATCGACCAAAAGTTGACTTGGAATTCACACTTGGACAATGTACTAAAGAAAGCCAAGATGACGATGGGAATTAGCGGCCGTATGATGGGCAGCAATTGGGGCATAACCCCTAGAACAACTATTTGGCTGTACACTGCCATTGTGAGGCCGATCATTACGTACGCATCAGTTGTGTGGTATAACAAGACGCGTCAAACGACCACCATAAAGAAATTAGACAGCTTACAGAGAACTGTCTGCCTCATGGCCTCGGGAGCTATGTCGACTAGCCCCGGAATGGCGCTAAATGCTTTGCTTGGATTACCGCCTCTTCATGTATTCATACAAAAAGAGGCGAAAGCTAGCATGTACAGGGCTCATATCCAAGGCAGAAGCAATTGGATCTCCCAGAAGTTGAGGACTTTACAGAACTCAATACTGGAAATACCAATACTTTGCATGCCTACGGATGCCACCCTACCCCGGTTTGTATTTGGAAAACAATACACAATAGAATTGCCATCTAGGGAAAACTGGCTCGAAGACCAGATATCTTTTGAGTCTGGTTGCCTAGTATGGTATACCGATGGCTCCAAAATAGGACAAAAAGTAGGCTGTGGAATATATGGGGAGCGACCAAAGCTCAAAAAAAGCGTGTTTTTGGGACAAAACGCCTCCATCTTCCAAGCAGAAGTATACGCCATTGTGGAATGCGCGGAAGCCAATCTGCAAAAGCGCTACACCAATCAGACTATATATATAAATTCTGATAGCCAAGCCGCTCTACTAGCACTGGATTCGAACGTAGTAACATCGAAACTAGTTGAAGAGTGCATGGATCGTTTAAACTCTCTAGGTAATATGAATAGAGTAGTTCTCAGATGGGTACCAGGTCATGCAGGTGTCATCGGTAATGAGTGCGCCGATGAACTTGCGAGAGCGGGAGCTAATGGAACTCAGCAGGGCCCAGAGCCCTTCTGTGGAATACCAAAAAGCCTAGCTCAAAATGCCCTTACAAACTCATGCATCGAAACAGCCATCAAACTCTGGTCGGAATCGCCAGGAATGAACCACTCTAAAGCCCTGATCAAAGGCTTTAACAGAAGGTACAATCACCTTATCCTTGCGTTGAGTAGGAACAATCTACGCATTGTGTCAAGAGCCTTGACAGGTCATTGTTGCTTAAACAAGCACATGCATAATCTAAGGCTAAGCGAAACACGCACCTGCAGGCGATGTAAAGAGGCAGATGAAACGCCCCTCCATCTTCTGGGGAATGTGGCCCGCTCATACACAGGCGTCAGTTTCTTCTAGGGAAACACACTCTGGGCCCTGAAGAAATTAAGGAGCTCACCCCTAAGCAAATACTGCAATATATCATAGCTGCAGGGTTTAGTGGTGAACTCTAGCTTGATAAAGCGGCGATCACAATAGACCATTCATGGTCGCAGTGACATTACAGCCGCATCACAGAAATAAAAAAAAAAAAAAAATACCCAAAAATATCCTCTGTAAAAAAATATACAGTACACAAATAAAAATTTTCACTACATTTTTTATATTAGCCTACCAAAGTGGAGTCACTTTGGTAGGCTAATATAAAAAACTCTGCCGGATGGTAAGCAGTCGGTGGAATCCAAAAGTTGTGGATACCATTCCAAAAGTCAGACTACTGGTATGGCAGCCTCCACTATGGCGGTTTAGTGAGATGCTTTTTCACGCCCCGCTTAAAAGACCCAGGATCAAAATTAGATGGGAACACGCGCTGGCAAAGAGTTCCAGACTTTAATTGAGCGATTAAAGTGCTGAACCGTTTGGTTTGAGACATTTTAGATTCCACTGTGAAAGTGTAGCACTTTAGTCCCGCACGTGTCGTTCTGGATAAAAAGGGAGAGGGTGGGATTAATTCAAAGAGCTCTTCAGAACACTCTCCATGGTAAAGGCGATAGAAGACGGCCATTGAGGCGATGTCTATTCGCAGCTGTAAAGACTCAAGGATCTTAGTAGCCGCCGGGCTTCCGATGATACGGTCTGCTCGCCGCTGCAACATATCGAGTGCATCCACTAAGTACAGGGCTGCTCGGGCGTGAAGTACCGCCTCACCCTGTTCAGGACACCGAGTTTACAGGAGGCGGTTTTAATGACGCATTCGATGTAATTCTTGAAGTTGAGATCTCGGCTGATGTCCATACCCAGGATACTTAGGCTATCCTGTAGTGATAACGCCGTGTTCTGAAGAGAGGGAAGGGGAAGGAACGGAGATTTTTTTGCAGAGAACGCGCACACCTGTGTTTTATTGGCATTGAACTCGACCAAATTCTCACAACCCCATTTAGAAATGCGGTATAAGACCCGGTCGAGCTCAGTGAAAAGTTCTAGGCGTTTTGCCTCGATGTCAGTCTGTTTAGCTGCAGGATGTCCGAGATATCGCCTATGCACTGTACTATCATCTGTATAACAATGAATGTTGCCAAGGGACAACATGTCATTGACATGCAGAAGATACAGGGTGGGCGACAAGTCGGACCCCTGGGCACCCCAGCGTTGACCTGAAAATAATTGGAGGCCGATACGTCACAAAGGGCTCTAATGTGGCGCTCATGCCGGAATGCGACAATCCGGTTGCACAGCTGGGGTGGCAGCCCATATGCTGGAAGCTTGGACAGAAGCGAACGGTGTCAGACTCTATCGAAGGCTTTGGTTATGTCAAGGCCCAAGGACTCTCCATGTCTGTCCATAGCTTCACCCCATTGGTGCGTGATATACGCTAGAAGGTCACCCGTAGACCGTTTTGACCTGAAGCCATATTGTCGGTCACTAATTAACGAGTGACCCTCTAGGTAGCGGACTAGTTGGGAGTTTATTATCCGCCCTAGCACCTTGCAGAAATCTGAGGTGACAGCTATGGGTCGATAGTTGTCTGGCTCGGACCTATCCTCTTTTTTGGGAATCGGTTGAAGATTCGTCTCTCTGCAAGCCTCCGGCACAATTCCCGAGGAATAAGATAGGACATTGACAAAAACGATAGGTATCATCTTTAAATTAAAGTAGATAGATATACTAAGTAGGTATCTATACATTATATTATATTTACTCGTTTTATGAAAGATCAGATCATAATTTTATTATAATATTCTGTCTGTATCGAAGAATGACTAAATACATAAATGAATGGTTTGCGAATACATTGGGTAAAACTGTACAAATAGTAGGTAGGTATAAAGAGTTACAAAGAACTTGTGCTTATATAGGCAAACGAGACACGTCAGTAGTGTCTTTTCGAATATTTATTTTTTGTTAAGTATCTTGAATACATTAAGCTATTAAACACACACTGTGTGTATTTGCCGTATAGTCGTTGCAATAAAAAAACATGCATGTGTTTTGGCCGCACCAGCGTATCACCGCAAAAATTGCACCTGGCGTGTTTCGCCGCACCTTCGGTACAAATATTTGTAAAACACAGCATGTGTGTGCGAACCGCTTATCTGTCCGCGGTTTAAAGCAAAATGTGTTTGTTTACAGGAGTCAATGTGTGTATCTATTTATTTTAAATAAATTAAAAACCAATTTTCTGGTGCATTGATGATGATCGAGTTTGTACATTTTGCACACAAAATGTACACATGATTTTCTTGTGTTTGGATTAGACATAGTATATCACTATAACTTCTAAATCAGTAATAAACTACAAACGTCAACGGAAGCGTGCGACGCCGGCCGGCAGAATCTCGTTGAGCATACGTGTTTTTAAAATTCAATATCTCGAAAACTATTGAATGTATTGAAATAATTTTAACACATTTTTTTTAATAGAGAATATGGAGAGAAAAAATAAAAATAGGTAACATTCTTCATTGTCTTGTATGACATTTGCTATATCGCACATTAGATTGATAAGTAAGTACCTACCTACTCTTGGGCACCTGAGGCCATTTTACGGGAAATATCATTTTTCATGTTAAATGTGAGATAACTTATTTATTTATTTAAACTTAATGCACACAGGTACATAGGCGGACTTAATGCTATAAGCATTCTCTACCAGTCAACCTTAGGTGGTGCAAAAGTAAAAGTAAAAGTGAAGTAGGTGCAGTAAATAAATCATGATATGAAAATATACAAAATAAAATTATTTTTAGAAAAAAAACGAAAACCGACTTCAAAACAGTACCTACGTGTTCAATCAAATAATATTTTATTTACTTCATAGCTAAGAACATTAAAGGGAAATCAATGCAATCATTGATACGTACAATATTTTACTATTTACAATTTATAATCAGTTATTTTGGAGTCGGTGCCAGCCAAGAAGGATCTTTAATTCTGCCTTTGCAACAAACTTTCGAAATGCAAGGGGCGGTAATGGCACGTGCGGGGAATATGACTGAGTGGACTACCCGAACACAACATAGATACGTACAGAGACAAAGCTTCATACAACCCCGCAAATCGGTTGCACTACTACGAGCACGCGGCGCATGTGTGCGTGTCCACTGGCCGCTTGTCACGTACGCGGCGAGACTGGAAAAAACCGGTTGACGCTGGCACAGCCAGTTGACAATCTCAGGGTCAGTGCGACGCACGTTAAAGTTAATTGTAATAAATTTTATCGATTTAAAAAAACAATGAATATGTTAATATTTATATTCAATAACCAAAGTTTGATTAAAGATAAATAATATTAATGATATTTAATAAGTATGATTGTTTATTTTAACATGTTCTAAGTTTAACTCAATGAACTTTCTTTCATATTTTATCAGGTTCATCAAATTCTTTCATATTTTGTAGGTACCTACCTACTTGAAAAATACATGAAAGAAAATGTTTATAAAATCACATTGGCAACAAAACTTTTATAATATTATCAGCTTAAAACACTAAAATACATCGAATTTAGCTATTTAAAAAAGGTAAAACGACAGATGTTTTTCTATATTCACTACGTTAATCCTATTTGTTAAAAATGAGATATAAAAATCATTAAGTACATATATAGAGTTATTTCGGTTTGATCCCCTGAGTCTGATACCCTGCCCGCTTTATTTTTTTATTTTCTATTCCGTTCTGATTCTCCGTGTAGGATCAGAAACAAAAGTAATTTTTTTTATTGCTGACAGTGGCAGCTAACAGCTAACAAACAGCCCACGTGATGGTAAGTGGTAACTGTCGCTCATTGACGACTCAGTCTTTGGCATGGTTCGCGCATTGCCAGGGCAACTGCTGCCTACCGTGAAGGGAGTGGGATAGGTAAAGGGATTGACAGAAGTGAGAAAAAAAGAAAGGATGGAAATAAGCCTCCGGCGCTCTCACTGACCAACGAAACGCAATAGTACGGATACTACTACTCTTACGTCGATCTTCTATGAGAGGGTAGTACTTCTCCGGTCGATCTGGCCCATTCATGCTGAAATCAGCACGGATCTACTAATATATTTAAATATTTTATTCCGGCCGTATCCCCTAGTTATCTATGGCAGATTTTCTCTAGAAAATACATACAATAACTTCACTTTCCTTTCATTAATGGGGTAAACAGAGACTGTACAACTGCGTTTATTATTCTTATTTTTGTTAGTTAATTGTTACATAAACTGCTTTTTCTTGAATGTGCTTCCCTGCCTAAAAGACTGAGGGGATCAGACCGAAATGACAATTTTTTTAAGGGGACAACAGAATTCAATAATAATTATAACCCTAGGGGAACAGATCTATGGGATCGGACCGGAATAACTCCATAATATATAAACTATTTACAAATATTTTGTTTGTCTTAGCCTATTGTGACAACCCTACCACAATAGTTAACAAATTTGCACTTTCTTAGGAAGCCTTGCCTCTGTACGGCTACTCTGTGACCCGAACGCGGTCATACGCGTGTAGGCAGACGTCATTGATAGTTGTGTATAAATACATACAAAATTTGACGCGCAGAAGATTTTAGATTATCAGACACAATAGAAATAACATTGTGTCTCGTGCAGATCTGCTCCTAAGCACACGAAGGGTTAAATCTATATTTTACATTCATTATATTAATAGATTAATCAAGAAGTTTATTTTTGCTAATAGGTAGGTTATATTTATTAAGGTCATGATGATCCTTCTTGGCTGGCACCGCACATCTTTTAGTGGGAAGTCATCATGTATTGTTAATATATTTGATATAGGTAGGCCTACTAAACGTGCTGCGCAAATAAGCCAGCGCCGTTGGGAAAAAGTAGTGACGAGAAGAAAGCTTGTAAACATATAGAGATATTAAGTCCTCATTAATACTTTTGCTGATCGCTGAACCCTGATTCCCGGCAACCACAAACCAAAACAAAAAAGTGATGACCTACGAACAATAAAGAATCAACAAAAATCATAATTTAACTGGCGGAGCAATCGTGTAACAGATATACAATAAAAATAAACAGTGGTGCTGTAAAGACAGATTTATGGCCGCCCGCTGCTATTGGAATTTCTCACGATCATAAGGCCTCAAACTTGGCATAACGACTACCAAATAATAGTGATAACCAGAGTTCACTGCTTCTAAAGCATGAAGACGCTCGAAATTAAGTTACACAAATGGTCACCCATCCACGGCCACGTTGTTTCTAACAAAACTATATATTATATATCGACGCGTTGCTTTCCATGTCTTCACTCCTTGCATACGAAAATAAAAAATATAAAATTAAAGCCAAATTACTAAACCATTTAAAAAAAATATATGGTTTCCGATTTTAGGGTATACCCTTTCAAATAAAAAACGAATTTCCTAAATTGGTTTCTATATGACCAAATTCTGTTGTAACAAACATACAACTACTGAACCTTTTTTTATAATAAAAATATGAGACCAATTTCAAAGTATACCCTTTCAAATAAAAAATATATTTTCAAATCGGTTTTAGAAATGACCGAGATATGAGGTAACAAACATACAAAAATAAACATACGACCCGAATTGATTACCTCCTCCTTTTTGAAGTCGGTTAAAAAAAGAAATGTATAGGTTATATCTTCTTACTAAAAACTACTAAGACTACTACTAAAGTAATAAAGACCTAAAGGTTTTTATACCATTAACAATATTAACAAATTGTCAGTGAAAATTGAACAACAATTTTACGGCCCAAAGCTCTTAGGATTGTAGGCGTTCTTTCTATTAATTGTAATCATAAATACTTATTTTTCATTTAACAATTAAGTATTTATTTTTTAAGAAGCCTTGATTTCTAAAATGACCTCTAATAATCCGAATCGATTTGATGTATCGCTACTTTAAATCGTTTACAATTATTGTATTGAAACAAATCTGACAACTGACAACATTCTTGCAAACATAATTATGTTGAGTGAAAGATAATAATAATATATAATAATAATTAAATTCAGTTCAATGTATATTTATTTGGTATTTCAATGCTAGGGTAAAAAGAATCGTAATGAATCACAAGTAAACATTAAAAAATATAGCTTGTTTTTTTTAATATATTGAATTTAAAAAATCGCAAGTTAAAATTTATTTGGAAGGAGTCTTACCTATTTTATAACCTCAATTTCAACAATAAAAGAATTCATTTTTCTTGAACCTGCATAAATAATTGTGAATTATTTGTAGAATATAAAGCAGTATTTTATTGTTTATGAAATGATAATAAAATCACTAAGACACAGTAATTTTTATATGGCATTTTCCTATATGCGATTTTGCATTTATATTTCAATTCACAAAATATTTTTTTAATAATAAAGTTTTAGAATGAAGACGCATTTACAAATTAATTTTTTGTAAAGCGATTTGTACAATATTTAGCAGGCGAACAAAACAAAAAATTGCATGATAGTTACCTACTAACTAAATGTGTATATTATAATGTGAAATATTATACCAGCCTTTAATATTTCACATCAATTTAAAATAAATCCTATCGATCGAAATTCTCGCATAATAATTGTCCACTTGCATTTAAAGATGATATAAATATACTAGAAACAAATTCATGATTTTTGTAGCGACCGTTCTTTACACTGGGCAGTCGTCGGCAGATGTCTGTCATCAGAAGGTTTCTTGCGTCAGTCATCAGACCGACCGTATCGGAAATGTCCGTAGTCATCAAAGGTATCCCCTTGCTGACGGGGTGATCTTCGGACCATGTAGTCTCTGTAGAGAGGACGGACCCTGAACTCCTCATCCTCCTCTGGTAAAGCGAAGCTTCGTAGGTTGGCGCTATCACAGCACCGCACCAGTAACGCCAAAGCCGTGGCTATCGCCACAACCACCACAGACACAACACGCATTTTGTAGACAGTAGAGAACTCTGAAACAATATCATTTTTTATTGCGACTACCTATCTCGGTTACCTATAGCAAAACTAACGGTTCAATTATTTTCCTGTTTATCTCGATTAATTCTACTACCAAGTGTATAAATTAGGAAAAAGATTTTTTTCATTAGCCTAGGATGTTCCACTGCTGGGCAAAGGCCTCTGTCAAAAGTTTCCAATTCCCCCTATGGCCGGTGTTTTCTCGCAGTCTTTCCGTAATGCATAAGTAAAAATAAATAATTATTTTCTTAATATTAAAACTCTTGATTTTGATACAATAATTTATAATTAAATAAAAATAAAAGAATTTAATTTTATTAAAATAAAATAAAAACATATTTTATTACAATAAAAGTAAAAATAAAAGCCATTCGGCCGCCATGGTTTACGTCCTGAAAATCATAATAAATTACTTATTTATATTTTTTTTTATTAAGAATAAAATATATTTTGACTTACCAGCACGAGTAGGTCGGGTAGCACAATGAGCAACTCCAGATGAAATCTTCACTTATATAGCTACGTTCCTTTAGAAAAACTTCCCTGCCTCTTGTTTAATATTCCCCTTAGAACCTCTGTTCTTGAAAAATACATCAGTAATTGACACACTTCAATTATTTTAACCGTACAAAGTAATCTTATTATTGGCAAAGAAAATATTTTTCTTATCTATTTTTTTCCTTTCACGATTTTGCAAATTGATCAACATGGTTATTAGTTTAGCTCTCATAACTTCCAGATATAAAATTACAATTCAGATGTTCAGAAATTATTATAATAAAATTAACTTTATATTAGAGATAGGTAGGTAAGAACATATTTAGGTAATTAAAAAACACTTACTTACATATTTATGTACATGACTATAAAAATAAGGTAAAACTATTTACCTATGCAGGCGATTTGAGTTTTCCGTTGTGTAAATGTAAATTCCCCTACGTAATTATGCGACAGATAATATAGGTAGGTAATTTACTTATAATTATCACAGCGTTTTCTAAACAAATAGCAAATGGAGCCTATTAATTAGTAAGAATAAAATATATAGAATAAAAAAATATCAATGCTTTCTAAGAACCAGAACAGTTTACACTTGTAAATAAAATTTTAAATTTGTTCTACTTTAATTTGTTTGACCTTCATTATACATAAGCATTCAATCTTAACTAAGTAAACAAAAAAAATATAACAACCCGTTATTTTATCTCACTGCAGGGAAAGGTCTCTTTCATACAGAAAAGGCATGAGCATTGATCGCCACGCTTGCTCAATGTGGATTGGCGATTTCAGATTTTATTTTATCTGTCCTTACGATGTTTTCTTTCACCGTTGATCAGTAATTGAAAAAAAAAATTCAAAGTACAATGTAATATGAAAAAGTCACATCACATTGATACTTGCTGGATTCAAACTCCGGCCTCGTGTTTACGAAGCGAGTGCCGTATCCAATAGGCCATGCATGACGACTTCAATTAAGATGAAACAAAATTAATACCTACCGAACTGGCACTGGCTGAATGGATGAGTACCTACCTACTGCTTTCATAATGGAGAAAAAAGAATAGAAAGCCCGCACTTTTTGTTTTTATGCTATTAGCTTGTGTGTATGAGTTGTTGATGTTGATTTTTTTTAACTTCTATTAATTTTATTTCTAATACATAGAAACGATGGGTGCGTTATCTGAATTTGAAACATTAGAACAACAGTTCTTGGACCTTATAGCAGAATTTCGTACTATTTCGGTTTGTGTATACCTTTATGATTTCATTTTAAAATACTTTGTCATAGTTATAAAATAATTTTAAACAAAAAAAACCGACTTCAAACGGGAAGGCAACTAAAAAGTTAAAAATAAGTTTACTTAGCAGAAAGTAATTCGTATTTTGATTAAGTTAATCAGAAATAAGTATTTTATAATTTTGAAGTTGGTGGAAATGATCTATGTGTTTATTGTACTTAATTGGATAAGGATTAAAGCTGTATTGCTTAAAATCGTTTCGTAAATATGCCATTCTTTCTCGTAAAAAGTAAAGGATAACTTTTTTTTATTGTGGGTTATCCCTAAGAGATAGACATATACCATTGCGGACTTTTCTGTAGGCTTTATTCAGGTGTACAATACTGTAGTACATTATTTTGATCTGTCTCTTAGGGTTCAGCCAGCGTTTGCAATGTAAGCGCAAAAAAATGTGTTTATTTACGACATCACATTAGAAACCTCTAAAACTATCAGTGTTCCTCTACTATATTGTGCATGTAATTGTGCATTTAAACTTTCCTTTTTAATCACTCTATCTGTTAAAAAAACATTATCAAAATTCGTTGCGTAGTTTTAAAGATCTAAGCATACATGGGAACTGACAGACAGCGAGAAGCGACTTTGTTTTATACTATGTAGTGATGATAATCATGTATGTTAAAAGTTACAACATAGTTTTGAATCAGATTACCTGCTCTATTCAATCACAAAATTAATCTTGTAAAACCTATTATAGAAAATACATAGATGTTCGTTTATATTTTATAGCAAAAAAAAACAACAGAAAGGCTGAAATCTAATTCAAAAAGACAACTCTACAATAAACTAAACTTATTTCAAGGAAATTAATGTGTTACCTACTGTGGCGTCATCTATCTGGCCAATGATGACACACAAAGAAAAATCTAAGTGAAGACGACTGGACTACGAGTTCACAGCATAGAAGTCAAGATGGCGCTATCAACAAATATAGACCTCCCCATAGAAGCCTGAATCGCGATATTAACATTCTCACACCAACTAACTATATATACAAGTTCCCGACTACCAACTGTCGGGCAGTAGCCCGCCAGGCACGATCACCTAGCCTGGTCGGAGGATCCTCCTTTTGGTTGGAGGTATTTGGTGTGCCACCCTCCACAATGGTGACCCCTGTCTGCAAGCAACCTTCACGGAGCAGATCATCAGCATCGTCACCTCCACATTGGTGACCCCTGTCTGCAAGCAACCTTCACGGAGCAGATCATCAGCATCGTCATCTCCACATTGGTGACCCCTGTCTGCAAGCAACCTTCACGGAGCAGATCAGCATCATCGTTATCGTCAGTTCCTACTTCGCCTCACCCCTCTAGCAGCAGCAGATGAGTACCAGTAATCAAGTCGCAGCCAGCCAGCATCTTCGGCCATCATCAAGGATACTCCATACGCCTGCGGTCGCGCACGCCTGGTCCACCCTACGGCCTATCCTGTTCGTGGAACTATCACTGCACTTCCACGGTTCCCGTAAGCAGAGCAGCTTTCCTCTCACCGTCTACGCAGTCAGCCACTACGCAGCACACCCCGACTCACTGGGGAAGTTCTCACCGCTCTTCGTCCGACTCACTGGACTTACGCGGCATCAACAGTTCCGACTCACTGGAACTCTGGCACTGGCAACGCTCTACAGAAGCACCGACTGCTGACTCATCAACAGGACAAGTCATGATCGACCTCCGGTCTCGAGGGGGAGTACTGTGGCGTCATCTATCTGGCCAATGATGACACACAGAGAAAAATCTAAGTGAAGACGACTGGACTACGAGTTCACAGCATAGAAGTCAAGATGGCGCTATCAACAAATATAGACCTCCCCATAGAAGCCTGAATCGCGATATTAACATTCTCACACCAACTAACTATATATACAAGTTCCCGACTACCAACTGTCGGGCAGTAGCCCGCCAGGCACGATCACCTAGCCTGGTCGGAGGATCCTCCCTTTGGTTGGAGGTATTTGGTGTGCCACCCTCCACACTACTACATAAGTCATCCCCGTTCATACGGATACGATTGTTTGTCGGAAATGTTTTTTGTAGGTTCAGACTTAGTGGCACCAGTATTTCATTCAGGTACTGTGACTGTAGCATACCCATATAATAAATGATATGTTTTAATATTAGGACAATTATATTTTAATAATAATATTATGTTTAATTGAATTGTAAATTTTCTAACCAAAATCATATTCACGGTCAGGAAAAAGTATAATTATATGTTTAGAACACACTATAACAAACACTTAGAACACTAACTCAATATCGTATAAAAATGGTATCGTATACAAAAAGTAAAAAAAAAGAATATTCGTCTCCACTCCATGCTTTGTCCTACCGGCGAACTTTGGTCGTAAAATTTTATTGCTTTTTAAACACTGCATTGTAAAAAAACTTTAAGTGATGTGAGTAAGGTTGAATTTGCAAAAAAATAACTACATAGGTATATTTGGCGACAGTTTCGAGTGTCACTTTTGTTCGAGACTGTGCATCTAGGGTTTTTTATAAATCAATGTTATTTACATGGAAAAATTAGGTACCTACCCACATTCAAAATTATATAATTACGTCCATAACTAATGTAGTGTGACGTAAGAAGTTTCATTAGCTATAAACGTGACTATTATATAAACACTTAGTAGGTAAGTACTTATATTTATAAACATTTATTTTTCATAGGTAAATTTTCCTCCTTATCGAGTAAGTAGAGGATAGCAATCCTCTTTCCTCATATCCTATGACCATTCAACAGGTTAAAGAGAAAGATTGCTTTAACGTTCCTAGCTAATTATTGTAATGATCTTATCCTTGTCTATCTTTCTTTTGTAAGAACAAAATTACCTTTAAACACACTTCATCCACAGTATTATATGAGAGCCAAAACAAGGACATCGCAGTAGTGTTCATTACCTTCTTAACATAAAAGAGTTTTTAACTCCGGCGGCCCTTGAAAACTTCGACTAAAAATAATAGTTAATATTCAGATTTACAGATAAGGATATACCACAAGTTAAATCTTATTTGGGTACCAGTGTTCGACTAATTCTTGTATAAAACTAAAATTGTTCAAATATGTATATCTTTCTACTACATCTGTATGTATATCTTTCTGAGAAAAATTAGAATTATTTCTTAGATAGGTACCTAAATCTAATTAATACTATAATTATAAAAAATTGTGATCCAACTTTTATTAATACTAAATATATAATAATAATATAGATTTCAGAATATCGTCTTCGTGATTCGCTACGTACTGAATCAACGAGAGCCGAAGCCGCCGAGGCTAGCCGGGCGGCGGCCGAGCGTGCTGCTGCCGAAGCACGAAGTGGTGCTGCTGCCGCTACAGCAGCTGTCACCAAGGCCACTACCTCCCTAGCCACTGCTCAGGAACAACTCACTGGACTCAAGATACACTTGGAAACTACGGTATGATCGTAAAATATATTATTGCTGATACGGTTTAGATTGATTTCTGAAAATCACGTAATTCATTACGTACTGAATCTTCGTGAACTGAAGCTGCTGAGGCCAGCCGGGCGGCAGCTCGACATGCTGCTGCTGAAGCACGAAGTGGCACTCCTGCTGCTTATACATTACAATCTAAGAAGGTCTTTAATTATAACTCCTGAGGCCTAATTACCCTCTCGGTTCTCTACCTTTTACCTTTTAGTTCTGCATCACTTTCTCCCTACACGGTCGACGAACGACGGCTCGGTGGTGTTTGCTTTATACCCAATACCTACATAAAAAATATACAATAATTATGGTATTTGATAGGAGCGCCAACGTGAGACTTTAGAAGAGCGCTGTACTGAAATGATGACACATATAAATAACTTGGAACGAGAAATGCAGCAACTGCGACCGCTGCAGTCTGCTCACTCCACCTTGCAGAGACAATACTCAGAGCTACAAGAACGCATTCATAGTGCTTCTGAAGAGGCGCGCAGGTAAGAGGTAGTAGGTAATTAACTCTGCTTAGTACGGTAGTAGATCCTTGTTGATTTCAGCATGAGTTGGCCGGATCGACCGAGGCAGTACTACCCTTATTGAAGAACGACGTAAAATATTAGTTTACATACTAGTATGTTTCGCTCGAAAAGTAAGAGAGCCGGTAGCCCAATTACCCTCTCGGTCTTGTTCCTCTTCCCTTTTCCTTTCTCTCTACGTGGTCGGTAATGGCTTGGTTGTTTTTTCTAAGCATTATTTCTGCAATGCTTGAAAAACATATCATGCTTTAAGATTACGGTTACCACTTACAATCAGGTGCACAGGTGATATAAAATTGTTATAAAAAAATTTTCATCAAAAATAACATCCCATACCACGGCCGCAATGTGGCGCATTGGAAAACCGCGTCAAAGCACATAGGTCGTAATGTAGAGTGCGTTAAGATGCGGCCCGGTGCGACCTGCCTGTAAATAGTTTGCAATATTTCATTTATTTACGGTAGTAGATCCACGCTAATTTCAGCATGAATGGGTCGGATCGTCCGGGGAAGTACTACCCTCTCATAGAAGATCGACTTAAGAGTAGTAGTATCCGTACTACTGCGTTTCGTTCGGTGAGTGAGAGCGCCGGAGGCCCAATTTTTCCCCTTTCCTCTTTCCTCACCTCCCTCATTCCCTTCCCCTAACCCCATTCCCAGTCGCCATAGTGGAGGCCACCATACCAGCAGTTTAAGACGATGGCTTTTGGTATAGTGGCCGCCACTTCTGGATTCCACTGACTGCTTACCATCAGGCGGGGTGGAGTCATTTTGGTAGACTATAATATTAAAAAAAAATAAAAATAAAAAAAAAAAAATTATGTGTGAATGTTCATAGTGTGATGTAAGTTCGTGTTATTTACCTACAGAAAGATTACTTTGTAATATAAGTACCTAGAATTGAATTATTACTATAGAACTGACTTCATAATATAAAATTTCTCAATAGAGAATCGTCTCGGCTTGAAAATGAGCTTCGTAGAGTAGAAAAGTGCGCGGCCGCAGGTTCAGAAATACGTGAACGTGCTCGACTAGCCGCCGCGGCACATGCACGTGAAAGACGATTTGCGGCTACCGAGCTGCAGCATGCCAATCGAGAACTGCTCAGTGCCAATGGTAAAATTAATAGTTTTATTTCCTTGCAGATGACTCAGGTTTTTTGGCGAAAACCTTGAGGCCTATATTTAGCAGCAGGTAAAACGATTTTCATTTAACACTAGTAAGAGGGGACAATGTCTGTGCCGGGTACTACACAAACATACTATCTAAACTAATATTATAAAGAGTTTTTTTTTATGTTTGTTTGGTTGCAATGATTTAACTAAAATTTACTTGATCGATTTAAGAAACTCTTTCACCTTTAGAAATCAATAAATGGAGTAGGTAACATAGGCTATGTTTTATTATGTTTAACATATTCTTCAGTAATTTTTTTAATTTCTCTATTTTAAGCGGCTTCGCAAATTTGAATTATGCAAAACGTCACTATTGCAATGATATTTACCGTAGGCGTTAGTTGTGGGAGCGAATAAAAGATTTGGAAAAATAACAGGGCGGATGTCTAGTCTAACTACTATTTAAAGCGGAAGAGTTTGTTTGTTTGAATGCGCTAATCTCTGGAACTATCTATCGGATTTGAAAACTTCTTTTTGCATATGATAGCTCAGTTCTTGAGGAAGGTCATAAAACATCACGCTAAAGGCGACGGGACGAGAGCAGTAAGCAAAGACATGGGTAAAATCGCGCCACAAGAAGCTAGTTAATACATAAAGTACTCCCAGACTATTATAAGTATTATACAAACATATACATAATTATACTCTAATATATACATAAATTATAAGGTTGCACGTTTTGATCAGTAACCAATTTACATGCAGAACATAATTTGTCATAGCTGAAATAAGCAAGCTGAAGGCTACTATAGCTGAACTGCAAATCCATTTATTGGAAGCGGGTAACGTCTCATCAAGTAACAAAAAAATTGACCTCAATATAGAAGCATTAAACGAAGTAAGAGCGGCTTTGGAAGCAGAGCGAGCTGGCTCAGCTAAACTAGAGCGTGCCTTAGCCACAGCACTTGCAGATAATGCCACATTAGCAGCACGTCTACACGTCACTGATAATACTGACGAACTGAAGAAGGAATTAACTCCAGCAGACTCCATATCTACTAATATCTGCCCTATTGATTCATTTTTGGCTGAATAAATATATATTATTTATGTTTAATAAAAATATTGAAAATATTATTTGTCAATGAATAAAAATAAAAATAATAAAAATACTAAGTCTATGTTTAAAGCTCAAACGTAAAACTCGTTAGTTTGATATCACTACCCCGCCCGGTTCGTATGCCATACCGTCATTATTTTGCGATTTACCGTCAGTCAAGCAATTGGTTCAGAAACAAATTTCATAGTCTTGATAACGCAGACGTAATTAGACTGTAAATGCTTGCTACCAGATCACTTATTTACTTATTGAATAGTATAAAAAACTCAATTTATACCTAATATTGTAATTAAAAATCAAGAATTTGTGTACTCCTCTACCCAGATGACTCCCAGTTTCTTTGTAGTGTTAAAAACAAAATCGTCATGCTAAAGTAGGACATCATTCAATTGAATCATTTTATAAGTTAATCAATCAATGTTATAAGTTGAATTTTTAATCGGTTTTGACCATAGTTGTTTCACCTATGAGTAACTACCATAGGTTAACATGCACTTTTCTGACACCGTATATGATACGGTTGCTTGGTATTTATTTTGTAGATTAAAAAAGTAGTTCTTATAAGAACAATCTTTTCAAACAAAGACACCTTACTCAAAGTTGAGTGGCTGGTCGATATTTTAGTCCTTTTAATGTCACGAGATAATCGTTTGTCAGTTTTAATCTAATTTAATTTCAATAATATATTTTTGCAATTAAATTATTTAGCTTAACTTAAGTAAGTAGGTACCTACCTATTTCCTTCGGCTTAAAATCGCAATTACCTAACTGTAACATAAAAAAAAACAAATAATTATAACAAATCATTAAGATAAAGAAATGAAATTACGAAATTAATATACGAACATCTTAAGAAAACAATGATATAGGAGAGGCTTCGACGCTACCATTTATATTATTACCATTTATAATAACAGGTTTTTTTAATCGCGACTTGCATTTACAAACTTAGAGATCACGGCATCCTTAACCAGAATGTTTATAATAATAAGTTATCTAAGACAACATAACATCTATAAACATAGGTAACCCGAAAGCCGGAAATATTAAGCTTTTTTTAGGGTTAACCTTATAAGCCAGTCTTATGTAATGTATAATGTATAATTTATAAAAAAATACATGAAAGAGACTGTAATGGCCGCTCACGTCATTGGTGGATTTTAATACTTTTAAGGTATTCCAAATTGATATAAGTTGATGTAACAAGACCGCTTTACTCAATACAACTCTCCATTTGACACAAGGTGGGTACCTACATAATTATGCAGACTGTGTTACGAATGAATAAGTGAACTATGTGTGTGTGTTGGTAAGTGGATGTGTGTTTGCGTGTATACCAAACTAAGTAAACAACTGCTGAAGACAAATTACATAATTGGAAATAAAAAAGTAAAATCTTTATGTTAATTGACGACGAGTCTACAAAATTCTTATGTTTCTAAAATACGTAAAACACAGCCTTTATTGTATGTATTACTACAATAAGCCAGTCTGCCTGAATTTCTAAGTCTGTCTGTCTAGCGTTTAGGTGGAGTGTTGCACTAAAACAGGTTCATAGGAATGCACTGCTGTCGGCACGCACCGAGACTAACATACATATTTATTGCTTATCGACCATCTAAGATGTGTCTCGATCTCGAAGTAACATGTGATTGGTAACCTGTATAGTCTTTATAATAATAAGCATAGAAAACGGGATTTCTTAATTTTGCTTTAAAACAAAGAACATAAAAGTTTATTGATATTGGTGGTAGGTAGATTGGTCAGTTAATAAAACATTTAAAAAGCAATTTAGGAGCTATTTGACTTTTTGCCCGATTGCCGATATCAAGAAGGGTAATATTTTTTCTGAACATTTCTACAGGAATCAAAATCATATCAATTAAATGTAGAGCAGCTACGCATAACTTTTCTCACATTAATATGGGCTATAAAAATATAGTTGTCGTTTTCATTAACATTTCATGTAAATCTATTTAGTTGTGTAGATCAGACAGACATTTTATCTACCGTTTTTATGTGCATAATATAGATCTATCTCTGGACATAATTATAAACAGGTTTTTGAAATTGAAAAGAAAGCAGGTCTTCGACATTTACTTTTAAACTTTCGCGTTGCATGATTTAATAGAACTAAATATACGGGAATTCACGCGATCATGCATTAGGTATTTACATACCTTATTTTGCTTGACGTTTCGACCAGGTTACACCGACCGTGGTCACAAGCAGACTGATGTAGCGATGTCACGGCTCCGTATGCGAAGTAGATTCTAGATCTACCTAGGTCTTCGACATACAATTGTAAGTAAAAAAAACAAGTTCATATACGAGTATGTCATCAGAATTGTAAACAAAAAAAGTATTTAGTTACCGATAGTATGTCATAATTTTTTTTATGTAAAGTTTATCAATGAAGTACGTCTTTACATTCAATGCGAAGAGTGTAGTTGGCAAATAGCTACAGTGCGCGTTTCTCGTCGGAGTATTTTCGCAAGGCTTTGCGCCGCGAGCGCGCCCCACCTGCGGTGTGCGTAGGCGCCACGGTTGTTTCGCTCCGCACGCCTTAGTAGTAAAATGCACCCCGCGTTGACTCTGCGTCGCGCCTCCACAATACATACAAACTATGTGCACCCGAATTAAACGATCTGTGATATAGTGTTAAGTTCTATTTAAATTAAGTGTTACAATTGACTCTTGTGGGCAACAGGTGAGCGCATCTAAACTTGATTGTATGCACTATAAGCAGCGGGTACGTAATCTCTATTTTTATACGAGCCGAGATTTCATATGACATAATACTAAAAAGCTTTTGTTTACTGGTAAATATTTATTCTAAGGATCGTCTATTTAATCAACATCTAAGTGTGTGAAGGAAATGGTTGGTAGAATCACCTAATTTCCTCTACATGTAGGTATTTACCCATTATCACAGTGATTGTTTTGTTGTCCGAAGAGGTAAACAGCAGCTTCAAGCGATGTCGTGAGCCTAGAGAAAGTTTCTTACCACAATAGAAGCGTTTCTTGTACCTATAGGTAAGTATCTAAAGTTCTCACCGTCCTGCGTCTCGTAACAGTTTCGATAGTCTTAACGCGAATGGATAATACATTATTTCGCAAAGTTATACTTATAGTAGGCAAATATATTTTCTAAGAAATAAACATGTTTTGCCATCTGACGAAAAGGCTGTTCCGCCCACGCTAATGTTGACATAGTGAGTCAGAAGTACAAGGACACAAGTCGTACCACTCATACATATGACAACTATGGTAAGTCAATACTATGAACTAAATAGCTCACCCACGACTTATACTTTGTGTTAATGAATTGCAAGGAAGCATGCCAATGTAGGTAGCTCACTGGATAACACAACATTAACCAAACATATTAAAATATTATCTATGTTGCAAATAACGTTCTATTTTATGTAACTAAGTAGGTAAGTAAATGTGAAACCGGATTTTTATGTAAGTAAAACAATATACTAAAAATACAATAATTAAGATTGTGGCTGAGTTTTTAAAATTTCAGGCTTCTGCTTTAAGAAATTACCTTATATCTACACAACATTATTTTGTGTGTAGTAGGTAATCGAACCCGCAACACTCTACCTACACATCAGTTAAAACGAGATGATTATATAATCTACCTACCTAACAAAGATAAATCATAGATATTAACTTTGTAAAACGTATTTATTTACATGAATGTAACTTACACACATGTAAGTTGCAAATGAATGGATTGCAACTAAATGTCGGCCATATAGAGCGGAACCATTCAGAAGGTTGTTGAGATTCCTCTTATTGCAGCGGAAACAAGTTTAAGTGGTGAATATCTTAAAAGATAATAGCAAAATTATTTTTTTTAGTTTGTACGATACATTATAGATGTCGGTAATAATAAAATGGATTTCCAAGTTCCTAAGTACAAAAAATTTTATGTTTTTATATTAGAAATATTCTTAATTTTACAGTCAACTAGTACTCCAAAAGACGAATTTATCTATTTTCTAGATAAGTACGTTTTGTAAATATATCTAAACCCATACTAGGCGTACGAGCTTAAATGATTATTTATCTTACCTTTATCCGTGTATGGATATTTTTTTAGGGGTCGCCATATTGTTTAAAGATAACTCAATTAATATCACGTCCGAAACATCAAGAATAAATCATTTACGAAACTTTTGTTAACGTTTTATATAATAAAAAATATAAATATTTTTTAATCTCTTAGTTTATTCAACAATAATAAACATTAGATTTATTTCCTTTACTTATCATCCATTCACTATCCCAATTTATCCACTCCCGGCAGAGAACTTTAATAAAATATTTTAATTTTTAACTTCATTAACAAGTAAAATACCTCTGCATAAGAGATTAGGCATAAAAACCTTTCAGGCAACTTTCAGTTTACATTGAACCCTATGCTTTGCGGAAATTGAAAAATCCAAAACAATAATACATAAGTACTTAAATATCATAATAATTAAAATGCGTGTTACATATCTAAGTTGTAGATATGGCATTAAACATAACATAACGTAACACTCACTATGACCGCCTATGACCGCTTCTATGACCAAGATTAATGATGAATACATTTGATTTGATGAATAAGATTTTAAATGAAGACAAACATAAACTTTCTAGTGCTTAAGATTTTTGAGTAAAAGGATTGATTACCAAACATTGCATAACAATACTCTTATAACTATTGGGATAAAACCCTTTTGCTATTAGCACAAGTAGGTACTAGAAAAGAAACGATGTCTTGACGTAAAGTTTCTTCATTTGAGTTTATTGGATATGGAGCTAAGTAGGTACCTATATAATCTCAACTAATATTATTATATTATAAAAGATTTTTGTCGTTTGTTTGTTCTCATTAAACTCCAGATTTACGTACTACTCCGATTTAAAAATTCTTCCACCTTTAAAAAGCTATAAATAGCACGGGTAACTTGCTATATTTTATTATGTTTAACATATTTTCAGTCATTTTTAAAATTGCCATATTTTATTTATTTATTTATTTATTTATTAAACTTCATGCACATAGGTACAGAGGCGGACATTTTAAGCGCCTTTGTAAATTTGCATGATGCAATACGTCACTATTGCTATGATGTTTTACGGCGTTTGTTGTGAGATCGAATGAAACTTTTGACACCGAATCGAAGCGAGGGCGGACGTCTAGTATTACACCTACCAGACGCAATTCTTAGGACGCTTACTAAGCATTTTACGATTACAACGCAACACCAATACCGTGAAGCCGGAAATTTTACCACTCCAAAGATTATTATGACGTTAGTACGCTCTTTTTTCCAAAGACTTTCAGAGCTCTACTGGTTGAAATTAGGTTTTATCATTTAATTTCGCAGAGTTACTTCTCATTTTGATATTAGAGGATTAACCTGTGAAGAACTATAAAAGTACTGGTACACTCTTTATTAGATGATTATTTTAATAAAATCAAAACTAGTAAAAGATTGTAATACATTTTACAAAGCAGCGGTTTATTTACGAGTAGGTACTTAGTACCAGAGGTCAGAGAACATTAATCACTGCATTAGCGGTTGTAATATTACCTCAGTTAAATGTGAAACTTGTTCAATGTGTAATGTCGATCCATAAAAAGAGTTATGGTAGGGGAAAATGAAACGATAATCTTCACTATACTGTTCAAAGATTTTCTAATTACAAAAATAAAAGGCACCAGTATTATTTAGGTACCTACATCTACCAACAATGTTAATAGGTTTAAAACTGTTTATGTGCCCATGTGATCTATTCAAAGTCACTCTTACCGAGTTTATCGTGAATCTGTGAATGAAAACATCGTAAAGGAAATGTCATTGTTGTCTATTAAAAATAGGTACCTTTTATTTTATTAATATTTAAAATTTTCTTTCAGAACCATGAGTCAGAAAGTTGGATTATTTATCTTCTTGGTAGCCTTGACAGCACCACTTGTACAATGGTAAGTTTCACAATGAAGTAAATATTATTTTAATGAATTATTGTTAATGAGGGAAATGAGTCAAATCTAAAATATATAATTTTAATCCAATGAATAATAATTTATTTTTAGTTGCTTAATAATGTATTGCGAAGCTTTCATACTAGTAGACAGCAGAGATGTCATTTCAAAAAAGATGATGATGAAATAGGCAATAAGTGCCTCGCCTTTACCTTTAATGTAACAGCGCTCTTAGTATTTACTTTGAGAACTATTTATTTTTCGCTGTCATGTTGAGACAAACGAAGGGTAATAAAATTAAAATTAGGTACGTCAGACGAACTATTAAATCTCATCAATCACGTTTTACTAAACGTTTGATTTGTTAAAATTATACAAATATTTTACATTCACATTCACAGTATATCCATAGTAGGCCCACGTGTGCTGCGTCCGTACAACTCATACACAGTTGCGATAGCAGGCGGCTCCAGGGCATATACTCTGTATGTGGCTATCGAGGGTCGTCGAGCTAATGGAGAGCAGTACAACCAGGGCCGCGAAGTGCAAGTCCCAGCAGCCGCATCCAGGCTCATAGAACTTGACGTGAGTACATTCTACAACAATACAATTAAATGTACATAATGTTGTCGGTCATAATAAGTAATTTAAGAATTTTATTTTATTTTAATAGGGTAGATGGCACATATATATTTTTTTAGATTCGAATGTTAATTCAAAATAACATTGTGTAATGCGTGATTTTTCTCTTGTTAAAAGCACTCTGAATCACAAATATGAATATTGAATCACAAATACGAAAATATAAATATGGTCACGATTAATATTATCCTGAGTCATAAATAATGTATTCAATCGTATCGGTAAGGTATATTTTTTACACGACTTAAGTGGCAAACATTTAACAAGTCAAGTTAAGTTTACATGATGGTAAGCACTATCGCAATCTATAAAAATCAATGAAAAATATCTGCTAAGTCTAAACTGCCCTTACTGCGAACACAGCGCTTTCTGGCAAGCAGATATATCTACATAGTAACCAGCATAAACACAACACGACCGTGTTTATACTGAGGTTCTTCATAACGTGGAAGTATGCCAACAACATGATTACGTGACAATCAAACTCCGAAAGATTTTTAACGACCGATTCTTTTGAGTTCTCGGTGAATTTATTGCTTCCATATGCCAAATACATTAATTTAATTCAATAGGTTAGTACTCAAAGAAACCACACTATTTTGAGTTTTCTAGCTCACTCGGTCAGTAATACTTATAATCATTTTAATAGTTCTGCATTAGGAATCTACCACTATCGTAATTCTCAGCACCACACGTAAAACGAAACCAATTTAACTTCACTTGCAGTAGAATGAGCTATCCCACAACAAAGCGTGATTCGTGACGAATCTGTTTTATCCATAGATTGGCGACCCTGGCCCAGGCCAGTACGCACTGGTGGCGCGATCAACCGCAGGTCCGCTATTCTCGTCGTCGGCCTCATTGCTCTACCAGCCGCGCACGTTCTGCGTCTTCGTGCAGACGGACAAGCGAGTCTACCAGCCCGGAGACACCATTAACTTCAGGGTCATCGCCTTGGACAAGTAAGAACAATTATTGATTATAGCTGTATCGTCGTATAACAGGAAGCCGGCATTGTGTGCAGAGTTAGTGTGCTCGCAAGCTTCATTGAATCGATGTTTGCTATGTTCATTCGTTCTTACAATACATTTTTAAGAATAACAAAATTATTAATAAGTTCCCTAACCCTTCTAGGGTAGCAACATGGGTAGCCGAAAACCTAAGCTACAACCTAACTTCTGTTTAAATTTTTTTTAATAGGCTTACAGGTCCATCTATTGATTATTATAAATGGATTTGGAACTTCCTTTCTTTTTAAAGTAGATAGTTTGTTTTACAGGGGATTTGTTAGGATAGGGGTTTGATTTGATCTCTTACTCTCTAAGTAGAGAGTTAAGAAATGAATATCAAGGTAATTAAAATAGCGCTTAAAAGATTTCAGATATATTTACCCTAAGGGTTTTTTGTATATCAATGCCCTATAGCCATAACTCTTAACTAGCTCCATGAAACAGTAATTAAATATACCTTCGTTATAACGTTGTGCGTGCTGTAGTACCGAACCTTCACACAAAACAATATCAGTTACTTACAATAACGCAACCGTTAAAGCGTAACATATCTATTCTACCGATTGTTAAAGTATCGGTCAAATCACATCTGTGCCCTTGTTCCATATAATAAGGTAAACGAGTGTCTTAAAGCATCAAGTGACTGCGCATAACAGAATATCGTCAAGACACTTTCATTTTCTATATCATCATTCATCACCGATACGAGAGTCCGTGCGTATAAGATTACGTATGATTACCAAGCGGTCGTTGACCCGAGTGCGCTCACAGGTATCTTCTGCCGCTGGCCAGTACTGTCGACGTGAGCGTGCTGGATACAGGCGGCTCGCCTGTCAGACAGTGGCCTGCGGCCGAACTGGATCGAGGAGTTTTCTCTGACGAATTAGTCCTTGCTGATGAGCCTGCACTTGGACAATGGACTATACAGGTAAAGAGAAATTTGAGAACATCAAACAGTAAATCATTAAACTTTAAAAAAAAACTATAATCTTTAGAGTCGGCAAAGATAAAAAATCTGGAACTGGACCTTTTAAGATAGCGCTGCTATGAAGAAACGACATTTATTTTTAGAATACTTTAGTAATTAAAATTCCAATTGCACACCAACCGTGCCATCATAATAACTTTCGTTTTTTTTTTTAATTTTCTAAGCTTTAGGTAATTGGTGAGTAAATCGTAATCTGTAGTTCTGTACACAGTAGCGGCTTTGCGCTACATAGTAAGAAGTTATTATTAATTTTTAATTACGTATAAGCTCATACTACAGTTCTACCCTCTCATAGAAGATCGACGTAAGAGTAGTAGTATCCGTACTACTTACTGCGTTTCGTTCGGTGAGTGAGAGCGCCGGAGGCCCAATATCCTCACTTTCCTCTTTCCACACTTCCCTCATTCCCTTCCCCTACCACATTCCCAGCCGCCATAATGGATGCCACTATCCCAGCAGTTTAAGACGATGACTTTTGGTATCGTGGCCACCACGTCTGGATTCCACTATCCATAACAAACAAACATACAAAAAATCTAATCTTTTCCCTTTATTTTATTAATTTAGATACTTATAATTGTCGAATTTAACGGCTTAAAACTGCATTTATAATTGCTTTAGCTAAGACGGAAAAATATCATTAGGTGTAGGTACTTACACACCTTGTTATACACTTCCTCGTATTGTTTTAGTCAATGCTATCTTGTAATATAAACAATTAAATTTATTTCGAAAAACGTTGATATTATTGGAATATGTTCGATATACTTAGTATATTTTCTGAATAAAATAGGTTAAATAAGAAAATATATTGACTGAAACGTATTATAGGTACCTACTTACACACCACATAAGATATACATATTTATTCAGCACCATTAGTAGGTACCTAACTATTGAGCATCATGATTATTGATTAGCTGTATTGTTACATTTTCTATACCTCTAATCATATTTTATAAGAAATTCGTTCTATATAACACCGGAAATATAAATAACCTCGTAGAAATAAAACTGTTTTAAATTGACCGCCTCCGCGATGACCTTTGTGATTGCTTGAAGAATGTTTGCTAATTGTTGTGTAACAGGTGGAGGCTCGTGGGCAGAAGTACTCGCATCAAATATTGGTGGCCGACTTCATACTGCCCAAGTTCCACATGGAAATGCACCTGCCGAAGGAGGTGCTCTTCAGCGAAGGCAGATTCGATATCAACGTGACTGCTAAGTATGATAATTGTGATATATATGATAGGTATTTACTTAAACACACGCATTGTTCGTCAAACCGATAATAATAATGGATGGGGTCATAAAGCGACTATCAATTAGAAGTTTTAGTTTAACACGGTCCCCTACAAACTACACTTTTTTAATCAAGAAGCAGGTTTATCAATTCGACCTAATATATATTTTTTTATGTGTGTTCACATATAACTTCGCCGTTTTTGAATCGATTTTGATGTTTCTTTTTTGTTGGAAAGGAGATATTCCAAGGGTGGTACCATGATAAGGAAACCAGAATCTGATGATGACATCCCAGAGAAATCGAGGGGAACCTTCGAAAATCGTAGTGGCGACTAGTGCATTTGTTATTATTTTTCCATTAAGTGTTTTAAGGCACCCACTACTATTTAGTGAAGGTTCATTTAATGATGAGAACTTTACACCCATATAGGTTATAAGTGCCATTACCGGTCTGACGATGGCGACCATACACAGTCAAGGGAACTCCTCAACGATTTAGAGCAATTACTTGGTGTTTGGAATTAATTTATTTCTATTGATACTTTGCACCTATATGGGCTATAGATCTGACGATAGAGACCCTATAGTCTCTATCTGACTGTCTATACAGTCGGCGAAATTCTCAACAATTTACGGCAGTTATGTTGGGGCTTACTTCATACGGTTCAATATGCCAAAAAGTTCAGTTTGTACAAAAATAATACCTAATTAAGATTGAAGTTTTACATAGAAATACCACCTACTAGGCATGCTGATGCGTCAATTTGATAACTGAATTTAAGTTGCGTAATTGCGTCGTCTCTAGCAATGCTCTTTCGTCGTGTGGCCCACTTAATAATTTGTTTTAATCTAAGTCAGACAACGCTATTCCTTCCAAGGTTTTAACACGACTCAGAGCAACGTACACATGTGGTGCTTTTGCGAATTTTTCATGTTCTTATTCCATGTCTACCCATCACTAAAAAACCGTAGAATAAAATATTTTTTAACAAAAAACCGACTTTACAAAGAAAAAAAAAGTAAAAAAGAAATTACTTAGCACAAAGTAGGTAGTTCGAATTTTGATTTAGTTAATCAGGAAGGATTAAATAAGTATTTTATAAATTTGAATTCGGTGCCAAGTAAAACATTAACTAAGTAGGTATACCTAATCTGTCCTGTGGCAATTTTATATAAATTCTAAGTCTTTTCTAAGTATTCAAAGACCGCGCACGGCATAAAGTTCACAAATACGGTGGATAGTCTGTTAATGTTTTGACATATCTAATAGTATATATTTTGTGTAACTTAGTAATTTGTTATTGTAGTATTTACTTGACACCGACTTTAAATTTATGAAATACTTATTTAATCATTTCTGATTAACTAACTCAAAATACGAATTACTTTGTTAAGTAAATTTTGTTTTTTACTTTTTAGTTTCCTGTTCGAAGTCGGTTATTGTTTTTGTTAAAAATGATTTTATGTTAGTAACATTTTGTTCTTAATCTAGTGTGAGTATACAAATAAATACACACACAAGGACATATACCTACTACACACACAACACGATGATGACATACATAATTAACAATCATTGTTGCGCAATCCCTTAATTATATAATTATATATTCTCCTACCTTAATAATTATACTTGTTGAGTTATTGTTTCTAGAGAGTATTTAAATTTTAATATCATATTGGCTGACCTAGAATCGAAACCGAGATTTATCCCTATCTTCGTCACAGTTATTACTAATGTAGATAATCGAATTCTTAATTATAAACTTGATTTGAAGAAGCAAAAATAATAATTTTAAAGAAAACATTAACGTTCTTTAATAAAATCTTATGTAAATTTCTCATCGTGTAGACAAAGAAATTTTCACAGAGAAAGCTGTCGGTTCCCATTACTTTAGATAAAGAAAACTCATTACTTTAATTCAATAGAGTAATAATAAGCAACAAGTGTTACTGAGTTCAATTTTGTAATATTATGATGTCAGTTTTTATCACAACAAATCGATCAAGCATTGTTCAATGCGCAAAAACTTCAATTGTTACGGCACCAACCGGTGTTTAATCAGATTTGAGATCTTTGAGTTCGTATCGGTTGAATTATTTAACAATTTCTTTTTGTGACTACTGTACCGTGAGTGTCGATTGTCGCGCTGATATCCCAGTTTTGATACACTGGTGGGAAAACCCCAGTTCATTTTTATTGATCGAAATACTTATTAGAACAAAGTCTGACTTAAAGAAACACCTATACCTATCCTTTTAGAGAAAAATACATGATATATTATGTATGGGACACCTTGTATTCTTGTATTCGATTACTATCTGATGCACAAGATGTATGTTACATAAATATTTGTCACCAGTATTGTACCTACTTATTTGTATTCTATCTTTACATGAAAACATGATTTACCATCTCATAACAGATCAATAAAATTTTGTTAATATTTCACAGGCACTTCAATGGTCTACTAGTCCGTGGAGAGCTCACTATATCTGCCTACCCAGTATTTTTCTCTGGTCTCCTGCAACCTGTAGTGGCAGCTCCTACGAGAAAAGTGGTCGAAATAAATGGTCAGACTGATGTGACGTTTGACCTTAAGACTGATCTTGACCTGGCTGAGGATGCGGCGAGGCCGCTTGTTGTCGAAGCGGTTCTTGAAGAAAAAGATACGCTGATAAAACAGAACATATCGTCGAGGATTTTGCTGCTGCGAGCTCCTTATAGATTAAGAGTTTCGTCTCCTAACTACTTCAAACCAACTCTTCCTTTTATTGTACAGGTAAATCCTCAATTTATACTAATATTATAAATGTAGGTACCTTTAAACATAGTAAATTTTATTCTAATAAACAAATTTTGTAAGTAACACGTATTCTCATTTATTGCCAGAGATGTCAACAGAGATTTTTAATTAATTTTCTTTAACGAAAATATTTCCATTCTGCCTAATAAGCACTCAGTGGAGCTGCTAACATGATAAAAATTGGTATGGTACTTTTTCATGTCACTTAAAAAAAACATCAATATTAGGTATATTTTTGCCCGACTGCCAAATTCAATGAGGGTAACGTTTTTCGAGCGTATGTATGTATGTGAGTATGTATGTCTATTTCTTTGGCAAGCTCTACAGCCTACATGGCTTGATGGATTTAAACATATATATGAGGTATCATTAGTTTATTTTTATTGTTTATTGTTCATTAGTTTGTTTTAGGCAGACGGGCTTTATTTTTTTTTAATAATATATATTGTTTGTTTCAGATCGAATTAGTGGATCCATCCGGACAATTAACAACTACTGATGGAGAAGTTACAGTCGAACGTCTATGGGACGATGGTGCTCCAGTAAACGAAACGAAGGTGGCTCTGAACAAAGGCCTCGCTACCTACACGATTATACCAGACATGGCACATGTCAACTCAACACTGAACTTAGTGGTAAGTCTAATGTTTTAACTAATTAAGTATATAACGCAAAGTGTTCCCTCAAAATTTTTTTGCTTCTGTTGTACCTATAATCACAGTAGTCATTGAGTCGAACCATCAAATAGCGTGGAACCTATTTGTTACGAATAAGGATGATAAGATTGATTGAGCAGGTTTGCCTATATTATAAAAATATGTGAGTGATACATTAGATGTATACCTAATAATAGTTTATCACAACCCATAAAATTTTTTTTATATTTATTAGCCTACCAAAGTGACTCCACCCCGCCTGATAGTAAGCAGTCAGTGGAATCCAGAAGTGGTGGCCACCATACCAAATCTATCGTCTTAAACTGCTGGTATGGTGGCCTCCACTATGGCGGCTGGGAATGGGTTTAGGGGAAGGGAATGAGGGAGGTGTGGAAAGAGGAAAGGGGGGGAAATTGGGCCTCCGGCTCTCTCACTCACCGAACGAAACGCAGTAGTAAGGATACTACTACTCTTAAGTCGATCTTCTATGAGAGGGTAGTACTTCCCCGGACGATCCGGCCCATTCATGCTGAAACCAGCGTGGATCTACTACCGTCAAAATATTTGCTTTTGCACCATAATCCTTGGTACATAAGAGCTGATTATAAGGGCAAGGTATTTTAAACGATTCTCGTTCTGCCTTCGTCTAACATACTAAAAAAAGAGATGGCTGAGAATTTACCCGCAAAGTATTACTTAATTGCAAATTATATTTATAACTAACTAGCTGTTACCCGCAACTTCGATCGCGTTTCAGTTTGATGTGTGTCTGTGTGAGAATATTGTCTGCTGATCTTACGGTTATCGTACAGTATATCAGTAATAATTAGTATAATCCGTCTCTATGGTTGAATCCCATTTTAAAAACTGACGGAATTTTACACAAACTTGCGACTCCTATTTTTCTTCTGTACTAATCTCATATTTTTAAAAAATAATGGTGGTAACTAATTTCAGTAAAGAGTATATGTATAATTAATTATGTGAGATTAGAGCTTTAAAAATACTTTTTTATACAAACTTAACTTATTTCAACTCTTTGGATTGTTTAAAAAAATAACTAAATTTGAACTTCTTTAAATAATAAGTATTTTCTAATAATTTTGAAAACCTACTTTCAAAACTAGCTATCCCTTTTTTACCCCTTAGAGAATGAATTACGCAAAATCCCTAGGAATCCCCATGCAAAATTTGAGACTCTAGAACTCCCAAATTTTATGACCTTTCGCTTTCATGTTTAAATAGATAGGTAAACGCATGCAAACAACAAAATGCAACCTTAAACAAATAATATATCGTAAAATATAATGAAGTTTGTTGAAGTAGTGCATGAAATTAAAGAAACTGTCTAGTAGACTGCCAACTAGACACCGATGTTTAATTTTTAGATGTAGCAGGTAATACAAAAGTTGTTCTCCTAACGTACTTGTAAGATGTTAAAAATGATGTTTAAAGAACTTTAAAAAAATTGTTTGTATTTCTTTATCAGCATATTTTCGTATACCTTTTGAATATAACTCAGTACCTACAGCACGATGAAACCCGCTATCAAGCCTTATTTGCCGAGAATTAGACCGATGATATAAAAAATATTTTCAATGAGTACCTAGGTAGGTATGCCAAGATAATATTTTAATAAACCTGCTTTTTCAACAAGTATTCTCTTTCTCTTTAATTCTCTAAGTATGTCGTTACTTATATCGAAGTACGTGTTTTAGATAAAATACAAGGAGGTCACAGAGCGTGTGGTGAACATTCAAAGAAGCGAGTATACCAGTCAGTTCCTGACTGCTGAAATACTGACTCGAGACACAGGAGTCGGAGGAGAGATGCGAGCCCGTATCACAGCTACAGAACCGATGGATCTTGTTCATTACGCTGTTATGGGAAGAGGAGATATTATCGTCGCTAAGACACTAGAGGTAGGTAATTACTAACATTTGCTTGGATTGAGCAAACTATGATGAACTAACATAAACAAGCAGATGGGATTCTTTACAATAGCTTTAATCTTTCTTTTTCTTGTTTGTTTAAAAAATGACGATAATTTTTTTTTAAAGAAATTTAAATAGACATCAATTATATTTAACTCTTAAAACTATAATTTGACCTACGTTCATCCAGTTTAAAGATCCATTAAACAAGACATTTTAGACAATAAATTTAGGCTAAAGCAGGTAACTACTACCTACTTATTAGGCATTAGGATAAAGCATCAGTTTGACAAGGCCTCAATTAAAACAATAGGCAACAGCGCCGACGATTGTGTCAGCTATTTCTGCCAGCGTCAAGTTTAGAATTATATTCTTGTTGATGATATTAATAGTATAATACAATGATAAAAATAGAAAAATTGTGGATGAAATTAAATGACAACCATCTTCCGTGAAAAAACATTCTTCATCCTAATCTAGTTATAATAAGACTATCTACTTTATTACACACTTATATGACATAACAAGTAGCATTCGTTTATGAACATGATTCGATTTAATACCAATTTTTGGATCACTTGCTAAAATGGTAGAGAAAGCGAAACCCGATTCAAAATTCTTACAAAATACTACTACCTACTCACAATAAGGCTCTATTGAAAGACGTTATTCGTTTTGAAATTGACTTCTTTTGATTCGTTTCTCACATTACCACGTAGGTTTAAGTACTCTGTCTACTCTAAAATGAAGTACATAGTGTTGTTTTTATTTCTAACTTATTCTTGTTAGTTCTGATTAAAACTTATGACGAGGATCCACTCTACTTACTCTTAACCTGACCCAAAAACCTAACCCGGTAGCTAGTACCGTCTTTACCATAAGGGCACACGGGCACGTGCCCGAGGCCCCCGTATTCATTACACATTTATTCTCAAAAAAAATTTGTCGGGCACTTTGCATTTTATTCACAAAAAAGTCACAGCTCTTAATAATCGATATAATTCCCACATTTAGATACTTACATTAGCTACTTATTTTTTACGGTTAAAAAATTAAAATGTAAAATTTTTTTCGCTTTCACCTTCCTCACACACTTATACACTAATTAGTCCTGGTGTCTACCACCGCCTCTTAAAGCAGTATTATTTTAATGTTACTTTGTGTTTTGTCTTTTTCTTTTGAAGTAAGTAAAGTTATATTATGATCGCTTTATGAGATTGTGGTGGGGCCCCAGTCAGTAGTTTTTTTTTACCTGGCAAGTTTTCAGGGTGTTTTGAAATTTGGAATGTTTAAAGATTTGAAAGTGCTCTTTCTGAATTTCTACTTTGCTAACTCATCGTAGCTTTGCCGCTCGTGCCAGAAAGCAGCTTTTTTTGATAAAATCTCTTTTCAGACTTATTTTACGATAAAAACATTTGCTTATTACAAAATAAATCTACAATAATTTATTTATTGAAACTGTTTTAGTTAAATTCACAGTTTTGTGAAAGAGCGTCAAAATCTATAAACAAACCAATTTTCAATACTCCCGGAAAACTTTTCAAATAAAAAAGTGAAAAATCATGAAATATTCAATGTTAAGATTATGTGCGGGATGTATAAAAAATGTCACAAGATATTTAATGAATTTTGTATTTATTAAATATTTTGTGACATTACTGAGGATACGTATTATACAGGCCGGGTATCCCTCGTTACATTGTGAATTGGAGTACATCCTCGCACCCTAAAACTCTTAGGTCCCTTATAGCGAGGTTTCATAAAAACTTTTCCCTCGTACGGTAAGATTCAGCGTTCCGCCATCTCTCTGTGTGCAACCGCATTTTGTTTGTATTGCTTGTCGATATCGCCGCATGCTGTCGCGTTCTCTCTCTCTTTGTCGCTCTAATAAATGACAGTGAATTCTGAGTGACAGAAAAATGCGGTTCCTTGCACACGTCAGGTGTGGTTCAATCCTAATTTACTTTTTTTACTTTTAAAAGGGCTTAAATTCTTTTGTGCCCTGAGGCCCCAGTATAGCTTAAGACGGCCTTGCCGGTAGCAGGTTAGATTGAAACGAGAAAAAAAGAGTATCTATCGGGCAAACAAAAGACAATCAATTTTACCGATTTTATGTTAAAAAATGGGTGCATGCGATTTTCAACTTCGGGTTACGTTAGGAATGATGCGTCGGGTCAGTTTAGAAAGAAGGTGACGTTAGGAATAAATTATTAGATGTATTTTTGTTCCTCGGGTTGTCGGGTCGAGTTAGGATAAACCAAATTTTTTTCCCTACTTGCTAACCGGGGAGAAATTCCGGGAGTCTTCGGGACTCCCGAGTGCCAAAGTGAAAAACTTTTACGAACACGAGTTCGTAAAAGTGTTCACTGTTAATCCTGCTTACGGAGTCACAATGATTGGCATGTGGGTAGTAGCGTTGTCCGTTAAAATTGCACATGCTGATTTAATTTTCTATTTTCTGTTAACAGTTAAGTCCAGCTCGGAAGAGCGTGGATGTGACAGTCAGCATAACATCACGCATGGCTCCTGGATGTATTCTGCTGGCATGGTATCCGCGACTCGACGCCGCCAGGAACAATATTGTAGCTGCTGCTGTGTATGCTCCACAAAACAATCTATTGCAAAATGAGGTAAAAAATGAGGAGCTGTTCATAAATACTGCTAGACTAAATATTTAATGCTGCTGCTTTAATTATTACACTTAGTTTAGTTTTCTTATCACGAATTCTGTGATGACTAGCTGGTTGACCAAGGTAGGCAGGTACCTATAAGGTTAACATGACTTTTCTTACACCTGTATTTGCACTTGTATCGGTGCCTATTAAATGGTGACACAGAGATTACCTACTTGTGATTAATCTAAAGCTTTTGAATGTTGTTCTACTTTTGTTTTGTTTCGTTGAATTTTTAATCGGAATATAACGTATGTACACAGATGTTTTCATAGTGTAATTATCAAAATTATTCACATCGATAATTGTAGTATCTGTGTATTGCAATTCATTAATTATTTGTAAGCATTATTATGTTCATAAACATATCTTTAAAGGTAGGTCTTAATTAGCGCTCTACCTGCTTTTATTTTATTAGATAACAACGTTGCATGCTCCCGAAGATTGGCATGTTTCATGTGTTTCCTTGTGTTGAACACTAACTACAAGATCTACATGGGAGTGCCACAGGGGTGCATTCTCGGACTGGGTATTATTTACTTTTACTTTTTTACTACTATAGATACTTTTTGTTTGTTATAGGTGTCAGTATCACCCGTTTCAAACAACGGTGAATTCTCTAAGCCCAACACACTTGTGGAGTTGCGAGTATTGGGCGAATCTGGTGCGTATGTTGGTCTTCTCGCCGAAGACTACCGCGCTATTGATGCTGGAATCGCTCAAGCCAACGGACTCGGTAGCGGTCTTGATATACATAAGGTTTGCCTAATTTCCTATTAAATTTGTTTAAATCATTATGTTAAAATGCATTTACGACGACATCTTCGGTGGGACATCTTATCGTAAATATTGATAAAGATATACCTATTATGTAACAGCTACTGAACTTAATGTTACTTTATTTTTTTCTAAATGGAATTATTGTAAAAAAGTTATAAGGACCATCATCCTACAATGTTAATTTTAGATTTATAATTTTTCAGTAACGATACTTCTTTCTCTAGGTAACCATAAAATTAATTACCCATTTTATGTTTCAGATCGAACGTGAAGTTGAGAGCTTCAATAGTTTACCCCACTCAATATTTAAGAACGATGATCACTTGTCCCGGTCAGGATTGGATTTGGTAGGCTACATCTCAACCGATGTTTTCAAAGTCAGTATTTTACATATTTTTTATATAAATATAATTTGTGGAAAAGATGGTGCAGTTAAAAATAATATAAACATCTGCTTTCAGAACGCAGGTGTTGTAATTCTCACAGATGGTGTTGTAGTTAAGAGTAATCCTGATGGTAAGAAATTAGTTCAACATTATTTTTATTCGTATAGCCATAATTTACACCCACATTTAACGCACTTGAAATAGACATTCGTCCACTAAGTAACTAGAAAGGAAAGCAATCTAATATCAATAGTATTCTTATATCACCTTTGGATGTTTATCAGGATCTACACCAACAGAAGCTCCGCTAGAGACTGGCACGCGTGGTCCCCTGGCCGGACCCTACGCTTTCAGCCGTCTGCCCGCGCCGCCCTCACCGCGGTACTACCTCACAGTCGCACCACAGCCCACCTGGATGCTTGCTAATCTTACAGTCGGGTAAAACTATTTATTTATTTTTATTTGAACCTTTAGTTATTCAAAATCTTAGTGTTTTTTATTAAAAGTACCTACTGAAAATGATGAATCCAAAAAATCACAAAGTAATACCTTACCGTGCTTACTTACAATAACAAGGTGACAGCTGAAATCTAGAAATAGTCATTTTCTAGAAACGTTTTTAAGAAAAATGCCATCATCAAAAATGTCTTCTTCTGAGTCGTAATCTTTAATAATGAAGGTCGTGTCTAGTTAGAAATGTTGTTGATCTCTTGATGCACTATGCTCCTCAATATGTTTCTGTTCTCGGCGGTCTTTATGGCTTTGGGACAGGCCAGTGAGCGTCTTGACTTGATCGAACCAACGGGTAGGTGAGCGACCACGTGGTCTTTTCCCGTCAACCTGTCCAACTACCATAAGCTTCTCCAGGCTGTCAGGGTCTCTACGAGCGACGTGTCCAAAATATTTAAGTATACGTTGGCAACAGATGGTAGACAGTCTCGTCGATACTCCGAGCTCCTTAAGAATGGAGACGTTGGTTTGGCGTGCAGTCCACGGAATACGCAACATACGCCTCCAACACCATATTTCGAAAGCGTATTCATTGCTCCTTTGGACATTTGAATTCTCCTATTGATCTCCTTTTCACTGCCACCCTCGTTGCTAATAAGGGAGCCGAGGTAGACAAAATTATCAATATATTCCAGGTTTCTGAGTTCATTGGAGCGAATTAGTGTACCTGATCTGTCTACAACTAACACATTGGTCTTTTCTTTGTTAATAGTAAGGCCTACCAGTTCGCTTTCTTTCTCTACTCTAGAAAGAAGTTCAGCCAGTTCTTGCTCGGACGATGCAAAGAGTGTAGTATCGTCTGCATATCTTAGGTTGTTAATTTTCCTACCACCGACAGTGATTCCTCCTTTCCAATCCTCCAGGGCTCTTCTCATGATATGTTCACCATAAATGTTAATCCATCCATGCCATCTTTGTACAAAAGTTTTATTTATTTATCTTAACCGTCACTATTTATTGTTACAGTGATGATGGCCATGGAGTTAAAGAACGTTGGACAGCAGAGACACCAGGCGAATTTTTAATAGGAGCGTTTTCCGTTCACCCGACCTTGGGCCTCGGTTTAGCTTCACCACGGAAGTTCACTACATCTATACCATTGGCAATAACAGCTGAACTACCCACCAGTTTACAACGCGGTGAAACTATTGCCGCCATCGTGATATTAAAGACTACATTGGCAGTGGACACATCAGTCGAAATCACTTTCTACAACAGCGACCAGTACTTCGAATTCGAACCTCTTGATAACGAACTAGACTCCTCGAAAAGTGAGTTATTCTCAACCTTATCCCTATCAGGGTATAAGACAACAATAATTCAACACGTGTGTTCATGATTTTTTCACAGAGATTGAATTATTCCGTCGAATCCGCGTAACGGTACCAGCTCGCGGTTCAGTCAGCACAGCTTTCCTCGTGACCGTCGTCCGCACGGGCGACGCGCCTGTTATCGTGGAAGCTAGTGGCAACGGAGTTTCTGCATCTCTCTTCAGAACGATTACTGTCAAGGTTGGCTCTCTACCTAATTATGACCTAATTAATTGTTTTAATTATGGTTATCTTATTAACTTTTTCTGACTAAGCAAAAATAATATTAAATTCAGACTGCTGATAATATTAGATAATAATGGTGATAGTATCAACTCTACCCCAATGTGCATAGTCAGGAAATTGATTTATTTTATCACATTCATTTAGGTATCCCGACTCTTCAACACTGTTCTGACTGATTCAAAAAGTTTCATTTCTTGATTTATAACATCATAATTTAAATTTTATAGGATGGCTATGAAGAGGATCTATGGGAATGGAGTTTGCTTGATGCCAGACGGACTGTGGCCAGGACCAACGTGACACTAAACGTGCGTCCTGGCGTTAAAGCTGGTGCCATATCGCTCCGAGCTACTGGGGACCTGTTAGCGGCCGCGTTACAGTCGACAAAAGCGCCTCTTGCACCGTCTGCAGATCCCACACATGCGTTACGACCTCTAGCACTTGCCTGCGTGCTTCTTGACTATCTACAGGTTTGAACATTATCACATAAACTTTAATTGACTTTAAACGACATAAATCGGACAGTGGTAGTGGAATTTTATTCTTCTTTGCCTAGAGAAATAACATGTTTATTGATAACTTACAAAATCGAAAAATATATTTTACTATTTTGTTTAAATTTAGGCAACTAATCAAGACGACAGTCCCACAACAAAAGAAGCGCGAGAATTAGCGGCTGTCGGTTACCAACGGTTAATGGCCTACCGAAGATCAGATGGATCTTTCGCGGCGGAGACTGATTCCGACGCCGAAGGTGACGTGTGGTTAGTACATCTACTCGTAGATGATTAAACGTTAACGTACAGATGTTATGTTCCAGATTTTTATTTATCACGAAAATACTAAGTAGGTACAGGGCTCATTCAGTGCAGCCATTTATCACCACTTTAGGTCCAATTTGTAAAATGTAGATGAAGGGTTTAAGGGGGTGTATGTTCAGAAATGAACTTCTTTCGATCCCTTTCTAAAATTATGTTTATAAACTCAGCAACCACAATTGTTTTAGTCTTCATTTTGCTGGTGTTCAGGATGACTGCAGTAGCAGCACGCTGGCTGTCGCGCTGCTCTCGGTACGTGTCGGTGGAGGCGGCGCCGGCGACCAGCGCCGCCGCGTGGCTGGCGCATGCGCAGCAGAATGACGGCAGTTGGAGACCTCCTCCACTGCGCTCAAGAACAGACCCGCATGCACAAGCGCCGATGCCGTTAGCTGCACTTGCTCTTGTAGCGTTACACCAAGCCAAGGTACCTACATTCATTATAATTCTATTTGAGATAGGTCCATTTGCAATTACCTGTTAAAAGCATTTGGTGCAATAAAACACTTCAAAATAATAAAATGTACCTATACCTTTTAGTTGTTGCTGCTAAAATCTGTGCTGTAAAATCCCAACATTTCATATGCCTAACATTTTGCTGGTTTTTTTTCACTTCCTTATTCAACGTCCCCTTGACCTGCTAGTACATTCATATTCTTCTAAGTGTACTTTATGCAAAGCTGTCGTCAATATTATTAATAACTTAAGAAGTACTTCTTCATACAGGGCAGCGACGTGCTTTACAAGAACAACGTGAACAAAGCATTAGACTTTGTGGCCCGCGGCGTGTCACCTGAGTTGGACGCTTACACTTTGGCTGTGATCGGAGGAGCTCTCGCTATTACAAGACACCCGCAACTTACACAGACTTTGGAAATCATGAACAAATATGCTAACACGTCAGGTAAGTTTACCTTCCGGGTCGTTGCTATCGCCGTATCTACCGTATGGCCATATCAATGTAAGGTACCATTTCAAACATCATTGATTTCAACAGGTTCCACATTATTCTGGTCACGAACACTATACGGCAATGAGTGGCGCAATCCATGGTTAGTTGGCAACAGTTTAGAGGCTACGACGGCGGCGTGGGGTCTTCGCGCCATGTTGTCAACTCGTCTCATTGACGAGGCCACTCCTGTCGTGCGGTATCTGCTGCAAGCTTACCAACCTAACGATCCTGATCCTGAAGTGGTAAATACTTATTTGCAAGTTTGGTTTCGTTTTTCGTTGAGTTTGAGTATGAGGTTAGTTTTATTATAATTCTAATAATTAGTCGAACATACCATATGAATTTTACTAGAATTAGTCTAACTTCTGATGGAAAAGACAATTTGAAGATTTCAAGTCTTATACTGGAGCGTTCAAGAGATTCCAGAGTGTTACCGAATAGGTAATCCATTCATATCTTACGAATTTAGGTAATTAATTATTCTCTATCACATCCTACTTATTACCTACTAATGCAAATCCTTTTCCGCTATGAAGAGGATTGACAATTGTAACCTTACATGCTAGTGAGAAGCAAATTAGTAATTCTAAAATTTAAATTTCAGATTGACTCATTAGCACACTACGCCGAAACGATACGTACAACAACGAAACTAAGAGTGTCTGTTAACGTGACTGGCTCCGAAGAAGCGAGACAGTTTCAAATAGCCGAGAACAACGCACTCGTCATACAAACACAATCTGTAATTAATATTTTTTAAATCAATATGAAATGTACCTAATTATATAGAATAGGGAATTAGGCAGATGTCCTAATGTAGAAAAATATACCCAAGCCCTGTCTGCGGCGCTTTAACAGCCAATGATTTATTAACCTGAGTGATATTAATTATTAATTAAGTAATTTGATAGCACAACAAATAGTGATAACACAACTAGTCCAGAAAACTGTGAACTCTGCCAACTGGTACTGTCCACGAATGTATTGTTCAGTAGCTTGTAGAGATCAGATCAGTCTTCTAAAATCTTACTCTAAGCTATTAATTTAATCATGTTCATGTATCAATATTCAGTGAATGTTAATTATCGACTATTTAAAGGCATTAAACACTCCACATTACCTAGGTCCGCAACAGTCGTTCAGTGAGCGCAGTGACGGAAGGTCGTGGCATAGCCTTAGTGGGGCTGTCAGCCAAGGGGAGCACTAACGTGACGGCGCCCTGGCCCCGGTACACCCTTGACCCGAGAGTCGACCAGGTTTCTACCAAAGACAGGTTGCAGCTTTCCGTATGTTTCGGGTACGTTAATCAAATTATTTTTTTTTATTCTAATTTTATTTAATTATATTGAAGGGATTACGTTACTAATGATGCATTGTATGTGAATGTTTCAGGTTTGTGTCACAAGGCAATGAAACAGAAAGTGGATTGGCACTGCTAACCGTTCAATTGCCTTCTGGATATGTAGCAGACATCACTACGCTCACTGAATTGACGGTAAGTACAAATGTTACATAAAGCTAGCCGACGACCTCATCTTCATCCGTCTAAAATTTTCTCAACGTATAAAGTTCATCCTACTTGGCCTAAGGATATAGAAAATAACAAACTTCCATTTTCTCAATTGCGGTTACGTTGAACAACTTTCAGCTAGTAGATTGGTACTTACATTTTAAGAGTTATCTGATCGTGGCAGTCGTTTTTTTAAAAAGGTACCTACCACTACCCTCGTTGATTTTAAATTTGTAATAATTAAAAGAAGCTACTTCGTGAGAACGTCCCTGAACATAGACTGCTTCCTAATATTGAGCGTGTTCCATGAAGTCGGCACGTCACGTGGCGTGGGCGCGCGTGGGCGCGGCGGGCGCGCGCGTGCGGGCGGGCGTGCGCGCACGCGCGGGCGAGCGCTGCGTCACGCTGGGCGCGCCGCGGGCGCTGCGCGTGGCGCGCCAGCGGCCCGCCTGGGTCACGCTACTCGACCTATACGACTCCAGTAAGTTAACGCACTCACGAACTATTGATGCACTCAGGTTGTAATAAATTTTGAAGATAGATTAAGCAAGAACGCAGCGGACTATGCTTAATTGATTGCTGACACATGGTGAAATTTCTTAGTCTAAAAATAAAATTCGATTTAAACATCTTGGTCTAAAGATATTTCACCTCGATAATTAACCTTAATATTGGGTTACATACGCAGGATTCTAAAAGCTGATAGCCGATCTTCACTTGCAGGTGAGGCGTTAAAGAAACTATCTATACAGACTTAAACATACTTCCAAAGCTAGCAATTATGTCTATATTTTAAATACATTTTTACAAAACGAACATTTAATATCTCCATAATGATTCTAGTGAAATCTATTCGTTATGAAAGTTTGAATATTTCTCTAAAAAGGTCACCGTGCCCGAGTGTTCTACCAGCCGCAAGCGGCGACAGCTTGTGATGTATGCCGGGAGTGGGAGTCATGTGCACGAGCTTGCGGATCAGCCGCGCTTCAGATATCCGAAGACGGACAAACAAACAAACAACCAGCGCCGGGAACGGCCTCCATATTTATGCCAACTATACTACTAACCCTCATCACCACAGCACTAATAATACTTCAATAACCTTCCTTAACAACTAATTAAAATCTCTAACAAAGGACTGTGGATCCTTGAAGTAATTAGTGATCTGTCACTAAAATTAATTACTAAAAAGACTAAAAGTTGCCATAATCGCAGAAAAGATAAGAGTAATTATCATTAAGCGCAACATCAGTTCCATTGTCACTATACACTATTACACGTATAGATAAAGTAGAATGCTAAATTCTATTCACTAAAAAAAGGACTTCAACAAGTATTCAAGAATAGGACTTTATACGTCAGATCTGTTATCGGATACCTTCCGCAAGTTATTGATATTATATTCATTATTTTGTACCTAGACAATCATCACCTTATCCCTTATTCGAAAAGATCTATGTAATTCACAACCTTAGTCATGAAACATACAAAATAAAATTTTATCTTCTTATTTAACAAACTAATATTTATAATATTCTATACCATGTATAGTGCTTTATGTAAATTTATGAATAGCATTTTAATACTATTTTAAGTTTTAAATAGAACAAAGAAATGTATATTAGATACCAATAAAATAATCGGTAGGTATTAAATGATATACAACCAGTGTTTTGACATATTTTCATTTATTGCACACGCCTTGGGCCTATTCAGCATTTATGTATTAGTAAGTATTTAAAGCATTACTAAAATAGGTAACCTGGTCTATCAATATAAAAAATGCATAAATAACAAACAGTTATTTGGTAATTTGACCTCTAAGCTAATTAGCACAACATATTATAAATCATATTAAGTTACTATTGAGTGCGAAGTATTTACGTATTATATAACTTGTGTGGTGCGTTTTATAATATAACATCGGTATGATAATATTATTAAAGTTACAGATTAACGCAAAAACAAATAATCAGTAATTATTTCTTCAGGATTTTTAAAATTTACAGTTAATTATTTTTAATAGGTAAATTGTCAGATTTCCATTTTCCTCATCATCCAATGGAAGAATCCCAAAATTGAGAACGACATCGTCAACGGGACTGTAGACGCTTTGATCCAGGCCCACAGGCTGAAAATACAACATTTTTTAAGTACTTACTGTAGTTATAAAAAACTAGCTGCACTTGTTTGTTGCAATGCCACGTAATTTATAAAACATTTTTTTTTGCCTAGGAACCGTTTCGGGCATCTCCACAACACCCTCGCAAAGTTTCGTTACAATCTCATCATTGATTTCGGCACGCATAGAGGACAAACATAAAAACATTGATTTTAAAAGAATAATTTGTCAATTTGAAAAAAAAAGTGTGAACACGGAAGTCGTTTGCGATAAACCGAACTTTCGTTAATGATAAAACCAAGAATGGTGCCCAGGACATTGCCACGAGTAATCTCAAACAAATACTCTATGCAAGTATTGATGACTATCACATAAGTACGTGGCATCGAGATTATTTGCAGCATCCTTATTACGAAATCGGTTTCACAAGCCTACAATTCGAAGTGGGTGGTTCTCAGTGCAAAATTCTTCATCGTTTGGAAAACGTCCTAGCTTAAAATGTCATGGAAGCAAAACGTCTTCAATTTAAAAACTTGTTCTTGTTTCAAAACGACCGCAATTTAAATGGTCATGGAAGCAACACTTCTGCAATTTAAAAAGTACACTACACATTAGTATTGACAAAAAGGGTGGTATGAGGTTTTACTTACAATGCAAATTAAACACCAAACGATTTCAACTGGAAAAAACGTTGCTATAAAAATGTAGAATTCACTACCAGCGCACGTGTTTCTTTGATCCTGATCTTTCTTCCTTAAATCCTGGGTCGTTTAAAAAAAGCGTGAAATAGCAGTTAAACGGGACAGCAAAGTGGGCCGGCAACTACTGTAACTTATGTTACGGTGACGGTCATCCTAACGACATGACCGCACTGACCGCTTTCCATCAGATGAACTATGGTCATTGTATGGCCACAATAAAAAAAACATTCTCGAACTCGCGCCAAAAAACGATTATAATTAAGGACGTTTTGCTTTCATGACAATTTTTCATAATGACGACTTTCTTTTCGGGCAATTTTATTTGCGAGCGATTTGCTTCCTTTTTGCTTTGCTTTCTTTCTGTCTTTCTTTGATGTGGACATTTTTATTCAACTAACTTTAAGAATTGACGACTAAATGCCGATAAGGACTTTTTGCTTTGAGAACCACTCACTTCGCATTGGTGTTGTCAATATCTCACGGTAATAATAAAAATATGTACACCTCAAGTAAAACAGAAAAACAAATAGAGGGATAATAGTTTTGAAACTTACTCATAAGGATCGTCAGAAATGTAATAAGGTTGAGGTGTGGGCACTATCCCAGAGTCGGCGATATACACGTGTTGCGTCGGTCGATCGTCCACGTCGGTAGAAGTATGTTCGATCATATGCACTATGTTCTGACCTTCCACGACCTTAAAAATATATAGTTATACATGAAGGCACATTAATCTTGTGATGCAAATTATTAACCATATGCCAACAACGCATTCTTTCGTATTTCAGCCACACAGTACGCAGAGGCGATAAAAGTCTGGAACAATTGATTGTCGTTAGGAACACCGAAGGCAAACGGTCGCGTGGTCGTTCACCAACCAGATGGACAGATCAATTATAAGACTCATCGTCCTCCAAATTCTACACGATGTGAGAGACGCGCTGGATCGGCACCAGTGGAAGCAGATCATCCGCTCCAGATGTTCCTCAAACATGAGGGACCGATTAAAGAGAGATTTCTTAAGCTAAATAAAATATGTGAGAATGCAGTTTTTTTTACTAGGGCGTGTCTGCGTAACATTTTTACTAAGACCCGATTCTTCAGTCCAAGCTTAGTCTTTCTTACCTTTCCAACCACAGTATGTAAATCGTCTAGCCATGGTGTCCCAACAGTAGTTATAATAAATTGGCAGCCATTTGTATTTCGTCCTAGAAATAAAATATAATTTATGATATAGTTAGTTAGGTACCGTGGACCTACAAAGTGGTTTACCAGTTTTGACATAAGTTTCTGTGAGATCTAACTATCGCTGGTGCCTTGGTCATGACGTAAATACAATCTTTATATATAATAGTGAAAGGTCACTCACTCACTCATCACAAAATCTCAGAAACTACAAGTGCTAGGAGTCTTAAATTTTGCATCGGGGTTCTTTTTAGGACATAGGTGATTACTAAGACGAGATTTTGCTAAATTCATCCCCAAAGGGAGTAAAAAGGGATGGTAAACTTTGTATGAAACTTCTATAGTATTGTTAGAAGGGATTCCAAATCACTAGAAAATACTCATTATAAAGAAATTGCAATTGAGTTGTTTTTTTAATCAACCCTTACAAAGGGATGAAGTAGGGGAGCGAGTTTGTATGGAAAATCTTTTATTTTTTAAGCTATTGACTCCTCAATACTTACCTAATTTACTCTTTAATAAAATTAGTTAGGCATCATCTTTTTATATTGAGAAACTAAGTGGGAAAATAGGGGTTGTAAGTTCGTGTGAAACTTCAGCAGTTTTTGTGGTAGCGGGTGAAATTTAAATGGGATTCGCCATAGGGATAGATCACTGATTATTACTGATACAGTGTACGATTGCCGTAAGATTAGGCAGACAATTTTCTCATACAGGCACACATCAAAATTTTCACGCAAACGAAGTCGCGGGTAATATGCGGGTAGATAGTAAATGATAAAGATAGCAATGGTCGTGTGGTTTCATGACGTTCAAATGAAGCTCAACTATAGGATGGTAGACTTCATTTTTGGCCGACTGTACTACTTGTGACAGAAAGTGTGGATCTAGGAGTGATCGAGTCGAGTGTCACCTGAGACAAATACATATTTGTATGGTCCACAAATATTTTAACAGCTGTTCGGTTAGTAAGGGCCAAATTATCGTCTGAAGCCCGGTCGGCAACGGCTTGGTAGTGATTTTCAGCATTATTTCTGCAATACTTAGACAACACAGCCATGTACTTATATAGGTTACGATATCCACTTGCTGGGTGAATTTTTCACATTTACGACTATTTTAAAGTTTTAGTAAACCATACCTTTGTTGGCCATAGACACGAAGCCAGCCCCAGTATGCTGTGTGTCCAGGTTTTCGTCATTAAATGTTTCACCATATATACTAATGGAACCGGTGCCGTCGTTGGAAACCACATCACCTCCTGCAATTAAGCATTTTAAAGCTACTCTCACATTCTTTCTTGAAAATCTAGCAAGTAAGCTTCGTTCTAAATTTTAAATAGTATCGCCTGAAGTGTTTACCAATCGTGCATGACAATAATAATATACAAAAACAAATTACATCCATGTTCATGTTCATCCCAAATGAGCGACAAGTGGAGAGTAGATAAGATTTTCTATTTGGGAAACAATTGGAACGCCCGGAAGTACCCTAGACATATAAGGTCCCCCTAGTACTACAACGATAAAGTTGTGGAATAAGCATCCCGTCGCAGTTTCCCGAAAGACTACAAAATGCGAGTTCTTCAAAAAGTCTTCAGGGTTGGGAACGCGGCAAAATTCAACTCATGTTCACGACTACCACCTCACGCTTTTATACATTTTCTTTTATGTGTCCTCACTCATATTATATATGCCTGAATAAATTTTGGCTCATTTACACAATGTAATAGAGTACCTACATATTTTGGGACATCTATTTTGTAGGTATACGACTTGGCGCTAGACACGCATAATGTGCTTTGCTACTTGGTCAAATGTAGTACAAATTACAGCTAACCTTGGATCATAAATCTCTTAATTATGCGGGTGAACGAAGTGCCTTTGTAAGACTTCCCCCGTATGCCCTTGGAAGCTAAAACTTTGAAGTTTTTAACAGCCTTTGGGGCTAAATCGCCGAATAATCCTATTACAATTTTGCCCAAGTATTTATCTTCTCGTTGGATATCAAAATACACCTGTTCCGTAACACGAAACTGGCGTGCCTGGAAACAAAATAAAGATGAGCCTATAAACAAGTAATTTTAGTTAATGGGTTTCTATCATTTATCTAATCGTCTGGTTCTGCACATAAGCAATAAATTTCTATCTGGAATCTAACAATTGCTGGTTTTACACATACACACACAATTGATCATTTCAACTCATACACTCCATGACTCCACTGCTGGGCATAGGCCTTTCCCAAGTCTCACTATGACCAATTGTGACCTGCCTGCGTCCCCGCTGGAAATAATCTATACATATAATAAAAATGTAACCGATCGCTGTCTGTAGGTACATGGAAGATATATGAGAAAAAAATATTGGGACCTTTATCAACGCAAATAGAACCCAAAACAATGATTCTTACAATTTTTGTCTGTTTGTCTGTGCGTTTGTTCACGCTAATCTCAGAAACGGCTTATCCGATTTAGATATGGTTTTCACTAATACATTGTGGTATGCTTCACTTAACATTTAGTGTTTGTTTTATGTCAATCGGTTCATAAATAAAAAAGTTATGCCAATTTAAAGAATCACGTCGAACATTTGTTATTTCACTACAAAATCTGATAGAAACAGAGTCTTTAACAGGTTACGGAATAGCTGATAGCGTTTTTATTTTTCGGATTCCTCTCATTCTAAACAATCTTCCGTTTAGTTTTAAAGAGTCCAGTTTCCAGTGACCGTATGTTTCGCGATGACAATTAATAAAGCCCAAGGTCAGACAACTAAAAGTTGTGGGTGTGAATCTAAGTATTAGCTGTTTTTCGCACGGTCAACTTTATGTGGCTCTATCACGTGTTAGCATTTCTAGCAGCCTGTATGCTTTGATCCCCGATGGCTATACGTCTAATCCATACATCCATACACCCATACATATTATATAAGACTTTGTCCTGACTGACTGACTGACTGACTGACTAACAGACAACGCACAACCTAAACTGCTGGTCGTAGTGACTTGAAATTTGGAGGGTGTGTTTGTCTAAATGTCTAGAGGTTGTACTATGAAAGAGTTTTTTTTAAATTTAATTCCTAAGTATGTGAAAAGGGATGAAAATTATTGTATGAATCTTCTTCATTTTTAACTTACAGTTTTGAAATTTTGTTTTGAAATACTTCTATTTAAATAAAAAATATCCTTATAATTTTATTTTAACAGGGGTGGATTTAGAGGGTTGAAATTAGGGATGAAGTATTCTATACAAAGATCTTTAGCTTTTGAAGCTAGCGACTTGAAATTTGCAGGGAGGGGAAAGTGATAGGGGAAGGATGGGGAAGTCAGAGGAAAGTGATGGGGAAGTGAGGGGGAAGTGAAGAGGAAGTGTGGGGAAATTGCGGGAGAAGTGAGGAGAAAGTCAGGGGGAAGTCAGGGGAAAGCCAGGGAGAAGTGAGGGAGAAGTGAGGGGAAAGTAAGGGGAATGTTAGAGGGAATGTTAGAGGAAAGTAAGAGGAAGTGATGGGAAGTGAGGGGGAAGTGAGAGGGTAGTGAGAGGGTAGTGAGGGGATAGTGAGAGGGAAGTGAGATGGAAGTGAGGGGGGAAGTGACGGAGAAGTGAGGGGGAAGGGACTAGAAAAGAAAGGAGTTCTCGAATGGTGGAAAAGGGGAGGGGAAGCAATAGGAAGGGAGAGAAAAGGAGGAGAAGTAAAAGGAAGGGAGAGGACAGGAGGAAAAGGAAGGAGAAGGAAGGGGTAAGAGAGGGGAAAGCGAGGAGGCCAGGTAGAGGGAAGTGAAGGAAAGGGCAAGAGATGCTGAAGGAGGGGCAAGGGATGCTGAAGGAGGTGAAAAGGAGACGGGGAAGGGGAGGAGAGGAAGGAGGATAGGGAAGAAGGGAAAGGGGAAAGTTATTGTAGTGAAAATTTTCCTTTGTGTATTGTATATTGTTTTAGGTGTAGGTGAAAGAGGATTTGTATGAATGACACATTAAAAATAGTATGAAAGTATGAATGGGACATTAAAAATAGTATGAAAAACAGTATGTAAACAATATAAAAATATCTATTGGAAAAAACTATATTCACGCGAGCGAAGCCGCGAGCAAAAGCTATCTATTAACAATATATAAAATATCTATAAACAATATATAAAATATCTATAAACAATAATATCTATATATAAAAGCAAAAGGTCACTCACTCACTCATCACGAAATCTCAGAAACAACAAGTGCTAAGAATCTCAAACTTTGCATGGTCGTTCCTATTATAGCCTGCGCAGACGACGGACTTTCCTTCGCGGCGGAGAAAAAAGTATGCTCCGCGAATAAAAAGTTCGCCGCGGATTTACCGCGAACTCAACGCAAACGGCGTGGGATCATTTGTTGCCCGAAATTGTAGATACAGTTGTGCATACGTACGTCACTTTCGAGCGCACAACGCGGACTAAAGGCTTCCATGTGCGTTGCTTCGCCTAGTCACAAGAGTGCTATTTTTTTCGGGGACTCCCCCTTACTTTTGTCCGGTCCGCTCCCTGCATGCCCTCAGTTATTCGGGCGACTTTTTGTACGCGGTACTTATAATCCCTCGTTTGCGTTACTCGATACAGTTGTAAGCGATCTATTTTAGCGGATAAAAAAGTACGCGGACAAAAATCCCTCGTCTGCGCATACCTTTAGGATATAGGTGCTCACTTAGACGGAATTTTGCGAAATCCATCCCCTAAGGGGGTATAAAGAGGTGGCGAAGTTTGTATGAAACTTCTATAGTTTTTATAGTAGGATTACCAAATTACTAGAAAATTCTCTTTTTTTAATATCCAGAAACCACCCTTATTAAGTGGGCAAATAAGAGTCGCAAGTTTGTGTGAAAGTGGTTTGTCAGTTTTAGCGGTAGCGGGTTTTAACTGGATTCGCCATAAAGACGGATAATACTGATATTTATTACTGATACAATGTACGATTGCCATAAAAGCAGGCACGCAATATTCTCATAGAGGCACCCGTCTGAATTTTCACGCGAACGAAGTCGCGGGCAACAGCTAATAATAATTGTGACCTCGTGAGCCACTCACATTCTTTGGTTGCCAGCCACCCTTATCTGGTCGTCGGTCCACCTTGTGAGAGTTTTGACCACGCACGAATATTTCGATCGTAAGATTTGCGTCTTTTAGATGTACCTAAGTATATTCTTAAGGTACATTGATAACCAACATAAAACTATCTTCTTAACCTGTAAAATACTTTTCAATAAACACTTACATTTACAAGAATAATATGAGTAGACACAATAAGTAGGAATAATAGTTTCATATGACAAAACATTTTCAATTATTGTCACTAGCACTTCTTAAGTCTTGATCATTCAACCGTCACTGTAGTTCTGACTTAGTAGAAACAGTAATTAGATATTGCTTACCAGGTATCATGGAAGCCTTACATGAGCATAGTATGGTGCAATCACCCAACTTATTTCGTATTTTACTTTTATAGTTTCAGTTCATATTTGTTATTTGTTTGAACAGTCTAATAATAGAGTTCTTTGTTGGTTTCGATAGAATAATCCCACTGGTTTCGGCATAAATAATTTTGATTGAGTGTCAGCCCTCCCATAAAATAGTAGTCTTCATACTATTGCAATTTGATCAGCAGATGAGAAACTCTCTGATTAACCCCTTATCCCCTTTCTTGTTCTCCGCTCTCCCTTTCTCATGCCCTTTTCCTTTAGCATCGATAATGGTTTTCTTATCTTTACCACAGCCAAGCCACACACGCGAAGGTTTGTGATGCTCTGTCTGTAAGTGTAGTTTTTAAGGTTGAAACTCAATACATTTAGGTAGGCTAGGCTTCCTTAGTTTGTTTGTTGTATTAGTTTGCACCTGACACCTGTCCCAGAAATATCATTTTACTTTAATATATGTTTTATTCATATTTACCCTTATCTACTCATAAAAATATGTTCAGATTAAAATTAATACACTTGGCAAATTTAATCCTTTTAAACTGCACTTATTCTATATCATTTAGAAACTTGCTTCTGAATTCAATGGCTCAACACAGACATCTGCAGTAATATTTTCATGAGTCAGTTCAGCTTTAGTTGCAATCATAGATACATGTTTAGTGTGACTTTTGATGTGAGAGTTAAACTTGTCACTACGACTAAATTCTTTTGTACAATTCAAAGAGTCTTTAAATGGACATTTATATATTTTCTTTGCCTGATGCAATTTCATGTGTCTTTGAAGCAAATCACTTCTCTTAAACATGCATTTGCAAATCGAACATTTGAATTGTCTACTACCATGTCTTAACATATGTGTAGATAAATACTTCTTCATATGAAAACTGCTGTTACATATGTTACACTGGAATGGTTTCAGCTTCTTATGTATATGTAAATGCATACGCAACCTCTTATCACTAGCAAATGTTTTACTGCAATGTATACATACTTTTTTGTGATTCTCTGTAAGCATATGCAGAGATAATTTTTCAGATTTACGAAATTCAGCATCACATTGTGTGCATTTATATACATTAAACTTTTTTTCCTGATTTTTATCTAATTTACTATGAGCTTGCTGATGAGTTGCAATGTCTCCCAAACAATTAAAGGAAGCACTACATAAATGACAAGAGTAATCAACTGTCTGATGGGAGGCATTCACATGTTGAAGCAAACTGCCAACAGCATCATAATACTCCATACAATTACCTTGTATGCATTTAAATTTTTTAAGGATCAAATGATTTTTCAAGTGACCTCGATATTGACTGTGGGTGGGGAATACAGAATTACAATATGGACAACTATAGCTTAAAAGTTCTGCTTCAAGAGTCTTTGCTGTTGTCTGAGTGAGTCCATCAGGCCATACTTTGTGGGTAGTAATGTGCCTTTGTAAATGCGAATTCTGGATGAAACTACGGCCACATATCGGGCACTGGTAAGGTTTTTGATTGTGAGTTTTCATATGCGTAATCAAGCTTTTAATTTTCTTAAATTTTTTCTTACATCCTGAACAACTATGATCTTTGGAGGATGGATACGTATTATCTTTTTCTACTGCATCAGATAGCTCCAATCCCTGCTGTACCGTTTTAGGATTAACAGATAATACTGTCGTTGTCCGTACTGTACCAGAATTTATAAAATTGTCTTCCAAGACAGTAACACTACATTGAAAACTTTTATGATCTAGAAATATTTGTAACGAATTAAAAACAGATTTGCATGCACCACACACAAAAATATCTTCATTGATTGAATCTAACACAATGACGTGTGCCATAATAAAGATTCATTAAATTAAATAATAATTTAAACAAATTAAAAAAGATCTACTCAGTACTCATACTACTAATTCTCACAGATTATTAAATTAAAAATGTATATACTATATTATGTAAAATGTACTCTGTGACAGACTAGAGATGAGACGTATTTACGCTACCAGGTTTTAAAACCAGGGCTTCGCTTCGAAGTACGGCGCCCTGGTACGAGCAGACTATACTTGCAAGTATGAAAGTATGTGCTAATAGGCAAACGCGCTATAGCATAGCATAGAAAAACGATTCATATTTCAATGTAGATAAAAAACACACTCGTATTTAGTGAATAATATATACTTTGATCTTTAAAGTATTTTTTTATTTATACGAATTTGCTCCGTACCTTACTGAGTATACAGGTTAAATTTCTATGCAAGTATTTTACGAAAGACGCTCGCGTCCAATACTTGCAAGTATGAAAGTATTATGGCGAACGATAGCATAGCAAAGAAAAATGATTCATATTTCAATGTGGATAAGAAACACACTCGTACTTTGTGAATAATAAATACTTTTATCTTAAAGGTATTTTTTTATTTATACGAATTTGCTCCTTACTCTACTGGGAATACAGGTTGAATTCCTATGCAAGTATTTTAGATAGGTCGCTCGAGCAAGTGCGGCGCGGCGCGGGGCTCGTGGTAGGTGCGACGCGAGCGGGTTGCCATACTCGAACTCGACCTTTAGCGGGTGGGATGACAAATACTTTCAAGTATTTTAAAACCTGGTTTTCGACCCTCGTATTTTTACGTACTTGTACTTAGAAGCCCTGGTATTGAATTTTGCAAGTATATTTCATCGCTACTGTAGACTACTGTAGAGAATAAAGAACAACAAATTTTGAGCAGAGTTCAGTAGAGCACCAGTGTGACCAACTTTAAATTAGAGATCCTGCCCAGCCTAGGCAAGAAAACTGACAAACCTGCCAAACTCTTATGCACAAAATGCCGAAATAATGCCGATAAAAATTTAAAATTCAAAGACGTTTTAAAACTAAAACTTTTGCACCTAATATTGTATAAAAAAATTAATAAGTAATACTTTCTAAAATTTTCACCGATGTCTTTACACCATGAAACATCTTCATCTTTCGCTTTTGCTAATCAGGACGAAAGTGATGGATCCTGCTCCCACTCTAGGCGATATAATCGTTCAAATTTACGTTGAATGGTATATCAGGAATAGAAAACATTCACACCGCACGAAATCAGAATGAAAATTTTGTATCTTCGACAGTTTTTCTATTCCGACTAATTAAAAAAACAACTGGCAACTAAATATACAATTATTATAAATATTTTGTTCAGCACTTTAAGGTTCACAATGGAATGAACTACAAATTCAATTAAAGATTATATGGGAAATTTCCAAACTAAGGATCTTATCGTTGCTAATGTTGCCATTGGGATGAAAAAAATCCACCTTAATACTATTTCTTTTGTCGATTCTGCACCAAACTCTTTTTATATGCTGTGCTGACAAGTCTTCCAGCTTAAATTGATTTAAACTGCCAAATACTGCCAGATTTCCAAAACGTCAAACAAATAGAGTGCCAGCCAGAGAGTAAAATGAAGGGCTAAACCTGCCGAAAAGGCAGGATCCTGCCACATATGGTCACACTGCAGAGCACCCAGCCAGAGCGACCCAGGTCCCAGAGACTAGGCATGAGAAACTCCGGACACATCTATATCCTCGGATATATATTCGAGACTGGATATGCCACGACCCTTTCCAAAATATACACGCCGGAATATTGAGCGCAACACATAAAAAGACCGAATATTCTTTTTGTGCCACATTGTTGGCTGGTTTTATTTAATTTAAATTTAGAACTACGTATTTTCAAATAAAAAGCAATTGAATGTCTACATCCAAGCAATTGTTTTTGTTTTATTTGAACTTGCACTAAATTGAGCTAATTGTCTATTATCGTTATTTTATGCTTTTGCTAAGAAATTTGTAAAATTTGCATTAAAATACAGTTTTGGTCGTTATTTTTTAAGCTGTATTTCTTTGCGAACATCAAGGACATCATTATGCCCGATTTGACCCTAACTGAGATTGCCAGGGCACTTAAGATGAGAAGAAATGGTCAAAGCTACAGAATGATCGCTAGAATTCTTCGGCGACCTATTTCCACTATTCATCACAGTATTAAAAGATTCCAGGAGTCTAATACTTATGTGAGGAGACCAGGACAGGGCCGAAAAAGGCGTATTTCGGACAGAGATGATCGTTTCATACAGCTTTGTTTAAGTAGGAAGGCTCAAAGAAGTTGGATTTGGTTCGTTCGTGCCCGCCAAAGCGCCAAGACTTCAGGTACACCATCGTAGGAAGAGACTCATTTTCGCCCGGAAAAATCAACTTTGGAATGTTGACCAATGGGGTAATGTTTTGTTTACTGATGAGTGCAGAATTTTTTTAAACCAAGTTGATGGAAGGCACAGAATATACAGACGCCAAGGGGAAAGATATAAGCAAAAAAATTTTAAAACAACTGTGGCATATGGAGGAGGATCAATAATGGTGTGGGGAGGGATATGTTTGGGAGCTCGTACAGACTTGGTGGTGATAAATTGAATGAGTCTGACTGCAGATCGCTATATAAGAGACATTTAGAAGAGAATGTTATGCCATTTGCCCCTTTTATTAGTGACGACTTCGCTTTGATGCAAGATAATTAATGCTCGACCACATAGTGCCCAATCAACTTGTGCATACCTAAATGATGTGAATATCAGAGTCATGGAGTGGCCGGCGAGGTCACCGGATATGAATCCAATCGAGCATGTGTGGGACTTGTTAAAAAGAAGAGTTAAATCTAGAATTCCATATCCAGGCAACATCAATGATCTGTAAACCACCGTAGTCGAAGAATGGCAAAGACTGCCTCAGGAGACTCTAGATAACATTATTTTCAGCATGCCTAGGCGAGTCGAAACTTTAATTAAGGAACGTGGAGGAAACAAACGTTATTAAAATTTAGTTATTTTACCTTAAAAACAGTTTTCAACTTACTTTTTCCATTTTCATTAATTACCTTCAGTAACCTTTAAATGTACATTTTTAATAAAGACGATTTTAATTACGAAATGTGGACCACGTCTGATCTTATTTTGATTTTAAAAGGTATAATTTTTAAACAATAAAATATTTACATATATTTTATACTATAACTGAGAGCGATGACCGAACACGAATCTTTAATAAAAGCAGCCGCCACTTTGAACTTTGCTATTTTTGAACCGTTTCCAGCTATAGCTAAACACGAATCATAAGTCAAATTTAATTATAGCAGCCGCCATTTTGAACTTTGCTGTTTTTGAACAGATTGCTTTCAAAATCAGTATCTGAGTGCCCCAGCGATGACCAAACACGAATCCTACGTTGAATTTAATTAAAGCAGTCGCCATTTTAAACTTTTTTATTTTTGAACCGTTTGCCTTCAAAATCGATATCTGAGTGTCCCGGTGATAACCAAACACGAATCTTCACGTCGCATTCGCTCAAATGTCTTTCGCGCAAGTGTCCTGATACCAAATATAGAGGTAAAGAATGAAAAGAAACCAAATATTACTTTACGATATCGCTTCATTACAGTTTTATTAAATCCATCGAGTAATGAAGTGAGATTACCATGTCCAAAGTTGACAGACATACATCACTCCGTGCGTGGGATATATTTAGAAGCCGGAGATGTCATTGCCCGAGATTCATTCTCGCTCAATCGCTCCCGGAGTGATTAAGCGAAAATGAATCCGCGAAGTTATGGATATATTAAGCGGATATGAATATGTTAATCGGATGTATCTCCTTACTTGGACGGATATCCGACTTATCCATTCATTTACCGGAGTTACTAAGCCTATGCCTACCAGAGACTGAAATTTGACAACTTATGGATGCAAAGTTTTTAAAAATATCGATATCGATACATATCGGATTAGGGGAATATCGATATATCGGTCTAGACCTCCGTTATAATAAGTAGAATGTAAAATTTAAAAGTTTACCGTTATGAATAACATTAATATTGAATTAAAAAAATTGTATTCTTCATAAATTTATTGAGCAATGTTATTTTCAGTATTATGTACCAGCAATAGAACTTTAACACCCAGTTTCTGAAAGGTTGATCAACGCAAAAATTAGTCAAGTGCCAATTGATTTGACATTCGGTTTGTTTTCAAACAAAATTAAATGTCAAATCAAAATAATCTCTAATTTTTTGACAGGCCTTTCAGTAACTTTGACAGTCTGTATTTTTTTTCGGAAAGGCAATGAGAACTACCCATTTAGCCATGACATTGAAACGTATTTTTTTCTTTATGTTATGTCGATATCGGCGCGCATAATCGATATCGATATCGGCGCGTAGGCGATAGCGATAAATATCGATATTTTTAGGTATCAATATAACGATATTTATCGGTTTTCCGTCATATCGCTTAATTAATTTAATTTAATTTAATTTTTAATTTATTTTAATATTTATTTATTCATTTATCAATTTTACAAATTTCTCTTATTTCACATAATCATAATTTAATTTAACCAAACAGTTGTTGCGTTGCATGATATATGAGGTTGTCGTTGAAGACTGCGCTAATATAAATTGTGTTACAGTCGTCAGCGTCTTCCACTCTGGATAATTATTGATTTCATCTTATGAATATAATTAGAGTTATAAAAGAAATTTAAACCATAATTTAGGTAATCAATTAAATTTTAAATACATTTTTAAATGATAATAAAATAAAGTGAATTAATAAGTTAGGTACAAAATTAAAAAAATCGCTGCATCCCTAACTTTGACAGTGACCCTGACAGCAGATGCAGAGAAAATAAAAATAGTAAAAATCACAGGTAAAAATACTACTGATTGATGAAATTTGCTGTACTCCACAGAGTATATTTTACATTTTATAAACTGAGAGTTTCGTCTGTCTTTTCATTTTTCAACAGTTGTCAACAGCTCTCAATATTATTTCGTGGTTATTTATTTCTTGGTGGCTCACAGAAAGAACATTGTAAGTATATTTTATTTGTATTTATATTCTTATTGCTGATATTCGATAAGTTGATTATACAATTATATATAATAGTGAAACCGAATAACTAAGCTAGCTTAATTTGTTATTCCAGACCAACATGACTGTAAATAATACTATTGCTCATCAGCGTTTAATACTAAGCGGAGATCGAGAAAGGTACCGTAGTTTATTAATTTGAATGATAAATTAAAACATGTCTTATTGAAGGTTTATAGGCATTTTAAACAACTGAAAAAATACCTATCAATAGTATAAAAATATTAATTGTAACTTAGATATTGTAATAGTTTTTTGAAAAATACCGTTAATTATTAAAAAAGTTATTTGAGTAAAGCTGTAATTTTTTTATATTTTAAGTAAGTCTACATATTCACAGATTTAAAGAACTTCTGAGACGACGTTTAATAGAGTGTGGGTGGCGAGATCAAGTCAGAATGCTGTGCCGGGATGCTGTAAAAGAAAATGAGAGCAACAATGTCACATTTGATGGACTGGTTTCAAAAGTTACTCCTCGTGCCCGGGCTTTGGTTCCAGATACGGTTAAGAAAGAGTTACTACAGAAAATCAAAACTCATCTACTAACACAAAAAGACCAATAGTATTATAGGTTTACAATATTGTATAATATTAATTTTAAGCAGCTCTCATTCTTTGTAAATTTTTTTGCATTGTATTCTGTAAAAATAATAACTTCAACACTGGTAATGATAGTGGAAGATAAGAGTATGGCAGGCAACAGGTTTATAACATTCCATCATAGTTGTCTTATTCTGACATTTTGTTTTAGGATTTTATCAGACAGACATTAATTACAAGGCATTATGGTACTATCGAACATATGGCTCATCTTGGCATAGCCACCATTGCGAACTGAAAATCGAATTACATGATGACTTCTAGATTCCACTGACTGCTTACCATCAGGCGTGGTGGAGTCACTTTGGTAGGCCAATATAAAAAAAATATAAAAAACCTGTGGCACTCGGGGACTGCGGCGGTAAAGCTATTGCATAGCATTTTTATCAACTTATTTATATTAAAAAAAGCAGTTAGAAGAGCTGCAACTTATGTTTGTGATAACTGTAATAACTATATTACAGTGTGATAAGCCAGAATTGTAAGTATTTTGAAAATTTATAAATATTTGAAGCGATTGTTTATGCTTGCGCTCCACGGTGTTTGTTTTGACCAAAAAAAGTGACATTCGCTTTTTATTGAAGATTTATACTAAATATATCATTCCAAATGCAAGAGTAGAACACCCAGGTGTCAATTTCCCATACTTTATTTTTAAAAAACAATTTTGTTTTCGTGACCTTCACACTGAAAATACTAAAAATGGTTCGTAAAAAAAAATCTATACATAATTTTTTGTTCTTTGTATTTAAGTTTTATAAAGCATTTTTTGGTGCACATTATCCAGTTTATATGTATTCAAAAATGTTGACAAAACCTTCAAAATATTTTTTTTTGTTGAAATCAATATATATTTTTTTATAATTTTTCTAGCACGAAGTAGAACCTCTATCTAGCATAAAAAGATTCCTTGTACTAAGGTTTATCATCCACAAAAATATTACGTTCAACTTCGGCCTAGGTTTCGAGAAAATGATTTTTAAGTGCAGAGGTCGAAGTTGCAAATATAAGGTTATCACAAAAAGGATAAAAATTCAATTTTTTTTTCTGGTATTTAATATTGTTATTAATTAATAACATTTAGCAATTTTGAATTTGGTGTTTATTCTAATAGATTGACTTCGTTGCTTAAGATTATTGAATCCATATTTGACGCCTCGTTAATCTCGTGCTGCGAGTAATCTTGCTCATTTTCTGACTGTAGACTTTTTGATTGTACATTCTCGTCTGCATGCCAGGTACTTTCCACATCAACAGCCTTTAGAAGACCTAGCACCGCAGATGACAGAGGAAGACTTTTACAAAATTTGTGTCGTCTGTAACTTAAACTTTTATTTTGATTGTCTGAAGTTTCTGGTTCTGATGAAAGAGTAGACAGTTCTGTACTAGTACTTGCGACACTTGTATCATCAATTGTGCAAATATCAGGCACGTGGGAAATTGTATGTGTCGGCTGATCATTATAAATATTAATTTTTAATTCATCTGGTAAATCATCAAGAAACGATTTTTCTAAATATATTTTATGTCTTCTCTTAAAAAGAATTTTATTGCTTTTGCAAGTCCTGAACATCTTCATTGTGTTAGTGAGGAAAAAGCTGATCTTGTCAATAACTCGATTCTTATCTACAGACGACAGCGGTTTTAAATTATGCCCAATTTCCCTAAGAACTATATTTAGTAAGGCCGAGTATGGTAAATCTTCAAGTGATCCATTTTTATTAAGTTTCTTACTTTCTTCGGAAAAGCATTCATAAAGTTGTAGCCGACTGATTCCTTCTTGCCTATTTGCGGCTACCTCCGGAGGTCGTGAGGTACCGGCTGTGGCGCATTCCACAGCTTCGCTTGCCACTCGTCTACCAACATGAGGGTTGGCGCCCTCATATCCCCCTTGCAGTAAGTCCTCCGGTCGGGTCCCGGAAGGACATCCCCCAGCAGGTTGGGTAAGCCCCTGCTGAGGCAAAGTGGCGTCATGGGTCTGTAACGTCTCCATGGGCCTCGCCCCCGTCCCTCGAGATCACGTGTATTAGCGCGGGGTTTTAGTATCAGCTTATCGAGGGTGGACCGCTTCCCGCGCCACTCGTAACCCTTCATCAGAAATAATCAGATTCTTTATCCAAACTTATATTATAATTGCGAAAGTAAATCTGTCTAAAAAGGTAGTTATAATACAAGCAGGTACTATATCGCAAAAGGTCAAAATAGTGACAACCCTAATACAAATATTTAAAAATCATTTTCTCGAAACCTAGGCCGAAGTTGAACGTAATATTTTTGTGGATGATAAACCTTAGTACAAGGAATCTTTTTATGCTAGATAGAGGTTCTACTTCGTGCTAGAAAAATTATAAAAAAATAAATATTGATTTCAACAAAAAAAAATATTTTGGAGGTTTTGTTAACATTTTTGAATACATATAAACTGGATAATGTGCACCAAAAAATGCTTTATAAAACTTAAATACAAAGAACAAAAAATTATGTATAGATTTTTTTTTACGAACCATTAGTAGTATTTTCAGTGTGAAGGTCACGAAAACTAAAATATTTTTTTAAAAATAAATTATGGGAAATTGACACCTGGGTGTTCTACTCTTGCATTTGGAATGATATATTTAGTATAAATCTTCAATAAAAAGCGAATGTCACTTTTTTTGGTCAAAACAAACACCGTGCGCTCGGATTTCGCTTGCTAGCTTTGGCTTTGTTTGTATGAAGAGGGTATATTGTTTTTTTATTAATTATAGAGTTTAATGTATAATAAACATAATTTTTTTCCAAATACGGGTATTTTTCGAATAATAGCGATTTTTATAACTTTAGTCATCAAAAAGTACCGATCTTTTTAACCGACTTCAAAAAAAGGAGGAGGTTTCTCTTCTTCTTCTCCTTTTTTTTTGGCAACAGAGCCGACGATTGTGTCAGCTATTTCTGCCAGCGTCAAGTTTATAATATTCTTGTTGATGATATTAATGGTATATTACAATGATAAAAAATAGAAAAAATGTGGATGAAATTAAATGACAACCATCTTCCGTGAAAACAAAAGATGGACTCAGGTTTCTCAATTCGACTATATATTTTTATTTTTTTTATGTGTGTTCGCGGATAACTCCGTCATTTATGAACCGATTTTGATAATTCTTTTTTTTTAAATGTGTATTAACATTAAAAAAACTCATTATACGGACTTATTACATATATGTTTTGTTTTGAAGTATATTAAATGACGAATTCAATGACAAGTTTTACACCTGCCAGAATAATAATTAAAAAGGTCCATCTTTTGTTTTCACGGAAGATGGTTGTCATTTAATTTTATCCATTATTAATATCATCAACAAGAATATAATTCTAAACTTGACGCTGGCAGAAATAGCTGACACAATCGTAGGCTCTGTTGCCAAAAAAAAGAATAATAATTAAAAAATATCACGATATTAAAACTGCGCAGCCGCGAGATTTAAATATAGGCGGGAGTGTTAGGGGGGTGTTAGATTTTATTTTCGTTACGGAATTTTTTGATTCGGTCGCCGCGCTCAAAAGCGCGTCAAAAAATTTTGAGCCTGCGATAGAAGCTATGCAATAGCTTTAAAATTATATGACAACAGCATACAATGTCAGTCATTGTCAGTGTCTAATAAAATTACAACGAGCTCGTTACCAAGGGAATCTGTCTATTAGGCGAATTTCGACCACTTGCATTTAAATAGATATAAAAATGAGCTTAAGGTGGGTCATAATACACTCGGTTCGATAGTACATAGATATACCCACAAATTCGCAATTTCACTGTTGTTTCAGTGACCGCATTGGAAGTAAAATGCAGATTTAATTTGATTGCTGCAAATGATCAAAATCAATACATTATTTATCCTCTAGCCACTCGTATGCTACAATATCAGACACAATAGAAATAACATTGTGTCTCGTGTAGATCTGCTCCTAAGCACACGAAGGGCTAGAGAATAATGAGGAATAAAACAGAACACTCAAACATGACGGCTTTCTGCCTGATAGGGCTTCTAAGTGGTATCATTCTAGCAGTGCTATTTTAATATGGACATACTCTTTATCTGTTAATAATTATTTAAAGCAAAATGATTACATAGCTGATATAGTATGTGTTGTGTATGGCATTAAGATTTAATTGTTACGATTTTGGTTCAGCCAGACTGCATTTAATTTGATGATATTGCTGCTAGTGTAAAATATGTTATTAATATGTATGTTGCAATATTTAATAAAAAAGTCATTTTACAACCAACAGTATATTTTATTTTATAAACATTTATCATACATTCAGGTTAAACAAAAATATATACCTATTGCTTATAAATAATACTGCAATAAGATTCCGTTTCAGGAGAATAAAAAAAACGATATTTTGGAAATATTGCCTCGTAAATTCTGTCATGGACATTATTTTATGTTGTATTTGTACATTTACATACATAACAAAATTTATAAAGCTGCACATTCTGTTGGTCCATGGAGATAAAATATATTTACAGATAATGTATAGAACTATAGATAAGGTACTATGTATAAACACATAATATCTCGAAACAGATCATTACACAACAAAGTAAACAAGTGGCATTTAAAAGTTTTAATATTAATACTTAAAGTAATATCACACCTGGAGAAAAGCAAGTATGGCTATTTATTAGCTAAATATAAAAATATTCAGTAAGGTAAAACGTAAACGTACATGACTTAACTAAAAGAAAAGATACAAATTATAAACAAAGTATACAGCTGTCGTCATATTCCTTCAATATAAAAATAGTTTGAGCAAATTAAATTATGCTTATTTTATTAAGGTAAACCCAATACCTATCAGTTATTTTAATAAAGAATATAAACTAGTAACGAGTTTATTTATTAAAATGGACATCATTTTATGTGTGAGAGCATTACAAAGAATCAAAGAATGTGGTAATTGTTTTGCAATTTAATTAAACTTAGTACTTATGATGGAAATGTAACTTGTCATTTTGGCAATTTTGAGTAATAATTTTGATAAGTAGGTACTTATAATAATTTATCAGGGGTTTTTAACATTGAGCATAAAATAGGACGAATGTAGGTAATTTTCTTTTTTCAAAAGAATGCACAGTGCAGTAAGATTGCATGAATAGGCTAGCTAGGATTAAAATTTTATAATTAATATAACCAACCCAATACAGTGGTTATCATAAAAAACTTTAGTGTTAATCACAAATTTAATAATTAGTACAAAACTGTACAGTGTGATTACTAGTGGCACAACAATCGCATACTCTACGGGTTAGACAATTATCAACTACAAACAATGCAAACTAATAAAACAAAACTTTTATTTCAATTAAGGTTTACAGCAAAATATGAAAACAATATATAAATGCATTTAAATGTCTACTTATCAAGAAAGTTCTAATCAAAGGTTAATGAGCAATAAATTTTCTTAATATAAATATCCTTAAAGCTCTTTCATACCTGATCTAAATTTTGGTACTTAATACACAATAATCATTACAAATTATTTTATGTACAAAGATATATATTACAATGGAATGTAATTTGGACTCAATTTTTACTTTTGATCAAGTACTATTTATTCATTTGATTATGTTAAACTTATTAATGCAGCCATAACAATATTCAGTACTCTTTTAGTATATTTTAGATTAAAACTACCTAAATTCTACATATACATCAAATAATTGATCAATCCATTTACACAATACTGCTGATTACTAATGAGCAATAATCAAAATTATTAGATTGCTTTCAGCACATTAAAATGCAGATATAGTACATAGTACTATACCTACATCAATGAAGCATCGAAAATAATTAGCAGGAGTCCTCATCGGCCATCGCACGAACGAGCATGTTGTTCGGCACTACCAAATCTCTCTTTAGTTGCATACGAGCGATAATTTTGGCATTCACAAGATATTGCTATATGTGATATGGCGACTAATAAACGTGTGCATGATCCTGTGTGCGACAGCCAATTTAGACACCCATCCAAGAATTTTGCGAGTACTTTTTATTCATGCATAGATATAATATCTAATCTTACTTAAATATATATTAAAAGCTTTATCTGCATTGGAAAGCCACAGACAAGGTATATAACTTCACAATAATGGCCACTTATGGAGGAGGTATAAGCACAGGAGAGGAAAGGCGTTGTATGAGAAATTACTACGCTTTTTTAACTATGTTTTTAACTATATAACACAAACAATACTTTTTATGATCCGTCGGATTATTTTAAATCGAGTCATTTCTCAAGGAGTCTTGTTGAGAAATGACAATATTTTGAACTTTAGGTACTATTATAAAGAGTGTGTAGAGGCAAATTTTTAAAAGGTAGGTAGGTACTATTGATGCAAATTTTGTCATATTCGTTACAAATAGCTAACCCAATAAAAATTCAAGTAACACTTTGGACTGACGTTGTAAGTATCGGAAATAACACAGGCGAGGCAGGTTTGCAGTATGGGACTTATAATGTACAGAGCGCTATAGGTATAAAGACTAATTTTACTATTGCTGATACTTGTAATAACTACACCGCAATTACCATTGTTATTATTGAGCGTTATTATATGTTACGTTACATTACTTGTGCGGATTGAAAATCTTACAATATAAAATGTAGGTAGGTACATACGTATACTAATCATAGATAGTAATATACATCTGGATCTATTGCACTTTTGAATTACTAGGTACATCGATTTTGGTATCTTGTATCTACTGCCGCTACTCAAAATTTATATACTGATATTATATGTATATATAAATTAGTGAGATTTACGAACAGCCGTTATATGTAAGTAATAAGGTACAGTAATTTTTTGGTAGCAGTGCAAAACACTAGATGAGATTTTCTTTGTGTAAAATACTAGTATCTGGTCTGCGTTTTCGTTTGCTTGATATGTTCATAAAATTAGCCAATTTCAACAATTAGCCAAGTTCGTGCTAGAACTCAATAGTGATAGGATTGCCGTAAAGTTTATTCAAACCAAAAACTATTAAAGAATCGTTAGCTTATTTACAACTATTAACAATGAAAACAAATAGATTACGTTACAACAAAAGACAACAATACATCTGTTTTTCCTACTTATGAATAAAATTTACAAGTGGTACGTAAGCTAAAGAAACAGACTTATTGCTTATAAAATATTTACTTGGTAAATCCACCATAATTGCAGCGTGTTTATAATATTTTATTGTACAATTAATTTAGTACATCGTCTATCGCACACCACATGGCAACATTTTTATAGATAAAAATTACGAGCAATTTTCAATACCGTTTAAGAGATCCACTTGATGTTTGATAAATTAAAAAAAATAAAGATGACAATATCTACATTTTAAAATAAAATACAACAAATTTAGAAAATAACTGCCCATAGCTGGATTTATATAACTAATAATATCTTTTAGGAGATTCATCTATTTGTAGGAACATAGATTTTTTATAATCTTATATATAGCTGCATTATATATTCACCTATCAAAACTTGTAAATAAAGATCTGAAGCTAACTCATTTAATACATAATATACATATTCATTAACATTCTAACAACAAAACGTCGCGTCAACATCACCTAATTAAATTTAGAAATAAACACAACAGCTCAGCCGATACAGGTCACCTGCGCAACGAACGCGTTCAGTCGGAGACGGGTCGCTCGCGATGAAATGTCCCACGATCATAAGACGATAATGCCGTTCGACTACGTTGGGGTTCAGGAGCTCTACCGTGAGTTAGCGGACGTAACTCTCACGGTTCACGGTGATAGCGTAGCATGAGTAAGGGTATAGTTTGAGAAAATTTAGCTGCCAGAGTAAACGACAGGCATAATTCTTTACAGAGAAACTAGTCGCCGTGGGCGGTGCGACGAACGCATCGAGCGGTAGTAGAGCGAGTGTTGTGTGGTGGCGGCGCTAGGTGTGCGCGGCGAGGCGCGCGAGCGGCGGCGCGCGGCGGGCGCGGGGCGCGGCGCGCGCCACCAGCACCAGCGACGACGCCAGCGCCAGCCGCGCCGGCGCGCGCGCGCCGCCCGGCAACCTGCCGACCGACACACTGTTACTGCTACTGCGACTACTTGGCGGGCTATACCCACTGTTAGATACACTCGATACAGACCATATAGGTCGTATTGACTGTCTATAACGATTGTCATTGTAATAATACGAATATCTAACTAATCATTTTAATCAAATAATAATAATAATTTTTTTAAACTTAAATTTTCTTAATCGTATAAAATAAAAATCAATGTTTGTACCTATGTTTGTCCACAGTGCGTGTCGAAACCAAAAATCAAATTCATGAGATTGTAATGAAACTTTACGAGGCTATTCTGGGGACGCCCTAGTAGACGGTTCCTAGCCTAAAAGAATGTACAAACGTATATAACAATACACTAATAAATAAAGCGTGGCACTCACTTGACGATGACGGAAGTGACGGCGGCGCGTCCGTCGCCGGTGGGCTCGATGGCGACGGGGCGCAGGTCGGGCGCGCGGCGGCGACGGGCGCCTGCTGACGTCACGCCGCCGCTCAGCACCACCGTCACCACCGCGAACGGACGCTTCGCCATGTGCAGCATCTGACACACCCACAATACAGTAGATAGCGTTGTACATGTTGAACAAATATATGTAGTACTCCTTCAGCATAAACAAATTGAAAAATGCTAACTGAATACGGAAGCAGATTTTGAGTAAAATTTTCTCTGTAAACTTTTTCTATCGTTCCTCTTAAATTGATTATCATAATATTTAACAACATTACAAATAATTGTAAACCAATTTCAATAATTTACTTTCTATATATTGACAATTTTTGCTCCTAAACTGTTTAGGGGAATGAAATTAAAACGAAAAAAGAATATAATGTTATCACTCACCTCAACTACATGTCTCCTCCTGGCCCGGCGGACATCAGCCGCCTGTTTTGCTTTCCACGCGACCACACACGCAGCTAGGAACAGGAAAAAACACGAGAAAAACACCGAAAAGAATACAAATAGATCGATATGAAGTTGATCTTGACGAAAAAATATGACTCCGAAGCTTGCAGCTCCGTCGTCGGTATGTCTAGCACGGATCACGATATAGAACTTGGTGTGAGTGAGATCGTGGATGTGTTGCGGTAGAGTCAGCACAAGGCGGTTGCGGAGATTCCTCACTCGCATTAATATATTTCTTCTATCTACTGTTACGTATGTAGCCAAGTTCTTGCATGTGTAGTCGGCGAGTGTATATTCAACTTTATCGTGCGACCACATATTTCGTGGCTCTTCTAAAACATGGTCATCGAACGTCGCCCCTTGCCGTCCCGGTTCACTTTTGTGATATGACGAATCCAGTTCCACAGTATGGTCGCCAGTGCTTCCATTCACTGATACCACAAACGAGCTGTCGTTCGGACTAAGGTATAAATCAACAGCGCCTTGTGTCACGTCCACTATCACTCGTATGTCAACGTTCATGTATCGTGGATTCACAGCTACGAAAACTGTTTGGCCAGGATACAGTGGTCTTGGTTTAATCTTGCATTCATCTGAAATTTAAATAGTTTTATTATATTTAATAAGTTATGCCCCACTTAAGTGTGGTTGATAATTATGTTATCACCAACTCCCTTTGTGGGTGGCGTAAGGAAGGTTGTTATAGAAAATTCCTCACTTTGAGAGAGGCTTATATCCAAAAGTGGACAAGTCGCTATTGCATAAAGAGATCATTAACAAAAAACTACTTACCAATCGACTTTCCGTCGAAGCACAATTTGTTCTCAATATTAATGGTCTTATAACACTGATGTCCATTCCTAGGGTCGCCCATGTACAGGTCCTTGCATTTAACACATTGGTGTCGCCAGCACTCCTGCGCAGAGTTCTTACTAGAGCTAGTTGTCTGACACGAGATGTCGCTCTCTGTGTTATTACCACAGTTGCACTTTTCGCCCGTAACTGGATCGCAAGTATCGCCGTGGCCGTGACATTCACACCTAAAATTATAAAAAAAATAATAAAAAGGCCAGACAGCCAATAGAAAGAGAGTAGAAAGAACGCAATCATCTTCAAACAGCTTAATTTGTTTTAAATAAATGTGCATAGACATAATAAGAATCTTAAAGAGAAACTAGCTTTTGCCCGCGTTTTCTCATAGACATTTTTATATTATCTAACTGTTTACCATACTATTTCTAATCTCCCATTCATACAATCCCTCTTTCACCTACCCAAAAATATCCTCTGTAAAAAAATATACAGTACACAAATAAAAATTTTCACTACATTTTTTATATTAGCCTACCAAAGTGTAGTCACTTTGGTAGGCTAATATAAAAAACTCTGCCGGATGGTAAGCAGTCAGTGGAATCCAAAAGTTGTGGACACCATTCCAAAAGTCAGACTACTGGTATGGCAGCCTCCACTATGGCGGCTTAGTGAGATGCTTTTTCACGCTCGCTTAAAAGACCCAGGATCATATTTAGATGGGAACACATGCGCTGGTACAGAGTTCCAGGCTTTAATTGGGCGACAAAAGTATAAAGTGCTGAACCGTTTGGTTCGAGACCCTTTAGATTCCAATGTGAAAGGGTGGCACATCAGTCCCGCACGTGCCGTTCTGGATAAAAAGGGAGAGAATGGGATTAATTCAAAGAGCTCTTCAGGACATTCTCCGTGGTAAATGCGATGGAAGACGGCCATTAAGGACGCGTTTACAATTCTATCAAAAATAATTTACTAAAGATTCGTGTTCAGTCATCGCTGGGACACTCAGATATCGATTTTGAAAACAATCGGTTCAAAGACAACGAAGTTCAAAATGGCGACTCCTTTAAAATAAATTTGACTTAAAATTCTTGTTTGGTCATCGCTGGCATACTCCGATATTGATTTTGAAAGCAATCGGTTCAAAAACAGCAACGTTCAAAATGGCGGCTGCTTTTATTAAATTTGAATTAGGATTCTTATTTAGTCATCGCTGGGACACTCAGATATCGATTTTGAAAACAATAGGTTCAAAAACAGCAAAGTTCAACGCAAAAGTCTTTCGCGCGAGTGTCTTTCTCGCAAATGTCCATTCACGCAATGTATGACTCCATGCCCACCAAAACTAATTCTAAGTACAAAATAAAAAACATACTACTAGAAATTTCAAATACAAGTCATTCCAATTAAATAAAATAAAAATTTATTTCTAAAGTATCAACGAGAGTTTATTTTCATATAATCGCCTTAGTTAGGCTGACCTATGTATGTGTGTGTGAAATTTGTTTATGTATTGGTGCGATTCGATACCTATGATTTTTGAGAACGCGTCCTTAAGGCGATGTCTCTACGCAGCAGTAAAGGGTCTTAGTGGTCTCTGGGCTTCCGATGATACGGATTGCTCGCCGCTGAAAACTATCGAGTGCATCCAGTAAGTACTGTGCGGAGCCATCCCAAGGATGAGAGCAGTACTCCACGCAGGAACGAACCTGTGTCTTATAAAGAAGACAGAGCTGCTCGGGGGTTAAATACCGCCTCACCCTGTTCAGGACACCGAGTTTACAGGAGGCGGTTTAAATGACGCACTCGATGTATAATTCTTGGGGTTGAGATCTCGGCTAATATCCATACCCAAGATACTAAGGCTATCCTGTAGTGGTAACGCTATGTTCTGAAGAGAGGGAGGGGGAAGGAACGCAGATTTTTGGCGGAGAACGCGCACACCCGTGTTTTCTTGGCATTGAACTCAACTCGATCAAGTTCTAACAACCCCATTAAGAAATGCGGTATAAGACCCGGTCGAGCTCAGCAACAAGTTCTAGGCGTTTTGCCTAGAACTTGTCGATGTCAGTCTGTTTAGCCGCAGGGTGTTAGAGATATCGCCCATGCACTATACTATCATCTGCATAGCAATGAATATAGCCAAGGGACAACATGTCATGGACATGCAGAAGATACAGGATGGGCGACAGGACGGACCTCTGAGGCACCCCAGCGTTGACCTACAAAAAGTTAGAAGCCGAGCCGTCACAAAGGACTAATGTGCTCATGCAGTAATGCAGCAATCCAGTTTTGCAGCTGGGGTGGCAGACCATATGCTGGAAGCTTGGACAGAAGCGAAGGTCACCTGTAGACCGTTTCGATCTAAAGCCATATTGACGGTCACTAATTAACGAGTGACCCTCTAGGTAGCGGACTAGTTAGAAGTTTATTATCCGCTCAAGCACCTTACAGAGAACTGAGGTGACATGCAGCTATGGGTCGATAGTTGCCTGGCTCAGACCTATCCCCGTTTTTGGGAATCGGTTGAACATTCGCCTCTCTCCAAGCCTTCGGCACAATTCCAGAGGAATAGGATAAGCGGTACAGGCGCGTCGATGCAGGAGACAACTCCGCTGCGCATTTCTTGAGAACCACCGCTGGTATACCATCCGGTCCGCTGGCTTTCCGAACATCGAGCGACCTTAGTTATGCACGCACATCACGGTGCCAAATACGGATATTAGGCATAACGGAGTCGCGGCCAGGTATACTCGGCGGGTGCAAGTCACGGTCGTCGACGAGTTTGCAGCAAAGAGTTCAACAAGCAAATTTGCTTTCTCTTGCGGCTCGTCGGCCAGCGATCCATCAGGATCTTTCAAGTGGGACAGCCAAGGCTTGCAGAAGTTGGATTGCACGGCCTTGGCTAGTCGCCAGTAGCTACGGCTACCCGTAGGATGCGAAATTAGTTCTTACCCAATCCGTGCAATGCGCTGGGCATCCGCTCTGATGTAAGCCCTCTTGCATTCCTTAGTAACTTTGTTGTACGCTGCTTTTAGGCGATCCAAGCTAGGGTCATTTAGACAGAAGAGATTTCAAATGTTTACTCACGGTCTACAAGGATCACGAAAGTCGTCAGATCCCCTAAAATATCCTTCGATGCATCGCTCACAGCGTGGGCCATCCGTGTTGTTAGCACAACGTACACAGCGGGCCTTGGTCGCAGCGCCGGAGTAGTAGTCCTCGGGGTCGGCCGGCCCGCCGATGTCACGCGACGTAGGCGCGGCGTCCACGTCGCTCGTGCATATCGTTGTGTGACCGTGACAGTATGTCGAACATGGCACGCACTGAACATTGTTTACGGGGTCGCCCACGAAATTTGGTTTGCATTTCTCACACTGGTCGCCCTGTAAACGATATTAGTTGTCGATGTAAAACATGCTCATTATTAGCCAAGGCAACACAAAATAGCACGCTTCTATGAAGAGTTATAGAATAAGTAGTTTATTTATCAAGACAGTTAACTCTAAGACATGTATATACATAGTTAATTACCATGGTGTTATTGTGGCACTCGATGCAGCGGTCGAGCTTGTCGGGTCCTTGGCAGTCGGCGTGTCCGTTGCACTGGCATTGTATGGTGCAGTTGGCGCCCACGTAGCCGAACTCGCAGCGGCACACGTCGGGCTGCACGCACGCGCCGCGCACGCAGCCCTGCGAGCACACCGCCACGCAGCCGCCCGCCGCGCCCCCCACGCCCGCCGCGCGCTTGTGCCCCGCGCCGCACGCGCACTCGTAGCCCTCCGGCAGGTCGCGGCACACCTGCGAAGACAACACGTTCGTTTTCATCATACAGGCCTGTTTAATTTTCAACGCAGGACCACTTCTTATAATATTAAAAATAAATTACAAAAGTAACGGCTCACCTCCGATTCGGCTTTACACTGATGGTGTCCATTCTCGCACTCGTTCTCTGGCGGGCAGCGCGTGTAGTGCCAAGAGAAGGTGTCGTCGGTGTGGTTGAGGTGCCTGGAGGCGCGGTACACGGCGGCGCAGTGCGTGCGCGACGAGTAGTCCAGCGGCGCGTCGATGGAGCCCTCGGAGCAGACGCCGTCGCCGTTGGCGCCGGAGCGCGCGCACCAGCCGCAGTGCGAGTGGTGCAGGCACTCGGAGCACTGGTCGAAGGTGCCGCAGGGCGCGGGGCACTTGGACTTGTCGGCGCGCGTCAGCACCAGCCCGCACACGCCGCCCGCGCAGTACACGGGCTGGTACGCGGGCGAGATGCACTTGCCCAGGTACGTCGCCCAGCGGCACGCCGCGAACCCGCCCTCGCCGCCCTCCGAGCTCAGGCACGACTGGCAGTCGTCGTACGTGTGACACTTGTTGGGACACTCCTCGCTCTTTGTGGCGCGGAGGCTGGTTCGACCTGGCTCCTCTATTAATGCGCAAGTCCAATTGAACAGTTCCACGGAATCTTCTGATATTCTTGTTAGTTGTCCTATAAAAACAAATTGTAAATATGGTTTCTTATTATAGTATTTTTAGCAACTTTATAATATATTCGGGATTCCAACTATTGCATCACGTTTAGAATGTAAGTCAGTCACGTGTCTTTGCAGATAATAAAGATTATCTTACCTTCTCTAACAGCATGTCTAGTCCATGTACATTCGTTGGATACGCATTTCTCACAGTCTGAAGCAGCACATCTAAGTTCCGGACAGTATTCAGCGTCACTAATATAGGTAGTTCCAGCGTTACATTTCATACTCGTGCATGACTCATCTGTAGGTACGCATTCACCTAAAACGACAATAAAAACATAACATAACACTCATATTTCGTCAGCTATGATAGATCTCATGTAATATGAAAGATCTATTGCCTGATATTACCAGACAATTTACATATAAAAATAACGATAGCATAAAAATGTGAATCAATTATGGATATTGATTTATTAATATTTAATGCCTTCCGTTTCTTTTCTGTCTGGAAATCTAATATTATTACTTAATGTAACTTATAATTAGTTGAATATAAAACATGACATACCAACAGCAGCAGCGCAGGACTCGCACCACCGACAAGCTGGTTTGTCCTCCGGATACATCGGCCACGCAGCTAAACACGACGTACAACTAGTAAAGTTTTCGCACGCTCGCCTAGCTACTAACTCAGCATCACAAGCCGCACCAGAATTAGTCGACACCCTGTCACTGCTTTCACAGCCAGGCTTACCCACCGAATAACATTTGGTATAATTGCCAGTACTGCAAAAGCTACATCCCATATGACTCCTACAGTCTAATTTATTTGAACTCCATAGAGAACAAAGGTCTTCGGGCAACGAGATTCGAGTAACTTGGCAATGAGCACTGCCCGTCCATCCTCCGATTATGTATATGTAGCCGTCGTTCTCCGTTTCTAGGTCGATCGCCATTGCGTGAGCGATTGTAGGTGGTGGCGGATGACCTACGATACTGATGCCTGAAACCATATTTAAATATAAGTGACAAAATATATAGCAAATATAATACAAATAAAAACTGATTAAGAAAATATAATAATAGTTTCATAATATACACACCATTGACAAGTCTGACCCACTGGTTGCAACTATAAACATATGCTATTAAAGAATCAGATCTATTTTCAGGGTCAGTTCTTCCTCCAAAAATGATCATATATTCATTAGTTGTCACCGCTGAATGTAAGTATGTAGCTAGTGGCAAATTATCATAGTAATGATTTAAATTTGGAAAAGTCGGTAATTCACTCCATTTTTTTGTTGGATAGTGGAAAGAGAACAGTTTGTTAGAAAGCATAGTGCCATTGTATGAGTAGAGAACTCCACCATACACATATAAACTCTGTGAAGGTATATGATAGACAGTACTATGTCCTATTATGCCAGCAGGCTTGGAGCCTTCAGTCTTTAGCTTAATCCACTTCTCATTATCGAGATCAAACTCCCATGTTTCAGACATAAATCCGTCCTCGAGAGAAAAGCCTCCTATTAAAACTAAACTCTCATAATCTTGAAATTTCTGTAGCGTCAGGGTGTGTCCGGCCAGTGAAGGCGGCTGAGCTTCATTATTTTTAATATTGCTCCATCTTTGATCTTTTAAGCTAAACTGCCAAAAGTCACCAAGGGTTTTGTTTTGACCACTTTTCTCTTGTAAACTCAATCCTCCATAAATATAAATATTTTGCTTAGAGTGATAGATTTCTGCCGCGTGAAAGTAACGTCCTTCTGGCATTTTGGCGTCTGGTGTGGCTTCTACAGTCACTTGCATCCAAGTATTATTCTTTGTATCGAAAAACCTTATATCGTTCAATGGGCCGTGTGAAAGAGAATATCCTCCGAACATCCACAATCCTCGTCTATCAGCGACTAAGCTATGTCCGAATCGCGGTAGAGTCTTCCTTAAATGATCTAGACCATCAGATAAATATTCTGAATTAAATAGTTCAGTAAAAACTAGTTGAGTTTTATCCAGTCTAATTGAGCAATCGTCTCCACCGAAGCCTTCGTTACACAAACATCTGCTGTAGCTAGCATCGCATACCCCAGCGCTGATGGTCATGGTGCAGTTGTTTCGACATATTTCCACCTCACAGTTTGGACCGCCATAGCTCTCGCGGCACATACAGTGCCTCTTGTTACACACTCTTGGCCATGAGCAATATCCATCACAAGCGATCACCTTGTACACTCCTTCGAAGCCCTGCTCGGGTTGTCCTTGTTTATAATGTACAGTTAAATTCCCGCTGCGAGCTTCTACGACGCCTGACGACGCGCCGTTACAGAACACGCCCAACAGCTGGCTCTGTTGGTTGTTGATCAGGTCTGGAACGCCACCTAGACCATCGTATACATATACGGCATTCTCATCACACGGAACATCAAACGAAGAAGAATTTATAGTAAATTGGATTATGGCATCCTTTATGTCGTCAGCAGAAATAATCCACAAACATTCCTTAGAGGGACCTATGGATTTAACATCAGGATCCGTTTTGTAAGAGCCGATTCCTTCAGTTTGGGTAGCATTTAGCATTCCTCTAGGTTCACACTGATAATAACATCGGCCTCCATGTCTGGGATCCCCGTAAAATTTAGGCTTACAACGCTCGCAGTTCAAACCTTCCGTATTATCCTTGCAGATACACTCTCCCGTTGTAACGTCACAAACGCCGCGCGTTTCATCCCCGTGGTCGTTGCAGTCGCACCTGCGACATCCTTGACCAGTGGTCGCGTTGCCGTGACTGCCAGGTTTGCACGATTCACAGAATTTGCCTTCCGTCCAATCTTGACACTCGTCACATCTTCCCACACCGGTCTTACACGTAGAATGATTGTGACAACCACAGTTGATAGAACAGTCGGCACCCGTCCATCCCAAATCGCAGATGCAGTTGAAATTAGGAGCGCCTCCGCAGTAGCCGTGGATACAGTTGTTGAAGCACGTGCGGATGCAGCTCTTCTTGCCGTCGCCGAGGTAGCCCTGCTTGCACTTGCAGGTGAAGGAGCCGTGCGTGTTGTTGCAGATAGCGTTCTCGTTGCAGTCGTGCAGGTTGAGGCCGCACTCGTCCACGTCGGGGCACTGCGCGTAGGCCCAACCCGCGTCGGCCGCCGTCACGTTGAGCAGCGCGGCGCAGTCGGCCTGCGAGCGCGTGAAGTCGCCCTCGGTGCAAGCGCCCTGGATGGGATTGTCGTGCGAGAAGCACCAGCCGCAGCCCATGCTGCGCAAGCAGGCGCCGCACTGCGCGTGGCGGCGGCACGACTTGCACTGGCCCGCCTTGCGCGCCGGGTCGTCGGGCGGCGACGAGGCGCGGTCCAGCCACTCGCGGCACAGCCCGAACTGGTACTCACTGGTGTACACGCTGAAGCTGAAGCACTGGCGCGTGGCCTCGCACCACACGCAGCGCCCGCGCTCGTCCAGGCAGTGCTCGCAGTCGCGGCGCAGGCGGCAGGGCGCGGGACACTGCGCCGCGGCGGCCACGGCGCCGGCCGCGCGCCCGCGCCGCGCGCACCGCGCCTCGTCCGCCCACCACTCGCAGTGCTCGGCGCCCACGCAGCGCTCGCAGCTGATGTAGTTGGAGCAGTTGGGACAGGCGGCGGGCTGCAGCGTGAGGTAGCGCCACTCGCCGTCCGCCGCGCACGCCGCGCGCTCGTCCGCCGCGCGCGCCTCGCAGCGCCGCGTCAGCTCGCACCAGCCGCACGCCGCGTCCGAAAGGCACAGCAGGCAGTTGTCATACATAGAGCACTCGCCGTCCGAGTAAGGCTCCAAGAACTCGAAAGTGAACACCTGCAACAATATTTTGTGTATTAATACTAAATGAATTGAAAAGCCGAAAAACGAGCGGTGTAATTATCCAATGAAGTATCTATAGTTTACCTTGGCGCTCTCTTGCGATTTGTTGTGAAGTAATTCCATTTTAGCGTGATGATGAGAAGGATATAAGCCGGTGTGTAGAGAATCATTGGCGTGCATGTCGACCGCTAGACGTCCAGGCGACAGATTCGGCCAATCGACGAGGGAGCAGGCCGACGGTTGCGCCGTCAGATTGGCGACGGGTCCAATGTTGTCCCCCAGCCCCAGTGATATGTTCGCGTATCCGGCACAGATGTGTAACAGTTCGCCGGTCCCGTTCCAGTACTGCGGGATTCGCAGCCAGCCTCTAAGTCTCGCCTCGCTGGCGCCACTAAGGATATGATTGCTACCGCCGCCCGTGCCCCAGTCGACGGTGGTCGCGTTAACTACGGACACGCCGTCAGGATGATTCCAATCTGCAGGTTGTTGATATCTAAGGAAAGTGAGGCCGGGACGTTTATCTGAGTTTTTACATTCTTCTGGGGACGTCACTTCTGTACCGGTGGGACCCCACCAACCAGGGTTTTCTGAAGGAGTATCCTCTCCACAAACACCATAACTGTCTGTAACAGTGAAATGAATGATTCTAATTTATCTTAATTTGTGTTTAAATAAAGAATCAAAAGATTGATATAAAAATACCATCTTTGTGATGACATCGTGCGTTCTGCACGCACCAGTTACACTGATCTAAGCCGAGCTTGGTGCTGACGGAGGGCAGCGGCGTGCGCGTGCTGTTGAGGTTGCCCGCGGGTGGGCCGTGGATGAGGCACGAGTGACAGTCTCCTAACGCGGGACAGATACCACCACAGCGTATAGATTGTAAGTTCGTCGTGCAATTGGAGCCTATAGTTCTACCGTAGCAAGTCTGAAAAACGTTTAATATACATAATGTTTACACTCTGATTTTATTTTAATACTTATTTCGAGCGAGCTATAATTTGTATCTTTTGAGCATAAATATTAGGGGAATTCAGGCTATGACGTATATAACCTGGAAGTAGTGGACTTAGTAATTAGAAAGAAAATACTGGTATTTTTTTGAAATTTTGATATTTAACTTTTATTAGACTGTTGTATTTTTAAATAGCCCTTTTTCAGGATATATATCTTGAAAATATAAGAAAATATTAGCTTATAAGCAAAAAAATACAATTACATCATCGGCCGAGCACCAGCCACACTCTGGGTCAGCTAGACACTCTGGTTGTGAACGATGACGACGACAGGCTGTCTCCGGGTGATTGTCAGTAATACCAGCTTGCCAACTTGGCACCATATAAGCTAACAGATCACCTTAAACAAAATAACACTGTCATGATATAGGTATATATGACAAGTATGATACCGTCTACCGCTACTAATGACTTTACTTATTAAAAATTTTTTTAGTCTAATAAAAGTACAGATACTAAGTTTTAGACACCGCATTAACATTTATTTGTTCTGAATCTAATGCGCAAACATAAGGGGTAGCTATGCTGCGATTGGCTATTTCAAGGTCAAAATTGGAATGAACTGAAATCCACCAAACGTAATAAGTTTTTAGATTAGGCGTGTTAGATTACACGGTATGCGGAATCTAATAGTGGGTTATCTGTGCTTGAAACATTATGTGAAAATTTTTAATCAAAAGTTTAATTGTCTCAGATTCAGTAAGCTTCGCATTGTATATTGCAAGTAACTACGCCTACGTAATTACATCCTATATACAGATTAAATAAAGCTCAAACTAAATAAAAAGTCTTATATAAAAAGTGCTTTCTATGCTTACCATTCACGTTGCCATGATAGCCACCAACGATCAATAAAGTGGAAGGAGGTCGTAACGCCGCCGCGTGCGCAAATACTCCTTGTTTCTTAGGATAATACTTGCGCGTCTTGCCTAACACCTCTAAGGGTATCCAGGCATGACAGCCCAGATGATAAATATACATTTGGCCATCGTAACAAATTTCTTCTCTATTGTGTCGGTGAGAATAACCGCCGAATACAACTAAATAATTGCCTAAAAAAAATACAGGTAATTTAGAGTGAATGAAAGAAATTCACTTAAAAGGGAAAGACTTTGAACATTTAAAAAACCAAATAGAGGATAATATTCTGAAAGCAATTCAACTCAAGAGTCTAAACCACTATTGTAAGTCGAATATGTGTTCTCCGCCTGTATCTATTCTACTGATGCTTGTCCGTCTATTGCACCGAAAACTGGTAAAATCAGTATTCAGCGACTTGGCTGAGAAAGAGTAACAGAGTAGTATATAGGTAGTATACTATCAAAAATACGCTGTTAACATGTATTGTTATTAACTGTAACTAAGTTTTAAATAATATAAAAGCACTTACCTATAACAGTCGCCGTGTGAAATGCCCTTTCCCTTGGCACATAAGTATCACGTAGATGAGCTCTAGGGTAGTGTATTTCACTCCAATGTCTATAGTCTATGTCGAAAGCGAACATTCTATCTGAGAGTTTTGAAAATCTGAAAATAAATAACTTTTTAGAAATATACCCTGAAAATATACTTTAGTATATATTACTAGAACCAGGCGTCTCGCACTGTATGTACTAGCGCCAGTTAAGCGCGACCACGTGACACGTGCAGTCTGCTGGTCGACGCAGCGCGAATGACACGCGCTGTGGATTTATACGATTTATTTCTGTACGAGCGTTTGCGATAAACGTACCAATCTTTTATTCCGTACCCTAACATAAAAAATTATGGCGGCTAGTGGCTTATGTGCTGTGGTTGGATGCAGGTCAAGTGTACGAAAACGTAACAACCTTTCGTTTTGCCATTTACTTTTTGTGTAAATACGTATTAAGTAGGTACCTAGAGTACATTTTGTGTTCGAGCGCTGTTGTTGTATAATAGTGGCGTAGTGATTGTGACAGATAGATATTTAAGTACTCATATAAGTACAACCTACTTAAATACCTATCTGTATACAATATAATATTTAATGTGTAGGTAATAAAAAAGTCTGTCCGCTACTGATTATTTGATGCTAACTGTACTACTAAATTTATTTAATACAAATAATTAATAAGCAAAACGTCCAGTGCGGTTATTCGTTCATATTATAAAAGGTTTTGTCCTGACTGACACACAACGTACAGCCTAAACGGCTGGTCATAGCGAATTTTAGTGTGCGTTACGATTGCTCCGCCAAGTTATCCAACCAGAAAAAAACTTTGACCACAATTTTGTCGGAATTTGTCGAAATCGAAGTGCACAAACAAAAAATTTGTCGAAGTAGAAATAAAGAAGATATAAAGGTTTTAAGTTGGCTGCGCCAACGTAACATGTACGATTGCGCGGCCATGGAGATCTCAGCAACTGTTTGGGTTAGAGATCTACTTCTTTTTGCCAATTGAAGACAAAATTGTCGAAAAAAGAATTAGAAGTCCTTGGTTAATATATTACGAAATATTTACGACTGAATGTTATGGCCGCACAATCGTAACGTTGTTGATTCTTTATTGTTGATAATTTCTGTAAAACTTAAGATTTATACATTAAAACTATTACAAGAAGAAAGGTCTTAATTTGTCGAAACTAATAAAAGCAATAAATACTATGTCAGTTTAGTGAAACTGACGAAATCAGCCCAAAACAGAAAGTACGTGGCCGCGCAGTCGAAACGCTACTTTGCACGCTGATATCTCATTATCTGTAATTGCTAGGATTTCGGCATGAATATCAAATTGTTCGCCATATTAACCTCAGGAGAATGACATATCGCTTTATCCTCAGAATAGTTTAAATTGCGTGTTATCTCAAAAAGTATATTATCTCATACAATGTTCGAGTACCACCATACCAGTTCGCCACCGCGTGAAAGCGAAAAGTGAAAATGTTTTACTTAAACTACTCTGTGGTCCCTGAGTAATTAATGCAAGTAAAAATTGTATCGCATTTGTTATTTGACAAAGTTACGTATATTACACGCGTTAACAGCAATTTGTGTATTTCAGAGATTAAGCCAATTCCTGTCCAATAAGAGACAGTAGATAAACAATTTTTGTGAATCTTAAGTGGAAACCTGTTAATATTATTGTTTGTTAATTAGCAAAAGAAAAACTGCCTCTTAACAATTGATGAGTCAGAAATAAGCGGTTCACAGCTTTGGAACAACTATTATTAGTGATAGTGGTAACCTGAGACCACACAGCATAGATATTTTAATGACATTTAAGTATAGAAACATCGGTTTACCTGGCTACACTAGCGACAACTCCTCCGTAAACTAATATAGAGTTGGAATGTGAGTGATATACAGCGGTGTGCGCCACTACGCGAACGTCCAGCTCTTTGCCTCCTCTCACTTGCACTTTCTCCCATGACTCCGTCGCCACATCGCCGAGTTTTATTCTATACATGCTGCAACAGATGCATGGAAAACATTCAATATAATATAATCAGTCTCAAAGCAAAATTGATACAAAAAAAAATACATAAGATATTTTCTTCTCATATTTACCTAGAGGAAAATTCTCCATCCACAGTACTGCCACCAAACAGGTACAATTCATCTTTTACAGCAGTTAAACTATGTCTGGTCAATCCTGGAGGCGTGAAGGTGGAATTAACTGCCCGTAGGGTCCAACGGTTCAACACGGCGTCATACAGCCACAACTCTGACGATAAGCTTCCATCGGAAAGTTTCCCTCCATATAAAGCGAATCCGGTACTAAATGGACACGCTGAGTGACCATATCTCGGCTCAGGTTTTGTTGTGTTGGATCTGACAACACTACTCAGTACTTCTGGCTGTTCAGTAAAATGCAGATAACTTTCTGAATACGGAGTGGGCACATGTGAATACATAAGAGGTAACGTGGTTTTGTCTTGGTTTGAAAATGATGATAAAAGTAAATTGAATAATGAACTCCTGTTGCTTATTGGCCAACTACCGTCGACATTACCCTGAAAATTGATAAAAATGTATAAAATTTATATATGTGCCACTGGGCATAGAAGGCGTTTTTTAATAAGATGAAATCCTGACAGGTTTATTCTCAGTTGAGTAGCATATTAAGTAAGTATATAAAGCGCTCAAAAATAAAACCTGGTGATAGTATTCCTATGACAGTTTCCAGTATCTTACTTTTGGTGGTGATCGCGTAGGTATCACACTCCCTATTATGACGCATGACCATTGGCCTTGACTCTAGTGCAGTAAAGAAATGCGCTGCACTGACTGATTACTACCGGACTCACAGAACTATTTTTAAAAACAAGCTCTCAGCATAAAGCAAACATAAACATTTATCAAAACATATAACTTCTACATCTTACCTTAGTAAACAGAGTTAACAGACTCTTGTCGATCTCCTCATTCGTTGGATACCTACGTAAAACTTTTCCATTCTCATCATGCCATTGACTAGTTGAAAACCTAAAATAACAACGAATGTTATTAGAACTTAATTAATTTGTAAACAGATTAAATGATAATTCAAATGAATAATTAAAAAGTCATTTAGAATGGCACGGTCCGTCAGAATGAATACATACAATTATCTTTACCTATGTAAGTGAGTTCGCTTTGTTTTAAAATTGTTCTCAAGGAAAACTCGTCTGGCGTGATTATATACTTCATCTGGTAACTGATAATTGAATAATTGTAAGCTTAGTGTGGGTGTTTACACTCGTAGTGTAGGTACGTAACATGTCACTGTTTACGTTGTCGCATAAATTTTGCAATATAAACGGAAAAGGCAATTCACTCAGTAACAAGAGGCGATGACGAGATGGCGACGTCTGTCTCAGGTATGAGTTATAAATCAAATGTATGCTGTGACAAAATGCTGTTGCATTACGGCAACGTTTGTAACATCAAACGAACTTAAATGCCATTTCATGTAGTAACGAGTGAGTAAAACTTTACTTACTTGTATACTTCTAATAAACCCAAGACTTTGTTCAGATCATATCCTCCAAATACATAGAGAGAATCAGTATGGTTAACATAGACTGCCGTGTGAGCTGCTCTCTTACTCATTCCACTTTCTGTGTGAGAAAGCCAATGCCAACTGTTGCCTTCTTTATCATTCTTCTTTAAGGAACATGATTCACCGGAATACCTATAAAAGATAAATTTTTTACTTATTACTTTTTGTTACTATTATATTTTCTCGTATATCATTTTATCCTATTCGCCATAACAATAATGTGAGACCAATATAGCGACAGTTCAATACAAGAGTCTTGACAGAAAACAGCACACAGACGACCACCTGTGACTAAAAGATATTATTAGCCTTCACTCTACCTGACGGTAAGCGGTCAGTGAGTTCCAGAAGTGGTGACCACCATTCCAAAAGTCATCGTTTCGAACTACTCGCATGATGGCTTCTACTATGACGGTTTTATATGATGTTATTTCACACCCCGCTTTAAAGACCAAGGATCAAAATTAGATGGAAACACGTGCGCCGGTAAAGAATTTCAAGCTTTTTAATTGAGCGACAAAAGTCTGAATTAGTCAGCATTATGGTTCCAGCCAGAACCTTGATATTAAAGGATGATATGAAAGGACACATATGGTTAATATGCTTAATTGCGATTTTTTTCCGTAAACTAAGTATTTGAAAACACTAAATTTCTACATGTAGAAATGCTATTTATATAGGTAATTAGCTTGTAGGTACCTACGTATAGTCATTAGTAAAATAATTTATTCTTGACGTCAAAACATTTATAGTAAACATTTTATATCTCGAAATAAGATTAATTTTCTTATTTCGAGGTAGCTCATGAATACGACTGAATTAATCCAGACTAATATTATAAATAATAAATAATAATAATAATAATAATAATAATATGTAAAAAAAAATAAAAAATAATATAATATGTAATATATTATAGTTTATAAAATAAGCGAGCAGATTGAACCACCCACTAGTCTTTGTTTTAAGAGCTTTGGCTGTTGTCAATAGGTCAGAGAAGTTATGGGAAATTTTGTATAGAGTATACCTACTATTGTAATAGTTTATTTTCTTCGATTAGAGCTTCAGAGATTCAGAGCTTCAGTCGCTTACTCATAGTAGTTCTGTCCCCTGTCACACCTCTTCTTGTTATTATCATAAAAAACTTACTGTTAAAAATGTAATTATGTACACTGATCAGATTGGAATAGGTTTAGGCAGTTTAATTAATAGTAACTATGAGCATCCAATCACAAATATCTGTTCACCAGGAGCCAAATTAAGTAGTATAATTAGTAATATCAAAAATACTAGATTTAACAAAGAATCAACAGTTATAGTTTTATATGGTAACAGTTTATATGCTACAAAAAAAGACATATTGCAGTTAACTGAAGTAATGACTTCACTTTATGATAGTTTAGGGTGTAAATTTATTTTTTGTGCTTTACCATATTCATATGCTTTATCAGATATACAAAATAAGCATATTGAAAAATTGAATTTATTAATTTATAATACTACAAGTCGCCTTAGTGACTTCATGACATTTTTTGACATAAATATATTTATTAGTAAATTTTTATTGACAAAAGATACTATGTATCTGCCAACATTTTACAAAAAACAAATTGCTAAATTGTTAGCATATAATTTATTTACTGACACAGATACCTGTAGGGTATTGAAGAATTTAGTAGGACAAAGTAGTGAAACTACTGATATCAATACATCTAATAGTTTAAACTAGTAGATGAGACAAAGGATAAGGAGTCATTTTATTTGAACTTGGTTCACCAAAATATTCAGGGCTTATCCGGCAAGGAACTAGAAATAGAATTATTTTTAAGATTACTTAATATTCATATTTTCTGTGTCACTGAACATTGGCTGAAATGTGACCAACTTATAATGAACAATGAGTACTACAGTATTGGTAGTGCATTTGCTAGGAAGAAAGCTATACATGGTGGCTCTTTAGTATATGTTTGTAATAGTATAAAATATAAGGAGCGTAAGGATATAGTACAGCTTTCCATTGAGCGCACAATTGAAATATCTTGTGTGGAGCTTGAGCAACATATTGTTGTGTGTGTATACAGACCGCCACAGAGTGACTTCACCTTGTTTGAAACTGTAATGGAAGATGTACTGAAACGCTTGAGCATTTGTAACAGGCATGTGGTTGTGTGTGGTGATTTTAATGTAAACTTACTTGAGGAATCAGCTATATGTAGTAGATTAATTAGCTTGTTTACCTCATTTGACTTACATTATTTATTCTATGAACCTACTAGAGTTACTACTCATTCTGCTACATGCCTAGATAATATTTTCTGCAACTGTCAGTCTTTAAATAGTTCTATATTGAATGATTTAACATCTGATCACTATGGGCAAAAGGTTGAATTGCCTGTAATTAAAATACCTAAAGTTAATTATAAGATCACATGTAGGCCAGTGACCTCTGAACGCCTGAAACACTTTAGCGAGAACATTAGTACTAAAGTTACCAATATAGATCTTAGTCGCGACGATCCTGACAGCCTCTACCTATCGTTGTTTAATTTAATTAAGGTAGAATATGAAAATATTTTTAAACCCAAGACTTTCAATAAAAATATTAAAATTAAATTTTGTGACTGGGCAACAACAGGCATCTATAAAAGTAGAACTAAACTGTTTGAACTATATGGTATGAAAAAATATAATACAAATCCGAACTTTGTAGATTACGTTAGGAATTTTTTTTTTTTTTTTTTTTTTTTTTTTTTTTTTTATATTGGTATATCTATTAGCAATCAGTCGCAAGACTATAAGCTAGTTTGTTGAGTGATGTGAAATAAGATGGAGGGAGCGCAGCCAGTGCCACAACTTCCCATTCAAAGGACATCCTTTCTCTTCAGCCTTCTTACTACACCAGAAGAGTCCAACAGTTGGGTCGCAAGCGGGTTGGGATGCAGAGCCAGTCTATCTGCATATGTATTTTTGTGCTTCTCAATTTCCTCGACAATGAATGGAACGCCAAGATAATGGTGGATTTCCTCAGTTTTAGTGAACCATGGGGCATTGGTAATTGTTCGAAGAATGTGGTTTTGCACGCGTTGAAGGCACGTTAAGTTGCTTTTGCTGGCTGTACCCCAAAGCGGAATACCGTAAGTCCAGGTAGGTTTAAGAATGGAGTTGTAAATAAGAAGTTTATTGTCGACCGACAACACTGAGTTTCTGCTCATGAGCCAATTCAGGTTTTTAAACTTCAGGTTGGTTTCATCTCTCTTCTTTTTTATATGGGTCTTCCAGGTTAGTCGGCGATCTAGGTGAAATCCAAGGTACTTTATACAGTCTATGTCAGGTAGGAGGTCACTTCCAAGTTTTACAGATGGGCAATTTTCTCTTCTTAGGGTAAATGTGGTGTGATTTGACTTTTGAGCACTGGCTCTAATACGCCATTTAATAAGCCACGTGTTAATTTGGTCTAAGAGAAATTGTAACTTATTGCTGGCTTTTTGCGGATTGTCATCACATGCAAGAAGGGCAATGTCATCGGCATAGGTAGCAATGGTGACATCCTCTGACAGAGGCAGATCGGAGGTGAAAATATTGTAAAGCACAGGGCCCAGCACTGAGCCCTGAGGAACTCCAGCTTCTATTTTATGTAGGGTTGATCTAGCATCGCCTTGCTTTACAAAAAATAATCTGTCAGACAGGTATGATGCTGTGATAAGGTAAAGAGAATGTGGAAGCTTTTCCTTGACCTTACATAATAAGCCTTTGTGCCACACCCTATCAAAAGCCTGCTGGACGTCAAGGAAGGCTGCTGAGCAATACTGTTTGCTTTCGAAGCATTGTCTCACAGTGTGGTATACTCGATGCACTTGCTCGATAGTAGAGTGCGATTTGCGGAATCCAAACTGGTGTGAAGGGATAACGTTGCAGTGATCCATATGTTTCTTTAGTCGAGTGAGAAAGATTTTCTCCCACAGCTTAGACAGTACTGGTGTTAAACTAATCGGACGATAGGATGAAGGTTCATGGAGTGGTTTGCCGGCTTTATGAATCATTATAATTTCCGATATCTTCCAGAGTTTTGGGAAATATGAAGTACGAAGAATACCGTTAAATAGGCATGCCAGGAATGTTATGCACTTCCTGGGTAGGTTCTTTAGAATTGTAGGGGTAACCAGATCATAACCTGGTGCCTTCTTTGGATTTAGGTGTTTAATTTCCACAGCTATTTCTCTAGGAGATGTTGGTTTAATTGGAAGGCAAAGTTGAAGATCTTGAAGCATTATGTCATCCAAGTCCGATTCATCAGCTGCGTCTGGGTTCGGTTTGAATACGTTTTCCAGGTAGGTTGCGAATACTTCTGCCTTTTCCACATCTTTTTTTGCCCATGAAGGAAAGGATCTTAGCGGTGGATAGCATTTTTGGGGTTTGCCAATGGTTTTTGTTGCTTTCCATAGGGAGAGTTCACCTTTGCCTTGTGCTGACATGCCTTCAAGTGTATGTCGTAGACTAGCATTAGCCCTATCCTTAAGCGTGGCTTTTAAGTGTTTTGCTGCTTTATTAAACGCTGTCTTATCTGTTGGATGTTGTGATTGGTGCCAAATTCTCCTGAGGCGTCTCTTTTCAGCGATCAACAGTTTGATTTCCACTGGTTGCCGAGTTTCTTGCGGTGAGTGGCAGAGATATGGGGTATTTTTCCAAGCAGCGACTTGGACCAAGTTGGTAAAATAAACACATGCGTTATCGACATCTTCCTCTGTCTTCAGTAAGATATTCAAGTCGATATTGTTTAGGCAATCTCTGAAGCCCTCCCAATCTGTTTTATGATTTGTTAGAGACTCCGAGGGTTCTTTAGTTATGATGTTAGAATCTAGAGTTAGTATAACTGGGGTATGGTCCGACGAGCCATCAAGATTAGATTACGTTAGGAATTATTCAAAAATTTTTAAAAAGGCTTGTACCACAGCCAAATCTTTATACTGGGTGGCGCAAAAGTACTGGCACTAAAGAAAATACTTTTTTTTTTATATATGACATTTTCTGTCATTCTGTTGTTGAAAATTGTGTAGAGAACAAATGTAAAATACACTGAAAATAAACATGGACCGTTTTACTCCCCAAGAACGTGGAATAATTGTGTCAATGTTCTTACGGAATAATTCATCAGTGATAAGAACACAACGTGAATTTCGTCGACGATTTCCCCACCGTCCGGCACCGATTGGTCGCACAATTCGACGCTTTGCCACACGCCTTGAAGCAACTGGCTCAACATTGGATAGACCTAAGTCTGGGAGACCAAGAACAGGCCGTTCAGCTGAAAATATCGATGCTGTGCGCGAAGATGTGGAAGAGTGTCCAGAAACATCAACGAGGCGACGTGCCACGCAATTGGGCATTTCCAGACGGACCCTGCAGCGTATTTTGGTGAAAGACTTAAAGATGTTCCCGTATAAAACTCAAATGACTCATCAGCTGCTGCCTGCTGACCACCGAGCTCGTCTAGATTACTGCCAGCGCGTCATAAACCTCAACCTTGAAGAGGATGATTTTCCTTCAAAATTGGTTATAATAATAATAATAATAATAATAATAATATTCTACCACATTCACACAGCGTCATCTAGTCCCAAATTAAGCAATTATATTTGCTTGTGTTATGGGTACTAAACAACTGATATACTACTTATATACATTTTTTTTTTTGTAAATACATACATATTATAGATAAATTACACCCAGACACAGAACAAACAATCATGCTCATCACACAAAGGTTTGTCCTGGGTGGGAATCGAACCCACGACCTCCGGCTTAGCAGTCAGGGTCACTAACCACTAGACCAACAGGTCAGGTTATGAGTGACGAAGCGCATTTCCATCTCTCAGGGCATGTCAATAAGCAGAATACTCGGTTCTGGGGCACTGATAATCCGCGCATTATTCAAGAAACACCTCTACACCCACTAAAAGTTACTGTATGGTGTGGCATCTGTGTTGACAGAGTGATCGGACCCTATTTTTTCGAAGACGCTGGAGGCAATGCGATTACTGTCACTGGAGAACGCTACAGAACCATGTTACGTGAGTTTTTGATACCCAGTTTGGACGAATTGGGGCTGGAGCACATCTGGTTTCAACAAGACGGCGCTACGGCACACACAGCGCGCGACACTATGGACTTAGTGAGGGACGCTTTTCCAGGCCGAGTTATCTCTCGTTTTGGCGATTTGCCTTGGCCTGCAAGATCACCCGATCTGACCAGTCCAGACTTCTTTCTTTGGGGTTTTTTGAAATCTCGGGTGTATGTGAACAAGCCACAGACTCTCGCAGCTCTAAAAGAAAACATTCGTCAAGAAATAACGAACATATCGCAGGAAGTGTTACGGCAAGTTATGCAAAATGTCATAAATAGGGCTCAAATGTGTATCAACTCTGGAGGTCACCATTTAAAAGACATCATCTTTAAATCCTAATGGTACGAAATTTAATGGCACAAATATACATTTAAAAAAATCTAAATCTAGTTTTCTAATTTAGAAAAAATGTTATAGCTGAACCAAATAGGGTCTTTACTTTTGCGCCACCCGTTACATAAGTAATAAAATTAAAGAATCTGACAATAAAATCAAAACAACTTGGAGTATCATTAACAATGAAACTGGACGAACCACATTGCGGGATACTAACTTTGAACTTAACGTAAATAATAAAATTATTTCAGATAATTTAGATGTAGCACAAACATTTAATAATTTCTTTATAAACATACCTGTTAATGCAACCAGGTCCTTAGATTCTTGCCCAGTCAAAGCCGAAACTTTAGCTAGGGTTAGCGTGGGAGAGTGCAGCGTTTTATTTAGTTTCAAGTATATTAACCCTAATGATGTGATAAAAGTGTTTAAGTCACTTAACTCAAAAAGAACTGCTGACTTATGGGGTATTTCAACGAATCTAATTAATAATATAATATCTAGTATAGCTCCACACCTTGCCACAATATTTAATAGATGTGTGGACACAGGCGTGTTTCCTGATCTGATGAAACACAGTAAAGTAATACCTTTATTCAAAAATGGATCAAAAAGTGACGCAACCAACTTTAGACCGATTTCCATATTGCCAGCTATTAGCAAAGTGTTTGAGAAAATAATTTTGCAGCAATTAGAAAGTCACTTTGTCTCAAATAAATTGTTACACAAAGAGCAATATGGCTTTACTAAAGGTCGTTCTACAATAGATGCAGGTATTACATTGATTAAGCATATTTATAGTGCCTGGGAAAATTCGATGGATGCTATTGGTGTCTTCTGTGACCTTTCAAAAGCCTTTGATTGCGTCGAACACAATACGCTTCTACGAAAACTCAGTCATTATGGTATTAGGGATGCTGCACTCAATCTAGTTGCCACTTACTTAAGCAATAGAATACAATATGTTGATATAAACGGAAGTAGGTCTACCGGATTACCTGTAGCTATGGGCGTGCCACAGGGTTCCATTTTAGGCCCTTTTCTTTTTCTGATTTATATCAATGATTTGCCATTCCATATTCAGAATTTTTGCGACATTGTACTGTTCGCTGATGACACATCACTTTTATTTAAAGTGGATCGTAAGGAAACTAACATTGATAAAGTGAATAGCTCACTAGTGAAAGTTCTGGACTGGTTTAGTGCGAATAACCTACTGCTTAATTCAAAGAAAACTAAATGTGTTAAATTTACTATGCCCAATACTAAAAGCCTAGCTATTAATATAAGTTTAAATAATGAAACTTTGAGCTTTGTTGAGTCTACAGTTTTTTTGGGTTTAACTTTAGATAACAAGCTTCAATGGGGTACCCAAATATCGTGTCTTGCTGGTAAACTCAGTTCCGCAGCCTTTGCGATAAGAAAGGTAAGACAGTTTACCGACATAGAAACAGCTAGACTTGTCTATTTCAGCTATTTCCATAGCGTGATGTCATACGGTATACTGCTCTGGGGCAAGTCTGCGGATATTGAGTCAATTTTTATAATTCAAAAACGAGCAGTGCGATCTATTTACAATTTGGGCCCTAGGGTTTCACTAAGAGAGATTTTTAAAGAAATAGGTATTCTGACGGTGGCGTCTCAGTATATCTTCGCCAATATTATGTTTATCAAGAAAAATATAGACTTGTATTCCAGAAACTGTGACATGCACTCTGTGAATACTCGAGGTAAACATAAATTAGTTGGTACATATTATCGCCTACATAAAGTAAACAACTCATTTGCGGGTCTAGGTGTACGTTTCTATAACAAATTACCCATTGACATTATGAATCTACCCCTACAAAAATTCAAACAAACTGTTAAAAACCGCCTTATTCTAAAGGGTTATTATACTATTAATGATTATTTAAATGATAAAGCAGCATGGGTATAGTTGCTCGTTTAATGCAAGATTAATGTTATATTGATTATTATTGTTGTAGCTTTATTGACTATTATTATCATTAAGTATATTGATATTTTTATTATTGTACTTATATTGACTATTATTATCATTCAGTATATTGATTATTATTATAGTAATTATATTGACTATTATTGTAATTATGTTGACTATTGTAGTAAAAGTTTAATGTGAAGTGGATGCATATCATGATCATTACGAGTTCGTAAGGCATAATACATTTTATTAGGGTTCTTTTACCACCCATGCCCTGCATTGTCATGCTCACTAAAATGTCATTGCTTGTGGTGTCGTATTGGCCGGGTCATCACCTTCCCTCAAATATGGCGAGGGTGATGATGGCTGGCCCGTGCGTCATGCTCGTGAACGGGTGCTACTTGGGATGACTGGTCAATCTTGGCATGGCTTACATTTAATATTCAATCCAGTATTACCTTGTCGTTCAATGTGACCAGGGGGTGCATTTACCAGTTTAATTAAAATACGTAGTCAAATTACCATACTAGTTGAAACTAAATAATTGAATTCCTTGTTTTCTTTCTTTAATCTTAGTATTATATTAATTAGTTAATTTGTAATAAATACTTTGTATGGTTCTTTGGTTGCGTTGAGTGTTTAAATTGTAACTCATTCAAATAACTGTAATTATCTGGCGATTGAAAAGAGTGGCGTGAGTTTCTTGCCAGTTCTTCTCACAGCTCTACCTCGTCAGCGAACTGGCTGTAGGTCAATTGGCTGACAAAATGTAATGTTGACTTTTCATAAGCATCATACTATATGATCTAAATGAAATAAATGCTTTGACTTTGACTTTGACTTTGACTTTGACTTCACTGTACCTATGCCAGTAAATCTATACTATTATATAAAGCGGAAGTTTTTGTTTGTTTGAACGCGCTAATCTCTGGAACTGCCAGTCGGATTTGAAAATTCTTTTTGCGTATGATAGCCCTGTTCTGGAGGAAGGTTATATGATATGTAAGATCACGCTACTTGTGACGGGAGCAGAGCAGTAAGCAAAGACGCGGGTAAAACCGCGCCGCAAAAAGCTAGTCCTAAAATAAATGTGGCAACTGTCTATGTCTTTGAAAGGTAACATTAGATCCTAATTAATAATAATAATAATAAAACGTTTATTTTCCTTACACAAATGGAACTTAAATCTATATTACAAATTGAGTGAGTAAATACTACATTCATTTGTGAAGGACTGGTGCCTGAAATAGGTTCAGTGAACCTGTGCCACAGGTCACCAGGCCCCCCCTTATGGCAATAGTAGGTACAAGGTAATGTTAAAACTAGGTACTTAATATAGGTATAGGATGAGTTCCAGGCTAATAATAATATAACAACTAATGGGACTATTGAAAGCAGGAATGACCGGTCCTAATTGACCGGTTTTGAACCCTAAACCTCATATATTAGAGGCAGGTACGGCAGGTACCTACCGTAACCCTTAGGTATGCCATCAGGTCACTCACCTTCCTACTTATATTAGATTCAGATGGATGACTGGTAGGTACACAATGTACATATACACATATTTGTTATTATTAGCTGTGTCTATAGAATATAAAACCATCCCATCTCTTCCCGTAGCGTAGATATCATAAGAGGATGAATAAGGGAATCAGGAGCAACAGGCAGCAACACTATGTTGTGTTACAACACTGTTATAAATAAGTACCTTCACGTCATGAAGCATGATGTAACGTAGGTCATTTTTATATACACAACTTACGTACTTATAAATATTTGCTTTATGCGGTTAACAAACGCGCTTTTTAACGAGGTAGAATGGAAATATTCTACAAAACTAAAAATAAATTTATAACGTCACTAAGAAACGCAATAAAATATGTATAGTTCTTTATTATTGGTTTTTGTATTATGAAGCTAATAAGCTGGCTTGCAGGATCACAGTCAAGGCCGCTCGTCAGCTGTTCGTTCACGAGCAATGTTCTTAGGTAATTTTTCTACGCACTGTCGTGAACAGTGAGTGACCATAAATGTCAGGAATTATTAGGACTACTGTCACCAGTTTTTACTTTGTACAGCGCTTTACTTCAGTTCAAGGTGGCTAATTTTAACGTCTCGAGTCATCTGTGTACCTACTATTACACATTTTACTTAAAGATTATTTTTGTACTAACCAAATAACCAATACGATAAACATCAACTATGTAGTATAAATATCGATCTTTTACGTTGTAAGGTTTCGCACCCAAAGATATCTGCGAGTACAAGATGAGCGTAAGTTTCGAACATTTTATGAAGTGACATACTAACGCTAACACCTCAGGGAGTTATATTAGTTAGTAGTAAATTTATACATGTACCTATACTTGTGACCAGAGAAAGGCAGTTTGAATGTATCTCATATATTAAATGAATGTATCATGTTTGTGAGATCTTAACCTTAAACCACAAACCGTGACATTTTAGAAGCTAAAGTGAAACAGGTGTGACAATCGAATGTTAATGAGTAGGTACAGAAGTGAAATCATCATCATCATCATATCAGCTAAAAGACGTCCACTGCTGGACATAGGCCTTCCCAAATTTTTGCCACCGTGGCCGGTCGTTCGCCGCCCTCATCCATCGGTTGCCCGCCACCCGTATAAGGTCGTCGGTTCACCTTGTGAGAGGTCTGCCCACGCTGCGTCTTCCGGTTTGTGGTCGCCACTCTAGAACCTTTCTGCCCTAGCGGCCGTCAGTTCTTGTCTTGTCATCAATGTTCATTTTTAGGCGTCGAGAGACTACTAAGGTCATCGAGCATTGCACTGAGGTCCTCCACTGTCTTAGCCATGACCACGGTATCGTCCGCGAATCGAAGGTGAGTGACGTACTCGCCGTTTATGTTGATGCCAAGTCCATTCCAGGTCAGAAGCTTGAACACGTCCTCCAGTGCAGCAGTGAACAGTTTCGGAGATATAACATCTCCCTGTCGTACTCCTCGCTGCAACTGGATAGGCCTTGAGCTCTGACTATTAATTCGTACTGACATGGTGGCGTTTTCATACGTTTCACTTCAGCACTTAGATATATCGATAGTCAATATGGCACCGTTGGAGAGACCGCAGCACGGCCCAGGTCTAGATCGAATCAAAGGCATAGAGGCCGGTTATACTCTGTGGACTTATGTATAACCCGCTGCAGCGTTTGTATGTGGTCTATGGTACTAAAACCTTTTCGGAAACCGGCTTGTTAGGGAGGCTGTAAGTCGTCGAACCTGTTTGACAGACGATTAGTGATGACTCTCGAGAACAGCGTGAACGTGAACAGCGTGAACTCTCGAGAACGTGACTCAGGAGTGTGATAGGTCTGTTATTCTTTAGAAGGGTTTTATCGCCTTTCATGAAGAACAGCTCCACCACACCCCTGTGCCACGCCTATGGCGTTTTGCCCTCGTGGAGGACGGCACTAAAGAGCCTCTGAAGGGCCTCCAGGACAGGATTTCCGCCAGCCTTCAGTAGCTCGGCTGTGATTCCACCTCAACCGGCGCCTTGTTGTTCTTGAGCTGTCTGAGGGCCATACCAATCTCGCACAGGCTGTCGTCTGGGATGTCTTCGGTGTAATGTCGAGTTAACCTAGCTCCTGGATCTGATGCTAGGGAGCTAACAGGTGCATGTTGTGTCGTGTATAACTCTCCGTAGAACCCCTCGACCTCTTCTAAAACCTCTGGCTTAGACGAGATGAGCCTGCCGTCCCTAGTCTTCAGCTTGACAAGTCGGCTCTGCCCGACAGATCGATTTCGTGCGAACACTTTCAAGCCTTTGTTGCGCTCTATACCCTCTTTAACACGTTGTGTGTTAAATTGGCGAAGGTCGCAAGTCAGACTTGGAGATCCGTCTGTTGAGTCGCCGATAGTCACTAGCTTTCTTTTGGGACCGCAGAACCATCCTGCGCCCTTCATCCATAATTTTGAGGGTCTGGTCGGTAATCTTTCTCGGTCCTTTACTGCGGTGGGCTTTAAAGGAAGACCCTACCGAACGGACAGTTTCCACGAATCTTTTGCTGTATTCGTCCACGTCTACGCAATCGCAACGAAAGCCTTCGAAGCGGTCAAGAAGTTCGAGTTGGCAACTCTCGAAGCTTTGGATTTGAATCGGTGCATGTAGGAGCGCATACTTTATCAGTCGAGACCGGTTTAGCTCAGGGTTGATATTTGATGTGCCTCTTACCATCCGGTGATCGCTTCCGCTTTTCACCGCATTGATCACTGAGATGTCATTAAATATTTGCCGCCTGGTCAACATGATGAAGTCAATCGCATTTTTTGTGACACCATCGGGACTAATCCAGGTCCATTTGCGGCTATCGCGCTTCTTGAAGAAGGAGTTCATCATAAAGAGGCCCTCCTTCTCCATGAAGTCAGCCAGCATTTGGCCCCGGGGATTCCTGGATCCAAATCTAACCTGCCCCACTCCCAAGCAGCAGGTTACTGTTATCGTATTCTTGCCCTGTCTTCGGACTTCTGACAATTCCACTATGTCCCACCGTAGCCTGCTCAATTCTTCCTCCAGTTCAACAATCTTTTTTTGTTTTTTTCATTCCGCAGTGTGCGCACGTTGTATGTTGCCAGGGCCAAAGGTCGTCGGTTTGGGTAGCCTGGCCCCACCCGGAGATTCTTCGCACCCCCTACTCCGCCGTTACCATGGCTGCTACCATATCCAGGAATAGCGGGATAACCAGGGACTGGGGGCAATTTCTTTTGGTGTAGCTCCATTTGGGGGGATATTGCCATAATCGCCACGCTTGGCAGACGGGTTGGCGATCGAAGTGGTGGTAGCTTTATCACAGGACGCTGCTGCCCGTCCTGTGTTGAGCTGATTTATCTACCACCCGTTTTCGTAACGGTTTAACCGCCCGCCGTTATTCGGTAGACTGATGTACTGCATCATTTTGTTCTTTCTTTTTCGCCTTGTACGACACCCACGGACAGAGAGGTTTGCGACTATTCTTCCCAAGTCACCACGCGGGGAAATGCGAGATCATTATTGTTAAAATGCACGCTAGTGCTACAAACTGGGTAGGTAAACATTTTAAGAGTTTAAAAAATTAGGCACTTAATCGTTTTATTAATTTGATTCGACCAACGATTTTGCTGATCACTGCTAAGCTCTCCGAACTCCCCTAAGCAAGGCACAAAAATATGCGATATCTACATATGGACTAGTTCTAAAATATGTCGTCATTTTGCATTCGACTTCCTAACCTCAGGTTATGACTACATTCATTAAGGAAATTAACCTCACCAGACGCAAGTCCAATTACGAGTGCCGTAATAATGAGGAAGTAAATTTTGATTACGTGTAATTTTGAATAGAATGTAAGTGATGGGTAACGTGTAGAGAAATTTGTCGACATTTGTCAGATATATAATACCAGCCTATTTACTGTCCCACTGCATGGCAAAGGCCTCTTCTCATGTAGAGAAGGTATGAGCATTAATCACCACGCTTGCTCAAGGCGGATTGGCAATTCCAGACATAGTCCAGGTTTCCTCACAATGTTTTCCTTCACCATCAGTCAGAAATGTCCAAGTTAAACTCAGAAAGTACATATGATTTAAAAAATCACATTAGTACTTGCCCGGATTCGAACCCACTACCTCGTGTTTACGAAGCGGGTACCTTATCCACTGGACCATTTCGACTACTTTTTACTTTTGTCAGATACCTACTAATACTTAATACCTAACTAGCTACTACAAAGTAAGAAGTGTCGCTGAGTAGGTTCACTGATTGCACCAAGAGTCTACGCTAGTGCTGTAACAATTCGTTGTACCTAATAACAAGCAAAATATATTATTAAAAAAACAAAAAAGCCCGCCTGCCTAAAACATTTTGACGTGCCGATGCTACATTGCAATATTATTTTTTTTTTTTTTCAAATTCAAATTCATTTATTCAAATATATAAAATACCTACCCTATGCCACTACCATCCTACTAATATTATAAATGCGAAAGTTTGTGTGTATGTGTGTGTTTGTTACCACTCAGCGCCTAAAAGGCTGAACTGATATCGATGAAAATTGGTATATAGGTAAATTCGGTGCCGCAGACAGACTAAAGGCTACTTTTTATCCCAAAAATCGGTCTGGTTTCCGGAGGATACGAAATATATTTTACGCGTGGCTAAAGCCATGGGGCGCAGTTAGTAATTAATACGAATATAATGACACTTCATTATTAGGCTGTAGAGCGTGCCAAAGAACTATCCATATTGTATCTCTGAAATAATTATATTTATATATTTAATTCTATTTTTATAGAATAACTATTCTACAAAAACAAAATGAATTTATTTTCTCATAAATAGGCAATTTATACATATATTAAACTTTGCTCATATTTTATTAAATACTTCATCATCCTTTGTGCAAGTGATAATAACAACTGTGCAAAGTTTCAACTCAATATTAGACAAACAATGCACTACAAGTAAATATTTTAAGAATGTGTAAGATTTATACTTACTAATTAATATAATTACTTTCAATTAAAAAAAATGTAAACATGTAATAATGTTATATGAAATATGAAGATAAAGATTTAATTAAATAAACTTTATCTTGAGGCAGGATGTTTAGGCAAGTGGAAATACAGTTTTTACATCGTCTGTACTGTCAGTGAATATAAAAGTATATTTAGCAAATAGTTATATCTACAATTGTAATTAGCAAGGTTACAACACCATATTTATTAATAAATGTATCGACTTTAAAATTAAGATTTTCTTAAATATTTATGTTAGTATTTTACTTAATATTATTATGTCTTATCTTATAGCATTTTTGTAATGTTAATGATACACATCCAAAAAATATGGTGTTTAGAATACAAATTCTTTAGATATTGATCATAAAAGTCATCGAATTCAAGTAATAATCTTGAAATTTCAGCTGTATATTAATATTAGTAGATAAGTGTAAACAATTAGTCTTATACAATTTAAAAGCAATACAATTGTTTAAATTATGCCTAGTCATAATTATAGTGCTTATAAAAAAAAAACACAGATGGAAAATTTGGTCTAGTCTTCTGTCTAAGGGACCAACCTAGCAAAACTTTTGGCAGATACTAGAAGTTTAATATAAAAGAGAAATACCACACTATTTTCCACACAGGTTACCTAAAACAAATAATGTGAAAAATAGCAATATAATGCTTACCCTTTCTTGCAGATACATCTGTCTCCCTTGCAATGTCCATTGCCAGAGCAGCTATTAGGGCACAGTTCCACACTACAGTCCTGGCCACCCCAGTTGCCAATACAAAAACATTTATTTGTTACGCACAGTCCTCTCCCTGTACAGTTATTGGGGCAGTTGTGGATGGCATATGTAGCACGGAAACCATCCAGTACATAATTAGTGTCACTATACAGTAGTATTAACATCTAAAAGAAAACATTCATAGTTATACATGTATCATAATATTTTGAATTGGTCACTCCTGTATTATTAGCTGTATATTAAGAAAGTCTTTTTAACTGTTAAACTATATTATAATATCAATACATATAACACTAAGGTTGCCCTTGTGGCAATAGTAATAACTATTCTGGGAGTCAGTAATTTATGTCATTGTACTATCGAACCATCTGAATCATGACCCATTTTGCTAATATATTGCTGTCAAACTTGTAAGATCTACTGTAAATAATGCACTTAGGACGTTTTGACGACACTAACATAACAGTGTACTTAGTAAAATGTCAGTGTCTAATAAAATATTAACATGCTTGATAGCAAGGAAATCAGTTTTTAGGCAAATTTATATTTATAATTTTATTGCCTGTTAACAAAGTCACAACATGTCAATAATAAACAACAGCCTGTTGTCATTTGTGTACTTACATATCCACTAGAAGCTGTAACATTTTGGGGTTCTGTTTTGCCGCTAAAACTTCCAAGCAATGGTGCATCAAAGGAATCACCATCATACACAAACACATAGTCATAGGAACATTCTGTACCCATACGAAGAAAACTTAATGTTATATACTGACTTCTGTTTTTTGCCTTGATAAGCCACTCACAATGTGAATCCTGAAACAACAATAATAGTTAATACCTACCACTCTAACTCAATAACAATTGTTTATTCAACATGTGACTAACTTGTGTGTAGTTAGAAGTGGTCGGTCCATCAGTGATGATCCCGCTTTGCTCTGTGAATATTCTGCGAGTCTTGTCACAAGGCACCGTGGATGCCGAGCAAAGAACAGTGAGGCATATCCAGCATATTACAACTAAACCTGCACCTTTCTCCCAAACACTTAGATAAAACATGCCTCTTCCGGATCGTCGTAAAACATAAGTCAAATATCAAAGCCATATAATCGTAAATATGCGACTAATATTACTAAAATGTAGAATAAACAACACTCATATAAATTAATAGGTGACATCTACTTCAAGGCTAACCACTTTGATGAATAATGCCACAACGGCATGTAAAACTTTTGATCTAAACTAAGGACTATATTGCTTTTGAGTAAAATTTGCATTTAATCTTTATTTTTAGTGGCAGGGAAACACTTTCTAACGAGTTCTTCTTACAAACAAACAATTCACAGATCCATCACAGTATTTTGACTTTGACATTTGACTACACAGCGTTTGACAACTAAGATAAAATTGCCAGTATTAATAAAATACTACTACATTAAAGTTGTTAATTCTACTTCACAATACATTTTGGCGAGTTTACGCTGATTACAATAATTTTATCCTTGCTCGTAGATAAGATACCTACAATGTAATGATTGACATTAAAAACTTAACAGAAAAAAAATCCAAGTCATTAACCAGACATACCATTTTTTATTTATTTGAGAAAACTACTACTCATCAACGAGCATTACAAAATGTCTTGTAAATAGAAGTTAATTGGTGTTATTAAAAACAGTTATCTACTACATTGAGCTTTCTGATCTAAATGTTTTTTTTTATTTATCACTTTGTTTTAGATAGATGGCGCTTAACTAAACTAAAAGCTGCTAATATAATATGTACAAAATTATGCTTTCAGTTGAACATGTTTAAAACTTTAACAACTTGTTATCTACTAACCCCCAGTTTCTGAAAGGCTGATCGACGAAAAATTAACAAATCAACTGTTAAGTCTCATGTGAAGTACCATTTGGGTTGCTAAAAACATGAATAATTAGTTTAGGTGTATTCTTTTCACGTGGTTTACAAAGTTATGTTTTTTACGTCTAAATAACTACTACGTGTAGGTGTATTAAAACCATACACAATGTAAATGCGCTGAGTGTTAACAAAAACACACACACACCTTACATACATGCACATAAACTTACGCATTTATATAATGTATATACCTAATATAATGTTATATTATAAACAAGCTGCGCCCTGCGGCGTCGCCCGGGCGGTTAATGATATGTTACTTATGTTTAATTAATGTAACTCGGAAACCAGATCGATTTACGGAATAAAAAGAGTGTGTGTACTCATGTACGCACGTAAGAAGTTATACTTCTTTGGCGTAACAATCCAAAAATACAAAATAATAACACAACGCATACATACATAAATATACATAAATAGCATGCAACAATAATGAAAAATCATAAAATATAATTAAAATAAAAGAAAACAAAAAAAAATATTTATTAGATAATAATGTAATAATTTATAATTTGAAATGTAAATAAATTATACATACCGACAGATATCCTCAAATCTATAAATGCACTTAAAACAGTATATTAAAACCACTTTTACCACTAATATTCAAAATAAATATTTTTACTGATAAATTATCAATAAAAAATATCTATCACCGTCATAAATATAATTGAATTGATATAAGCGCCAATATATTTTTTATTTATTCACATTGATTATTTGTACTGATACGACACACAAAGGTTCACAACTAACTTCAGGGTGTTGCTTTTTTCTGTCGGTGTGCGCGCGCATCGTAAAAATTCACTCTCATCATTTTTCCCAATCGCGCCAAAAGAAGTATAACTTCAAAAATATCCTATGCTCGTCTCCGGCACCGAATCTATGTAAATACATACCTACCAATTTTCATCGAAATGGATGCAGCCGTTTAGGTGCTAAGTGGTAACAAACGCATACACATTTCGTTCCCGAGTTACATTAATTAAACACATACCATTTGCCGCGTGCAGGGCGCAGCTAGCTAGTCAGTGGCGAATTTACCAGCAGGCTGAATAAGCAAGAGCCTAGGGCGGCAGATTTTAGGGGGCGGCAAATGTGGACCAAAACTTTTAGTTTTGTATTACTGAAGTAAAAAAAAACATTATTAGGAAAGGCACCAGTAATGGACACTTTGAGCATAAATTTGTATTATTTTTGCAATTTCATTCATAATATGTAGTGATTGTTTTGGATACAAAACAAAAGGTATATTGAATACTAGCGGCCCGCCCCGGCTTCACACGGGCGGACATTTTTTTTAAACATTTAGGGATAAATAAAGATAATCTCTCTCGCTGCGTTGCTTTCTGCGCTGCGTGGAGTCACACCAGCGTGTATTCATTGTTTATTATGTCATTTTTAATATCGTAATATCTTTTAAATGGAACGTCCGGTTTCATATAATTTATTAAAATAATATATTATAAAGCCTATGTTACTCACGGATAATGTAGCTTTCTAATGGTAAAAGAATCTTTTAAATCGGTCCAGTAGTTTTGAGTTTATTCGTTGCATACAGAAATACAAATCTTTCCTCTTTATAATATTAGTATATAAGTATAGATATAGATTTAAGGTCCTATGTTTTTTCTACATTTCTGCTGTATTAAATGAAGGACAGTGCAATGAGGATCTAGGCGTCAGGTCCAGGCACCTGTGAAAGCGCTTTCAATCTTTGATAAATAACCATGAACTACTTATTATTGATTTCAAACTGTGAATGAAACTTCCTTTCTTTGTTACTATAAAATATATAAAACAGCACGTCTAATAGGTACATTTTAAATAGATTTTAGTACCTACTACCTATACATACTTAGGTTGATTCTACAGTCAAACTGTTTAAACAGTTTTGTGGGACTTTGTGTTATCTCATAAGTTTAAATGATTTAAGAAAAAAGTAGGTTGCAAAAATGGCAATTCCATAATCTGTGAGGATATAAATTGGATAAAATTAAACATTTTATGAATGGGCACAGTCTTATTATTACTAAATGGGTAAGACTTTTTACGTCGCGCTTTTATTTTATTATGTAACTACACTGTCATCTTACACCTATTTGATTTTGCTCGAAATGAGCATGGATCTTCGTAAAGAAGATTGGCTACGTTAATCACATCATGTATGCAAGCACGTGTACGTCAACCATACCGGAGTTGAAATAGTCGCCATGGCCATCGGGCGGATCATCATCATCATTGATCCGCCCGATGGCCATGGCGACTATTAATTAAAACCATTAGGTTTTTTTAGTAGTTGTAACTAAATGTTAGTCTTATCTAATCTACTTTAGGTAAGTTTAAATTACGAAATAGTTTTTGAACCAAAAAAAGGACGTCTATATCTACATAACTTCCTTTAATTTTATCTATAAATAGCAAATTTTAATTTTTGAGTTTCTCACAAAATATAAATATATATTTTATGAGAAATATAAATATATACCTGTGATACCAGTTTAAACTTTTTAGTTTGGCAGTCAGAACAAAAGGCTGATCAGAAGATAGGCGGAGATGCGTGCCTATCGATCGCGCAAGTTGCTGATTTTGCATTCCTCTCAGCGTGGCAGCGCGGCGCAGCAGCGTACCTACCGAGTATATCGGGCTGCGTTAGATACCTACATACACCAATATGCATTGAATATTTTGATTATAATAATCATACCTAACTATGTGATACTTTTGTAAACAGTTCAAAAGTAAAAACTTTTTTGTCGCATTCTTCTACAAAATAATAAATAGGCAGGTAGGTACTAGCAGAGGCAATAGGTTAGTATTACATCTCTTTTCCGAAACTGCAAACGAATGTTCCACAATTTCAGGCTGCACAGTGCACGTTAACCCTGTAACTACATACTTGATCTTCAGCACAACAGTCAAATCGTGCGCACTAGATAACACTTCCGTTCCCGCAATGTACCTATACCTACCTATCTTCCTAATCTGAGGTTCTGACTCATGACCTCAGACAGAGTCAGAAGATCAGGGTCTCTGACCTGAGAAAAGCTAATTAAAGATTTTAGGTGTGTAATACATAGAAGTCTTTGTATAACGCCTTCATTTTACGTCTTGCGTTTAATGTAACTCGATCAAAAGGGTTGATTTTAGGCAAGTAAATGCATTTGTTTATTATGTCTCTAATGGTCGCTAAGTAAGCTGTTTATCTAAGCTGATTCTTAGATATTAATTTAAATTTATCAACCTTAGACTACTCATTTTAAAGGCGTGTACCATATTTATGAAGGTGAAAATTAATAAATCAAAAGCGCACGTGAGAGGCGCGGAGGGCTGTTGAAGTTTTTTCATCCGGAATGAAGTGATAACCGCTAATGACGCACACTTACCGCCGACTCATCCGCAATACCATCAAGGCTAAATTAAATTATCGGCTTCAAGCATTATTATGGGGGCTCGTCATAGTTGCAAAGATTACTTAAAACTATTTTTATACAATTTTTATTATATTCGTCACAGGTTATTTAAAAAACTGGTCTGGTCTTGAACCGCATGTAAGTAAGTTTAAGTATCTAATCGTTGTAAATATTATGTACCTATCTACTTTAGGTATATTTATATATTATGGTAGGTTTGTTACTATGTTAACTATGGTAGTTTATAATTTATTATTAGATAGGTAGGTACCTATTTAATATTGTTTATATTGCTACATAGCAGTATTTTGGCAATATTTAAAACTTATTTATATAAGATATTAATTCTATTGTATTGTCTTACCTACCTAATCAAAATTATAGAATTTAGAGATTAAAACGAATACCGATCTATTCGCACTGCCTAAAATCAAAATGTAAATTTAAGACTATTTAATCTGAAAAATAATTGTTAAAAAATAATCGTAGGTGTATGTACCTACCTACCTATCACAAACCAAAAAAATAAGATTTTAGGTACTTTATTGGTAAGTATCCTTAAATAGTCTACCTGTCTACTGATACCTACGGGATGTCAATTATTATTAATTATGGTTATTATGTTGTACTGTACCATGTTTTCTAGAATTAGGATTGTCAGTTTTGTGCTGGTATTCAATTAAGTACTCTAGTATCTTACAAAACTATATACCTAGTTTCACAAAATGGCATAGCCATAATTGCGTACATTCCTACCTACATAGAACCCAAATTTTATATTTATAGCCTAGGTATTATAATTTTTTTTTTGATAAGCTATCCTAAGTACATGCACTCCTATTTAGACTACTGAATTCCAAAAATGCTAACACTATTCAGTATAACCTGAATCTATAACAATGGTCTACTAAATCATAACTCAGATGTTTGGACACTAACTAAACGCAGCAAGTCAACATTTACACGTAAGCAATGTATGTTTTTTTAAATCTACAAATATCTGTGTGTAGTCTGAAATTACAAGGCTGTATTTTGTTTTGAGTGGCGCCGTGCGCCCTGCCCTGCCCTTGATAGCCGGTCTTGTGAGCGACTGACCGCGCGTGACGGTCCATTCTAAGCGTACGTTTACCATGTAAATGAACTGACCTCCGCCGGTCATTTTTTTATCACCTAAAATAAACATTGTCACTGCTGTTTACTTTGGCGCCGGTTTTCATGTTCGCGTTTGCTGTAGTTACCCATCGGCTTATAGGCTAACTTTTCTTTGACTGTAATACACTTGCTTTTCTGCTTTACTTGCAAGAATCAAATAAAGTGCTATTTAAGTGTACGAGGGAGGTATTTGTACATTATACAAACCTTAGATTTAAGTTTGCAGACAATTTATCTATACTATCAATCTATACTAATATTATAAAGAGGAAAGATTTGTATTTTTGTATGCAACGAAGAAACTCAAAAACTACTGGCATGATTTCAAAAATTCTTTTACCATTAGAAAGCTACATTATCAGTGAGTAACATAGGCTATACATATAACTAGAAAAATTTGAAATCCTTAGAAATTTCTACGAAAACCAACCCTAGGTGTAAAAAAATGTCTTTCATCGCATGCGCTGCGGAAAGATAGATAGATAGATAGATAGAATATTCTTTATTGCACACCACATAATATTACAAAACAAATAATAGAATAACACAATAATAAATAGTGACAATGGGCGGAAAGTATTGATGATAGAACAAAAAATTTTCTAAAATATTAAAGAACATATCAATATTTACAAAAAACCTTGCGAAACCATATGTTTAACTACCTATGCTATTGTAGTTATGTCACTATAACTACGTTTTTACATTTTAAAAGTTGATAGATATTCCGATCAAAATCAGACGATGTTATCCCCACCATTTAACTAATTATTCTTATCCAAACATATTATTTCGTATTTAAGAAAAAAGTTTCACATAATATATAGATACCTACCTACCGGTGTAGAATAGATATGATAATTTTAAACATTTCTAAAAATACTCAAAAGCATCTTCTATCTATATTATATAGATAGTTAATTATTTAATTTGGTACTGTTGCAGTACCTGTTGACTATTTTTTGAATTATTAAAATCGGACATTCCATTAAAAAAATATTACGATAATAAAAATGTCAATATTAACAAAAAATACACGCCGCCGAGCGCAGTGACCAACACATCTATGAAAGTAATGGAAGTTTTAATTAGCATACCTATAAGTTAAATTATCTTTATTTATCCCAAAATGTTTAAAAATATGTCCACCTGTGCGAAGCCGGGGCGGGCAGCTGTCTTGAATGTTTTCTTCTTATCGTGTCGACACGGGTGAGTTAAATCTGTGATGACCAGTACTCTGCCACTAACAGTGCGTTGTCTGTAGCGTTGTACAGGTCCATGCGTGTACGGGTGACAGGGCACGCAGAGCAGGATAATAAATGTGCCATGGTCTGTCGAAAGACACCACACAAGCAAGCAGTTTCCGAGCTATAGCCGGCATAGAACTATGCATGTTCTCCTTACTTCAGGCAACTACTTGGGAGCCTGTTCAAAGACTTCCATGTCGACCAAGCAATGTCATTTGCAGGTGGAAGGCCCTCATATAGCAGTATAGTAGAGTTAATGCTGTGGGATATCTCTCTTGATTTATTTATTTTATTTAAAAACTTCAAATACATATTGCATAGAGGCGGACATAATGCCAATGGCATTCTCTAACAGTCTACCTTTTGAGGTGGTGCAGAGAAACAAAGTAGGTAAGAAGAAGAATAAGTTACACAGTCTTAAACATACATACATGGAATAGTTTAAACATACATACATGGAATAGTCTGTATACATCTTCTTTATATATAAAAGCGAAAGGTCACTCAGTCTCTCATCGCGAAATCTCAAAAACTACCTACCCAATGGATTTGGATGTGGTTTTCACTATCATATTGTGGATTACTCTGGCTTTCACTATCAATATAGAAGCACTATACATCAAGAATACATCAACCTATCACTTATAGAAGCCGAGCCAGTAACGATAATATTAAACCGAAAAAATTTGCCACCAGCGCACTATTATGCGTTGTACTAATGTAGGTTAAGTTTAAAGTATTTTTAACCCAATTCAAAAATTAAATCCTAATCAAAGTAATATCATTAATTATTAGAGTCGTTTCACATAGATAAAAATTACCAATGAAATGATGATATAACTCTGACGTATATTTACCATAAAATATATCGAAAAGTATGTAATAACGTAATTAATTTGTAATTTTCTTTAACTAAAAACGCACAGGCAGAACATTATTTTAATTCATTTGGTACGAAATTGCTCGAGGGCATAATGTCACACACCGGGAACAGATATGAATTGATGTTTTTTTTTTCAAAATAGTCACTTAGAAAGCGATAGAGCGGGCTATGTTAGAAGAAAAGACTTCTAAAAATTTCAACTTATGATACCGAAGCGAAGCGAGGCTATTTATATATTAAATATTAGGCACATAAATCGTCAATATAATACAAGTAGGTATACTTACCTATTCATGCTATTAGCTAATTAATTATAATACAACTCAATAATACCTACTTACCTAACGCTATGTAAATAAAGAGTAGATAGAAAACCACCAAATCATAGCATTTTACATCATTACCGCACCGCCCTCTTCTAACTGCTGTTGACTGTTCTGAATTTACCGCCGCGTATAAAGAGCGATTGTAGTAAGTAACGTCAGCTCCACGTAAGGAAATGTTGGGCATCAGGGGTGGTGACACTCTACAGTCGGACATCACCATACAAATGGGACATTAACGGACCGCGCTTGGACCTCGCTCGACCGCCGCGCGCCGGGCGCACCTTATCTTTCCTCTCAACTATATTTGTTCTACACCGGATTACCCGAGATTTACCACGGTTACCGACCATTAACAACCGATTAAACGTCCTCTTCAAATAGAAGTTAAATTTAATGTTACGGTTGACCGCTTGAATTTTAAAACATCTGTGAAAAGTTTCATAAACGTTTTGAATTTTCGTTGCGATAACGTGCAGAGGCAATTCAATTGTAAAAATAATAATTATTTTAATATTTCCATAAGCGAACTAATTTTTGCTCTACCATCATGATCTCATGTTAATACACGGGTACAGGAGGATAATTTTAAAACAATTAACGCTTTAGTACGAATTAATTAGATATCGTATCATAATATAATGTATATTTAGTAAAAAGACGCTCCTATATTACCATAATGTGTTTACATTTTGGTAATGTTAATGTCGAATAAAATGTAGGTACATACTAAAAACACTTTATTTTATTTTGTTCAGAGCCCCTACTAGCAGCGCGGCACACTAATTTCTTATTATTTTCAGATCTGTCAATTAAAAAGATGGGCTAAGTTTCTTGTCTAATTATTGCCCGAATTCCGATGTCAAGTAGGGTAATGTTTTTCTATGTGCTGTAGACAAAGTAGTTGATAGGTACCTTATCCTGGATATTATGGCGCTTATAAATATCATTAATATGATCTAAATGAACAAAACTGATTTATTGACTGTCTACTTATTATAAAGATTCTATCATAGGTAGGTAAATTAAGAATTGCCTGCGTAAAAAGACATGGATTGATACCTACACTGAAAGACAGTGCTCTCACGCTACTGTGAGCCATACACCCTACAATATTTTCACTGTCGTGCCTCATAAATAAACCATTCACCACTTCCACTTACCATCTCACCATCATATGCCCAGCGGACGGTTGCCAATTGCCACCTTTTTAAATTTTAAGAGTCAAATGCAATTTGCTCAGTAGCCACAGTAATACGAATACAATAGAAGAAACAAATAGTGAGCTACGAAGACGAACGCGGGTGCGATAACGCTGCTTCGCTATAAATCAGCGCTGTCGATGCGGAGCCGCCCCATTACAGCTCGCGGCTTGATTTGTCGCGTCCATCCCGTACCAAACTATGACCGCTAGTGCTGCTCTTTGATATCGATATACCGTAAATTATGTTGTATTGTGTCTAAATGCTTAGACTTATTGTAGGAAGAAAATTAACATCTCCTAAGGAAAGATTTTAGCGACTGTTCTAACGCAATAAAAATATCTTCAAGATAGTTATTCCAAAAAAAACACAACGTACAACTCATTTCTTACATACTTCTGAAGAGCTATTTTTTTGCGCGTGAATTGCCTTCCGACTGTGTCCTACAATGTGAATGACAACTCGATATAGTAATATTGACACGCACTGAAAAAGTGACTTCATCATATCAGCCAAAAGACGTCCATTGCTGGACATAGGCCTTTCCCAATTGTTACCATCTTGGTCAGTCGTGAGCCGCCCTCATCCACCGGTTGCCCGCCACCCTTATAAGGTCGTCGGTCCACCTTGTGAGAGGTCTGCACACGCTGCGTCTTCCGATTCGTGGTCACCACTCTGGAACCTTTCTGCCCCAACAGCTGTCAGTTTTGTGAGCTATGTGTCCTGCCCATTGCCACTTCAGAGAAGACAACTCTGCGAGCCACATCGGTTATGATGGTTCGCCGACGGATTTCTTCGTTTCTTATACAATCGCGCAGGGATAAACCAACAACAAAAAGCGACTTACTTTGAAAATATTAACAAGTCGAAACGAACAAAACTCTTATGAAAAAGGTATTTGTACAATTACCAGTAGCTCTATTATAGATACATATGTGTAAACTCGTGTGAGTTTCTCACACTAATGTAAAAGATATTTTTATGAAAACGTTCATTCTCAATTCATGGTAAACATTAATTTTCAACTTAACGTACATATAAAATTATGTAGTTATTAACTAAATCACTAATAGCTTCACGGTTTAATTCAGTCAATGTCGATAACCTGTTAACAAACAGTAATATCGATTGTACTGCACGAGGCCATTGATACGAAACCAATAAAGAGCTCAGTAAAATAAAATCGCCCCCTCACGCGGTCAAAATATCTTCACTAAGACCGCTTGCATAATCACACCCAACCATTTTGTCGTATAAATACAAGTAAATTATTAAATTAATGTTTATGTTTCATACTATCATATCATCGTAACTATTGTAGGCGCGCTGTAGAATAAAATAGAATTTTGTAGATGTAGGTACTCTTCCTATAACTTACATTGAACAATGAATACGATGTAAAACTTGATAGATACTGCAGGCGATCTTATCACTATAAGTTCTTTTTTTCAGATTCAGAGGTATGTAGCCCTGAATCTCAGTAACATAATCGCAATAATCAATAAATAAATCTCTGTCTAATCCTTCAGCAAGTGTAATATTATGTTTGTTACGGTCTTAACTTATTTTTTGAAATAACTCATTCGTATAGGCACTAATTATTCGATAGTCAGGAAATAAACAGTACTACTGGGGAATAGTAAGTGTGACGTGACCCATAAACACTAAACACGGCAGTGTTAACTGCGACCTAATTTCAGATTAATACGGATAAGCGGAAACCTCACTAAGCGGGTTCAAATGGCGCTCGGACCACCAACACCAATGAACCGTGGACACTAACGAACTAAACATTATATTATGTTTATTTTACTTGTCCGATTCGTCTCTATTACGCAAGTTTAGCGACTAAGTAGATTTATAGTTTCCGCCCCGTTCATTATCTGTATTGAGCTGGCCCGCCGATAGTCTGTCGTGGCATAAATCTGAATGAAACGTAGTAAATACTCATCCACCCTACCAAGTTTCCTCAGCTTGTACTTATGGGCAGTTTAAGAAGTTATCCCAAACTTTTTATAGGAGTTTCTGATACATTCATTACCCGATTGCTAATATATAATACTTTAATTACTTAAATACATTGTGATTAGCTGAATATTTTAATAAATTAGACTTTTTTTTACGCAGAATACACGCATTTGACATAATAGCCTAAATTATCTGAAGCGATTATAGATTGTTATAATTATATCTAAATATTACGAACTTGCCCTAAATAGGCAAATATGAACAAGCATTTCTCCTACCTTACAATAAATACATTCGAACCGAAACTAGTACAGGTACTTACAATAATCACATAACTCATAAAAACTGTAACCTGCAATGCAAATTAGTTAAAGATAACGTGAGTGCATAAGTTCTAAAACATTAAGTTTTCTATATTTCCTATATTTGCTATTCAATTTTTGACTTAATCCTCCTACGACTATCACTCTAAACGAAAGAAATACACCGGAAGCTACAACCCATCTTATAACCAATTCCCTCTCTTTTATATCCTAAACATTCGGTATATCTTTGTTGGCATTTTTTCATGTAGTTAAGAAAAACAAGAGCGCCATAACTCTCGTGACGGTTGATCAGATAGCATGATAATGGCTGTAATGGATCCTGGTCAGCGGCCCGCATGCAAATAAATCTGCGGCCCGATGCAATGATGTGTGGAAAATGGTAGTCACCCCTTGCCGGAGCGACCGGTGCGTGCCCCGGTGGCCTGCTCAAAGGATACCGCCACTCTGACCTACGACGCAATAAAATACATTACAAAAAATTGTTACTGATTTTTCTGGTGCAAATAAAATGCTGACTAACTGATCGTAATATTATTGCCATATACCTCCAAAGATAGTTTGTATTGCGCTCGGTACTTAGTATTTTTTTAAGTCAAAATCTTTTTTACAAATATAGTTTGTGCTTGCGAAAAGTTTCTAGGTGAACATTTTGAAACAAAATATCAGTCGATTTAATTTTAAAATTAATTGTCTTTAATTATTTTTATTGGACACTGTCAAGGGGCAACTCTTTATTCTAGACAAAGGACCACAAGTACAATATAGAACTACACTGTGGACCTTGTAATAGATCCCATTAAAACCTTTATTTTATGATGTAAGTCTTTAATAATAGCTTTATGTTAGTATAAAATATTAAAATAAAGGGATTTTTATTAGAGTGAAATATGGATGGTTGTGATGATTACTATGAGACTTATAGCAGTAAGTAGTATGAGTAGGACAATCTTTACCTGCTGCTGTTGTTTTATCCGGGAAGTGGGCAGCGATAAAAGTCAGAGCAAATGGCAGTCAATAAAATAAATAGCGATGCCAGGGTGTTCTGTAAATAAGTCGGTGCTCGGGCTCGGGGCGACGATCGCCTTTTTTATTGGCGCCTCGATTGCTCTCGAAACAACGAGTGTGAAGCTGGGACGGGCGGCGCGGCGGGTGGACGCATATTGCAGCGTCGCGCTGACTCCGCAGATTATACTCACAGATTAGAAATAGAATTCCCCGCGATGTTGCGGCATTGTCTGCTACAATACTCTTATCCTCTATCGTACTATCGCCTATTTTTTACAACCATTGTCATACCTTCATTAAAATACTAAAACCTTGTTAAAAGTTATTAGTTTTTCAATACAATGCAAGAATAAGTTATTATAAAAACAGTCAATACTTATGTAAAAGAAAGAGAACGTATTAAACTCTTTACTCAATGCTCACCACTTACACTATGTTCAGCGCTTATAATATGACTTAAGTAGAAAAGTAGGTTCCTACCTCAGAAAACATAGTGCAAATTCGAAATCATTAAGACGGCTTTAAACATATCAGAGTTATTATATTGGTAGGTTTTACTTCTTCTACTTACTAATACAACGTTTTACTTAAACCTCTAGTATTAAATAATTTTATTTTTCGCTTCAAATCAGTCACATAAAACATTGACAAAGATAAATATTGAAATAAACGTAATCACATCATCGAAGTAGCCACACTTACTTATATTTAATACCCTGTCTCAGGCGAATTGTGTTTGGGTGAAATAATAAAGTATTCCACACGTATCGCGGTCGCGAGCCGCTCCTAGATGTATTAATTTGTAAGAATTTGTCCTCGGACCCTCTCCCTCCAAGCATTCCAATCACGCACAACAAGCTACGTAATTGTACCTAATAATTTCTTTAAATAGGTGCTATAGTTAACCGTTATGGTCTAGCAGTTAAGATATTCGCTTCTTAAACACGGTAGGGAAGGGGCTTGGGGTTCGATACCCAGTAAGTACTAATGTAAACAGTTTTAAAATCAAGTAATTTAAAGTTTCTTTTGCACATTACTATCTTACCTACGATGAAGGATAACGTACGTCGGGCTATTTTTTCATATCACAGCTTTACCACAAATATGAAGTAAATAAATGAGTGCCGTGGATTTGATGATTTGCCCTCAGAACAAATATTTATTTATTGTGATCTACAAATACTATCATTTTGAATGCTGCTACCATATTACTGAACGTATATGTACTGTATCATGTACATATAATTAAGTGCTGAAAAAAAATGTCAACCTTTTTTTATATGATACTAAAATCTTGTAACTTGCAACATGCTTTACGACTTACATCATTCGTAAAGAATAATAAAAACGGACAAATTTCGTTAAGTTTTATGTGATTCGAGTGAATGACCTTCACTGGAAGGTTTTATTTGTATTGAGTTGGACAGTGCGTTATTAACGTGGAGGTGCCATTGCATCGCCTGAGGCTCGGGTCGTGCGAACACCGATCACCAGTCCCACGGGACTCGTCAACACACGACGAACCTAATCCAATCACAACTACACACGCCTACATTTACACGTACGTATACACTGATGGTCCAACTTGATTTCTCTTAATGTTTTAGTAACATCTCAAATGGCAAATAATTATGTATTGTTTACGTATTTACATGGTTTGTGTTCCTGTGATCTACGTTGTGGTATTAATTAGAAGAGTGTCAAAACAGAAGCTCGTCCCACGTTCGAATTAGCAGTAAATTAAATTCCCACAGCGCAGTATTTATTTGATGTGCCCACTGCAAAAGAATGATAAGATATCAAAATAAATATAAATATTATTCAACATCGATATAAAACGAGGAAATATTTTATTTTCTCGTCAATAAAACTGATAAAGTGAAAGTCTACGAGCGTCACCATTCGTAGTCGTACTACGCGCTACGAGCGTAGCGGAGTCGTAGAGACACGCTTAGTTAATTTACTTAAGCACCTTACCGCTATCTGTTTTGCGCCCGCGCTGTGGATTATGCTAATGATGTCTTGTAATTCTCTTATCACGCTTTGTCTACCTACAGCTTCTCTACAATATAATAATTGAATCCAACACTAATTTTAACTAAAGGCATTCAAAATAAATCAAACGAATTTTATACAAACAAATATCCCGGACCGTCTTTATCCAATAAAGTAGGTGTTATAAGCACAAATGTGCAGTGACTACGCCCAATTAGTCACGTAACGAATAGTGAGACGATAGAGAAAGATGAGGTGTATTAGAGGTGCAGTTATTAGCGAGGCATCCCGGCTACGGAGGCTGATCACGGAGGTAATGGGCGCGAGACGCGAGGGGACCGACAATAAGTCACCGAGACTATCCGATAGCACCGAATCAATGACCGCCCCACTATGATACATGGGATTAACTGACTTTTATAGTTTTAGCTTGGCCCAAAGAATTAATACGGAGTAACTACATACTATCTATAGCACAATATTTTTTATTGGTTTCGATAGGAAGCTTGTTTGTGTTAATTTGATCTCTGTCCTACACACTATGTATATATTAGTTTATTTTAGAAGAAATACATTATATCTAGCGTATATTTTTAAATGCTTTTTAGTTTATGGCTAATATATTTATAATGCTAAAACAGTACGACTCTTAGGATGTTCTGTGCTATTGTCTCTCAATATATTTGTTTCATTTGCATATACACTAATTCTGCTCTATGGAATAATCCTTGTTGCAGGTGCCTCTAAATATAAATTATACGTGGACAGAAAATATGCCCCAGACTCAGGCCAACTATCATCTCTGTTCATCCTATGTAGAGACCTCATTTACAGAAAGTCAGTGGCGAAATTATCTTTAAAAGTTCTTAAAGATAATTTCGCTGACGTGCTGTAAGACAAGTGTTACATGTGCAGTCTATATTCTTATCTGTTGAGACATTCGGACATATACATTTTTTAAGAAAGATTCTGATTTTTGCTGATGTGTGTGTGGTCAAAAAAGGTTTCTTACTGTGTTATTATGATTGAATAAAGCGAGAGCTGTCAGAAGCATTGCTGTCAAATTGCGTCGTGCAGTTTACGGATGTGTGCGGGCTGTGAGGGTGTCTGTCACCGGTGTTTTAAGGCGAGAGGGTCGCTTGTTAGCGTGAACGTGCCGCGGCGCCGCCGGTAAACACGTGGGTAGATAACAATCTATTTGGATTGCCTCTATATTTCATTTTTCCCGTGTGCACCTCTCTAACTAGATAGAGGTGCCGCGTCACGCTGATGGCACGAATAAAGGAAATACGGGTCTGTATCTTCTGTAACGATGTTTTATATGTTGTATCTGTCAGAGTGAATGTCATTTATTTCAGGTTGTCGTTATTTTTATTTCCAAGTTTAATTTTAGCTGTAGTTTTTTAAAAAGGATGTGAATTAAGGTTGAAATACATGTTGTAGGAGACTAGATATTGTAAGCCGAAAAGGACCTAATCCTATTAATATTATAAATGCGAAAGTTTGTGTGTGTTTTTATATGTGTGTGTGTGTGTGTATGTTACTACTCAGCGCCTTAACGGCTGAGCCGATTTCGTCGAAAATTGGTGTGTAGATAGATTCGGTGCCGGAAACGGACATAGGCTACTTTTTATTCCTAAAATCTGCCTGGTACCCGAGGGATACAATAAAATATTACATACATACAATACATATTTTTTGCGCAGGCGAAGCCGTGTGGCGCAGCTAGTGTACTATAATATTACTAAAATCTCTTTAATTGTATCTCATTATAAACCAAATACTTACTTCTTCTTTTTTTCTCACGATTCATATTATAAGAATTCTAGAGCTTTTATATTGAGCGTTCTATGATTTCCAAAATATTCATATATTCAGTAGCACTAAACTGATAATATGTCTACGGAGGTGTGAAGTAACGGTTAGTTAGGTAGTGTTGACATTCGTGACCTCCTTGGTCAGTAGATGACTTGTGCACACATAAGGAACCCCACGTCATAAACATAACTCGATCACCGACACAGGATTCTGTTAGCTTCTTCGAGAACGTAATTTTAAGAACGGATTATAGATAGGCAGTGAACGATATCAATATTAGGGCAGTACTTCAGACTTTTAGTACCCGTAACTTTTATAATAGAAGCTCATTTTACAACCGAGACTGAAAGATAAACATATTTTATGAGGTATTCCTCGATATGCTGTAAAAGGCTCTCGATATGCTTAAAAACTCTGATACTCTTTTGGTCTGACCGTGACAAAGTTTGTTTTGATCCGCTCCGCTGGCGCTGTTAATTAGCTACGAGTTCTTCACTTCATGTACTTATATTTACTAGATGTCCACCTCGCTTCGCTTCGGTATCAAAAGTTTACATTCGGCCTCACAACAAACGCCTACTGAAAATATTATAGTAATAATAACGTATCGCGTCATTCAGATTTACAAAGGCACTTAAAATATTGAAATTTTGAAAATGACTGAAAAATATTTTAAACATAATAAAATATAGCATAAGTACGTTTACCCGTCCTATTTTTAGCTTTCAAAAGATGAAAGATTTTTTTAAATCGGTTACGTAGATCTTGAGTGAAATCGGAACAAACAAACATACAAAAATTTTAATCTTTTCTCTTTATAATATTAGTTTAGATTTAGATTAGATTATAATTAAAGTACCGTATAGTAACGGAAAAATTCGAAGAGACTAAATGAGTAACATCATCGAATTTAATAATACCTTTGACACTAAGTTTAATTGTCATAGGGTGGTATCATGGGTCCAAGGTGTTCAAAAGTAATGTTCTCTCTCGACTAAATGTACTATTACGCTTCTAGACTCGCTATGTTTATTATAGTTACAACAAAATATTTATTATCTGTAAATATATTTTGCAAGATATTAGGTGTATATTATGTCCGTTATTTGTGTTTTTATAAAATGTATGGTGTGCGAAAAAGGCCTTCCTTACGTAAGTTTGTAGGTAGTCTTAAAAAAAGCATTAAATGCACCACGGGAAAAATGGAAAAACCTTTTCTAATCTACACTGCTGATGTTTAAGTTTGAATAATTTGTTGCTAATCAGCCAAGAACTGAATTCACTGTTATTAAATGATACATGTTAACATAGATTCAGCCTCAGGTTAACTTGCCACTCGACTGCCACTATTTTTTGTTCATCTACTCGAGCGCCAAAGATATTGAAGGGGTTTTATTATATTTAAAGTGCGCGCCCGTTTGCACGTGAATGGGCCACTTAACTACAGAGACAAGCTCCCAATGTACCGCTTAGATTTTCTATACTAACTGCATTAGCCATCTTTATGCGAGGGATAACAGTAGCGCCACGCTTTTTACATGTTTTTTGTCTAGAACGATAGTAAAATTCAACCCGAAGTTTACCATAAATACAAATACGTAGTCAATAAACTATGATCGTCTTTGTCATGACAATATTGTTGTCTGTAAATGTAAGAACCTCCATAAAAACGAAGTAGTTTACGAGTGCGAGAGTTCCGTCGGAACTTGGCCAATAGGCTCGTTATCAGAACTGGCCAGCAATAGGCACAATGTTAGACGGAGGATCAGACGTAACATGGAACGTGACCAGATTGAAGAAATAGTTATTCATCGGTGCTCCATTTTCATTTCACGAACGTCACGATAAAAAATCGACACGTACTTTTAGTAAAAATAATAATAATAGGTTACAAAAATAAAAATAATAATAATAAAATGTATAAATGTTTTATATGCGTCCATTTTTTATTCTTCAGGCGTACCTAAGCTTCGTTTACCCAGACAGGTAGTATTAGGCAAGCTGAACATTGGAAACAAACTATCATAGATATATACTCTTTGAATACCTTTGCTTGTCAAATTTAATGCGCCCCCTATCTACAGTAACAGTAGACCCCTGTCGATATCACTTAATGTTGTCTTTTATATGTTAAATTGAAATAAGATTATGTAACTCCACATATTCAGGAATATTATTCAAAAAGAAATACAGTATCAGTTAGCTAACTGATTATAGTTCAAGGAGTCATTTTATCGCTACGCCCTAACTAACTAGTTAGGGCGTAGCGATAAAATGACTCCTTGAACTATAACAATAATCATTATGGTTTAATTTATATTTATAAAGCGTTAAAAAGCGAATTTGTGAACAGGGATCACTAATTTGGCACCCCTTAGTTGCGGTTTTGCACGGAGCGGTGCGTGAACGACGAGCACATTTGATTCTTATTCATAGAGCGGGGGACGGCGTCAGCGGCCTAACAATTTGATAATATATTCACTTGATACAGCAGCGGAAGGTGGTACTTCGCAAGTGCCGCATTAAAAAACCAATTACAGCGTGGCTAAATCACACAGTTTGCGGCGAGGCTATTTGTCAGACTCCCGAGGGATAAAAAGTATATTCTAAATTTAATTTCACGCAATTTAAAAAATTGGGGGCAGTCAGTAACGTTATTTTTTATTGAGCTTTAGTTATGAAGTTTAAAATCATTTTAAGGGAGTGAATTCACTTTAAAGGGGAGTCATGTCGAATGATAAGAGATGTGTATTTACTTGTTCAATGGAAATGTTTGACAGTGATATAAGACCACAATTGACTAAAATAATAGAAAATCAAATAAAATAATATGTAAATTCTAAGATTAGGTAGTCTACTACTACACACTATGCTATTCGTTTTCTTTTGCAATAATAACCAAGTCACGTCAGATCACTTTAATACTTAGTACTTATTATGTAATTAAGAACACATTTTATTTAAAGGAATTCTATGTATGTATTTTAGTATATACTAAAATTGTAGCAGAAATTCTGTTATCAAGTTATTTTAACCCAAATTTTTTGTAATGTGTCGGCATTCAAGAAGTTATTTTTTAAAATTGTTGAAGCTATTAAGAAATCTATGGTATCTTTATTGTTATAAGTCACGGGGGCGAGGGCAAAGGCGATGTAACAAACAGCCGCCCTAATACAATAACGGCCGGAACAAACTGCGCTATAAAATATCACCAGTGAATAAATCAGTTTTGCCGTGATGCGCCCGACCCTCCACCTCGCGTAACTATACGAAATTTATGGTCATACGATATTATATAACAGATAAAATAATAATTGACCGGATATAAAACAAAGGCAATAATACATTCTACGTAAGTGATTGACTGAAATATGTTTGGTAGTATAAAAATTATATAAATTTATTTTAATTTAATTAACCCATAATATATCGCTTAAGTTTGTCACAAATTGTCGAGTTACTTTCTTTAATTTTTTAAGTATATATTTTGCTCATCAAAACTACTTGAATCCGCTTAAAAACACAGTTCCAAATAATTTTATCGTAAAGGTGTTAAGTTTAGTGTTCACTCTAAGATGACTGTTCCTTTTGATAGCCTAATATAAAAATGGCAAAGCAACTAGCTTACTGAACAAAAAACTTAGAAGCTTCCCTCTCATTTCTCACAACTTTAACTCTACATAATTGTAATTTGATTTATTAATACTAAAGTTATTTAATTTAACGTCAAAAGTGGCCACCGTAACATATCTATTAAATTTAATTATAGCAGTTAGCGTTCATAAAATATTAGTCATTTAGTAGATACACGTATTATATACATTCTAATCGCACAACCATTTGTGAAATGCAATAAAATATGATGTAAAATTTTTACTACATATAATGTAAAGTTGAATATATTAAAGTTATATATTATCATCTCTAGTAATATGTTATTTTATGAACCACTTATAATATGATAAAAATAGTTGATCTGGTTGATTGCACACGAAGGCGTCATGCGTGAGCAGAGCGCAATCTCAGCATCGCTATTCAGAGCAGCGAGCGTGAAACAGCAGCACGAAGCCCGCCGTCGCGCCGGTGGCATGGTAGCGCGACACCGCACGCGCCTCGCACTGATTGAGCCGCGACAAGTTAAACCATTTGAAACAATTTAATAGAGATCAAAAATTCAGGACCCCACAACGCCCGCACAAACTTTTGAAGTTTTTCCCTCGCTAAAGGGATTATCGGTGAGCGGAAGCTTAGGGGGATATTTTATGGTTTTCATGGAATTACTTATATTTTTCCTTAATACGGGTACTTGTTATATAACCATATGTTTTTCAATTTATGAAACCCAGAAACCACTAAGTTCGTTAAGTTCCACTGTTAAGACCACTGAGTTCTTTTACAGCTGCGTTGAGACGTCACCTGAATTGAAATCGTCTATCGCTTTTATGACGTAGAATGTGTTGAATAACTCTTTGAATTTATCCATAAAAACACGTCTCAAATGGTTGAAGTGACACTCGTTCACAGAGGAAACTAATCTGTTTTTAACTAAAATCCAAAATTCTATATTACTTACAAATCTTATATTACTTTATTTGAACAGAGTTTTAAATGTTTTATTTGTACGTACTTCCACCCTTTTCCAATCATACCTAGGCCATAATAACAAGAAATAATACTAACGGTTCTAATCTTACTTCTCAGATTTAAAATTCAGTTATTTATAAGTTAATTAGGAGTAATAAAATAAATCGAATAGCTTAAAACCTACTTTTTTGGATGGCCGTGTTATGTTAGGCCTTTTGAATTGAACAGTTATATTATACGAGCGGTGCATTAACCATATTTGAATTGCATATTGTTCTATGCTTATGGTGTGATCTGGTCTCATCATAAGCCTAATGATGGCCACTACAGTTCATGGACCTCTACCAAAAGGACATAATTGCCATAACCATAATGCCTGGCAAGCTGATTGGTGATCGCAGTAGGATGAGATTTTATACGCAAGTAACGTAGCTGCCCGTTACCTCTTTTAGCCGCATCTTACAACACCCATGTAATAAAATTATTTTTAGAAAAAAAAACTAAAACCGACTTCAAAACAGTACCTACGTGTTCAATCCTTAACTAAAAAGTACAACATAATATTTTAAATAGCTAAGAACATTAAAGGGGAATCAATGCAATCATTGATACCTATAATAAATAAATAATACTTTATTTACAATTTATAATCAGTTATTTTGGAGTCGGTGCCAGCCAAGAAGGATCTTTAATTCTGCCATTGCAACAAACTTTCAAAATGCACGGGGCGACAGGGACGCGCGGGGAATATGCCTGCCTACCTGAACGCGGTCATAAGCCTGAAGGCAGACGTTGTTGATAGTTCTGTTTAGATACATACAAAATTTGACGCGCACTTATCAGATTCGCTTCAATTTCTTGTATTTAATCTATATTTTACATTAATTGTATTAATAGATTAATCAAGTAGGTTATTTTTGCTAATAGATAGGTTATATAATTATTAAGGTTATTATGATCACGATCATAAGGCCTCAAACTTGGCATAACGACTACCAAGTTATAGTGATAACCAGAGTCCACTGCTTTTAAAGCATGAAGACGCTCAAAATGAAGTTACACAAATGGTCACCCATCCACGGCCACGTTGTTTCTAACAAAACTGTATATTATATTATATCAACGCGTTGCTTTACATGTCTTTACTCCTTGCATACGAAAATAAAAAATATAAAATTGAAGCCAAACTACTGAACGATTTAAAAAAAAAAAAATGGGTCCGATTTCAGAGTATACCCTTTCAAATAAAAAATCTAAAATTTCAAAAAAATTCCAAATTGGTTCATAAGTGACCGAGTTCTGTTGTAACAAACATACAACTACTGAACCATTTTTTATGATAAAAATATGGGACCAATTTCAAAGTATATATACCCTTTCAAATAAAAAAAGAATTTTTCAAATCGGTTAATAAATGCCCGAGATATGAGGTAACAAACATACAAAAAAAAAACATACGACCCGAATTGATAACCTCCTGAAGTCGGTTAAAAAGACAAAGTGGTTTCATTTGCTAGACCACACTATAAACACACATCTTTTAGTATTTACCTTTTTTCCGACCACAAAATTAAATATCCCTTAACGTCGCCTTAAATCCTCATTTTGTTAACCGACTTCAAAAAGGAGGAGGTTCGGATCGTATGTTATTTTTGTATCTGCGATCTCAGTCATTTATAAACCGATTTGGAAAATTCTTTTTTTATTTGAAAGCGTACACTCTGAAATTGGTACCATATACAAAAATGGTAGTAGTTTGGTTTTAGTTTATATTTTGTAAAAACTTAAACAAGAAGTAAAAAGATGTAAAACAACGCGTTGCTGTCTTTTGTGACGAGATATTTTTGAAGCCGGATTTCATTTTTGTCGAAAAATTAATAATTTTTATACATAACGGATCCAATAAATCAAAAGAATATTGTTTTCAATCAAGTACGTTACATTTATTAAAGGAATAACGTGAGCTTTAGGTTATTATGGTACATGATCGAGTTCACGTATCTACTCTACTTCTTTGCTGGAACGCTATCAACGTAAATATCTGCAGATTTTTATTGTCTCCCAGCCACAAAGTTCTATGTTTTTAGTTCTTCGTCTTATAGTTCTAGCGTGCACTACATATGGTTGATATTACAAATGTTCTTGTTACTTGGAACTGTCTCACAGTAAGAAGGTCGTCGATATGCGATTGCGTTATGATAGGATCAGGGTTCATTGGAGCGTGGCCCGTGCAAAGAGTCGCTTCGATACTCCCATACACGACACTGTATGATGTTAATGTCAATTTAAATGCGGGTTTTTTTAAATTGCTCTTTTATACGATTGAAATACCGAAATAAATTATTAGAATGTTGTCGTTGCGAACATCTGTCTGAACTTCTGTTAGTTTATGATACGTAGAACATAGTATGACAATTTGTTTCTAGGGTATTTTAATTGTAACAGCCACGCTAGGTAAGCATTAGGTCTCTTCTGAGTCGTAATCTTCAATAATGAAGGTCGTGTCTAGTTAGAAATGTTGTTGATCTCTTGATGCACTATGCTCCTCCATATGTCTCTGTCCTCGGCGGTCTTTATGGTTTTGGGTATGGACAGGCTAGTGAGCGTCTTGACTTGATCAGACCAACGGGTAGGTGAGCGACCGCTTGGTCTTTTCCCGTCAACCTGTCCAACTACCATAAGCTCCTCCAATCTGTCAGGGTCTTTACGAGCGACTTGTCCAAAATATTTAATTGGAGTAGTTGGTTCGGCGTGCAGTCCATTAAATACGCAACATACGCCTCCAACACCACTTTTCGAAAGCGTCAATTTCTGTTCTTTTTTTCTTTCTGATCGTACATGATTCGGCGCCGTAAAGGAAGATTGAGAAAACCAATCATCACTTTGGTATCACTTCACAAAAGACTGTAGACATAGTAAGTACTTAGATAGTGATTTGGAATGTCCCCTAAAAAGTTAAAATACTCCATAAACAAGCACCATGTAGGTGCTTGTTTATGAACACGTGGCTTTTCATACTGCCTTTTTTATCGTAAGCAGAGTTCGCAGAGTATTATTGTGATATTTATTTAGTTTAAATGGATCCACTAGAACTAGTTGTACAAGCCGATTTCGTTGCTCTGAGGATTATTGCGGGACATAATGGAGCAGAACGGCATCTTCCCCAATCGGCTCATCCGATAAGCACAGCCGACCGGAACGAGAACTCCCCTGCACGTATCAATCGCACTATTGATTGTCACTGAAAAGTTATGTCATACATTTTAATTTAAAATAGAGAAATATATTGTACCTACTTCATTAAATTCGGCGAATAAACTCTTTTAAATAGTTCACCTAAGCATTTGGTTGCACGCTGCCGCTACGCCGAAAGTCGCGTTTCCCCCCGTGACAAATATTATTTTGTGTAGTGCACTACCTGTGTATGTACTTTATTTGACTCCATTGTTATATGACCTCAATACCTAAGTACAGATGTTAGTAAAAATCCTGTCATAAATGACTTGATCTCTAGTGTTAACATGTTAAAATGGGGTGTCGAACAGTTTGATACGTCTTTAACCTGAAAATACATCGTTACTAGATCAAAAGCCTGAGAAGTCATTATTACATAATGGCCCAAGCAGTCTAAGTTCCATACTTTGAAGTCAATCAACAAATAAGCCTGCAAACACTGAAACATGGTTTAACCATCGAATATCGGTGTCACCCAGTCAGGCTGGGCAGCTTGTCGGCTATAGCAAAGTTTACTACTAATATTGTTACTAGTGATTATACCTAAAACATAGAAACTAATAGAAACTAATTATGAGTTAACTAGTAAATTTCTATATTATTTCTAAGTTATTCTCTTTTGACCCTTACTATTTATCTGAATATCTTGACGTTCAAAAGCGTAATTCAGTAATCAGCATTAAGCTGAGTGACGGCCAATTTTTCGCGTGGACGTGGCGTGGCGCACATCTGCACGCGAGCTTGTGTGAAGTCCAGTGCCATGGAAATCTTTTTTTGTCAGTTTTATGTTTTTGTTTTTTTGACTGTGGCTGAATGTTTATTTTTACATATTCTTGTGTGTGTCACCTACATGTGAAAAATAAACTGTTTTCTTTCTTTCTTTATTTCTTCTAATTGGGGTGATCTTAATTGCGTTTATTTTTTAATTCTATTTGTATTAAATACATATTATGTGGATTGCTGTTGATATTATGTAGGTATAACTAAAACATTTACTAGGAAAATCTATAGTACACCAAGTTACTAAAACATTCTTTACAAATATTTAATTATACTTTATCATATCAGTACAATTGCAATAAAACAATACTGTGAATTGCATTGTTTGTGAGCCGTCAATGTAAGTATCAAACTAATATTGTATTACCTAAGTCAGCAGTCCGCATAAGTTTACGATTACAGTCAATAAAGTAGGTACCCACTGAATAAAATTAATATGTATTTTTGTTAAAATTTTGTTATATTGTCTTAATAGTCATTTGAAATATAGTATAAACTAGCTGTGCCCGCGACTTCGTCCGCGTGGAATAGTGATTTTGAGCAGCATTTTTTGGATATATCTTTTGGTTTGTTTTGAATTATAAACATCTTCGTTTAGGTGAATAAGAAAAATCTTTACAGTAAATGCTTCTCTATCTACGATATTAGACGTATAGCCATCGCAGATCAAAGCCATACAGGCTGCTAGGATTACTTACACGTGGCAAATCCACATAAAGCTGACCTTGCGAAAAACAGTTAATATTTAGATCCACACTCATTAATTGTCATCGCAAAACATAGGCTCACTGGAAACTGAACTCGTTTAAAACTAAACGGGAAATTGTTTGGAATGAAAGGAATCCGAGGAATAAAAACGCTATAAGTTTTTTTTTTTATATTAGCCTGCCAAAGTGCCTCTACTCTGGCTGATGGTAAGCAGTCAGTGGAATTCAGAAGTAGTGGACACCATTCCAAAAGCCAAACTACTGGTATGGTGGCCTCCACTATGGCGGCTTAGTGAGATGCTTCTTCACGCCTCGCTTAAAAGTCCCAGGATGAAAGTTAGGTGGGAACACATGCGCTGGTAAGAAGTTCCAGGCTTTAATTGAGCGACAAAAGTATAAAGTGCTGAACCGTTTGGTTCGAGACCCTTTAGATTGCACTGTGAAAGGGTAGCACTTCAGTCCCGCACGTGTCGTTCTGGATAAAAAGGGAGAGGGTAGAATTAATTTAAAGAGCTGTTGAGAAGACTCTCTGTGGTAAAGGCGATAGAAGACGGCCGTTGAGGAGGCGATGTCTTTTCGCAGCTGTAAAGGCTCAAGGGTCTTAGGCCTCCGAGCTTCCATGATACGGACTGCTCGCAAAAGGCCCCCGTACCGTCTCGAAAATGGTTGCCGGGTCCCACTATCCGGTCACCAACCTGCACGACGAACCACTCCGAGATTATGCGCAACCTGGTGGGGCAGTCTCTTTTTTTTTGGTTAGGTCTAATTGGGCCCTTGTACAATGCCGCGGGCGGCCAGCGGCACCACCGTTTATACGGGTCTCCCTGGCCGGCGGGTTGACCCACACCACCCACACAATGACTCCGCGGATACTCAGCTGGTCCCACACATGCTGCGAGGTTTGTCATCTCTGCATCAGTTGGGCCTCCGGCTCTCGCGCTTACCGAACGAAACGCAATAATATGGATACTATTACTCTTACGTCGAAAACTATGAGAGGGTAGTACATCCCTGGTCGATCCGACCCATTCATGTTGAAACCAGCGTAAATCGACTACTACTATTTCGTAATTCACTTCAATTCCGCCTATTCCGTAATGAAACGTGTTAACAAACATGTTTTTATTACAAAAAATAAAAAATTAAATAAATCCAGAAAATATAAATCTAACTTGTATTTACATTTTAACTAATAAAGTATTTACATTTTAATTTACATTTTAATAAAGAAATAAGACGTGTTAACCTAACTTAAAAACAAACTAAGCTAAGCTAAATACACACCACATTTATGACGTGATTATTTAAATTAGCATAACTTTTTTATTTTTAAACCGATTGACATGAAACAAACACTTAATGTTAAGTGATGCTGACCACAATGTATCAGCGAAAACCATATTTAAATCTGATAAGCCGTTTTTGAGATTAGCGTGAACAAACGCACAGACAAACAGACAAACAGACGAAAATTGTAACAATCATTGTTTTGGGTTCTATTTGCGTTGATAAAGGTCCCAATAATATTTTTCTCATATATCTTCCATGTACAGACAGCGACCGGTTACAGTTTTATTATATACTAGCTGTGCCCGCGACTTCGTCTGCGTGGAATAGTGATTTTGGGCAGCATTTTTTGGATATATCTTTTGGTTTGTTTTAAATTATAAACATCTTCGTTTAATAAGAAAAATCTTTACAGTAAATGCTTCTCTATCTACGATATTAGACGTATAGCCATCAGGGATCAAAGCATACAGGCTGCTAGTAATGCTAACACGTGATAGAGCCACATAAAGCTGACCGAAAAACAGCTAATACTTAGATCCACACCCACAACTTTTAGTGTCTTACCTTTACTTTAATTACTTAATTAATTAATTACTTTAATTAGTCATCGCAAAACATAGGCTCACTGGAAACTGGACTCGTTTAAAACTAAATGAAAGACTGTTTAGAATGACAGGAATCCGAGGAATAAAAACACTATCAGCTATTCCGCAACCTGTTAAAATATCTGCTTCTATAAGATTTCGTAGTAAATTAACGAATGTTCGATGTGATTCTTTAAATTGGCATAACTTTTTTATTTATGAACCGATTGACATGAAACAAACACTAAATGTTAAGTGAAGCTTACCACAATATATTAGTGAAAACCATATTTAGCCGTTTCTGAGATTAGCGTGCACAAACGCACAGACAAACAGACAAACAGACAAACAGACAAAAATTTTAAAAATCATTGTTTTGGGTTCTATTTGCGTTGATATAGGTCCCAATAGTATTTTTTCTCATTTATCTTCCATGTACAGACAGCGATCGGTTACATTTTTATTATATGTATAGATTTGTATATACCTATGTATATACAAATATATACTACTAATCGAATGTAATTACCGGCGTTGCTCGATAAGTTGGTTAAGTCATACCACGTAAAATAACATAAATTAATATAAGTACTGTAAATTACATACTTTACAACATTTGCTTTTATTAATTTTCTTGTTATAATGGGTAGCAAAAGGAACTGCATTTGCAGTGCTCTTTATGAAGATTTCTTCGTAATCGGTTTTAGCAGAATTCAATCAGCTCTTGCAACATCATACCGTATTTTAAAACCATTGAAGTAAAATAATCCACTAGATTAATTTTCAAAACTGAATTGAACTAGGTAAGTCCACATTGACATATAGCGAAGAGGCGTGCGATGAGAGTATACGACGAAAGACGGCGGGAAATTCCAACGCAGGACTATCAGTAGCGCCACAGCGTTCTTCCTTTCAAGCGTGTCTGGAAATGAGCTTTTCTCAAATGTAATGTTTAAAAAAGGCCTTTTTAGCAGTGGTCGTCTTTCGTCGTCGTTTCGTTGGCCGTCGTTATTTGGCCTTACGTCTAAGAATGATAGAATTCAAATATATTAATATTTTTTAATAGAGAGTTTAACACGTTTTATTGTTATATGCGAAAGATAGAGTCGATATTTTCGTATCACGAATAACACAAATATTGTAAAGAGATCTTTAATTTATATCTATGGCATTGAGATTAAATTCCTTGAAAATCCTACAGTCCGAGACATATAGACGTTTATAATGGTTGCCTTTGATGAAATTTAATCCTTTTCAACGTCTTCGGTACGAAATCAAATTGGTTTCCGCTCGAATTCCACTTATTAAAGGGGCTTATATTTTTATGGTACGTACAACATAAACACAATCATGATTAATCGGATCTGGACAAATGGGAGTCATTTGGACGAACGATCGGAGACCGTGAATGTCCCGGTGCCTATCTAAAGTATCAAGATAATAGGTGCAGGGGCTAAAGTCCACCCCGGGAGCGGTCGCCCACGGTCACTAAGGAATAATGTAAGTGTCCGAGGCGACATTTGCACCGAACTGCCGACGACCTCCGCCTCTTACTTATGCGGTTTTTAATATTTTTATTGTAATGGCCACGGACACTTCTGTACAATAATGGCATAGACTCTCCTCGATATTATATATTTTTTATTACGACTATATCTAACATATAAGTAAGTGCTGTTCAGTAACTCTCATGTAATAAACTGTTTCAATATTTTTATTAAAAACAATAATATCAAAAGTAAATATTAAAAGTATGAAAAAGATTGTTGGTATGGAAAGATTACAAATAAAATAAAATGCTGTGTTAAACCTCAAAAGATTCTTTTTACGTGTACCACTACCATGTTTCAAGTTTAATAGGTTTGGTCCCTAATTATTATAACGAATATTTCAGTACACCAATTTTGATGTCTCCACAGTGTTCCTTAAGCTCGTACATCGTGAGGTGTAGGTTGTATAAGAACGTGTAAAAAACAGCTGTGCGACCCCCGCGACACCCTCGCGGTCAGGTTATTGTTGGCGACGGTGACCGCACTAAAACTGCCCATAAAACACCCAACATCTCGCCACACCGTACGTACCATACCGATACCTATCTACACTTATTGAAACTTTCCATTTCCGATATTAATAATTTCGAGTCTTAAATCAAGGCTGACTTCCTTAATTTCTATTTTAAATCATATTTCCTTATTTAACTTGAATTTATTGTTTTGATTGTCGTCATCAACAGCTAAATATTTTTCTAATACATGATACGTTTTTTTCTAGTACTAATGAAATTTCTTATGATAATTAAATTAAACTATTTAGACTAATCAATAAATAGAATGTAAATAGGTAAACAGCTGTCTCCTCTTTTTGAAATTAAGCTCCACACCACAACACCACCACACAACATACGTAAAGATAGCTGACAATAGTAAAAATAACTGGCAAGAAGCTCGACAAAGAGAGTGATTTTTTATTGCCAGACAATTTGATGAGAATTTAAATTCTTAGGAAGACCGCTACATTAAATAAAGATCAGGGACTGATTTAACTACTACTGAGTCATGGCTGCTTACCATCAAGTGGAGTAAAGTCATAATGGTAGGCTATTAAAAAAATAAGTTCTAATCTTGGATTAGACCGATAAATAAACTGATACATAGGAACCAAGCCCTAAATGATTTTCCAAGTAGGTATGTCGTACATACAAATATATCATTACGCCGTTTTCTAGAAATGGTAATCAGAGATGTATTATATTGTTTGCCGTGTAGTAGAGAACGAACCTATTGACATAATCGAGCAGGATTTTCAATAACTGATTTATTTCAAACCATAATTATCCTTTATCGTCTTGTACCACACAAAGAAAGCGTTGGGGTTAAATTGCTACCCGGTCACCACACGCGGATGACAAAATTGCAAAAATGAAATTTAAGATGGAACAAATGTAATAGAACAAATATTAATAAAAAGCGTCCGTTTGCACGAGTGAAGATAATATATGACCTGAAATAAAATCTGTCAGTGACCATTTATGGTGGAGTCCTGTTATTAAAATGTAGCAGAGCGTCCGAGAGCGTGAGGTTTGCAGCGAGGCACGCGGGGCGACGGACGGCGGCGCGGCGTCTCCGCGCCGGCTGCGGCCACGACACGAGCTGATTTATGTCCGGACCAGCAGTATTTTATTCGACGGGCGCCTCAACAAAACTATAAGTTTCCGTTCGGCAGGACCAGGGGAGTAGCCCAGTAAATATTGTCTCCGTTCGCTGCATCAATACAGACAGATATCTATATTTATTACGCTACTTTGTAAGATAATTTCGTAATGGATTGGGATCATTTCGATTTTATTCTCTAAATATGTTGTTGGATAGTTCGGACTAATAATAATAGATATGTGCATAGATAGATTGGATGCTTTATTTGACTAGACTTTATAATTTACTAGCTGTTGCTCGCGACTTCGTTCATTCAGACGTGTTAAAATACGTTAAAATTCAGACGTGTGCCTGTATGAGAATATAGCCTGCCTGATCTTACGGCAATCCTACATTATATCAGTGATAATCAGTATAATCCGTCTCCATGGCGAATCCTGTTTAACCACTAAACCCGCTACCACTAAAACTGACGAAACTTTACATAAACTTGCGACACCTTTTTACCACTTTTTTCACACAAGACAATGTCGCCTAATTAATTCTAGCAAAGAGGTAGAGATACATGAGTTTGGAGTTATACCCACTATTTTATTTATTTGAAAGGATTGTTTAGAAAAAATATTAATAACTGAATTTCAATAAATATTAATATTATAATCAAAAAATATTTAAGTATTATCTAGTAATTCGGCAATCCTACTAACAAAGCTATAGAAGTTTCATACAAACTTTGCCACCCTTTTTTACCTCCTTAGGGGATGAATTTTGCAAAATCCCGCCCGCAAGCACGCACGCACGCACACACACTTGTAACACTGCTGGCTGTAAATTGGTATGCCCGTAGTCACCTACGACAGCTAAGAGGAGATAGGGTGGTTTCATATTGTAGACCAGTCTTCATTGCAGTTATGTCATAGTAATAGAAAAGTTGGTAGTTACCTATACAAAAATACTGTCTACCTGAGTAGTGTAAGACATGTAGGTAGACAAATTTAATATCTTAAGTTCTTTAGCGCACTAATTTTATATATAACTAGCTGTGCCCGCGACTTCGTCCGCGTGGAATAGTGATTTGGTGGGCAGCATTTTGTGGATATATCTTTTGGTTTGTTTTGAATTATAAACATCTTCGTTTAGGTGAATAGGAAAAATCTTTACAGTAAATGCTTCTCTATATACGATATTAGACTATCGATACGATACGATATTAGACGATGGCTATACAGCCATCGAGGATCAAAGCCATACAGGCTGCTAGAATTACTTACACGTGACAAATCCACATAAAGCTGACCATGCGAAAAACAGCTAATATTTAGATCCACACTCACAACATTTAGTGTCTGACCTTAGGCTTTATTAATTGTCATCGCGAAACATAGGCTCACTGGAAACTGACCTCGTTTAAAACTAAACGGGAAATTGTTTGAAATGAGAGGAATCCGAGGAATAAAAACGCTATAAGGTTTTTTTTTATATATTAGCTTGACAAAGTGACACTACTCTGCCTGATGGTAAGCAGTCAGTGGAATCCAGAAGTGGTGGACACCATTCCAAAAGAAAAACTACTGGTATGGTGGCCTCCACTATGGCGGCTTAGTGAGATGCTTTTTCACGCCCCGCTTTAAAGACCCAGGATTAAAGTTAGATGGAAACTCATGCGCTGGCAAAGAGTTATAGGCTTTATTGAGCGACAAAGGTATGAAGTGCTCAACCGTTTGTTGCGAGACCCTTTAGATTGTACTGTGAAAGAGTAGCACTTCAGTCCCGCACGTATCGTTCTGGATAAAAAGGAAGGGGGGTCGGAGTAATTTAAAGAGCTCTTGAGAAGACTCTCCGTGGTAAAGGCGATAGAAGACGGCCATTGAGGAGGCGATGTCTCTTCGCAGCTGTAAATGCTCAAGTGGCCTTCGGGCTTCCGATGATACGGACTGCTCACAAAGGGCCCCCAAAGGCCAAAGGTACTCTCTCGAAAATGGTCGCCGGGTCCCACTAAGGGTGATTTTTTTTTTTTTTACGACTAATTTGACTCCACCCCGCCTGATGGTAAGCAGTCAGTGGAATCCAAAGGTGGTGGCCACCATACCAAAAGCCATCGTTTTAAACTGCTGGTATGGTGGCCTCCACTATAGCGGCTGGGAATGGGGTTAGGGGAGTGAGGGAAGTGAGGAAAGAGGAAAGGGGGAAATTGGGCCCCCGGCACTCTCACTCACCGAACGAAACGCAGTAGTACGAATACTACTACTCTTACGTCGATCTTCTATGAGAGGGTAGTACTTCCCCGGACGATCCGGCCCATTCATGCTGAAACCAGCTTTGATCTACTACCGTAATACTACGGTTAGGTCTAATTGGGCCCCTGTACAATGCCGCGGGTGGCCAGCGGCACCACCGTTTATACGGGTCTCCCTGGCCGGCGAATTGACCCACACCACCCACACAATGACTCCACGGATACTCAGCTGGTCCCACACATGCTGCGTGGATTGTCATCTCTGCATCAGTTGGGCCTCTGGCTCTCGCACTTACCAAACGAAACGCAATAATATGGATACTATTACTCTTACAACGATCTTCTATGAGAGGGTAGTACTTCCTTGGTCGATCCGACCCATTCATGCTGAAACCAGCGTAAATCGACTACTACTATTTCGTAATTCACTTTAATTCCACCTATTTCGTAATGAGACGTGTTAACAAACATGTTTTCATCACAAAAAATAAAAATAAATAAGTCCAGAAAAATATAAATCTAACTTTTATTTACATTTTAACTGATAAAGCATTTACATTTTAATAAAGAAATAAGACTAACCTAACTTAAAAACACACTAACCTAAGCTAAATACATACCACATGTATGACGTGATTATTTAAATTGGAATAACTCTTTTATTTATGAACCGATTGACATGAAACAAACACTAAATGTTAAATGAAGCTTACCACAATGTATCAGTGAAAACCACATTTTTAACGGATAAGCCGTTTTTGAGATTAGCGTGAACAAACGCACAGACAAACAGACAAACAGACAAAAAGACAAAAATTGTAACAATCATTGTTTTGGGTTCTATTTGCGTTTATAAAGATCCCAATAACATTTTTTCTAAAATATCTTCAATGTACAGACAGCGACCGGTTACATTTTTATTATATGTATAGATAAATATCAGTATAATCCGTCTCTAAGGCGAATCCGATTTAAATCTATTCACCCGCTACTTCTAAAACAGACGAAATTTTGCGATATTTAACGAAACTTGGCACTCCTATTTTCAAAAACTATAGAAGCTCCATACAAATTTTGTTCCCCCTTATACTCCAGGGAAATAAATTTCGCAAAATCCTGTCTTAGAGAGCACCTATTTTCAAAATTTGAAACTCCTAGCACTTGTAGTTTTTGAGATTTCGTGATGAGATGAGTGAGTGAGTGAGTGACCTTTCGTTTTAATATATGTATAGCTTTTTCCCGCGGCTTCGCTCGCATGAATATCGTTTTTCAATAGACATTTTTATATTGTTTAAATACTGTTTTGCATACTATTTCTAATCTCATCATCATCACCATTCGTACAAACCCTCTTTCACCTACCTAAAGATATCCCCCGTAAAACAACATACAATACACAAAGGCAAATTTTCACTACAATAACTTTCCCCTTCCCCTCCCTTCCCCTCCCCTCCCCTTCCTTCCCCTCCCGTCTCCCTCCCATCTCCCTCACTTTCCCTCACTTCCCACTCACTCACCACCACTTCTGACTCCTCACTTTCCCTCACTTCCCTCACTTTCCCTTACGTCCCCTTCACTTGCCCTTCACTTGCCCCTCACTTGCCCTTCACTGCCTCCTCACACCCCCTAAGTTCCCTCTTCCTTTTTTATTTTCACACAACGCCATCTAGACCCAAAGTAAGCATATTATAATTATGCTTGTATTGTGGGTTCTAGAATACGGATAAACATACTTAAATACTTTTATTTTTGTAAATAGATACATATTATACATAACGGGTGGCGCAAAAGTAAAGACCCTATTTGGTTCAGCTATAACATTTTTTCTAAATTAGAAAACTAGATTTAGATTTTTTTAAATGTATATTTGTGCCATTAAATTTCGTACCATTAGGATTTAAAGATGATGTCTTTTAAATGGTGACCTCCAGAGTTGATACACATTTGAGCCCTATTTATGACATTTTGCATAACTTGCCGTAACACTTCCTGCGATATGTTCGTTATTTCTTGACGAATGTTTTCTTTTAGAGCTGCGAGAGTCTGTGGCTTGTTCACATACACCCGAGATTTCAAAAAACCCCAAAGAAAGAAGTCTGGACTGGTCAGATCGGGTGATCTTGCAGGCCAAGGCAAATCGCCAAAACGAGAGATAACTCGGCCTGGAAAAGCGTCCCTCACTAAGTCCATAGTGTCGCGCGCTGTGTGTGCCGTAGCGCCGTCTTGTTGAAACCAGATGTGCTCCAGCCCCAATTCGTCCAAACTGGGTATCAAAAACTCACGTAACATGGTTCTGTAGCGTTCTCCAGTGACAGTAATCGCATTGCCTCCAGCGTCTTCGAAAAAATAGGGTCCGATCACTCTGTCAACACAGATGCCACACCATACAGTAACTTTTAGTGGGTGTAGAGGTGTTTCTTGAATAATGCGCGGATTATCAGTGCCCCAGAACCGAGTATTCTGCTTATTGACATGCCCTGAGAGATGGAAATGCGCTTCGTCACTCATAACCAATTTTGAAGGAAAATCATCCTCTTCAAGGTTGAGGTTTATGACGCGCTGGCAGTAATCTAGACGAGCTCGGTGGTCAGCAGGCAGCAGCTGATGAGTCATTTGAGTTTTATACGGGAACATCTTTAAGTCTTTCACCAAAATACGCTGCAGGGTCCGTCTGGAAATGCCCAATTGCGTGGCACGTCGCCTCGTTGATGTTTCTGGACACTCTTCCACATCTTCGCGCACAGCATCGATATTTTCAGCTGAACGGCCTGTTCTTGGTCTCCCAGACTTAGGTCTATCCAATGTTGAGCCAGTTGCTTCAAGGCGTGTGGCAAAGCGTCGAATTGTGCGACCAATCGGTGCCGGACGGTGGGGAAATCGTCGACGAAATTCACGTTGTGTTCTTATCACTGATGAATTATTCCGTAAGAACATTGACACAATTATTCCACGTTCTTGGGGAGTAAAACGGTCCATGTTTATTTTCAGTGTATTTTACATTTGTTCTCTACACAATTTTCAACAACAGAATGACAGAAAATGTCATATATATAAAAAAAAAAGTATTTTCTTTAGTGCCAGTACTTTTGCGCCACCCAGTATAAACACCCAGACCAATGCAAATAGACATGTTCATGCTACAAATATTTGCACTGAGCGGGAATCGAACCCGCGACCTCACAGTCCATACACAGTACCACCGAAATACAGAGGCAGCCGATTTCCCCCTGACTTTCCCCTCCCTTTCCCCTGACTTCTCCCTAACTACCCCCGCACTTTCCTCTCACTTCTCCCTTCCTTTCCTCGTCCTCCCCCTCCCTTCCCCCTCCCTCCAAACTTCAAGTCGCCAACTTCAAAAGCAAAGATCTATCCATACAATATTTCATCCCTTATTTCACTCCTATAAATCCACCCCAATAAAAAAAAATATGAGCGTATTTTATATTTAAATAAAAGTATTCCAAAACAAAATTTCAAAGCTGTAACTTAAAAAATGAAGACGTTTCATACAATCGATTTCATCCTTTTTCATACACTTAAGGGTTGAATTTTTAATAACCCTTTCTTTGTACACTTCTAGACATTAAGACAAACACACCCTCCAAATTTCAAGTCGCTACGACCAGCGGTTTACGCTTTACGTTGTCTGTTAGTCAGTCAGTCAGGACAAAGCCTTTTATAATATGTATGGATGTATGGATTAGACGTATAGCCATCAGGGATCAAAGCATACAGGCTGCTAGTAATGCTAACACGTGATAGAGCCACATAAAGCTGACCGAAAAACAGCTAATACTTAGATCCACACCCACAACTTTTAGTGTCTTACCTTTACTTTAATTACTTAATTAATTAATTACTTTAATTAGTCATCGCAAAACATAGGCTCACTGGAAACTGGACTCGATAAAACTAAATGAAAGACTGTTTAGAATGACAGGAATCCGAAGAATAAAAACACTATCAGCTATTCCGCAACCTGTTAAAATATCTGCTTCTATAAGATTTCGTAGTAAATTAACGAATGTTCGATGTGATTCTTTAAATTGGCATAACTTTTTTATTTATGAACCGATTGACATGAAACAAACACTAAATGTTAAGTGAAGCTTACCACAATATATTAGTGAAAACCATATTTAAATCGGATAAGCCGCTTCTGAGATTAGCGTGCACAAACGCACAGACAAACAGACAAACAGACAAACAGACAAACAGACATACAGACAAACAGACAAACAGACAAAAATTTTAAAAATCAGTGTTTTGGGTTCTATTTGCGTTGATATAGGCCCCAATAGTATTTTTTCTCATATATCTTTTACATATATATATTTCTCCATGTACAGACAGCGATCGGTTACATTTTTATTATATGTATAGATTATGCTTCTTATTCGTAGACTATGCAAACTTTGAGTAGGCGAATAAAACTTCTCTCTAACACTAATTCTCTAGTAGAAGAATAAGTACTACGATTTCCTTGAGTCTAAGAAAATACCGTACATACGCATGCGTCTCACGCAAGGCTTGAGCTAAAAAGCTGTGGTTCTACGTTTTGAAACATTTGTGTTCTAAACAAAGGATTAAAATAAATGTGATCTGTGATCAAATAACAAGCACCTTCCGTAAAAATAAGAGATGGCAAGGTGATTTACTTAACCCGTCGTATGCTTAGATGCAGATCTGCACGAGACACAATGTTATTTCTATTGTGTCTGATATTGTAGCATACGAGTGGATAAGGAACAACTTCATTTGGCTCTATCTTTCAAATGTCATTAAAAAACTTTGAATTTAGCTAGCTTACCTATATGGCAACAAGATTACATAGGTAGAAATCACTGACACTCCTAATGTTATTTTGATCGCATATTAACTATATTAAATAGCTGCCCTATGTTTATTTGCCTATTTTGTTGTAAGTATATTTACAATCACCTGCTACTAATGCACTGTATAATAAATTTTCGATCACGAGATTTGCATTTTATGCAGACTTGCTCGCATCGTAACTGAGTGTCAAACTGTCAAAGATGACAGTAGCAGCAAACGAAAGCAATTTATCCGTCACTGCGCGACACCGGGATGTCTGCGGGCAAAGTACCCTTATGGAATATTCCCACACTACACAGCGCGTACAAAACTATTTTATTTCTAACTATCAACGGGTATTCAATTACCTAGCGGCGCGGCATATCTACATAAATTAAATATTTTATTTCTAGTTATAAAATTATACTCTGATAAAAGAATAACAGCAAACTGTGCCCTGAGGCCCTAGACAAGTGTCAAAGTTTTCTATTCTATTCGTAGAATATGATGAGATGAGATTGACATAAGCGTTGGCGTTAGCATACGTCAAACCAATACTTTTTTAATCTATTCTATGAATAGAATAGAAATCTATGACACTTGTCTAGAGCCTCTGGTGTTTCTTCTAAGACTATTATCAGTTACTTATAGGTACTATTGGGGAAACAGTTAGCTCATCAGTCAAATCATAAGGTTCGTCGTGTTCGGTGCGTTTTACCTTTTGAATCATACAAATATATTATACCTAGGTATAAAGATAGGCTCACGACCGGTCAAGGTGGCGAAAATTGGGAGAGGCCTATGTCCAGCAGTGGACGTCTTTCGGCTGATATGATGATAATGATGATATAATTAATAAGCATAGTTAATTAGATATGTATAGACCTAGGCTTTAAAAACGTACACTTACTCACGTGTACACAATACTACATTGGTACCTATATAATGTGATTGTTATTCGAAGTTAACGTCCTAACTATCAGTATTATATGGAGTGATGTAGCGCCTGGGGCCAGGGCGAGTCCTCGTGCTAATGAGTCGTCAACGTCACGGGAGCAGTCCCGCCCTACGCAGCAATGATCTACTTCGCTATAACACTGATTGACGGACCGATCTTCATTCCATTAATTTATCTAATTTCACATTTAAATTGTACTTACTTTTTGTAGATAAAAAAGTTGTTAAATAGTATTGAAAGGTTTCGTTTATAATAGTTCAAACCTATGAATATTATTATTAGAAAATGTAGCACAAGCGATAACAAAGATCTATCTATCTTTACGTATTTAACTTTATGGGAACATGTAATTACATATAACTTATAAGACTAAAAGAAACAAACAAACCATTACGGATACAATGAATAGAATATTGCATAGAAGCGCTGAAGCCAGTTTATTGTAACATTAGTCTGTAGCCGGTCAATGAATAAAGCTAAGTCCAATTACGTGATTGGATTAGCCACCCGTCGCGTTGGCTCAGCGCCTGACAGTTCCGTCACCTATGTACTTACGACAGACGAGTATTAATTTATCTAACTACGTATTGTATACTATACAATGTGACTATACGCTCATCAAACACGTACCATCCGTAGAACTAAAAATCTCCACATAGAAAGACAGCTCTGTAGAATTTTAGCTTTATGCAAATAAGTGCAAAATGAAAATTAGCAAACTGACATTTAACTTAATATACGCCGTTTTTCCACTGGGAGTGTAACATAATGTCCGCTGCTTTTACTTGTCGACGACAGCGTACCTATATCAATATTGAAAAATACACGTGATTTACCAAGATATCGTATCATGTAGAAAGATGAAATTAAATTCACGTGTTCACGAATGCTTCTTCTTTGAACCATCTTTCTGCTAAACAATATAAGTAGATAGGGATTCGTTAAAGTGTGTGAACACAGCCCTTATGTTTTTCCACTTCACACATCACACATTCATTCAAAAATCAGTGGATGCCTTGCAATTGACATTAGTTAGTGTTGATTCTCAGAGTAGGTACTGCTACACGTCACGTCCCACTAAGAACATATTAGAAATCACATATGACTAGAGTGTAGGACAAAATTCTATTAAAATAACCTCCAGCAACCAATAAATAAGAGTCCCAAAATGATATACATATTTGTAAGACGTACAAATTTAATACGATTTTAATGGAAATCGAACCCACGACACTAAGCGTAACATAAGTATATACCTATATATAATCTATATATATTATAAGTAAATGTGTATTAAGTATATATTTATTTACATATATTACCTATATCAGGCAATAATCTTTTGTTGTTAACTTGCACCTACTTCGTTTATCTCTGCATCACCCAAAGGTTGGCTGGTAGAAAATGCCTTTGGCATTATGCCCACCCATGTACGATTCGTGCATAAAGTTAATAAATAAATAAATAAGTGGTTGGGTTTCCTGTACTACTCAATTTTCAAGTGTTTGTAAAACAGCCTGCAACACAGTGATAGTGACCTTCTGTGGTAGTCGTGTACTATCCGGTGTAGATAATGTATCAACCATCCTTTTCCATGATTGTCGTAAGAGACAACTCACAGAATTAAGGTGACGGGCAGCAGCGTTGCTTGCTTAGTAAATATCACTAACGAGCGTGGTGACTATGAGATTTATATTATCTAGCACTAAATATCTTTAGCTAATATATTATAAAAATCGTGTAGAGACATAGAATTTACTGGACACTTAAATAAAATAAGATAACGATTCAGTAGTATCGATTTAGGAATTCTCAAATAATTTAAAAATAATTATTGTTTACGTAACTAAGTAATAACTAATGAATAAATCACCAAAACGACAGAGGTGAATGCCCTCGAGACACAATTACCTAAATAACAAATAAATATTTTGCAAATACGCAAAAAAGCATTGCAGTTTAATGCTGCTGACTCTATATTTTATAATACCTAAGTATTGCAAAAATATAAACATACTTTATGTAGTTAGTAAGATAATAAATAATAATAAATATAAAAATTAATAAGATCTACTTACCTACAGAAATAAGTATTAAACTTTAATAGTAAATAAATAAGTCATCTCGCATACGGCGTTTTGAAAACACAAAGTTTATAGCGGTGTAATGCAAAGTCTCTGATACTAACTTATCTCAGTCTGATTTTATTATTATTTATTATTATTCTTAGTCTGAGAGCCTAGTGCGAGTTGTTTTTACGTCATCACGATCGAAACGTTTACCGCGTTAGAGCTTGGAGCGGGCTACTCGGAGCACCAAACGTTATAAACAAACTCGCACTCTGCACCCTGAATGATAGACATTGAACGTTTTTTTGGCTGTCAAAGAAGAGCATATTGCTCGAATATGTAGATCCATCCTAACTTTTAATAAAATGTAAGACAGATGAATATAAGGTATAATATGACGTTTCTAAAATACCTACCTAAAGACTGATTATAATCATAATAAACAGGCAGGATGAAATTTGCTAAAAAATAATTTCATGTCGGAATCAATTACAAGTCACGAAATAGTAATAGTATTGAAAAGATGTATAGCAGTTGTCACAATTAAATCAGATAAATAATATTGGGTGACAATAATCTGATCGTTAGTAAATACTCATAGTTTTGATCGCTCCGGCTCCACCGAGGGTCATTAGAGCTCAATTGTTTTGCGTTTTGTACGCCGTCGCCGACATTTTGCCCAATGAAGCTTGGCGCTATTACCGCTCGGAGGTGTGCCCTCTGCCCTGGGCCTGACCGCACGTTGATTGAACACTTGTTTCGCGATCATTAATCACTCAGCCACGTCGATTTGTTCCACGTATGCTATTCTGTAATATAGGTGCGAAAAGTAAATTCTAAAATTTCTGTCAATATAGGTATACCAATCTACCTCAATGATATTCACGTCTGTACCAATACCTACATTTTATACAAATCTATTTTACATTTTTAACCGACTTCAAAAATAGGAGGCGGTTTCTCAATTCGACCTTATATAAAGGTATATATATTTTTTTTATTTTTATTTATGTACGCGGATAACTTCGTCGTTTATGAACCGATTTCGATGATGATTTTTGTTGGAAAGTAGATATCCCAAGCGTGGTACCATGATAAGGAAACCAGGATTTGATGATAGCATCCTAGGGAAATCAAGGAGAACTTTCGAAAATCGTACTGGCGACTAGTGCATTTGTTATTTTTTTCAATAAGTTATTTTAAGGCACTACTATTTAGTTAAGGTTTGGAGTTGATCTGATGATGGAGCCGAAAAGCAGTCGAGGGAACTCGACTCGACAACTATTTACAGCAATTACTTGGTGTTTAAACTTAATTCATTTGTAATTATGAGAACTTTGCACCCTTAAGGGTTTTAAGTGCCTTTACAGGTGACCATAGACAGTCGAGGGAATTCCTTAACAGCATTCATGTCGGGCTTACTTCATACGGTCACTGAAAATCGTAAAATAAAATAATTTTGATTTAGTTAATCAGAAATAAATAAATAAGTATTTTATAATTTTGAAGTTGGTGCCAAGTACAAGATAACTAGGTATAGGTACCTATACGTATTATTTCTGATAATACCTATAGGTACCTACCTATTAATCTTAATTTGCTATTGTAGTAAGGTTTTTATAGTATTTACTTGTAAACATTATGTAGGTAATGTACAATCAGGTAAGATAAAGTTCCGAAGGTACAGAACTTACAGTTTTCTTACACTGATATAATGATAAGTCGTGAATGGTACATGTAGCGCTTATTTTACTGTATAAGCGCTTTGGTTTTGACAAACAAAATCACTGATAGTGATTACCATACGTAGATACCTACACGGGTAATTATTGCATTTTTTGTTGTAGGTACGTGCACTTGGCATCAACAACAATCCATTAAAGTATTTATCTTTCTGATCTGCAGCCATACAATATCATCTATGCATATCTGCGACATTAAAAGCACTTGCCGCGATTGCTTTATGGCTGTAAGATGCAACAGCTAAAGCCTGGCTCTTGAACCAGTCCGTAACAAATCACTGATAAATACATAAAAAAAAAGAAGTATACAAGTCGCTTTGCGCTAACCATGTTAAATGAAAACAGTATCATTAGCTGCCCACCAAATAAGGTGCATCATAATATTACAACATGCACCGGATACGTATTGATAAAGCATGATTACAATTGCATTTCAAGACGGATTCAAAGGAGAGATTCCAATGGTGTCAATGTTATGAAATGTTCACCTTGAGCCTCTGCCATACGATCTGCCGACACATTGTTTTTAAGAACCTGACACCGCCCGCCGAGCTTATTCACACACTGTGATGAGATGATACTTATTTAGTTAGAATAAATTAATCAAAGAATACCTATTTATTTATTACGCAATTCTTTAGATAATACAGATACATTTACCTATGTACCTACAACTTATACCACATATTACTAAGAACAATTATTTAAGTTTAGGTAACTTTAATCACTGATATGATAATTTATTTATTATTTATTTATTTATATGCACACACAAAACTTATAAAGATAGTACATAAAATAACAAGAGCACAAAGGTACTGCTTATTTCATCAGAAATTTCTTCCAGCAGACCTGCGACAGGAAAATTGATAAGAAACATAGACACAGTGTGTAGATACATTAAATAAAGATAACTAAACTAAAACAAAAACCGCAAAATTAAAATTAAATATAAATACACATATATTTAAACAATATATTAAATGAACGTACTTAAATAATATATATATATATATATACATACATGCATAAATATAAATGAAGATAATCACTGTAGTGTTAAAAGGTAATGTTCTTTAACCCGTTTTTTAAAGATAGAGATGGTGTTGGAATCTCGTATGTTAGGCGGAAGAAGATAATATTATTTTAGCTTAACTTACCTAATTAATTTTTAGCAAATACGACCCTAAAGTTCGATGGCTGCTAGTATTAATTAGAGGCTCCTATATTTATTGTTAAAGCCGTACAAATATTAGTGATAAGCTGTACCTACCGGTATATAATGAAGGTACATTCACAACAAGTATAATTATATTTATTACATTTTTCCTTTTGGTACCTACAGATAAGCGTTTTAGTAGGTACCTACTACTAAGCAACATTAGGTGTAGTTTATTATATTTATTTTATTTTTAACACGAATTTTGAATTTTGAATATAATAAAACAAAAATTATTTAACAAATTGCTGCGTGGACTACAATTATTTTATTAGAACGTAGCAATTCCATTTCACCCTTTTCGAAAGAAGTTTATTTTTAAATGCTTTAACACGTATTTCCTTAATTATTGGTTAAGGACCCGTAGTCCTGCTGTTAAGATCACGGGCGCTTAACCTAATTATTTTGAAGAACATTAATACCAAACGTTGTAATCCAATACCACCTCTTCACATATTGATTTTCAAAAAAATATGAATTAGGAATTGACCAAGTTTCAAATAAATCTGACAGCAAACAAAAAAGTTTCATACAATCGTTGAATCATTTATCACCTCCTTAAGGATTGAGTTTTCAAAAATCTTTTCTTATCACGCGCTTACAGTCCTATTAATATTATAAATGCAAAAGTTTGTGTGTATGTATATGTGTGTTTGTTACCACTCAGAGCCTATACGGTTGAACCGATTTTGTATGTAGATAGATTCGGTGCCGGAAACGGACATAGGCTACTTTTTCTCCCGAAAATTGGTCTGGTTTCCGAAAGAGACAAACATATTTTAGGCACGGGCGAAGCCGTGGGGCGCAGCTAGTATGAAATAAAAGTATACTCCAAATTTCAGCTTTCTAGATCTAGGGGTTTTGGCTGTACGTTGATAGATCAGTCAGGACAAGTAATTGTATTTAGATAGAAGACTAGCTGAGCCCCACGGATTCGCCCACGCCTAAAATGTGTTTTGTCTCACTCGGGAAGACAAAGTGAAGTAAACAAAGTAAGCCCTCCTCTAAAAAGCAGCCTATGTCCGTCTTCGGCACCCAATCTATCCACATACCAAATTTTATCAAAATCGGTTCAGCTGTTTAGGCGATAAGTGCTAACAAACATAATATATGTATACACACAAACTTTCGTATTTATGTTATTAATAAAAAAAAATGTTGAATAATACATTTAAAAAAAGCTGTGAATTTTAGAACATTAATTTAAAATTTTGGACCAAGTAAAACAAAATTTATTTAACATATTGAAATAAATTTATTTAAATATTCTTCACATGCTGATTTTTACGTACAATAAAGTAGTTTTAAATAATTATTGTGTTTGTTGCGTTGCTTTCAGCTACCTAATCAACAACACTTTTTAGTTTTCATTGTCGAAAACCTTATACACGTCGAAATTGTTACCTTGAACTTAGAATAAATCAATAGAGCAATGGATGTAATTGTCAAAAAGGCATCTGTGATATTCACTATTTATTTATGGGTGAAACAACTTAGTCTGTAAGTAAATGCACGCTTTACCAGGACGTCCGCCAGCCACGGATGATAGACGAAGAGCGAGAGCGAGACGTCACAGATAATCTATGTGCACTACATTTATTGTATACATCACAGCATCAATAATAGACACTTTATGCGCAAATTTGTAGTATTATTGCAATTTCATTAAATTAGGTAGTGATTGTTTCAATACAATACATATTGAAAATTTAAGGACCTGTGTTTTTTCTACATTTCTGTTGTATTTAATGTAGGACTTTGCAATTGGTTTTATTTTATTTACAATTAAAAACTTAAATTTATTGCATCAGCGATGGACATTTAAGATAAAAAACAGTGTTTTTAAGACGGTGTGTTTTCATCCTAATTTCATCATTTCAATAACTCATCAATTTCATAACCCAAGCACAAAATATTCTGATATCAATAAAGCTATAACAAATTGAAACACAAACTTCTACCTATCTTACTAATAATTTTCGTATAACAACAGCCGCAAATATATTTTTTCAATACCAAGAGCACCTTGTACGTCCCGCCAAATTAAATTCAAATAATGAATTTAACAAAAACGTCAAACATTAATAGCTCGATGACTTGTGTTTAAGGTCAAATATTGCTAACATATAAAAACTCATTAATGCTCTTAATCTACAAGACATGTCCATCACTGTGCTCATATATATCTATTACCTACTGGTGCAATTACCAGTAGATTCTAATACGAAAGAAGACGGTATTATATTAATATGATACTATTACTAATAATAAACGTTATGTCGTGTTACACTTACGTAAATAATCAAAACAATTATTACTAAGTATAATGTATTTATCTAAGTACTTACTAAAAAAATCTGTGCATAAGATATAGTAGCGATATATAGAGTAAGCAAACATCAAGATTTCTTATTTCTCTATTTCTATTTTAATTAAAAAATGTTCTGCCATCTATAACTTTCGTCGCTAGTCATACCAGTATGTCGAAATTCCTAGAAAAAATCTGTAAATTTTGTTTAATAAGCAAATCAATGACCGATTGATAGTTGCTTCATATACCTACAAGAGAAGTGGACGCCATTAACACTACACTTACACAATACGGCCAGGGCCGCACTGCCGGAAGGCAACAGGCAAAATTGTCACGTCAAGCAAATTTACAATGACCGAAGAATCAGACAATATCTGTTAGTACTCCAATTTAAGAAGGCTGCACGTGTAAAGACAGTGGTATTTATTAATTTATGTACCTAATTATTATACAAGTTCTTTGTAGAGCAGTGCTAGAGCACGTGTGCTTCTCGTGCTTGACCGTGTAAGCACGACAAATACACGTGCTAGCACCCCTGTAAAGTAGTATGAGTTTTTCTGTCCAAAATTAAGTGTCTACCGATTGGTAAGTACTTATAATTACAGTTGAAACATGTCTACTGTAATTATAAGTACTTACCAATTATACACTTTGACTGATAGTGAGCCACTCTCATTCCATCATCAAGAAGTATTTTATGTTTTTGATCGTAGACTATTTTTATAAGTCTAAAAACTTCCACACAAACAAATAAGGTTATTGTTTATATTATTCCGATAAGTCACAGTTCTTAGAATACAAACCCGCGTACTTACTAGTAGTAACAGGATGTCGCTTGCAATTTGATCCCGTCGTGGCTGCCCACATGTAAATACCTATGTTACATTGTTTCACATAGATATTTGATGCTATGTTTTCTATAATATTTATTTATATCGCTCAATTGATTTCAGTACGACATAATTATCTTACAATATTTTTTGTCGAACTACATAAAAAATTACCATCTTTCTGTTGCTTCCTACAGTTACGTCTTGCACAAGTTTGTACAAAGATTTTATTTAAGAACTAGCTGCGCCTTGCAGCTTGTTCTTAAATAAAGATGAGATTTGTCTTCCTCGGGAACCAGACCGATTTTCGGGATAAAAAGTAGCCTATGTCCGTCTCCGACACCGAATCACACACACACACATAAAGAAAAAGATTGATTTTTGTATGTTTGTTTGTTAAAAGAAGTTAAAAGACGCGGTTTTACTCGCGTAAAGCTAGTCTTGATAAAGCAAAGTCGCTGTTCTCTTCGGTCTGTCAACGCGATCTTCACACAGTTTTCACTATCGTTCAGCAGACGCACATTATTAAAGCTGTAAAAGTTGAACGATAATAATTATACTTAATATTTTACATGCATCCTGCACAATACCATGGATAAATAAATCGGCCTGGTTAGTGTTGTATTACCTATTACTCTTTTCAGTCTGTAGATCTTAGACCATTCGAAATGTTTAGGTACTTAGATAGAACCACATGAGCTTAAAGTATAAACTTGGACACCTATGATGGTTTGGTGAGTCGGTACTGTCACAGTATTATAATGCACCGTACTGTCAAGATGTTGTTTTAAAGTTAAGAGGAGGTTATTAATAGTCTGGTAATTCCCCTAGTCTTAAAAGAACAAAAGCGGTCAAGATCGAATCATATTTCTAAACACATAGAATCTCTTAACTATGTGCGATATCTAGTATTGTTAATATGAGTCCCGAAATAATATAACTATCAACCATTAAAATAACGACCATTTGACATAGCTACACTAGATCAACATCTTCTTCGAATCACATTTCTTCTTGTATTACTACCTTGATCATACCATATTTTAAAAGAATAACCAATATCATTGAATTAGATTTTTTACAGCCCAGTTCGCTTACAACAACTTACAGTGTTATTTTATTTTGCCATGTAGGTACTTACCTACTTATAGGTAAACACTAAACCATCTGATATGGATTTGCTCGACTATTACGACATGAGTTTTTTCAAACGAGGTTTAAAAAGAACAATGATTTTACCATAGGCTTCTTTTTCACTGAGCCTCAGCCGAGGCGGTTACCACTTATTTTTTACAAAATCCTCTTAATTTGTCTACTTGGAAAACGATTGGAACATTTGTGCAGATTTGCATAGAGTGACGCGTTGCAAGTGCTCGACGTGATCTCAGTATGGCTGTTGGTAGTACTTGGTGTATGGAAGCAGGTGTGCGTCAAGCGTGCTGTGCCGGTTCGTTTGACGACAATCGTGTTTGCGGCGGAGCCCCGCGGCGCCGGCGGCGTGACGCAGCGTGCCGATCAACTTGCACTTGTTATGGAAGCACAATATTTTATAATTTGGAAAGTACCAAAATTTTTTAGTGCTACTAAAATCTTTTCACACTTCTCCTTTAGGTCTACAATAGTTACAAATGTTTTAGGTAAACAGTATGGTAGCCATTGGACACTAAAGTTTGGCAACCAATGATGGCTCGTGATTGGTTAAAGGTGAATTATTAGTTGTGAGGTTTAAGTACCTATGAACCGTAAGGCGGTTAAAATAACGGTGATATAAAAAACCATGTGTAGATATTTTTAAATTATTGATAAATAATAAATAGAATTTACATTTGTATAGCAAGGCTATCATACCAGAGTAAAACTATAAAACCTATCTATGGACCAATATCGATATAGGAGACCTCTCGTTTTTGTAGCTCTTATTTTGTAAAAATGCATATTTTGACATACGAACTAGGGTTTAGTTAGTTAAACCTAAAACTCTACCTAGTTAGTAGATAACTAAGAGAGTGGTTAATCTGACGCAGTTTTCTTTTAGGTGACAGACCTAACTTTAATAGAATTTAATACTGAAATATAAACTTTTAAAATTATATTGAATATATCAATCAAATGTAAAAATCGACTTAAAAAGTTAGAAATATTTTTTCAGAAGAGTCACGCAATAAAAATTCACTTTCATAAGATGAAATGATCGATTCTGTCGGTATGAAAGCATATTCCACACTATTGAGCTTGATGGCTGAGCAGTGTCTTTAATGCGGCTCCCGTGACGCGTTAAACAAGAGACGAAAGAGAGCAGGGCGCCGCCGCCGCCGCGCGCCGTCGCTCAGCTGAAGGGCGGCATAATTCACTTAAATCATGCTTAAATCACGTACGCATTCAAAAGAGCTTCACTTGCGGTATTCCCGCGACACCTTTACTTTATACCTATTTTAATAGATAAGGCCGTCAAGTATTATAAAAAGTATATTAATTCGTATTGCCGAAATATTAACTTATTAATTTGGTAAGTATTTCTAATTTTGAGACTAACTTATTCTCAACCAATCCAAAGTTACACCAAATTGCCACACTAGTGTAAATATGATTCATTTTATTTATTCGTAGTCACACCAGTATGACTATAGTAATTTTTTGACTATACAATTTTTAACCTAGAAAGACCGGTCGTAGTCTCTACCAGTTACTCTTAACACTCTTGATGCTGTACTTAAATGACTTAATGAAGTTTATTACTCACGTCCTAACAAAACATTTTTATATATATAATAAGTAATTTAACAATTTTTATCTTGCCAGTAGGTCTCAATATTGACAAAGAAATGAAAAGAACGAGGGCATGATCCAAAAATCCCGCAAATAAAATTCCAATTACAGAGAAAGAAATGACATATTTGGTTTGCTCAAATCCTTAAAACGTCATCCAGATATCCATTACATGTCTATTAAATCTTACGACATATATTTGTGGGGCTCAGTCAGCAGAGCTCCCCTCGCAAACACGGCGCCGATTACAGGCTCGGCCGACCGGAGTAAACGAATATAAAACACATGCGGGAAGACGAATGCAAAATGTACTCGTCAAGGTTTTGCATAGGTAAACACAAGAACCTTCCCCTTTTGCGAATAGTGAACTGATTCTCTTTAAATATTGTAATCTGCTTTAAAATATTACAAAATAATAAACACTAATAGACTGCCTGCTATTCCTAACTTTACACTAAAAATGACGCTAAGAGACTACTCCTATATGAACAGGTATTCATCCCAATCGTGTAGTATGAGGTAAAATTGATGATGTTCAACATTTGCTAATGTAATCTGAAAAGAACCAAATAGACAGAGGGCATCTTTGCTAACCAACCTCAAAATTAATATTTTATGATATAGACGCTTTCATAGATATATTGGCAGAACCTGGTTCCAAAAAAGCCAACCTAATATATAAAATTGTAGCGGCGGCAGCGATGACCTCTCGTTCCTAAAATATTGTACTTGTCGATTGTATGTCATTCCGTGTACTGTTATTTTTAAATATTATTATTGTTGTTGTAATATTAGGTTACGATGAGGCTGACATACCTTTAGGGTAAAAGCCTTTAACCAAAGATAATAAAAAAATATTGATAGGTAGGTATAATTTGACGGACCTTCTTGAGCTTTATTATATAAAATATGCTTTATCTGTCTAATTCTGTAACTATTACAGGTAGTAAGTAATATAGATAGTAATATATACATAGAGTTATCTGAAACTCAAGAGTGAACTGCAGCTGTGATTTATACATAACTAAAACAATATCAAGTTGAATACAAAAGCACAACGTAGACTGAAATGTACTATTTGTCATCCACCTGCGACGTCTTTTCAGACAACTTTCTAATCTTATGAGAATACTGTATCATATTTTAGTTAAAAGAAGCTGTAGCTATCGAATTACTTATTAACATCCGGTTCATTACTCCTATCATCATATTGACACAATTACTTGCACGCTCGCAGCTTAGCGACGTGAAAGTCTGCGCACTCAGCAGTCTGCTACTTATTTATGTCTAGCAGGTCATTTCCATGAACCCATTGCAGTTGATAAGATTATAGAGCAAGCGAAGCAGCTCATACGTTAGCTAAGTATGCATAGATATGCATATCTATGTAAACAAAGACTTTCACTGAATGAACAATATCAACAAATAGAGCTTATATGTCTTTCAGATTAGAGGGTAACTTGTGGTTTGTTTATCAACATCAGCTTAAAATAAAAATTTCGTATATGTCTTCAGTACGTAAAGATTGGTGACGTTGCATAATTTAATTTGCGATGAGCCAATAGATTTTGTACTAGAGCATTTAATAAAATCTCTGTTATTAACATTCATGAATTGAATATTTCATTTCAAAATTTTCAAATGAAAAGAATGATCCATAATTTGTTATTGATTACGGGTTAGGCGAGCCAACAGCCTACTTGATAGTAAGTGAGAACCAACACTCATCTTTCGCAATGTCAGTGGCTCTGCTAAGCGTTTGCCTACCATGAATTTACAACCTCCGTAAGCTAGGCTTCGTAGGTTACAGCTTCAAAAGTTTCTTTAACTTTACTTCTAGTGCAATAATATAGTAACAATTAATTATATTAGCCTCAAAAAGAACCATGATTTACACCTTAGCTCTGATTACAAGCTGAGAAGCTTTTAACATAGAATTATGTATGACCAATTGTTACCTTTCATAAGTCATATCATACAATTAGTAGGTACTATAGATATTATTATGACATATCAACTAGTAATGATACAAGCTGATAAGTATTAGAGACTCGACAAATTTAAATCGTGCTGGTAGTGGCAACATGTCTAGCGACGTGACACATAATCGTGGTGATGTCAACAACACCACGTGGAGTTCAACCAACGAAAACCTGACCTACAAAGCTAATTTGAAGGACATCGAGAAAAGGAGAGTGACCTGACGTAGCAGCGTCTAAAGTGATGAGTCGCGCGTGTCCGGCGCGCGGCGGCGGCGAATCGCTCCGCTCAAGTAACGACCTATCGATTGGCAATAGTGCCTAGTTAGCGGATCGCGCGCGCCCCGCGCGACCTGCCCTCGCACCGCCGGCGCCCCGCCCGCGCCCCGCCCGCGCCACACACTTCATCTAGATCTCTACATTCAATACATTCCACTTTTTCTAATTTATTCATGAACTATCTTTATCCATCCCTGGTAATAAGAATAGAAATAAATGTAAATTAGCTTAAATGTAACAATACCAAATCTTAAATAACTCTTTTCTGGCATTTCAGATTAGACGTATGAAAGATAAGAAAACTCAGGTGAAATGATTATTAGAAGAAAACAGGTTTAAACAAACTGCATTAGCATTTCAGATCGAAGTTACAATCAACAAAATTGACATTAATGTGTAAAAAAATGTTATTTTATTATTTTCAAATTTAAATGGTGACTTCGGTGTCTCTACGTTTTACGTATCTACAAGTTTATACTTGTACTATACGTAGATAAGGTTTCAGTTACGTTATGTAGAAGCAGGGTATGTTTACGCGTTGTAGAGGCGGCGGCGGCGACCCTGCAACGATGGCGGTACTCCGTGCGCTGCGGCGTCAGCCTTCGTCAGCACTCGTCAATTGGTGTCAGCACTGGGGCTGTTCACCCGCACAGCTGTTCATTGTGTCAGGAGGTTTATTGAAACGACTACATGCAGTAATTATATGATTATATCAAAGTTTATTATTAAAGTTTGATATAAAAACTTTCTTTAGTAGGTATATTAAAAATGTAAGTAATGTTGAAAAGAAAGTAGCCTTACCTTCTACAGTGTACATCTAGTCTTATATGGACTACCTACCTACTCCTGTATTTTCGAACTAAATCCAGTTATTTGTTACTATTATTATAACGTAGCAATATTAAGCTATGTACCGCGTTCCGAAAGTGTACATTTAGAAAAATAACTTTTACTAATGATAATTTCTGTGGTAGTAATCCCAATTATTGCAAAACCTATGTATACGTAGGTTTCATAGGAAAGCTCATCTAAAACGTGAGTACAAGGTAGTGATGGTTCGACCTAGTGCGGGAGTATCGACCGCGACGCGACCCTGCCTCGCTGGCAGAGTGCTGGCTCAGCTCGACGTAAGCGCTACCGCGCCCGTCCCTCTCGCCCCTCATTCATACTATACCATCTAGCCCTTTTTATCCACAGTAACCAAAACGCCGTATAACAGGTGTCTTAGAACAATATTTTGTATTGATATTATTTTGATATGTCATATTTAAAAGGCAACTCATAAAGTATGGAAATTATATATTAGGATGACTACGTACTTTTTTTAGGTAGTTAATTTGAAAAGACATTATTACACTGATGGATTGCTAATAGCTTAGATATTTATACGGCGTTTTTCTTTATCGTAAGTCGGTAATGCTGAGGTACCGTAACCTATGGACATATAGGTACATATACGCCAACCATGATGGAAAAAGAAAATATGGCAGAAGAAGGAAAAGTAAGAGATTGAAGGCTCAAGGGGCTGCAGGACAAAAGTACGCTATAACAAACTAACTACACAATAATTCTTAGGAAAACTAGTAGTGCACGCCTATGTTATGTGAAAGGATATTACCAAACTGGTTTGACCACGAGGAATTGCGATTCCTCGTGACCAAACTCAATATTGTTTTCCTCCTGTATATCACGAACACTTACCTATGTTTAGTATTTACACGTAGAAACTCTTTTGAAGAGTTTTAGTACTTGAACATATATATCAACGTTTGATATAAGGTGTAGAAATTTAGGTTCAAACACTTGAAATTCAGTTTGACCACTAGGAAACTTAATTCCTCGTAGTCAAACCAGTTTGGCAAATCAGTTTGGCCAGGGAAAAAGAGGTTGGATTAGGCTCCTTTAATCAAGAGTTATAGTATAAAATAGTATTACTGCTAGTAGTCTTTCAAGACAAGATCATACCTTCTTTGTTTTCAATGTACATACTTAATAGATTATAGCTACTCTTGCATTATTTTTCTCAAAAACACATAGTTTCTTACAAATCGTATAGGTACTTATTTTAGAACCTCTGAAAATGGAAAGTATGGAATGGTGACGTCACAGCTAGCAAGCCGACCTTGCCACTAGAAAAATGTGCCGCGTCGGTAGCAGAGGCGGCTGCTGGCTCATCACAACCCGCTGTCGCGCCGCCCGCACCCGTACCCGTCCGGCCATCGCACCCTGGAGTATACCTGCGCTCTGCTGATGTTTGGGAGATGGTAGCCATCAAAATCAATAAGTATTAATGTTATTAAAAATGTAAGTAGGTACTTAATATAGTTCAAACTCAAACTCAAAACGTTTATTTGCTTAATATGGGTATACATAAGTTGTAGTAGTATAAAAATAAGTTATAGCGTAGTAGTTGTATGTAGTAGTTAATCTTAAAATGACTTATCAGAGTTGCTTGTAGCTTTTATCTATAACTAGCGACCCGCCCCGGCTTCGGGTGCAATGCTGATACTATATTTAGTAACAGCATTGCCCGTGCGAAGAAAAACAAATGCTGTGAACGTTGTATTTACACATTCTGTAGTATATTTAATTTTACTACAGAATGCCTGCCCCCTGCCGCTATATCCCTCCCTGCATTTTTAATCTGTAATATCTTTGAAAATATTTATTTAAAATACATATTCCAAAGGGCATTATTGATTTATATTAAATGCACAATGTATTTAAGGTACATAATTTGATAAGGATAAATGCTGTATTGCTTAAAATCGCTTCGAAAATAATCCATTATTTCTCATAAAATGTAAAGGATAAAAATGGTTACTGTGGGTTATCCCTTAGAGATAGACATATACTATCGCGGACTCTTTTGTAGACCTTTTTAAGGTGTACAATACTGTGGTACATTATTTTGATCTATCTTGTAGGGTTTAGCCAGCGTTGCAATGTAAGCCCAAAAAATTTATTTATTTACGACATCACATTAAAAACATCTAAATTTATCAATGTTTCTCTACTATATTATGCATGTTTTATACATATAAACCTTCCTCTTGAATCACTCTATCTATTAAAACCCGCATCAAAATCCGTTGCGTAGTTTTAAAGATCTAAGCACACATAGGGACAGACAGCGGGAACCGACTTTGTTTTATACTATGTAGTGATGATATGATGGTTAAGTATCTTAACCTTTCTAAATCACCGCACAATTTTCTTAGTTTTTCTTGCATAAGAACCTTCTCCTGACAATAACAAACACCAAAAAAAGAATTAACGAAATTGATCTAGCCGTTCACGCATGATGCCATGACCAAGGGAAATAGGGATTCATTTTTATATATATAGATATAAAAATGAATCGATGAATGTGTTGCTAAGTGCAAATCTCGAGAGCAGCTGAACAGCTGAACTAATATTCCTTGACGTACGAGGATGGTTCTTACGGAGAATAAAATTTAAAAAATCGCTTGAAATAAAAAACACTTTTCTTTATTCCCATACAAAAGTATCTTTATTTATCCCAAAATATTAAAAAAATGTCCACCCGTGTGAAGCCGGGCGGGCCGCTAGCTTTGGAATAAAACAGAATATGCTTTATTGTACACCACATAAGATTATTAGATGCTTTCAATTCTAAAATTTTAATATATAATTTTATAGATACCTTATCTTAAATACAAGTAGAGTTGTAGTAAATTATATTGAAAAAGTTTACTCATATTTACTATACCTACTTATTTGGATGAATTAGCTACCTACAACTTCAGAATGTCATCCATTTGAACATATTTGATTGAGATTATTTTAGGCTAATACTGGCTAATACGTAAGACATAATATGCAAATATATTTACATACAATAAGGATCGCATAAATAGCAGTCACCAAAAATCCTTGGTCAGAAATGCAGTCCAATGACATCGTAGAAATAATTGTCCCATATATTATTATGATGTACGCCTACGAAATGGGCCATTACAATGGCCGGGGCCGCAGTAACAAAGGCCATAATTCTCCTCGACTTCATTAACAGGCCTCCATTTGCATGACAGCCTCTACTTACGTACCGCTATAGGTCCGTAATAAGCATCCGATGGATGGTAGAGCAGCATGAAGGTGGCTGTACGTTCAGAACATACCATTACAAGTCTACACACACACTGATATTTGAATTCAAAATAGGATATTCAACCGAATATGTACTTTACTACTGTAGAAATAGTGACTTGTGAGATGATGAGCAGAGGAAAATCCAGATTTGTGGAGGCCGAGGTTGGTAGGCGGCGCTGAGGCTGTCTCGCTCTGACGGGGCGTGGCGGCGTAGAGTACGCCTCCCGTGTCCTTTCGCTCTCCCGTAGCCCGTAGCTCGTAGCACTGCTACGGATATATGGACTAGCTATGTTGACTTCAGACATGGAATGATAGATGTACAGCTAAATATTGCCTTTTGTTTGAAATGTATTGTAAAGCGATATGTACTATAATACAATTTATTGAATAATTTTAATATTGTTTTCGTTTTATATACTTAACTCTGAATCGTTTGAACTTATTTATATGGTTAGTCTAACCTTAACACTAGTCAAAGTCTAGTCCTTAGGTATATAATATAATATATGTCATGTATATAATAATCGCCAGCTTGGAAAACCCTCTGTGTATAAGTAATAACAAAAATGTGTTCTGCGTAGAAAATCGAACCTACTAATATCATAACATTTCATAACCCGATCAAATTTATTACTGTGTTTTTTGCAGTGTCATCATATTTTGAATTAACAATGATTTTAATAATGTACAAAGTAATGTAGATATTATTTCTTTTAATAAACCTATACCTTTTTTAGCTGACGCTGACGAATTGTTGGAAACTAAGCATTGCAATACATTTCTGCACAATATGCAATAAATGTTTTTATGTCCTCACAATAAAGTAACTACGTTCCTATAAATTATAAATTAAATGCTATTTACATGATATAAATTTTGTAAAGCGACTCTCATCTATATCTATAGGTACCTATTAACTATATAAAGCCGAAGAGTTTGTTTGTTTATTTGTTTGTTTGTTTGATTGAACGCGCTAGTCTCTGAAACTACCAGTCGAATTATTTTTTTTTTTTTTGCGTGTGGTAGCCCAGTTCTCGAGGAAGGATAAAGACTATGTACCCGCGTCATTGGTAACTGCTCTGCTCCCGTCTCCAGTAGCGTGAGGTTACATAGATTAAAACCTTTCTCAAGAACGGAGCGGGGCTATCGCAAAAAGAATTATCAAATTTAACTAGTGGTTCCAGAAATAAGCGCGTTCTAACAAACAAACTCTTTCGCTCTATAAACTTTCTTTTACTACCTTGCCGCAGCGCGGTTTAGCCCGCGTCTTTAGCTACTGCTCTGCTCCCGTCGCCGGTAGCGTAATGTTATATAGCCTTTCTTAATAGGCTATGATACGCAAAAATAATAATTCAAATCTGACTGGTAGTTTCAGGGACTAGCGCGTTCAAACAAACAAACAAACTTTTGCGTTTTACATAATACCTAGTATAGATATAGTATTAATTACACAAGAACCTACGTGTAATCATAATTTTGTAAAGAGGGTAAAATTATACAGAAATTAGTTAAGTTAATAGATGACTATCGTAGATGCAGAAGTACGACACTGGTGTTGTGTGACGATTAGACAAGACACAATGGTTATTTACCAAATTTTCTTTAGTTAAGATGATTAAACGTACAACTACATTCTTTAGTTATCTATTTGTGTATGAGACAATTTTGAATCGATAGTCAAAAATCTTAACTCTTGTAACCTTGTAAGTAGCTACAGTAAAGCGTTCAGCAAAGGTCTTGTTCTCTATTGAAGTCATATCTATCTAATTCATACACATTTAACGTTTATACTTTTAATTTTACTTTTTAGGTAACCAATCTATACACACGTACGTACGTACAAATTACTCTTAAGTCCTATTTCCTGTTATGATTAAAAGTGGCTGCACCCTTTGGGTGAAAAATCCTACCTGATGACTATGAGCCACTTATATTATTAGATAACGGTTACATAAACCGCACACTTAAGATCGCCAACTAGCTAGGTCTCTTGTCAAATAAGATGAACTAAGCTGAGATTGAGTTTTCACGACGATATATTATACGAACGTACCTAGTAATTTTAAAAAAGTATTTGTATAAATTCATTAGTAGATAGTTATAAATAAAGGCTTTATTATCCGTATAACAAATGGTATTTCGCTTCGCTTTCAAAGAACTTGACTCCATTCATTTCTAATAACACATCAGTGTCGTATTACGAACATCGCCGTGTGACGGTATTGTACACAATATGGTTTACAGTCTCATAATGCTAAGTACTTGCAACTTTGTTGTTATCGCACACCTACCGCCAATCACGAACTAGCGCCGGAACTTTACACTTACTAGTTATGATAACATAAGTACATACATACATATTTCTTGTAATCTATAATCGTTTATAGCTGATAAAACTAACAAAGAAACGTAAGATCTGTTTGATGTTAGGCGATTACTGTAACCATGTTAGCTTGTAATAGAGGAGTCAATCGCTTGTTGCAGACCTTGACATATTTGTTTTTAAGACTACATAATACAGAAATTGCACTAGTACCGCTTATAATTATTATCTGCAATCCACTTAGGCGGTCTAGGTTGATGCTGGGCAGTTGCGATAATAACTCTACCGTTTATTATTATCTAAGAATTATTGATAACTATCATCTTGTGGTGCATTGACACTGTGGCATTGAGGTCTCTAATATAGCAAATTTTTGAAGTACCTAGCAGTAATTCACTTAAATCCTAGAAAAAGAAAAAACTTAAATCAGACAAAGAGTGAAATATGTTACAGGGTTTTGAGCCGTAAGAAGAGCATGCTACTTTAACCATATGATTATTATTAATCAACTAAAACAATCTGTGACTGTGTGAATGACTTCATAGAGTCTTTAGTTTCAAATTACTTGACTATGGTTTTCTCTAAAAGCTTAATTTCTAGTCGTACGTATTATACATAGGTAGCTTATAGTAGCTAATTCGTGAATAAATAGGTACTAAATAGGTATACTATGGTATTAATTATAATCAATTTAAAAAACTAATCTGTAAGTACGTTAAACTGCAACTATGTTCAGTGTTTACTAGATCAGATCACTCGTATTAGTTTATATAAGTGTGATTCATATCATGTTTACGACATTCTCCGTGCTCGTGAAATGTAACCAAGGTTGATGAGAGGAGATATCTATTACTTCCAGCTTAGACAAATAAATCGATCATATGTGATTCTTATATTCTTGACAATTAGATTCTTGTTGTGTCATTTAATTTATATAATATATTTCTTACTAGTAAAGTCAATGTCCGATAGCCCAGTAAAGTCAATGTCTACTGTAATTAGGTCATACTACTCAGCTCTTGTTAACCTTTGTCAGTTGGTTATTTTTGAAAGCTCTCCATGGAGATTACGATAGCTGTCACCCGTAATTGTCACACAAACTAACGTCTGGCTGACTCTAACTAGTCTTCACAGGTTTCTAACTATTGTCCCAGATGTTTTGGTTCGCCATAGTTACCTGTGGCTAGTATCTATCAAATATCGGTGTATATCAGTGGCAGTGCCTAATTAGATTCTCAGGCCAGATAGCAGCCGTTTCATGCAATATTCAGACGCCACTTTTGAACTGATGATATACACAGCTTTTATGTTACTGTCATAAATAACTAAAAGAATACAAAATAAAATAATTAAGCATGTTTATGTACCTACGGTTTATAAATCGACCTAAATTTTTGCAATTATTGGGCAATCGAGGACGACTGATGTCGTCGTTGACGTCAAGTTGCACAATTGTCAACACAAAGAGTCATTGGACTCTTAAGCGAGGGCATGTTAATGCTGCATTAGGTATTCTTTACATTTTACATTATTACCTACTTAGATTGTACAAAATTATATTGATTTGCGCTCGTGACTAACACGAGTAGGTAGGTACACGCGAGTTAAAAAAATATGCAACCTATTTTATTAAGAACCCTTAGAGATAAATGTATAAATGCACAGTTCCTGCAACTGCTGGGACTTTCAAAATGTATAACGTAAAGTACCTACGCATTCCCTACTGTTACACTTCGGCGAAGGGTCTATTCACACTCAAAAGAGGCATGCTTATTGATAGCCACGTTTCGTCAAAGCTTAGTATCAAGTTCAGATTTATATTTCTGTTTTGCTTTCCTGTATGTGATGTCTAAAATTAACTTAGAAAGTATATTATACTCACATTATACACTATTCTATGCTACAATATTTGCAAAACAGGCAACTACAAATGTTTATTTTTAAGTTTTATGTATTTTGCTATTGCATACCTACGTAGGTAAGTACATAATTTGTAAATAATAAAAATAAAATGCTAAGGCAATTTACCTCCAAATTCAACCTAATAATATTGGAATTTGAAATTGTTATACTAAGTACAATTCTCTGTGTAATACCCGAACCCTTTCAGCCTGTGTAATAAATAACATAACAATTAAGGCGACTGAGGATAATTATATTGGAAAAATAAGTCAATCCCTTGGAATTGCTCGAAATATGGCAAATACCTAAGTACCGATGGGCGAAACGTGGGAGTAACACATATCCATATCTGCCAATCCATTTTAGTTTATCGGTATGATGTTGCGTATTTATGTTTGTCATATCTTCTATTAGATGCCATAGTATAAAAAGAAAATAGCTGGCAAGGGTCTGTCTTTTTGGACGCGTTAATCTTGAGAAACACCAAACCACTGTTCGCCAAGGTCTATTCTATCTCTATACCAAATTTCATCCAAATCGGTTTTGTGGTTTAGGCGTAACAGACCGATTTTCATGACATTAAGTATAGAGAAAGATGACACCGATATCATTTTCTCGAACAAATAGCTTAAAGTGGTTGAAATAGGAGATGAAAATTTGTACAAAAAATCTTTAATTAATAGATAGAGATATAACAGACATTCACGCGGGCGGAGTTGCGGGCAACAGCTGGTTACTTACCTATATGTGCATTATAGAAGTCTTTTACAAAATTAACTTGAATTATAAGTAGTTACTGCTAAAATTGATATAAAAAATTTATTTGGTGTGGTTTAGTTTGATCTAGGTAGGCAAGATATAAGACAAATGTAGCTAATTTGTGATCAATTGATCATAGATAATATTGTAGGTATATATATATATACATGGTGTGATTGATTGATTGATTATATTCAATGAGTTATACGTCATTTTTATTAAGGTATCTAGTAATAGTTTTAGAAAGTGTAAAATGAACTGTTGAAATTAAATTTAATAGATAGACGATGCTTTGTTGTTTATGTGCAATGTACACCACTGAAAAAAAGTAGAAAATTAAGTTGAAACATCGTGTGGTACATTGATCTAATGCTAAAGGGATCATACGCTTCATTGTTATATTCAAAGGATGTGTAATGTGTAGATTCACAAAAAAAAGTCATTAATACGTATAAAATATTATAATATTATAAATTACGATAAATGTCTGATACAAGAATGAATAAGCACCAACATGTTTATGTACATTCTACTGGGTCTAGTGTCTTCAAATTAAACGTGTGTTATAATTGTGATAATAGATAAATAAAAGAATATTTTCAGGAATACTTTATTAGGAAAACACAAATCCTCCTTTATGTAGATAATATTCGTTATTTATGTATCTATTTACAATTATTCGATTAATCAGTTGTCTTGACTCCTTTTTATTTAAGTATTTATAAATTTAATTGTAATAATACATATAGTTTAACGAAGCTATGCATATCTTACGACACAACCATATATTTAACACGGTGTTGATAGCCGTCCCCGACGGGTCGCCGGCTACATTGTTCCACCATAATAAAAAAACTATAAAACTGGAACTGATGATATAATTACATTTCAAACTTAACAAAAGCACTCGCGTCGCGCGCTCATGAAGGCCTCAGTAGCGCTGCCAGGCGCAGGAGGACGAGGCGGCGGCGGAGGCGCCGGCTCGCGGCGCCGCGCCCTGCCGTCACAGGTCGGAGAAGAACTCGGGGGAGGAATGCGGCGTGGGCGGCGCGTGCTGCGGCACGGCGTGGTCGCGCCCCACCAGCGCCAACCGCTGCTTCAGCATATCGCGCTCGTGCGTCACGCGCGCCACCTGCAGCTGCAGCACGTGCAGCTCGTCCTGCAGAGATCGGTTCGTAATCTCCAACTCTTGCCGCTGTTGCAATCGCTTAGTGCGACAATTCTGTGCGTACCCGCGGTTTTTCAGTGTTCGCCGCTTCTGTTTGAGCCTCGTAACATCTTCTCTGGGAAAACCGTGTAGACGTTTGTTCAGTTCACGTACGGTTAAAGTCATGAGCAAGTCATCACTTATTAGGTCATCTCCACAGGAAGAGGGTTGATACGCGTGAGGTCCTGTACGTGGTGACATCGCCGAGCAGGAACTGGCAGGACGCAGTGCTACCTGTTGCACGTGGTGATCTTGCTCCCGCCACTCTCGCCGATCCCATTCTTCAAAGCTGCCACAAGGTACTGTACGCATGTCTAGTGGTTCTCGCATGTGAGGAAGCCATAACACGTCTTCGACTAGCGCGGCGCGACAAGGACTACGGCCAACGGGCGCCGGAGGAGTCTCCGGAGGTGTGCTCGGATCAACAGCTATAGCTACATGAGGTTGAGGATATGGTCCCGCGTCGGGCCAAGGACGACAAGCGCGAGCACAAGTCGGAGGCGGTTCAGCCATCTCGTGCCAGCCAGTACGTAATGGTTCTCGTTTTACAACATGATGGTCTTCGAGGTGGTCAAGTTCAAAGTTCTGAACGTACTCGTCGGCGAGCTGATCTTCGTCAGCTTCCCGATGTGGCTGTGGGGGCAGAGTCTGCATGGCGCTCGCCTGGGAGCAGTCGACTAGCGCGTGTTCGACCATGGAGCCGTGCGGGGCGCACGCCGGCCTGGAGCGGACTGCCGCGATACAGGGCGGCACAAGACTCCGCCCTCCGACCCAATGACGTACCGCGACGCGCGCATACACCTACAGCCTTTATTTTCACTGACATAAGTTCGCTAACACTAGAATAATATCATAACATAATATAATAATAACATGACACACATTACGAAATATACGTGTGCTTCAATAGGTATTGTGTAGTTAAGTAGCAATATGGATGTCACGTATGTAAAACTGTATGTTATTTGCGTTTATTTTATATTATACATAAAGATAAATTATGTAAAACATAATTTAGTGCGCAAATTTGTATAACTATATAACCACAATAAATTCTGGAACCTTCTTAGGGAAAAACTAATTTACTATTACGATGTAACGCTACGACTTTTTTTTAGTGCCTGTCACCCTCAGAACAAAGCTACGGTTACTACGCAATTGTCTTCACAAATGTAAGCATTATTCGTAGTGTTTTTTTTAAGATTTATTTACTGCCTCTTTGTAAAAAGTATAAAACACTGTAGTAAAAATACTAATGTTATGTTAATTAATTAATTAAAATAACATAGTGGCAACTAAGTAATGGAACATTGAGATTTTGTGTGGCTGCGAGGAGGCTAACTGTAGACAAAATGATTTCACGCGTCGCCGACCGCGAGGGGTCGCGGGTTCAGCATAATCGCGAATTACATTTAATCACCTATAGAACGTGACCTACCACTTCACAACCCTTCCTTATTATCCCTTAATAATTGAAACGAAGCGCCTGTTATTGTACTACAATGGGTTACGATTTGTATTCAAATTACTCGTTTATACGCTTGTTTTTGATTAAGAAATATATTTAATGGTTAGTGGTGTGCTCTAAGGTGGTGTGGGTATAAAAAATAATTGAGTAAGTATGTATTATTATTTTGATTTTAAGATTTTGTAAGAAATTTAGACCCTTGTACATAAAATTAACCTTGACTTTGACCCTTAAAAAATATAAAATGACCCATACAAACTGTTTTTCTACGTCTGTTAAGCATTACAATATACAGTAGTTACCTATCTAGTTGCATAAAATGTTGAAATCCGAGCTTATCTCCAAACTGAACATTTTAGAATAGTGTCAACAGGCATTAGCAAGTCTGGTAACCTTGACATTAGCGCCGTGGTTAGATGTGACGGTTTGTTATTCTATTCTCCCTGTTGCAGCTCTAGTACTCATACATAAAATAGAGATGAAATCTCTAACTGAAATAAGTAGAGCAATTTTTGCAGCAAAAGTAATGCTGATAGTGACCTTGCCAAAAAATCTAAACTTTTAGTTAAGTATATAAGTGCATTAGGTTGGCAATCTTAAGATCATCTCGAGAGACGAAAGCCCTCTACAATCCTGAAGATCAGACAGACTGAGGTAGAGTTTACGTTTCCAAGATAATTAACCTTACCTACCTATTTACTACTTATACTCACTATTTACTTGAAAATGAATAAGAACAGTGATATAAGAAACTTGTTTGTTGATGGAAAGATTGCTTTATTATACAAAATTTTGATGCAAATTTATCTTGCATTTATCAAGTTACAAAAGCAACGGGGATTTACTTACGCTACTACATTGAGTTCGAACTTTAGCGAATATAGTGTTATGAATGTTAACTGTTAATATAATACGTATACAATAGGTAATGTTGTAGACATAGAGCGGTAGGGTTGCGGCAGTGCTGCGCAGCCGAGCTCGGCGTACCGTGGGCTGACGCAGCCGCCGCTGTTTGCTCACCACGGTCAACATTGTTAGCGCGCTCCCCACACCGCTACACCGCACCGCCACAAATGTTATTACATGATTAACCCAACGAACACGTATCCTACTTCTGTTTGGCCTAGCTTTGTTAATTGCCCACTTGGAAACTGCGTACTTCAATTATTCCATTAAATCAAACAACCCGTTAAACTGGCTTATATTCACCGATTGTGCCTTTTCTTACAAACTGTTAATGCCAACATCAAGATGCCTATGCATTGTAAAATAAAGTTTATGTTAAGTATTATAATTGAAATTAAATACACATTTATAAACAGAAAATAGGTTATGACTTTCTGTTGATTTGTTCCGGCAAGAGTTAATTTTTCTTATAAATCAGCTTTATTTAATTTTAACTCAAACTTATTTTCATTGAAAATTTATTGAAATTAATTGACGCTGGACGCATTATTTTAGTGGTTTATACCTATTATTTTAATTTTTTCTATTCTATAGTTCTACTGGCTTCAAGCTACTCTTACCGTTACCAAAACTTAAGAAAAAGGTTTGGGGATGAAATTATTGACCTACGAAGAAGTGAAGAGCACTGTTTCAGCGTATTTTTTAGACAAAGACAAATATTTTTTTATGGTAGTGTATACAAATTAATTATCGTTCTAATGGATGTATTAGTGTTGAAGATAAATATTAAAAAAAAATAAAAATAGATTTTGGTTAATATTTTACATCTTTTCCGCCCATTCCGCGAATTTAAAAGCACCCTCGTATAATCTTATGCCACAAGCGGTGTTTTTGTTCAATTCTATTTTTCTAGAGCGTGTAGCTCAAAAATTATTAGAAATTGGCAAATGTTCACAAAAAGAAAGTTATAGAAAATTTTATAAGCTTTTATTCTGTAAAACATCATTTTTCTCTAAGACGCACCGTTTTTGAGATATTAGCAAAAAACGAAAACTGGGTACTTTAAAAGTCGCCTCTCCCCCAGCACACCTCCTAGGAGAGGGGACTTTTAGTATGTTTACTCCCTGATCACCCTAAACACGTTTCTGAAGAAAATTGCTAAGTTATTTAAAGGTCATTTGAAAGAGCTTTTCAGAAGATTTTATTTCTACGTAGCGTAGCTGTTACTAATTCCGATATCCTTTAGAATTGTAGAAGAGTGCCACTTCTGCTGTACATGTTGTTCTGGACAGAAAAGGAGAGGACAAGGTCAATTTGACAAAGATCTACTTTTAGAACTGTGCGCTACGCTACAGAAGCGTAGACACGTACTCGTATGTCTACGAATGTGTAAAAGTTCGGTCAACGCTTTTGCTACTGATGAAATGCATAACATAATTGAGGGCGATGATGACAAATAAAACGTGACTAAAACTGACTTAAAGTAAATAAATACACCGTAAGAACGAACCGAAAAGAAAGCTGTCACATACAAGACTGACTTATTGGACGATTCGCACAAATTGAACTCGCCCAAAACGTGCAAATCGACTGCTTTAAATAATATTATTTTTCTGTAGGCAATTTACACGAAGTTAATTTATAGGTGTGCGAATCGACACTTCCAAAAATATGTAGTAGGCTATTGGCACACATATTGTGTTTTATGAAATGCATTTAAGATAAAGTACACTTGAGTAGAGAAGTACTAGGGTCAAATATGTTTTTATGAATTAAAAACACAAACTAATTAAAAATATCTGTATTAAAATTGAAAGTAAGTACTAAACCTCTAAACTAGCTATGATCTGATTTGGGATAAAAAATGAGCAAATATCGATCACAGAGTAATAAATAAGTGTGCAAGCAAAAAAATAAAAAGGCTTAAAATAGTGAGATTTGCATTTTTAAAAAGAAATGTATAGAATTAACAACTTTTCTTTTAATTATTACTAACGAACATTTGGTACAACAGAAACATGTTTTAATGGGTATAAAATATATATGTAATTCACAGAAGTGTATAGTGTGTGTGTGTTCTGTTAATGTTTTATGGTGACATATAATACATTTAGTAATTATAATATTAGAACAATGGCTATTATCTCAATTTGAATCACAGATTGTACCTTATAATAAATTTCGTAGCTAAGCTTTTATGTAGGAATAACCAACAAATCAGTAATAATAAATCAAGTCATAACAATAATACTATAATGGTTACCTACTTCTAATTCGTATACAACTGGTTAAAATATAAACTTATTTTAGAAGTAGTATTTGGCTTTAATCACAATCAAAATCAAAGTCGTTACCTTATATCAATAAAGAAATAAAGATATATAAATATGTACACAATATTACCAGCAAACAAATTTCGTAACTTTACGATACAAAGTTGTATATAAATTTCAACACGATTAAGTTTCTAAGTGGTAGTTATTACTTATTTAATGCACATCTTTCTTACTTTGAAGTAAATATCTGGTATTTAACATCGATTATTTTTTAGTTTATTTAAGTGACGGCTTAGTACGACTGTACTTTAATTATTTTGTTCCTTAAAATAAAAGTGTGCCAATAGCCTACTATATATTTTTGGAGGTGTCGATTCTCTCACCAGTAAATTAACTTCGTGCAAAGCGCCTAAAAAAAATTAATTAAAGGAGTCGTTTTGCACGTTTCGTGCCAGATCGTGCGAATCGTCCAATAAGCCATAAAGACTAGGTCCTACCTATGATAAAAAGTTGAATAAAAAGTTATCTGTCTTATAGGAACGCAGGGATCATGTTGATGCCCTCATTGTATAATACGAGCGACTAGCTCTGAAATACAAGGAGGGTATCCTGAAATTAGGTAAACAAAGGGTAAAACGGGATTCTATTACTACGACTTCGCTGTTTGTCTGTAGGTATGTCCGTCTGTCACCAGGCTGTATCTCATGAACCGTGATAGTTAGACAGTTGAAATTTTCACATATGATGTATTCTGTTGCCGCTATAACTACAAATACTAAAAAACAGAATAAAATAAATATATAAGGAGGCTCCTTTTTTGAAATATTTACAGAATATTTAGATAAATATTCATTTTAAAAATAAATAATTAAATTAAATTAGAACAAATATGTAAAGGGGCTCACGTACAACAAACATGTTTTTTTTGCCGGTCTTATAGATAATGGTACGAAACCCTTCGTGCGCGAGTCCGACTCGCACTTGTTCGGTTTTTTTTTTATTTTGCTACTAACGCAAACGGCGCAATCGCACATTTCTGTAAGTTTCATATTATTCATTACTGCAATGTTCAATCAAGTATTAAATGTAGATAGGTGCTTAGGTACCGGAGTTTTTATCTTCTATACATGTATACATATAATAAAATTGGAGTGTCTGTTTGTAATATTGAAATAACCGTTTTTTACTACATATTTCTTTATAATAAAACAAACGAAGTTTTAAACATTTACAGCCTATCAAAGAATGAGTGCAAAAGGAAGATATGTAGCTGGCTTCAACAGCTTAACTATGTTAACACAGAGAAAATGCTAGCATATATTTCATAATTTTATTCTTTTATTTATTTTTAATTTTTTTATTCTCACTTGTGTGATGTAATGTTGATGAATATAAGAAATATTCATCAACATTACATCACACATCATTTCACACACACACACACACTCAAACACACAAACACGCACACATCACAACCTACCTAGCCCTAAGATATTCATTTTATTATCACTTGTTTTTATTTACTTTATTTTTATTTAGTATTTGTTAGTTTTTCTGTATCGCTATTTAAATAAAAGTACAACATCACTACAAATGAAAGCCTAAGTGTAATTGTATAAATATAAATGTAATAAAATAAGGGGTGGAGACCTGGTGACCTGAAATACAGACCACGTGTCTAGCTAGGCACCGCAGTCTCCCACAATCTATACATATAATAAAAATGTAACCGATCGCTGTCTGTACATGGAAGATATATGAGAAAAAAGATTATTGGGACTTTTATCAACGCAAATAGAACCCAAAACAATGATTGTTACAATTTTTGTCTGTTTGTCTGTTTGTCTGTTTGTCTGTTAGTCTGTTTGTCTGTTTGTCTGTTTGTCTGTGCGTTTGTTCACGCTAATCTCAGAAACGGCTTATCCGATTTAAATATGGTTTTCACTAATATATTGTGGCAAGCTTCACTTAACATTTAGTGTTTGTTTCATGTCAATCGGTTCATAAATAAAAAAGTTATGCCAATTTAAAGAGTCACATCGAACATTCGTTAATTTACTACGTAATCTTATAGAAGCAGTGATTTTAACAGGTTGCGGAATAGCTGATAGTGTTTTTATTCCTCGGATTCCTGTCATTCTAAACAATCTTCCGTTTAGTTTTAAATGAGTCCAGTTTCCAGTGAGCCTATGTTTCGCGATGACAATTAATAAAGCCCAAGGTCAGACAACTAAAAGTTGTGGGTGTGGAGCTAAGTATTAGCTGTTTTTCGCACGGTCAGCTATATGTGGATCTATCACGTGTTAGCATTCCTAGCAGCCTGTATGCTTTGATCCCCGATGGCTATACGTCTAATCCATACATCCATACACCCATACATATTATATAAGACTTTGTCCTGACTGACTGACTGACTAACAGACAACGCACGGCCTTAACTGCTGGTCGTAGTGACTTCAAATTTGGAGGGTGTGTTTGTCTAAATGTCTAGAGGTTGTACTAAGAAAGGGTTTTTTAAAATTAAATTCCTAAGTGTGTGAAAAGTGATGAAAACGATTGTGAATCTTCTTCATTTTTAAACTAATAGTTTTAAAATTTAGATTTGGAATACTTCTATTTAAATAAAAAATATCCTTATAATTTTTATATTAACAGGAGTGGATTTAGAGGGGTGAAATTAGGGATGAAATATTCTATACAAAGATCTTTAGCTTTTGAAGCTAGCGACTTGAAATTTGCAGGGAGGGGGAGGGAGGGAAAGAAGGGAGGAAAAGGAGGAATTGAGGGGAAGGAGGAAGGGAGGGGAAAGTGAGAGAGAAGTGATGGGGAAGTGAGAGGTAAGTGATGGGGAAGTGAGGGGGAAGTGAAGAGGAAGTGTAGGAGAAATGCGGGAGAAGTCTGGGGGAAGTCAGGGGAAAGTGAGGGAAATGTCAGAAGAAAGTGAGAGGAAAGTGATTGAGAAGTGACGGGGAAGTGAGGGGGAAGTGAGGGAAAGTGAGGGGGAAGTGAGGAGAAAGTGAGGGGAAAGTGAGGGGGAAGTGAGAGGGAAGTTAGGAGGGAGTGAGGGGGTAGTGACGGGGAAGTGAGAGGGAAGTGAGGGGGAAGTGACGCGGAGTGAGGGGAAAGTGAGGGGGAAGTGAGGGAGACGGGAGAGGAAGGGAGGGGGAAGGGACGAGGAAAGTAAGGAGTACTCGAATGGTGGAAAATGGGAGGGGAAGGGATAGGAAGCGATAGGAAGTGAGAGGAAAGGAGGAAAAGGAAGGAGAGGGAAGGGGGTAGAGAGGGCAAAGCGAGGAGGCAAGGTAGAGGGAAGTTGAGGAAAGGGCAAGAGATGCTGGAGGAGGGGCAAGGGATGCAGAAAGAGGTGAAGAGGAGAAGGGGGAGGGGAGGGGAGAAAGGAGGTAACTGTGGAGAGTGGAGAAAAAGAGCGATAGGGAAGAAGGAGAAGCGGAAAGTTATTGTAGTGAAAATTTGCTTTTGTGAATTGTATATTGTTTTTACGAGGGATATCTTTAGGTAGGTGAAAGAGGATTTGTATGAATGGGAGATTATAAATAGTATGAAAAACAGTATTTAAACAATATAAAAATGTCTATTGGAAAAAAGTTGCGGTCAAAGGCTATCTATATATATAAAAGCACAAGGTCACTCACTCACTCATCACGAAATCTCAGAAACAACAAGTGCTAGGAATCTCAAACTTTGCATGGTCGTTCCTATTAGGATATAGGTGCTCACTTAGACGGAATTTTGCGAAATCCATCCCCTAAGAGGGTATAAGGGGTGGCAAAGTTTGTATGAAACTTCTATAGTTTTTATAGTAGGATTACCAAATTACTAGAAAATACTCTTTTTTTAATATTCAGAAGCCACCCTTATTAAGTGGGCAAATAACAGTCGCAAGTTTGTGTGAAAGTGGTTTGTCAGTTTTAGCGGTAGCGGGTTTAAACTGGATTCGCCATAGAGACGGATGATACTGATATTTATTATTCATACAATGTACGATTGCCATAAAATCAGGCACGCATTATTCTCATACAGGCACACCCATCTGAATTTTCACGCGAACGAAGTCGCGGGCAACAGCTAGTATTGTAATAAATAAGTATACAACCAACAAATGTATAAAACAAACTATTGTGGTAAGAAAATAAATTATTATTATTATTATTATGTATATGAATATATATACGGTACATACACCAAAATAACATTTTTAAAATTTTTTGTCTGTCTGTCTGTTTGTTTGTTTGTTCCGGCTAATCTCTGAAATGGCTGGACCGATTTTGACAGGACTTTTATTGGCAGCTAGCTGATGTAATAAGGAGTAACTTAGGCTACGTTTATTTTAGAAAAATCTTTTATTTTAGAAAAATAAAGTATTACAGAATCGACTGTTAGGCAGAACGAAGTTCGCCGGGTCAGCTAGTCTTACATATAGCTAGTAGGTAGGACAGGTGGTACCTACCTGACAATATTGTTATCGTAACACAGCAAGAGGAAGAATGTGATAACAATTGTCGTGGTGGTAAGAGGCTAGCTTCCAGAGGCGTGACACGTTCGAACACTATCGTCGCCTCTTCATCAATTGATTTCTCGCTCTCGACGCCTTCGGCCTACTCACGAGGACGTCGATCCGCATCCACTATCCATCCACATGCCTGTTTTTATCTTCAAATGCAAATCATAACCTTGTTATGGTTAACGTGATTTTATTTAAAGAAAACGATTTTAGCTTTTAGAAATATGTAGGTAATTTTTAAAACAGGGATTTTCAGATATACAATAACATATTGGGTACTTTACTTTCTCGATCCGGCAATCGAATCTTGTACTTCTGCGTAGAGAGGCAGTCTATAATACTTAATAGGTTTAGGTAAAATCATTAACTTTCCATACAACATGCTGTCATGAAATTGACTCGTGTTTAGATGTTTAGATCAAACCAATACAAAAGTTCAAGGCGTTCTGATAACAGTTCATCACCCTATGCACATGTTAGGAATGCGTCAAAGGTTGCAGTAGGTAAGTACTGCTACATATTAAGAAACTATTCTGTTTATCTATCCGCTAACGTAATCTAACTCGCTATTTATGGTCAAGGGCTCAAGGGTAAAAATGATCGAGATGATCAAGATTAATAGTCGTGATAGTCTAATGGGTATGGCATTCGTGTACTTTAAATACGAGTTTGTTAGTGGGTTTGAAACCAAGCAAGTACCTACCTATGACTTATTCAAATTAAATTCAATTCAAAATATCAATACATGTGTTTTTGCTAAGTCTACATTGTACATTACTGACTTATGTTGAAGGAAAACATCTCGTAGGTAAAATAAAACTGTAGTTGCCAATACCTTGAGCAAGTGTAGGTACACCATAGTACATGAAGGTAATGCTTATGCCTTTTCTAATAGAGAACATGCTTTCTCCTGTAATAGGAATAATGGGATAATAACGGGCTGGTACGTTCTACACAACGGTTGGGCCAAACCGGAATCAATGGGTAGGGTCAAATCCAATAGGGTCAACTACCTATCTACTGTTTATTATTATTACTATATTGATAGTATCGCAAAACAAATGTCTTAAAGAGTAACAGATTCGAACTGATTTGCATCGTGTACCTAAATTAAAGTTTTTGTTTTACAATTTTAAATTTTCTTTAAACAAGTAAACAAAGGGTTACACATAATTGGGGACATGTACCTACCTACTTGTAGTAGGTACAATTTAGTAGTATATATTATTGTTAATTCACGTAACGTTGTTTTTTTTTTTTATTTGCGATATTGCTTTAGCTACTCTTAATTTGTTGGTTTTATTGATTTACAAAATGATTACTTAGCAGCAACAACAGATTCCTAAAATACTGGCATGTAAGCCATAGTAGTATCATAGACTGCTAGTGTTCCAGATCAGACCAGCCTTCTTTGACCGGTCACTTTTTGCTTGCTTTTACTTTTTAGCGAGTTTGTAAGCACGGACTATCTGTTATTGCCATTATTAATTAACACTTAGATAAGTAGGTATCGCAGTTTTAATCTTTGAACTAGTTTATCGATTTTCCTGGGATCTCTATGATATATAGGTATGGGGCCCTACCACAACCTCTTATAACAATCTTATTATGAACTTACTTTGTTATTATCTTTGTTTTAATGATACATAAGAAAAAGACAAAACACAAAGTAAGATTTAAATAATCTATATTATTATATAAAGCGGAAGAGTTTGTTTGTTTGTTTGAACGCGCGAAATCACTGAAACCACCAGTCGAATTAGAAAAAATCTTTTTGCGTACGTTATGCCCAGTTCTTGAGAAAGGTTATAGTATAGGCTATGTAACATCACGCTACTGGCGACAGGAGCAGAGCAGTAAGCAAAGACGCGGATGAAACCGCGCTGCGGAAAGCTAGTGCGGCTATACGAGGTGGTGCTAGGCAGTAGGGTTGAAATGCATTACTTAAATAATTTTAAGGGCTGGAAATGACTATAAAAACACAAAATATTATTAAAACATTTATTTCATAATTATAAAAAGTAGAAAACATTTTGTATAAAGGTTGTTAGCGTTACTAACAATCTTAGAAGTGCAATTTTATTATTTTATTGCAATTTATATTTATTTAAGATACTTAGCTGTGACTTGTTAGACATTCTGGGTGTATAAGACACAAATATTGAATTTATTACGTCTTTAAAAAGGCGATGTTATATCAAGTATAAAATTATACACATACTAACCCTTACAGATTCCATAACTATCAATAAATATTCAACAATTTATTGATATTTTATTTATAAAAAAACAGTTAATAATAAAATTAAAAATAAATAATTATAAATACACACACTGAAATATTGGTGAATTTACAAATTTAGCCTAGACGATTGTCATCCAGTTTACTTACTATGAATCTATCCTGGTATTATTTAAAGCGATATTTTGTATTAAGTACTTCTTCAGTTTGTGAGTTAAAAACTGCTCGTTACGCAAATTGGTTGCTGCATAGCGAACGTTCCTTTCAGCCTTCAGAATCAGGCTTCGGCGAATCCTTTCAAAACTATACTCACACAAGCGATACTGAGAAAGTGAGTTAGGTAAGTATAGCTTTAAATGATACAATTTAGACATCATAGGACTTTGGCTTTAATACAAACATTATAAAACCACAAACAAATATTTCAGCTTATAAAATATAATTTTGTCATGCATTATTAATTCGATATATTAATAATATGTATTGAAAAAATAATAATAAAGTGTATTTCAGAAGAAATTTATATAACGATTTCAGTCTTGAAGAAAATGCTTCTGAAAATCTTGTGGGTGATTTTCTTTTTTAAAAACAGAGAGTATTAAACAATTTCTGTGTCACGATAATCTTTACTTACAAACTTACTGTCAACGGACACAGTACACTCAAGCTTTCGAAATAAATAATCAAAAAGGAATCAATAGCGTAACAGAGTCGTGACAACTTAACCATTATACTAAAATGCACTGAAAAACTTACTATTAATTTAATAAATTTCTTGGCTATTGCCCCTAACGTACCAATCACCTACCTACATATTAACAGATACTCATTCAAATAATAACATGATTTTTGTATCAAAACTACATAATATACTATAATAAAAACTTACTACCTAAGTTTCAACCTTATACCTAATTTTGGTAATTTTGTAACATTTTAAATAACATAAAACACAACTTGTTACTTTATTTTGTCTCGTATTGCAATAAACTTTCTTTCTTCTTTTTATCTTATACTTTCTACATCTTTGAACTTATTATTATCACATAAATAATAATTAATCTTTGTAAATAAATTCTATGGCAAAAATAGAGTAGTTTCAATTCCCTGTTGGCTACAATAAATGTAATACATATAAATATGACACTTATGCTACATCGGCTGGTTTAAAATTCAACAAGGCGTAATCGTGGTAGTACATCATGATGGCGAGAGGTTGGCCGAGGATCAAGGAACTCCACACTATAATATTGCCCCATCGTGGGCCGAACTTTATTTCGGCGAAGCGCGATATCACTGCCAACGGTGGTTGAGCCATCATGCCTAGGAACGCCCAAATTCTGAACATTTGTAGCGGTATACTCACCTGTAAATGTAAAAATATTTACTGTAATATCCTATTACTGTTATTATATAATTTAAAAGGAAGTCGCTGAAAAGCCTCTGTCTGACTGTATAAAATGAACAGGCGCCAAATTCACAGAGCGCCAAAATCATCATATAACCGCCCTCGCTCATCATATCAAATCAGCCGAATTGCGATCATACGCCTTCCATTCATCATCAGCCGAATGACGATCGATCCTGTCGCTACTTTTGGAAATAGAGGAGAGGGGAGGGTGCGTTTTTCGAGAAAGTTTTTAGTATGTATATAATATATTTAAACTATGACCTATAAAAGCCGAGCAGCAACGATAATAGTGAACCAAGCCCCGACACCCCAACTTTTAATACCAATGCGAAGCTAGTCATAATAATAATAATAATAATAATATTCTACCACATTCACACAGCGCCATTTAGCCCCAAATTAAGCAATTATATTTGCTTGTGTTATGGGTACTAAACAACTGATATACTACTTACATACATTTTTTTTTGTAAATACATACATATTATAGATAAATTACACCCAGATACAGAACAAACAATCATGCTCATCACACAAAGGTTTGTCCTGGGTGGGAATCGAACCCACGACCTCCGGCTTAGCAGTCAGGGTCACTAACCACTAGACCAACAGGCCAGTCAATATAATATTTGGACCTCAATTCGGTGCAAAATTTAGTAATCTTAGGTGACTAATAGTATCTATCACCTTCTTGTTTTTATGATCATGAAGCATAAAAAGTAGTAGATATTGCAAACCACGATTGCAGTCTAAACTACGATTCTAGTCTACATAATCTACCTCTGTTGCTATTATCTTAACGTACTTCCTACATAGTAACTATCAACAACTATCAACTATCAACCATCTCTCAGACAGTGACGAAAACCAATTGATGAATCATGTGCGTCATACCCATCAATTCAATACGTCATAGAAGATTACATTGATACGTATGCACACATGAAAGATAAGATAATAATAAATTTCTAGATGCGCTGTCTATGACATATGACTAAAATTCCTTGACACTGTGACAAAGAAAATTATTGGGAGAACCAGCAGTGAATTCCTAGATTTATTTCGATATATTATTATTTTAGTATTACAAACATAAATGCAAATTATATCAACCCTTACGTAGCAGATTATGCAGTCAATCATCGATCCGTTGTATTGTTGTAACTTTGTTTTTAATAAGGTACCGCATCGGTACTTTAATTTCTCCAATATTTATTTTGATTGTTAAATCGAGGCTATACTAGATTAAGTAGACACATAGATTTGAAACTATGACATAGATTGAAAAGCAACAAATAAAGCCGCCATATTAAGTGCCTATCTGGTATCAAAAAAAAATGTATATATGTAGTTTATCAGTTGTTTAGTACAAGCAAATATAATTGCTTAATTTGGGGCTAGATGGCGCTGTGTGAATGTGGTAGAATATTATATTATATTATTATATTATCAATTATCACAAACACCTATCCAGTGTTTATTTTCAAAAGCAGCCTTCACCCATAATGTGTTACAGGCAAAATATATAATTCTACTAGATATATAAAGGAAACGATGTTTAAATGGCATTCCTTGCAAAACGTAGGTAATCTTTCGCAAACAAAATTTAAAAGCATTTGCAAAGTTTGAAAAATACTTAAGTATACTATGTACCTAAAATCAACCTAGCATTAGGAAACTATCCTCCGATATCTACTACGAGTATGTGAACTGTACGATTGGGGTGCCTTGGTAGCAAGACATATATATTTTTGTATTACTGGAATAACAATCGGATAAGCGTGCCTGCTTATATGCCAACACGCTAATTTCCTGAGCACGACAATTGCTCCCGAGGTAGATTTCAAAATCAATGTTTTGTTGATCTTAACGCTTTTGATAAGAATTGAAAGGATTAGGAGAGTGTGGAAACACATGGAGAGATCTTGGTCAAGCAGTAAGCATTTTAAGGGAAACAATAAAACTTTCTTACCAAATACTCATGGAAGAACGCAGATATAAAGAACACGACGATGCTGGCTACCATTTTGGAGTATCCCATTTGAGTGATGGGTATGTACACGTGTCTTACAGCCCACATATGTACTGGTATATTCCAAGTGCTCCAAAACACGGATATGTTGTTAGCATTCCACCAATCACTGTAGAACTTACGGTCCGCGAATTGTAACAGTTCTCCCATTAAGTTTAGGAAGGAGTGGAATGTTAGGTAGAAGAAGCATAGCCACAACAAATGATTTGGTACCTGAAAATCAAGAAGAAATAACGGTTATCTTTAGTTAGAAACCTAAGGTTAGTCTTTAGTTAGAAATGAACAAAATCGGATATATTACAAAATATAAATTTAAATTAAGTTCTTCATTTACAGACTCTTCTCTCAGGATATAGGTTCGTTACCATGGTTTATAAACCATGCCAACGGTTAACATAATGAGTAGTGGTAACCGCCGCTCTTATAACTTTGCATTATCAGGGGTTTACCCAAGCTATTGTTTATTGTGAAATGAGTACCTACTCTCTGTAAATCTCCTTGCGTTATTAATTAGTAATTTCTGAGCGCATATGTACATACATACAGATCTCTCTTAATAGAGAACATGTTTTTGATATACAGGATAAACAGAGGGAGGAGACTTGCGTCTTGTAAGACCCCTATAGTCAATGCGTTGTTGTCGGCGCAGTCACTAGATAATCGAAGCACAATGCTACGACACATGTATGAATGAATAGCGATCCATGGGCACAGCTTCTTAAACATTTCATATGATGGTAGATGCGATGGAAGGCACACGGCTTGGCATGTAGTTACGCTAATTAACGTTGATAACATAACAAATCATGAACAAGATGCAATCAAATACATCAGTATAGGAAAATGTAGACTCGTCACGATATAAACTCATTGTTCACCTATGTACGAATGTGAATGATAGGATCGTAATACCGCATTCTTAGTTGAGCACTAACACGTGCACGTGTTATCTAAATTAAACTTTTGGCATTCGACGCTTAGACGACGGACGATTACCGATCACGTAATAAACAAACTCGTGACAGACGACAGTACACGTGATGATATTATTAACACAGCAATATATTTTTACCGCTGTCCAGACATTCAACTAAATATGCCGCATAATCCAATCAAGTTTTGAATGGCATTTTCTAACTCACAGAGTAAATACCTAGAGTAGGCATTATGCGAATTAACTTGCATAGTTCTAGGCACTAACCAAACTATTATAGCATAGTTTGTGTCAGTACTATAATACCATTACAGTGCCATTTTACGATGTTTTATTTGTTAACTAGCTGTTGCCGACAGCTCCGCTCGCGCGAATGTCGGTTATATCGCATTTTCCATACAAACTTCTATCTCCTATTTCAACCCCTTCAAGCCATTTTATATCATCGATAATTGTCCTTCAGGGTCTGTTCTATCCTTATACTAAATTTAATCAAAATCGGTTCAGTGGTTGAGGCATGAAAACGTTACAGACGGACAGACAGACAGTTACATTAGCGTTTATAATATTAGTATGGATAGTGTCCGACAAGCAGATAATAGTTAGTTTATGGATTTCATACTTTAGGTGCACAGTTTGCCTGAGCCTTTGTTGCCCACAGGCTTTCGTTCCTTTCGTAGTCAGCAGAAACGCAACACTACCAAGACTCGTAATTTTATTGATTGCCTGGTAACATTAGATTGTATTCTGGCATATTTACAATGTATTTATAGATATGATTGTAATTAAAAGATTCCGCCAAAATCATGAATACTTGATGAAATTGTATACATTGATACAATTTCATCAAGTATTCATGATTTTGGCGGGCGAAACAGTGCAATTCACGTTCTTTGAACATACAGTCTAAATCTGTACAAATTTTTACTAGATTTAATATCAAAGTAAAATTCCATAAATATAGTTTTGAGTAACATTGAATTTCGTATGAACGATCTTCATGATAATACCAGTCCGTTAAATCCCACTACAAGGACAGGCCTCGTCTCACACAGAGAAGACATGAGCGTTGATCGCCACGCTAGCTCGGGGCGGACTGGTAATTTCAGACTTTGTAAGAATAGGTACTTACAGCTAACTTGAGTAATCGTTCTGTGATTCTGATTGGATCCATTTTGTAGAAGGTTTCTACGGAATTGGTGACAGACGGTATCATCCATTGTTGGAACAGTGCCAGAACAAGATTCACACCAAATATTAGCTCCACTAACCTTTTGATAACAAACCTCTTCCTGATTCTGAAATTAAAATCATGACATTAAGCACGGACTTGGCTACTTAAGGGCAGTTCCCACTAAGAAGATATCAATAAATATTAGTGCGGACTTTTATTGCAAGAATCAGAATGGTTCACATTTATACTTATAATATTGCACTATAGTATGCAATCTCTATGACAATATTGTACCTAATTGTGTAGTTCAATGTCACACAAGGATAAACCAGCAGTTGTAACTGAAAAAACGTCATCGTAAATATTGAAGTGACATAGTTACTAAGTAGGTACCTACCTATGCTAATATACCTAGCAAAAGTGCGCAAACAGCACAGTGGAATGTGAGCCTAGCAGCTTTGCTTGCTGTCAACATTTAAAATAAAAAAAAGACAATTTACTCTGAAACTGAGGTCCTTGCTACTACAAACAATTTAGAGCACTATCGTTATTTTAGATGCAATCATATACTCTTTCTCTTGGAGAAAGTACCTATTCTTACATGCACAAACGTGACATGTGAGTAAGATACCTACAATCAAAGTTTACATTATTTAATGTCAACGGCATGACCGCAATCAGGATGTAGATATACTGATATCAATAAAACAACATAAATATTAATATCGTCAGTACAAATACCTACTAATAAAACTAATCATAAAAGTTATTGCAATGTATTATATTGTTCCTGCATTGGATATTAAAGATGTACTAATTAAAAGTAAACCATTGTCGTCGTCATTCGGAGTCATTGTTTAACTACTTAGGTACATCACATATCGTTTAAAAGAAATTTATAAGTCCTGATTAATTAACTTCTTGATGATGTAAAGGCTGTCTGACCACCGAATTTTCAACTTTAACAGTCGTTAAGACTTGCATTGGTGAAATTTTTACAATTTATTGATAAAGTGTAGTCTTACAGAATGAACAAAAACTTGATAACACAAAAATTCGCTTCGATTTAGTCATCCTCTCGGACAACAGAATTGTCATTATGTAAATCCGGCATCGTGTCTAACGTCTTTGTGTATTACATAATCATTAAATTTTACCGTTTCGGTAGGTAACTCGAAAGTAACTATGAGAAAGGTGATAACAGTTGCATTATTTACGTAAATTATCGTTTTACATAACAATAGTTTTCAAATAAATTAGGTACCTGTGTGTAATAAACTATAATTAAAATGAGTAGCTTCTTGGTTAAGTAACGTAGAAATTACGCTCAACCACGATGCCACAAAATGAAATTTATGTCGCGAAATTGTCAGTACCTAATAGCTAGTTGCCCGGGTTTTGCATAGGTTAGGATCAAAACATAATGAGTATGGACTGCCACGCAGAGGGCGCGGGTTCGATTTCCGCTCAGTGCAAATATTTGTGTGCATGAACATGGCTATTTGCATTGGTCTGGGTGTTTCTATGTATATGTAAATATTTACAAAAAAATATTTCAGTATGTTTATCCGTATTCAAGAACCCATATCTCAAGCTATTAATATATTATGCTAGAAGACGTTGCGTGGTTGTTGTGGTATTATTATTATTATTCTTATTATAACCAGTTTTAAAAAGTTCACAAATCAGGAGGACGTCGATAGAAACTGTCATCAATCTCGCTTTCGTGTCTGCCAAGTCAAAATCTAATGACATCACAGTTATGTATTAAACCTTGAGACTAACTGCTTCTATGACGCAGTGGATAGCGTGGGACTGCTCTGCAATAGGTCGTTGGACAGAGTCTTAGTGTACTATGTGTCTGCTAATTGTTTCTTTGTAACGTCCCACACTAAACAGAGCTTGTTCCCTAATGCCGAAGAAACAGTAATAGATACATGAATAAACACTAAAACAAGGCTAAAATCTAAAAGCATTCAAACTAACCGTGCAGTGCGAGGGAAATTCAACTCATAACACAGGGTGGGAGCCAACAAAAAGTAGAACAAGTCTTTAAGGTTCAGGTTGTCAGGGTACTTTGTCAGTCTCGCCGCGGCTGGAGTATCATTCAACAGATCTTCTTTACTCTCTGCAGGTAAAACAAGTTAGTAAACTATTGGCACTACATCAGACTAGGTATTTAGTATAGGTATTAGTTAACACAAGCTATTACAAAATACGCAGATTAGATAAAATAAAGATAAAACAAGGATGCGATTATACAAGATATAGTTTTATACCAAAAGAAAAAGTTAAAATCGTTTACGTCATATGCCATGAGTGGCAACGTCGCAATTTAATGTCATATTTCTTGGTCTTCAATTTTTATTATTTAATCTCAGGTATATTTTAAAAATAATTTCTAGGTAAAAGCTGTATAAAAAGTAAGTAAGTTTCAAATGTATTATTTCCATATAAATAGAACTGTAGACGCAATGGTTACCTACTTGCTTTTTATGCAGCTTTTACCTAATTCTAGCATGTTAACAAAACATATTTTTAAAATATAGCTAAGTTTAAATGATAAAAATTTACCACTTTTATTTACCACATAAGAGGCGTAAAGCCTCAAAGAGTTTTTACATAATATAAGCTAAGAAATCATAGAACTATTTTCAGCTGCGCCCGTTGTTTGTAGCGGAATACGAGACAATCCCACTCACAAGTCCACCACTATAGCCACACAGCTGGATATTCGGCAAGTTTTTCATTACTAAGTATAGCCTTTTATTTCTTCAGGCTTATACAAACTGGTGCTGCTACTGACAATCATTCCATGACTTCTATTGCGACAGAAGGTAACATAATAAGTGAAGCAACGCACAATAAGTACAATTTTATTGGATTTGACTTTTACTACTACCTACGTAGCAGAAGACATCAATCAAGAACAATATTTATCTACAGAATATGTAGGTGATAAAAAGCATCAGATATTTATATTGATATATATAATCAGACCGAAAAGGTTGATCTCAGAAACATTGTTAAAATTAGTAGGTACTTTGCTCACGAGCGATGTAAGGCGTTTATTAGTAAGTACCTATTACACGCAAGCACCATTTACAAACTCATGACCAGAGGATAGTACATTATAAAGATAAGGATTTTTCACCTCTAGCTATGATAATAGTTCGGAATAGTAATTGTAAGTGTTGGAAAACTGCATTGCATTTATGCAAATAAATTCTCCGGCCTAAAAACTCGAATGTATCCCAGTAAGCATGTACTATATAAGTAGAAGCGAACAAATATTTATTATGACGTCTTCCAATACGTAGTAGTGTTCTGTAAATAATAAAACAACTACTCGTATTATAAATATGTATTATATTATAAGTAGCACAAATACGGAAAAAAATATTATGCCGCAACCAAAGCATTTGCCCACAACACTTATAAAGTAGCAGAAACAGGTAATTGACCTTTGCCCATGGCACTGTGACACGAATACGCGGTAATAGGCATTAGTTAATTGTGCAAATTGTATTCGTAATATGCACATTGTACTGAAACGTTCGAGTTAGCATTTTATACTAAGTATAAAATAATTTTCTTTATTGTTCATTCTATTTTTTTTTATCCACGCTAATTTTGTTTATGAAACCATTATCCTATTATATAAACTTAACTGTAATTTGTATACAAATTTGTATCTGTCTTAAAAATATACTGTCTTGGCAAACTGTCTGGTTCGCATCGTACGATACCTATTACGATTATTAAAGATAAAAACATTAGTGAAAACTCGTGTAATTAAAATACTGACAGTCGAGAGACAAAGTGAAATAAAATAGTAAATAACAATACCTACTGCGAATATTTAATAATTTGAGTTATTAACACATTAGTTATCATTAGAAACAAAAAAACAAAAGCTAAAACTCAAGGTTTGATTTGAAATACCACCTAAATCTTAAATAATAGTATAATAAGAGCGTTCACACAAGAGTGGCAAGCTACGTCGAAATGTAGTATCATATTTTCGTGATTTTTAATTTATATTTAAAAATATAAGTAAAACACTTTTTAAAATATAATAAAAAGTAAGTAACTTTATTGCTTACAGTTGTATATGTAAATAATACATTGAAAACTTTCATGGCGTTATTTTCATAGTAAAATAACTGTAAGCATTAGGTATGGTTACTTACTTTTTATACACCTTTCACGCAATTCTAAAAAGTGTTCGACTAATATTTTTAAAATATAGCTTTGATTATATGATTAAAGTTAAAAATATGACATAATACTTTTAAAATCATCGAAAACCGTAATTTTATTAAATGAAAAAAAGAGCGAGATATTTACTAAAGTAGAATTTATTGTTTTATCGTTTCAGCCCTCACTTATCTACTATGTACTGTTTAACGAATGGTTAAAACACAAAGTGCTAGAAGCCAAAGACAAATAGATACAAAGTGCAAACACACAATCACACAAGGTATTTGAACTTACGCTCACGATCGGGGTTAGTTAGTTCATCTGCAAATTTAACAGGACGATTAAACATCATTCACATATTCAATACATTCTATACGTGTAGGGTTACCACTTCTCCTGATTTATTTTTGATAGATTAGTTTTAAGAACGTTCACATGTAAGAGTGGCAACGCGTTGCCACTCAAATACCACTTAAATGCCACTCAAATACCACTCAAACTTTATTATTACTCACTCAATTACTATCATTTAATCGGAGCTATATTTTAAAAATAATAATAGAACACTATTTAGAATTAAGTGAAAGCTGTATAAAAAGTAACTATATAATTCTTACAGCTCTATTTATATGCTAATAATACATTGAAAACTTGCATGCTTACAGTTATATTACTATGAAAATATCGTTAAAAAATAACTGTAAGCATTATGTTTACTTACTTTTTATACAGCTTTCACGCAATTTTAAAGAGTGTTCTACTAATATTTTTAAAATATATCTCAGATTAAATGATAAAAATTGAGAACCACAAAAATATGTCACTAAATTGCGACGTTGCTACTCTTATGTGTGAACGCTCTTATCACTTTAAATAGGTAATCAACTTTTTGTTCGAGATGACTTTTGAACTTTTTAAAACAATTATTCCGCTTTCTTATTTTGTTTTTACAAATATAGGTATTAAAAAAACTTTTTTCTATAGTAACCCCACTTATGTTCAAAGGTACCATAAACGTAGTAGGAATAATATTAGTAGTATACATAGTACCTACTCGTAAAAATTGTAACTTACTCCAATTAGGTGCAGACAAACTCTGTCTCCTGAGTGTATTGTTCGAATGATTCCTCTTTAAAGCATTTCGGCACCAATGATTGGTTTGAACATAGCTCCACAGCTTCAAGAAAAGAATTAAGTAGAGCATGCAAACCGTTGTTATACCAACTGCAAAATAAATTATTTTAAAGTATAAATCATCTTTAACTGGAGTAGTAAAAAAATCATAAATTAATTGAATCTAGACTTCAATCTTGAATGGCTTTGTTTTAGTACAAAATTTTAGGTAAGACTCTTTTTTATTTATTGTTCTATTACTACTAACGTCATTTTCTTTTAATTTAAAATTTTCAAGTTCATGGCCTTGACAATATCTTTTTCAAGGTCAATGTCAGGCCAATGCGGCCAATAAATTGTAAACGCCGCCTGTCGTAACGTTTAATTAACAATCAATCAGTCAGCAGAGTTAAACAATGAAGTGCACAAGCTTGCGTTAAGCTTTACATCTCAGGCGCATTTTTAACATTATACTTAGTATTTTTTTTTTTTTTTTATTGCCTACAGTGGCAGACGAGCCAACAGCCCACCTGATAGTAAGTGGAAACTGTCGCTCATAGACTTCTGCAATGCCAGGGGCTCTGCGAAGCCGCTGCCTACCGTGATATTAATGCTCTCTTTAAACCTCGTTTGAAGAAGGACATGTCATAACGCTCGGGAAACACCGCAGCTGGTAGTTCGTTCCAGAGCCTACACGTACGTGGGAGAAATGAACGCTGAAAACGAACCGTGCTAGACGAGATCGTGTCCAGAAAGAAAGAAAGAAAGAAAGAAAGAAAGAAAGAAAAAACATTTATTTTGAATTCACACAAAGGTACTTAAAGATAAATTGTTTTGTGACAATTATTTTATTACAAAAAAAAATATATATATATATTTACCCCTGTGTGGTTCCAAAAATGGTCCTTAGCTCAGCATAATGCCGCTTCGTATAATATTCGAAGCGGCGCTGGTATTCTGCTAAGGCCGAATATGACGTTACAGACGTTAAAACTACCTCTAATAGCGAAAATAATATATAATAGTATAGTCCAGGTAGTATGGATGAACTTTGCTGCGATGTCGAGTGGTGCGATTTGTTCTTAACATCCTTTAAAATGTGCGGTAGGTACCTTAGTTATGTAACTTATGTATACTCTAAGAATAGATGCCCATCACTACATAGTATAAAACAAAATCGCTTCCGGCTGTCTGTTTGTCTGTCACTATGTATGCTTAGATCTTTAAAACTACGCAACGGATTTTGATGCGGTTTTTAAATAGATAGAGTGATTCAAGAGGAAGGTTTATATGTATAATACGTGTAAAATATAGTAGAGAAACACTGGTAATTTCAGAGGTTTCTTTTCGTTCTAATGTAATGCAGGGACATAGCGGTTGCAGCGGCATATACCGGCTGGGAGCCGCCGGCCTCTAAAGAAAACATGTTTGTATTGTCTAATGACAAAAAAGCTGTGAACGTTGTTTAAAAATACATTTTGTAGTATATTTAGTTACAGCATAATACCTGTGCGAAGCCGGGGCGGGTCGCTAGTTTAATATAAATTAAAGTTCAAATCCAAATATTGACGTTTTATTTTAAATACTTGTAAAAAAGAGAATCATGAAAGTACTATTACATCATTATGAAATCAGTCATTATGAAATGTTCAAAATTTAATTGGTTTACTTTAGCTGTTTAAACTTGGCGTATCTACCTAGTAATAAATACATAAGTAAAATTCGCTATAAGTACTAGAAACAATGAAAGATGTCTCTGACTGTAACATTTTCTTTTTCACGTTCATTTACCTATATCGCGAGAACAAACAAACATGAGATTATTTCACCCTTATACCCAATACCCTAATAATTTGATTACTATACTAAAAATTTTCATGGTTTTTATTAGATTGTTTCTTTTTTTACTTTGTTTTAGAACAAATCTAGCAAGTGTTATACCAATATAAAATTTGTATTGAATAAGCAAACTTTTGAAACTACTTGCCGAAAAAACTTAGTAGGTAGGTAAGTACATTTTGTTTTCAGTACAGGAGGTGCAAGTTGGGCGAAGTATTTTTGGATAATTTTTGGTTGGGAAAAAACGATCAATTTTCTTCTAAGCTAAGTTAGACAACTTTAAATTTAAGGCCACAATCGATAGAATCATTACTCAGGGCTATATTCCAAAAATAAAAACGGAACAAAAGTTACAATTTGTGGCATTAAGGTTGAAATAATCATCACAGGGTGTTGATTTTTCAGATTTTTTTAAACGGGTACCTATAGTTTCACAATCACAGGGTCAAGATTTTTTTATTTATTTTCTGATAACTGTGATTTGTTTTATCTCCTGCTTTCGGTTTATCGTCGACTTTTGGGAAATATTGTATACAACGTTCCAAGCTTTTTTTCTTCGCACGGGTGCAATGCTGATACTAAATTACATAGTATCAGCATTGCACCATTGCGAAGCCGGGGCGGGTCGCTAGTTTCTTAAATAAAAAAGGTTATAAGCCCAACATTTTTATACTAATTTTAAGATGTTGCACTCGGACTAATCTTCGCCTCAAACTAATGCTATCAGCATGCGAAAAGAAATAAAATGATCAGTGCCTATACACTTACCGAAACTAATTTCATCTCCTTTAATATTTAGGACAATACCAGGCAATATCAAAATAAACAAAATATTAAAAATCTGTAACGAAATTCCAATTTTTTCTGGTATAAGATTCTGAAAGGAAGAATGTTTTAACGATCAATATTACAGTACTATAAGTTACAGGTTAATGAACTGATCTGCTGGCAAGAAGGATGACTTCTCGCGTTCCATGCTTTTGTGAATCTTAACCACGTCGCAGTGCAAAGCTGAAGATCACATACTGTGACAGACCGCACGGAAGATCTTCTAACAGTGCATTGCATAACACGCACAGCGAAATTACTCGCGCAAATTAGCCTGCCAAGTTAATGAACGTATGTATGAAACTTCGACTATCCATGCATGTGCTACGGTTACTAGAGATCACGATATCTTTCTGACTACTGGTAACCCTACCACATATAATTTACCAGTATTTATAACTTTTAATTACTTTAGATTAACTTACCACTGCAATTCCCTTTTCAATTAAAAGGCTAAATACCACAGGAACAATACTAACTGAAACAAAACGTAAAACTTGTTATAGTAATTATAAAATTTAATGTATCTGTTAAATATATTGAAATAATAAATTAAATTTCATTATGCAATAGATCCAGGGCTTATATCGTAATACTAGCTTTCCGCAGCGCGGTTTCACCCGCGTCGTAGGTTACTGCTCAGCTCCCGTTACATAGCCTATATATAACCTTCCTCAAGAACTAGGCTATTATAAGCAAAAATAATTATTCAAATCCGACTGTTAGTATCAGACAAACAAACAAACTCTGCCGCTTTATAAATTAGTATAATAGATGAATAACATTTCACAATCCACGCTAATTTTAGTGAAATCAAGTGCCCAAATCTCCGCTTTTCAAGCGGGTGTCGTTGGTTTAAAACTAAACAAATATCAATGCGCGACTATTTCAAATTAATATTATTTAGGTACTTGGACAACATACGGCGAAAGACAACACCGTGAATTTAAAGCTACAAATTGCCAATGGCCGATTGAGCTAAGTTGAGATTAACTGACCAGGCGTGTTGACTAATGCTCATAGTCTCTATATGTGAAAAGTAAACTCAGAGACTGCGGCCAATGTAGGTAAAGCCGCAAAATATACAAAATTAAAAATTTTAGCTATCAAATTTTATTATTTAAATAGCTTTCCATGGCGCCGTTTCCCGCGTCTTTGGTTACTGCTCTGCTCCCGTCACCAGTAGACTGCCTCGAAAGCTGGGCTATTATACACAAAAAGATTTTTAAATCGGACTGGCAGTTCCAGAGATTAGCGCATTTAAACAAACAAACTCTGCCGCTTTATATAATACTAGCTTTCCGCGACGCGGTTTCACGCGCAACTTTGCTTACTGCTCTGCTCCTGGCGCCAGTAGCGTGATGTTACCTAGCCTATCCTTCTTCAAGAACTGGGCTAAAATATACAAAAAGAATTTTTCAAATCCAACTGGTAGTTGAGAGAACAAAGACACTCTTGCGCTTTATTATAATAGTATAGATTATTTAATAATAAGTCAATAAAGTCCGTACTTACACACTATTAATATAAAAGATGGATATTGATTACTATCTCCTTCATTATAGCCTGTCAACACTATAATCCATTCAAGTGGGTTTACACGGAATCCATATCTGGAATCAGTCATTTTGCTTAAATGCATTGATTATATAAAGTTTACAATACAATTAGCAATATGAACAATATAAGTTTATCAGGTATGTTAGCATATAACAAGTCAATACTTACTTAAGGAAATTTTCGAGACCCAGACGCAAACCACCAATTGTAAGCATCAAAAAACCCCAATTTACCAAACCGGTAAAATCATTGAATTCTGAGCTCCATGAAAACAGAGAATCTCTTGGTTTGTGGATCCTGTAATGGAATTATTTTACTTTGGAAGGTCCTCATAAATATTAGCTAAACATGCTAGGCGTGAATGAAAAAAGATAAAATTATCTTTATTACTATTCGCAGTCTATCATTTACATGTCTTCTTAGTGATTAATGAATCTTCTTCATAGCTTTGCTACACAATCGTGTCCATTATTCATAGGTACATACATACGCAATCATCAACAACATCCTGTCAATTAATACCAATAAATATGAAGTTTGAGACATTTATACCATTACAGTTATTTGTCCTACCCTTTCTTTGACTAAGAATAATTGCAAACATTATTAAATCTAAACACAACCCATTTTACAGCAAGATCTACAAACAAAATTATAACAAAAACTAGCGTCCAGCGGGAGGTTTCACCCGCGTCTTTGCTTACTGCTCTGCCTCGGTCGCCAGCAGCGTGATGTAACATAACCTTCCTCAAGAACTTGGCTATCATTCGCAAAAAGAATTATTGAAATCTGAATGGTAGTGCCAGAGATTAGTGCGTTCAAACAACAAACAAACTTGTTAATACAGGATAGTTGGAGTATACAAAACGCAGCACTGAGAATATTTTTTTGATTTTTTTTCTGATTTTCGTTTTTTTTTATGCATCGTATAATATGGGCAAAAATAAAACGATTTGACTTTTAGTACTTCTAAATCATGATTTCCAGCTAAATAAATATCACTTTTTGTTATAAATGGAGTACTGCGGAGCGGGGCTCCGGCGACCGTAGCAACGGATACTGGCTAGGATTCACTGACATAAGGGTCATTGATATAGGGGGATATAAATTACCCCCATGACCCTGATGACCCCGGTGAATGACCCCCATGGACCCGGTAAAAATGGGCCTCATAGCCTCGGTAAAAATGACCGCTATGACCACGGTAAATGACCAGTACCGTCTTTACCATAAGGGCACACTAGGCACGTGCCCAAGGCCCTCATCCTCAGGGAGGCCCCGGAGCACCCACATATTTTCACACATTTATTCTCAAAACATTTTTGTCGGACACATTATCTTTTAATCACAAAAAAGTCACAGCTCTAAATCAAATAATCGAAATAATTCCTAAATTTAGATACTTATTTTATACCGTTGAAAAATGAAATTGTAAAGAATTTTTATCTTTCACCTTCCTCATACACTTCCATAGTAATTAGTCCTGTAGGGTGTTTTGAAATTTGGAATGTTTATAGATTTGGATATGTATTTTTTTAAATTCCTACGTTGTTGCCTCATCGTACCTCTGCCGCTCGTGCCGCCATAATGGAAATATGGCGCCGGAAAGCAGTTTTTTTGATAATATAACTTTTCAGACTAAATCTAGAGGAAATTGCCTACAATTTATGTATATGTTTCGTTATATCAACAGTTTTGGAAAGAGCATCAAAATCTATAATCAAACTAAATTTCAATATTCCCAGAAAACTTTCCATATAGAAAAGTGGAAAATCATGAATTATTCAATGTTGAGATTATGTGCTGGATGTATAAAAAATTTGCTATACCGGTATTGTCACAAGATATTTAAAAACAATTGCCAAAGAACTCAATTCAGCGAAGTACCTACTAGGTACTATTAAATAGTAGCGTAGATTCTACGCCAGATCTATCACGTTGAACTACTCATTTTCACCAGAACCGACAGCATACTAATACTGATGAAATAATGACATAATTATATTAAGTATTTGATTAGGTACCTATAATAAATAATGATAGTAGAAAACTAACTGTTTAAGGGTTAAACCATTCTGGAAATTGCATTTATTCCGCTTATGCTACAGCGTGCTGCTTGATTCAGTTTTGTTTATTATTTATTTATTTATTTATTTATTGAGATAAAAACGAATATAATTCAATTACAATTATCTCACATGGGTACATCAATCTACACTAATATTATAAAGAGGAAAACTTTGTTTGTTTGTTTGTTTGTTTGGTTGTAATGAATAGGCTCAAAAACTACTGGACCGATTTTAAATATTCTTTCACCATTCGAAAGCTACATTATCCACGAGTAACATAGACTATATTTTATTTTGGAAAAAATAGGGTTCCGTAAGATATTTGGATTTTTCGGACACAAACTGAAAAAAATCAACCAAAGAAGTTACTTTGGTTGATTTTTACGTACGCTGCCTAAAATACAAAAGATAGAACCATAAAATGTTATAATTAATTGTAGATCTTATAAATATCTACAAAAAAGTCCGCGACACACTATACCTATCTATGTCGAGTGAGGCACAACAACCACATTTTTATTTAAAAATCTTGAATTTTTTTTTGGACTACATTTAAACGCGTTTATTTTACTCATGCTATTAATTCTTATCAAAATAAATTATTTCATCAATAAGTACAGTTTATGTTGATAATATTTGGTCTTTGAATGATTAAAATTGGACGTTTGGTTTTGAAGTTGTGGTGAAATTAAAATATTACGATTTCTGCTGCACGGCCCATTACGAAGTGGGCGTCACCAAGGCCAGGGGTGCGCGTGCGGGAGAGGGGTGTTTAGATCTATGAGTAAGGTACCCGCGCGGCTCAGACGCGAAGTCGGCTCCCTACGCAGCGGTCGTGCGCGAAGTCTAATAATTTTCATGAGATTTTTTTTAGATTTTGTTCTCTAAACTACACCTACGCAAAATTTCTTCTCAGAGCTAAACAACAGTCCTTCTCAGAGCTATACAATAGTTCTTTTCAGGGCTAATAAGATGTCATATACTGTATCTATGCTTAGTAACGATCTTGAGCGTAAGTTCCCGATTACTTACTACAAAGACAAGAAACTAAACATGGGGTAAAATAGTGTGACTGGACTACCGTCCAAAATGTCGTTACATACGACAAAGTTGCGTGGGCGCTAAACAGCTTCCAAACGTGCCAATCACCAGGCACAGACGGAATCTTTCCTGGACTGCTGAGGTGAAGCTGCCAAGATGTAACACCACATCTTGTATAGCTGTATCGGGCGTGCTTAGCATTTTTACATACCAAAACCTGGAAAGAGCGATTACACTCAGGCCAAATTCTACAGACCCATCAGCCTTACATCATTTTTACTTAAAACCCTGGAAAGACAATGTGATTGGGAAATAAGGAACGTCGCCTTGAAACGTTCTCTAAAAAGCAACTATGCATGTTGCATATAGCCCAGGTAAATCAACGAAGCCAGCTCTTTATGATGTAGTAACACGCATCGTTAGCTCTCTATCACCGAAGCAATCGACTATTGGTGTTTTATTTGATGTAAAAGGTGCTTTTGATAAAACTAACTTCACCAGCATAAGTCGAGCTCTAAGAAAGCATGGGGCAGATGACACAAAAAATTCAGAGCTATAAGACACACCTTGAAATCGACGATCAGAGAGGTGGTATCGAGAGGCTGTCCGCAAGGAGGAATGCTCTTACCACTACTCTGGAATACCGTAGTGAACGAACTTTTGTGTGGTCTAAACGAGGTTATTACACCGTAGGCTTTGTCATTCTTTTGAATGGGCCATTTGAGGGAGTGCTATGCTATGTCAAATATTTAGACTCCAAACTGCTCTGGAACAGTCATATTAAACAAATGTTAACCAAGGCTTGCATCATATTTTGGCAGTGCAAACGCCTCATAGGCAAAACCTGGGACCTTTTTCCCAGGATTGCAATGTTGCTTTATACTGCCGTAATCAGACCTATTATCACCTATGGTGCAGTGATCTGGTGACCTAGAACAGATCCCTGTATTATAAAAATTCAGTTGTGACGATTCCAAAAAAATGCTTGCATGGCATGCTTGCATAACAGAAAGTATGCGCACCACATCGATGACCAAACTGGACGTAAAAAGTACCAAGAGTCTAAATGTGGACAACAAGTAAAAGGGCTACAGAATTGTAAGAAAGAAGTTTTGTTTCAACTAAATGACAATTAAATTCACTAAAATGTACAATGATTTGTCAAATTTTATTGCTAGATTTTTTTAATTGTCTAAAAAATAAAAAATAAATTTATTTTGTCTTTCAGTTACTCAATATTGCGTTTCAAATAAGTAATAGATAGGTGATGAGGTCTTCTTTCATTTAAAGTATCAAACATCATGATCTGATAACAAACAAAGGATATATTGAAGACTAGCTGTTGCCCGCGACTTCGTTCGCGTGAAAATTCAGATGGGTGCCTCTATGAGAATATTGCGTGCCTGATTTTATGGCAATCGTACATTGTATCAGTATTATCCGTCTCTATGGCGAATTCAGTTTAAACCCGCTACCTCTAAAACTGACAAACCACTTTCACACAAACTTGCGACTCTTATTTGCCCATTTAATAAGGGGGGTTGCTGAATAATAAAAAAAGAGTATTTTCTAGTAATTTGGTAATCCTACTATAAAAACTATAGAAATTTCATACAAACTTTGCCACCCCTTTATACCCCCTTAGGGGATGGATTTTGCAAAATTTCGTCTAAGTGAGCACCTACATCCTAATAGGAACGACAATGCAAAGTTTGGGATTCCTAGCACTTGTTGTTTCTGAGATTTCGTGATAAGTGAGTGAGTGACCTTTTGCTTTTATGTATATAAATAGCATTTTTATATTGTTTAAATACTGTTTTTTATACTATTTTTAATCTTCCATTCATACAAATCCTCTTTCGCCTACCTAAAAATATCCCTCGTAAAAACAATATACAATACACAAAGGCAAATTTTCACTACAATAACTTTCCCCTTCCCCTTCTTCCCTATTGCACTTTTTCTCCACTCTCTACAGTTTCCTCCTTCCTCTCCTCCCCTCCCCCTTCTCTTCAGCTCCTTCAGCATCCCTTGCCCCTCCTCCAGCATCTCTTGCCCTTTCCTCCACTTCCCTCTACCTTGCCTCCTCGTTTTCCCCTCTCTTATCCCTTCCTTCTACTTTCTTTTCCTCCTTTCCTCTCCCTTCCTATCGCTTCCTATCCCTTCCCCTCCCTTTTTCCACCATTCGAGAACTCCTTTCTTTCCGCGTTCCTACCCTCTCCCTTCCTCTACTGTCTCCCTCACTTTCCTCTCATTTTCCCTTCATTCACCCCTCACTTAACCCTCACTCCCCCTCACTTCCCCTTACTCCCCCCTCACTTCCCCCTCAATTCCCCCTCACTTCCTTCTCACTTCCCCGTTTCTTCTCCGTCACTTTCCCCTCACTTCCCTCTTACTTTCCTCTAACATTCCACTCACTTTCTCCTCACTTCTCCCTGGCTTTCCCCTGACTTCCCTCTGACTTCTTTCTGACTTTCCCCTCACTTCTCCCGCATTTTCCCCACACTTCCTCTTCACTTCCCCCTCACTTCCCCATCACTTTCCTCTCACTCCCCCATCACTTCCCTTCCTCCTTCTCCTCAATTCCTCCTTTTTCTCCCTCCCTCTCCATGTAAATTTCAAGTCGCTAGCTTCAAAAGCTAAAGATCTTTGTATAGAATATTTCATCCCTAATTTAACCCCTCTAAACCCCTGTTAAAATAAAATTATAAGAATATTTTTTATTTAAATAGAAGTATTCCAAAACAAAATTTAAAAATTGTATGTTAAAAAATGAAGAAGATTCATACAATCGATTTCATCCCTTTTCACACACTTAGGAATTAAATTTTAAAAAACCCTTTTTTAGTACAACCTCTAGACATTTAAACAAACATACCCGCCAAAATACCCGCCAAATTTCAAGTCACTACGACCAGCAGTTTAGGCTGTGCGTTGTCTGTTAGTCAGTCAGTCAGTCAGGACAAAGCCTTATATAATATGTATGGGTGTATGGATGTATGGATTAGACGTATAGCCATCGGGGATCAAAGCATACAGGCTGCTAGGAATGCTAACACGTGATAGAGCCACATAAAGCTGACCGTGCGAAAAACAGTTAATACTTAGGTCCACGCCCACAACTTTTAGTTGTGTCTGACCTTGGGCTTTATTAATTGTCATCGCGAAACATAGGCTCACTGGAAACTGGACTCATTTAAAACTAAACGCAAGATTGTTTAGAATGAGAGGAATCCGAAAAATAAAAACGCTATCAGCTATTCCGTAACCTGTTAAAGTCTCTGTTTCTATCAGAAAATGTTCGACGTGATTCTTTAAATTGGCATAACTTTTTTATTTATGAACCGATTGACATGAAACAAACACTAAATGTTAAGTGAAGCTTACCACAATGTATTAGTGAATACCATATCTAAATCGGATAAGCCGTTTCTGAGATTAGCGTGAACAAACGCACAGACAAACAGACAAACAGACAAAAATTGTAACAATCATTGTTTTGGGTTCTATTTGCATTGATAAAGGCCCCAATAATTTTTTTCTCATTTCTCTTCCATGTACAGACAGCGATCGGTTACATTTTTATTATATGTATAGATTTTTGCACTAAAGCTTTAATCGCGTTTTTCTTGAAACCATCTAAAGCATACTTACTGCAACTATGCTATTGACGGCAGAAATGGTTGTTTATGCATAGGTTCTTTACAACACAAGAAACTAAATTTAAATTTGTATAAGTTGTTTAATTAGCTTTCAAATAAAATTAAAATGATTGAACTTGTATTTTCAATTAAATATTTTAAATTTTTCTCTAAAGGCTTTAAAAAATTAAATTTAATTGTATGCTATGCTAAGCATAGGCCCATGTAAAATAAAAAAATAAAATTCTAACATGTGTTGGTGTTTGAACATGCAGTTCAAAAACAATCACTTTTTAAAAATTTAGATGTAAGTGTCATTAGCTACTTTAACAAATATCAAACTAAAACTGCCAGAAGTTAGAGAATAAAATTAATTTAATGAACTTACGGTTTATCATTTTGTAATTTTCTAACTTTCGCCTCAGTTTCTGTGATTTCCTCAGCTTTTGAAACACTCTGTGCTCTTCTGTACCGGAGAGCCTTTTCATCATTGTCCGTGCCCATTTTTAATTTCCAGGCTATAAATCGGTACAAAATCTGTACAAATTTAATAAGTGTAAAGCATACTATACATATTTTAGGAAGGCGGGTACTTATGTTTAACTACCTTCAACATTCACGTTATTTACTATTATCGATTCTTGTCATTAACACTAGAATGCTTATTAATTAGAATAACAGCAAGTAGTATTAATCTCGGGTCATTTATTGAAATAATGAGATAAAACAGGAGGAATAAGATAAACATTACCTATAATATAGAAGCATAATCCGGAGATTGCGTAAAAGAAACTCTTGTATCAAAACGTAATGCCAAAACAAGATTTAATTTATCTACAATATTTTCTACTTCAATTTATTTATTAGTTACCATATTTCTATACCCAAAGAAAACTGACAATTCTGAATTCTGAAAACAGTCATTAATCTGTCTGTCATTTCTGTCATTATTAATTCAAACGTCAAGCGTGAACCCATTGAACCTGAGACCCCTGTTGAACCCTAAAATATTTCATTGCAAAATTTTATATTATTGATGCCAAGAGAAACTAGATTCTTCTAAACAAACTTATGAAACAAATAATTCAAATTACGTTATTCACCGCAGAAAACTAAGAAATGCATGTTTTAATCTCAAAAAAATCAGTAATAAAGAAAAGAAAAGGATTTAAGATTGCCTTAAATCCCTTTTCTTTCAATCAAATCAATAAGTATTGAGTTTTGGCAAAAAGACTTTGTTACCAATTTAAGGAAATTTTGATAATTTTTTAAGGGTTTTACACACTGACCTGTAATTGTACTATAGAGGTCAGTGGTTTTACAGGGTTTTAGATCAAAATTGCCATCAGAATAATTTCAGTGTTTTGGTAGTTTATGTTATTCACCAGTGGGAAATTTTATTTATTTCTTTCGTAGACGATTAAGATAAGATATAAGTATAATTATATATATATATATATATATTTTATACTTATATCTTATCTTAATCGTCTAATACAAAATTACAGATACAAAATTTGATATGTCACTTAATTTGCCCCTTTTGTACATTAATAGCAATAATTAAATATTTATTTAAGATATCATTATAAATTATACGATTCATTATTCATTATTTCATTATTACGACTCATTCATTATTAATGGTTCAAATGTAACGACTGGCCTGTTGGTCTAGTGGTTAGTGACCTTGACTGCTAAGCTGGAGGTCGTGGGTTCAATTCCCACCCAGGACAAACCTTTGTGTGACGAGCATGATTGTTTTTTCTGTGTCTGGGTGTAATTTATCTATATTATGTATGTATTTACAAAAAAAAGGAATATAAGTAGTTTATCAGTTGTTTAGTACCCATAACACAAGCAAATATAATTGCTTAAACTGGGGCTAGACGGCGCTGTGAAAAACATGTGATATTGACTTTGTGGCAGAGCCATTTAAATGTAACATACTGCCTAGTGTTGTAATTTTATTAATAAAACACTATAATAGTCGTTTACGAAATTATTGTACAGAATTCCTGGTGTGGTTCATTTTTAAAATAGGAAGTATAAAAGGTACAGAGTAAATACTTTCTATGGCTCTGCCACAACTTTATTGGTTAGCCGTGTTAGCCATAACTCAATCAATGCTTAGATTAAAAGTGCGATCTATTTTAATCTTTGTTATTAAAAAATAAACATAATTTATACTAACACTACACAAATGTCAATATATAACACTAAGTTTAAGTGAAACCACAAACATTAGCTAAACTCAACTTCTTACTTGTGACATTACTAACTTGTCACATGAGCAAAAGTTTAAAATGTCACGTAAGGCTGGGCACGTACTTTGAGATTTTTGCCACACGGCGAAAAGCTGCGGCTTAATGACGGACGTCAGCCTCTGCGAGATTGGTGTGGCCCTCTGACAGCTCAAGAACAACAAGGCGCCAAGTGAGGATAGAATCATTGCCGAGCTACTGAAGGTAGGCAAAAAGCCTGTCACGGAGGCCTACCATCACCTCTTAAAGCAGGCCCTTCAAAACGCCACAGGTATGGTACAAGGGTGTGGTGAAGCTGTTCTTCAAGAAGGGCGATAAAACCCTTCTGAAGAATTATATGTAAAGATTATACAAAACTTACTCCGTGAATCATTAGCTCTAAGCTTCCTGCGGCACTTCCAAAATTCAAACAACTTCTTCAATTACATAATTTATTTATTTTCTTACAGTGAAATCACATTTTCAACTTTTTATTAGACATACTCAGATGACACATAATTTGAACTCAGAAAGAATGAATCTACACTTTTTAAATTCACATATTGAGGCGGTTTTACTAAAAACAAAATATACAGACCTTATTTTTAACACACCTCCTTTGCTTTGTAGGAAAACATAACTTAAAATAATTCAACAGTAAACTCAACAAATAACATTCACATAATCGTAAAGTAAATAAAGTATCTTTTTTTTTTTTACGTGGGAAATGCATTACGCATACGCACCCGCCCGGGCAAGGCGGGGGTTATGTCGGACTCTCCGACCGCACTCAAAGCGCGGCCAGCATACCGACTAAAACCCACGGTGTTCCTCCAGACGGCCAGAGTGTCGGGGTCACGGGAGTCGCTTGCGCATTCATCCGCGACCCCGACGGGCCATGGCCCGCTCACCGCGAGCGGGCCCCATCCGATTTAGGGGCCTAGCCCCCCCTCCTTCGAGAGGCGCGTGCGGAACACGCATCGTCGCCCGCAAGCCAACTCGGCCGCAGGGGATAGGGAGAACGGCGCATCGCAATACCGACACTCCTCTTCCCCTGCGGCCCCACCGCGTCCGCAATCTGGCGGTTGCGGCCCCGCCGAGGCCGCGGAAGGTAGGGAGAGCGGCGCACCGTTATACCGGCACTCCTCTCCCGCCACGGCCCCGCCACTCCTCAGTCGCAGTGTCGCCGAAGCAACACTGCAGCCCGACCCAGTTGCGGTTCCGCCCAAACAGCACCGCAACCCACCAGAGCCGCTCCATCGTGGGCTTACCGGCAAAGCCCAGAGGAGCGGCGCCTCCTTGGGGTTCCTCTTGGTTCACCGTGGTCCTTGGTAACCACGGCTACTAAGCCTCCCCGCCGCGACAAGGCGAGAACCCCGTTGGGGGGGAAATAAAGTATCCTAAGCCTTCATATTCAAATAACTACCGACATTCCTACAATATATTATCAATAAATATTTATCATTTGCCTCAATTTATGAAATTTATTTTTACCTAAATTGTACGGGTAATGTACACTTCTTGATAATTTGATAGAAATGATAGATGATATAAATTGCACACTTATTTATTGATTACCGAAATAGTTATAAACTTGATAAATGATATGTTAAATTATGATAAATGATTAATATGCTAATGAGTACACAATACGCTTGCGGAAAGTGAACTGATTTATGAATAGTTACAAAATCGTCACGTTGACGGTAAAATGCTGACCGCGACAATTGTACGGTCGTTGGCCCGTACATAAAGCTTTTGTTAAAATATTATTTAATTATAAATTACATTTATAACTTTCTTCTTTTCATAATCATTAACAAAGTGGTAACTAACATCTATGTGTTTGGAATTTTTACAAAATTTTCCATTTTTGAGAGAGATATGGCACCACTATTATCTTCAAAAATTTTAATCGGTTTGTTTAATATAATTGTTTAAAATATGCCAATAACAGGTAACACTTCAGTTACACAATCAGCTAATGCGTAATACTCCGCATGAGTTGATGCTCTCGAAACGATTTTTTGTTTATGTGTCTTCCACATCACTGGGTTATTAAAAACTCAACACAATCCCAGTCGTCGATTTTCTGTCGTTTTTATCTGCAGCCCAGTCGGCATCCACTTAAGCATTTAAGCATTCTTCATAATCTGCATTATAGTTTAGTACCAAGTTTCGAGTATGATACAAATATTTTAAAATCCTTAACGCGTATTTGTAGTGTGTATCGCTGTAACAGTTTTGAAATCTACTTATGTAGTTAACGCTGTATGAGACATCTGGTTGCGTTCCACTTGCAACATATGATAAAGCTCCAATCAAATTTCTATATTTCAAATCATAGTTAATTTCTCCAGGTTCAATTGACAAGTTTTGCTCCATTGGCGTTTCATATTGCTTCCATTCTATTATCTTGTATTTCTCTGCTAAACTTTCTATGTTCTTACATTGACTCAAAGTCATTTTCTTAAGTTCCGGGTTATAATCAATATCCATGCCTAAATATTGTTACGTGTCAGGATGGGGGTTCGATGTAAAATGCCAGTTACGCGATGATGAGTTTATTTAAGACTCACACAGTAAACTAACAGTAACAAATTAAAGCAATAAACACTTATACTGCACTATAACGCTTCGTATATCGCTCTTCTTAAACTTCCGTATCGCTTAGATGTTCGCTCGAGATCGCTGTATTCACAACTGAACGAAGTGCCGACGTTCGAATCCTTTTTATAGTCCTTCAATAGATTTCTAGAACCTTCCAGTTATTACTACAAAGATGCCGACAATTCTCGAAAACAGAACAATGAGTGTAGGTACTTAGCTGCGACGCGTAGGTATGCCTACCGTCGATGATCTATTGTTATACGTGTAGGTAGGTACATGCAAACGTTCTAGCGTAGGTATTTGTCGTATACGTGTAGGTAGGTACTTGCGAATGTTCTAGAGCGTAGGTATTTGTCGTACACGAGTAGGTAGGTACTTGCGAACGTTCTAGAGCTTGGGTATTCGTCGTACACGAGTAGGTAAGTATTTGCGAACGTTCTAGCATAGGTAATCGTCGCAACATTGCCCCCCTCTTAATCATGCTCGTCCCGAGCAGCGTTAGAACCGTGATAGGGTGCTAGTCGATCGATGTGGACGATCTTCGGCTTCTTTCTATCGCCCTGTCTTATGCGATAGGTCACGTCATTGATCCTTGTGATCACTTTATAGGGACCCTCCCAGCGGGCCTGTAGCTTCGGTGACTTGCCGATTTTCCTGAGAGGATTGTGTAACCACACGAGCGTACCTTCCTCGAAGCCATGATTACTTGCTTTCCTGTCATAGCGAGTTTTCATCTTCTCACTAGCCTTGAGGTTGTTATCTCGCACTAGATCATGTGTCATATCCAGCTGTGCCTGCAAGTTTGCGACGTATTCTACTGTCGGCTTTGGCGTATCAGGAGGTGTTCCGGTAATCAAGTCTACTGGTAGGCGTATCTCTCTTCCGAAGTTGACTTTGGCCGGCGTAAATCCTGTAGTGTCATGAACCGCGGACCGATATGATAGCAGGAAGAGTGGAATGTAACGGTCCCAGTCTCGTTGATGGTCTTCGACAACCTTGGCCAGATGGTTTTCCAAAGTCTGGTTGAACCGTTCTACCATGCCGTCAGACTGCGGGTGCGCTGGTGTTGTCCGTGTTTTATGTATGCCGAGTAGATTACACATCTCTTGAAACAGGGCTGACTCGAAATTTCTTCCCTGGTCACTATGCAGTTCCAACGGCACACCAAATCGACACACTACTTCCTGGATCAACTTTTTAGCCACGGTCTGAGCCTCTTGGTTTGGTGTCGCAAAAACTTCGGGCCATTTGGTGAAGTAATCTTGGACTACTACTATATAGCGGTTGCCGTCCTCTGTCACGGGAAATGGGCCAGCTACGTCAATGGCAATCCTCTCCCATGGGGCTCCGACACTGTACAGCTGCAGCTTGCCTCTTGATCTAGTACGAGGTCCTTTTACCGAAGCACACGTAGAGCACTTTCTGCACCACTCCTCGATGTCTTCCCGACAGCGTACCCAGTAGAAGCGTTCTCTCACCTTCACCAAAGTCTTCTTCACACCAAGATGCCCACCTGATGCACCATCATGCACTAAGCGCAGAACAGGTTCAACTTTGTCTCTCGGGATCACCATCTGTAGAACTTGCTCCTTGCCGTTAGGTGATTCCCACTTTCTATATAGCACGTCTTGTTCCAAAGTCAGACTGTCCCACTGAGCCCAGTAGGCCTTCGTGATTGGGCTTGCGGCTGATACGTCCTGCCATTTTGGTTTCCGACCCTGAGCCTTCCAGTCCATTATTAGTTTCAGGTCTCTGTCCTCTTTCTGTGCCTTACTGACTTCGTCTTTGTCCCAGGATTCATCGGTCCCCTGAGTCCTGACAATTTTCACTACCTCCTTGGACTCATGCTTTAAACAGTGCTTACAATCCTGGGAGCATGGACGTCGCGATAAGGCATCAGCGTTGGAGTGAATCCTTCCACTGCGGTGTTCTATTACAAAGTTGTACTCCTGTAGTTGTTCGATCCATCTTGCGACTTGGCCTTCAGGATTCTTGAACTGGAGTAACCACTTCAGTGCTGCATGGTCTGTTCGTAGTGTGAACTCTCTTCCCAGCAAGTATTTATTGAAATGTTGTAAGGTCTTCACAACTGCTAGTAATTCACGTCTAGTCACACAGTAGTTTCTCTCAGGCTTCGATAGAGACTTGCTGAAGTAGGCGATGACCACTTGCTGTCCATTTTGCTCCTGAGATAACACGCCTCCGATTCCAGTATTACTGGCGTCTGTGTCCACAATAAATCTGCCTTCTCTATTAGGGTAGCACAGGACTGGAGCTGAACACAGCAACTCTTTGAGTTGTGTAAATGCACGTTGACAATCCGAGTCCCAAACGAAGTTCCTCTTCTCTTCTGTCAAGTGGTGTAATGGCTTGGCTACTTCAGAGAAGTTCTTCACAAAACGCCGGTAGTAAGCACTGAGGCCCAGGAAAGCTCTTACTTCGGTTTTAGTTTTTGGTACAAGCCACTCTTGCACCGCTTTTATTTTGTCTGGGTCCGTTCGAACACCTCTATCCGAAATAATATGGCCTAAGAACGAAACTTCTTTCTTGAAAAAGGCGCACTTCTTCGGGTTAAGTTTCAAATTTGATTCACGAAATCTCTTAAAAACTTTCTCAAGATTCCTGCGATGTTCCGTGAAACTGCGTCCCATAACTATTACGTCATCTAAGTACACCAGACAGGCATCTCCCAAAAGACCCACTAGTACGCGTTCCATAAGCCTTTCGAACGTAGCTGGTGCATTACACAATCCAAATGGCATTACCCGGAACTGCCACAGGCCTTTGCCAGTACCGGTGGTAAATGCAGTCTTCTCCTTATCTTCTGGCCGGAGTTCCACTTGCCAGTAGCCACTTTTCAGATCTACCGTAGAGAACCACTTCATGCCTCCAAGCATGTCCAAAGTGTCGTCAATACGGGGCAAAGGATAGCTGTCTTTCTTGGTCACGTTATTCAGCATCCTGTAGTCTACACAAAACCTAGTACTGCCATCTTTCTTCTTCACGAGTACCACAGGTGAAGACCATGGGCTGGATGATGGCTCTATGATCTTGGTTCGTGCCATATTCCCAATCAGCTCGGCTACTTCTTGTTCTTTTGCTAGTGGCACTCGTCTAGGTCTTTGTTTAATAGGCTGTGTAGCACCTGTGTCGATCGGGTGTTTCACTAACCCCGTTCTTCCAAGGTCGTTTTCTTCTTTAGTGAAAATGTCCTTGTAGTCCAGTAGCAGCTTCTCTGCTTCCCGATATTCGTTGGGTGACAAACTTTTCTTCGTGGTCTCTAGCAATGGGCCCATATGATTTTCCGAAGAGGCAGTCTGGACGTTCTCTAGGATCTTCCTCAGACTGCTCACAGCCTCACATCGTCCAACGATCGCGTTCTTCCGTAATAACATCGCCGAATTGCTGAGGTTGGCAATTTTAACTTTTGCTCCACTTCTAGTCATAACCAAAGTTCTGGCTGTAATTAGACTGGTATAGCGCCCAGGATCTTCCACCATGACGCAACGATCAGCAGTCACACCCTCAGGGAACCTTACGTCGACTAAGGTTTCTGACCTCGGTGCCAAGGTTACCGTTTTGGCACTGTAGACCGCTATCGAAGAACAGCCTTCCAGAAAGACTTCTTGATCTGGGAAGCTTAGAACACCTTTAGCAATATCGACAACGCACTGCTGCATTCGTAGGAAGTCTAAGCCGATAATGCAGTCATCCGTTATGCTCGCCACCAAAACAGATTGATGATAAATCTTCTCTCCTAGTTTGATCTTCACATCTGTAGCTCCGAGGACGGTCACTGGCTGGCCAGTCGCTGTTTGCAATTTGCAAGATGGTCGTGCGTCTTCCCACTGAATTGTTCGCCGCAGAAGTTCTGGTCGTACGATGGTCTTTGACGCGCCCGTATCTATTGTAAAGCGAACAGGTTTACCATTTATTTCTCCAGCTGTTACCAGGCAGTAGTATATTATTGGGCATTCTGTCCCACCTGTCGCGCAGTCGAACAAGTTCGCCTACGCTCTGTTGTGACAGAATGCCCAATAATATACGATCGACTCGACTGTCTTGTATACATTTAAACCTTTTGAACAAAAAAGTGTTTAGTTGTGTAGTAGTAGTGTTGTGTATTTTGGTATCGTTTACGGATTAATTGATTCCTAAGACGGATTTTTACGCTTACCTCATTTCATTTAATAAAACAAGACAAAGGTCTTTTAATTATTTTATTTATTTATCTTTATAAAATCTTGGAGGTTCTTCAAACAATTTGTCAACCGAACGTACGAAATCTTGCAATTTACGCCACTGCAATGTATCCGTATCGGTTTGGAACTTAATACGAACAAGTGCCTTCTTCCATAACATCATGGAATCAGTGTCACGCGCATCACTTGTTTTGTAAACTTTACAATCGACATAGTATTCGCCGTCGGTGTTTGCAGTTCGTTGCTCGGTGCCATTAGCCACACGGTTTACGAAGAACGATGATAAAACCAGTTGGTTGCTCGATGACCCACCGTTGGCCTCTGTATCAGTATCATTATTCCAACTGACCCCGAATACATCGATAGGACTGGTCTTTGTTTTCTTACTGAAACAACATAGAAAACAAAACGGTTAATTACATTATTTCTTACTCAAATCAAATGTCTCTTCCTTCGATGACAAAGATACATAAAGCTGAGGTTATCGCAAGCAATATACGCGCCGACCTCCGTTGCTGGAGGTGCCGCGAGCGCGTACCAACCTATTGCTTCACGCTCCACTGACGCGAGCGCTGCGTACGTTCAACATCGTGGGCTGGGCAAATTGATTTGTTTTCGTGTACATTAAACGGATTCACAAAGGTCACTTATAGTGTAGTTAGTAACTTAGATTAAGTTAAGTTTTATGTTATTGTGGTACACTATCGCATTAGGTTAAGCGTTACCTGTAAAGATAGTCGTATGTTGTGTATATATAAATAAATAAATAAATAAAAAATAAATGACTGTATTTTAAGCGTTGTAGAAATTATACTATGTGGTTATGCTATGTGACTGCCTCTGTGGTTCGGTGGTACTGTGTAGGAACGTCGATGTGTCACGCAGAGGTCGTGGGTTTGATTCTCGCTCAGTATTACATACAATATTATACATAGCAACACCTACACACTGAGCGAGAATCGAATCCGCGATCTCAGCGTGGCAGTCCGTATGCAGTACCACCGAACCACATAGGCAGTCAACTCATCATATCAACAATACTTGAGTAAAAATAATGTTAGTTCTTCTGAAACATCTTGTGAAACCGTCTCTGAAAATAATTTATTTAGGGTCAAACCAGACTTGATCAGTGATCAACAGTAGCTTATCGGAAGCTCCAACACCTCAATCAGCACACATACAAAATCTAGTCGCGACGGTCATGTCGTCATTTGAACGCTTGAAGTAGCAACTGAACGCAGTTAGCTAGCATCGAAGCGATCGAACGCTACAAGTCACTAAACACTATAAACCTAACAACAATGCCAGTCACAAAATCATCAATCGCCTATGATAAATGTATCATGTGTGCTCGAAGCTAAATTTTAAAATTAATTGAACGCTCGCACTTCTTATCTGAATATCTAGGCGAAAACTCAACTTTGTTTTATAACAAATTTTGATTAGGTACCTTGGTTCTAATAAATTCGTTGATGATCCTGACTTGCGCTTCCTGTTGTTGTTGGCGACAGGCTGCTTGCGTGTGTGTGTAGTTTTCTTTTCAATTACAGCAGTTGGGTGATAGACCTCGCACTCAAATTCGGACCTGAAATATAAACGTAATAACATTTAATTAAAAATCACGGTCACGGTCTCATCACGGTCTAGGCGATTTCTACCAGACAACCTTAGAAAGGACAACATAACAATTTAGACAAGTAAAGAGATGGATAGTACACAGTGAAACTTATTACACTTACATTATTTATTATACTTACATTTTTTCAATCAACAGTCGATTTCTTGAGAAGGTAGCTTGATGAGTTGGTGACGGCAGGCGGAGCGGAAGAAGTCAGCGAGCGGCAGCAGGTCAGCAATCAACACCGAAAGTAACAACAACCGATAGTTGTATACTAATGAAAGAGTACTTTGAGTACGGTATCCCTACTTGAATACTTAAATTCGACTGTATCTAGGTCTTCGAAAACATGATGTTTAAAAACGAAATCGTGTGATAATCCTACTGTATTACAAAGTTGTTGCAAACCCTTAAGTTATAGTGAATAAATCAACTACTTTTCTTGTACGTAGTGTATCAACGTAAAAATGAAGAGTAAGGAATTAGATCACAAACAGTTTCGACGCAAACAGTATCGATTGTTGATGCAGCGAAAAAACTTAGGGCTGTCAAAATAAACTATATTATCAAAAGCAAACGATGATATTTAGATCAATAAGGTAAATGTGAATGCGTGCCATCCTTACCTAATATCGCTGATTTATGGGAATAGATTTTGTTGACCAGAAAAATATGAAGGTTGAATAAAGTCAAATAAAACTGTTGAATAAGTATTGCTTGTAATATTAAATTATGAAATGGTTACTTTATTGGAAAAAGGTCGTATGATTATAGTTAATAACAGGCTCATATGACTAATTATGTACCTACCTATTAAAATATTGAAAAAATTGTTTCGCTTAAAAACCAAATATTCTAAAACATAGGCTTTCATTATCATAAAGCAGCGGTGCAGTGGTTGACTGATTTATTAACGCGAAATAAATGACGTTATTAATTTAGGAAAATAAAGGTAAATGTTAACATTTTATCACGTGTGTTAAGCGTGTTACGTTTAAAGTATCTACTTAATTAAATTATATGTATGTTTTCTTTCAGGAAGCGTTATTTACATCGAATTGTGTTGGAAAGCGTGTTTTGGAGTTTGGTCTGACTGCCGCAAGTTAAATGCAAAGCGAAATATTTATTCATAATTTGTGGAAAATAACAGGTATACCTACTTACATTTTTAATGAGTGCTAAACAGTGGTAATATAATAATATTATGACGTTTTATAGTACTTATCCAATTTTTATAATTTTCAGAATTAATTTTTAAAAACTTTGGAATCTCGCGAAACCGTTTCCAAACAAATCAAGATATTAGGTACACCGCATTACGTTGAGAAGTTTGGCTGGGAAATAAACATAAATAAATAGGAAAATAAAAGGTAAATTTGATACTTAACGTTTACTTTCTCACAAAGGAATGAGCGGGTATAGACTTAATTAAATATTTTGTATGTTATTTTCAGGAAGCATCTGATTGACTGTCGGTTATTTTTTTCTACTGAGATCACACTAGAATACTTGAAAAGCTGACCATACAGAACATGAAGCTGTGCTGGAAATTGGATACAAATACCAGATGCATGTAGTACATTAATTATTGTTATATAAGGTACCTATTTTATTGCTCTGTACCAGCTGAAAGGTTGAAAATCTAAAGGATTCAAGTACCACTTTTGTACCATTTGTTGTAATTTGTATATTGTTAGATTTGGCACACATATCGTGTTGTCGTTCAACATTTAAAATTTTGACACATCGTTCTTTAGATTTTTAACCTTTCAATTATTCTCATAGCGAATTATTTATCAGTTAACTACTTATAGTACTTTTATGTTTATACATTTATAATTGTATCAAAATGCCTCATTGCTTGGTTTGCAATGTTTATGTAGATAATCGTTGCTGGACCAGTCACTTACGAACTAATAAACACAAAAATAATAGTACTATACCTATTCTTGAAAACGTTGAAATCTTACGATCGTCGTTTAAAGGACGTATTATTAGTTACAGAGTTATTGCATCCAAAGATGAAGCAAATAATTTTCCTGAATTCTTTTTTAGTAATATTCGCGAACAAGTTAAATCTTTAATCGATCATTCACTTAAAAAACATAACGCAGTAAAAATTAATTTTCAACATTTTTGTTTATTTCTATTGTACAAAAACGATTTACAAGAAATCAAATCTTTTGCCACCAAAAATTTTGTCATACATTTTAATTATGATTTCAATACTATTTATGAAACGGTAGTCGCGTCGTTGTTGAAAAAAATTGAAGAATTTGAGGAGAGAGACAGTGGATGGTCATTTTTAAGTAGTTTACATTTAGAAGTCAATGTTAATAAGTATCAACCACTCGGTGGATCTTATTTTATAGATTTACCCAAGTTTATAAAGAACAAAAAGGCGTGTTTAAATATTCACAATAATGATAATTATTGTTTTTTGTGGTGCGTTGTGGCTGCCTTGTACCCAACAAATCGACATCCAGAGCGAGTAACATCTTATCCTCACTTTCGAGATGTTTTAAATGTTAAGGATATTTCTTTTCCCATGAGTTTTTCAGATATAGTTATTTTTGAAAGAAATAACCCCTCTATAAATATATACGTATACGGTTTAAAAAACAATAAGCTGATAACAGGTCCTCTGTACAAACCTGAATCGTGTAAGGATAAATCTAAGAGTATTCATCTATTGTTCTTAGAAAATGATAGTTCATCCCATTATTGTCTCATCAAAGATTTGCCTCGTCTTGTTAAAACCCAAATCACGAAACATCATAGTAAATTATATTTTTGCGAAAGTTGCTTATTGTTCTTTCCTACTCCTAAACAAATCGATGATCATCTATGTGGAGGAATCGTAACTATTTTACCTGAAAAAGGATCTGTATTACAGTTTAAAAATTATGATAGGAAACAAAATATTCCATTCGTCATATACGCTGATTTCGAAACATTGCTGGAACCAACATCCGTTAGTGAACCCGACACTGCTAATACATCGTTTTTACAACGACACGTGCCTGTAGCATTCGCCTATAACATTGTTTCTTCGTTAAATTACACTTTTAATAAGGAGGTATTTAAAAGTTATCGCGGTTTTGACTGTGTTTCAAAATTTATAGAATTTCTTTATGCTGATGTTAAAAAGATTTACAAAGTATTAACCGAAACCCATGTCATGACATTTACAGAAGACGACGCGCAAGATTTTCAACAAGCTTATAAATGTTACATATGTGAAAACCTACTTTGGACTAATAAAGTTAGAGATCATTGTCATATAACAGGACGATACCGTGGCGCCGCTCATAGACATTGTAATCTACAGTATAAAATACCTAAATTCATACCGATATTTTTCCATAACTTATCAGGATACGATTGTCATTTATTTATACAGAAATTAGGAGAGATGCCTGGAAAGTTAACAATTATTCCAAAGACTAAAGAAAAATATATTTCGTTTTCCAAATTCATACAGATCGCCGAAAATGAATACGTTCAATTACGATTTCTAGATTCCTTTAGTTTTTTAGGAGCTAGCTTAGACAAACTTGCGAAAACTATGCATAATGACGATTTCATCACTCTACGCTCTCATTTTCCTAACAATGATCAATTTAATTTGCTTACAAGGAAGGGGGTGTATCCTTATGATTATATGACTAACTGGAAATGTTATGAAGAAACCAAGTTACCATCGAGGCAACATTTTTTCAGCGTTCTAACTAACCAAGCTATTTCAGATGAAGATTATAAACATGCTTGTTTGGTTTGGAATGAATTCAATATAAAAGATTTAGGTGAATATACTGATTTATATTTGAAAACAGATGTTCTGTTACTAACTGATATATTCCAGAATTTTCGAAAAACTTGTAAACAACATTATAAACTGGACCCTGCGTTTTACATAACCGCACCTAGTTTATCATTTGACGCAATGCTATTGAAAACAGGTGTTCAACTTGAACTCGTTTCTGACTTAGCTATCGTACGAATGATTCAAAACGGTATTAGAGGTGGTTTGTGTATGTGCTCCCATCGCTATGCAAAAGCTAATAATAAGTATTTATCAAAATGCGATGCTTCAAAACCACAATGTTTTATAGTTTATTTGGACTGCAATAACCTTTACGGTTACAGTATGTGTCAATATTTACCCTATTCAGATTTTAGATTTTTAAATCAAAATGAAATAAACCAATTACATGTTGAATGTATTGATGACAATGCGAAATGGGGTTTCATACTAGAAGTCGATCTGCTTTACCCTGAATCCTTACACAGCGAACATAATGACTTACCTTTTTGTCCTGAAAAATGCATACCACCTGGAGGTAAAACTAAAAAACTGGTTTCAAATCTATATAATAAATATAACTATGTGATTCATTATGTGCATTTAAAAAAATGTTTGGAGCACGGTTTGATACTACGCAAAATTCATAGAGTCATCACATTTAGACAAAGTCCCTATTTAAAGCAATACATTGAATTAAATACACAACTACGACAAAAGGCAACCAGTACATTTGAACAAGATTTCTTCAAGTTGTTAAATAATAGCGTTTTTGGAAAAACCTTGGAAAACACAGAAAACAGAGTGTCTGTTCATTTGGTTAATCAGTGGAATGATACGAATAACAAAACCAAAAAGTCTTCCTACGCTGAGAGACTCGTGAACAACCCCTATTTTCATAGCGCATCAATTCTTTCCGAGAACTTAGTAACGATACAAATGAAACCAGATCAGATAATTTTAGACAAGCCTATATATATTGGTTTCACCGTTTTAGAACTATCTAAATCACACATGTACCACTTTCACTATAATATAATTAAACCTATGTATAAGGGAAGAGTGAAATTATGTTATACAGACACGGATTCTTTTGTTTACGAAATAATCACTAACGATTTTTATCACGATATAAAACATCAGTTACTGCAATACTTCGACACCAGTAACTATAATGTAGAAAATCAATTTATGTTACCTCAAATGAATAAAAAAATTCCGGGTCTTTTCAAAGATGAAATGGGAGGAAAAGTTATAACAGATTTCGTCGGTTTAAGATCTAAACTTTATTCAATAAAAACAGAGGACAAAATAATTAAAAAAGCAAAAGGAGTTAAATCTTGTGTTATTCGTGATCTAAGTATCACAGATTACGAAAACGTTTTATTTAATAGTGAAGTTATTCGTAGGCAAAATATTGTGTTTAAATCCATTAAACACGAAATATTTACACAAAGTGTAAACAAAATTGCTCTATCTAACAATGATGATAAACGCGCGATATCTAATTGTAAAATCGCAACCCAAGCTTGGGGTCATTGCTCATTTTTAAAATAAAAATGTATGTTTATGTGTATGTTAGAACAGCATAGGTTAATTAAAAAAATGTGTTTGTAATTCTTCGTTTTAATTATACGTACGAGAATTTTAGTCCATACTAACTAGAACAAATAGCAATAAAAACATTGGCACTCAACAATTATAATTGTTAATGATAACCTAGTATAATATAATTATGTATAGTAACTATTCTGTATCTGTAGATTATAAATAAGTACTTAAGTGTAATTATTGTTTATTAAATGAAGTAAATTATTAATTTACATTGTTTTATTTGTTAATACACCGTTTAATTATTGCTAACCAATAAAATTATAAACGAATTAGGTTCATGTCAATAATTCGCAGGTAACGTCAGAGGGCGATACTAGTTTACAATAACGAAATATGATATACTGCTTGTCAATGACACTATAAATGCAAGCTTGCTATTTGTTGATTGATCGAGTTCATACACGCTTTATATCAACAATTGAAAGGCTTTGTTATCAGTGGTATTTCGCTTTTATTATTATATAGATAAGAGTTATTTTCAATCAAATGTATAACGAGCATAATATGCTTTGTCATTATAATGAAAACCATCGCCGTATAACAATTAGGTCTATGTGAACAGACCCTAACTTATAATGTCGCAATGCTCGTTTCCTGTCAGGGTATTACTATATAATTATTTGCCTAAATTAGTTACCTTTAAGCTGTTTAAGAAATATTATCTGTCTCGAGTACTTGTACAATAAAATAAGAGATATTTGATCTAACAGTGTGCATCATAATCATGTCATCGGTGAGCAAAATAATTATTTTAATATTTATTTGTTTATTTGATTTTTCTTTTTTTAATAGCTAATAATTTTCTTATATTTTTTTTCAGATTTGCGATTCAGAAATTGTATTCAGCCAGTACGCTCAGGATCCTTACGAAGGACTATCTGAGATGATTTACAACGAACCCCCGCACTGCAGTCAACTTACGAAGGAAAAAAAAACCAAACGACAACGTCGAGAAAAGCCTTCTCTTAAGAAACAACCTACAAAATCTTTCGTGATGAGTAAACTGCATCGACGTGGGATAAAACTGATAAAAATATCAGTTATCGATCTCTGCAATAACAATACCAGTGATAGTGATAGTGATAGTGAGAACGTGATAATAAATGCACAATACATCGTTAAAGACGCTATTGATAGTGTTATGGACGATACGGAATCGTTAGTTAAAAAAATATCAAAATCTTTGATTGACAGCGATTTTTAATATTTTTCAGGGTTTTGTGTTTATTGTTATTTATAATTAATGTTGTAACTTTGGTTAGACAGTTAAAGTTATTTTTTGTTTTATTCTTTTAATTTAATTATTTTTATTGTAGCAGGTAAACTAGTGAAATAAACACATTTTTAAGATTTCATTATTTTTATTTACTTTAAACTGAAATACACATTTCTTTACAAATTCAAATGTTTTTTAATACACAACACATTTTTTAGGGCACACATCTTTAAATGTTTAGTACAATTTAAATTATTTTTTTCATCACAGTACTTATCATACAACACAGAGAAACTAGGACAGTTTTTTTCACTAAGGTCAGACACATTACAATTCTCACAAAGATCCTTAATCCATTTCACTTTCTCTAAACCGTTTACAACGATTTCCTTATTTTCTAGATACGGAACGATTATACGTTGGAATTCTCTGTAGTCGATATAACCCTCATTCCAATAAATGCCTCTGTTCCTTTCCAACCATTTAACTTGCCTTTTTTCGTTACTTGTTAAGTATTTAAACATATATGGTGGTTTTATTAAAAATGACTGCGTATAATCGCTACTAGCAAAAGCTAATTCCTTTATTATAAAATTATTACATAGATCTTTAAACCCCTGAACATCTACTATGATAGTATTCGGATTCATGATATTTTTCTCACAGTATTACTAAGCGGTTTATACTCAATTATGCAATCATTCAATATAAGACAGTATGCAGAAGTTTGATCAGGTATATCCAAATCAGTTTCAATTTCCACTCTTACATCCACAACCGAACCTGTCTTCAAGTTATCTGCTTGCCTGGAGCAGTCAATAACAAAGAGGGGTGCCAAGTCTTTAAATTGTTTTTCGCTTAATAAAGGTTCCGCGCGACGACCGTAATATGACTGCTGGAATCTAGTGTATTGTTCGTATAATAAAGCAATTCGGTTATTAGCAAAATTCACATTTAGATTTTCATATGGGAAGTAGTTTGAATTGAGGTATACTCTAACGTCACGAATATGACAGTGATCGAACTGAGACATATCAGAGCTTGCATTGTTTTTTCTATTTGTCTGTAAACCAATAATAACATATCTCGGTTTCTCTATTTGTGATGATGTTTTAATAGACCAAGTATGTTTCGTTGTTTTAGGTAAAGTAGGATATTCGTACAGATCCCAATTTCTAAAAATCATCTGGAGCGGTCGGTCTTTCTCTAACAGTTTTAGCAAACTTATTTTCTCTTTGTCTGACACTTTAACGTGCGGTACCCGCCAAACAATTTTATTTATCTGAACATCATCTACAACTTCACCAGTATTCAGTTTTACCGCGTTCAGGTTAGTATTGCTTCGTAACAATATCAATTCATGTCTACTATTTATCACTACTTTTTTAAAATCTTCTGCAAACCCGAGAATATTACAAAGTGGTATAGAAGCAGAAAAACTACCTCCATTAATATTTTTAGTGCCATCGATATTCCAACCCCATGCATAAGATATCTTTGACTCACTCTCATTCATTGACACAAATGATTTCATCGTAGTAGTCACACCAGCGTTTTTTATTTTATCAATTTCTACTCCATTTAGTTCGTATCGAATATCTTGAAACAAGTAGAGTAGAAAATTATTTGTTAAAGAAACGCTACTCGCTTTTTCTTTTGGATCTTTTTTGCTAACGATTATAGTTCCTTCCAAATACAAAGTGCTCGCTGAAGGTAGTATATACAGATCCTGTTGATTAATAGGTATGCGGATTTCATCGTTCCTGTTGAAGCTCGTTATGTAGGGTTTGTAAGAATGAAATTCGATTCCCTCAACAGTGTTATCGTAAGTTGGAGCAGATAAAACATCTAAGATATTCATTTTAGCAAACCGATCGTTTTAAGAAATTCCTTATTGTCCCGTGTTAATTTAATTTTTTTATTTGACCGAGGTCTTATTTGCTTGATTGTTTTAGTAGAACTGGTATTTCCCATTTGTTGAGGCTCATATTTATTGTAGTCAATCATTTTTTCTAAGATGTAAATATAGCTGCACTTCTTCACCACGTAAGTTTATTAAGCGATTGTTTATATCTAATAGCCTGATATGTATACTGCTTATGCTGTTTTGGTTGATTGGAAAGTATATAGCGTTTTTCGGAATTTCTATAATTCTGTATCCCGGGGGCACGTTGAGGGCGAATTCGTGTACAATGTGACTAGGATTACCATTTATGTACGAACCACTTACAATATCACATTCTATCCTGATCACGGTCGTAGGTAAAATGTTGACTGGTAACTCGGACACATGCCATTTATTTGCTTTCAATATCTGCTTCTTAAACCCTAATAATCGCCTAAAAGTCCCTTCTTTAGTAAAATCGATATCTTTAGTACAGAATATCAAAGTTTTTAGAGTATTGTTATTACATCGTATTAGTATTGAACAATCTTTTATTTCCGATTTTAAATAATCGCTGATATCTTGTAATTCATAAGTACCTTCAGGTAGTTCAAGGACTTCATTAGAGCCATAATATAATTTATTATTCATTTTTTCAATGTTCGGAATCGAATTAAATGTTGAGAAATGCAATAAGGCACACTCATAATGTCCGTGAAGTTGTAATGTATTAGGATAATATGTACATAAATCAGACGAGTTTCCAGTTATCGATAAGGTGAGTGACATGATGAAAATGATTGAAATAAAAGAAATACATAAAATTTATACATATTTATTCCAAAATTTCCATAGATAATTTAGACATAAGTGTCCACAGTTTACTGTATTAAATTGTTGAAATCTAGTATAGTTATAAAAAACATCACAATTTTTAAAGTACTGCATTAATTCCCTTGGAGGTTTCAAATCTCCAAAGCTATCAAAGTATTCACAATAATTGTTTATTTTAACATAAGCTACCCAATGCGTACCTTCGTTTTTATAATCATCCAAGTTAACGATACCACATTCAATCCGTTTTGGCGTCCTTGGTAACTGATCCTTCATGTAGACTCCTCGAAAGTGTGGGATGTCGCGTGCGTGCCTTTGGATGTCTACATTAGTTAAAGCACGATTAGGTAGCTCATTTTTCAGTTTTTTGAAGATTTTATGAATAAACCTTTACCATTTTTATGTGACCTTATGTATAAACCTTGGCCTAACTTTAAAGACTCCATAGCCTTATTATGTCGTTGTGTTTCTTGCAAATTTTGTTGACCTGCTTTGTAATCGTTAACAGTTTTTGCAATACCAGCCGCACCACCAGCTAAGGTTCCTAAAGCTGATAAACCCGCAAAAATTGGGATTAAAGGTAGAATACCCCCCGTCTTTGGTAAGGGTATCACTCGCGGTACTCGAATTTTCTTAATATTCGGAAATATTTTTTTTGCTGCCAAGTAAGCAGCGTTAATTAAAGTTTTACTGTCTCTTGGTTTCAGTTTTTTTATTTTTGCTCTTATTTTTGACACGAAAGTTTTAAACGTTTTAATACCGGAACCACATTTTAGTTTGGTTTTCATAGCTTTGCTCACTAACCATGAACTAAGTTTTTCGCCTTTCCCAGCATCTTTCGATTTAAGTCTTTGTTTAGCCATATTTAGTAGTTGTAAATCAGCTTTGTGACGATTGGGTAAGTCTGTATGGTTTGCATATGCAATATCGTGATGCATACAAGCTTCGTCTAGCTTATTCACCCCTCGATCACCTCGCAGCAATCGCTTTTCGAGTTTTGTTCCCGGTCCGCAATAGTTGTAACCAGGCAAATGGAGTTCGAATGGCAGATTATTAATTACACTATTAACTAGTCCATCCATTCTCTTGCATAGTAGAAAGTGTAATGAACGAAATATTTCTTACAAACCTAGTTATATATTAATAATCCTAACCTACAATTTCATCTTTATCAATCCAACTATTTTCTTCGTTACTTAAGCCCAGCCATTTTACGTAAAGTTTCTTTCCTTTCCTTTTAAGAACCTTTTCTATTAAATAAACACCAGGATAGTTAGTTTTTTGAAGTTCTTGTTCATAGAAAGATCCTCTAATGGGTTGCTTTCGATGATCTTCTATATGATATGTTACTGGTATGGTATTATTAATCCTTTTTACAGTAAATATTTCTGTTGACCAATTAGGAGTGTAACCTTTATCAAAAATATGTTTGTATTTACTGATCCGAACATTTTCACCCACTTTGAATTTAGGTCGACATCTCTCTGATGTATGTTTTTGAGTTTTTTGGATATTTTCTCTTATCTTTGACTCGTTCATCTTATTTACCTCAACTGGTTTAAATTTGGTGATACGATGTTTTGTATTATTATAGGTTTTTAAAACAACTTCTAATGGTAGACCTACCCATTTGTAGTTCCCAATAAGACTAAAGTATTTATACAGTTTATTTTTAATTGTTTTAATCACCCTTTCTACAATCGAAGCTTTCTTGGTAGAAAACGAAGAATAGTGGTTAATATTGTAGCTCTTCATAAGCTTTTGGAATGTGACGTTATAGAATTCTGTTCCAGAATCAGTTTGTAAATGATTAGGTTTTCGATTGTTAGTAGTTAGTATTCGTTCAAATGCATGAGTAACATCAAGTTTACTCTTGGATTTAATTGGTTCTGTCCAGGTATACTTTGAGAAGCAATCAATCACCACTAAAATGTAATTATAACCTTTATTAAACTTTTTTAGATTTTGCATATCTATCAAATCAGCTTGCCATAAATCATCTATGCCTTTTAAAATAACTGAACGTCTAACAAAGTTTCTTCTAGCTGCTTTGTGTAGCTCATTAACAATTTGTTGTTTTGCCATCACGGAGTTTTTTCAAGTAATTTTTGTACTTGTGCTTTGTTATAAAACTTATCTTCCAACTGGACTAAAACTTCAGGTATCTTCGCTTTTAAAACGTTTTGGACTGTTATTTGTGCATCTTTTATGATTTGAGCACGCAACAACCCAAACACTTTATTCAGTTCACTTATTGTTTGATCACGCAATCGATCGACGTAATCCTTATTCACAGCATCGTCTGTTTCTACAGGAGATCTTATTCCTCTCAATCTAGTTTTTTTCATGTCAAAATCCCCACTTTCGGATTTTAGCAGTGCATTTTCATTGAACTCTAATAATTCAGAGAAACGCATTCTCTTATGAATATGGTGTCCAAATTTGTCTACATTCATATTTAAGGTGTATTATATTTAAAGGCTTATAATAAAATGAGCAGTGAACATTTTATACCATTTATTTATTACTTAATCAATTTAATTTCACGCAGTTCTTCAATAATTGAAATAATTTCGTTGTCTAATCCAGTGTTACCAGCAGCTCGAGACGCAATTAATAATTTTAACCTATCTACAAGTTCATTAGGGTCATCCCAATATACAAAATCAACATTTTTTTTCCACATTTTTGTCAAGGGTAAACCTTTCCCCTTTGATTGACAGCTTTGAATAGTACTTGGCTGTTTGAAAAGAGGTTTTATAACTTGCAAATATTTTTGTCCTTTATTACTTTTTATTGGTTTGTTTGAGTCAAAGTCTCGACGATGTGCGTTTGTGGCAATCAACATCATCTTATAATACTGCATATCAGACTCTGTAACGGTGCTTAAATCTACATCCTTTTTCAATAACAATTGTTTTAGTCCGGGAGTGCTTCGATATTTCTGTCCAGCAACGGTAATATAATCATTGCTGATTGTTACGAAAGCAGAACCTAACATCAATTGCCCTCGCTCCGCTCGAACACCAAATGGAATATCTGTCAATGCTTCTGAAGATATTGACCAGGATGATGTATCACGCTCTTGATTGTTCTCTCCTAATGATTGGTACGACTCGTCACTGTTGGTATCACATTCATTTTCTTCCGCGCCACTGTCTTCTTCGTCATTACTAGAACGTTCTTTCTGCAAAATATTGTTTCTTAACGGAACTTTTGTTTCTTCTACTTCTTTAGTTCGCAAGAGCTCAGTTTGTTTATTAGTATTATTAGCTATGCAATTGAGAGACTCTGTTACAGGTCTAAAAACTGATTCCAATGCTTGCTTGTTTTCACTCTCAAAATCTCGCATCCTTCGTACTTTTTTCTTTACAGCTTCTGCAGCATCAACGATTTGTCTTTTCAGTGATTTTTTCATTACGATAGAATAAGCTAGTTATCGATTAAGAACCAGTCAAAGAATAATGATATCATGTAAGTATCATAGTCTTAAATATTTGTATTTCTAATCAAAGACTACAAAAGTATCAAATTTATTTCTATAACATCCATTATTTTTCTGGCAATCTTTATTAATTACAACATAATTAAAGGGCTCACTCCATATTTTTGAACACATTTCACGAAATTCAGTCCATGTCATATCAGTGTTAACATGTTCTTCATAAACATGTCTCAAGTTGATATCATCTTGTTTGAATAGTATAATTAAGTTAGCATTATCTCTTACTAATTGTTTAGGGATTTTGCTATATGTTTGATTAAGATAAAAACAGTCGATGTGTTTATGCCTTCCCATTGCGAAATAATCACGCATGTTAGTTTGATTCTCGCAAGCAACGTCGTCAAATATAATCACAGAGTTGGGTTTCGCATCCTGAACGCTTATGACTTCCTCATTCCCTTGATATTTCTGGAGTGAGATAATTGGTACCCGTTGTAAAACTCTTTCTAAAAAAATGTACTTAGGTTGGTGTAAGGTTTTTGAATAGACATAAACATTGTGAAACATCAAACCGTTTTCATGTATAAGAAGTCCAATAAGTAAATTTGTTTTTCCACAATTCGAGGGTCCACAAATGATACATCGTACTGAATTAGGTAACAATTCTCCATGATGCGAACTACTTTTACAAAAATCATCGCAAATTGTGTTTACATGCAGCGATTGTGGTTGTTTAACAAACTTCATGATTACTGTTGTTAACAAACTGATTAACAATAAGTAAAACTGTTTATTACAAGAATATTTATAGACTTTAACACTACGTACTATCTACTGTCTATTTCGGGTACGTTTATCCGAAGCGAGAAGAACTTGCTCGATCTTCGATCGAGATAGATGAGATATTCGAAAATATTTATACTAACGGCGGTAACGAAATCATAGCGAGATCTAATTCGACGTCAAACGCCATCTATCGAGCACATAGGTCAACTCTGGACAGATAGGTAATAAAAATTCAAGCGCGTGACTGATTCCTCAGTGAGTATATACTACAAAAAGTACTACAGCACCATCTATGACACATTGGATGAACTAAAAAAAAAAAACATCAAATCCTACATCGCGCAAGCAAAGTTTTCCGCGTCTTTAAGACTTTATAAGAACCGTCTGGTCGTCATAAAAATGTGTTTAACATGACACATCGTAGTGATGCTTGACAACGAGGCACGATATGTGGTAGGTACGATATGAGCGGTGAAAGATCCTGAAGACAGTCGAGTCGATCGTATATTATTGGGCATTCTGTCACAACAGAGCGTAGGCGAACTTGTTCGACTGCGCGACAGGTGGGACAGAATGCCCAATAATATACTACTCCAGGCTATTACCGTCACATGCCTGTGATACTTGGACTGTGGGGGCTTGACGTAACCCAGCCAGTGCCCGCCCCGCGGCCCTGGCTCCGATTAGTTTAACGAATCTTGACTAGCGTCAACCTGAGTAGTGGTTGACACCGTTCTACTTCCTCTCTGGGCCGGACAGTTAATTCGGATATGTCCTCGCTTGCCGCATCCGTAGCATATAGGCTCACCCCTTGGTCTAACAGCTGCAACAACTTCCCGTACTTTATGCGACTTGTAGTCATTTCGCACAGCTTCCACCTCAAGGGCATGTGCTAAGGCCGCATCTAAACTTGTATGGTGTGCCAACCGAACAGTTGCTCTGACCTCAAGGTCTCTTATACCATCCACAAAAGCTTGCACCACTGTCGGGTCCACAGATGATGTACTGGAGGCATAGGCTCGTCGTACCAGGCGTTCAATTTCAGCAGCCCATTGTTGAAGTCCCTCACTCGACTTCTGAGTTCGATCCTTCAGCTGAGCTCGATAAACATGCTCCAGGTGCTTATCGCCAAATCGAGCTTCCAATGCCTTAAGGAGTGCGTCTAAGTTTCGTCGGTCAGCAGGTAAGTTCTCTAGGATCAGCAGTGCATCCCCTCTAAGTGCCAAAGTAAGCGCCGTCAGTGCGTGATCATCTTCCCATCCATTTCCTTTGGCAACTACCTCGAACTGGTGTCGAAAGGCCGTCCAGGAAGACGAGCCGTCAAAGGAGGGCAGTTTGAACTTGGGACCTCCGGAAGTGACTGCCGCGGCCATAGGCGTAGTGCTTGAATATAGGACCTTGGTCTTCTGCAGCTCTTTAATCATCTTGTCATGATGGTTCATGGTGGTCTGGACATCTTCGAGTATTTCATCATGTTTGCTGGTGCGTTTTTTTACCACTTCAACGTCTTCTTGAAGAGTACTGATGACGGTGCTGAACCCTTCCAACTTAGAGTCCATCATTTCTCGAAGGTCCTCTCGGATAGCCTGGCGTTGTCTGTCTTCGGCTTGCAGTTGACCTTCCTTAAGGTCTAGAAGAGCTTGGCGTTGGCTTTCCTTCAACTCCTCCATGACTTGACGTTGCCGTTCTTCAGCTTGGCGTTGGCGCTCTTCAGCTTGGCGTTGGCGCTCTTCAGCTTGGCGTTGGCCCTCCTGTATAACGGCTAAAAGGGACGACATGTCGAAGCCAGAGCCCATACCCGTCGACGCCGCAGAAGTGCCGGGATCACTAACTACTGCTGCGCTAGACTCTTCAGTATCGGCCATAATCGATGGTTCACGAGTTTCGTCTACCGCCGCCTGTCGTCGAGTGCGTACTCCCTCGTCGCGTGGTGTGACTGGCATTCTCACTTCTGTCACCAATTGTTACGTGTCAGGATGGGGGTTCGATGTAAAATGCCAGTTACGCGATGATGAGTTTATTTAAGACTCACACAGTAAACTAACAGTAACAAATTAAAGCAATAAACACTTATACTGCACTATAACGCTTCGTATATCGCTCTTCTTAAACTTCCGTATCGCTTAGATGTTCGCTCGAGATCGCTGTATTCACAACTGAACGAAGTGCCGACGTTCGAATCCTTTTTATAGTCCTTCAATAGATTTCTAGAACCTTCCAGTTATTACTACAAAGATGCCGACAATTCTCGAAAACAGAACAATGAGTGTAGGTACTTAGCTGCGACGCGTAGGTATGCCTACCGTCGATGATCTATTGTTATACGTGTAGGTAGGTACATGCAAACGTTCTAGCGTAGGTATTTGTCGTATACGTGTAGGTAGGTACTTGCGAATGTTCTAGAGCGTAGGTATTTGTCGTACACGAGTAGGTAGGTACTTGCGAACGTTCTAGAGCTTGGGTATTCGTCGTACACGAGTAGGTAAGTATTTGCGAACGTTCTAGCATAGGTAATCGTCGCAACAATATTGTTTTATTTTTCCTAAGTTTTTCATACGGAATCTGTTATTTAACATTTGTTTCACCTTCCTTATTGTATTTTCATTTCTTGCACAGATTAAAATGTCATCAACATATAGACATATATACACTTTTTCATTATTAATGCTCCCTGTGTACAAACAATAATCATAGTTCGATCTTTGAAATTTTATGCTCAACATGTATTCATTGTAACACTCATACCAATCTCTTGGACTTTCTCTTAATCCGTATAAAGCTTTTCTTAGCTTGCACACTTTGTTATCTCCACTTTCATAACCGTCTGGTGGATAAATATAGACTTCTGATTTAATTGTTCCATTCAAGAAAGCGGTTGCTGGACATGTAGATGTCTTTATATGACAATTTTGTCATCGATCAAAATTTTATAACCTGTGTCTGTGTAACCAACTAAAGTTCCAGCCATCCCTTTCGGATTTAGTTTAGTTGTTCGTTTTTCTTCCGGTATTCTGACAAAACATTTGTTTCCATATAATTTTAAATTTGTTACATCTGGTTTTCTTCCATGAAAAATTTCAAATGGACGTTTCTTTTCAAATGTGTTGGTCAAAACTCTATTTCCCAAGTACGCTGCTGTCAAAATGCATTCTGGCCAATATCGCTTATCTATTTTTGCTTCAGCTATCAAACATCTGGCACGATCCATTACAGTTCTATTAAATCTTTCAGCAACACCGTTTAACTCATGTGTGTATGCTGGTCCAGGTTTTATATATATACCTTTTTCTTTTGCAAAATCATAAAAATCTCTATTCAAGTACTCACCACCTCGGTCACACCTAATTTCCTTCACTCGCTTTCCGGTTTGAGTATGCATTGCGTTCACATATGTTCTAAAACAGTCAAACACTTCATTTTTATTTTTAATCACACACACTGTCGCATGTCTGCTGTAATCATCTATAAATGAAACAAAATATCTTTGATCATTGTAACCTACCGGTGTGATTGGTCCATTCACATCTGTATGTATGATTTCAAGTATTTCTTTTGCTCTCCTTCTGTTATTTTCGAATGGTAAATTTGTCATTTTGTTTTGTAAACAAATTTCACACTGAACATAATTATTATCGTTTAAGTTCGGGTAAACCGTTCAGCAATTTGTACCTACACATTTCTTTGAGTTTTGAAAAATTTACATGACCTAGTATTCGGTGCCATTTCTCTTTCGTTAAAATTACATGCTCATTCGAGTTTACAAATTTGTCACTAACTATTTTACCTTCTAGTTCGTACAATTTGTTATTTTTCTTAGCAATAGCCACTAATATGTGTTGCGCATTGTAAATACTCGCTGTATTATTTTGAAATTTAATCATGTTGCCTTTGTTTACAATGGACGACACGCTTAGTAAGTTTCGTTTCATATTAGGAACATAATAAACATTCGAAACCTCAATTCTATGCGACTGACCGTTCGCTTGACAAAACATTGTAATATTACCTATCTTTTCTGATTTTACAGCAAAACCATCACCTACTCTAATGTCTACTGGGTTATCTAACTGTTTGTACTCACAAAAATATTTGTCATCATTCACAATATATGGTCGCTGCACCCGCTGTCAAGTAGCCAATTTGCCGTACAGTCATTCGCTTCTGTTGTCAGTACTTCCACATTGAAGCCACTTAATGGTTTTCCTGTGGAGGGCTTACCTTGCTGTCCTCTGTAACCCCTCGAAGATTCACCTTGATGTCCTCTATAACCTCTATAACTTCTGTATCCTCTATAGCCTCTATTACTTCTATAGTTACTTCCTCGATGATAATGTCTTGTATATTTTAGCTTTGGACAGTCTCTCTTAAAGTGTCCTACTTGTTTACATTCATAACAGGTATTCGTATTGGCGTTAAATGTCTGCTCGTTAATTTGTGGAGTCTGCGATTCGTTTTTCTTATATTCCAAAATTATTTTCGATTTGACATATTCGACCGTTTGGTTTTCAATCGGTAATGCATCCACGATGTTGACAATATGCTCGAAATTTGATGGTAGGGCCAATAGCAAATAATTCAATTTGTCCTCGTCACTTATCTTTTCTCCGGCTCCTTTGAAATCGTTTATCTGTTTTTCAAACTTCTGAAAAAAATCTATGGGGTCTCCTTCTTTGAATTTAGTTCCAAGAATTTTCCTCTTTAACAATAGTTTGTTGGCGCATCCCTTTATTACATATATTTCATAAAAAAATTTAATCATGTCGTATGGCGTAACTTCAGATATTATAATGTCCAACTGCGAATTGCTTATACTGTTAACGATATAGTTTTGAGCTTTTGTATCTAGTTTCTTCCATTCGCTATTGTAGGAAACTAACCTCAACTCAGAAATGAAACAATAATCGTACAGATATTTTACAATTTAATTCACTTTTCTCAATAACAAATCAATCTTAATAACAACTTAATAATAATCAATCACGAATGTCGTTCCAAACATGCCAAATTCAAATGTAACTAATATCTATCATTGAAGACAAAAAAACAAGACTCTTTGTGTCTATGGCATCTGACTAACCTCTTTGCTTAGAGCATTAAACCAACAGGAGTGGACACGCGCTCTATTTCCCTTGCGCAAAAGTCTGCCACTTTCAGCGGGGGGACGGGGTAACGCGAGCAACGCACACTAATTACAATGTTAACTACTAATGCATTTTTAAATCGCGTCGTTATACACGCACACAATAAAATTATTACACACTAGCTTAAACTAAACACACACAATCACATTCACACACAGGGACATCCATTAGTTTACGCTTCATTAGCGTAAAACAGTTAGAGCTTGACTCTGTCGATATTTAGTATCGATGTTTAGGATTTCATATAAGTACCTACGCGAAAGATTTAATTATTTTCATGATTATTATGTTTGCTTATTAAAATGAGCATTATCTTATATTATATAGAACAGTTTTAGGTAATAATAATCTATTATAATTTTAAGGTTTTTTTTTATTTAAGCACTTTGAAATAGATGAAAGTAAAGTAAATAGTTCATAAACATGAATTAACTAGAAGTAATTCTGTTAATTCATGTTTATGTCAATATTACAGGAAGAATAAAACAGTGTTTCTAACTAGCACACTTTTTTGTAATTATTATCAAAAAAGCCCATCATACGGTCGGGCTAAATTTATTTGTTAAACATTGTTCGACAAACAAATCTGGTTATGCGGTCGGGCTCTCCTACTATGTTTACTAATGTTTATTCAATACTTCCGATCCCTGATAGTACGGAACCCTCGGCGCGCGAGCCCTACTGGCGTTTAGCCGTTTTTTTTGAAGTTATACTTTTTTTGGCGCGATTGGGAAAAATGATGAGAGTGAATTTTTACGATGCGCGCGCACACCGACAGAAAAAAGCAACACCCTGAAGTTAGTTGCGAACCTTTTACACACTGAAGTTAGTTGCGGATCTTTGTGTGTCGTATCAGTACAAATAATCTGTGTGAATAAATAAAAAATATATTGGCGTTTATATCAATTCAAATATTTATGTATGTATGCGTTGTATTATTATTTGGTATTTTTGGATTGTTATGGCAAAGAAGTATAACTTCTTACGTGCGTACATGGGTACCCATTCTTTTTTTTTATTTTACTACTGCGCACAAGGATGTATGTTCAATAACCACCACCTGTTGAAATCTGTTCTAGTGTGGATTAAAGATTGTAATTAATTATTACGTGTCAATTTTACGTGTATTACTCCTAAGTATGTATGTATATTCAAACCAAATAATACTTTGAATTAATTCTCTGTTGCTATTAAATTTCGTTCCAACTAAGCAGAGCTTGTAATTGGAGGATTTTGTTCTGATTACATAGTAACAAGACACTGACATGAGAATGTATGAGTAGATTTTTATTAGAGAGATATTTTATCTGTTCAGATAACAAAAAAACAACAGAATATATTTCAGAGTCTTTATTTAAGTAGGTATAATAAAATACTGAAAAACTGTGCAATTTAAATTAACCTTATAAATTTAGTTTAACTAATCCTAGGTAATGCAATAGGAGGAGGTAGCGCACAGCGAGTTTACTTGCTAAAAACTGAGCTCTCCGCCGCTTGGGGGGTAGGGAGGAGGTAGCAGTGCTGGCAGCACAGAAGGCTTTGTCTTTTAAGCTGTTAGTCAGATACTTGTACGCTTAGGAACCCACTTATATGGTTCCTACAATATTAGACCCAAGCGACTCGAGGCGCTGCTTCTTTTGAAAATCTAAAACAAACAAAAAAAAGTTAATTTAATACTGGAAAACCAATATCGATATTTGTGATTAAACTGTCTCATCTCTAATTATGTTAAAGTGTGACCAGTTTCTTAAAAATAAATACGCTTATTTTTGTAAGAAATGAGCAATTATCTTTCGGAATAAAGTGCACTAATCTTGTATATTTGGATTTATAATCTCATTTTACTTGTTCATTTAATATTATTTTGTGCATTACTTGGTAAAAAAAACATTGGTTTTAATTAAAAATAAATAAATATGGGAACGGTGACACAATAATGTACATCCAAAATGAAACTTATTAGATATGTCAACAAGGCGAGATATAAAAAAGGAAAGGTTAGTTTTTATGTTAATTCAACTTAAAATAATACCCCAGATTGGAGTATTGATGATAAGCCTGGCAACACTTGTTGATTAGCATTTTATTTGGTTAAATTGCTAATTTAATGCCTTATTTAATAATATTAGAACATAATAATACCACCTGTAAGGAATGTAATATTATCCTTTTGTAGACGATGTCGCTGAACGCTTTTTACACCAAAATACACTGCAATTCGGCATTTCTATTGAGACGCTATTACGCATGCACTGATAGGTGACTTATGATGCGGAACGCGCGTCAACTAGTTTTATATAACGGGTATGACCGGTGGGCTGGTACCTTTGGCAGAGGGGTACGCCTGTCAGTGACCTCTCCGGTTGGTTTAATGCTCTAAGCCTCTTTGAGTTATTACATTACTAGTAGTAGTCTTACACTATCTGTCATTTCTTTTGTTTTTCCAGAACTTTCTATCTGCTTCGCAATTTTTCATTTTCAAATATAATTTTTTGACTGGCCTGTTGGTCTAGTGGTTAGTGACCCTGACTGCTAAGCCGGAGGTCGTGGGTTCGATTCCCACCCAGGACAAACCTTTGTGTGATGAGCATGATTGTTTGTTCTGTGTCTGGGTGTAATTTATCTATAATATGTATGTATTTACAAAAAAAAAAAAAAAAATGTGTATAAGTAGTATATCAGTTGTTTAGTACCCATAACACAAGCAAATATAATTGCTTAATTTGGGACTAGATGGCGCTGTGTGAATGTGGTAGAATATTATTATTATTATTATTATTATTAATTTTAATCTGAACTTCCACTGTTCATAATTGGTTCCGTCGAAAATAGGTATTCTGAACTCGTCTTTTCCTTCCATTCTGTACTTAGCTTAGCTTTCTCTCGCTCAGCTACCATGTAAAGATTATACAAAACTTACTCCGTGAATCATTAGCTCTAAGCTTCCTGCGGCACTTCCAAGATTCAAACAACTTCTTCAATTACATAATTTATTTATTTTCTTACAGTGAAATCACATTTTCAACTTTTTATTAGACATACTCAGATGACACATAATTTGAACTCAGAAAGAATCCACACTTTTTAAATTCATATAATGAGGAGGTTTTACTAAAAACAAAATATACAGGCCTTATTTTTAACATTATAGACCTATCACATTCCTGAGTCACGTCTATAAGCTGTTCTCGAGAGTCATCACTAATCGTCTCGCAAACAGGTTCAACGTCTTCCAGCCTCCCGAACAAGCCGGTTTCCAAAAAGATTATAGTACTATAGACCACATATACACGCTGCGGCAGGTTATACATAAGTCCACAAAGTATAGTGGAGGCCACCATACCAGTAGTTTGGCTTTTGGAATGGTGTCCGCCACTTCTGGATTCCACTTACTGCTTACCATCAGGCAGAGTGGAGTCACTTTGGTAGGCTAATATAAAAAAAAAAAAAAAAAAAAAAAAACCGGCCCCTATGCTTAGAGTTTGTGGACTACAAGAAAGCCTTTGATTCGATCGAGATCTAACGGTGCCATAATGACTATCGATATATCGAAGTCTTTGTATGAAAACGCCACCAGGTCGGTACGAATTATAGTCAGAGCTCAAGGCCTATGAAGTTGCAGCGAGAAGTACTACAGGGAGATGTTATATCTCCGAAACTGTTCACCGCTGCACTGGAGGACGTGTTCAAGTTTGTAAATAATTAACTAAAACTACTACTTATTGATGTACTGCATGATATTAGCAGTGTACTTTTTATGAAATAAATAAATTATTATCATATCATTGTTTGAGAAACGAAGAAATCCGCAGGCAAACCAAAATAACTGCAAACTCGCAAAGTTAGTCCAAGGACGTGCTAACAGTCGGTATTGAATCACTAGGCTTATGGAGAGACGTTGCCTCCTTATGTGTATTCTATCGCCTGTACAATGGGATATGTTCTAAGGAATTGTTGATGGTGCCAACAGCCACTTTTTACCATCGCACCTCCCGCCATCGGCTGGGAGTTCATCCTAACACCTTAGAACCTCTTACGTCCCGTACAGTGAGGTTTCAGAGAAACTTTCTCACTCGTATGATAAGGTTGTGGAATGAGCTCCCCGTCGAGGTTTTCCCGAGAGACTAAAACATGGAGTTCTTCAAGAAAGGAGTTAAAAGGTTTTTAATAGAGTTGGTAACGCGCTGGTGATGCTCCTGATGTTGCAAGCGTCCATAGGCTACGGTAACTGCTTACTATCAGGCGGGCCGTATGCTTGTTGGTCACCTTATTCGTATTTATTTTATTTATCGATTTTCATATGAATTAAGCGATAACATGAATCATCAAATTGGCGGAATCAATGTTCTAAACACTATCACATAACTTTAATAAAGCACAACAATTGATATAAAATTGAGAATATACCTGTACATTAATTAATGTATGTAGTACCTACTAAGTGTTCGAGTGTGAATTACTTTATATATAATACACTTTGACGTCAAAGTGGCAAGACCAAGGGATGTCTTGACATTTATTTTTCACTTTTTAGAGGTACAAAGGTCTTGTTTAGAGTACAATAATCTTCTTCTTCTTAATCGTGCACTCTTGACAGAGTGGTCGTGGTTATGGATGAGTCTACACGAATGGAGCTCCTTGCTATGCGTCTTATCGTTTGTAATGAAGACTGTCAGTCTTCTAAGATTAAGTAAGAACTGATAAGACGTGTGACCAATGTGTTGATTACTGTTTGGTGTATATACAAACGAAGCCAAAAAAATTGCTTGGAGTTTAATTGTATTATTTTGTTTGTAAATCCGTGCTAATATTATAAACGCAAAAGTAACTCTGTCTGTTACGCTTTAATGCCTAAACCGATTTTGATGTAATTTTGTATAGAGATAGACTAGAACTAGACCTTGGGTAACAAAATAACATAGGCCGTAAGGCTATCTATTTATCACAGAAAAATTACTCAAAAGGGTTGAAATAGGGGATGAAAGTTAGTATGAAAATTGTCAATGTTCAAACGGATTCGATAACCAACATTCACGTGGGCGTAGCTGTTAAACAATGACCTTTTATGAATAAATTAAAATCCCATTAAAATACTTCTTCAACATGTGTGTCCAAAGTGTTGTTTTTCATCCCTAAGTTGGTGTAACTTGCAAAAGAGGAACTTGTGACTCACGTATTTGAAGCCTTCGTTTAACTATATATAGAAATAAAAATAATGTGGCTCTTGGAATACCGAAAGGTGTGGTAATTCACTCCATATTACTATACTTACTTATTTAAATTGGGTAGATTAGGTTTTTGGATAGATTAGACTAATATTATATTATTATTATAATAGTATAAAATCTTCCACTGCCAAATTTTTCTCCTTGACTTTAGAATAATTTTTAACTTTTTTAACTTTAGGATTTTATGTAAAACAAAATTGTACGGTAAACATGAAAATTGTAAATTTGTAACATGATATATCGTTAGTAGTTTCCGTGAGATCATGACGTAAGTTATTTAGTAGAATCGCTGTTGATAACATGGTCACTTTCAAACCTCCATTGAGAGGATAAAGGTCGCCTGTACGTGAATGTGACTATTATGTTATGTGTGAAATTTAGGGCAAAACAGGATTTAAGAGAGATAAGCATAAAATTATCTCCGTTATATTAGTTTATTTCGTAGATTTATCATAATGAAGATTTGGACTTCAGAACACACTTTCAAGTAAGTAAATTTAATGACGCAACCTTGAAATAGTATGGTATGTTCATATTTTTTAAATTACAAATTTATTGTGGTAGAAGATATTATTGTTGTAATATTCATCATTTAATTCATTACAGCCATCCATGGGAGACGGTTGCTCAAGCAGCATGGCGAAAATATCCCAATCCTATGAATCCTGCTGTTATTGGTACAGATGTAATCGAAAGGAAGGTAGTCGATGGAGTTTTAGTCACACATAGACTCGTCAGTTCGAAGTGGTTTTTCCCAAGATGGGCACAGGCAGTAAGTTTCGTAATACACATTACTCATAAAGCACCCATTGTTTCAATTTGTTGATACTTCTTACTGTGATAAGTAAAATAAATCTATTAATTTAAATTGTAGCTCATAGGAACAGCAAAAATATGCTATGCAAGTGAGAAATCAGAAGTAAACCCTGATGAACGAGAAATGACTTTAAAAACAACAAATTTATCATTTTGCCGTTACATAGCTGTTGATGAGACTGTAAAATACACACCACATCCTTCAGATGCATCTAAAACTTTATTGAAACAGGAAGCAATAGTCACAGTACAAGTAAGTAATAGTGCAATTACTAAATCATAATTTGATAAGTAAGTAGTGCAAGCTAAACAAGTAAACATTTTTGATTGTATAATCAAATTGCAATAATAAATTCTTTTGTTTCTTAATTGTATCATGAAGACTAGTTGTTTTAAAGAGCATAATAATGTATTGTGGTAGGTGTGAATAGAGTTTGTTAACCCTGAGTTTTAATTTTCTTCAGTGTTTTTATATTAATTTATTTTTAAGTTGATTTAGATAAGTTTATATACGCTATTGAATTAGGTACAAATCTGTAAAGATAGTTGTATAGTGTGTAATAAATAAAAAATAATTGTATTTACAATTTCCAGGGTGTACCACTCAGTAACTATATGGAGGACTTATTAGCAAACAGAATATCCTTGAATGCTGGTAAAGGGAGACAAGCAATAGAGTGGGTCATAGGTAAACTAGATTCTGAACTAAAAGAACTTGCCAGCACTGCATGTAAAAGTACAGATGAACTATTAACACAAACAAAGAAGTCTCTTGATGACATCACTTCAACAGCCAGGCGATCAATGGATGACATATCATCAAAAGCAAAGAGATCATTTGATGATATAGAAAAATTCACAAAAGCAAATGCAAATCAAAGGAGCTGAAAAGAAGAGTGATTATTGTTGTACCGCACAAGTCAACAAGCTGCACTTTCTCATAACAATTAGTTAATTTGTGTATTGTTGTAACATTCTAATTTATTTATTACATTAGTCTAATTAGCATACTATTGATTGCAATGATGATGCTTAATAGCATGCTTTTTAAAGTGGATTCAGATAAATATTAAGTTATCTAAAGTTAGTTTTGGTGTGCAGGTATGCAAGATTATGCTATCAGTCACAAAGCTATCACCACAATTGATAGTGTAATGGACAATACACACAAAAACTTGCTTTGAGTAGATAATGCTATAGGTACCTGTTTTATTCATTGATTTTGTAGTAGTAAAATATTGTTCTTGGCAAAAATTATAAATTACCTAAATATGACAATCTCAGGGTATGTTTCATTGAGTGTGATCAAGTCATGAAATTCATCTAAGTGTGTATTGAGGTAGCTGAACAAGAGTGTAACAACATAATTTAAAGTATTATATAGATATAACTTTTCGAATTGTGATTGTTTCAAAGAGTGTATATAAGATATATTGAATTGGCAACATTAAATGTTGCCTATGTAATGATATGAACTAATGATAGTTGATTATATCTTTATCTGTATTATTATTTACTGGATTATTGGTTTTAAAATGGACATGACAACACTTTGTGATAAAAGGTAATTTATGCCATAACATCAAGTTGGCAAGAATATTTTTGTTTACAATTCAATGCCAAGAATCACTAATGTGGAGAAGACTGATACACTTTATATGTTTAATATTCACTGTGCTAGATTTGTAGGAAGCTAATGTGGGCTATAAGTTATGTATGGCTGTTTCTTATTGGTCATCTTTGAGACTCTGGTAGTTTGTTCATTCCAGCACATTGTTTAATATTAATACTGGCTTCATTGATGATCAAAAGGAACTTATTGAATTGTTTTACTGCACTAAAACAGAAGGATTTGTGTACTATTGCATGTAAGGAAGCAGAATAGACACTTCCAAAAATCCAAGAACTCTTGGTATTGAATTAAATCTTATATTCCAGCATTCATCATGTTTTTAATTTCATATTTTACAACAATAAATTTTTGTTCCAATATAGATTTTTATTATAGATGGTACAAATAATAATTGTTTCTGATGTTATAACCCTATTGATATGAAGAACTTACTAAATTTGCAAATTCAAAGCCTAGTCTCTAAAAGACTAACAAGATGACGAGAGATGGTATTCTATCACTTTAATTAAATACTGATTTCTATTTTGATGTAGCTAAACAGTATTTTGAAAGATTACAGATGGCACTAAAAGAACCAAGAAATTTTCTCAAGCATTAAGAATATAAAGATATTATGCTGGTTCATTGGTGAATACAATAGCGATGGATTTCAATCGGTGCGCCTAGTCGATAAAATAATTTTAAACCAAAAAAAACCGACTTCAGAAGGAAACTAAAAAGTTAAAAATAAATTTACTTAGAAGAAAGTGATTCGTATTTTGATTTATACGTATATTATTTTATTTTTACTATTTTCAGTGATGGGTGCCTGGGTGGACCTGAATCTTACTTAGGTATTAATTTTGTACGAAATAAACATTTTGGAATATTGAACCGTATGAAGTAAACCCGACATGACTGCTGTTGAGGAAATCCCTCGACTGTCTATGGTCACCTGTAATGGCACTATTATTAACCCATATGGGTGCGAAGTTCTCATCATTAGAAATGAATTAAGTCCAAACACCAAGTAATTGCTATAATCGTTGTCGAGTTCCCTCGTCTGTCTTTCGGCTCTATCATCAGATCGACTCCAAACCTTCATTAAATAGTAGTTAGTGCCTTAAAATACTTACCTACTTAATAAAAAAAATGCACTAGCCGCCAGTACGATTTTCGAAAGTTGATGCTGATTGATGCCATCATCAGATCCTGGTTTCGGTTAAAAACGACGTCAAAATGTTATAAGTACCTACTACTTACAACGATATATCTTTGCCAAAAAACCTTTAACCTTTCATGTACTTACTAGCTGTTGCCCGCAACTCCACTCGCGTAAATGTCGACTAAGTATATGTCAACTCTGTCTGTATAAGTACATTAAGGATTTTTATGCAAACTTTCATCTCCTACTTAAACCCTTCTATGCCATTTTTTCGCGATAAAAGTAGATTGTTTCCCGAGGTCAAATCTGACTTTATACCAAATTTCGGTTCTGTTGTTTAGAGGCGTGAAAGCGTATCAGACAACAGAATTACTTTCGCATTTATAATATTAGTATGGATTGCTTGGTTACAATAAAAAGTCTAACACCACTTTATTGACCTTCATGTCACTTGATGCATAATATGTATAGATCTAAACCAGAGATTTAAAAATCTCTGATCTAAACATATTCAACTACCTACTTACTTACTTATTAACTAGGACTGGAAAAAATTCAGCACAAACAAACCTACGGTTATAAATAATGCATTTCCAACAGTAAACAGTTCCAACTCTCTAAAGCGTTTGACTGCGTCGAGCACAATACGCTCTTGAGGAAACTCAGTCACTATGGGATCAGGGATGTTGCACTTAATCTAGTTTCCACCTATCTAAGTGATAGAGTGCAATACGTTGATGTAAATGGAAATAGGTCTTCAGGGTTACCTGTTGCTATGGGCGTCCCACAGGGCTCCATTCTTGGTCCTTTTCTATTTTTGGTGTATGTAAATGATTTGCCGTACTTTGTGCAGGTTTTCTGCGATATAGTGCTATTTGCAAACGATACGTCTCTTATTTTTAAAGTTAATCGTTTACGATTAACTTTAAAAATAAGAGACGTATCGTCTGCAATTTGGGTCTTTAGACCCAAATTTCGACGTTGTAAATGGTTCGCTCGCGCAAGTCCTGAACTGGTTCACGGTAAACAATCTTCTACTTAATTCCAAGAAGACAAAATGTATTAAATTTTCTATGCCAAATGTCAAAAGTGCAGGTACAAACCTGGTTTTAAATAATGAATCAGTTTCAATCGTAGAGTCCACAGTTTTCTTGGGCTTAACTTTAGATTGCAAACTTCAGTGGGAAGCCCATATTTCGTGTCTCGCAGGTAAACTCAGCTCAGCGGCTTTTGCTATCAGGAAAGTTAGGCAACTTACTGATGTGGAAACCGCCAGACTAGTCTACTTTAGTTATTTTCACAGCGTCATGTCCTACGGCATATTATTGTGGGGTTAGGGCTCCTGACATTGAAACCATTTTTGTTATTCAAAAACGAGCTATACGTTCTATCTACAACCTAGGTTCACGAGTCTCCCTGAGAGAGCGATTCAAAGAGATAGGTATATTGACAGTTGCATCCCAATATATACATATATGCTAATGTTGTTTATGTTAAGAGTAACATTGGTTTTTATACGAGGAATTGCGATGTGCATGAGATTAACACCAGGGGTAAGCATAAACTGGTTGGCTCACACTATCGCTTAGGTACATAAAGTCCATAATTCGTTCACGGGACTTGGTGTACGTTTATATAATAAATTACCTATCGACATAATGGATAAACCCTTAGAAAAATTTAAACAAATTGTCAAAAAACATTTAATACTTAAGGGTTACTACACTGTTAATGAGTATCTAAATGATAAAAAGTCATGGGATGCTCGCTTGACGAAGGAGTAAATTTTAATCATAAATTTTAATGACATATTTATCATAATTATTCTATGAATGACATTTTTTATGATTAGTAAGAATGACATGTTTTATTGAATTAATTTTTTTTGACATTAATTTATTGATACATTTTGACATAATAAATAATATATAAAATGTTTTTTTTTTAATATAATTACATGATGCCCGAGTCATAATTGAACAGTTAAGTACACATTTTGTATTGTTTTGTTAAAATTGTATACTTAGTATTGTTAAAATTATACATTGTGATTTGTGAAATAGAGGTACATTGTGAACTCCTGTGGTAAATTAAATTAAGTTCATCTTACTTTATACTTATAACAAATATTAACAGTTTATATAATACCTACATAGAAACATTTACCACAGTTCTCATGTTGCCTTTACCTTTTGTAGCAATATGCAAATTGAGGCAGCCTGTAAAGCACACATTTTTACTTTTTATTTTTTCTTTACAACATAGAAAGCTGTAATTATTACATATAGAGTTAAGTGTATTGCCTGTGTCACTTTGCATGCTACTTGAAATTGTAACTTACAAAAATTGTAATAACCGGCGAATAAAAAGAGTGGCCTGAGTTTCTTGCCAGTTCTTCTCATGACTCTACTTCGTCAGCGAACTGGCTGTAGGTTAATTTGCTGACATTTTGTAAACTTTGACGTTTATAAGTGTTAATTTAATTAACCTATATGAATAAATAAATTTTCATTTTCAACATAGGTTTATGAAACTTGTCTCGTGATTTCATTGTTCCTCTTTAGTACGTCGGACTTATAGGTCCTATTAAACCAAAGGTCAGGATAGGTAAATAACAAGTGATAGTCATCAATGAACCAGTTGTCTTTATTTCAAACAGCTTTAGCTTTCACGTGAGAGATATGTGCGAACACAAATAGATAAGAGCTTAAACGTTCGTTCTGACGTAATAAATTACTAATGATAAAATTGGCACGCGACACGGCATGTGAGAATGACAATAAAGATCTATATTATCTATTGGTCTACATAGAAATCTTACCGATTATTTTATGTAGGTGGGTATCTACTAGTCTAATAAATTAGATACATAGGTAGGTAGGGGTCGACGTAGGTAATTGTGCCCCCCCCCCCCCAACGGGGTTCTCGCCTTGTCGCGGCGGGGGGGCTTAGTAGCCGTGGTTACCAAGGACCACGGTGAACCAAGAGGAACCCCAGGGAGGCGCCGCTCCTCTGGGCTTTGCCGTTAAGCCCACGATGGAGCGGCTCTGGTGGGCTGCAGTGTTGCTTCGGCGACACTGCGGCTGAGGAGTGGCGGGGCCGCGGCGGGAGAGGAGTGCCGGTATAACGGTGCGCCGCTCTCCCTACCTTCCGCGGCCTCGGCGGGGCCGCAACCGCCAGATTGCGGACGCGGTGGGGCCGCAGGGGAAGAGGAGTGTCGGTATTGCGATGCGCCGTTCTCCCTATCCTCTGCGGCCGAGTTGGCCTGCGGGCGGCGATCGGGCAGTCGCCGCCCGAACAGCACGGGCCCGAGACGGCAGTGCGCGTGTTCCGCACGCGCCTCTCGAAGGAGGGGGGGCTAGGCCCCTAAATCGGACGGGGCCCGCTCGCGGTGAGCGGGCCATGGCCCGTCGGGGTCGCGGATGAATGCGCAAGCGACTCCCGTGACCCCGACACTCTGGCCGTCTGGAGGAACACCGTGGGTTTTAGTCGGTATGCTGGCCGCGCTTTGAGTGCGGTCGGAGAGTCCGACATAACCCCCGCCTTGCCCGGGCGGGTGCGTATGCGTAATGCATTTCCCACGTAAAAAAAAAAAAAAAAGGTAATTGTGCCCCCCCCCCCTCAACCGGCGTTCTCGCTATGTCGCGCGGGCCAGTGTCGGGGTCTCCCGTGACCCCGACACTTTGGCCGTCTGGAGGAACACCGTGAGTTTTAGTCGGTATACCGTCCGCGCTTTGAGTGCGGTCGGAGAGTCCGAAATAACCCCCCGCCTTGCCCGGGCGGGTGCGTATGCGTAATGCATTTTCCACGAAAAATGAAGGTAATTGTGCCTAGTAATGCAGTTCCCTTTGGATTCGCAACAGGGATGCGTTGTGCCGAGAGCAGAATTTTCTCCGTTTACTGTCGTTTCTCCACATGTATCTCTAAATAGCAGAGGGCACTGTGGAGACAGGCTCTGGGCCATTAAAGGCAACGAGGGTGCTTGCTGGTCTTCTAGATACTGCTCTTCGGGTAGCGGGTGGCCACACATGTCAGAATTGTTGTTCTTCGGCTATTAAAGATTTCTAAGTGTATGAAAAAGATTCATTATTAGAATACCTACGTACCTATCTACAATTTTTTTTTTCATCTAAACATCTAAATGGCCACTTTTAATCGACATAAATAGTCAACATACTTTCCTAATCTATATAAATAGGTACCTAAGTCTTTTCAAGATCGGCAGTTACTGTTGACCGGCAATAGCACCTACATAAACCACAAAAACGTTCATGGCTTAGGTAGGTACTGTTACTATACTACACCTATGGATAATAAAAAATTGATCAAGTAATCACGAGTTAAGGGTATTCAATGACAAAAACTTTTCTTCTTTCTACTAAATTTTATATTGTTTTCTGTGTGCGTCTGTACTTTTGCTTTTATGCTAAACTAGCGACCCGCCCCGGCTTCGCACGGGTGCAATGCTGATACTATATTTAGTATCAGCATTGCCCGTGCTAAGAAAATCAAATACTGTGAACGTTGTATTTACATATTCTGTAGTACCTTTATTTAATTTTACTACAGAATACCGGCCCCCTGCCGCTATATCCCTCCCTGCATTTTTAATTTGTAATATTATTCAAAATATATATTTAAATTAGGTACATGCTGCAAAGAGCATTATTGATTTATATTAAATGCACAATGTATTTAAGGTACTTAATTTGATAAGGATTAATGCTGTATTGCTTAAAACCGCTTCGAAAACAAGCCATTATTTCTCATAAAAAGTAAAGGATATAAAATGGTTATTGTGGATTATCCCTAGATAGATATATACTACGTGTGTACAGTACTGTAGTACATTATTTTGATCTATCTTGTATTGTAGGGTTTATTTAGCCAGCGTTGCAATGTAAGCGCAAAAAATTTGTTTATTTACGACTACACATTAAAAACAATTAAATTTATCAGTGTTTCTCTACTATATTATTTTATATAAATATAAACGTTCGTCTTGAATCACTCTATCTATTAAAAAACCCGCATCAAAATCCGCTGCGTAGTTTTAAAGTTAAGTTACCATAGAGGTATATACAATGTACTCTATGGATCTAAGCATACATAGGGACAGACAGCGGGAAACGACTTTGTTTTATACTATGTAGTGATGCTAATCTGTCCTCCTGCTAATCTTGGATTTTGCGTCTGTCCTTCTGCTGCTGGGGTTTGCGTCCTTGTTCTGAGGTTTAGGCACAGTAGTTTTTGCGTGAAAGCGTAACAGACAGACTTACTTTCGCATTTATATTACTAGCTTGCCCTCAGCTTCCCCCACGTGAATGTCCATTATCTGTATATAAATTGGCGATTTTTCAGCCATTAATATGGATTCCATGCAGTCCTACTAGTAGTTTGATAGTCGAACAGTATTTGGCTGCGCCTAAAGTGCGGGCGATCATGCCAGGGATACCGAGATACATATCAAAGAGACGTTGTTCGTCACCTAAAAATGGCAGTCTTTTATCGCTTTTACTAGGTACGTAGAGCGCTGAGCATTCTGATGAACTGTTGAATTGATCCCACCCTCTCCAGACCTATACGGAGACTGAAGCATTGGTGGATCCGGGAGGGCAAGGGAAAGGGGGCATGCTCTAAAAAAAATATTTGTAGGTACTTAGTGTTTAACCCAACTCTGTGTGTAAAGCCCTACTCCGGTTTCGTCAAGCCCCCAAACAGGTGGAGACAGATTTGCTGTCTCCACCTCCCGCACCGCTACCGTAGCTCATCACAGGTTACCACCCCCGCTAGCTACCTTCTCAAATCATGTAGATTTCAACAGCGCGGCCAACTCATAAAATTTGATGAAACTTTGCCACAAATTAGTGATAATTTGTTACTATACATATCTCTTTTCCTGAATTTGTTGCAAAAAAAACTAAGACGCTATGATCAAAAATAGTTGGCCGCTAGCACCGCCACGTGCCGTAGTCACCGCCTATGATTACACAGAAACTAAGTAATGCAAATATGCGAATGATACCTTAAAAGAAAGGTCTTAATTTGTTGTAATTGTTGCAAAAATAAAAAATGTGATAACTTAAATAAACAAAAAGTTATGCGATATTTAGTTTCCGGTAATGGGTTGGTAGTCAAAATTGGATCGGTCAGGTTAGTAAAAAAAACTAACACACTATAATGTAAATCTACGTCCATCTACTTATTATTATTTTAAAAAGATGCATTCGTACTTATGTAAGTAATCTTGGTCACCCTACTCTAATACAGTTTGATGGTACTATATTTTAGTTATTATATCCTAAACTATGAGTTTGACGCCTATTTTCGCCACATTTATCCAAACTAGGATATATTATCTGTCGATTAGTACTATAACTAAGCTCATACCTACTTTCACTAACGAAATAAACGCCATTGAATTTTAGGCATATTGCCGTCCGACCAGCCAACTAAAATCGACTCTAACAAATTATTTAAACTACTTGCTAGTATTTTTTTCTGATTATTCGTTGCAACAAATTAGCAACAAATTGACCATACACATAAACCTCTATTAATTTGATATAAATGGTGAGATACCTGCCTACCCGTTACCGGAAACTAAATATCGCATAATTTTTTGTTTTTTTAAGATTTCTGATTTTTTATTTTTGCAACAAATACAACAAATTAAGACCTTTCTTTTAAGGTATCATTCGCATATTTGCATTACTTAGTTTCTGTGTAATCATAGGCGGTGACTACGGCACGTGGCGGTGCTAGCGGCCAACTATTTTTGATCATAGCGTCTTAGTTTTTTTTGCAACAAATTCAGGAAAAGAGATATGTATAGTAACAAATTATCACTAATTCGTGGCAAAGTTTCATCAAATTTTATGAGTTGGCCGCGCGGTTGAAATGTACATCTCAAATCCTGAATCCGCAACTGTACGTATCTTTTGATTGCGTTGACATAAGTGAAACTTTGATTTTTTCACAGTTATAAGTGGTAAGGATGTTTGATATAAATCTATACTATTATATAAAGCTGGAGAGTTTGTTTGTATGAACGCGCTAATCTCTGGAACTATCAGTCAGATTTGAATAATTCTTTTTGCATAAGTACCTATGCCCACTTCTTGAAGAGGGTTATAGGCTATGTAGGTGACATCACGCTACTGGCTACGCTGGCGACGGGAGCAGAGCATTAAGCAAAGACGCGGGTGAAACCGCGCCGTGGAAAGCTGCTTCTAAATTAATCTACTTCATACCTCTACATGTTAGGTGAGAAAAAGGTCTTGACAAGACAGTCGGACAACAAAGTGATCCTAGGTTCCGTTTTGCTACTTGAAGTTACGGAAACCTAAAAATAATATCAAACATAAAATACCTAATGACTGCCTCTGTGGTTCGGTGGTATTGCGTACGGATTATGCAGAAGTCTCGGTTTCGATTTCCAGTAAAATAAAGCGATATTGAGTTTTTCTTTCGAGAAATTCTCAATATTAGCACGATAAATGAGTAGCAGTCTCGCCCCTAATTACATGGGACCCAAAATAAAAACTGGGTTGGTTAAACTTAAACACCTCTGCCTACCGCTTCGAAGATAAAAGGCGTGAAGCTATGTATGTAGGTTTATAAAACATGTGCGACACAATGAGTCAGTAGTTTTGGGTTCATGTTTGTGGTTCTGATAAAAATGATCAAATTATTTCAAAGTAGGTAACATAATTATTACCTACATATATCTACTCACTTTATGAGTGTATTTTATATATTAATATATAATTAAACTAGCGACCCGCCCCTCCTTCGCACAGGTATTATGCTGATACTAAATATATGTTTTTTTTTTTGTCATTAGACAATACAAACATGTTTGCTGTAGAGGCCGGCGGCTACCAGCCGGTATATACCGCCGCAACCGCTATGTCCCTGCATTACATTTGAAACCTCTAAAATTACCAGTGTTTCTCTACTGTATTTTGCACGTATTATCCACTCAAACGTCCACGTCGTCGCGAACCTTCAATGCACAGAAACGTCACGATGAGTGTTTAATTTCGCGCTAGAAATCGCTCGGTATGTCTACCGACAAAAACGTTTGTCAAAAGGAAGTTACACGACCTATATTAAAATTAAAAATTCCGTAGTATAGCTTAATGTATAGACAATATGATTATTTAAAGTGTAGTCTCCAAGCCCAGATTGAAAAATTTAAAATAAATGGAGAACTTTAGATATCTAGATATTTTTCCTCATATGTCAACATTATTGGTTTTTTGTAAAAACACCATGCAATCTGCAACAGTTTAACTATGGTGAAAGAAACTAGACTATATTTGCTTTAAAACGAGATCAAAACATTTATGCTCTATGCATCATAACTATTTTAGAAAAATTAAACAAAAGAGGTCTGGTTATCGTGATTTTCGATGCAATCGCGAGATGTCTGAATGTGCAAAATGGCCGCCCTGGGCTGTGCAGACGAGATACTTTCTTTGATTTTCTAATGTTACTTAAATTATTTTGCAGTTCTACTTTACTATTTTAGTGAATTAAATTAATACCCTATAGGTAAAAAAGTTGTTACATTGTTGTGCATTAATATAAACAGACATGTAGAAGAGGAAAACAAAATAATATTTAGAACACAAAATCCGACATCAATATCTCGTCTGCACAGACCTTTTACACGTAAACGTCTAAGGACTCTCCAGTGTCCATTGCGTGAGCGCATTCTATCGATTTATTTACTTACTTTGAATCTGCATAAAACACTGTGGATTGTATTAAAAACATTTATTACACTTAATCTACATAAAATAATTAAAGTAATGACATTAATTTAATCACAAAATATGTGTTTACTTAGGTTTTATCACTAAAAATTTGCAGCCATTTGACATACGATGGACCATCTCTAAAGTAATCAAATAATTTTTCAACCATAATGCAAATAAAACTATGATTTTTTTACATCATTGGAAGGAGCAAATCTTTCGAAAAGTTTTGGTATAATACACTATACGACTTAAGTATTATGAAAAAAGAAATTACGACATTATTGCGGACAATCCTCAGCGTAACGCACACACAAAATCACTCAACTTCAAACTGACGTATAAAATCAGAACAAAAAGAAATGTAGTGTTTGTATATAAAGGCGCCATCTACGTTTAGTTCCGCGTCTTAAATACTAGACTATATGCAAAAAAGATCTTTATTATAACCGTATAAAGCTGATTTGTATAACTACCTATAGATGACACTAGTGTACCCGGGCGTAAGATGACAAAAATTTTTTGGTCACCTATGTGTCTCCTGACGTTTGAGTGGATAAATACGTAAAAACCTTCCTCTTGAATCACTCTATCCATTGAAAAAAACCGCATCAAAATCCGTTGCGTAGTTTTAAAGATTTAAGCATAGAAAGGGACAGACAGCGAGAAGCGACTTTGTTTTATAATATGTAGTGAGTAGTGATAGTGATAAAGATAATAATAATAATATTAACAACTACACACAACGCCATGTAGACCCAAAGTAAGCGGGCTCGTCTCTTTCGCTGTCCAGGTTGCGCCAGCGCTTCGTCTCTGCGTTCCACACGATCTGTACACAACGCACCGAATCAACGCTTATATATAATACAATATTCACTCATATTTATAGCTTATGTTATGGGTTTTAGAATGCGAATATTAATAATTAAATACTTTTTTTTTGTAAAACAAACAAACACACACAGACCAATTTAAATAAACATTTCATGCACACAAATATTTGCACTGAGCGGGAATCGAACCCGCGACCTCTGCGTGGTAGTCCATACACACTATACACAGTATCACCGAACCACAGAGGCAGTCATTATTTTATGTTTCATACTATTTTTAGGGCTCCGTAACTTCAAGTTGTGATGAACTGATGACTTTTTATTTATTTTAAGTCTTTCCAGCGGGGACGCCGGCAGCCGGACGGACGATCCACCCGCAGTGCTTGCGGGCCACTTCGTCCATTTCCCCAGTTCTCTCCTTGGGGAGAGTGTGGTTGATCCATCCTTTTCACGGCACCCCATTAAACCTTCTTGTATCCTTGATAAATCTGATCATCTGTTCCACCTTCAGATTTCTTATGTCTTCCTCGTCCAGTCTGTCCAATCCCAGGAGTTCCCATCTGATCAGTGAGTACATGGGGCATACTGCCAGCAGGTGGAAACTTGTTTCTTCGTTTTCCATGCACTCCGGGCATTTGGGATCGGTTTTTACTCCTATAACTGTCAGATGTCTGTTTAGTCGACAGTGTCCTGTTATAACCTCTATGGCGAGCCTCATATTTCCTCTTGGGAGTTTCATGATGTGACTCGTCCTTTTCTTGTCCATGCCTTTGATGAAGATTTTCGACTGTCTCATTCCAGGCGAAGATCTCCATCTGCGGTTGGTTTCTATTTTAATACTATGGCTGATTACTCCTTTGGTGATTTTGTGCGCTACAGGCAGCCGGGGTTCCGGCCCCACCATGTTTTCGTCAGCGCCTTCTCTGGCTAGTTCGTCCGCCAGCTCGTTGCCCGTGTTTCCCTCGTGTCCGGGGACCCAGGCAATCGTCAGGTCGGTTTTCTGAGCCAGCCTGTCTAATGACTTTTTGCATTCCTTGACTATTGCTGATGTTGTCTCCACTTTGTCAAGTGCTCTGAGCGAACTGATGACTTTTATATGGTGGTTGTGGTTGACAATCATAGGGTTCTCTGTGTTGTGTAACAACTGTACTTCAGTGCAGCTGAGATATTGCGATGGTTGATCAGCTAGGCAGTGGTTAGTTGTATTATAAGTATAACTTGTTACCGTAACAATATAGTCAGCAGTTGATTACGAAGTGCTCCCCCTGCATGGGTTTAAAAGTCATTTTATACCATCTTTTATCTTTGACAATTACTAATGCCGGTAAGTAGAGGTACATTACAATATTATCAAATTATAACCATTATACAAATTAATACAGCAACTTTAACAGTGTTAGAAATCTAGAATTGGTATATTTATATGAAAAATATTATGAAGTAGAGAAAGGCATCTTGAACAGTTGTTGGTTGATAATCTATGAAATGTCTGTAAAGTATATGTACAGTAGATACTTAAGCTCATACAAATTGCACAAAGTATCTTTGGTAAGCTAGTAAATGTTATAAACATAATGTATAAAGAATAAAAATTATATTATATCAATCACAAACAACCAAAACCCTCCTGCCGGCATTATTACACTAAAGCTGTCTATTGTTGGTCTTTGAGTAAAAAAAAGATAAAAATGTAAGTATAACTACAAGTTTATTAAATGGTCTACACAAATAACATTACAAACTTTTTAATGATAAATTAAACAAGCCATAGTGTTCAAATATACCCACACTAAAAAGATCTTTTTAAATATATTTCCTCATACCATTAATTTATCACTACACATTACTGATATTGATTTGCATAATATTAATATGTCAATTTTCATACAACAGTATGAAAACTGCAAAGTTAATATCAAGTACTTGTTCCCGATGATGTCATGTTACCATTCTGTACATTGCCTGATACAGTTCTTGAAGCAGCCAAGTGGGAGGCTTTCAAACGATCCAATTCATTCACCCAAGAGCGGACATGTTCTAATCTATGCCATGCCATTTGCAATACTTTCTGTGACGCATATCCAGATCCTTCGTGTGGTTGACCAGTTGATACTTGAGTTAAATAATTGATCTGATCACTGAGTTTAGATTCTACTTGACTTAATGTTCTTAAAAATTGTGAAGTATTTGCCTCAGCTTGTTTCTGGCCAGACTTTTCTTTGCTTAATTCCAGGAGTGCTTGAGCTGAAAATAAAAAGCAAGTGCTCATTACATTTTATTAGGCTGTTCAGAGCTGACACCAATCTGTGACCTAAGTGCCTTTTTATAGTCATGCGTATTTGCGCCTGCGCGCCATCCGCATCCTATTGTATCATACATTCTTTAAGTGCATCTGGATTAAGAGCCCAATTTTTAAATCATGGCGAGAAAAATTAGGAATCATGGGTTATGAATTTCTTAACATGTATTAAAACTTTTATGGCTAATTAATTACCTTGGGGCCTCAGTCCAGACACTTGACTAAAGTGGCATATCCTAAATATCAGAAAGCACTACATCTATGTTAATAATTTCTATTGAAGAATTTAGTGAAGAATTTCTTAAATATATTTAAATCTGTAGAATGTGTTATTACAGAATTATGGCAGTATATCTTGGGCCCTCAGTTCAGATAATTTCTTTATGGATAAATCTGCAAAATATGCATTTATTTGTAGAAACACTTAAACTTCATTATATTGTACTTAAACACCCCTTCAAATTTCTAAAAAAGAAATAATGACAAAAGTCAATTGGTAATTAGAAACCAAAAAAAAAATTTTTTTCCTAAAACCTCTGAACTGAGGGCCCAAAAGTTTTGGCTTTATCGCCTAAGCTCAACCTCATAGATTAACGCAAATTTAAGACTTTAAAAGATTTTAGTCAAGTGTTTGGACTCAAGGCCCAGGGTATTTTAGTTGTAAAAGTTTTAATACAAGTTAAAGAAATTTATAACCCATTGCTTTAAGTTTTAACTATTTAAAACTTTTTAAATAATTTTTTTACTTAAGTTATTTTAACTGCACTATTGGTGGTGGTGAGTGTAACTGAGTGCGACGCCGAGTGTCGTGGGTTCGATTACCGCGGAAGGCAAATATTTGTGATGAACATTTGTATTTTGCGATATCTATGTTGTATACTGGACACTGTAATTTCTGTTAAATTTTTACCAACAGCGAAACTGAGAATCAACATTCAAAAGTAATTCTTGAACCTGCATTCATTATGTACTCTGGAGATTTTGATATTATTTACAGTAAGTAGTCTCCTCTTCAGATAGGGGTCAAAGTAGAAATTCTTTTTTTTTTTAAATATCCTAAAATTATTTACTTTTTTACAGATTTAAATCTCTGCTTTATTTAAGTTTATTTCGGCACGATTTCTCTTCCTGGCGACACGCACAATACTGGCGTGTGCGGCCCGCAGGCCCACAAGCGGGCACGATAACGCAAGACAAAAAAAAGGCTCTAAGAGCAGTCTTGGGTCTGGGATATGGAACTACACCACCTTTTGCAACACCCACAATAAGCTGGCTACGAAATTGCTAGGGCGGCGTGCCTACGTACTTAATAGGTATCGTCCCGAACCTGCAGAATCTACTTGTCATGTTCACTGTGTTCAACAACGCACAGATGCTTAAAATATAACAAATCAGGCAGACAGAAATTAATGAAAATACAAACAGCCGTTTCTGTTTCATTACCTGCACACTGAAGACATGTAATGATATCTTTTTCTATTTCATCAAGAATCTGAATTCGTTCCATAGGTGCCGTCATTTTTATGGAACGTCTAGATAATGGAAATTGAAATAAGATACACAAATTGATGGAAGGTATGCAGCGTAAATTTATCAAACGATAAGCTTGAGATGCTTAAGCTTAAGATGGCAATTGAAATAAGATTTAAGATTCACAAATTGATGGAAAATATGCAGCGTAAATTTATCAAACGATATGCCAAACCAGTTGCAATTTAATCTTTCGACCTAGTGATGGTCGACTCGAGTAACGAACTCGAGTTAACTCGGGTTGGGCCTAACTCGAACCCACTCGAGTTTAATTCTCTCTGACTCGAGTTCGTAAACCGAATGGAACAGGGTGTTTTATTTATGTTTTATGTTCTGTTTTTGAAAAATGCCGGGTCCTAAAAGAAAATCTTTAGTTTGGGATGTATTCGAATCGCTAGTGAGTGGACGTGTTGCGTGTAAACAGTGTTCAGATTCATTCAAATATAGTGGAAACACGACCACATTAAAAGAAAGCATCCTAATGTTGTTTATTTTAAAAAGACTGCTAATATAATTTCATAGATTTATTGATAATAAATATAAATATTTTTTTAAATTAAAATTCAAGGCAAAAATACATAAATAAATGATTCTATTTCAAACAATAATTTTCTTTCTTACTTTAGTTAGTATAAATCTCCCAATACATTATAAATAAATAATATAAAAAATGAAAGAATTGAAACAGATAAAAATATCATCTGCCTGTTCCAATTTTTTAAAATATTAATGCAATGCTGAGGGAATAAACTGGTAAAAACTCAAAAAAAGCATTCCCTTGTCCATCCAGTTAACTCGAGTTACGTAATTCGAGTTCAACCCGAGTTATGTGGATTTTAACTCGAGTTAAATCGAGTTTTGTTTTTTCCGAGTTGGCACATCACTATTTCGACCATACTGCCTAGTGTTTAGCGATGTGTAACTCATGCATGAGTGAATAGAAAAAAAGATGTACATCTTTCAAAAAGATTTATTAGTTCACTAAATCACCCTTGTTTAAAATACATCTTTAAATCTTTTGATTTAGTTTTACTTTTACTATTTCAAGTTTGAAGGATGTAGATTGAGACGACTGTATCAGAGTTATATTGAACAAAAATATAGACAGAATGATTAGAATAGTTGCGCACGCATGTACTGATTCCTTTAGCCGCGCATAGAAAACTATTTCATACGCCTTTATTACTAAGTGCATAATCAAATGAAATAAAATCCGTTATTATTTTATTAAATTGTTACTTTTTAAATGAGTGGAACATAATTCTAAGCTACTAATATTGCTTTATTTTTTTTCTATTTCTTTGATGCGGCTGTAATGTCACTGCGACTACACTACACCCACCACACTAAACCCTGCAGCTATGATATACCGCAGGATTTGCTTAGGGGTGAGCTCCTTAATTTCTTCTGGGCCCAGAGTGTGTTTCCCTAGAAGAAACTGACGCCTGTGTATGAGCGGGCCACATTCCCCCAGAAGATGGAGGGGCGTTTCATCTGCCTCTTTACATCGCCTGCAGGTGCGTGTTTCGCTTAGCCTTAGATTATACATGTGCTTGTTTAAGCAACAATGACCTGTCAAGGCTCTTGACACAATGCGTAGATTGTTCCTACTCAGCGCAAGGATAAGGTTATTGTACCTTCAGTTAAAGCCTTTGATCAGGGCTTTAGAGTGGTTCATTCCTGGCGATTCCGACCAGAGTTTGATGGCTGTTTCGATACATGAGTTTGTAAGGGCATTTTGAGCTAGGCTTTTTGGTATTCCACAGAAGGGCTGTGGGCCCTGCTGAGTTCCATTAGCTCCCGCTCTCGCAAGTTCATCGGCGCACTTATTACCGATGACACCTGCATGACCTGGTACCCATCTGAGAACTACTCTATTCATATTACCTAGAGAGTTTAAACGATCCATGCACTCTTCAACTAGTTTCGATGTTACTACGTTCGAATCCAGTGCTAGTAGAGCGGCTTGGCTATCAGAATTTATATATATAGTCTGATTGGTGTAGCGCTTTTGCAGATTAGCTTCCGCGCATTCCGCAATGGCGTATACTTCTGCTTGGAAGATGGAGGCGTTTTGTCCCAAAAACACGCTTTTTTTGAGCTTTGGTCGCTACCCATATATTCCACAGCCTACTTTTTGTCCTATTTTGGAGCCATCGGTATACCATACTAGGCAACCAGACTCAAAAGATATCTGATCTTCGAGCCAGTTTTCCCTAGACGGCAATTCTATTGTGTATTGTTTTCCAAATACAAACCGGGGTAGGGTGGCATCCGTAGGCATGCAAAGTATTGGTATTTCCAGTATTGAGTTCTGTATAGTCCTCAACTTCTGGGAGATCCAATTGCTTCTGCCTTGGATATGAGCCCTGTACATGCTAGCTTTCGCCTCTTTTTGTATGAATACATGAAGAGGCGGTAATCCAAGCAAAGCATTTAGCGCCATTCCGGGGCTAGTCGACATAGCTCCCGAGGCCATGAGGCAGACAGTTCTCTGTAAGCTGTCTAATTTCTTTATGGTGGTCGTTTGACGCGTCTTGTTATACCACACAACTGATGCGTACGTAATGATCGGCCTCACAATGACAGTGTACAGCCAAATAGTTGTTCTAGGGGTTATGCCCCAATTGCTGCCCATCATACGGCCGCTAATTCCCATCGTCATCTTGGCTATCTTTAGTACATTGTCCAAGTGTGAATTCCAAGTCAACTTTTGGTTGATTGTGATGCCCAAGTATTTGACTTCTGTGGAAAACGCAATCGTTTTACCATTAAGCTTTGGCATTGTTAGTTTATCCAATCGCTTCTTTTGTGTAAAAGGTACGATTACTGTTTTGTCCGCATTAACGGAGAGGTCACTTTTGACACATCACCTGCTAACAGTGTTCAGTCCCTTTTGCATAATACATGAGATGGTTGATTGACAAAATCCTCTGACTATAATTACCAAGTCATCTGCATAGGCTTTCGCATCAATCTGAAGTTTTGCCAAATCAACTAGGAATTCGTCCACAGCGATAGAACTCCACCTTGTGGGCAACCCCTTGCTGTAGATACTACAATTGCGATTTCATGAAGGGCTATTTTTGCACTCCTATGTGCAAGCATTGAATTCACCCATTTCACCGTTGTAGGGTCGACATCTTTACTTATCAGCCCATTTACCAACAGTGTGGTTGGTGAGTTATCAAAAGCTCCTTCTATGTCGAGGAATGCGCATAATGCTATTTCCTTGTCCTCTGTAGCTTTTTCCACCCTGTCGATGAGGCTAGTGATGGCAGTCTCTGTCGACTTTCCCTTGCGATAGACGTGTTGGGTGTGGTGGATTGGGTATCTATCCAAAGCTACATCTCTAATATACCTGTCTATAAACTTCTCCATTGTCTTTTGTAAAAATGATGAGAGGCTTATTGGTCTGAAAGACTTTGGCTGGCTATAATCTTTCTTTCCAGTTTTAGGTAAAAATATGACTTTGACCAAAGTCCATTGTTCTGGTACGTATCCCCAGGCGAGGCTTGTCCTGTAGATTTTGATCAGATAGGGGGGGTAAGGATGTCAATCCCTTGTTGTAGGAACATAGGTTTTATTCCATCCTCACCACACGCTTTATTTGGTTTAAAGGAGTCAACGGCCCACTGGACTTGCCTGGGTCTTACGACTTTTGCAGCCATGCGCCAGTCCTCATTGCGAGGTTTACTGTGAGGCACTGGCTGCTGACATGTCGAGTCCCTTTTACTAGACCCAGGAAAGTGGGTCGTGGCCAGCAACTCTAAGGTCTCCTTCAAGTTATTCGTAAAGGAGCCATCGACCTTTTTAAGGAGCCCAATCTGATTAGGTTTCGTTTTTGAGAGCAGTTTATGAAGTCTTGCTGCTTGTGGGAGACTATTGATCTCTTCACAGAGCTTCCTCCAAGATTCTCTCTTCGCTTTCCTAATCTCTTTATTGTATTCCGTCAAGGCTTTACTGTAGATCTCCCACATATGAGTCTGTTTAGCCTTGTTAAATAATTTCCTGGTTTTATCTCGAAGCTTCGTCAGCTTTGAGTTCCACCAAGGTACCTTCCTTACTGAGGTCTTTGTCTTGAGCGGACAACTCTCTTCAAAGGCTTTAAGTATGCCTTCTGTCAAGATTGTCACAGCAATCTCTAGACTCTCAGTTGATCTGATGGCTTTGGGAAAGGATTCAAGATGAAGCCTGAGTTGACTCCTGAAGTCAACCCAGTCTGTTAATTTGGGATCCCTGTATGTTGTGATTTGGGTGTCTAGAGCAGCCCTAATCTCAAACTTTAAATGCCTATGATCTGACATTGAGTTTTCACTACTGACTTGCCAGTTTTTAATGTGTCTGGCTAAGTTAGTTGTAGCGATCGTGATATCTAATACTTCCTGCCTAGTACGGGTAACAAAGGTTGGTTTACAACCTACGTTTAGCGTTATTAGATGGTTAGAGATAAGGAAGTCAAAAAGTAACTCACCCCTTTTGTTGATGTCTGTGCTGCCCCAAGATGTGTGGTGGGCGTTGGCATCACATCCGATTAGTAGCTCGGCGTTGTGTTTGGTGGCATAGTCTACCACTTTCGCCAAATCTTCTGTCGGGTTGTCTCTCTCTCCAGATAGATAGGCAGAGCACATTATCACCCTAGCCCCATTCCATCCTTTGAGGTTGACAAAGCAGCTACCAAGTCGTCATTGCAAACTTCTGTAATCGGTAAAAAGTCAACAAGGTTGTTGAATAAAATACAAGCTCTAGGTCTATTGCCATTGTTATGACTAAGAATCTTACCAGCAGCACTAAGTCCTAAAACCTGAGTATTTGCTACCCAAGGTTCCTGGATCAAGGCGAGGCTAGCTTTGCCCTCAACAAGACAACACTCCATTACCGCAGTTGCTGCCACAGCATGGTGGAGGTTGGCTTGCAGGACCCTCACCACTCCCACCTGGGTAGCCGCTAGCAGTTTCCCGCCGGCTTGGTGCGTACAGGCTTAGGACGCGACCGTCCTCGGCTCGTACGCCAAGCGTTGTCTGGTTCGCCTTGGGAAACTGCTACCCTAGGCTTATGTCCGCCTCTACCCCGATGCACTGTCCTTTGAGACCCCCTAGCCACAGCAGACTGCGGCGTGGTCGCGACTCTCTCCTGCCTCACAAGGACTGGGCACCTGTTTGATGTGCTCGGCTGTGGTTCCACAGGCCTTTCATTGCTCCGAGGCGCTGGTTTGGGCGTCTCCTTGGCCGCGGCTGACCGCACTTTAGGATTCGCCCTGTCTTGCCTCTCAGAGCCCCTCGATGTAGAAGGCTGTGGCCCTACAGGAGCAGCTGTTGAAGGGCCAACCATTGGGTCGCTCCTGATCTTAAAAACAAGCTTTTTAAAACCAAGAGCCACCTCAAAGTTCCTAGCCCGGAGAGCCGAGACAGAGGGTTCATCCAGGAAGAAGGACACCACATGTCCATTCCCCTCAACCCTACTGTGCGCGACCCTCCAAAGCTCGGTGTTTAGCCCTTCATTCTGTATCCCCAGCAGCTGGGTAGCTTCCGTCTAGCGACTCTGCCTCAGTGCTGGGGATGAAGATGGTCCCTACCGTCGGCTTTGGTAATTTCCCCTCCGGAACGATCGAGAGCAAAGCCCCATCCCAGGGTTTTATACTGGGGACCTTGTCAGACAGCCATTTGAGACTGGCCTGGTCCTCGCAAGTGACAATAATAAACCCTGGTCTGTGTGTAAAGCCCGTAAATTTAGGCCCCTTTCCCTTGTCAGCGATGTTTAACATCGCCAGGGTCAGAGAGCGATGCACCAGCTTCATTTGGTCTTCGCTCATGGGTTTCAGATTTCTGATACCCACGCGCGTTTGCTCAACGACCAATTTGAAGCTGCGCTTGGTTACGGGCTCCTCCGCACGGAGAGCTTTTTTCGGCTGCTCCTTTGGAGATTCTTCCTCCGACCTAGGCCTTTTTTTGGCCTTCGGGTCTGGAGGTAGGTTGGTGATTGGAATTTCCTTCCAAGGCTTTATAGCCAATGTACGGGCGTCGTCGACCTGCACATTGGCTGCTAATAGCCTTCGGAATCTTTTCCGTGCTGCACCACTTAGCTTGGTATGACGTTTCGGGTTCTCTTCCGTCTTTGGAGCAGAGTCACAGGAGCCTCCTGCCTTAGCCGGACTAGTCCCTTCCAACGTCATATTGGTACTTTGAGGAGAGGCTAATAGAACCTCCTCCATAAGTACTATACTAATATTGCTTGTAGTGGTGAGCGTTGAATGAACGAACCGTTTTTTTAGACTGTTTATCTCGCATGAACGGTAGACTAGTTTACGGTCTACCAATAAACTAGTTTACTCGTGAACGAATAAGCCGTGCGATGACTCGACGAGAACGAGAATGAACGACCGACAACATTCCAATTTCCGAGTAAACATACTTTAGACCTTATGAACCTGAAGGAACACGAAGTACGAACTAATCTTCAAAGACTAGCCGTCGACACAACGACGTGTTGTTTTGTCAACTAGTTTTGGTCGTCGACGACTGTCGACAAAATGACATGTTGTTTTGCCGACTAGTTTCGGCCGTTGACGACCGTTGACAAAACAATGCGTTGTATAGTTGACGGCCGAAACTAGTCAAAAATAAAACTGTTTTTTAAACTAGTTTATCGTAGACGCTAAACGGTCTCGTTGCGTTGTGTCGAAATACGTCAACGACCCACCACTAATTGCTTGCATTACGTTGGTTATTTTCATGTGCAATTTTTAAAAAGTATATATTTTACCGAATAGTGGAATAAGTGGACATTAATATTAGTTATCTAGTTATTTCAATTTTCAGACTTATTTTTAAATACAGGCAGTACAAAAAAAGAAAATTATCTCCATAGCAACGCAATCCAAACTAATAAAAGAAATGAAACAAACTAGATATACTGTGTATCATCTGCGCTACGTGTGGTGTTCAGTATACCACACTTCACTGGCTTGTCACTACACGATATAGCTAGATATGTACAAGATATTGGTGTGTCCGAGCACCAGCACGTGTTACTCGGTCAACGATCAGGGAGCGACTCTCCGTTGTATGCGCGCACCGGACGGAGAGTGAATATCCCCTCTCCGCATACACTACATACTGTATCTACCTAACCTACTTAGACGATACGATATCATACCAACCGTATCAATAAAACAATTTTTAGATTTTCGTTCAAATACATCATGAGACCAATAATTGTAATTCAAAGATGTAAAAGAGTTAAAGATTTAAAAGAGGGATTTAAATCTTCAAAAGTAAAGGATGTATAAATCACAAATCTGTTAGATGATTTAGTTTGCGCATGGCTTAGTGTTGTGACATGCAGTTGGACACACTGCAATGCAGTGTGACCAACTTTAAATTAGAGATCCTGCCTAGCCCAGACAAGAAAATTGACAAATCTTGCCAAACTCTTATGCACAAAATGCCGAAATAATGCCGATAAAATTTTAAAATGTTAAAAATCCTTTAGCCTTACTAGTAAAGACGTTTTAAAAAACTTTAGCACCTAAAATTATAAAAAAAATTAATAAGTACCTACTTACTAATATTTCCTAAAATTTTCACCGATGACTTTACACCATGAAACATCTTCATCTTTCGCTTTTGCTAATCAGGACGAAAGTGATGGATCCTGCTCACACCTTAGGCGATATAATCGTTCAAATTTACGTTAAATGATATATCAGGAATAGAAAACATTCACACCGCACGAAATCAGAATAAAAATTTTGTATCTTCGACAGTCTCCTATTCCGACTAATTAGAAAAACAACTGACAACTAAAGATACAATTATTATAAATATTTTGTTCAGCGCTTTAAGGTTCACAATTGAATGAACTACAAATTCAATTAGAGATGTTATGGGAAATTTCCAAACTAAGGGTCTGATCGTCGTTAATATTGCCATTGGCATCAAAAAAATCCGCCTTAATGATATTTCTTTTGTCGATACTGCACCAAACTCCTTAAAGAAGCTGTGCTGACAAGGCTTCCTGCTTAAATTGCTTTAAACTACCAAACACTGCCAGATTTCCAAAACTTCAAACAAATATGCCAGAGAGTAAAATGAAGGGCTAAACCTGCCGAAAAGGCAGGATCCTGCCACCTATGGTCACACAGTACTTGTTCTGTGGGTCACACACAACATGACATGTTTATTTTTTTTTGCCCAATGGGCAGACTATAGTCTTTCGACCATACTGCCTAGTCTTCCGTTGATTTCTTACGTGGTATTGTAACATGTACTCTGCGGTTCTTCTTCTTCTTCTCCTTTTTTTTGGCAACAGGGCCGACGCACAGAACAAGTAGATTCGTCCTCACCGCTGGAACGTTAAACGTGTAACAATATAATATATAACATAATTCTCTCTTAATTTGCTTCATGGATCTTCCGGTCTGATCTTTCGGAAACCTGCAAAAGAACACAATGTATGAAACACTATGAAAGGTACAAAGATAGTTACCACAAAATCGTTAACACAAATTATAGTAATATTTTTGTCATCGATAAAATATGCAGCACAAGTCACAACACTATTGAACATGACTACACAAATTGGTAAAAATGTAAAATAATTAAAAATTAGTGAATCGAATGGCAAACAGACGATTATAATATGATTGCAGTATAGTAAAGTATAAATCACTTAGGTATTTTGCACGTATATATAGGTTTCTAGTATATATTATTGGTTTGTTATCTACTCACCGATGGAAGTTAGTAGTATATTATTGGGCATTCTGTCCCACCTGTCGCGCAGTCGAACATTCGCCTACGCTCTGTTGTGACAGAATGCCCAATAATATACGATCGACTCGACTGTCTTGTATACATTTAAACCTTTTGAACAAAAAAGTGTTTAGTTGTGTAGTAGTAGTGTTGTGTATTTTGGTATCGTTTACGGATTAATTGATTCCTAAGACGGATTTTTACGCTTACCTCATTTCATTTAATAAAACAAGACAAAGGTCTTTTAATTATTTTATTTATTTATCTTTATAAAATCTTGGAGGTTCTTCAAACAATTTGTCAACCGAACGTACGAAATCTTGCAATTTACGCCACTGCAATGTATCCGTATCGGTTTGGAACTTAATACGAACAAGTGCCTTCTTCCATAACATCATGGAATCAGTGTCACGCGCATCACTTGTTTTGTAAACTTTACAATCGACATAGTATTCGCCGTCGGTGTTTGCAGTTCGTTGCTCGGTGCCATTAGCCACACGGTTTACGAAGAACGATGATAAAACCAGTTGGTTGCTCGATGACCCACCGTTGGCCTCTGTATCAGTATCATTATTCCAACTGACCCCGAATACATCGATAGGACTGGTCTTTGTTTTCTTACTGAAACAACATAGAAAACAAAACGGTTAATTACATTATTTCTTACTCAAATCAAATGTCTCTTCCTTCGATGACAAAGATACATAAAGCTGAGGTTATCGCAAGCAATATACGCGCCGACCTCCGTTGCTGGAGGTGCCGCGAGCGCGTACCAACCTATTGCTTCACGCTCCACTGACGCGAGCGCTGCGTACGTTCAACATCGTGGGCTGGGCAAATTGATTTGTTTTCGTGTACATTAAACGGATTCACAAAGGTCACTTATAGTGTAGTTAGTAACTTAGATTAAGTTAAGTTTTATGTTATTGTGGTACACTATCGCATTAGGTTAAGCGTTACCTGTAAAGATAGTCGTATGTTGTGTATATATAAATAAATAAATAAATAAAAAATAAATGACTGTATTTTAAGCGTTGTAGAAATTATACTATGTGGTTATGCTATGTGACTGCCTCTGTGGTTCGGTGGTACTGTGTAGGAACGTCGATGTGTCACGCAGAGGTCGTGGGTTTGATTCTCGCTCAGTATTACATACAATATTATACATAGCAACACCTACACACTGAGCGAGAATCGAATCCGCGATCTCAGCGTGGCAGTCCGTATGCAGTACCACCGAACCACATAGGCAGTCAACTCATCATATCAACAATACTTGAGTAAAAATAATGTTAGTTCTTCTGAAACATCTTGTGAAACCGTCTCTGAAAATAATTTATTTAGGGTCAAACCAGACTTGATCAGTGATCAACAGTAGCTTATCGGAAGCTCCAACACCTCAATCAGCACACATACAAAATCTAGTCGCGACGGTCATGTCGTCATTTGAACGCTTGAAGTAGCAACTGAACGCAGTTAGCTAGCATCGAAGCGATCGAACGCTACAAGTCACTAAACACTATAAACCTAACAACAATGCCAGTCACAAAATCATCAATCGCCTATGATAAATGTATCATGTGTGCTCGAAGCTAAATTTTAAAATTAATTGAACGCTCGCACTTCTTATCTGAATATCTAGGCGAAAACTCAACTTTGTTTTATAACAAATTTTGATTAGGTACCTTGGTTCTAATAAATTCGTTGATGATCCTGACTTGCGCTTCCTGTTGTTGTTGGCGACAGGCTGCTTGCGTGTGTGTGTAGTTTTCTTTTCAATTACAGCAGTTGGGTGATAGACCTCGCACTCAAATTCGGACCTGAAATATAAACGTAATAACATTTAATTAAAAATCACGGTCACGGTCTCATCACGGTCTAGGCGATTTCTACCAGACAACCTTAGAAAGGACAACATAACAATTTAGACAAGTAAAGAGATGGATAGTACACAGTGAAACTTATTACACTTACATTATTTATTATACTTACATTTTTTCAATCAACAGTCGATTTCTTGAGAAGGTAGCTTGATGAGTTGGTGACGGCAGGCGGAGCGGAAGAAGTCAGCGAGCGGCAGCAGGTCAGCAATCAACACCGAAAGTAACAACAACCGATAGTTGTATACTAATGAAAGAGTACTTTGAGTACGGTATCCCTACTTGAATACTTAAATTCGACTGTATCTAGGTCTTCGAAAACATGATGTTTAAAAACGAAATCGTGTGATAATCCTACTGTATTACAAAGTTGTTGCAAACCCTTAAGTTATAGTGAATAAATCAACTACTTTTCTTGTACGTAGTGTATCAACGTAAAAATGAAGAGTAAGGAATTAGATCACAAACAGTTTCGACGCAAACAGTATCGATTGTTGATGCAGCGAAAAAACTTAGGGCTGTCAAAATAAACTATATTATCAAAAGCAAACGATGATATTTAGATCAATAAGGTAAATGTGAATGCGTGCCATCCTTACCTAATATCGCTGATTTATGGGAATAGATTTTGTTGACCAGAAAAATATGAAGGTTGAATAAAGTCAAATAAAACTGTTGAATAAGTATTGCTTGTAATATTAAATTATGAAATGGTTACTTTATTGGAAAAAGGTCGTATGATTATAGTTAATAACAGGCTCATATGACTAATTATGTACCTACCTATTAAAATATTGAAAAAATTGTTTCGCTTAAAAACCAAATATTCTAAAACATAGGCTTTCATTATCATAAAGCAGCGGTGCAGTGGTTGACTGATTTATTAACGCGAAATAAATGACGTTATTAATTTAGGAAAATAAAGGTAAATGTTAACATTTTATCACGTGTGTTAAGCGTGTTACGTTTAAAGTATCTACTTAATTAAATTATATGTATGTTTTCTTTCAGGAAGCGTTATTTACATCGAATTGTGTTGGAAAGCGTGTTTTGGAGTTTGGTCTGACTGCCGCAAGTTAAATGCAAAGCGAAATATTTATTCATAATTTGTGGAAAATAACAGGTATACCTACTTACATTTTTAATGAGTGCTAAACAGTGGTAATATAATAATATTATGACGTTTTATAGTACTTATCCAATTTTTATAATTTTCAGAATTAATTTTTAAAAACTTTGGAATCTCGCGAAACCGTTTCCAAACAAATCAAGATATTAGGTACACCGCATTACGTTGAGAAGTTTGGCTGGGAAATAAACATAAATAAATAGGAAAATAAAAGGTAAATTTGATACTTAACGTTTACTTTCTCACAAAGGAATGAGCGGGTATAGACTTAATTAAATATTTTGTATGTTATTTTCAGGAAGCATCTGATTGACTGTCGGTTATTTTTTTCTACTGAGATCACACTAGAATACTTGAAAAGCTGACCATACAGAACATGAAGCTGTGCTGGAAATTGGATACAAATACCAGATGCATGTAGTACATTAATTATTGTTATATAAGGTACCTATTTTATTGCTCTGTACCAGCTGAAAGGTTGAAAATCTAAAGGATTCAAGTACCACTTTTGTACCATTTGTTGTAATTTGTATATTGTTAGATTTGGCACACATATCGTGTTGTCGTTCAACATTTAAAATTTTGACACATCGTTCTTTAGATTTTTAACCTTTCAATTATTCTCATAGCGAATTATTTATCAGTTAACTACTTATAGTACTTTTATGTTTATACATTTATAATTGTATCAAAATGCCTCATTGCTTGGTTTGCAATGTTTATGTAGATAATCGTTGCTGGACCAGTCACTTACGAACTAATAAACACAAAAATAATAGTACTATACCTATTCTTGAAAACGTTGAAATCTTACGATCGTCGTTTAAAGGACGTATTATTAGTTACAGAGTTATTGCATCCAAAGATGAAGCAAATAATTTTCCTGAATTCTTTTTTAGTAATATTCGCGAACAAGTTAAATCTTTAATCGATCATTCACTTAAAAAACATAACGCAGTAAAAATTAATTTTCAACATTTTTGTTTATTTCTATTGTACAAAAACGATTTACAAGAAATCAAATCTTTTGCCACCAAAAATTTTGTCATACATTTTAATTATGATTTCAATACTATTTATGAAACGGTAGTCGCGTCGTTGTTGAAAAAAATTGAAGAATTTGAGGAGAGAGACAGTGGATGGTCATTTTTAAGTAGTTTACATTTAGAAGTCAATGTTAATAAGTATCAACCACTCGGTGGATCTTATTTTATAGATTTACCCAAGTTTATAAAGAACAAAAAGGCGTGTTTAAATATTCACAATAATGATAATTATTGTTTTTTGTGGTGCGTTGTGGCTGCCTTGTACCCAACAAATCGACATCCAGAGCGAGTAACATCTTATCCTCACTTTCGAGATGTTTTAAATGTTAAGGATATTTCTTTTCCCATGAGTTTTTCAGATATAGTTATTTTTGAAAGAAATAACCCCTCTATAAATATATACGTATACGGTTTAAAAAACAATAAGCTGATAACAGGTCCTCTGTACAAACCTGAATCGTGTAAGGATAAATCTAAGAGTATTCATCTATTGTTCTTAGAAAATGATAGTTCATCCCATTATTGTCTCATCAAAGATTTGCCTCGTCTTGTTAAAACCCAAATCACGAAACATCATAGTAAATTATATTTTTGCGAAAGTTGCTTATTGTTCTTTCCTACTCCTAAACAAATCGATGATCATCTATGTGGAGGAATCGTAACTATTTTACCTGAAAAAGGATCTGTATTACAGTTTAAAAATTATGATAGGAAACAAAATATTCCATTCGTCATATACGCTGATTTCGAAACATTGCTGGAACCAACATCCGTTAGTGAACCCGACACTGCTAATACATCGTTTTTACAACGACACGTGCCTGTAGCATTCGCCTATAACATTGTTTCTTCGTTAAATTACACTTTTAATAAGGAGGTATTTAAAAGTTATCGCGGTTTTGACTGTGTTTCAAAATTTATAGAATTTCTTTATGCTGATGTTAAAAAGATTTACAAAGTATTAACCGAAACCCATGTCATGACATTTACAGAAGACGACGCGCAAGATTTTCAACAAGCTTATAAATGTTACATATGTGAAAACCTACTTTGGACTAATAAAGTTAGAGATCATTGTCATATAACAGGACGATACCGTGGCGCCGCTCATAGACATTGTAATCTACAGTATAAAATACCTAAATTCATACCGATATTTTTCCATAACTTATCAGGATACGATTGTCATTTATTTATACAGAAATTAGGAGAGATGCCTGGAAAGTTAACAATTATTCCAAAGACTAAAGAAAAATATATTTCGTTTTCCAAATTCATACAGATCGCCGAAAATGAATACGTTCAATTACGATTTCTAGATTCCTTTAGTTTTTTAGGAGCTAGCTTAGACAAACTTGCGAAAACTATGCATAATGACGATTTCATCACTCTACGCTCTCATTTTCCTAACAATGATCAATTTAATTTGCTTACAAGGAAGGGGGTGTATCCTTATGATTATATGACTAACTGGAAATGTTATGAAGAAACCAAGTTACCATCGAGGCAACATTTTTTCAGCGTTCTAACTAACCAAGCTATTTCAGATGAAGATTATAAACATGCTTGTTTGGTTTGGAATGAATTCAATATAAAAGATTTAGGTGAATATACTGATTTATATTTGAAAACAGATGTTCTGTTACTAACTGATATATTCCAGAATTTTCGAAAAACTTGTAAACAACATTATAAACTGGACCCTGCGTTTTACATAACCGCACCTAGTTTATCATTTGACGCAATGCTATTGAAAACAGGTGTTCAACTTGAACTCGTTTCTGACTTAGCTATCGTACGAATGATTCAAAACGGTATTAGAGGTGGTTTGTGTATGTGCTCCCATCGCTATGCAAAAGCTAATAATAAGTATTTATCAAAATGCGATGCTTCAAAACCACAATGTTTTATAGTTTATTTGGACTGCAATAACCTTTACGGTTACAGTATGTGTCAATATTTACCCTATTCAGATTTTAGATTTTTAAATCAAAATGAAATAAACCAATTACATGTTGAATGTATTGATGACAATGCGAAATGGGGTTTCATACTAGAAGTCGATCTGCTTTACCCTGAATCCTTACACAGCGAACATAATGACTTACCTTTTTGTCCTGAAAAATGCATACCACCTGGAGGTAAAACTAAAAAACTGGTTTCAAATCTATATAATAAATATAACTATGTGATTCATTATGTGCATTTAAAAAAATGTTTGGAGCACGGTTTGATACTACGCAAAATTCATAGAGTCATCACATTTAGACAAAGTCCCTATTTAAAGCAATACATTGAATTAAATACACAACTACGACAAAAGGCAACCAGTACATTTGAACAAGATTTCTTCAAGTTGTTAAATAATAGCGTTTTTGGAAAAACCTTGGAAAACACAGAAAACAGAGTGTCTGTTCATTTGGTTAATCAGTGGAATGATACGAATAACAAAACCAAAAAGTCTTCCTACGCTGAGAGACTCGTGAACAACCCCTATTTTCATAGCGCATCAATTCTTTCCGAGAACTTAGTAACGATACAAATGAAACCAGATCAGATAATTTTAGACAAGCCTATATATATTGGTTTCACCGTTTTAGAACTATCTAAATCACACATGTACCACTTTCACTATAATATAATTAAACCTATGTATAAGGGAAGAGTGAAATTATGTTATACAGACACGGATTCTTTTGTTTACGAAATAATCACTAACGATTTTTATCACGATATAAAACATCAGTTACTGCAATACTTCGACACCAGTAACTATAATGTAGAAAATCAATTTATGTTACCTCAAATGAATAAAAAAATTCCGGGTCTTTTCAAAGATGAAATGGGAGGAAAAGTTATAACAGATTTCGTCGGTTTAAGATCTAAACTTTATTCAATAAAAACAGAGGACAAAATAATTAAAAAAGCAAAAGGAGTTAAATCTTGTGTTATTCGTGATCTAAGTATCACAGATTACGAAAACGTTTTATTTAATAGTGAAGTTATTCGTAGGCAAAATATTGTGTTTAAATCCATTAAACACGAAATATTTACACAAAGTGTAAACAAAATTGCTCTATCTAACAATGATGATAAACGCGCGATATCTAATTGTAAAATCGCAACCCAAGCTTGGGGTCATTGCTCATTTTTAAAATAAAAATGTATGTTTATGTGTATGTTAGAACAGCATAGGTTAATTAAAAAAATGTGTTTGTAATTCTTCGTTTTAATTATACGTACGAGAATTTTAGTCCATACTAACTAGAACAAATAGCAATAAAAACATTGGCACTCAACAATTATAATTGTTAATGATAACCTAGTATAATATAATTATGTATAGTAACTATTCTGTATCTGTAGATTATAAATAAGTACTTAAGTGTAATTATTGTTTATTAAATGAAGTAAATTATTAATTTACATTGTTTTATTTGTTAATACACCGTTTAATTATTGCTAACCAATAAAATTATAAACGAATTAGGTTCATGTCAATAATTCGCAGGTAACGTCAGAGGGCGATACTAGTTTACAATAACGAAATATGATATACTGCTTGTCAATGACACTATAAATGCAAGCTTGCTATTTGTTGATTGATCGAGTTCATACACGCTTTATATCAACAATTGAAAGGCTTTGTTATCAGTGGTATTTCGCTTTTATTATTATATAGATAAGAGTTATTTTCAATCAAATGTATAACGAGCATAATATGCTTTGTCATTATAATGAAAACCATCGCCGTATAACAATTAGGTCTATGTGAACAGACCCTAACTTATAATGTCGCAATGCTCGTTTCCTGTCAGGGTATTACTATATAATTATTTGCCTAAATTAGTTACCTTTAAGCTGTTTAAGAAATATTATCTGTCTCGAGTACTTGTACAATAAAATAAGAGATATTTGATCTAACAGTGTGCATCATAATCATGTCATCGGTGAGCAAAATAATTATTTTAATATTTATTTGTTTATTTGATTTTTCTTTTTTTAATAGCTAATAATTTTCTTATATTTTTTTTCAGATTTGCGATTCAGAAATTGTATTCAGCCAGTACGCTCAGGATCCTTACGAAGGACTATCTGAGATGATTTACAACGAACCCCCGCACTGCAGTCAACTTACGAAGGAAAAAAAAACCAAACGACAACGTCGAGAAAAGCCTTCTCTTAAGAAACAACCTACAAAATCTTTCGTGATGAGTAAACTGCATCGACGTGGGATAAAACTGATAAAAATATCAGTTATCGATCTCTGCAATAACAATACCAGTGATAGTGATAGTGATAGTGAGAACGTGATAATAAATGCACAATACATCGTTAAAGACGCTATTGATAGTGTTATGGACGATACGGAATCGTTAGTTAAAAAAATATCAAAATCTTTGATTGACAGCGATTTTTAATATTTTTCAGGGTTTTGTGTTTATTGTTATTTATAATTAATGTTGTAACTTTGGTTAGACAGTTAAAGTTATTTTTTGTTTTATTCTTTTAATTTAATTATTTTTATTGTAGCAGGTAAACTAGTGAAATAAACACATTTTTAAGATTTCATTATTTTTATTTACTTTAAACTGAAATACACATTTCTTTACAAATTCAAATGTTTTTTAATACACAACACATTTTTTAGGGCACACATCTTTAAATGTTTAGTACAATTTAAATTATTTTTTTCATCACAGTACTTATCATACAACACAGAGAAACTAGGACAGTTTTTTTCACTAAGGTCAGACACATTACAATTCTCACAAAGATCCTTAATCCATTTCACTTTCTCTAAACCGTTTACAACGATTTCCTTATTTTCTAGATACGGAACGATTATACGTTGGAATTCTCTGTAGTCGATATAACCCTCATTCCAATAAATGCCTCTGTTCCTTTCCAACCATTTAACTTGCCTTTTTTCGTTACTTGTTAAGTATTTAAACATATATGGTGGTTTTATTAAAAATGACTGCGTATAATCGCTACTAGCAAAAGCTAATTCCTTTATTATAAAATTATTACATAGATCTTTAAACCCCTGAACATCTACTATGATAGTATTCGGATTCATGATATTTTTCTCACAGTATTACTAAGCGGTTTATACTCAATTATGCAATCATTCAATATAAGACAGTATGCAGAAGTTTGATCAGGTATATCCAAATCAGTTTCAATTTCCACTCTTACATCCACAACCGAACCTGTCTTCAAGTTATCTGCTTGCCTGGAGCAGTCAATAACAAAGAGGGGTGCCAAGTCTTTAAATTGTTTTTCGCTTAATAAAGGTTCCGCGCGACGACCGTAATATGACTGCTGGAATCTAGTGTATTGTTCGTATAATAAAGCAATTCGGTTATTAGCAAAATTCACATTTAGATTTTCATATGGGAAGTAGTTTGAATTGAGGTATACTCTAACGTCACGAATATGACAGTGATCGAACTGAGACATAACAGAGCTTGCATTGTTTTTTCTATTTGTCTGTAAACCAATAATAACATATCTCGGTTTCTCTATTTGTGATGATGTTTTAATAGACCAAGTATGTTTCGTTGTTTTAGGTAAAGTAGGATATTCGTACAGATCCCAATTTCTAAAAATCATCTGGAGCGGTCGGTCTTTCTCTAACAGTTTTAGCAAACTTATTTTCTCTTTGTCTGACACTTTAACGTGCGGTACCCGCCAAACAATTTTATTTATCTGAACATCATCTACAACTTCACCAGTATTCAGTTTTACCGCGTTCAGGTTAGTATTGCTTCGTAACAATATCAATTCATGTCTACTATTTATCACTACTTTTTTAAAATCTTCTGCAAACCCGAGAATATTACAAAGTGGTATAGAAGCAGAAAAACTACCTCCATTAATATTTTTAGTGCCATCGATATTCCAACCCCATGCATAAGATATCTTTGACTCACTCTCATTCATTGACACAAATGATTTCATCGTAGTAGTCACACCAGCGTTTTTTATTTTATCAATTTCTACTCCATTTAGTTCGTATCGAATATCTTGAAACAAGTAGAGTAGAAAATTATTTGTTAAAGAAACGCTACTCGCTTTTTCTTTTGGATCTTTTTTGCTAACGATTATAGTTCCTTCCAAATACAAAGTGCTCGCTGAAGGTAGTATATACAGATCCTGTTGATTAATAGGTATGCGGATTTCATCGTTCCTGTTGAAGCTCGTTATGTAGGGTTTGTAAGAATGAAATTCGATTCCCTCAACAGTGTTATCGTAAGTTGGAGCAGATAAAACATCTAAGATATTCATTTTAGCAAACCGATCGTTTTAAGAAATTCCTTATTGTCCCGTGTTAATTTAATTTTTTTATTTGACCGAGGTCTTATTTGCTTGATTGTTTTAGTAGAACTGGTATTTCCCATTTGTTGAGGCTCATATTTATTGTAGTCAATCATTTTTTCTAAGATGTAAATATAGCTGCACTTCTTCACCACGTAAGTTTATTAAGCGATTGTTTATATCTAATAGCCTGATATGTATACTGCTTATGCTGTTTTGGTTGATTGGAAAGTATATAGCGTTTTTCGGAATTTCTATAATTCTGTATCCCGGGGGCACGTTGAGGGCGAATTCGTGTACAATGTGACTAGGATTACCATTTATGTACGAACCACTTACAATATCACATTCTATCCTGATCACGGTCGTAGGTAAAATGTTGACTGGTAACTCGGACACATGCCATTTATTTGCTTTCAATATCTGCTTCTTAAACCCTAATAATCGCCTAAAAGTCCCTTCTTTAGTAAAATCGATATCTTTAGTACAGAATATCAAAGTTTTTAGAGTATTGTTATTACATCGTATTAGTATTGAACAATCTTTTATTTCCGATTTTAAATAATCGCTGATATCTTGTAATTCATAAGTACCTTCAGGTAGTTCAAGGACTTCATTAGAGCCATAATATAATTTATTATTCATTTTTTCAATGTTCGGAATCGAATTAAATGTTGAGAAATGCAATAAGGCACACTCATAATGTCCGTGAAGTTGTAATGTATTAGGATAATATGTACATAAATCAGACGAGTTTCCAGTTATCGATAAGGTGAGTGACATGATGAAAATGATTGAAATAAAAGAAATACATAAAATTTATACATATTTATTCCAAAATTTCCATAGATAATTTAGACATAAGTGTCCACAGTTTACTGTATTAAATTGTTGAAATCTAGTATAGTTATAAAAAACATCACAATTTTTAAAGTACTGCATTAATTCCCTTGGAGGTTTCAAATCTCCAAAGCTATCAAAGTATTCACAATAATTGTTTATTTTAACATAAGCTACCCAATGCGTACCTTCGTTTTTATAATCATCCAAGTTAACGATACCACATTCAATCCGTTTTGGCGTCCTTGGTAACTGATCCTTCATGTAGACTCCTCGAAAGTGTGGGATGTCGCGTGCGTGCCTTTGGATGTCTACATTAGTTAAAGCACGATTAGGTAGCTCATTTTTCAGTTTTTTGAAGATTTTATGAATAAACCTTTACCATTTTTATGTGACCTTATGTATAAACCTTGGCCTAACTTTAAAGACTCCATAGCCTTATTATGTCGTTGTGTTTCTTGCAAATTTTGTTGACCTGCTTTGTAATCGTTAACAGTTTTTGCAATACCAGCCGCACCACCAGCTAAGGTTCCTAAAGCTGATAAACCCGCAAAAATTGGGATTAAAGGTAGAATACCCCCCGTCTTTGGTAAGGGTATCACTCGCGGTACTCGAATTTTCTTAATATTCGGAAATATTTTTTTTGCTGCCAAGTAAGCAGCGTTAATTAAAGTTTTACTGTCTCTTGGTTTCAGTTTTTTTATTTTTGCTCTTATTTTTGACACGAAAGTTTTAAACGTTTTAATACCGGAACCACATTTTAGTTTGGTTTTCATAGCTTTGCTCACTAACCATGAACTAAGTTTTTCGCCTTTCCCAGCATCTTTCGATTTAAGTCTTTGTTTAGCCATATTTAGTAGTTGTAAATCAGCTTTGTGACGATTGGGTAAGTCTGTATGGTTTGCATATGCAATATCGTGATGCATACAAGCTTCGTCTAGCTTATTCACCCCTCGATCACCTCGCAGCAATCGCTTTTCGAGTTTTGTTCCCGGTCCGCAATAGTTGTAACCAGGCAAATGGAGTTCGAATGGCAGATTATTAATTACACTATTAACTAGTCCATCCATTCTCTTGCATAGTAGAAAGTGTAATGAACGAAATATTTCTTACAAACCTAGTTATATATTAATAATCCTAACCTACAATTTCATCTTTATCAATCCAACTATTTTCTTCGTTACTTAAGCCCAGCCATTTTACGTAAAGTTTCTTTCCTTTCCTTTTAAGAACCTTTTCTATTAAATAAACACCAGGATAGTTAGTTTTTTGAAGTTCTTGTTCATAGAAAGATCCTCTAATGGGTTGCTTTCGATGATCTTCTATATGATATGTTACTGGTATGGTATTATTAATCCTTTTTACAGTAAATATTTCTGTTGACCAATTAGGAGTGTAACCTTTATCAAAAATATGTTTGTATTTACTGATCCGAACATTTTCACCCACTTTGAATTTAGGTCGACATCTCTCTGATGTATGTTTTTGAGTTTTTTGGATATTTTCTCTTATCTTTGACTCGTTCATCTTATTTACCTCAACTGGTTTAAATTTGGTGATACGATGTTTTGTATTATTATAGGTTTTTAAAACAACTTCTAATGGTAGACCTACCCATTTGTAGTTCCCAATAAGACTAAAGTATTTATACAGTTTATTTTTAATTGTTTTAATCACCCTTTCTACAATCGAAGCTTTCTTGGTAGAAAACGAAGAATAGTGGTTAATATTGTAGCTCTTCATAAGCTTTTGGAATGTGACGTTATAGAATTCTGTTCCAGAATCAGTTTGTAAATGATTAGGTTTTCGATTGTTAGTAGTTAGTATTCGTTCAAATGCATGAGTAACATCAAGTTTACTCTTGGATTTAATTGGTTCTGTCCAGGTATACTTTGAGAAGCAATCAATCACCACTAAAATGTAATTATAACCTTTATTAAACTTTTTTAGATTTTGCATATCTATCAAATCAGCTTGCCATAAATCATCTATGCCTTTTAAAATAACTGAACGTCTAACAAAGTTTCTTCGAGCTGCTTTGTGTAGCTCATTAACAATTTGTTGTTTTGCCATCACGGAGTTTTTTCAAGTAATTTTTGTACTTGTGCTTTGTTATAAAACTTATCTTCCAACTGGACTAAAACTTCAGGTATCTTCGCTTTTAAAACGTTTTGGACTGTTATTTGTGCATCTTTTATGATTTGAGCACGCAACAACCCAAACACTTTATTCAGTTCACTTATTGTTTGATCACGCAATCGATCGACGTAATCCTTATTCACAGCATCGTCTGTTTCTACAGGAGATCTTATTCCTCTCAATCTAGTTTTTTTCATGTCAAAATCCCCACTTTCGGATTTTAGCAGTGCATTTTCATTGAACTCTAATAATTCAGAGAAACGCATTCTCTTATGAATATGGTGTCCAAATTTGTCTACATTCATATTTAAGGTGTATTATATTTAAAGGCTTATAATAAAATGAGCAGTGAACATTTTATACCATTTATTTATTACTTAATCAATTTAATTTCACGCAGTTCTTCAATAATTGAAATAATTTCGTTGTCTAATCCAGTGTTACCAGCAGCTCGAGACGCAATTAATAATTTTAACCTATCTACAAGTTCATTAGGGTCATCCCAATATACAAAATCAACATTTTTTTTCCACATTTTTGTCAAGGGTAAACCTTTCCCCTTTGATTGACAGCTTTGAATAGTACTTGGCTGTTTGAAAAGAGGTTTTATAACTTGCAAATATTTTTGTCCTTTATTACTTTTTATTGGTTTGTTTGAGTCAAAGTCTCGACGATGTGCGTTTGTGGCAATCAACATCATCTTATAATACTGCATATCAGACTCTGTAACGGTGCTTAAATCTACATCCTTTTTCAATAACAATTGTTTTAGTCCGGGAGTGCTTCGATATTTCTGTCCAGCAACGGTAATATAATCATTGCTGATTGTTACGAAAGCAGAACCTAACATCAATTGCCCTCGCTCCGCTCGAACACCAAATGGAATATCTGTCAATGCTTCTGAAGATATTGACCAGGATGATGTATCACGCTCTTGATTGTTCTCTCCTAATGATTGGTACGACTCGTCACTGTTGGTATCACATTCATTTTCTTCCGCGCCACTGTCTTCTTCGTCATTACTAGAACGTTCTTTCTGCAAAATATTGTTTCTTAACGGAACTTTTGTTTCTTCTACTTCTTTAGTTCGCAAGAGCTCAGTTTGTTTATTAGTATTATTAGCTATGCAATTGAGAGACTCTGTTACAGGTCTAAAAACTGATTCCAATGCTTGCTTGTTTTCACTCTCAAAATCTCGCATCCTTCGTACTTTTTTCTTTACAGCTTCTGCAGCATCAACGATTTGTCTTTTCAGTGATTTTTCCATTACGATAGAATAAGCTAGTTATCGATTAAGAACCAGTCAAAGAATAATGATATCATGTAAGTATCATAGTCTTAAATATTTGTATTTCTAATCAAAGACTACAAAAGTATCAAATTTATTTCTATAACATCCATTATTTTTCTGGCAATCTTTATTAATTACAACATAATTAAAGGGCTCACTCCATATTTTTGAACACATTTCACGAAATTCAGTCCATGTCATATCAGTGTTAACATGTTCTTCATAAACATGTCTCAAGTTGATATCATCTTGTTTGAATAGTATAATTAAGTTAGCATTATCTCTTACTAATTGTTTAGGGATTTTGCTATATGTTTGATTAAGATAAAAACAGTCGATGTGTTTATGCCTTCCCATTGCGAAATAATCACGCATGTTAGTTTGATTCTCGCAAGCAACGTCGTCAAATATAATCACAGAGTTGGGTTTCGCATCCTGAACGCTTATGACTTCCTCATTCCCTTGATATTTCTGGAGTGAGATAATTGGTACCCGTTGTAAAACTCTTTCTAAAAAAATGTACTTAGGTTGGTGTAAGGTTTTTGAATAGACATAAACATTGTGAAACATCAAACCGTTTTCATGTATAAGAAGTCCAATAAGTAAATTTGTTTTTCCACAATTCGAGGGTCCACAAATGATACATCGTACTGAATTAGGTAACAATTCTCCATGATGCGAACTACTTTTACAAAAATCATCGCAAATTGTGTTTACATGCAGCGATTGTGGTTGTTTAACAAACTTCATGATTACTGTTGTTAACAAACTGATTAACAATAAGTAAAACTGTTTATTACAAGAATATTTATAGACTTTAACACTACGTACTATCTACTGTCTATTTCGGGTACGTTTATCCGAAGCGAGAAGAACTTGCTCGATCTTCGATCGAGATAGATGAGATATTCGAAAATATTTATACTAACGGCGGTAACGAAATCATAGCGAGATCTAATTCGACGTCAAACGCCATCTATCGAGCACATAGGTCAACTCTGGACAGATAGGTAATAAAAATTCAAGCGCGTGACTGATTCCTCAGTGAGTATATACTACAAAAAGTACTACAGCACCATCTATGACACATTGGATGAACTAAAAAAAAAAACATCAAATCCTACATCGCGCAAGCAAAGTTTTCCGCGTCTTTAAGACTTTATAAGAACCGTCTGGTCGTCATAAAAATGTGTTTAACATGACACATCGTAGTGATGCTTGACAACGAGGCACGATATGTGGTAGGTACGATATGAGCGGTGAAAGATCCTGAAGACAGTCGAGTCGATCGTATATTATTGGGCATTCTGTCACAACAGAGCGTAGGCGAACTTGTTCGACTGCGCGACAGGTGGGACAGAATGCCCAATAATATACTACTGAAGTTGACGATTTAAACTTGATTTTCTTTGCGAAAAGAATGTAATTTACAACCTACAATAACGCAGGACATTGCTTATCCAATGGGTTTAATTTTACTTCACAATAGCACTATGTAATTATTAAATAACATATATTATTTCACAAAACAGATAAACAACAATGAAAATTACGAGCGGCGGTTTAATCCGACTAAATTGTCTAGAGGCCTTGACAAGTTGGAACATTTGACATTAGTTCACTTTTTAATTCGGCATCCAAAGGTAACCAAAGGTAACCAAATTGACGTTTCTACAGTGTACACCGGGCGTCCTTAGCAAAATTATTTGTCTCTTTCTTTTCAATGTATCCGGCTTATTTGGAAAAATAGGACAAGTACATGAGGGCGATTAACACTCCTTCTATGTATGTACTTGTTCTGTGGGCCGACGATTGTGTCAGCTATTTCTGCCAGCGTCAAGTTTAGACTTCTTGCTGATGACATTAATGGTATATTACAATGTTAAAAAATAGAAAAATGTGGATGAAATTAAATGACAACCATCTTCCGAAAAAATAAAAGATGGACCCTGTATTTTGTGGTTTATTTTTGTATTTTGTTTGATTGACGCTTGACGCCCAGGCCCAGGGCTGCCATTTTGCATAGAGCTGTAGCAAACCGTATGTATTCGGTAGTTTCGGTACTGAGAAACCCGTAAACTGAGTAAAGTCTAGACGACGTGATAGAATCCATAGCATTCACACAGAAAAAAGACAAAGTTATGGCAACAATAAAACAACGAGACAGAGCGATAGTATTTTTTGTCCCAAAAACGCCTGTCGGTTTTTCTAGGTGGCTAACTAAAGGTAGCGAGGCAAAATTTGACAGCTTGTTGTATTTCAATGGTGGAATTTGTGTTACAAAGTGTAATTCTTCTTTTAATTTGTGTATCGTGTCCGGATTTTGGAAGTATTTTATAAATATACAAACATATAAAGTTATTTAATAGGGAGAGGTAATAAATCATGGTACGTTGTAGTGTTTTAAGATGCAAAAGTGATAGTGAAAATAAACTACCGAAATTGTCCTTTCATTCGTAAGTATACTTTGTTTTCTTTTTAAATATGAAGCGTTTAATATAAGGTAACTTTCATTTTATGAATAAAAACATAGTGTTTAATAAAAAGTTTTAACAATTTAGATAGTGAAAATTAAATGGTTAAAGATCCCACGATTTTGGGTAATATTGAATACTCATTACCTACTTATTAGTAATAATTATGCTGTTATAGTTAACGGTTCATTATCGTTCAGTTATCGGTTTAGCCTTTTAGGCGCTGAGTGCATATAATAGTAATACATCAACTTATACAAACTTTCGCATTTATAATATTAGTAGTATATTAGTATATTATTTTGTCATAAATTTAATGATGAAGTATCAAAATCAAATTTTAGTCGATTATTGCGTACAGAGTCGAGAGTTGTCTTTGTCTAGACTCTACAGAGCTCTACACACTACACTACAGCTCCTTGGCTAATTTAATCTGTGAAATTCTTGTCAATCGTCCATTTTTGCTGCGACTGTTTCTGAGCATGGTAAGTTTCTCTTTTAGGATACCGAAATTGAATCTGAATTTATTAAAGCTGTTATATATCAATATAATTGTTTACGCTAAGAAAGTGAATATACAATTATGTTAATTTAAATTGTATGTATATTTCTGCAAATTTTAACGCGCATGATGCAGACTAATCAAATGATGATACCCTAATTAAAATTTTATACGGTTAGAACCTGACTTCTATGTGAAGATTATACTAGGGCGGACTGATGTACTTTGTATAGGTACTTATCTTATTATTTTCTTTAGAAAAATACTAATTTTTGTTTTTCTTTCCAGTCGCATAGAAAGTTTTCAGCGCCTCGTCATGGGTCGATGGGATTCTACCCCAAGAAGAGGTCCCGTCGTCATCGTGGAAAAGTGAAGGCGTTCCCCAAAGATGACCCTAGCAAGCCAGTCCACCTTACCGCCTTTATTGGTTACAAGGCTGGTATGACCCACGTGGTTCGTGAACCTGACCGTCCTGGTTCAAGTAAGTACTCTCACCCTTTCTATTTCATGTAAACACTTGCCTTACAAGTAACATAATTGTAAATCATTTCGGATCTGGAGTATTTGTTGTAAATTGTAGTATTCTCTTTACAGAGATCAATAAGAAGGAGATTGTGGAGGCGGTGACCATTATTGAAACCCCTCCCATGGTTGCCGTGGGTGTGGTTGGCTACATTGAAACGCCTCATGGTCTCCGTGCTCTGCTTACTGTCTGGGCCGAGCACATGTCTGAGGACTGTCGTCGTCGTTTCTACAAGAACTGGTAAGCATTGTTACTATAAAATGTTGATACTTACTATACAAGGTCAATAACACATCTACCTGGTAAATGTGAAAAACAATATGGATTGTAAGCTAAAAATAAATAATGTAATAATTACTATACTTTATAAAACAAAACATACCATGACATTGTTTGCTTGAAATGTTCGCAATGACTTTTTTAACCTTAATCTAATTTTATTATATTCAGACCTATTCTAATAATTACTGTAGCTCTCCTCTTGCTAATGAGAGCCCTATTTTGAATATGCTTAGAGCATATTATTACCAATTGGTCTCCGCTCAACGATGAGGCCATTTGGTTTTTGTTTACAGCTGCAACTTTGATTTGTAATTAGGTACAAATGCAAGAAGAAGGCTTTCACCAAGGCCAGCAAGAAATGGCAGGATGAGCTTGGACGCAAGTCTATTGAGAAGGACTTTAAGAAAATGATCCGTTACTGCAGTGTAGTGAGGATCATTGCCCACACTCAAATGAAGTTGCTCAAGCAGCGTCAGAAGAAGGCTCATATCATGGAGATCCAAGTCAATGGTGGAACTATTGAAGACAAAGTAAAATGGGCCAGAGAACATCTGGAGAAACCTATCCCAGTGGACTCTGTGTTTGTTCAAGATGAGATGATTGATTGCATTGGAGTCACCAAGGGTAAAGGATACAAAGGTATGCATCTATATCTAATGTGTGTTATTAAATTGAATAAATTTTACAACTTAATAAGATTTCCAGTTAATTAGTCTTTATTTTTTTGTTGTTATATTATAGGTGTCACTTCTCGTTGGCACACTAAGAAGCTGCCCCGCAAGACACATAAGGGTCTGCGTAAGGTAGCCTGTATTGGAGCATGGCATCCTTCAAGAGTGTCCTTCACTGTAGCCCGTGCTGGTCAAAAGGGCTACCACCACCGAACTGAGATGAACAAGAAGATTTACAGAATTGGACAAGGTAAGATTGATTTTTATACAAGACAATACAAAGTATAATTGCAAATTTTCATTACTAATAAAGTTGTTCTCCATGTGCAGGTATCCACACTAAGGATGGTAAGGTTATCAAAAACAATGCTTCCACTGAGTATGATTTGTCTGAGAAGTCCATCACTCCCATGGGTGGTTTCCCCCACTATGGTGAAGTCAACAATGACTTTGTCATGATTAAGGGATGTTGTATGGGACCTAAGAAGCGCGTCATAACTTTGAGAAAGGTATGTTTAATATTTAACGTAATTATTTTGAAAGAAAAACAATCGGGAAACAAAAGTTGTGGATGTAATCCTATTTCTTTTTCTAGTCATTGCGAGTACACACGAAGAGGGCAGCTCTTGAAAAGATCAACCTTAAGTTCATTGATACATCTTCAAAATTCGGTCATGGTCGCTTCCAGACGCCGGCTGATAAGGCCGCGTTTATGGGAACGCTCAAGAAGGACCGCATTCGTGAAGAAGCAGCAGCCACTACAACGGCAGCGCCTGCGGCCCCTTCACAATAAACATCTTTATTGAGAAATAAATATATGAAAACACTGACTTCTGCTTTTTAATAACAATTTTGAGAAGCTATTTTTTAAAGATAGCTTTTGAGGTTTCATGCTCTCAGCTCTCGAACAGGACTAGGGCGGTCCCATAGTGATGCCGATCGATAGGCGACTTGATATAGTTACTTAATTTGGGGCTAGATGGCGCTGTGTGAATGTGGTAGAATATTATTATTATTATTAATCTTACCATTACGTCGTGCTATGTTTGTTATTTACAGTTGATATTTATATATTACTAGCGGACCCGACAGACGTCCTGTCTTAATTATTATCTAATTTTTCGCAGAACCTTCTCCTGATAATAACAAACACAACAAAAAAAGAATTAACAGAATCGGTCCAGTCGTTCACGCGTGATGCCGTGACCAAGGGAAATAGGGATTTATTTTTATATAAATAATAAATAGATATTTCTAATCTGCCATTCTTCACCTACCTACAGATATCCCCGTAAACTTCACTACTTCCCCTATTCCCCTCTCCCTACCTCCCCTCTTCTTTCCCCGTCATTTCACTCTCCCTTTCCCTGGCTTCTCCCTCATTTCCCCCTTGCTTCCCCCTCGCTTACATCTCCCTTCCCCTACCTTGCCCCATACTTCCCACTCCCTTCTCATCTTTCTCTCATTTTCCCCTCACTTCCCCCTCGCTTTACTCTCACTTCCGCCGCACTTCCCCTCACTTCTCTTTCACCCCCCCTCCCTTCCCCCTCTTTTCAATTTTCAAGTCGCTAACTTCAAAAGCAAATATCTTTCCATATAATATTTCATCCCTAATTTCGTCCCTCTAAATCCACCCCAATTAAAAAAAAATTAGAAGTATTTCAAAACTATGAAGAAGTTTCATACAATCGTTTTCATCCCTTTTCAGACCACCCTTAACATTTAGGGGGATGAAAAATAAATGTCCGATTCTCAACCCTAGCCGATATGCATACAAAATTTGACGAAAATCGGTCGAGCCGTTTCGGAGGAATTCAAAAACGTACACCGTGGCACGAGAATTTTATTTATAGATTTAACCTACATCCTAAGTACATTAGGTACCTAAATATTAAGGGTTATGTCAATTGTCATGTACAGTATCGACCAAATCCATTTTCGGACAATGTAAACAAACAGTTTTTTCAATATTTTTCTATCAAAAACTCCCTAAACGATGACACATGGGTTTATACACATTCTGTTCACTTTATACTTCATTTTGCAACTATTTCTACTAATGATTAATAATCAAATCTAGTTTATTTTAATAAAATTACGAATTACTTTTTGCGTTCGAATTAAGACGTCAAAATGATTGACAGTTTTATTTTTTCTGTACTCTTTGTCTTTGAAAACCAATGTTGTAATTTATCAGAAGAAATAAGTTAACCAATACATATCATAGGTACATAATATTTTGTCATTTGCCCTCGCAAGTCTGAGTTCATTTGTTTTATTGTAATATCTATACATATAATAAAAATGTAACCGATCGCTGTCTGTACATGGAAGATATATGAGAAAAAAAATTATTGGGGCCTTTATCAACGCAAATAGAACCCAAAACAATGATTGTCACAATTTTTGTCTGTTTGTCTGTTAGTCTGTTTGTCTGTTTGTCTGTGCGTTTGTTCACGCTAATCTCAGAAACGGCTTATCCGATTTAGATATGGTTTTCATTAATACATTGTGGTAAGCTTCACTTAACATTTAGTGTTTGTTTCATGTCAATCGGTTCATAAATAAAAAAGTTATGCCAATTTAAAGAATCACGTCGAACATTTGTTAATTTACTACGAAATCTTATAGAAACAGAGACTTTAACAGGTTACGGAATTAGCTGATAGCGTTTTTATTTTTCGGATTCCGCTCATTCTAAACAATCTTCCGTTTAGTTTTAAATGAGTTCAGTTTCCAGTGAGCCTATGTTTCGCGATGACAATTAATAAAGCCCAAGGTCAGACACAACTAAAAGTTGTGGGTGTGGATCTAAGTATTAGCTGTTTTTCGCACGGTCAGCTTTATGTGGCTCATCACGTGTTAGCATTCCTAGCAGCCTGTATGCTTTAATCCCCGATAGCTATACGTCTAATCCATACACCCATACATATTATATAAGGCTTTGTCCTGACTGACTGACCTGACTAACAGACAACGCACAGCCTAAACTGCTGGTCGTAGCGACTTGAAATTTGGAGGGTATGTTTGTCTAAATGTCTAGAGATTGTACTAAAAAAGGGTTTTTTAAAATTTAATTCCTAAGTGTGTGAAAAAGGGATGAAATCGATTATATGAATCTTCTTCTTTTTTAACTTACACTTTAGAAATTTTATTTTGGAATACTTCTATTTAAATAAAAAATATCCTTATAATTTTATTTTAACAGGGGTGGATTTAGAGGGGTGAAATTAGGGATGAAATATTCTATACAAAGCTCTTAAGATTCTGAAGCTAGCGACTCGAAATTTACAGGGAGGGGGAGGAAGGGAAAGGAGGAAGGGAGGGAGAGTGAGAGGGAAGTGATGGGGAAGTGAGAGGAAAGTGATGGGGAAGTGAGGGGGAAGTGAAGAGGAAATGCGGGAGAAGTGAAGGGAAAGTCAGGGAGAAGTCAGAGGGAAGTAAGGGAAAAGACAGGGAGAAGTGTGGGAGAAGTGAGGGGAAAGTGAGGGGAAGTGAGAGGAAAGTGACGGAGAAGTAATGGGGAAGTGAGGGGAATTGAGGGGGAAGTGAGAGGGAAGTGAGGGGGAAGTGAGGGGGAGATATAAAATAGTATGAAAAGATTATTAAAACAATATAAAAATGTCTATTGGAAAAAACGACATTCACGCGAGCGAAGCCCAAAAGGTCACTCACTCACTTATCACGAAATCTCAGAAACAACAAGTGCTAGGAATCTCAAACTTTGCATTGTCATTCCTATTAGAATATAGGTGCTCACTTAGACGGAATGTTGCGAAATCCATCCCCTAAGGGGGTATAAAGGGGTGGCAAAGTTTGTATGAAACTTCTATAGTTTTTATAGTAGGATTACCAAATTACTAGAAAATACTCTTTTTTTAATATTCAGAAACCACCCTTATTAAATGGGCAAATAAGAGTCGCAAGTTTGTGTGAAAGTGGTTTGTCAGTTTTAGCGGTAGCGGGTTTAAACTGGATTCGCCATAGAGACGGATAATACTGATACAATGTACGATTGCCATAAAATCAGGCACGCAATATTCTCATAGAGGCACCCATCTGAATTTTCACGCGAACGAAGTCGCGGGCAACAGCTAGTAGTATAATAAAATCGTAACATACATACAAATTCCATATTGTAGAAGATGTAGATGGTCTCAGGGTGGTAAAAGAGTGGACTGTATTTGGTAACAACTGGTTTACTTCAAATAAGAAAAATACGTTACAATTAAAATAATAAAAGAAATAAAATATGTGAGCGCGCGACATGCGGCTTGCGATACTGTCGTCCGAGAAGTGTTGAAGGCGAGCGCGCGCGGCGCGGCGCGGGCCGCGCGCGTCTGCTGACGTTGATAGCTATGTATAGTTATGTACCAGCGCGCCGGGGTGCGCTGTGTCGTAGACATACTGCCGGGCCGCACTTTAGTCCACTAGTGGACACAGTCTGTTAAACGCTCGACGGATGGTTCCTGCTTTCGTTTTGACATCGGCCACCCGCGCTATGCCGTCGGCACCTGGATACAATTTCACTATACGACCCCGGCGCCAGTGAAGTGGCGGTAGCGCGTCGTCCTTGATGATGACAAGCATGCCTTCTGTAATTGATCCTGTAGATTTCTTCCACTTCATCCTGGTCTGCAGCTCTGAAATGTATTCTTTGTAAAATCTTTTCCAGTAATGCTGACGTAATTGCTCAATACGTTCATGTCTAAGTAGACGCATTGGGTCGCAATCACTGACCTGTGGGTATGGTAATACAGTTTGAGTTCGACCTATGAGAAAGTGAAACGGTGTGAGACATGTAAGATCAGAAGGATCAGCTGAGAGTGGGGTCAATGGTCTGGAATTTAGAATACCTTCGATTTGCACAAGTGTTGTATACATCTCTTCGTAAGTGAGATGTGTTTGATTTAAAATACGATATAAATGATATTTAGTACATCGCACTCCAGACTCGTGCAAACCACCGAAATGAGGACTCCAGGGAGGATTGAAATGAAATGTAATGCCTTGCTCTGCGGCTGCAGCACTTATACTCTCATGATTTTGTGAAATAAAGTTACCTATTACTCTCGCAGCACCCACAAAATTAGTACCGTTATCTGAATAAATGTGGGACGGTTTTCCTCTACGAGACATGAAACGGTTTAATGCCAATATGAACGCTTCCTTAGTAAGCTCTGTAACAAGTTCCAAATGAACAGCCTTGACAGTGAAACATACAAAAATGCAAATATATGATTTGATTAGTTTAGTCCCTTCTTGGTGCTTATCATCACTGGTCCCGCATAATCAACACTAACGTGAATAAAAGGGAAGTCTGCCTGCATGCGAGGCTGTGGTAGGTCACCCATAATAGGCGTGACAGTTCTACCTTGGTATCGTCTGCATTTGACGCAAGCTGAAACGATTTTACGTGCGAGGTTGCGCCCTCCCAGGGGCCAGTAAGTCTCCCTTATATTTGAAAGTAGTAACTGTGGACCAGCGTGTAGTAATGACGTATGAGTTTGATTGAATATAAGTTTAAAGATATGATTTTTTGATGATAACAGTATTGGATATTTCTTATCATAATTGAAGTTTGAGTTAGATAACCTTCCACCTACTCTAATTAGATCATTTGAATCAATGAATGGATGAAGTGATGATAATTTGTGTTTAACTGGTAAGTTACTGTTTTGTTTTAGTTTAATGAATTCTTATTTAAATGAAGTTTGTTGTGAAACTTTTAATAAAATGTTTTTTGCGTGTATTATTTCTTGTGTATTGAGAAATTTATGTGAATGTATGTTTTGTTTTTTACAATTGTTTATAAATTTTAAAATATATCCAGTTACACGTAAGAGTTTGTTAAAATTGGAAAAATTGAAAATAAATGAGCTCTCACTTTGCGCAGTGAAACATTGTGTTGTGTGTAATGATGACGTCATGGTTTGCCTAGTTTCAGGCAGGTCAGTAAGTTTTACAGAACCAGCTTGTTGTGGCCAGTGGCTTTCATCATTCCTGAGAAACTGCGGTCCTGAAAACCATAAGTCATTTGTAATAAGTTGGTGTGCATGCATACCCCTGCTGATAAGATCAGCTGGGTTTGTTTGTGTAGGTACATATCGCCATTGATTATAACCACTCTGTTGAATTTCAATGACCCGGTGATTCACAAATGATTGAAGTTTGTGTGGTGATGATTTTAACCATGCTAGCACAATCATTGAGTCACTCCAGAAAGTGCAGCGTTGAATACGTTCAGTGTTACGTAATGAGGACATGACTTTCTTACATAGTCTTACAGCTGTGACTGCTGCTAATAATTCGAGGCGCGGGATGGTCAACTGTTTAAGCGGAGCCACTCTGCCTTTAGCTGTAAGCAGTTGTGTGTGTACTGTGTTATCTAATTGTATAGTGCGTATGTATATGCATGCACCTTAGGCGCTTTGTGATGCGTCACAAAACACATGTAGTTGTATTTTTTCGTTTGTATTACGAAATACACGTCTACTTAAAATTAATTTATTTAATTGCGGTAAATATGAAACAAACTGTGTCCATTCTGCTTGAATGTCGTTGGGAACTTGATCGTCCCATGAAATTTGTTTTTGCCAAATTTTTTGCATTATTTGTTTGGCTTTTAAAGTACAAGGGCTGATTATGCCAATTGGGTCAAATATTTGCCCTATTGCTGAGAGAATGGTACGTTTTGTATTTGTAAGTGATGTGTGATTGAGAGTGATTGATATTTTGATTGTGTCTTCTTTAGTATCCCAATATATGCCTAAAGTTTTCGATGATTCACTGTCACCCAGATGTACTGTGCCTATTTGTGATTGTTGAAACTGTAAGTCACTTAATAATGTTTGATGGTTTGACTGCCATTTTCTGAGATTAAACTTGGCTGTGTGTAGTGTGTGATAAACTTGTCTCGTTATCCTGTACAATAACGTTTCGTCATCGCAACCGGTAACAAGGTCATCATAATAAATATCATGGATAATTATTTCAGACACCTTTTCATCTTGACAATTTAAGCCCAGTTGTTTAAGGCAGCGTGTAGCCAGAAACGGAGCTGATGACATACCGTATGTGACTGTGTTTAGCGTGTATGTTTTAATAGGTTCATGTGAATTAAATCGCCAGATAATCTGTTGTAGTGATCGTTGACTTTCGTTTACATTAATTTGTCTGTACATTTTTTCTATGTCTGATGAAATAATGTATTTATGTTGACGAAAACGTAATAAAATTGAAAATAGATCATCCTGTATTACTGGCCCTATCATTTGTATTTCATTCAACGAACGTTTTGTAGTAGTAGGCGACGACGCGTCGAACACTACCCTTAATTTAGTTGTGGTGCTGGAGTCGCGTACGATACCGTGGTGTGGAATGTAGTATGGATGGGGCGTTATAGACTGATTGTGGTTTGTGTTCTCGTGTGTGTTTTCTGTCATGTGTCCCAGGTCGATGTACTCTTGCATGAATTGACAATATTTTTCTTTAAAGTGTGGTTCCCTTTGAAATTTATTTTCTAAACTAAGAAGTCTGCGTTTAGCTTGGAAATATGAATTGCCAAGGCAGTCGGGAGTATCTTTTAGTGGAATCGTAACAACGAATCTTCCATCGCTGCTAAGTCTCGTTGTTTTTGTAAAAAAATTTTCACAGGCATCATGCTCTTGTGTGGTGACATCACTCTTAGTCTGAAAATTGTCTATTTCCCAAAAACGCGCGAGTTGATCCGAAACGTCGTTGACAAAAAAACAGTCTGACTTTTGAGGAACTAAAACTGGAATATGCCCTGATACTAACCATCCTAACTGAGTCTCATGTAATATGGGCTGATGTTTTACTAGCTGTATTTTGCCTAAACTAATGACATCCCAGAATACTTCCGTACCTAGTAATATGTCAATAGGACCGGGAATGTTAAAGTTTGGATCTGCTAATGCAATGTGTGTAGGTAACTTAATGTTATGAATGTTTATGAATGTGTTTGGAATGTTTTCTGATATTTGGTTTATGACCATGCATGTAATATCGTGATTTATATTTATTATTTATTATGCATAGAATGTATGTGAATATTTGTTTTTTGTTTAATTGTGATTGATTGATTACTTAAACCTACTACTGACTGACTTATTGGCTCAGTACCTAGGTTAAATTTTTTGCAGAACGCTTCAGTAACGTAGCAAGAAGTGCTCCCATTGTCAAGGAGGGCGCGAGCTGAATGCTTCACGCCGTCACTGCCTGACACATCAATGAGCGCCGTTGATAACAGTACTGAATGGTTACCCATAGATGTGCTGTTTAGTGTAGTGCTAGATGTAGGTTGATTTGATGCTGACGATTTTGTTTGCTCAATATGGAGTAGTGTATTGTGTTTTTTACTGCAGTACTTACACAAACTTGCCCTACACGACTTGATATCGTGCCCGGCATGTAAACAATTTGAACAAATTTTTAACTGATTAACCTTTTGAATACGGGCTAATTCTATAGATAATTGTCTAAATTCTTTACAGGCAAAAAGAAAATGATGTGCTTTACAAAGCGGACACGTAGTGTTATTGTTTGTGGGTGTGTTATAATGTATTTTTGACACTTGAGAAGCTTGTTTTTGTTGTTTATTTTTTGTATCCTCGAGTGCCTCTAGAACATCAGATCAATTTTTCAGAAATATGTTAAAATCTGAAAGTGTAGGCAAATTGTTTAATTTATTTTTGTGTTCTTCCCATTTAGTCTGTGTAACACTATCTAATTTTGTATTTATTAAATAAATAATAATAATGTCCCAGTGTTCTGTTGGTTGACCCAACGTGTTGAGCGCCCTAAGGCTTTACAAAGCGGACACGTAGTGTTAAGAAAATATGAATATATTGTTGCGAAAAATTTTTCCGTTGGTAACGAAATGATTACGAAAAAGAGGGTGGGTAAAAAATTTTTAAGTAAATGAAATTTTAAATAATACTGGTTTAGCAATATTGCGAGAAAAGATTTAAAAGAGATTTGTATATAATGTATGTACCTAATCTGAGTTTAAGTTTAGATAAGTTGAGGGAAAGGTAAAAGTAAAGTGATCGGAACGAACTCACTGTTAAATCACCAAACCCACAAACGGAATCGCGCCTGATGGTCTGCTATCCTGCTTTGTGTGAATATTGAGATGCTTGATGATGTAGCCATTCCTGATTGCTACGTAAATGCTGATGATGATGATGTTTGAGTGTATGCCTGGATATTGACTACTCGGATGAACCCTCGCCTGCGCGCTGTATTAGCGCACGCACCACGTTCTTTTGTGTTTGTGTCGTGTTCTTCTTTTGTTCTCAGCTCACCGGCCGTGCGAGCGTTGAATGCAGAGGTTATCTGTCTTGACACGTATCTAACGGTTTTTCTTAAATGATGGCGTCGAAGGACCACATGTAGAAGATGTAGATGGTCTCAGGGTGGTAAAAGAGTGGACTGTATTTGGTAACAACTGGTTTACTTCAAATAAGAAAAATACGTTACAATTAAAATAATAAATGAAATAAAATATGTGAGCGCGCGACATGCGGCTTGCGATACTGTCGTCCGAGAAGTGTTGAAGGCGAGCGCACGCGGCGCGGCGCGGGCCGCGCGCGTCTGCTGACGTTGATAGCTATGTATAGTTATGTACCAGCGCGCCGGGGTGCGCTGTGTCGTAGACACATATAATCAATATTTCACAATTTTTTATCAGGCGGGAAAATATTCAAAAGTATCCCAGTATTCCATTTCAGTCCGTGGTCAAATAGTTGTAATTAGAGGTCAATGCTTAATTTAAATTAAATTTATTTATACATTAGGTAAATTGTTTGTCTTATTATCTTATAGTTTATAAGTCAACGGTTACAATAAAATACAATACCATATTTAACATAAATACAAGTATTTGGAGTAATAAAAATAACAAATCAAATAGAATTAATCGATTACGCAAATAGAGTATTAGTAAACATAATATTATTTAAAAATGTTAGAAAAAAAGAATGAGAAATTATTATTTAATTATGTATGATGAATTGATGACATTAATTTTATTTTTATCAACCTTTTCCCATCACTAGTAAATTCATGAAACCATAGACAATGGCAATATGGAGGATTGTTTACATTGTCCGAAATTAGATTTGGAATGGACTTGTAGCGTAATGACATTATTTTAATTTGGCGGCTTTTTGGATGTTTATGTGTCATTCAACAGTCTGATGAATTATGATAATCTTGTTACGTATTCATAATTATATTGTTAAGTAACTACCTATATTATTATTTATATACCAGCCAAATACCATATCATTGTAATAGTTTGTGAACTTTCAATGTTTACAGTCAAATCAAGAAAATTATTAATCTGTGATTGGGGTTGACATGTCCGCTAGCGATGAGATATACTTCCAAAATTCAATACCAGGGCTTCTAAGTACAAGTACGTAATAATACGAGGGTCGAAAACCAGGTTTTAAAATACTTTGACGGGCCTGTTGGTCTAGTGGTTAGTGACCCTGACTGCTAAGCCGGAGGTCGTGGGTTCGATTCCCACCCAGGACAAACCTTTGTGTGATGAGCATGATTGTTTGTTCTGTGTCTGGGTGTAATTTATCTATAATATGTATGTATTTACAAAAAAAATAAAAAAAAATGTATATGTAGTATATCAGTTGTTTAGTACCCATAACACAAGCAAATATAATTGCTTAATTTGGGGCTAGATGGCGCTGTGTGAATGTGCGCTGTGTGAATGTGGTAGAATATTATTATTATTATTATTATATTATTACTTGAAAGTATTTGTCATCCCACCCGCTAAAGGTCGAGTAGGAGTATGGCAACCCGCTCCCGTCGCACCTACCACGAGCCCCGCGCCGCGCCGCACTTGCTAGGGCGACCTATCTAAAATACTTGCATAGGAATTCAACCTGTATTTCCAGTAACGTAAGGAGCACATAAAAAATACTTTCAAGATAAAAGTATTTATTATTCACAAAGTCCGAGTGTGAATCTTATCTGCATGGATATATGAATCATTTTTCTATGCTATGCTATCGTTCGCCATAAAGCACTTACTTTCATACTTGCAAGTATTGGACGCGAGCGTCTTACCTAAAATACTTACATAGAAATTTAACCTGTATTTCCAGTAAAGTAAGGAGCAAATTTGTATAAATAAAAAATACTTTGATGATCACAGTATTTATTATTAACTAAATACGAGTGTGTTTTTTATCTACATTGAAATATGAATTATTTTTCTATGCTATGCTATCGCGCGTTCGCCCATACTTTCATACTTGCAAGTAAAGTCTGCTTGTACCAGGGCGCCGCACTTCGAAGCGAAGCCCTGGCTTTGAAACCTGGTAGCGTAAATACGTCTCATCTCTAATGTCCGCTCGGATAAAAACCCCTAAATAAATGTACATTAAAAAAAACGTATGTAGGTAATAATGACTACACAATAAGTACTTACAAATAATTTTATTTTGATTACACTATTAGTGTTCTAAGATTTATAGGTAGGTAATTTGATTTGAGATATGATACCATAATTACTTTAAGAATAAAGATAATAATTTTCACATCAATAACCTCTTTCATTTGATATGGTCACAATTAGCCCCCAAAATTAAGTCATCATATAGATAAGCATAAATTGCAAACAAGCGTTTGATCGCGACTGTACGGGCTACAATTCAGGTGTAATACGTTAAATTAAGAAGGTCATCAATATGTATGAAACCGTCGCTTTTTTGTATTCATTCAAATTCGGTCAGTTAACCTGCCGTTGTTTACAAGTTTTGATTTTTATTTATATCTTTTTAAATAAAAAGCATTCCAAGCTGAAACTTTGCAATATATTAATTGAATAAATGCACAAGCTTTTGGTATAAATCCACACCTTCTGGGTTAAGCCAGTTTCTTGTATATTGACGTCAAAGTTCTGCCACCGTCATTTTGACTTTTGGTATTGTTATTCAATAGATCATGTACTTACACTTCTGAAACTTTTTGTGGTTATTCTATGAGTCAAGCAGGAATGAATACAGTTTTCAGTGAGCTTATAAGTTTCATCATTTATTTGCTACGATTATTTTTCGATTTTTTAAGAAAGCGCGATTTCTTAAAAACTATAGATATTTTCCTAAATCTAATTTTGCACAAATAGGCACAAACGAAGGGCTACTAGAGGTGCGTTTATTCTACAGTCGCACATATAATGGTTTTCGAGATACGCGATTCTGCAAAACTTTACTCCAGCAGGAAGTGGAATACCTCGAAAACCTACGCACAAATTCTATTTTCGGAGCACATTTAAGCACAAATGTAAGCTCTCTGGCGAAGTAAAACTTTTCTCTCTCCGATCATTCGTTTAGAATTTTCCTGCTAGAAAAACATTACCCTAGCAGGAATCGTTTTTTGCGTATTATATTAATAACAACACGCACAAACTTTTTATGCGACGGACATTTACAGCAATTTAGGCACTAAGTATTCGTGCCACTCATATAACTCTAGGAGACACTTTCCTGCTAGGGTAACGCACACGTATAATACCGGTATTGAATTGGTATAGGTGATAATGATAACACAATTGTTGTTTCGATATAATTTATAGGTCATTTATTTATGTATATTTCAACCGCGCGGCCAACTCATAAAATTTGATGAAACTTTGCCACGAATTAGTATTAATAGTATTCCGGCACATTTCTCAGATATGCTGGCAAGCTTCGACTGTAAGAATTTACACGCAATTCTTATATCAGAGTCTTGGCTAAAACCATGTCTCCCTTCTACTTTGTATTCCCTCCCAGGGTTCCCCCTTATAAGAAATGATCGTACAGCTGGTGGTGGAGGTGGTGTGGCCATTTACCTTCGTGATCACATCTCCTATAGCATCGTCAATGTGTCACCTCAACCACCACCAATAAATGCTGGTGAGCATATTTTTATTGAGGTGGAGCTTCAACATACTAAAATCCTACTCGGTGTTTACTATTGTCCTTCCCTACGCATAAATTTCTTTAGCTCCTTAGAATGTCTATTTGAAAACCTTATTCCTTCCTACTGTCATACTATTATTATGGGTGACTTTAACACCTGTCTCCTTAAAAATGATTCCCGTTCAAAAACCCTGTCTTCTCTAACAGAATCCTGTAATTTACACATTCTACCACTTAATTCAACTCATCATTTTCCACACTCTGTCCCTTCACTTCTCGATCTTATAATGGTCTCTTCTAGAGAGCGCGTTGCTAAGCATGGTCAATGCTCAGCCGACGCGTTCTCTTATCATGATTTGCTTTATCTGTCCTACAAAATTCACCCACCGAAGGCTAAATCAAAAATCCTCATGCAGCGTAATTTTAGTGGTATGAACATTGATGACCTTCGTGGAGATGCCAACAACATTGACTGGGTACCATTGTTTCATGCCAACTCCATTAGCGAAAAAGCTGATCTTTTTACAACAAACATTATCTCACTGTACGATAGACATGCGCCAATTCGACCAGTTAAGGTAAAACACGTGCCGGCACCCTGGCTAACAAGCAGTATCAAGGCAATCATGGCAAAAAAAGCAGCTGCAAAATTCAAATACAAATGTAGACCTACTGAAGCCAACCAGCGCAAATATATATCTGTTAGAAATCACTGCAATAAGGTGTGTAGAGACGCACAACGCCAACATATTCACAACACGGTTCAGAATGGCGAACCAACTAAGGTATGGAAATTTTTAAAAACATTGGGAGTTGGAAAACCCTGTGCAAACAACTTTCCTAAAACTTTAAACATTGATTTACTCAATCGACATTTCTCAGCTTCGTCTAACATTGATAGGACAACTAAATTAAGTACAATAAATTTTCTGTCATCCCTTCCAACTCCTAGATATGATCCATTTGTTTTCACTGAAGTTACCGCTTGTGATGTTAAGAAGAGCATTATGTCTATCACCACCAACGCTGTTGGTAGCGATTGTGTCAGCCGTAATATGATCCTTCCCATCCTTGATGAAATCCTTCCCATTATTTGTCACCTTCTTAATTTTTCTTTATCTAGTGGTACCTTTCCGACGTTATGGAAAAGTGCTCAAGTAACTCCTATCCCCAAAAATCGAATCCTACAACATATTCTGATTACCGTCCTATATCCATTTTACCATTCCTTTCCAAAGTCATTGAACGCCTAGTCCATAACCAACTCAGTACCTTCCTTACAAAAAACCACGTCCTCAATCCTTTCCAGTCTGGTTTCCGTCCTGGTCACAGCACCGTCACCTCCTTGGTAAATATTACGGATGACATAAGACATGGCATGGAAAATCAAAACCTCACTGTTCTTGCACTTCTCGATTTTTCCAATGCATTTAATACCGTAGATATTGACATTCTGATCAACATATTCCGCTCACTTAACATATCTCCAACGGTAATTGATTGGCTTCGTAGTTACCTGCGCGGTCGTCGGCAGTGTGTACGCGTCGAGGATGTTTCATCCTCTTGGTGTGACACACATGCTGGTGTACCCCAGGGTGGCGTTCTATCTCCTCTTCTCTTCGCGTTATTCATTAATTCAATCTCTGACAAACTTATTTCTTCCTACCACCTTTATGCAGATGATCTTCAGATATATTCTCAAGCCTCCCTAGAAAATTTATCAGAAGCTATTGAAAATGTTAACAAAGATCTAGTGACACTGAGTAAATGGAGCGAATCCTATGGACTTAAACTGAACTCATTAAAAACTCAAGTTATTGTTGTTGGCAGCTCCAGGATGATCTCAAAAATTGTGTGGTCGCAGTTACCTCAAATTGTCTTGAGTGGTACTGTTGTACCCTTCAGTAGCACTGTGATAAATTTAGGTTTACTTATAGACAGTAAGTTAACATGGAACCCACAGTTACAAGAAGTTAGCCGTAAGATCTTTGCATCAGCTGGATCCTTGAGGAGACTGCGAAACTTTCTACCAACTGCCACTAAAATCACGCTTGCAAACTCCCTATTACTTCCTATTCTTGATTATGCCGACGCCAGCTATCCAGATCTAACCGAGAACCAATTAAACAAACTAGAACGACTTCAAAATGTCTGTATAAGATTCATATTTGGTTTACGCAAATATGATCATGTTTCTGAATTTCGAGAAAAGCTTAATTGGTTACCTATTCGACTTCGCCGGAATGCTCATATCCTTTCTCTATTATACAATATACTGTTTAACCCTTCGTCACCCTCCTATCTTAAAGAACGTTTTGAGTTTCTTCATGATACACATGCAAGATTCTTACGATCATCAGAAAACCTAAAATTAAAAATGCCATTACATACCACAACATTTTATGACAGTTCTTTTACAGTTAATGCCATACGTTTGTGGAATGCATTACCGGTCCAAATTAGACGAGCTCAATCATTGGTCTCATTTAAGACAATGGTCAAGCAATTTTATTTAACGTCGATATCCACACAACGTACACTATAAAACACCTATACGCATATCTATATTGTTATATCTTATTTGTTACATTTTATCCAATACATAACATCAAGCATTGTCACAACTACATATTTTATCTCTAGTGTCACAATCACGTTGTATTTATTATAATATGTATTAGTATGTAAGTATATATTGTATTTAAGTTATAATATTTATATATATGTATTATATATTGTATGTATTATGTATATATATTAGACAGTTAATTTGTTTGTATATAACTTTATTTATTGATTCGAATTATTATTTAATGTACCTGTACACCATAACTGCCGATTAATATTTGCCTCAAGTCCATCCAAAGGTTGTCTGGAAGAGATCGCTTTTAGTGATAAGACCGCCCATTGTCACTACTTATTATTGTGTTGTTCTGTTATTTGTTTTGTAATATTATGTGGTGTGCAATAAAGAATATTCTATCTATCTATCTATCTAATTTGTTACTATACATATCCCATTTCCTGAATTTGTTGCAAAAAAAAACTAAGACACTATGATCAAAAATGGTTGGCCGCTAGCACCGCCACGTGCCGTAGTCACCGCCTATGATTACACAGAAACTTAAGTAATGCGAATGATACCTTAAAAGAAAAGTCTTAATTTGTTGTATTTGTTGCAAAAATAAAAAATGAGAAAACTTGAATAACCAAAAAGTTATGCGATATTTAGTTTCCGGTAATGGGTACGCAGGTATCTCACCATTTATATCAAATTAATAGACGTTTATGTGTATGGTTAATTTGTTGCAAAGAATAAACAGAAAAAAATACTAGCAAGTAGTTTAAATAATTTGTTAGAGTCCGACCGGACGACAATATATCTAAAATTCAATGGCGTTTATTTCGTTAGTGAAAGTAGGTATGAGCTTAGTTATAGTACTAATCGACAGATAACATATCCTAGTTTGGATAAATGTGGCGAAACCGTCAAACTCATAGTTTAGGATATATTAACTAAAATATAGTACCATATAACTGTATTAGAGTAGGGTGACCATGATTACTTACTTAAGTACGAATGCATGTTTTTAAAATAATAATAAGTAGATGGACGTGGATTTACATTATAGTATGTTAGTTTTTTTTTCCTAACCTGACCTGATATTAAATCTCATACAATGTTCGAGTAGGGTAACCATAATTTCGAAGTGGTATGAGATAATATAATTTATGAGATAACACGTAATGTAAATTATTCTGAGGGTAAAGCGATATGTCATTCTCCTGAGGTTAATATGCCGAACAAATTGATGTTCACACCGAAATCCTAGCAATTACAGATAATGAGATATGAGCGTGCAAAGTAGCGTTTCGACTGCGCGGCCACGTACTTTCTGTTTTGGGTTGATTTCTTCAGTTTGACTAAACTGACATAGTACTTATTTATTGCTTTTATTAGTTTCGACAAATTAAGACCTTTCTTCTTGTAATAGTTTTATTGTATAAAGTCTTAAGTTTTGAAGAAATAATCAACTATGAAGAATCAACAACGTTTCGGTTACTTTTCGATAACTTTCAATCCTAAATATTTCGTAACATATTTATCTGGAACTTCTAATTGTTTTTTCGACAATTTTCGACAAATTCGGTCTTCAACAGACTAAAAGAATTAGATCTCTAACCCTAACGGTTGCTGAGATCTCCATGGCCGCGCAAGCATGACATGACACCTTACTGAGGTTACAGAACCAACAAAAACATCTATTTTATCACGAATGGAATTGGCAAGAGAAACATTGCGGGTAAAAAATTACCTATATTGGTTCGATTACGTGGCAAAACGAAAATCTTGCGATTAATTAAATGGCTACTGGAACGCGGAACAGCAATTTGCACTTTTTCTAAAAGCTCTGGAGAATCTATTAATATACTGTTACATGTTGTATTTTCATTTATTTTGTTCATTTAATTACTCAAAATGGCGTTGACTGTACTTGGATTGCTAACTGTATGGAAAAAAGAATTTCAAATATCTCGCTTCAAAAGGACTGACCAATTTTTGAATTTTGCGATTAATTTCGACTAATTGCCGACTAACTCTAGATAATCAGATATTCGCTATGTACTAGTTTCGTGATACAGAGGTGGTTGTGCCAACCTAAGCGCTCAGTTTAGCATAGCCACCAATATCCCCCTATAACTATTGAACGGAGGGCCGTATAATCCTAAAATTTTGTGTGTAATGTCTACTAATTACCGACTAATTCGTCATGTATTTAAATTTTCAGTTCGCGATGGTGGATGTGCTAAGATGAGCTATACGACTAACTTGTAATAGTCGATATTTTTTAAAACTATAAATGTATCGGTCAATCATAATCAATATTATTAAAGTATTAAAACACTAACTGGGTAGAACAATCCAGGGAGCAGTAGGTATATCAGCAGTCTATCGTTTTGGTCCCTCCATTATGACGTCATAATGGAGAGACCAAAGATTTTCTAAAATAATATGCCTAATGAAGAGGTAGCTAAAATTATAACAAAGGTAGCAAATAGTAGATTAATGGTATTAATCTTTTGTATATGTATGACAGACATCAAAGACTTGGTTCCTTCATCTTGACGCACACGAAAAACTTCAGGAACAAGGCGTCACTACAGAAGTAATAAACCTTTTAGCATACTGGTATGACAAAAAAGCCAATTATATTAAATGGTATGATGTTCTCTCTGACCCGTATAAACTACATTGTGGAGTGAGGCAGGGTGGTCTAACCTCATTTAGACTCTTAATTGCCCTGATTGAGGAGCTCAGCAGCATTCATACAGGTTATCACATTGATGACGCTGATGACATGGTATTGTTGAGCCCTTCAATCAGTGGTCCTGGACGTTTTATTGTTATTTGTGAGATATATGCTACTGAACATGGTCTCCGGTATAAATCTGTCAAGAGTGAGTTCTAGCAACTCACTCAACAGTGTTTAGGGGTAAGAACAAAAGTCCTTCTTGCGTTCCCCCCGTAATACTTGGTTGTTCGAATTTAAGTAGAGTTAGTCAATTTAAGTACCTGAGGCACATTGTCACCGAGGATCTCAGAGACGAATGTGATATTGAGAGGGAGCGTAGGGCGTTGGTGGTCAGGGGAACCATGTTGGCTCGCCGGTTTGCTAAATGTACTACACCTGTTAAGGTCACACTATTTAAGGCTTTTTGCCAAACCTTTTACACCAGCAGCCTGTGGTCTAACTTTACGCAGAAACCTTATAACGCCCTACGTGTACAATACAACAACACGTTTAGAGTGCTATTAGGGCTGCCTCGCTACTGTAGTGCGTCAGGTGTGTTCTCTCAAGCACACACAGATGATTTCTTTGCATTTATGCGTAAGAAAGTAGCCTACCTGGTGCACAGGCTGTGGGGTAGCACCAATAGTATACTAAACATGTTGGCAGAAAGGATGGATGGTGCGGTGATTGGTAGATTCACTGAGCTGTATATCCTTAGAACACCTGGGTGAGTCTGTCAATCGTCGCCACCTCTCCTTTTTGACTTGCTATATTTATATTTAATTGTACCTACTATTATTAAGTATAATATGTGTATGATTTTATGTCTTAAATGTGTATAGATTTCTTTATCTAAAAATAAACGATTAATTAATTAATTAATTCAATTTCATTCAAAATTGACAATTTCTATTGGAGTGTTGTTCAACTCTCATTCGAATTTCGAATGTCCATAAAATTAAGCAGTGCATTATTTTACGCGTGTGAGCGTAACCGTCGCGAAGAAAATCAACCGCGTGCGTCTGTGTGCGTGTGTGTATATATAGAGCATTAGAAGCTTGTCGTATCGTAGATAGATGTAAATAATTAATAATGTGTTGATTAATTTGAAAGAGTAAATCATTACGCGTGAAAATATACATATTGCTGAGTATAAAATAATGGTAATCTTTCTATTTTAATATAATATATTATGCATATTGCTAGTTAGGTAAAATTATGAGGAATTTATTAGGGTAGGCAGTGCCTTTATGCCTCTAGGGAGTGCACGCCGCGCCGCTGCAGTATAGGCCACGCCTTGACAAATTACGGTGATTTTCCTGTCGTTTTTGTTTAATTTCATGTTATTTTTTTCATAACATAAGCAGAATCGTTGAATTTTGTTGAAAATAGAAATTCGCTATAATTATTTTGTTTGTTTTTGACTTTTTTTGGTCTTAGCTCTTTAAAAATGGGTGCAAGCTATTTTCGACCTTATCGACAAATAAAAAAAATATGTAATTTTTTTTGTTTTACCGATTTTCTTTTGTTTATGTTTCGCGATGTTCATTTGTTTTTTTGTTTTTGTAATTAAAAATAAAAGGCGCATGTAACACTGACAATTTTTTAATGCTGTTGTCAGAACAGCAATAAAAAATTGTCAGTGTTACATGCGCCTTTCAAGATTAGTAGTAACTAGTAACACGGGCAAACAAGGGTTTATTATTTGATAGTATTATGAGAATTTCGTAAATACCACATAGTTACACAAGCTTTATTTAGTGTCAATTATCATTTGAACGACCTTTCGCTGTTTATTCCCGTTCAGTAACACCCAGATCTGTAACAGTGTGACTCATTAAAATTAAATTCCTGTTGAGTAACACCAAATAACACCAATGTGTAACAGTGTGACTAAAGAAGAAAAAATATTCCCTCAGTTACTTTGTGTTAAAAACTTAAAACGACGCTTTTTCTTGTTGAATAACACCGTTACATAAAAAATACTAATTTTATTAAATCCAAGGGGTTCTCAGTTAAACAGCGCAGCGTTGTAAATTTATGCTGCATATATTACGCTGCAGTCTGGCTTCAAACCACGTCACAGCATTGTTTCTTGCACTCCTGAAAGTTACTGGCGATGTGCGAGAGGGAATGGAAGACACCAAAGTCACTGCTGGTTTTAGTAAATTTTTCAAACTCTTCGAGATCGCCAGCAGTCTGTCCGACTCGATGAATCAACAACAAACTGGTGTCACATTGACTCTGGCGTTTCTCAAGGCGGCATTATTTCTCCTTTGTTTTCAATTTTCATTAATCTCATTACTAAAGATCACCACTTTTATGCTGATGACTTTCAGATATATTACCAGGCTAGTAAAGATTGTGAATCGTCAGCAATTGACATGATTAAAAGAGACCTTGAGAATATAAAAATCTGGACTGCCAGGTTTGGCCTCGCAGTTAATCCAACAAAAAAAAAAACTAGGAAGCATAAAGGACGGAGATGAACTAATCACCGATCCTAAAAAGATACTGGAAGTAATGCTAGACACACGCTTTTCAGGAAGTGATGAGGATAAAGACAATACACCAACTCCCCAAAATCCCATAGTGAATAGAACAGGAGACGAGAGTAATCATCACAGAAGAACATTTATTGTGGAGCCGCAGGTCCTTCCAAGCATACAAGGCTGCTGGACCAGACGAAATCTTCCCGAAAATGTTACAGACAGCCATCAGACACATAAGTAAAGATCTACTAACTCTATACAACAGTAGCATCAAAACCAAGTACATCCCAAGCAAGTGCAGAGAGGTGAGAGCGGTCTTCATCCCGAAACCCGGGAAGGCATCGTATCAGGAGGCAAGAAAAGTTATAAGGTCAGGTGGGGTAAGAGGGACGCCGGGGTAATAGAAACAGTCGCTCATATCTAGAAAACTATAAAGCCCAGCTTAATGGTTGCTCCGTCGATAAAACAGTCTTAGGTTTACATCCATATTTTTTTGACTGATGACGCTATAACACAATAAATATGGGAGTAAAAGAGGAAAAAAAAATCAGTCGACTAAAGAAAAAAACACGACCTAGCCGCGCTTTTTAAGAGACAAAGCTTCGTAAATCGGTGGTATCTATTGGTCGCAACGCTCACCGCTAGCGACAGTTGAATACGCACGAAGGCATCTCCCTAGTTTTATGTATTTCACTATCTAGGTATAACCAATAGCTAGGATTTGAGTGAAATAACGATCAAGAACAATTTCAAATATTAAAAAGCCATGAATACAAAATTGAATGTACAAATTTAATTTGCAAAAGTTTATTTACCATCAAGTTTTCTCAAAGTAGTTCATTTTTTTTATAAATCTAATACACTGCAATACGATATTTCGTTCTTGTCTAATTTCTTTATGTAAAAGTTTGTAAAGAAGAGTAGATGGTACTTTGTGCTTAAATCTATGAATCTGTCTGTGATTATTATTTCTATAAGGAATGTTCTTTTTTGCTGCTGGGCCTGTATTTCTAAAAGTTTCTTCTTTTAGAAAATTTGTGACTTCATCAATATTTTTTACAGTTTTTACTTCTTCTGGACCATCATCATCACTTTTTTCATCACATTCTTTGAGTTTTGGCCCTATAATTTCAGTTACATAATTTATGCCATCTGTATCTGTGTTAATTGTTTCTTCATCCTTCTTGTCATTATTTACTTCTTTTACATCCTTTTGAATATTAACATTAGCAACAACCTCAATACATTTCTTACCATTATCCTTGTCTAAATTATTTACAAGTAGAACTGTTCTGACATTGCCAGTGACTTGATTTTCTCTTTCATCTGGTTCTTCATCTGAAGAGCCATAATCACACACAAGTGATGTTAAAGCTCCACACAAAACTGGCTCTTGGGTAGGTTTTTGTTCTGAACCCTCTACTGCTATTGGCACTTCATAATAATCATCATCAAACAATGTGTTGCTACAGCCTTTTGTATCAAACACTTCTTCAACATTATCATCTTTATCCATGTTAATGCTTAAGATGCCAGCAAATGGTTTAAGTTTATTGTTTTCAACAATGCTAGGAACTTTAGGTATAATTTTTGGTCCTCTTCTTTTTGGTTGCTGATCTTTATTCTTTAATGCATTATTCAATTGTCTCTGGTTAGTGTTTGATCTATTTGTTCTATGATTTGAATAGTTTTGGTTGAATTGATGTCTTCTTTTATTGTCTGTTCCATGATCTGGAAATGAGAAATAGCATGTTTAAAAAAAGAATAATTTTAATATTGATACCTCAAATAGAATATGGCCTAATACAGCTTTTCTTACATCAAGGAGTTCCACATAATAATAATTAATATTAATACCAGCTTTTTTATTGTCCTACAGCAGGCCAAAGGCCTCTTATAGCATAGCAAGGCATGAGCATTAACCATCACGCTAGCTCAAGGCCAATTGGCAATTTCAGAATTTCAAGTCCAGATTTTGTCAGTATGTTTTTTTTCACAGTCAGTCAGAAATGTCCAGTATAAACTTAGAAAGTACATTTGATTTGAAACAAAAACACATTAATACTCACCCAGATTCAAACCCACAAATTGGGTGCCCTTTAATTCTACATAATCTCATGCAATAACAGCATGTTGTAGCAAAAATAAATTTCTTACAGTCAACAATTAATACCAAGAATGTATGTGAATGGGCTATTTTTTATTTAATGATTGATTACAAAGAAATTTAATTAAATCTACTCTACTACTAAAAAAAACAAGTAGGCATACACCTACTGGTTTTTTTCGTTGCCAATAATGTCAGCCAAGTAAACAGCCCAGGTGATGGTAAGTGGTAACTGTTGGTGACGGACGACTGTCAGGGACTCTGCAAAGCCGCTGCCGCTGCTAAAGGGAGTGGGGTAGGTGAAGGGATTGAGGGAAGTAAGAAAAAAGGAAAGGGGAGAAATTGTTTCATTGTGGATCAGTATAGAATAGAATAAAACTTGTACTTGTTGAATAAAATTAACATACTATACCTGTAGATTGCTGATTTTCATTTATATTTCGTTTCAGAGCCATTTTTTCACCTCTTTCAATTTTCTCTTTACATTCTGCTGCTTTCTTCTCTATATTAGTTCTAGTGGGATATTTCTTCTTTCTCTCTTCTCTCCATTTGTTTATCTCTTCAGGATTATTTAAGTTACCTATCTTCTTGTATAGGCCTGATGCGTGTTGCATTTGTATATGCTTTGTAATTACTCTTGGATGTGCAACAAACTGACACCCATCTATGTTGCATTTCTGAAAAACAATATTGTCTGGCTAAGTTTGAATTATCATCATATCAACCGAAAGGGGCCTAGGCCTACCTTAATTTTCGCCATCTTGGCCGGTTGGGAGACGCCATCTTCCGATGGTTGTCCACCACCTTTATAAGGTCTACCTTGTGAGGGGTCTGCCCACGCTGCGCCTTTTAAGACAAACAAGCTTTTGGAAAGCAGGGTGCGACTATTGAGTTGTTTTTTATCAGTTATAACTTATAATAATAATAATAATAATAATAATAATATTCTACCACATTCACACAGCGCCATCTAGCCCCAAATTAAGCAATTATATTTGCTTGTGTTATGGGTACTAAACAACTGATATACTACTTATATACATTTTCTTTTTTTTGTAAATGCATACATATTATAGATAAATTACACCCAGACACAGAACAAACAATCATGCTCATCACACAAAGGTTTGTCCTGGGTGGGAATCGAACCCACGACCTCCGGCTTAGCAGTCAGGGTTACTAACCACTAGACCAACAGGCCAGTCAAACTACTTATAGTAGTAGTTATCGGTAAAAAAGTATTGAATATGTATTTCTTTTAAGTAAGTACATTAAATTACCCGATGTTGTTGCTTGTGTTGATCAAGTAAATCAGCTCTTGGAAATCCTCGATCACAAGTCTCACACCAGTGTTCTTCATTTTTGACATTTAAAGCATTAGAGACAAGTGGTGTGAAGTATCTATTGGGTCTATATTGAGATCCTGCTGGTGGCAATGGTCCAGGCGGTCTCCATCGGTTGTTGTAAGGACGAGGACAGCGATACATATTATTCATATCATGTGGATGTGGAGGTCTATTCATTTTTGATGTTTTCTGGTAATTAGCTCATTCCCATATTTGAAAATATATATTATATCTTTTAAAATCAATCGACAACACGAATGATAGTATTATTCACAGTAAATAAAAATTAAAATACAAAACAGAAACTTAACATGCTGTTTGAAAACACCACCAGTATAACCTAAAATTATGTTGAAGTTTTTATCTCATTCTCTTGTCAAATTTATATTGCCAATTAATTATTAATAATGTCATATTTTTTTTATTAATCTTAGGTTTTTTAATTAACTAATTCCCAACTGTATTGTAAATATTTAAAATTCAAAAAGAAAATGCAGTGCAGTACTAGCTTTAATTTTTTAACGAGCCATAATCGAATTAAATGAATGAATGAATGAATGCTTTAAATTTTTACGTTAACACACGGTATCTGACTGAGGTATAGACCATTACAGACCTTGTAGAAGAGTAGTGAAACAGTCGATATTTACTTTATCTTCAACATATGTTTAGATTTTATTTATTTATTTATTTATTTAAAAACTTTATATACATAACAGTATATTTGGTGGACTTAATGCCTGGGGCATTTTCTACCAGTCAACCAGTACGGGTGATGCAGAGAAGAACAAAGTAGGTGCATTTAAAGTTAAAAAAAGTGAATAATAAAATACAGATTTATATAAACATACATATACGATGCTATACATATATATACATATAATATATAAAATACATTTATATATATCTCTATAATATATAAAATAATATATATTTATACAAACACTATGGATGTAAGGTATGGTATTTATGACGAAATTAAACATTATGATGAAGATTAGTCTGCCTTTTATTTAGAATGAGATTCCGCACTCTTATCTTAAACATACAACGGTTAGTGGACATCCTGATTTCGAGAGGGAGCTCATTCCAAAGACGAACAGATTGGACAGAGAAGGAAGAGCCCACAAAGTTAGAACAGTGAGAAGGACATTGAAGAAGTAGATTGTTAGAGGAACGAGGGTTTCTATTATGGTTACTACTTAAATACTGAAAATACTCCAGTAGATAAGAGGGAGGAGTAGGAGAAGTTAGGAAGGAATAAAGGGTAGTGAGAGTACGCAAACTACGGCGCTGGCGAATAGTTAACCAATTCAGCTGGGAACTATGTGTAGACACGTGGTCATACTTTCGAAGATTAAAAATAAATCGAATGCGGTTATTGAGAAGACAGTCGTACTTGTTGAGAAAATCTGCATTCAGGTCTAAGTAGCACACGTCACCATAGTCAATTAAGGGGAAAACTAAAGTTTGTACAAGCGTCACCTTTGTCTTAGATGGGAGGAAGTTTTTGAGGCGATAGAGAGCACGAAGAGTACCAATAACTCGTTGGCTAACGCTTGTTACCTGGGCATGCCAGTTCAGGTTGGAGTCTATGTATATTCTGGTCTTTGACATTATTGCTCAGCGGTATAATCGAACCATTAAAAACAATAGGTGGTAGTTGTTTAGCATTAATTATGCGTAACATATGTTGGCTGCCTAGAATGACGACCTGGCACTTATGTGGATTTACCGACAGGCCAAATTTGTTTGACCAAGTCTTAATGTAGTCCAGGTCGCTATTAATTTTGTCAACTGCCTTGGATATGTCATCAGCCTTTTCCTGTGAGTAAAGTTGCAAGTCATCAGCATACAAATGATACGCGCACTGAAGACCTGTTATAAGATTGATAAAAATAGAGAACAAAAGAGGAGAGAGAATACCGCCTTGAGGAACACCAGAGTCCAGGTCACGCCAACTGGATGAGGATTCATCCATGCGCACTGACTGCTGCCGTCCCTGAAGATAAGTCGAGAACCATTCCAAAGTTTCAGAAGAGATCATAAAGTAGGAAAGGATGGCTATTAGGATATCATGATTGACGGTGTTGAAGGCATTGGAGAAGTCTACTAGGGCAAGAACTGTGACTTTACCATCCTCCATACCCGCCCTCACATCACCAATTACTTTAAGGAGTGCTGAGGTAGTACTGTGGCCAGGTCTGAACCCAGATTGCAATGGGCTTAGCAGATTCTGCTGGTGCACAAATCTAGACAGTTGTCTATGTACACAGGCCTCAAGTACTTTAGAAAGGAATGGGAGTATTGATATGGGACGGAAATGGTTAGCAAGAGTAGGATTTGAGATTTTAGGGAGGGGAATAACATAGGCTTTTCGCCACATTAGCGGAAAACTGCCCATGTGGAGAGAAAAATTGATGATGTGGGAAATGGCTGGGAGAAGGTGGTCAAGGATTGGTAATAACATTCTGCGACTGATGTTATCGCAGCCTACAGCATTGGATTTGATGGAAAGGATAGTCTTTCTGATCTCTTCCGCACTAACTGGAGAAAAAGAAAAGGGATTGGTGTTGGGGCGGGGTAAACCAGCTAAGTAGTCCAAGGTATGACATTTGGTTTGGTGATCAATCGGAATTGTGGAGGTGAAATGGAGGTTGAGGTCATCCAAACCAACTGTCTTGAACAACTCTACAGGTCGGTGTTTGCCAATACCCAGAGTCCCTAGGAACTTCCAGATATTGGCGGGGGAAGAGGAAGCGATGTTATCGTGAATATGACGGCGTTTTGCGTCGCGTATCATCTTATTAGACCGATTTCTTGCAACTTTAAATTGTTTTCAATTGTCATCCGTGCGGTCCTTCCTAAGTACACGAAAAATACGGTCTCTACGCCTCATCGCCATCCGAACACCCCTCGTCATCCAAGGCGCTGGAGGATGCTTGATTTTTATCCTCTTGACAGGGGCATGCCTGTCATAGAGTTGAGTAAGCGAGTTATTAAAAATATCGACCTTCTCATCCACTGTGGAGGCTGCAGTCAGATGATCCCACTTAATTGCAGCGGCATCGCTACTCAATTTCTCCAAATCAATACGCCCAAAGCAACGCCTGTACAAGACCTTAGGAGTGGGTTTGGGAGGTTTAAGAATGTAAGAAAGTAAGATAAGGTCATGGTGTGAAAAACCAGGGGCAGGATGTTGACCATGACAGGCAACAAGAGCAGGAGAGGAGGTGAGGATTAGGTCCAACCAGGTATCATTCCCGTCGACATTGTGGTGAGTCGCTTGCAATGGTAGTAGGTTCAAGCATGTGGATTCAATGATACCGAGGAGTTTCCGGGAACGAGGTGATACACCGACGAGGTGATAGGTGGGCTAGGAGGTCTGTATTGAAATCCCCCATAATGACGTGGTGTACATACTCAGACCCTAAAGATTCCAGAACCGATTCGAGACTGGAGAAGTAGTCAATAGAAGGAGGACAATAAACAACACCGAGTAGACATTTGGCTCCTTTGGCGCAAACCTCTAAGAAAAGGTATTCAGCAGAAGCACAATTATAGTTTCCTGGCGACGAGGATACAATTTTGAAAGGAAAGTTAGATCGCAGATAGATAGCTACTCCACTCCCCCGCTTATCGATACGATCATTATTCATTACGTATCAGAATATAGCCGGGGAGTGGGTAAGTAGTAGAAAGAAGATGTGGTTTGAGATTGGTGTGGTAGATTTTAAACTAGATAGAGCATGCGATAATTCATTTCACGGCAAGCTTGGAAGAGGCAGTTGCTCTGTATACATGGCGGCTAATATTATTTGCTGCATCTATTATACTTGAACAAAAATAAAAAAGGCAAAAAGATTAATAGGCGATGGTGAATGTTCACATTCATAATTTTGTGTAAATTCTAATATCCTCTCATTACTTCAATCCATGATTAACAAGTTCAATCAAACACGTTCAAACTGCTCGGCAACTAAAGCGCACGAAGTGTAGCTAACCGCACGAACTTTGTCGCGACGAAACCCTTTGATGTGCGGCATACCGCCTGTAGGAGATTTATTATCTCCTGACTTTTAATGAAATAATATCCTCAGTAAAATAAAATATTAGTTTTATTATATAAACTAGAAGGAAAAATTACATGGAATCTTAATTTTAAATTCATGTCCAACTGACATCTCAGTGATGTTTCGTAGCACGATATTTTATTTATGGTCAGTAGGCACGTGCCTAATCGCCACACCACCCCCCCACGGAGACAACAAACCAAGCCCAAAATGACAAAAAAAACTTATCAATAAACCAATTACTTACAACTTATTAATGTAATAAAATTAAACATACAACCAAAATTAATCTAAATTCTTAAATTTAACCTGCCGGCCCGAGCGTGTGGTATATTGTTTAACTGGAGGGTCAACCTGTATTGGCTGTTGTGGAATTGAAGGCTTAGACAAAACAACTGGTCGTGGTGGTGAAACAGCAGGAACAGGTTCAATTGGTTTAGGCTGCTCATTCGAATGATCAATAAAAGCAGGCTTAAGTCTGTCAACACTGACAACAACCTTGTTTCCCTTAATCAAAAGAGTGAATGTCTTACCATCGGTTGAGCGCTCCAGGACCTTGAACGGCCCTGAATACGGTGGCTGCAGTGAACGACGAATAGTATCATCCCTTAGGAAAACATGAGAGGAAGTCAAAATATCCTTGAAAATAAATGATGATCGCTCACCATGTCTAGATGCCGGAAGTGGTCGTACCGCTGACATTTTGTGTCGCAGCTGTACAACGAAATCAGCAGGGTCTCCAAAACTTTTAGAGTTGGAAGAAGGACATAACATTTCTCCAGGGAGCCTCAGTGGCTCACCGTAAAGGAACTCTGCTGCCGAAGCTTCAAGATCTTCTTTATAAGCCGACCGCATTCCTAGAAGAACCATCGGCAGTGACCTTACCCAAGAGTCGGTGTGTGAGCGGCTTTCAGTTGACGGTGGACCCTCTCAATCATCCCGTTAGCACAAGGATGGTATGAAGTGGTCCTAATGCGCTTAGTAGAAAATTTATTTAACAGCCTGTGAAACAAATCAGACTCAAATTGAGAACCCTGGTCTGTAGTAATAACAGACGGAACACTAAAACGAGAAATCCATTCTCTGGTAAAAGTCTCGGCTACTTCTTCTGCACTGATGGATCGCATTGGCCAAACTTCTGGCCACCCGGACACTCTGTCTATTGCCGTCAAACAATAACGATACTCGTTACAGAAGGGTAATGGTCCGATAATGTCGATATGAACATGCAAGAAACGACCTGATGGTAAATCAAAATGACCAGTAGGAACAGAATTGTGCCTTGAAACCTTGCTGCGTTGACACGCTTGACAAGACCGAGACCAAACACGACAGTCCTTTTTCACCGAAGGCCAGACAAAACGCTCAGTCACAAGACGTGTTGTTGCTTGAGCGCCAGGATGGCTTAAATTGTGCAACTTATCAAAAGCTGCGCGGCGAAAAGAAGGGGTCAAATAGAGACGCGTTTTACCCGTCGAAATGTCGCAATAAATATTAGTATCCGTACCAGGTAGGCATATTTTAGTTAGCTTTAAGCTAGAACCATTACGCAATAGGCATGCGAGTTCATGGTCTGAGGTTTGTGACTCAGCAAAAGCTTTGTAATCTTCTTGTAAAGATATGGCGTCAATGTCGATACGCAACATTGCATCAGCAACAACGTTATCCTCACCCTTAATGTACTGAATATCAGTAGTAAACTGGCTTATAAATGACAGCTGATTTAATTGCGGCGGAGGAAGTTTTTCACGCCTCTGTAAAAAGGCATACAAAAGAGGCTTGTGGTCTGTAAAAATTGTGACCTGTTGAACCTCTAAGATGTAACGAAAATGTTAAACACTTTCATATACTGCTAGTAACTCCCTATAATAAGCTGGCCACTGAGTTTGCAGTGGTGACAGCTTTTTGCTAAAAAAAGAAATGGGAAACCATTGACCATTTATTTGTTGCTGTAAACAAGAACCAATATGAACACCAGGTGCATCAGTAAACAAGCTTAACCTTGCGTTGCTAACCGGATGTTGCAAAAGGGTTGCGTTGGCGAGGCTCTTCTTGCAAGCCTCAAATTGTTGCAGCAGCTCAGGCGACCAAGGAAATGGTTTAGCGCCTTTACTGTTCATTGAAACCAACGCAACAATCAAGGGAGCCTGGAATTGCGCAGCACGAGGTACAAAACGACGGTAATAATTAAGCATGCCGAGAAAACGGCGCATACCTTGTATCGTTTTGGGAGGTGGAAAATCTAAAAGTGCCTGAATACGCTCATGAGGTGGTCGAGTACCATCGCTACTTACGTTATAACCCAGAAAAACTACTTCTTTAACACCCAGAACACATTTAGATGGATTCAAAACTACTCCGTACTCTTGCAAGCGTTTAAAAAGGGTGCGCAAATGATGTAAATGGGTAAATTCGTCTTTAGAGAAAACAAGAATGTCATCCACGTACGGAAAACAGAAATCTAAACCTCTTGTGACCTCATCAATAAATCGTTGGAAGGTTTGTCCAGCGTTTCTCAAACCAAATGTCATATAAGGAAATTCGAAGACGCCAAACGGGGTCACAATAGATGTTTTGGCAATATCCCCATCGAAAACCGGAATTTGGTGATAGGCTTTTACGAGATCTAAAGTGCTAAATACTTTGGCACCAGAGAGATTATGCGCAAAATCATTTATGTGCCGAACCGGATACCGGTCTGGCACAGTCCTAGCGTTCAGGGCGCGATAATCGCCGCAAGGACGCCAGGTGTTATCTTTTTTAATGGTCATGTGTAATGGTGAAGACCAAGCACTTTTAGACGGCCTAGCGGTTCCACATCTTACCATTTCCTCGAACTCTTTTTAGCCGAAATAAGCTTCTGCGGCGCCAAGCGACGAGGGTGGCATGAAACGGGAGGTCCTTCAGTGGTGGTAATGTAATGTACGGTGTCGTGCTTAATGATCCTTGGAAGGCCAGGCGGTTTCGCAATATCTGGAAAATCCGCCAAAAGATTTGTAAAAATTGAATTACCAGAGGCTACTGCGCGAATGCTAGGCTGATTAATACAAGCAGCTGTAGCGGCAGAAGTAAGCCCAGTAGTGCCATCAACTAATTTATTATTTCGGCAATCAGGTAATAAATGATAAAATGCCAAAAAATCTGAACCGATAATGGCTGTGCTAACATCAGCAATCACGAATTGCCAGACAAAATTGCGCTGAAGACCAAAATTCAATTTAAGGTTGACTGTACCAAAGGTTTGTATACAGCTCCCATTTGCTGCAGTCAGGTTAAAATCTGTAGCTTTTCTGCGTGATGGCAGCCAACGATGTGGAAAACAACATAAGTCTGACCCCGTATCGATTTTAAACCCCATCTCCTGTGGTACCAGCAATGCTTGGAAGAAACGGATCGATCGCGTGGAGGGCGACGCTGCTGTTTTGACAGTGCAGCTGATTACCTACCTCTTTTAATTGTTTGGCCAATGTAGTTAATAAAAGGCCTGATGAAGATGTAGGTGATGTATCTAATGAATGGCCTGATGAAGATGTAGCTGTAGTAGAACAAATGGCTTGTTCTGGCGCTAACTCAAAAATCTTGTCCGCCAATTCCGCAACCTTATCTAATTTTAAATCAGACTGTGCCACCAATATTGCCTGAACTTGTTGAGGCAGGCGGCGCAGCCATAAATGGCGGATGATGTTATCGTCTGAAAAGGCCGTAGTAGCAAGCGAACGTAAATGACGAAGAAATTGTGATGGTTTCCTAACACCAAATTCTTCATCATTTAAGAGCTGATTTACCCTTTTAGTCTCGGAGATACGATAAGAATTTCTTTCAATTTTTCGTACTTTCCTTCTTCAGGAGGGTTAATTGCGACATCTTTAACCTCACCTGCCAGTTTCTGATCTAATTGACTGACTACATAATTGTATTTTGTATTATCAACGACAATATTAGCGATATGAAATTGGGCCTCCACTTGAGCAAACCAAATGGCTGGCTTACCAGCCCAAAACGCGGGAAGTTTCACTGCAACTCTACATACCTGATTTTGACCCAATGTTTTCTGCAGTTCTGTATTTTCTGCCAACAATGCATCAAGTTGGGTCTGCAACTGTTCATAAGCCATAATGTAATAAAAACTGTAAAAACAATAAAATACCACGCACGCGAGCAGAAAAATACATAAAAATACAATAGTAATAATATTAAGCATTCGTTAACACCATTTAGAAAATAAACACCAAGTATACTTGCAAAGAAAAAAACACAACACAAGGTGTAAATGCAGATGTCTAAGCTTCTAGTTAGATGGCAATGCATTTGTCCGAGAGATAAAAGAGAAAGTCAAGTACGTCTTGTAAGGCAAAGATGTTCAAGTAACTCATAGATTAACCCCGTTACTCATAGATACGACGACTATACCGGCGCCGAAGCAGACTGGAACGTTATTCAGCAAGATATCGCGCAGTTGGCAGATCCACGCCCTGTGCTTGCAGTGAATGTAGTTTCTCGAATCGAATGAGGACGTTGGTAAAAGACTTCATAAGTTTTAGAAAAAAATATTCCGTTGACAGCAGTCGAAGCGTAACTTGCCGTAAGTAATCCATAAGTAAGCGTAGTTTCGTTTTAAGTCGCGGGTCACCAATGTAGGAGATTTATTATCTCCTGACTTTTAATGAAATAATATCCTCAGTAAAATAAAACATTAGTTTTATTATTACTAGAAGGAAAAATTACATGGAATCTTAATTTTAAATTCATGTCCAACTGACATCTCAGTGATGTGTCGTAGCACGATATTTTATTTATGGTCAGTAGCAAAGAGTATAATAACTATACGGGAAGTCAGTAGGCACGTGCCTAATCGCCACACCACTATCAAAATTTAAAACCACACTCAAAATTGCTATCAACTAAACTCAAAACTCAATTTTTATTTATTTTAATTACTTAAATAGTTTCCTTTAGTAGTTAGTTATCTAATTATATGTTTTTTTTATAATTTTTATTTATTCAAATATGTTCAATTTCTGTTAGTAAAATTTTATGTAATACATAGATTTAATTAATTATTAATTATTGTTATCAGTATTTGCATGATGTGGTCTCCTCTAATTGAAGGAGTACATTGAAATATATTTGTGTCCTATTTACTTTTAAGTTACAATTGTGTACATCCTTTGTTGGAGATCCTTAAATAAATATAAATAAATAAATATTACCTACAGCGCCGCGAAGGGCATTTGTATTCGCGAAGATGATTCGCGATAGCGATGGGACAGGTCAATTTTTTTTTTGTTTTTAACCGCGATAGTGTGGCCTCAGCATAAGTTTACTAAACAATGTTCAAAATTCCAATTTTTTTGTACTGTCAACCAAACTCATAGATTTTTTTTGGTTTCCTTTTTTTTTCATTCAATACTATCGTATCGATATCAGCGCGCATAGTCGATATTGATATATCGATTTCGGTGCATAGTCGATACTTAGAGCATTAAACCAACCGGAGAGGCCACTGACAGGCGTACCCCTCTGCCAAAGGTACCAGCCCACCGGTCATACCCGTTATATAAAACTAGTTGACGCGCGTTCCGCATCATATGTCACCTACCAGTGCATGCGTAATAGCGTCTCAATAAAAATGCCGAATTGCAGTGTATTTTGGTGTAAAAAGCGTTCAGCGACATCAAGTCTACAAAAGGATAATATTACATTCCACCTGTAAGTATTATTTTGTTCTAATATTATTAAATAAGGCATTAAATTAGCAATTTAACCAAATAAAATGCTAATCAACAAGTGTTGCCAGGCTTATCATCAATACTCCAATCTGGGGTAATATTTTAAGTTGAATTAACATAAAAACTAACCCTTCCTTTTTTATATTTCGCCTTGTTGACATATCTAATAAGTTTCATTTTGGATGTACATTATTGTGTCACCGTTCCCATATTTATTTATTTTTAATTAAAACCAATGTTTTTTTTACCAAGTAATGCACAAAATAATATTAAATGAACAAGTAAAATGAGATTATAAATCCAAATTTACAAGATTAGTGCACTTTATTCCGAATAGATAATTGCTCATTTCTTACAAAAATAAGCGTATTTATTTTTAAGAAACTGGTCACACTTTAACATAATTAGAGATGAGACAGTTTAATCACAAATATCGATATTGGTTTTTCAGTATTAAATTAATTTTTTTTGTTTGTTTTAGATTTTCAAAAGAAGCAGCGCCTCGAGTCGCTTGCATCCAATATTGTAGGAACCATATAAGTGGGTTCCTAAACGTACAAGTATCTGACTAACAGCTTAAAAGACAAAGCCTTCTGTGCTGCCAGCACTGCTACCTCCTCCCTACCCCCCAAGCGGCGGAGAGCTTAGTTTTTAGCAAGTAAACTCGCTGTGCGCTATCTCCTCTTATTGCATTACCTAGGATTAGCTAAACTAGATTTATAAGGTTAATTTAAATTGCACAGTTTTTCAGTATTTTATTATACCTACTTAAATAAAGACTTTCTGAAATATATTCTGTTGTTTTTTTGTTATCTGAACAGATAAAATATCTCTCTAATAAAAATCTACTCATACATTCTCATGTCAGTGTCTTGTTACTATGTAATCAGAACAAAATCCTCCAATTACAAGCTCTGCTTAGTTGGAACGAAATTTAATAGCAACAGACAATTAATTCAAAGTATTATTTGGTTTGAATATACGTACATACTTAGGAATAATACACGTAAAATTGACACGTAATAATTAATTACAATCTTTAATCCACACTAGAACAAATTTCAACAGGTGGTGGTTATTGAACATACATCCTTGTGCGCAGTAGTAAAATAAAAAAAAAGAGTGGGTACCCATGTACGCACGTAAGAAGTTATACTTCTTTGGCATAACAATCCAAAAATACCAAATAATAATACAACGCATACATACATAAATATTTGAATTGATATAAACGCCAATATATTATTTATATATTCACACAGATTATTTGTACTGATACGACACACAAAGATCCGCAACTAACTTCAGTGTGTAAAAGGTTCGCAACTAACTTCAGGGTGTTGCTTTTTTCTGTCGGTGTGCGCGCGCATCGTAAAAATTCACTCTCATCATTTTCCCCAATCGCGCCAAAAAAAGTATAACTTCAAAAAAAAACGGCTAAATGCCAGTAGGACTCGCGCGCCGAGGGTTCCGTACTATCAGGGATCGGAAGTATTGAATAAACATTAGTAAACATAGTAGGAGAGCCCGACCGCATAACCAGATTTGTTTGTCGAACAATGTTTAACAAATAAATTTAGCCCGACCGTATGACGGGACGGGCTTTTTTGATAATAATTACAAAAAAGTGTGCTAGTTAGAAACACTGTTTTATTCTTCCTGTAATATTGACATAAACATGAATTAACAGAATTACTTCTAGTTAATTCATGTTTATGAACTATTTACTTTACTTTCATCTATTTCAAAGTGCTTAAATAAAAAAAAACCTTAAAATTATAATAGATTATTATTACCTAAAAAAAAAACTGTTCTATATAATATAAGATAATGCTCATTTTAATAAGCAAACATAATAATCATGAAAATAATTAAATCTTTCGCGTACTTATATGAAATCCTAAACATCGATACTAAATATCGACAGAGTCAAGCTCTAACTGTTTTACGCTAAGGAAGCGTAAACTGATAGATGTCCCTGTGTGTGAATGTGATTGTGTGTGTTTAGTTTAAGCTAGTGTGTAATAATTTTATTGTGTGCGTGTATAACGACGCGATTTAAAAATGCATTAGTAGTTAACATTGTAATTAGTGTGCGTTGCTCGCGTTACCCCGTCCCCCGCCGAAAGTGGCAGACTTTTGCGCAAGGGAAATAGAGCGCGTGTCCACTCCTGTTGGTTTAATGCTCTAAGAGTCGATATCATTAAATATCGATAATTTTAGGTGTCGATACATCGACATTCATCGGTTTTCCGATATAACATTGCATCCCTAGTGACTGTGCCGTGAACTGCTGTGTGCTGTGACCAGTGTGACCGATTTTGGTATTTTTAGTACTAAATTAGTATTATTGAGGCTCTGATGTATAACGATAGTATATTTTTAGTATGTTACTAAATATCGGTATAAAATTGGTACAATTTCATCAATCAGGGTATTTTTTTGGTATAATTACCTTACAATCCTGAAGAGGAAAATAATACATAAGTATATTTATAATACGTTTCCTGGCTGTCTTTCGCACTGAGTTATTTGTAGCAATCTTTCTCTTTTTCTCACAGGGTGAATGAAATTGAATGAATTATTGTCGGTTTCATTTCAGAGGACTCCTCCGTTCCTAAATGCTATTTCACTTGACTGAATTTAGTTACTAAATCATTTAGACGTCTATATTTAGTCAGATGGATTATGCGCTTAAATTTACTTGTCTATGGTGTTAGAAGTTTTTTTTTCCATTATTTATTTGGTACTAGCTAGTCTCTAAATAAAAAAATAACTGGGATTTGGTAGTAGTACATGTTTAAACAAGGTTTGACTGACGGTTGTACCTACTTAATTTGTTCCGACATTTTTTTATGCAATGCTGTCATGCATAAAATAAATAAATTTAGTAATAATGATTATACTATTGATTAGAATAAACAGTTTTGATTAAAAATATGTGTTTAATTTGCAATATTTACAAAATATGAAGCTAAAATTTTAGTAGTATTTCGGTATCTTTTTAGTATTTTTAGTAGATTTCCAAGATATATTTGAAACGGTCACACTGGCTGTGACTGTTTGTAAATAAAATTATTCTGCATGCAAATGCAATTGCAAAGCAAAGTTCAATTTTTGCTAGTAAATAAACTGTACTGTAAAAGCACTAAGCACTGTTGTTTGGTTTGTTTAAATTTTATTCATGAATAATTCGGCAGCTAAGGTGAATGATAGTTTAGCACTTCCTAAATATTTAATTTGCTTCATTCTGTTAGTGTAAACAAATATGTTTCAGGTTGGTGAAATATTCACTGAGGCAGGGGCGGCTTTTAACAAATTAGCAGAAATGACTATGCTGTTGCATCCCATGGCCGAGTCAACACCTAGGTAACTACACAACTTAAACTTAATAAAATTAAAACTAGCAGATTTTTTTAAAATACAGGTTATCTTCCCTAATGTGAATATTCATCAGGCTTTATTCTGTTTGATTTTAGGACATAATAATATAAAATAACATCAGTATTTATCCTTAGATTAAGGGGTTTGTCTGCTTTTAAATCAGTTGAGGGCACTACAATGTTCTTGGAGGTCAAATATAATCTAATTAGTAATATTTCTCATGTCCAATGCATTGTTTTGAAGTCAGCTTAGTTTAGGACTTCTTTTATTGTAATCAAAGATGAAGAGTTAGCTGTGTTAATTTTATATCAATCAGTTTATAGTTTATACCAATTATTAATATGAATGAAAAAGATTTCATTCTGTTGTCAGCAGTAATACAGTAAATATTATGATTATAATATTAATCAGTCCATTAATTATTCTACTGCAAATAGTTCTTGGGCACATAGAGAAGGCATGAGGATTGATTAATTAACATACTCAAGTCTCTGCGGGTTTCTAATCCTTGTGCATACATGGCAGATGACTTACTCACTATCCCATTGCAAGTTATGATTAAAATATTTTGTATTAACAATTTCAGTCAGCAGCCGAAAACACCAATAAAGAAAAAAAATACAGAAGAAAGAAGTTTAGCTGGTAGCAGTATAGTTGGTCATACACAGCATAGCATTCATGCTGCTCCTTTGTCACAACAGGTTCAAAAACTTTGATTCATTTTGTACAATTATTTAATTGCTTGTTCATTACCTTTTTCATTCAGCTTTTCGAATGGGAAAGATATGTAGATAGGTAGGTACCTATTTTGTATCTAATTTAGTGCAGTTAGTTGTTTTGTAAAACTCCTGATTTATATTTTTATATTTAAAAAGGAAGGATTTACCTGAATGATCCATCAGTAAGCAGTAGCAGTAAAATTAATTTATATGCATCTTATTCATAACTCAAAAAAAAAAAGTAATAACTTATTCAGAAGTTGCCTTGCGCAATTTATAAATGCATAATTGTATATTATGAAAGATTGAATCCATATATTAAAAATAATAACTAGGTGTAAAGCAAAGTTGTAGTATATTATTTGTAACTACAGTTTATTTTTATGGTATTTACAGTAACAATTTCTTCTCGCTTTACTTGATAAATTTTAAATGTGTTGCTTTTAAATTTTGGCTATGAGTTTTTGAATGGTTCTTCTTTTATAAGATAAAATTTAATAACATAAGATAAAATTTAAAAACATTTTCATTTGCATTTTGATTTTTGAATTGAATAAACAGTTGCTTATTTTGATTGCATTAGGTACATATTGCCAAAGTGGTTTGTTCAGTTAGTAACAATGTAGATAACTTGTTTACAGGTTACACTAAATATGTTAAATGCTCAAGAAACAGAGATGGATACAGAGCTTGGGGGAGATGTCAAGCTAGACTTTGAATCCAGCACAGAAGAAGTAACAACATAATTACACAACTAAATTTTATTTAACATTTTAAGTATGTAGATAGTTATAATTTAAAATAGGCTTATTCCTATATTCTCAAACAGTATGTAACTACTTAAAAAAAGGACTTGAATTAGGAATACAGTCTTTATATTAACCTTGTTTATTATTTGTTGCTGTGATTTGATTAGGTACATGTTTCTTATTTTTAGAAAATAGTTAAACTGAAGTGTTGTGATGTGAATGAATTAATGTAATACTATTAACACAGCACTAGCCACCTGATTGTAAGTGGTAACTGTCGCTTATGGACTTCTGCAATGCCAGGGGCTTCGCGATGCCGCTGCCTACCGTGATATTAATGCTCTCTTTAAACCGCGTTTGATGAAGAACATGTCATAGGCGCTCGAGAAACACCGTTCGTTCCAGAACCTGCACGTGGGAGAAATAAGCGAGGATCGAGCTGGTATTTGAGGCTCCTGCTCACAAGCGAGAGCAGTACTCCACGTGTGGTCGGACTCTTGTGCTTTTTATAAAGCACGACACGAGCCGTTGAGATGACGTGAAATACTGTCTGGCTCTGTTCTGGATGCCCAGCTTTTTGCTCTTCGCCAGATTGGCTTTTGTCTTCCAAGTGACTCCCAAATTGGATCTTGCTGAATATTTGAAAGCCAAGTATGCCAAAGTCATCGGAGAAACAGATAGACTTCTTGGAACCGAGGTGCTATAACAAAAGGGTCCTTCTTCGCAGTGAACACGCATACTTGTCTTCATGGGGTTGAAATGAACTAAGTTCTTCTAACCTCATTCGACAGCTCACCCGAAGAGCCCTCAACTTTAGCTACAAGTTGTAACCGTTTCTCATGCACGGCGCTCCGATGGACATTCTGTTGTCTATTGCACCGCGCGTCACCCGTGCTGTCATCTGCATAGCAATGTCCTCAATGGTTAACATGTCATTGATATGCAGAATAAACAGCGTTGGGGAGCGCACTGAGCCTCGTTGTACGCCAGCATTATCATGGTATCGAAGCAAGCACCGTCAGCAACGACCTTCATGCTCCGACCATCCAGGAAGGCAATCCATCTGCAGAGTTCCTCGGGATTCCATAGGATGGTAGCTTCGATAGAAGTGCTTTGTGCCAGACCCTGTCAAACGCTATCAAGGCTGACAGCCAGAGCCTCATCCTTGCCCTCCAAGGCTTCTGCCCAACGGTGTGAGGTACTCGAGAAGATCACCAGCTGACCGACCGTGACGGAAACCAAAGAATTGGCCTAGAGTATCGGCTTTTCCTTTGCACTATGGACTAGTATGTTGTCATGTTTGCGCAGTGGTGGAAGATTGAATGAGCAGAAGTTGTCTTGGGTAGCCTTCGCGAGAGATCAGAAATACGGTTCCCTGAAGGATAGCTTTCAAGCCTCTCGCCAATTCTGGCAACGTGTTCTGCTTTAGCCTCAGCAATAACCTTCTTATTGAATCTGAAAGCGTTTTTGCACTTACGCTTCTACTCCCTGACCCGCGGGTCCTGGCATTGTCTGGCACTGTTCCAGGCTCTATATGCAGACTGCTTGAGGTACGTCGACTGCCTGCAGGTTATGTTGTGTGTTTGTTACCACTCAGCGCCTAAACGGCTGAACCGATTTCTATGAAAATTTGGTAGGTATGTAGATAGATTCGGTACCGGTGATGGACATTGGCTACCCATTTTTATCTCGAAAATGTCTCTGGTTCCAGAGTTACATTAATTAAACACATATCAATTTCCTCGCGGGCGAAGTCTCAGAGCGCAGCTTGTATGGATTAATAAAAACAATTTATATACTTAGTAATTCGTATTTTATTTTAAGTACCTAAGTATACACACATATAGATCAATCAACAAATTGAAAGCTTTGAATTTTTCTGTTCCAAGAGGAGTTTGGGGATTCATAAACTTTGCAATGGGAACCTTCTTCAATTGTGCTTTTTATAATAATATCTACATTGCTTTTAATTTTTAAAGATTCATACAGATCAAATGAATGGCCAGATTTTTTAACTCTCCTTTGTGCATTTCTATAGCATTTCCAAGGTTGAGGTTCAATTACAATTGACCTAGAAATAGTTTTTAAATATTTTAAACATCGTAGCAGTCCATTATCTCCATTATTTAGATGTATCCACATTGTGACTGAAAAACAAAATGTAACATCAAATGATTTTATGTTATGTGATTTTAGAAAGTTATCTATTATTGAACGGTCATCTAGAGCCATAATGTTGGATGTAGTGAATGTTATATTTGGATTAATGTTTGACTCCTTTGCCCTTTCTATTAATGTAGAATCAATATCGATAGCTAAAATATGGATTTCACAATTTGGATAGCTAAGTTGTAAATATTCATAAACAGCTTTAGTAAGTTCGCCTGTGTTGCAACCGACATCTAAACAGACAAGTTGATTATTTAAAGGCATCGGAAACATCTGCGGATCTAGGTTATTAATTCTTTCCATAACGTCGTGGAATGAGTAATAATTAATAAAATTTCCATGCTTTACGGCGCCAGGGTCACTTCCGTAGAATCCAAGATTGTTTGTGTTCGTTTCGCAGTCACTTTTCATATTATGAAAACTAAGTAGCTACTTTTACTAAAGTTTTAAAAGGTAGGAAAACAAAATAGGCTTTTTCACGAAAATGTCAATACAATTGCTAGTGAATGACTGACATTTCAATTGTCAATTATGTCAAAGTGGAGTTGTCATATTGACATTTCTCTAAAAGCTGTTTACGTTTTTTTATAAAGGAAAAAGTTTTATAATATATTATTGAGACAGCTTACGCAAACAGCAGTCGAAAAACGTTAGGTTTAGTTAATTAAATACCAAACTAAATTTTAAAGTTTAATTATGAGCCTTTACGAATAATGAGTGGCAACGTTGCAATTTAGTCATATTCGTATCAATTTTTATCATAAATTCTTAGCTCTATCTAAAAATATGTTTTGCTAACATAATAGAATTATTGAAAGTTTCAGCTTTTTGAGTCTATTTTATGTAGAAGTGTCAATCTGTTTCATCACCAATAAATAATTAAACGCCATGTTAGTACGTCCTACGGTGGCTATGTAAACTTAGAAGTGTCAAGTATCGCGTCCATCGTTTTCGTCATTTAACGCGCGAAATTTGAAAATGAAAAATAATAATGCATTTTATGGCACTTAACGATTGAATAAAAAATTTGTGAATATTTTAGTGGTTCATTAGCACTATAGAATAATTGAGATACTTTTCAAAAATGAGTGTAATACCCTATTGTTTTTTTTGCTGTTTATGGTATTCATTTAATTACCTATTCGTCGAAAAGGTTTATTCCGTCAGAAGAAAACCCACAGAACATAGTTGTCGTAAATAAAAAACCATCAATTGAAAAAAAAAAATATAACTAAAAGAAATATTTGATCTTTTTTTTACATCCCCTACCTCGTGTTTACGAAGCGGGTGCTATATACACTGGGCCATTTCGGCTTTTTAATTTTACCAATTAGTAAGTAATAATAATTTGGCGGAATTATTAAAAAAATGTTCAAAATGAGCCCGAGTATTTGTACTATCGTAAGAAAATGTGGTTTATTCCTGTCCAGTCACACCCAAACGTGTAACACTGTTACCCGTTGGAAAAAAAATCCTATGATGCCACACTGTTACTCGATACAACTGCTTGCAATTTTTTTGTCCTAACCAGTAACACTGCCAATTAGTTAGTGTTACTGGATGGGAAAAAAAGTTGCATCGATTCGTACTATTTTCGTTAGAATTATAATAATCTTATTTTTTTACTATGGGGACATAATTTATATTTACCAAAAATGTTGTACTTTTTTTTTTGAAATCGCTACTCCACTGGTAAATTATGGATAACCCGTGAGTCTGAGGTAGACCCGGTGTCAGGCAATATGAAAATTCGTTTTTTGTGTCAGGGTTGCCAACGGTGTAAAACATATGAGCATTTTTGTGTTTTTAAAATATTTTGCTACTTCTATATTTATATTCGGCTGTAATTTTAACAACTTATGATATTTTTTGGTATTTTCTTTTGTATCGTACTCCTGAAGATTTTTACTATTTCACAAAATTACTATTGGAAGCGTTATATATAAGCGTTATAAGAAATTATGAAAAATAAGATTAAAAATTTTTTTCGTTGCATTTTTTTATCATCTCAAACTTTAACCGTTATCCGTGAAAAAAAAATGTACTGCACCATAGCTGCCCATTATTTAAAAACATGTCTAGTTTGTGTAGATTCATAAAAGGTAGGTATAACAATGTGTGCTTTACGTTGTAGGACCAAAAAACATAGCATGGATGGAATTTAGGTTTTACCAAACAACGTTATAAGGTTTTTTTTTATATAAGCCTACTAAAGTGACTCTACCCTGCCTGATGGTAGGCAGTCAGTGGAATCCAGAAGTGGTGGCCACTATACCAGAAGCCACCGTCTTTAACGACTGGTATGGTGGCCTCCACTATGGCGGCTGGGAATAGGGTAGGGGAAGGGAATGGAGAAGTGAGGAAAGAGGAAGGGGGAAATTGGGCAATTACGGTAGTTAAATTTACGGTAGTAGGTCCCGCTGATTTTAGTATGAATGGGTCGGATCAACCGGGGAAGTACTACCCTGTCATAGAAGATCGACGTAAGAGTAATAGTATCCGTACTATTGTGTTTCGTTCGGTGAGTAAGAGCGCCGGAGGCCTACTTTCTCCCCTTTCCTTTTTCCTCACCTCCTTAGATCCTTTTAACTATCCCACTCCCTTTACGGTAGGCTGCAGCTTCGCAGAGTCCCAGGCATTGCAGGGGCAATGCTGGGGATTCTGAGACGTTCATGAGCGACAGTTTCCACTTACCATCACGTGGGCCGTTTGCTCGTCTGCCATTGTTGGCATTAAAAAAAAATTACACCTTTAGCAACCCTGACACAAAATACTGATTTTCTTATAGCCTGACACCAGGTCTACCTGAGATTTTCAAATTACCATTATTTAAGGACAGACATATAAAGGCGCTCACTAGTGGAAGAAACCAGTGGGTGAAAGGATAGCGCGACCCAAAAAAAGGACTACATTTTTGGTAAATATAAATTATGTTCCTATAGTGAAAAAAATAAGATTTTTTTTTCTAACGAGAATAGTGTGACTTGATGGGAAATATAATGTTTACTTTTCCCAACGAGACACAGTGTGACTCGATGCAACTTTTTTTTTCCATCCAGTAACACCAATTTGCAAGCAGTTGCATCGAGTAACAGTGTAACATGATGGCATTTTTTTTTCCAACGAGTAACAGTGTTACATGTTCGGATGTGACTGGATGGGAATAAACCGAAAATCTTAACACCGCGATTCAGAAAATCTACAAAATCGTACTATGTCATCTATTGGTGCAACTGCAATCGGAACTAAATCCTTATTGAACTGATTTAGAAGTACATTTTATAAGTTGATTGAGTATAACTCGATAACCTGTAAAGCCTACTTAGCCGTGATAGTTTTACTTTAAAATTTATGATATAGACTATTATTAAAAAAAAAAACACATTTCCAAAATATAACGGTTGTGCTGTTAGCAGGGGTGGACACTGGACTCTAACAAAAACGAGCATCTTTAAGCTAAATATTTCGCAAACGGATCCTTTAACCAATGTTTTTAAACTTTGTACTGTACTACTTTGTCGGCGTGATTTATGTATATATCCATGCCAATTTTTAGCTTACTAGTACCAACAGTTTCTGCGCTAGGCCGCGGACAGACATACAGACAAAGACAGACAGACGGACAGACATGGCGAAACTATATGAGTTCCTTGTTGACTACGGAACCCTAAAAATGGTTATTGTGAGTTATCCCTAGGAGATAGGCATATACCTTCGCGGGCTTTTTTGTAGACATTTTTAAAGTGTACAATTATGTAGTACATTATTTTGATCTATCTTGTAGAGTTCAACCAGCGTTTGCAAATTGAATTTATATTTACGACATCACATTAGAAACCTCTAAAATTAACAGTGTTCCTCTACTATATTATGTATGTTATAGTACATATAAAACCTTTTTTAATCACTCAATATCTATTTAAAAAAACCCGCATCAAAATCCGTTGCGTATTTTTAAAGATCTAAGCATACAAAGGGTCAGACAGACAGACAGTGGTAAGTGACTTTGTTTTATACAATGTAGTGATGATTCGAGGCTGTGCATCTTGGTTTTGTTTTTTTTTGTATATCAATTCATCAAACTGTATGGGACACATTTGCCGCCCCTTAAAATCTGCCGCCCTAAGCCTTTCAGCCTTCTGGTAAAGCCGCTAAAAGCGTTTTAGAACAAGCAAAATGGAAAGCTATGAATGTGTCTATACCGTAGCAGGGTTGTTATCTGGCCGACTTTTAGTGGCTTAGCTTCTAACGTGATTGCATGATGCTTGTTGCGGATTCTAGATGGTCTAACTCGCCAAATGTTCACTTTCCAAAGTTAAGTTCGAGACAAAGGCTACTCTACTGAAGGCCTTTAGCCGTTTAGGCGCTGAGTAGTAAGAAACATACACGCATATACACACACACAAACTTTCGCATTTATATTATTAGTAAGATAGTAGGTTATGCAATATGTAGACTTAGCGTCTCGGTGCTTATTAAACCGAAAAATAAATGTCTCAGAAGTGTGGTAAAGCGATATCATTGGTATTGCATGCATGATAAGGTAGGTGAGGTGTTAGGTCCAATAATTTTACTTATACTTAACTAAATACTAATTGTTTTTTTTTCTAAGTGGAAGTACCTACCTACCTAATAGGAAACACGCACGGCAGTTGGCACACGCTTCTTCCTTTCATAATCAATCAAATCATTATTAAAAAATTAAACTACTTATTTTGTGCATTCGTGTCAAGTACGAATGCGTGTAAACACGCTCGGGCTTTCTTTTTTCCTATAAATGAAACGGAGGAAATAGCAGATAGGTACCTACTTTGTTTGTTGTATATTATAGATATAGTAATTAGGTCTTTGTTCGATGTTAGGTCTCTACTCGCAGACAATTAGCTACCTACCTACATAGGTATTTATTAATAATTAGGTAAGTAAGTGCAATTGTCATTTTCACAATATGAAAGCACCTAACAAAATAAGTTGACTTGTTGAGTTGTTGGTCTAGTGGTTAGTGACCCTGACTGCTAAGCCGGAGGTCGTGGGTTCGATTCCCACCCAGGACAAACCTTTGTGTGATGAGCATGATTGTTTGTTCTGTGTCTGGGTGTAATTTATCTATAATATGTATGTTTACAAAAAAAAATGTAAGTATATGAGTAGTATTTAGTTGTTTAGTACCCATAACACAAGCAAATATTATTGCTTAATTTGGGGCTAGATGGCGCTGTGTGAATGTGGTAGAATATTATTATTGTTATTATAAGTTTTTTGCTAAGTAAGTATTTATTTCTAAGTAGGTATTGCAAAAACAATGCTATAAAAACACCGACTGTGTAAGGAGTAGGGAGGGTGAATTAGGGGATGAGAAAGGAAAAGGAAAAAGGAGGAGGAGCTAGAGGTTATTTAAGTCTTCGATGCTCTCGTTCACCGAGCGAAACGCATTGCCTACAATAAAAAAAAATATCTCTAAGTGCAATGGTTAACTGCTGAAGCTAGTATTCGCTACTGTTAGGTATTGTGCTAGTCTACCTTTAGGTATTTGTTTTAGTAACGCCAAAAATATAACTTAATTCTTTAATGTTAATTTATAGTTCTATAGATATTACTAGGTTTTGCTCACGCATTCGGTCGCGTAATAAAGTTTTGCCCGTAGACATTTTTAACCGACTTCAAAAAAAGGAGGAGGTTTCTCAATTCGACCGTATATATATATTTTTTTAATGTGTGTACCTACGCGGATATCTTCGTCATTTATTAACCGATTTCGATGATTCTTTTTTTGTTGGAAAGTAGATATCACAAGTGTGGTACCATGAAAAGGAAACCAGGATCTGATGATGGCATCCTAGGGAAATCGAGGGGAAGTTTCGAAAATCGTACTGGCGACTAGTGCATTTGTTATTTTTTTCATTAAGTAGGTATTATAAGGCACTAACTACTATTTAGTGACGGTGTGAATTCAATCTGATGATAGAACCGAAAGACAGTCGAGGTAACTCGACAACGATTTACAGCAATTAGGTACTTGGTGTTTGGACTTAATTCATTTGTTACAACTTTGCACTCATATAGGTTACAGGTTACCATAGACAGTCGAGGGAATTCCTTAACAGCAGTCAGTCGGGCTTACTTCATACGGTTCAATATTCCAAAATGTTTAGTTCGTTCAAAAATAATACCTAAGCAAGATTTAGGTCTACATATCACTGAAAATCGTATAATAAAATAATTTAAACAAAAGAAAACCGACTTCAAAAGGGAAGAAAACTAAAAAGTTAAAAATAAGTTTACTTAGCAGAAAGTAATTTGTATTTTGATTTAGCTAATCAGAAATTATTAAATAAGAATTTTATAATTTTTTGCCAAAAAATTAAATTACGAGCTATTCTCCACCCTACTGCGGTAATGTTTTTCGGGTGTAATAGTAAGAGGCAGCGATATATTTTAGTACTAAAAAAGGATAGCAATAATGTATTTACCATTAACTACCTATCGAAAACTGTACCCTAAACGACTGAAAAGAAGACATCGGCGCTTCAACATCAATAATGAAAACAATCTACCAAGGAGGAGATGTCTTTGCTGGAAGACACACTCACACACTGTGTAACTGCCATAACCACTAAACCTATTTGCTTATAGTCTCAGGACTGACTGTAGATTAACAAAACAAAGTCAACAAACTATAGTCAACAAAATATAATTATCATCATCATCATGTCAGGCCTTCATTATCCCATTAAAGAGCAAGGACTCTTATTTTAGAAATGGCATGAGCATTGGTCGTCATGCGGATTAGCGATTTTATACTTTATTTTATAAGTTCAGGTTGCCTCACGATGTTTTCCTTCACCGTAAGTAAGTCAGTCCGTGTTATGCAGCATCTCTATCTCTAAGAATCTGCAACTCTACTTAGTTTTATATCCTACCCTGGGAAAAAGAAAAAGGATCTTAGTAATATAAAGTGCAAAAAAAATTTAATGAGCACGACACGGTTCGGTACCGCTTTTTCCTGTAAATACCTTAAAGACGCAGTTCCATATATGAGTAGGTATAAGCGGTAACTTTAATGTTAATAAACAATTTACGTTCTCGGCACAGCGACACAATCCATAACTGATACAGTTCAGGCTAAGTCTGTGCAGTTTAACAGAATTTCTGAGTTCTTGCGTTCAAAATCTACAACATTGGATTCAACAGCAACTAATCAGCTGAAATCGGTCTTTTGCGAATAAAATGTAGTATTGAATGATCCTCATACCTCACGCAATTAGTTTGTAATTACGCTATTTTACAAACGAACGTACGGACTGTTGTAGACACAACACATGTAGCAATTGGTAACAGATATGTGTCTCGCTTTTTACCGTGCATTTTATCGGAGAAATTGGCTTGGAAAATGGTTCTCGATCATTTTCAAGTTCAGTTACATAAGTGCGCGTGCAGAGAATTAGTGCGGAATAGCGGATGTTTGGTGGTGCTCGACGGCGAAGTGGCGCACGGTTATAAGCTCTCACCCGCTCCACCGCCCGTCAGTCGCTACTAGATCACCCTCATACACGTTGATTTTTAGTTTTAGTGGTGTGTGTGTGACAAAAACGAACATGTGTACCGCATTCCGGATATATGTTGTATCAGTTATCTGTGTGGTAGTGGCGGCAGGCCATGTTCATGGACCTCGGAGATCCCGTAGGATGGAGGTCGACGATGTGCAAAACGAAATCGACAGTGGGCGATCAGAGGACAGCTCCTGGTGGTGGACAGCTGAGCTTGCTGTTTTACAGAAACTTTACGACGATTGCAGTGCTCAAAAGCACATGTCAATGTGTTTGAAGGGCAAGGCTCTAGTAGCACTCACGAGGGCAGTGGAACAGGTGATGCAGCCACGTGTTTAGCGTTGTAATACGTTGAGCTAAAGTTCATTAGTGATACCGGTAGTGTAATTGTATTTTTGCTTGTGTTGTACAGGAGAGCGTTCAGCTCGCTGATGGGTTGACGCTGGTGAAGCAAGCTGACACACCCTCCGCTGTTGCGGAGCCCCGCTTATTCCCTGGAATGTCCACAGAAGATAAGCTCGATACAATGCTACGCACTAAGTTCGAGCAACTGTTAAACACACATACAATTTCTATGGATCTGGCTTCGGAAGGCAGGGGTAGAGGTAAGGTTATGAGATAAATATATTTTTATTAGTTTATTTTGTGATTTATCCATATATCTCATTTATCTTGTTAATCCTTTTAGGTAAGAAAGTTTTGCCCTACCTGTTACTCGGTATTTTCACTACCGTGACTATTGTGGGAGGAATGGCGTTAAAGACCTTGGCGGCTATTGCCGGTAAAGCCTTGATCGCCAGTAAGGTAGCATTGACCATTGCTGGCATTATCGCTTTGAAGAAATTGTTCAGCCACGATGGAGCTCCCGCTGAGACTACCTTCCAAGTGCATGCAGACGGACACCATAGGTGAGCAGAAGATACAACTTTTGAAACGTTTAGTATTTAATAACAGTAGAAACATAGAGCTTTTATAGCTACAACTAAAATTATAATTTGGCAATTTTATTGCAATTTATGTACGAGTTGGTATATTCTGTAATAGTGGCTTTAGATAACATGTTTTAATCAAAATTATTTTAATTCTAGTCTTTAATTCGAAGGCGGAATCTATATGTGGTGAGGCCAGCGAAAGCAGGTGCGGTGGATCCGTACTTCTATAGCGAGCAGACGACAGCGAGCGTGTAGCGCGGACGCGAAGGCGCCTCCGCTCGGCTCGCTCGTCAGCCAGGGTCCTGGCGCCGCGCCGCCATGCCCGGCTCGCCATCGCCACTACTCTCCACCGCGCCAACACACAAAATAACCTCAAACCAAAGTACCATCCGTTTTACGGATATCCTTCATAGACATAACGGTTGTCCGTTCAGTTTTCAAATCTATGTCAGTAAATTATTTAATGTAATTTATTTATTTGCGACTACAAGTGTATGTTTAAATGTAAATTAATTTATTAAAGTGATGTAAGACGTAAAAATAAAAAATGTTACACTCAATATAGTTTCATTTTACACGATCACGACTCATTCCACAATCTGTATTAGCTGCCTACATCCGTAATTTCCTGTAAAATTCAGGGTGCCGAGTGCGAGGTGTTTTTACGTTAACGCGATCGAAACGTTTACCGCGTTTGGCTCTCTGATTGGTTAAGAGCTTGGAACGGACCAATGGGAGCACCGAACGTCATAAACGTGTCGATCGCGCTATCGTAAAACAAACTCGCACTCGGCCCTCTGATCTGAGGCCCTAGACAAGTGACATAGATATCTATTCTATTCATAGAATAGATAAAAAATGTATGGGATTGACATAAGCTTACGACAATCTTAGCGTTAGCTTATGTCAATCCCATATACTTTTTTATCTATTCTATGAATAGAATAGATATTTATGCCGCTTTTCTAGGGCCTCTGTGTTATACCTACTCAAACAAGAATTGAATGTAGATAAGCTAATGAGACTCAGCAAGAAAGTTTTACGTGCAAGAATATAAATTACCATTTTTGATTGATACTACGAACCAAATTGTGAATTAAGCTTGATATTATAAATTTAACCAATAAATCATCCAGAAAATATTCATGCATCTGTGGCATGTTAGTTCATTATGCACTAAATATTGTGTATTTAATACTAATGATGTTCATATAGTTTGCACAAATTAACAAGTCTATAAAGTTTTTATAGATATAATATGGTGTTTTAATTATTACTAGAAGCCGCTTTCTTTACACGCTCTAGTGGAGAGGAGTCCAAGAAATGTGTCGAGATTTTCCGTTAATGTGGACGCTACGCCTATGATCGTAGAAAGTAGAAAGTTTTAATCGATTCACTGCACATGCACGAATACTGTTAGAGTGCATTGCATTATTATCATCTTTAGTGTATGCATTTATTGGCAATGAGCGCTACTTACGCGATCGATTCATTAGACCTGAATAAATAAATCAGTTAATGAATGACGAGGTGAATGTGTGCTCTGCGTTTGAAGGTAACTAGCTAGATAGTCGTCGATTTTACAGGGAGAGGCAGAGCGAAGTGTGGTTGTGCGTTTGTTGGGCTGCGAAAGGTCAGCTCGTTGATTAGCCGTGCGCCGGTAAAGGCTGACCACAGTGCACGTTTGTGAGCCCGGACGCTGTTTATAATGCAGATATGTGTTTGCCCAATCGCTGCACGCTACGCTGGCTATATGGCATCGTTAATGCGGCTAACGTCTCTTTGCATACGCAAATATAGGGCGGGCGGACCAACGCTGATTAAGCGGTGCAGCGGCGGTGGTATAGCTCGCTTCATCTGTGTCAGGAATTGTGAGCTTCACTTGATTAGTTTTTACTTTGTATTTACATGATAGTCAGATGTCAGTTTCCGTGATGCTTTTTTTAAGGAGTATTGTAATGATTGATAATTAATACCATAATAAATTGAAAATTAGATTAAATAATTTAATGAATTTAACGCGTGAATTAATTTTAAACATTTCTTTGTATGTAGTAGTTTCATTGGTAAAATTATATTTTTTTATGTTTTGCAAATTGCAGTATGTAGCTACTTCATATTAATTGTATTGTTTTATAACTTACATTTTTTTCTTGTGTATCATTCATATAAATCTGATAAAAATGATTCTAATATAATTTGGTTAACCTTCTCGAAGGCGAAAATAAGCTTTTTGTTTCACATTGTAGAATCAGACTTAATGTAATGACAAAAGGGCGCATATAACACTTACTAATATTACAGCACTGCTGACTCTCCAGGGGGCTTGGGTGACGGCTCTGGGCAGTGTCGGGTGATCATGCGAGCTAATATTATCTGTTTGCGTGCCTTACCACGGCCACACTTCAGGTGTCTGTCGGCCGTCCATTGTTCAGCACTCTGCCTGTATGTCTCGAACCAAGTTAATAATTTAGCTAAAGCCTCCATAGATTAGATACTGATTTAGCTAGTACAATATACTAAAATATAGTAGGTAGGTATAGGTACATGATATTTTGGGTTAACTATGATAAAACAAAACTACTTATACTTACGAGTACATCATGTTATTATTAGACAGAATAATAATTATTGTATTACAAATTAAATTTTTTTGTCCTCACCTAATCTGACATATTAGGTAGATATAAGTAGTAGGCATAAGCCCTGACGTAGCTACGTCAGGGCTTATGTAGATATGTACTATACGTCAGTCTATGTAAAGATACACGAACGAGGTAAGTATACGATCTCAGTCTCAATTTCAAAGAACAGCAGCATTAGTGGTTAAGCTGTTCTCGCCAGAGTATCTCCAGTGGCGCATTTTTGTTATATTATATAGTTTGCGTCAAGATCAATGTCATTTTCAAGATCATTTTTGATTCGACAAAAAAAATCTAAACCAAAACTCTTGATCGAATCCAAAACTTCCGAATGATGGTCGATTTCTAAATACCACCTGCACGACAATGCCCACTTAATATAAATATCTATTTATTTAAATTGTGTTTTAAAACAGAATGTCTGTTACAGCGTCCATTACTTATATCTGGTTTCTTAGGTTTATTTTATTAATGTGTAATAGTTTGATTATATTTTAGTTGTACATAAAACAATCTAGGTAATGCATTTTATGTTTGTATATGTAAACTGTAAGCGAGGCTGCGGGCGTCACTCGTACAGCGAAGTTACTTTACGGACGAATGGTCAAAGTATTCGACATAAAGCTATTTTGTTCTCTTCTTATATTGGACGTGCGCTCCCTTCTTCGCCTTCACCCGCTGTTGCTGTCCACTGCTATAGGGTTGCCAATTAATTTAATTATTTTTATTACAAATAATATTAGAGTTTTGTTGGGAAAGCTCAAAATCAGATAAAGTTTGGTTATGGTCATGTTCACAATTTTCTCTTAATTAGTTCAATAGTTTTGAGTCCCGTGTTTACATACAACTTAGTGTGGAAACTTTTACACTTCTTCTTTGGTAGTTGAACTTTAAGTATAAGTTAGATAGATAGAATATTCTTTATTGTACACCATTTAAAAGTTTACATAACATTGATCGATACAAAAACACAGTTATAATAGTAAATTGTATAATGGGCGGTCTTATCGCTAAGAGCGATCTCTTCCAGACAACCTTTGGATGGATTTCGGGGTTGAATACTGTAGATAGTGGTGTAAATATTTTAAGTGACATATAATTTGTACATAGAGATAATTTCTATACTTATAGTGTTATAAACATATGCATATAAAGTTAAATGTATGCATTGTTAACCACTTGAGCTTTTTGCGCGATACTCGGAGACATGAACATACTTGCATAGACCAAATATAAATCTTATACAAACATTTTGAAGTCGCTCAAGTTTATTTAATTGGTTCTCGGTAAGATCTGGATAGCTGGCATCCGCATAGTCAAGGATGAGAAGTAATAGGGAGTTTGCAAGTGCAATTTTGGTGGCAGTAGGAAGAAAGTTCTGCAATCTCCTCAATGAGCCTGCAGCAGCATAATTTTTTTTTTTTTTTTTTTTTATACGACTAAGGTGACAAACAAGCATACGGCCCGCCTGATGGTAAGCAGTTACCGCAGCCTATGGACGCTTGCAACACCAGGAGCATCACTAGCGTGTTGTCGACCCTGTTAAAAACCTTTTAACTCCTTTCTTGAAGAACTCCATGTTGTAGTCTCTCGAGAAAACCTCGACGGGGAGCTCATTCCACAACCTTATCGTACGAGGGAGATAGTTTCTCTGAAACCTCACTGTACGGGACCTAAGAGGTTCTAAGGTGTGAGGATGAACTCCCAGCCGATGGCGGGAGGTGCGATGATAAAAAGTGGCCGTTGGCACCATCCTAAACAATTCCTCAGAACACAGCCCATTATACAGGCGATAGAATACACATAAGAAGGCAACGTCTCTCCTTAAGCCTAGTGATTCAATACCGCCTGTTAGCTTGGGATTGTCGACAACTCTTACAGCACGCCTTTGGACCGCGTCAAGCGGCCCAAGCTGATATCCGGGTGCTCCCGCCCAAAGATGGCAGCAGTACTCCATGTGGGGACGAACTTGAGCTTTGTAAAGCAATAGTCTTTGCCCCGCACTGAAGTACCGCTTCGCCCTGTTGAGCACACCGAGCTTTTTGGAGGCCAACTTGGCTTGAGCTCACTTCCCGCAGCTGTGCGTCCCATGATAATTTAGTGTCAATGGATAGGCCTAAAACTTTGACCTTGCTGTTATAGGGAATTACGGTACTATCAACCTTTTTACCTACGACCATTACGCATACGCACCCGCCCGGGCAAGGCTGGAGTTATGTCGGACTCTCCGACCGCACTCAAAGCGCGGCCGACATACCGACCAAAACCCACGGTGTTCCAGACAGCCAGAGTGTCGGGATCACAGGAGACGCTCGCGCATTCATCCGCGACCCCGACGGGCCACGGCCCGCTCAACATGAGCGGGCCCCGTCTGATTTGGGGGGCCTAGCCCCCCTTCTTCCATCGACAGGCGTTCGTGGAACACGTACGCCGCGCCGCCTTCTCGGGCCTGTGCTGTTCGAGCGGCGATTGCCCAATCGCCGCCCGCATGGTGGCTGGAGATCCCGGAGCGCCCCACGATGACGTCCGGGGCGGGCGCGACGGGCGGGGAGCAAGGTGGTCAGCTCCCTCTCCCGCTCGGCCGCCTCCTTGGCGAGCATTACCTGCTCGCAAAAGGAGGCGACTCCCTCCCAACCCCTCTCACTGCGGACCATGGACAGCACCACGGTCGGCAGCGAGAGCTGAGCCGTCACGAGCGCCGCAACTAAATCGCGGCGCTGGTCCGCCCACGCTGGGCACTCCACAAGCGTGTGGAGCGCCGTGTCGCGCGGGCAGACCCCGCAATGGTGGCAGACGGACGTCTGCTCCCGGCCTATGAGACACAGGTACGTGCCGAAGCACCCGTGACCGGTGAGTACCTGTGTCACGGTACTATCAACCTGTGGTAACTGCGAGTAAATAATTTTAGAGAGCTTCCTGGAGCTGCCAACAACAATAACCTGCGTCTTCAATGGATTTAATTTTTGTCCATTCGATCTGCTCCAGTCAGTATGCTCCAGTCAGTAAACATTCCTGTACAACTTGCATTCGAATGCTATGGTTTATAACAAAAGAAAAACTATTGTGCATCGCATGTAGATGTTATTAGTTCCGTTTGAAACCGATTTTCTTGTTAGACTACTGGTCTAATCAACGCTTTATAATACACTTTCGCTGTATTACGGTTTGTTCGACTTGTGTTACGCCGGATATCTGTGTGTAGATCGAGTGGAGATTATGTTTATGTTACTTTCATTAGTATTCTATCTTACATACTTACCTGTAGCGGTAAAATCCAGACTTTTGGCATGTAACTAAACCTGTAACCTAGACCACTGTCGCTACTCGACTCATATCCTTAGACTCCTTGTGTCTTTTGGATGCATGTACCAGAGGCGCATACTTCTTTGCGAAAAGCATTACATTCACATAGTTGGCGTAGTATTTTCGACTTCGATTCTGGACAAATGATTTTCACAAACTTTCGTCAAAATGTTATGTAGCTTCGCCATTTTACATACTAATGTTTTTGGTGGAATTTCATAAGTTTTTTATGACATTATTTTATTTTTCCTAAGAATATTGACGTTTTCACCTGTTGCGTGTTGTTAGTTTTCCAGTGTCGCCATGCCGTCGACGCGTCAACGCCTGCCGCCGACCCGTGTCGGCTGCTGTTGGTAACATGCTGCCGTTCATGTGTATGAGCGCTGGAGTGTGATGTTTGTCCTTTATATGCAATACAATCCAGCTGAATCTAAAAATGCTGCCAGTAGTTAGCTAAACATACATGACAAGTTATTGATCTTGCCATGGATGATTAGCTAGCAACTCGGCAACTACCGATCATCCATGTCGTTTATGTATGCAATGAACATTAACAAGTTTAGGTCGACGGTAACATTAGAAAAAAATCCAGAATATTGTAACTTTTTTATTCAGGAATGGAAGTCAAATCCTTGACACTCGGCATAACAGCGCTACGTGCAGTTATATAGAATAATTGTCAAAAAAATATAAATATTACTTACTGTGAAATTGAACATATTTTACACAAATGAACACAAATTGAACACGAAATAAAATGAGTTGATTGCACAGGAGCAACCCTGTCGCAGGGCGGGGGGGTTATGTGAGGAAGTTTTGCCGGGAATTATGTTGGTACGTGCCAAAGCCATTATTGCTGCGAGAAAAGTTCATCAATTTCATTTCTGGCCCCATGCACGTTCGCTGAGCCCGCGCGAACGATCTCCGTATCTCATACACAAGTGATGACGTTTCCGTATGTGAAACATAAACTAAATAATACTGTTTATTTTAGTTCATTGTTACAGATTGTGTTAATTCAAAGACTTTAAGGGACGAAGTTTCTAAAATCAGTACCAAATCTATATTAATATTATAAAGAGGAAAGATTTGTATTTTTGTATGCAACGAATAAACTCAAAAACTACTCGACCGATTTTAAAAATTCTTTTACCATTAGAAAGCTACATTATTACTGAGTAATAAATAATAATGGCTATATATTACTAGAAAATATTAGAGATCCTTAGTAATTCCTACGAAAACCAACCCAAGGTGTAAAAAAATTTCATCGCATGCGCTGCGGAAAGTATTGATGATATAACAAAAAAATGTTCTACAATATTAAAGAACATATTAATATCTACAAAAATCTTTGCGAGACCATAAGTCCAACTATTGTAGTTATGTCACTATGACTACGTTTTTACATTTTGAAAGTTATTAGAAATTCCGATCAAAATCAGACGATGTTATCCCCAACATTGTAATAATTCTTATCCAAATAAACTTTTTCGTATTTAAGACTGTTAGTACCTGCTGAATACTTGAATTATTGAAATCAGACATTCCATTCAAAAGATATTACGAAATTAAAAATGTCAATTTATACAATAAATACACAGCGCAGAGAGCAACGCAGCGAGAGAGATTATCTTTATTTTATTTATTATTATTTGTTTCTAGAAGCCTACCAAAGTGACTCAACCCGCCTGATGGTAAGCAGTCAGTGGAATCCAGAAGTGTTGGCTACCATACCAGAAGCCATTGTCTAAAACTGCTAGTATGGTGGCCTCTACTATGGCGGCTGGGAATTGTGTAGGGGAAGGGAATGGGGGAAGTGAGGAAAGAGGAAAGGAGAGGAAATTGGGCCTCAGGCATTCTTACTCACCAAACGAAACGCAGTAGTACGTATACTACCTACTACTCTTACATCGATCTTCTATGAAAGGGTAGTACTTTCCCAGTTGATCCGGCCCATTCATGCTGAAACCAGCGTGGATGTAGATCAACATTTTTGAGATAAATACTGTAGGTAGTAGTAGTACTACCTACAGTATTTATCTCAAAAATGTTTAAAAAAATGTCCACACGTGCGAAGCCAAGGCGGGCCGCTTGTATAAGATAAAGCTAAAACTGTATCGCATCCTTTTCGCCAGCGCCAAGAGTATGATTCTTGCGCAACAAAGAATCTTTGTTTTAGAAATATTTTAAATTATTTTCTCAAATATGTTTTAATACATTTTTCGGTAAAAGTTTTCCCTACATTCTCCTATTTGTTACCTGTAAAAAATTTTGCAAAATTTTTCAGGTCCTATGTGTTTGAGGGACTAATTTATTAATAAGTATAGGTCTAAAATTGTAATGGGCTAATTGTTTACCAGAAGTAAATAGGTGGATATTGCATATGTTTATGATTACTGGAGAGTGAAATACTAACCATGTTTGGTAAATGTGCAGTGAAAGTAAGTGCATGTGCACGCTGCCAATTCATAATGGATTTATTGAAGTCCAAGTGCATTTGTAATTGTTAAGTAAACTGTAGCTGTACTTTCTATTTTAACGAACAGCTTCTTTTCAGGTATATGTCAGTATTCTTACTTATACATCTGCCTGCTTCAATACTTTTGTTTTATTTGAATGATAATGTCATACTTTTATGAAAGTGAAGTCTTTAATAGTTGGATTTAATTTATTTTTAGTATATCTCGCTCTTACGATTTTGCAAATACAAGAGTATTGCAATTGACTTTTACTACTTGGTGCTTGACTGTTGAATTTCTGAAATGCCGCGGCGTTAGGTAGGCCGTGTAATCACCGACCTGCAATATGGAACTAGTTCATGTCATTGTATTCTCGTGGGATCAGTTAAGTACATGCATAAATTTAATCATTTTAAAATTCTTCATGAACATTATTTCAGCCCGCAGAGTAGACTTTTAAGTGTGTCTTTTTAACAATATTCTCTTTTATTTAAATAATTATAACATTTTAATTTAGGTTTTATTCCTGTAATGGGAGATAAGTGCGATATTAAATTAAGAAATAATCGAGTATTTTGTCTGGAAGGGTAGGTGACTATATTAGATTCTTATCGTAGGTAAATAATTTGCTAAACATTGGTCACGGTTTTAACTCCAAGATATACTATTTTTGCTAGAGAAGTCCAATAATAGTCTTATCACATGCCGGAATACAATAATTGTATGATAATGATGACAGTATCATATCAACCGAAGGACGTTTACTGCTGGACATAGGCCTTCCCCAAATTTTATAAAAATGCATAACACTCCTTTACTCCTTTTTCCTAATTCATTCCATTCTTCTTTGGAACGCCCTCCCTCTTGATATCAGGACGTCCACAAACCGTCATGTATTTAAAATACATATAGGTTCGGAACTTGCTTCTGAGCAACTAAAATGGCAGTTTCGTCACAGCTCTGGTATTGTCACATCTCAATTAGTCTATGTATTTGTATGATAAATTTTATTATTATGTACCTATATATATATATATATATTGTATGTATTAATATATCTAGTGTATATATTTATATGTAAACATGTATTGTGTATTGCATATTTATATAAATATAAGTAATGTACTTATTGACTCATCTCCCAAATTTATTTATTTGTGCACCTGTTTCAAAAAATCTCTGCCTCACTTTATTGTATGTATAAAGTTGATAAATAAATAAATAAATAACACAATATAATCAAAAGAGGCTAATGCATTTGTACTGTGTACCTAAAAAGAAACATCATAAAAATGTTTTCCATTATCAATGTAAGTAACTGGGTAATACGGTTAAGCTTGGATGCAGAGTAGAGTCTTAACGGATCGGTACAGTAAGGTGCCATTATGTGTTATTTTCTGCGTACGTGCACTTGCACATGCATAATTCTATATCGCATCGGTGCAGTGAAGCACGTGTGCGAGTGCAATAAGTCTAAGACGTGTGTCCTAAGCAGTAGAAATTTAATAAATGAGCCATTAACTTGTCATAACATTATAATAGAATGAGATTGTGACGCTCGATCGTATGTTCCTACTATATTTTATAATATTTCAGGTTTCCTCCTGGTTGTTAGTATGATGAAAATTTCAGATTTGGTTTACGAGTTTCATGAGGTAATTTATCATATTTCACATCAACTAGAGATACTTTAGAGACTTGAAACAAATATGTATATAATATAATATAATATAATCTCACTATATTTTGCATTGTAGTAATTAAAATGCTCCTACGGCGTCGAGGCAGTCCTTTTGTAACACATATTCGTATGAGAACAAGAGTCCAATTTTTAATGGGGTAACTTATAATGCTCCAAAGAAAGTTATCACAGTTTTAAATACGCAGGCTATGCTACCAATGCTTCAAATGTTTATTATAATGTTGAACTTATTAAAGAAATATGTAGAATGTCTGTAATAATTTAATTATAACTTGTTCTCCTAATCTGTCTACACACTTTATTGAATTATATCTTTAACTCTTGCAATCTGTCTATATTATTATATAAAGCGGAAGAGTTTGTTTGTTTGTTTGAACGTGCTAATCTCTGGAACTACCAGTCGGCTTTGAAAAATTCTTTTTGCGTATAATAGCCCAGATCTCGAGGAAGGTTATAGATAATATCACGCTACTGGCAACGGGAGCAGAGCAGTAAGCAAAGACGCGGTTTAAACCGCGCCGCGGTAAGCTAGTAACAACATAAAGCTAATGATCATGTGAGTTATTAATTTATAAACATGCAAGAACTTGGTTTTACTAATCGATAGAAATTAAGTTAATACATTACTTACCTTTCTTACATTCTCAGTATGAGAAGAGGCCTTTCCCTGCAGAGAGATAATATTGGGACGATATATGAAGTTATAAATTAGGTTGTTCCTACACTTGCTAATTGGTCAGTTAAGATAAAAATAATCAACTTATTTATCTTCTAACACGGTTGGCAAACTGCGTAGAGACTTATGAGTGTAAAGAGTAGGTACTTGTCATTAATCAGATAAATAATAAATAAATCAAATCAGATAATTGAAATAAAAAATAGTTTAAAAACTAAAACCCCGGCATTAAATGTGCTCTAAAAAGTACAAAACAAGAAAATACTTAGTGTAGTGATGGTTAAAGGTAAGCCGTCATCGCTTGCCACCTTGCATTATGACGTTCTATATTCTCAAGAATTGTCATTGCTATGCAAGGTGGCAAGCGACGACGGGTTACCTTTAACCATCACTACACTATTTCCTTGTTTTGTACTTTTTAGAGCACATTTTATGCCAGAGTTTGGTTTTAGTTTTTAAACTATTTTTTATTTCAATTATTTTGGAGTGCAGCAGAGTTCACTAAGGAGATATGAAAGAAAAGATATCTTGTAGCTCAGTAGAATAGATTTTAGAACCGATTTTTAATAGTGAGAGTTATACAATGGTGTTTACAATACTAGATCATTTATCTCAGGTCAAAGAATATAGCCGCGTAATTTTACCAACAGAAAGTCCCAAGTCCTCAAAATAGTTTTTCGCTGCACTTCAAATTGTGCAAGCGTAGCGATCAATGCTCTGCTCATGCTTTCTCTTTAATTATGAAAAGAGCCCTTTCCCCTGCCCGATATGATGATTATATTCAAGATGGAATATCATATTTCTGAATTTAAAACGTTCCTTAATCTCTAATTCATCGATCAGGAGTCATGAGTATCAGTAATTTATAATGATCTAAAAAACAAATAAATAGTCCATCTAAAGTCCTGACTCTGCTGAGGGCTAGATAGGCCTATCCCTTCGCAAATTATGACTTTCCTAAATCAATTACTGCTGCATCTAAAGTACACCCTTGTAATTTGTGCGCAGTAACTGCCCAAGTAAGGATTAATGATAACATTTTTCGTTAAATTTTTCTGATCCTCTTGATCTAACTAATTGTAATAAAAAAAATATATCAGTATTTATCCTATTCGAGCAAAAAGAGAGGAAAAGACGTAGCTGTCGTAATCTGGGTATGTACGGAAAAGACACTGACTTCTATTGTACAAGTACTAATACAAGTCTTCTTCTTCTTCTCCTTTATTTTGGCAACAGAGCTGACATTTGTGTCAGCTATTACTGCCAGCGTCAAGTGTAGAATAATATTCTTGTTGATGATATTAATGGTATATAACAATGATAAAATAGAAAAAATGTGGATGAAAAAAAAAATCCTCTAAACAAGTCAGTGGGAAAAGAGGATGCCGCTACATGACAGGTTGTCGCCGTTGACAGATACGTCACAGACGTCATCCTCATTATCATTTACGGACAGTAATTAATTTATTGTAACTTATTTCACGTTTTTTTTATTTACGTATTTCATCTGGAAATTATAGGAAATCATTAACCTACTTAGACACACTTAAAATTATTATTTTTTATGTTTGAAATTTAATAGAGGTCATAAGGGCATAAGAAGAAGAAGAAGAAGCTTATTTTGACAGATTAGTGTTAGTGTTGACAAGAACGTCATTTAAAATTCCACTGATTGGTTTATTGATATACTAAAATATAACCAAAAAATATTACTTTTACGAAATCATAGTTTTTTTAATTTGAACATGTTTTCTTATATTATAAATAATAATACCGTCTGGCAAAAAATATCAGTAGATTTGAGTTATTTTTTGCCCTCGGTGTCTGATCTATCCTGATTTGTAATTACATTTATGTAAGGAAATCTTTTAGGTAGGCAACACTGATTTTTCATATACATCATTTTGAATTTATTTCCGGGTAAATAATGGTATAACTAATTAAGCACAAAACAATAACCTCACGTACAATTTTTGTGAAGTGAACACAGAAAAGTTTCTAAAATATTTCACTATTTTATAAGTATCTACATAATATCATTGTTTGTGCCATATTAGGAAATTAATAAATTATTCTTAATATATTTAAGGTTATAATTATAATTTTAAACTTTAATTCTGTCAAACCCCTTTGTTTCTAATAAATTATTATTAGAGTTATTTTCGCTTATTAGAGCAACTATGTGTGTATAAGTTGGTACGAAAACTATGGTGCTCTAGTCATGTTCACATTTGCACGGGTTTTTTATTAAATATAATATAAACCCAATACATTGTTTCCAATAAAAATCTTGTAAACAAATTATACACATTTATCGAGAAAATGCAGCAAAGTAGTGGGTAACAGCTAATAATGTTTATATGTTTGAAATCAGTAGACTAAAACCTATCGTTTGATACCCATCACGATGTATTTCAAAATTATTTTTTTTAATCAAGTACTTTCTGCTCTCTTTAAGGTCACTTATAGAATTTGGGATCACAAAACAAGACGTTTCTAACGATACCTTATTTTTGTCAAATTATGATGGCTGGCTTAAAAGATACGAGGGAACAGATGAACCATATATGTACATACATACATAGCCTGAGGAGTGACGGACAAAGTTGAAACAGTACTACAGAAATACTCCATAAAGACTGTATACAGTCCGCGCTCCAAAATATCTCATCACCTGCGTACTCCGAAAGATGTCATCCCTCTACAAACACCTGGTGTCTACAAAGTGGATTGAAGCTGTGGAAGTTCCTACATTGGACAAACCAAGCGCACAATAGCGAAAGGGTCAAAGAACATATCACAGCTGTCAAGAACCGTCAAACAAATAAGTCTGCGATTGCTGAACACCTGTTAGAGTCAGGTACCAATATTACCTCCAGCCCATGACTACTCCATCGATCTGGAGGTAATATTGTCCACGGTAAAGGAAGTAAAGAAGGTCGGTGTAATTCGACCGAAACGTCGGGTAAAGAGGTATGGCACCTTATAATGATTTTATAACACGAGTAGATCCGTTTCACAAATATAGTTGTGTACAAATCGTGTGAGATGTTTCCTATTGCGAGAAATGCCGTTTCAGAAGAAAGACAAAAATAATATTTTAATATGTATTTGTAAACGAATCAATTTTCCGATGAAAATTAGCCTGAGTCTTATAAGATTTCTACAATTTCTAACATCTTTAATCAAAACGTAAGTTTGGTATCTTTAGAGACTATTATTTATAGATAGGTAATAAATTTAATAATGAAGTGATGATATATTTAAATCATCATATTTAAATAATGACAATTATCGATGAAATCTCAACATCGTGCATCAGAAGCGTGTACCGTAACCATTACACGGTCACGATACGTCGACCAACTATTTATTATAAGTACAAAACTAAGGAAATACGTTGATTATCTAACAAACTTATTTTGATAAAAATTAAGCTACTAAATTTTATGCAATATGTTGTATGATTTTTACATTTATTGCGAATAAGTACCTTGTGAGGCCTGTAGCTCACCAACAGCAGTGTAAAATATTTTCATGTTAAAATTTAGTTCTCAGAGTAGATACCAGAGACGCTGTTCCCTTTACAAAACTAATATTTTACGTTCGTTATCATCACCGTTGAGACAAATGAACAATTACTTATGACAGAGCTACTAATGTGTAATTTGAATAGACCACCATTGTGGATCAGTGGAAATACGTATGACTGCTGGGAAGGTTGCAGGTTCAATTCTCACATGGAACAAACTCTGTAGTACATAAATATTTGTTAGTCCGGGAGACTTTCTTTCAAATAATATGGCCATGAATGTTTATGCAGTCATTTATAGGCCTTTCATCAATGTTCTCAGGTAGATTGTTGTTGTCGTGTGGCTAGTAAAATGTAGCATTTAGAATTTAAAGTGAAGGGTAGCCAGGTCCAATTATGTGCGGCGAGGGTGGTCAGGTGGTCGAGGACGGTCGCGACTGCAGTCGAACGACAAGAGCTGCACGGGAGGACGCCTAACAGACCTTGACTGCGTCGTGTGCCGACGTCATGGCCTTGCGTATCAGTGTTAGAAGCTAATATTGTTCGTCGCACACGAAGCGCTATGTTGCTTGAACCACCCTTGGCTGCCGGCCGCCCGTCATTATGTGTCATTAGTTTTGCGACACTGACCAAATGACTGGTCTGTGATATCGAATGACTCATTCTGACCGTGATTAGTCTATTTAGTTTTATCAATGTCTGTGTAGAAAGGTAATTTACAGTTCCAGTTACGCGGCTGTACCTGTTGCTTGATGTTATTCTATGTAAACTAAACAATTTTTTTCTAATTATAATCTTTGTTTTGTTATTCATATTAATATTATAAATGCGAAAGTGACTCTGTCTGTTTGTCTGTTACGCTTTCACGCTTAAACTACTGAACCGATTTTGATGAAACATGGTATATAAATAGATTAGACCTCGGGGAACAACATAGGCTATTTTATCGTGAAAACATGTCTTGAAGGGGTTGAAATAGGGGATGAAAGTTTTTATGTAAAGTCAATGTAAACAGAGATATAACCGACATTAACGCGGACGGAGCTGCCGGCAACAGCTAGTAAATAATAATAATACCGGCTTGTTATTATCCCACTGCAGGGTCAAGGCGTCTTCTCATAAAGAGAAGAAATGAGCATTGACCACCACGCTTGCTCAAAGCAACTTGGCAATTCCAGATTTTTTTGTAAGACCAGATTTATCCACAATGTTTTGCTTCACTGTAAGTTTTAGTAACTATATGTACATAGGTATATCCTGGGTATACGTATAGGTATACTTACTACATTACATTTGAAAAGTTGATAGTGTTACATTTACATGTCTACTGTGTTAAAAGGCATACATTAAAAGGCATACAAATGAGTGATCCTATGTGAAATTCAAATTTTTGATCGTGCTTCGCATGCATTGCAATGCTTTCTCGTGGAAAAATAAGTCAGATCTCGATCTAATCAACAAATGGCGTGTTTAACACTACATATAGTATTATCTATCTATGCGAGCAGCGGTGACGACGCGACGACGGTGGCAGATGCAGATCGTTTATAAAGAACAGTCACCAAATATTTTTAACCGCCGACACAAAGAGACATCATATCTGTTTGCGGCATCGTAGCTCCCAAAAGAATAAACCTATTTTGGTTTACTTATATTGTTTGAAGATTGAGAGTGTTCTGAGTTACGGTTTAAGTAAATCCGTTTGAATATCCGCAGTTCTTATCCAACTGAAGTAAATAAATATGGTCAACTGATGTTAATAAATATGCTACAGATTTAATGATATTTACCTAACTCTCACTAACTTATAGCAGAGGTTTATAAGTAAATGGTACCTAATAAGGGTTTGATAAAAGAGTATTTAAGACAAAAAGACGACAAATTGGTAAATAATCCTACTTAGGTATAGGTACCTATTCGTTTAATAGCTGCGAAATGATGGTTATTTATTTATTTATTTATTGAGATAAAAACGAATATGATTCAATTACAATTATCTCACATGGGTACATCAATATAATATAAACAGTCAATTCAATACAGTAATTGGAATTACAATGTCAAAAATATTTATAGTAAATGTCAAGATATTAATTATTTAATGATATCACAAATATTCGAATTCGTTAAAGTCATCTTTCTTATATCTATCCCATTGGTCGGGTAAGTTTTCACAATATGTCAGAAAATATGTCTTAATAGTTGTCCAACTGTCACACAAAATATCACATTCAGTGTTAAGTGCGAGGAGTGCATTAAAGTGGCGACGCGCACGTATCAACGGTGACTTAGATCGTGCCACTGGTATGGTTAGTATAGCATGTACTTAGTAACGCTTGTCACAACAAATTATTGGTATTACGCAGATAAGTAAAACTATGTAATTATTTTGATTCATATAGCATGACTTCAGGTTATAAATATCAATTTGTAGTTATCAGGAGATTCAAAATAATTAACGTCAGTTTCCCGAGATCAGATTGCGATCAGCCGACTTAATCGTCTCATAAATTTAACTTAGCAACACTAATAAGACTATATTGGAAGTGTGCCATTTAATACTTCTTACTGGAGTTGGAATAACGTGCGGTAAGTGTTGATTACACATGGATCATTAAAATAGCATGCTTAGAATTAATGTTTTGAATACCAGCGAATATGGCGAATAGTGTGGTTTCCTCTGAAAAGGCTCTCTTCAGAGATCATTATTACTCTTATCACTTGGTTTAATGTTTTACAAAATTCGGTTTTATAAATATTTTGCATTATTATTGATGTCGTTTCGTTCGACGTTGTTTTGTTTACGCGTCAACTGTTTTCCTGACCCTACAGTAAGTGGTACTCGTCACTGCATATCATTCTGTTATCACTATCTGGTTTAAATTCTGACCTGCCTGTTGGTCGTGGGTTCGATTCCCACCCAGGATAAATCTTTGTGTGATGAGCATGATTGTTTATTCTGTGTCTAGGTGTAATTTATCTATAATATGTATGTAAGTATTTACAAAAAAAAGAAATGTATATAAGTAGTAGGTATATCAGTTGTTTAGTACCCATAACACAAGCAAATATAATTGCTTAATTTGGGGCTAGATGACGCTGTGTGAATGTGGTAAATTATAAATTTTATGAAACAAGTTATTAGATAAATTTAAAAACGATTTAGATTTGAAGGCATGAATAATAAAGCCGAGAGACAATGTTTCATGGATGAAGTTCGTTTTATTTGTCATTGTTGTGAATTTTTATACCAATGTGTCTAATCAAAGTTGTTTTTAGAAATAGAACGTAGGTAATTACACGCACGGCTAACAAGAACGGGCGCGCGGGCGGTGGGCAGCCGTGAATTTATACGGGAGAGGCTTCCCGGCGCGCAATGTAAAGTGTATATCTGAAGGAAAACGTTTCATTCCCGCCGGAATATAATCGTCCGGTCGTAATTTATATTGTCTGCTGCAGAGGCGAGTCCCGCTGCACATTCATTTATTTTATGTGCCATTTACAATTGTCGGTCGATGGTCAAGGGAGCGAGCGAGGGGCGCGGGGGTGTGCACAGCGAGCGAGGGAGGGGGGGAGCGGCGAGGTTGCCGGACGACGGTGCCCTTACATTATAAAACCGTGCGGTCATCTGCAAACTCCGTAATGGTATTTGTAATAAGAACGATTCGCATGAGCGGTGATCACCTTCGCCACACTATACATGGGTTAGTTGCTTTATTTATTACGTTTAATTTATTGGGTGATCAGATCCACGCTAAGATTATTGGATAATATTATTATGTTATATTTGGTATAATAAAATAACTAGGTTTGGTTTTACTTTAATTTATATAATAACATTGAACTAAGATTGATTTACCTACATTTTGAGTATTGTATAAGTTTTATAATACCCGGGAGGTATTATAAAACTTATACAATACTACAAAATGCAAAGCCTATGAAAACAGCATATAGTTTGTATACCATACAATTCACCTGATTTCTAGTTGATACTAGGATACTAGCACCAAAATCTCAAGCTCTACTGATGTCATACTATCGTACTCAACTGCATTTAGTTGTTAATTCGAATGCATTTATACAAGGTATATCATAATCAATAGTGATTAATCTTGACCGAACTATAAAAAAACTTCTTTATTAAATGTTTGTCGAAATGTAAACATTATATTTATGTCCAATGATTAAACATGCAAATTAGTTTTAGTTTTAATAACGTTATTAAAACTTCTCCCTCTTAAGAATTTTCAATTGTTATTAGCTGGGTAGAGAAAACTCTCCAGGAATTCATAAAACCTAATTACACTTGAAGCGTCTCCAATAAAGAAAGTTCCTAATTTTGTAGAATTCTCCATTCTTCTTTTGTATTTAATTGTCAGTCGTTGCATTTTTTCACATAAAAGTCGAACGAGTAGCATCCGCGGGCAAGAGGCTGAGTGGCTCTGTATTCTTTTGTTTTTTAATTATAACGCCAGCTTCCGTGGGGTGATGCCTCCCCTGCCAAGTTTCTGGTGGAGGTGCTTTCTTGTTAAGCGCGACGGGCGCTCGCCTCCTACGTGCCTCGGCCATTCATTTCGTAGAAACTTATAACCTGACCCGCGTACTTATGAGCGTCGCCAATAAATATAGCGATGACCGGAGGCGACGCAGTCCTTGTCGCACTCGTGTTGTCGGCCGGTAAGAGAAGCGGGACAGCGCGCGTGGTAGGTTAGCGTTGCTCGCGGCGAGCGGCGAGGCATTGTTAGCTAAATATCTAGGTGGTCAGTTGGGCGGGCGGGGGGCCGGCTGGGCGGCTAGAAGACGGGCGGGGGCGGCGGGTGGCGGACGTGCTGGGCCCGGCGCCGGCCGATGTATTGAGCGCGTATTGCAGACGCGGTCACGCGCTGCAATATTGCGTTCGCTCTGCGATATTGCCCCTCGGTAACTCAATTTGATAAATTGTACAAAGTTCACTTGCTCAGTATTGCCATCGCTCGATACACATACATTCTTCTATATACTCGCATGTAATGTACCTCACTGGACCAGTACTGCACCGTTGGTCTAGTTGTTAGTGTAACTGACTGCGACGCTGGGTGTCGTGGGATCGATTCCAGCGCAAGGCAATTATTTCTGCGATGAATAACGTTTGTATTTGTCTTCAGTTTGGGTGTTTTCTATGTATCCTAAGTATGTATTTACAAAAAAAATGTATGTATATGTATTATATTTCAGTTATCTAGTACCCATAACACAAGCTCTGCTTAGCTTGGGACTAAATGACGGTGTGTGATAGTGTACACATATTATTATTATTACTCCAAGCTAATACTGAGAATTTCTCGACAGAAAAACCCAATATTACTTTACCTGACCTGGGATTAGAATAGGCTCGATGCTCGAATTTGTTGACGAGTACATATACCTGGGACAAACAGTCCGATGGTCCGAGGTCACTCGTCGAATCCAACTCGGCTGGGCAGCGTTCGGGAAGCTACTACCGCAGTGTCTCGAGACCAAGGTCTTTAACCAGTGTATGTTGCCAGTGATGACAAACGGAGCAGAGACATGGTCGCTAACTATGGGTCTTATCAGAATGTTTAAAGTCGCTCAGAGGGCGATAGAGCGCTTTACGAACGGCCAAGGTGTCGAAGATTGGAGGAGGCTTATGTCCAGAAGCGGACGTCATCGGCTGGTATAATGATGATATTAATCAAATAAAAATATATATAAAATAATTTTTAACAAAAAGACAACCGACTTCAATCAGGAACGAAACTAAAAAGTAAAAAATAAATTTACATGGCACAAAGTATTTCGTATTTTGATTTAATTAATCAGAAATAATTAAATAAGTATTTTATAATTTTGAAGTTGGTGCTAAGTAAAATAATAACTAGGTACTTATAGGTACCTATTATCAATCTTAATTTGCTATTGTAGTAAGGTTCATATAGTATTTAAAACAATAACTAGGTACCTATAGTTATTATCAATATTAATTTGATATTGTAGTAAGGTTCTTATAGTATTTATAGTCATTATATAATATAGTCATTGAGTATTTATTTGGCACCAACTTCAAAATTATAAAATACTTATTTAATTATTTCTGATTAATTAAATCAAAATACGAAATACTTTGTGCTATGTAAATTTATTTTATACTTTTTAGTTTCCTTCCTGATTGAAGTCGGTTTTCTTTTTGTTAAAAATTATTTTATTTCTCAATTTTTAGTGATGGGTAGAACTAAATCTAACTTAGGTTTTATTTTTGTACACACTAAACATTTTAGCATATTGAACCGTATGAAGTAAGTCCGACATGACTGCTGTTGAGGAATTTCCTCGACTGTCTATGGTCACTTGTAATGGCACTTATAACTTAAAGGAGCAAAGTTCTCATCATTAGAAATGAATTAAGTCCAAAAACCAAGTAATTGCTGTAAATCGTTGAGAAATTCCCTCGACTGTCTTTGTGCTCCATCATCAGATCGATTCCAAACCTTCACTAAATAGTAGTGCCTTAAAGTACTTAACGAAAAACATAACAAATGTACTAGTCCTCAGTACGATTTTTAAAAGTTCTCCTCAATTTCTCTAGGATGCCATCATCAGATCCTGGTTTCCTTATCATGGTACCACTCTTGGAATATCTCCTTTCCAACGAAAAAAGAATCATCAAAGTCGGTTCATAAACGACGGAGTTATCCGCGAACACACATAAAAAAAAATATATATATATACGGTCGAATTGAGAAACCTCCTTCTTTTTTTGAAGTCGGTTAAAAATAAAAACAACAGCAAAGCAAAGCAAACAAAAAATATTAAGTTGTTAATGGTGTTTGTAAGTGATGGTTTAACCACCTGTTACTATAGTCAACAACTGCAAACTTTAAACCTGAATATATTGACGCTTTCGGCTTATGCGGCATGTTTGATAAAGTAGGTTCTACATTATTCAAGCATGGTAACTTAACGAACGTAAGAAAGCCCTATCGCCAACTAGAAATTTTATCATAATCTATGATAGATATAAAATAAAAACAGTTTTCAATACATTGCCGATTGACAAAATCGTCTAGTTATATTATACAGACAAAAAGTATTTAGTTTACGTAGGTACCTAACAGATATTTACAAAGAATATTTAACAGTTCGGCTTTGTGGAATTTGGTGATTGATACTACACGAGGGAGGCTGCGTCTTATCTTAACAAATCGCAATTAAGATTTATCAAGAGGGTGTGAGATAAGTCTTACGATTTGAAGAACGGGATTAGGAAGAAGACTATGATATACGTACCTTTATAAATGTATAATGTTACTCTACTAAGTAACTAAAGATTAATGTTTGAAGTCATTATTTTAATATGTGAAAATTGAGCTTACTTTTAAACTGTAGGTACATACTATAAAAGGAGGTAAATGAAAAGGAAAGGTTCCTTTCTAAACATTGAAAGTATAAATGTTAGTAGTATTCTCTTCCTACCGTCATAAATAACGTAGAAAACATGTTTAATTGATCATAATCGTGTGATATTCGTAATTATGTAGGTACTTAATTAATAAATTAAAATTAATTAAATAATGTACTTTAGATTGATGACGAAAATGGTTAGTGTGTTGTGTACGCGATAGTAGATCGTCGGGTTCGCGGCGATCGTGCGCGTTGGATGTGGCTTGCGTGTAGCTGCGGCTTCAGCCTCGAGAAAATGATTTATATTGTTTGTGTAGCGGCAGGGGCCGAGCGGGGGGTAACTGGGGGGCCGCTTTCTCAAGCAGATCCAGTCCACTGCAGATATGGGCGAGTATTATTATTGATCCGGCTCGGGCGGCGGTCGGCGGTAGGCATTTCCTACCGCTCATACTCGGCGGGGGGCACCGTCCGCCGCCCGACATATTTATTGAGGCGCGCGGTACGGGCACACAACGTAAAACTTATAATAACGACACAGACCATCTACTACGGTGCACTAACCTCTAATGAGAGGCAAAGGGCGCGCGGCCGCACTAGGAGGGGAGAGGGTCGCGACTCCTCGCCCAATCCTAACGCGTTATGATATTATATCAACTCATATCGGCCAATCCCCGCTCGTTATGATATTGTAGGCGGGCGGCAGCGGAATGCAACCGACAGTTTTCTCGTTGGGCGGGCGGATTTATCATACTTAGTTATGATTATAATGGGGTGCGCATCTTGGAGTGCCCACCTATTAGGTGCACCAATATTTATGTTATGTTTTATGTACATAACATAAATATTGAATTTGTAAGACAGAATTTTAAAAATGTTGTAATTATAGACATAATATGCATTTAATAAGATCATTACCTATATGAAGTGATACCTAATTTTAACTAAATTGATGTTATATGTTCAATAATATAATAAATTCTAATATAGGTAGATAAGTTGTATAAGCGTAGGTAATCATCTTATCATTATCATAATTATGAAGAGCACTAAGTATAACAATATGAATAATGAAAAAAGGTAGACAAGATAAACAAAATGTGAGTGTAACCGGCTGAGTGTAAGGTAGTGTGGGTACTGTGTAGGTAAATAAAGGTCGCTCGCATCTCGCCGCTGCCGCGCTGTTCGTCAGCCGAGAGCCGAGTGAGTCTTATGATGACATTTGAACGGTGCTCTCTGTCCAATATCACATTTTCCATTTGGACTGTGAGCGGAGGAACGTTTGATTTTATTTTCGTCGATTTTGCAGAATCGTGACCTGAAACGTAGATAAGGATTTGTTGCGAAACTTTCATCTGTGACTTTGTCGAGCCTAGCGATAATTTTGATTTAATGCTATTCAACCTCTATAATAAAAGTTGCCTCGTCATCGTTTCGCTGTTCTTTGTGTCTGACTTTTCGGTTCTCTCATTATTTTAGTCAAACATTCAAATGAGATCACAGAATCTAGTGATCTATAAAATAAAACTAGTATAGATAAACTAACTCATTTACTTCCTAATTGTTTAGAATTTTGCTGTAATAAAAGCGTATTGAATTAAACAGCGTCCTTGTTCAGCAAATGAGTTGATAATAAAACGATAATAAACAAGCGCCTTTGTAACAAACTATAACAGATCGGTAATTGCTTCCACGATACCTCCTAGCGTTATTACGCCTTTTACGACGCCGTATGGGGTGAATAAAACATTTTTACGAGCGGCCATGGGTGCTATAATATATACACGCACACACATGGCTAGGTACATGCCTACAGGTAATAAAGTATAAACTTAATATACACTCATTTGTACCCTGTCCCTCTATGTCTCGCAATCGTAATGGCGGTATAAAAACTTCATTTTCTTAACACAATTTACCGCCACCCTTCATGTTAATTGTCTTATGTATTGTCTTGAAATAATGGAAGTGTTTGCAACATTTTTTGTTCGAGTCGAGTAAGCCAGTCGGAAGTATAGTACGGCTGTGACGGTGGGTGGGTCGGTGCACGGCGGACATATGGCTCCGACTCACTCAAATAGATTGCGTCATAGTGTAATGCCGTCCCAGAGCGCAAAACAATTATAGAGACTGAATGAATAAAGTAACGCTCGTTCACCTCCATGGATCACGTTTCATCTCAAACTACGTTTTCTTTGTAATCTGCCGTATCCGCGTAATGTAACATTTGTTGAGTAAAGATACAATATATATTTTTTTATTTTTTACTCTGGGGACACTTTTTCGACCCTCGTCCGAGCGGTCTCTTTGAAAAGTGGACATCGGAACGCGAGGGAAGGAGCCCCCGAGGACACTGGACAGAAAATGCGTTGTAAACATTGCGACTACATTCAATTTCCCGTCATTTTTCAAACTGATAAATAATTCTGTCATCGAACGTTCGGACAGGGGTCGCTATGAAGTGATTGTCGATGGAAGGACGCCGACGCCGTAAAAAATAGCGGCCGATGAGACTCGGCCTCTGCTTCTCGTATGTGCGCGATAAATTTCTTTTTTATTATCAGATATCGAGGGACTCGGGAATCGAATAAAGCGCTCATATTTAATTCATAAGATACCGGCCATACAACACTACTCCGGACTATTTTATTTAAGATGTTGAAAGATTACGGATACTGGACGCATGCTTATTCTAAGCATTGCCGTCGACCAACTTTTTAGTCATCTATCATGAATTATATTGCGGAATTGTGTGAAGTTACGGCATGGAACGTAATATATATATTATGTATGTTGTCAAGTGTTGTATCTTCAGATACGAATACTATTATTGGATTATAAGACTCTTTCGTATGTAGTTTAGGTTTTGATGCATTCTAGTATTTTTTCAATATATCTTCTTTTTTCGTAAGGTACCCGTAGGTGAAAACAAAACTTAATTTAGATGGCTTGTATACGTTATAGGTACCTACATAATTATATTGATTATATATTAATAAAACAAAATAAATAAATTATTATTTTATCAATGTTTAAATGAAAACAAAATTGCGATCGTCACCAAGCTTGACAATCATTTTATTGTGTTAAGATCTGATTAAACATTGGGGTGCAAACCTGGAGATAATGCTACGTATAACAAAAATAACAATGTGTGTATGTAATGGGCAGGAAATAAATTTAAATTATTTAATTTATCACAAAGGCGGTGCGTCTTGTGTCCAGCAGATGTGTTCAATACATTTAAAGCCATGAGAACAGGGCCGAGGGTCACTTGCAGTATTAAATAACTCTCCGACAGCTAAATGAGTAGGGGACGCGAATAGCGTCTACACAGGACTATTCAGAATGTTTTCGGGATATCACATCGCAGCTCGTTTCAACTTAGCTTCGTCTGTCTTGTTATCGAATGAAACTACTGCATATACGCAATTTATTTTAAATCTATAATGTTTATTGCTATTGAATATATGAAAAGTAAGGTAATTGAAAGAGAGAGGCTATATAACTCTAACAATGAAGGCAGATGGGGTAATTAAAACAACAATTACTATGTTACAATACACGATTTAATCGTGTATAGGTAGGTACTTACAAATAACAAGTCTCTAAACAGCGACTTCTGTGGCATATACTTTTAATAGATCGTTGTTTAATGTTAGCTCATTGGCAACAAAGAATAATTGGCATCAAAGAATAACTATGATTAAGATTTCCAAATATAGACTAGTGAAGGATGCGTTCAGCATTAAGCTCAACTTTTTACAACAAAACGAATAAGGTTCTAAACCAAGTAGGTAGGCAAATTATACTTAAGCGAAAATATTAAAATTAGATCGAAGCAAAAGGGTAAACATTGAATGCTTGGTATAAAACAAACGTGAATTATCTATAAGAATTTACCTCAGAACAGTACCGCACCCTTATTTGTTATTAAGTGAAGTGAAAGAAATTGTGACGGAACTCAGAATAACCCCACTGGATTTGTTACTACCCGTCGCGGTAAGGAACAATAAAGAAAATTACGATACCTACCTACCTACACCACCTTTATTAGTACGCCGTATCTTTATTGAACTTATTTTTAGATATAAATGTGCGCAGGTTACTTGACTTTTATATTGGAAACGCTTATTTCTTTATAAGATTAAGTGAGTATTATTCTTACCAAATATTGGCTTGAACACCAAGTTGTTTATTTAACGCTTAACGCATGCTATATACTGGTCTGACAGTTATATAGAATATGTTAAGCGCTAATAATTGTTTTTAATAGAATAATTACTACTACTATTTTTATTAATAATTAATAATAGCTCTCGTAGAATAGATGGTCATAAAAATATAGCAGGTAATTAATTGATTGAAAGATTGCACTGATTTATATTAATTTAGTGCCATAGTTATACTTTTTTTTACAATAATGATCTCAGGGATGCGATGCGAATATCAATAGAATTTTAATAAATAAGTAATAAACTTATAAGGCCATTGTAGATAGGTACTACATTCGTTTCGTAAATGAAAATGTAGACAAGATTAAAGCGCGCCGCGATACATACGAGTACAAGTACTTCTTATTTGACCGTGAATTTCCACGCGCCGCGCGACTTTCTGACAATTGATCACCACTATATTATCGACACACAAATTCCACTGAATCAAAATATCTAGCTACTATTTACATATAACTTAGGGTGTAAGAAATAGTTAATATAACTTGTGATGATTATAAGACGGACATAAAAAGATAATTGTTTTACGTAAGTACAGCCTAATAAGGCACCCCGTCTAGCCAGTGCTAGACGAAGTGAGATAAAAAATACAACATATCACGCTGTCCTCAATCTCGTTGGGTAAGTAAACAATGTCATTGTTTAGAATACTCTTCAAATACTCGTCTTCCATGCAGACTTCACATACAAGGTAACTAGAACCCAATTTTGTTTTAATATTTCGAATTAACTTTAAGATACAGAGTAAAAATGTATTAATTATTTACAAGCACTTACGTTATTTAAATCTCGAAAGTTGTTTACGGCAATTGATATAGGAGATTTCTTCAAAATGCATACGGCGATCGCGACGAACACGCCTGATAGGAACTCAGTTTATATTTTATTCATACATTGTATTGTTGGAATATCAATTGCCTCGCCCGGCGGTAGGTAAAGGGTACATTTCCAATCCGCACGGGATTCACTTAGATTTGAAGGAAAATAGATTTCGATTTCCAAAGCTGCGACAAAGCAATCCGATATATTTTTCAGACAGATATTGCTAGCGATTTCTTTTGAGCTTTGAAATATAAGGGAGGGAATTTAAAAAGATTCCATGTATTTCTTTTCTACATAGAAATAAAAACTTACTGAGCTGAGTATTTGCAACTTGGGACAGGCGTAGTGGGGTTACTTTACTGCTTAGCGAATTTGGAAACTTTTAAATGATCTGATGTGGATACTCATGTGATTGTTTATTCACCGTATTTAAGTGATAAATGATTTAAGAATCACATTTACTTTAGCAAAAAATGAAATGTATTAGTTGAAAGGTTTTCAATTGTCCTAAAATATGTTATAAGAATCGTACCTATTTTAACTTGTTGTTATTTAGATATACCTACTAATGGGGAATAATGAGTTTAAAAAGTCGCAGACAAGTAGAAAGGTCACCGTCGTTTAAAAAGGGAGACGGGTTGTTTCCTCTTTTTTAATTTTGGCAGCAGACAATGCACCAAAGGAAAACATTAAAGGGGAGAATTCCAACCCCTTTTCGAAGTGATTAATTTATTATGTTCTTTGTTTCTGTTTTGATTTTGTAACATGAAACAATAAGAATCGTTGTAAAGTGGCGTTTGGCCTCAGCAGAGTTATGTCTTTTGTTGTTTTGCTAAAACAAATTATTTATTTAATTATAATATTCATGTGCTTATTTTACAAGATATAACTTTTAATTGACCCATCACATTATTCTACTTTGTAGAACTTAGAATGGCAGAATTAAGTCGTGTTAGAATACCGGTTCTTGTTGTAAGGCAAGTAGGTATATAAAGAATGCCTCTGAAAGCTGCGATATAAGTTATGTATCAAACCCGTAAAAGTATCACTCGTGCAATATAAAAGTTAACGACACAAGAAAACGCGTTTTCCACAACATTAAAGATAACAACAATACGGGGGCGAGCGAGTGTAGAGCCTCCCGCGAGGGTGGCGGGCGGGGGTCGAGAAAAATTCAATATTAATATGAAGGAGGTGCGAGTGAGAGGTGCGCGCGATCTCGCTCGCGCGGCCAATGGCGAGCCCCGCCACCACTGCGATATGATGAATTTATGGATGTAATAAAAGCGAGGTGCGCGATTGGAGGAACGGTCAGGGAGAGCTTATTTTCTTTTTATTTTCATATTTGTAATGTCGGTCCCAAGTCGCTTGCAACTGCCTCGGCACGTCTGACGTTTCTTCACTGGACCTACATACGTATTGGTATACCCCACTATTTGATGATTTATATGAACATACGTTCAAATAAATCATCAAATAGTAGTAGTATACAAATACGGTTTATAGTATATATACGTTTTATAGTAAATGGTTGATATTTCAAAGTACACAGTAGTTTATATTTAAATGAAGTAAATAGCAGTCAATATAAGTTTATACAAATTGTAACCTAATAAGATGTAGACAATGTTTTTGAGAGTGGTGAAGTTGTATGGTAAGCCTGAGAGGCTCTTGTTGTACAAAGGCTCGTAACTGGCAGTTGATTGAGGCGTGAACGACGCTCGACCGCCGGTCGGGGTTTCTTTCTTGATTTGCTACTCGAGTGGCCGAAACGACGCTTCTATTTGCATGAGCTGATTTTGGGTATTCCGTTTTAAGTCATGGAGATGACATTAACGTTGAGGATTCTAAATGCGTTGTCTAGTAAATCTAGTGATTTTTTTATAAATACTATTTTAATTTTATTTCATTTTATAGATAAGATTCTTTGTATTTATTTGTATAAGTTACTAGGCACTTTGACACATATCGTATCGTATAGCGTAAACGTGTACTAACATTTACGCTGTTTCCTCTAAGGCTCAAGTAGAGGTGAGTTGCACTCACGTCCCGCCAACTATAATATGTCCCATGAGCTTGTGAGATGAGCTCATTACTATATACGGGGCCCAATAACATGATACTAAAGATTGCTCTACATAATTTATTTATTTATTTATTTATTAAAAACTTCATATACAAAGTATATTGGCGGACTTAATGCCTGAGGCATTCTTTACCAGTCAACCATTACGGGTGATGCAGAGAACAACAAAATAGGTGTATCTGAAGACAGTATGAAGAGATTATCACAAGGAGTTACAATACTAAATAAACATACATACAATCATACATACACATACATAGCCTTACGTTCAAAAATATACCTACATAAATATAAAATATAAATATACACATATACATAAACTTAATAATATATATTTGATCTGAATCATTGTGATGAGTCTGCTTTTTTATTTAAAAGAAGTTCACGCACCTTCACCTTAAATGTAAAACGGTTAGTGGACATCCTGATTTCAACCTAAATACTTTATACTATATTAGCCTACCAAGAAATTGAACTGGCGTCTTTTGTCTACATGGTACTTAAAGAACTGTAATATATTACTGTGAGTGTCGAGTATATTGATAGTTTATCGATATTACAAGGTAAAACCTCCAAAAAGTCAGACCTTACATAAATCAATTTGAAGAAAGTCAAAGCGTCTAAACAGGTATAAGTTGGTGATGGCTCAGTACATTACGTGAAAGGAAATAATGCCGTCAATATAATGCGTCGGATAGAAAATCGTTCAAAAGGCAGAGCCCGGACAGCGGCAAAGACAACGCAGACAAAATAAATAGGAGGGTGTGGTGAGCCAGCCAGGCGGAAGTATTGGGGATCTGCCACGGGCGCGTAGTTTTGAAGTCCAATTATATCGCAGGTAGGTGGCAGCCTCGGGCCACCTTCCAGACGTCGAGCTGCCGTCTCTGAGCCGTCGACATAACCTTTCAGCTCCGAAGAATCTACGCTAACATCGAACCGGTTTGAAAACATTCAATTAATCATCTGGGCGAGACAGTGGCTTATTGTTATGTATTGTTACTAGATAAGTTATTGAAGAATGAGAAAACTTTGAATTGTATTCATATTACTGTGGTTAATATTATGTTCTGAGCTAATATCTATTAATACTGACAAAATCAATATCAGCACACTTCTCATTAAACAGTTAAGTTATATCTAGTTCAAGTTCCCATCAAAGTTACTTCAAGAAAAAGAGAAGCTCTATGGACAGTTTGTAGGAAAATCTAAGGTAAGCAACAGATCAAAAACTGTTACGAAATCTAGTAACACATTTATTTATTTATTTACAAAGATAATAATAATAATAACAATAAATTGGCGTTGTGAGGAGGCGTTGTTTCTATCTCTGAAGTCCTAACCACGGTAGCTTGGTCCCTGTACCCGATATCGGTGGGTATCCATATTTTTAAACTAGCTGTTGCCCGCGACTTCGTTCGCGTGAAAATTCAGATGAGTGTGCCTCTATGAGAATATTGCGTGCCTGATTTTATGGCAATCGTACATTGTATCAGTAATAAATATCAGTATTATCCGTCTCTATGGCGAATCCAGTTTATACCCGCTACCGCTAAAACTGACAAACCACTTTCACACAAACTTGCGACTTTTGGCTTCTGAATATTAAAAAAAGAGTATTTTCTAGTAATTTGGTAATCCTACTATAGGTAAGTTTCATACAAACTTTGCCACCCCTTTATACCCCCTTAGGGGATGGATTTCGCAAAATTCCGTCTAAGTGAGCACCTATATCCTAATAGAAACGACCACGCAGAGTTTGAGATTCCTAGCACTTATTGTTTCTGAGATTTCGTGATGAGTGAGTGAGTGACCTTTTGCTTTTATGTATATAGATAGCGTTTGCCCGCGGCTTTTTTCTAATAGACATTATTTAAACAATATAAATATTGTTTAAATACTGTTTTTCATACTATTTTTAATCTCACATTCATACAAATCCTCTTTCACCTACCTAAAGATATCCCTCGTAAAAACAATATACAATACACAAAGGCAAATTTTCACTACAATAACTTTCCCCTTCCCCTTCTTCCCTATCGCTCTTTTTCTCCACTCTCCAGTTTCCTTTCTCTCCTCCCCTCCCACTTCTCCTCTTCACCTCCTGTATCCCTTGCCTCTCCTCCAGCATCTCTTGCCCATTCCTCCACTTCCCTCTACCTTGCCTCCTCGCTTTCCCCTCTCTTCCCTCTGCTTACTCCTTCCTTTTCCTCCTTTCCTCTCCCTTCCTATCGCTTCCTATCCCTTCCCCTCCCTTTTTCCACCATTCGAGAACTCCTTACTTTCCTCGTCCCTTCCCCCTCCCTTCCTCTCCCGTCTCCCTCACTTCCGCCTCACTTTCCCCTCATTCACCCTCACTTCCCCCTCACTTCCCTCTCACTTCCCCCTCACTACCCCCTCACTCCCTCCTCACTTCCCCCTCACATCCCCCTCACTTCCCCGTCACTTTTCCGTCACTTTTCCCTCACTTCCCCCTCACTTTCCTCTCACTTTCTTCTAACATTCCCCTCACTTTTCCCTCACTTCTCCCTGGCTTTCCCCTGACTTCCCCCTGACTTCTCCCTGACTTTCCCCTTACTTCTCCCCCGCATTTCTCCCACACTTCCTCTTCACTTCCACATCACTTATCTCTCACTTCCCCATCACTTCCCTCTCGCTTTCCTCTCCCTTCCTCCTTCCCCTCAATGCCTCCTTTTCCTCCCTCTCCCTCCCTGCAAATTTCAAGTCGCTAGCTTCAAAAGCTAAAGATCTTTGTATAGAATATTTCATCCCTAATTTCACCCCTCTAAATTCACTCCTGTTAAAATAAAATTATAAGGATATTTTTTATTTAAATAGAAGTATTCCAAAACAAAATTTCAAAACTGTAAGTTAAAAAATGAAAAAGATTCATACAATCGTTTTCATCCCTTTTCACACACTTAGGAATTTAATTTTAAAAAACCCTTTCTTAGTACAACCTCTAGACATTTAGACAAACACACCCTCCAAATTTCAAGTCACTACGACCAGCAGTTAAGGCTGTGCGTTGTCTGTTAGTCAGTCAGTCAGTCAGGACAAAGCCTTATATAATATGTATGGGTGTATGGATGTATGGATTAGACGTATAGCCATCGGGGATTAAAGCATACAGGCTGCTAGGAATGCTAACACGTGATAGGTCCACATAAAGCTGACCGTGCGAAAAACAGCTAATACTTAGATCCACACCCACAACTTTTAGTTGTGTCTGACCTTGGGCTTTATTAATTGTCATCGCGAAACATAGCCTCACTGGAAACTGGACTCATTTAAAACTAAACGGAAGATTGTTTAGAATGAGAAGAATCCGAAAAATAAAAACGCTATCAGATAATCCGTAACCTGTTAAAGTCTCTGTTTCTATCAGGTTTCGTAGTAAATTAACAAATGTTTGACGTAGTTCTTTAAATTGGCATAACTTTTTTATTTATGAACCGATTGACATAAAACAAACACTAAATGTTAAGTGAAGCTTACCACAATGTATTAGTGAAAACCACATCTAAATCGGATAAGCCGTTTCTGAGATTAGCGTGAACAAACGCACAGACAAACAGACAAACAGACAAAAATTGTAACAATCATTGTTTTGGGTTCTATTTGCGTTGATAAAGGTCCCAATAATTTTTTTTCTCATATATCTTTCATGTACATACAGCGATCGGTTACATTTTTATTATATGTATAGATGTATATTTCTGTTATTTTTTATATATATTCAAAAATGTAAATTTGTGAGTATGTAAGTCAATAAAGAGAACAATAATAATAAATATCACAACAACTACAACAACGCTATCTAAGTCCAAAGTAAGCATATTTATATAGCTTGTGTTATGGGTTCAAGAATGCGGATATAGATACTTAAATACTTTTTTGTAAATACATACATATTATACATAGAATCACCCAGACCAATGCAAATAGTTAATCATCGCTTATGGCAAGTTTTGAAATAAAACACCTGTGTAAAAAATATTTGCACTGTGCGGGAATCGAACCCGCGACCTCTGCGTGGCAGTCCATACAGAGTACCACCGAACCACAGAGGTCGTCAACATAATAAATAAATAAATCTTAACAGTAATGCAACCAATGCGATGTTGTTATACATAATATAGTAACAGATATAATATACCTACATACAATAAAACTTAAGATCTTTTTAATTATACTTGAATAGAATACAATGAAAGATATCTATCTCCCCTCGATATCATATTTATTAAGCTTAGCCCGTGACAATGGAGAAAATTGCATTACACGAGGAACACTCTACTATAAAAAAACGATATTCATACATACAGCCATACAGCAATCGATAATGTTTATCTTCGCACTGATATAGTGTATAAATTATGTGTCGAGATCTCGAGTTGTACCTATTCCCATTCCAAATTTTTTCATGATAAAATTTAACTTAATTATTAAAACATACAATTACGAATAGTGTGTATTCTCATTTATGATAAGTATGATAACAAATGTATGTCAAATAAGGTAGAACATACAGATAGCCACGCGTATTTTACCTATAAAGCGAGCACTTCACCGTAACAGTGTAGTGGAGTACAAAGCCGAAGTTTTCCCCGCAGCGAGATTCCTTTTTCTTTGTTTGGTGTATTTATTGTAAATCTACTCATAGCAGCCGGCAGCTCCCGCCCGTTAGAAGTATTCCAACATAACTTTTGGCTCGAGCACCTTATGTACCTACTGTTGGTAACGTTCCGATTTAATGCTTTTATTTTCTGGTTTTGTACAATGTTTGTGTATTTTACATTTAGAATGTGTATTGCTTTGTTCAGCTCAATTTAGTTTTGTGATTAGATCATACATACGTCGATTATTTTAAGAATTGTGTGTTGATAATACGAATTTTCTACGCAATAATGCTGTGTAATTATGAGTATTATATTATTATTAAACTCAATGAGGTTTTTAACTTGGAAAGATACACTCAACTCCTATATAGACTTGTAAAGCTTGCTTGCTTACTAAATGTACTAGTTGCAGCAAAGTTTGTGTGAGAGCGAAGTCGAAAAATTCAACCTTGAGTAACTTTATGTGGTATCAATGAGCATACTTATGAGATAATTATATGTATAGACAAAACTATACGTAATTTTCCAAACAATAATCATGCCACACAACTATGTAACAACAATATTTGGCATATTTTCTAATGATTCAAACTCTTTAACAGTGTCTGTGATCATAGTATTCATTGTCATAGTTTGTTTTTCCTGATATAGATCCAAAATAGAAAAATATATTTTTTTTTGTAAATTTGAGTTAAATCATGTATGTCCTTAATTGATTTTTGTGTGATATTCGAGTAATGATTTTAAATTATTAGGTATATTATTAAGATTGTGTAGATCTAACGATCTTGTCCTTATATTAATAAATCATCTAATATAAATATTTGATTGTTCATTAGTTGTGATTTTTAACCTGACCGTACCTTTTCTCTGCAAGAAAACTAGGTGTGTGACGAAAACATAAAAATAATTTAAATCAAATTCCACTAAGTGGACACGCGTTAAAATTTTGGCGTGCCTAGATGACGAAATAATAAGTGATACTAATTTCGAATTTCACCAACTGGACACACGCGTGTCCAGTCTCTGGTGTCGAGTTGGTGAATAACCCAAAAATTCTACATGCTGTTTTATAATTATCCGACATCGTTCTATTATTGCAAAGATTGGTTATTTCAGCACAAAAGCGTAACAATTACAAAGTAAAGTGTGTCTGATCAAAATGTAAATGCGAGTATGCATATAGGTTGGTGAGAATTAGCATCGGAATACTGACGTGAAAGCGAGCACTGCGCTGGTGCCCCAGCTAATATGATTTGTTCCTGCACCCCTCGCCTACTCCCTTGCACTACTGCTGACGTTTTAAGCAACTTAATAAACTAGCGCCGTGTACACTCTCTTTATTATATTGTACTATACACGCAGTACGAACATTAAAGTCTTGTTGCAGAAATTGCTTTAAATTTATAATACGTATAGAAAGAAATGGTTATCTATAGGTACCTAAAAAAAAAAAATCTAGAAATCAGGATGGCCACTAACCGGCTAGCATTTAAGCTAAAAGTACGTGCTCTTCTTTTCGAGAAATCATTGGAATTGTCGCATTAACTGTACCTATTATTTGTTTACTTATTTAGTCTATGTATAACTATTTATTTATTATAGTCGTATTTATATGTATTTGTATATATGTATATGTGTATGTATTTGTACATAGGTACTTTCATGTTTTGGCAGATATTTCATCTTACTTTATAAGCTAAATATTTAATTTATTTACCATTATCCTATTAATATTATAAATGCGAAAGTTTGTATGTGTGCGAAAGTTTGTTTGTTATCACTCAGCGCCTAAACAGCTCAACCGAATTCGATGAAAATTGGTATGTAGATAGATTCGATGCCGAAGACAGACATGGGCTACTTTTTATCCCGAATATCGGTCTGGTTCCCGAGGGATACAACAAACCATATTTTACGCGCGAGTGAAACCGCACCGCAGAAAGCTAGTATGTATATATATATATATATATATGTTATAAGCAGACATATTTTATATTATATTCTTCATTTACTGCGCCTACTACGTTTATCTCTGCACTATCTAAGATTGACTTGTAGAGAATGCATAAAGAATTAAGTCAGCCATTGTAATTGTGTGCATAAAGTTTTAATAAATAAAAATAAAATAAATTCTGTAAACTTTAAATTTTATGAATTAGCACTTATAATTAAAATATTGGAAATTCTTCAAATGGAAATGTGAAAATCTATTAAAAGTTCATAGGTGTCGGTTATCAATAAGCATGAGGCCTTTTTTTGTCCCAAATTTTAAACTATGGTGTTAAATAATAATTTAACAAAAAAAATTAATAGTTAATTGTTAACTATTAATTTTTTATGTTATTAATTAATTTGAAACATACATTATTTAAAATTACTAATTACCAAACAAACTGTTTTATTATATCTGCAGCACGAAGTCGAAAGGTAATTAAAAAGTTGTCTAATACGGTCCCAAGATGTTTTCCTTATATAACTAACTTAAGCAACGTAGCAGAACTGTAAAAGCTTATTAAATAAGGTAGAGTTTTGTAAAGACAACACTCGTTCTAGGGCACAAACACTTAAGACTTTTACAGATATTCAATGCAAACAGATTTTTTTTGTCATTGTCATCAACATTTCACTTTCTTAAATAATTAATAGGTTCCCCAAAATATAGCCGACAGAATAGTTTACGATAATGTTATGCACATACAATACATACGACAAAACAGTCTATCAGTCACATAAATACTTTTCCCGTGTACGGATCGAATCCAAAACAGTCTCATCTGATACGGTGACCAACTTAACCAATGTGTTGTCGAAAAAAATGTGACTAATTATCGTGATTGCATTTTTTTTTAAATTAATAATTTACACCATGGTATCCAAAATAGTACACTGAATTTCGTGATTATAACCATAGGTAATAAATATAAAGCATGAAACTTCTGTCCCATTTTTCTTGTACCTTTATAGTGGTCATTATTATAATAAAAAAACAGACTTATATTGTTCAGAATGTACAAAGTATGGAGATAGACAAAATATACTTTATTACCTATACGCCACATATTATTATTACGAAGTGATCTAATTGCTAAAAGAGATCTCTTCTTCTTTCAGACAATTTTTAAAAATTTTGTCGCAAATGTGTTAGTTAACTTCAATATAAATGTAATATTTATGTGTATAAATAATTATTATACATACTATATATAATCAATATCAATATCAATCATATGTAATTATATCGATGAATACAATTACACACATGCAACACAATTAATCGTTGTAGTGATAAATACTTATCTTTTATCGTTAATTTAAAAACAGATAATCATTGAGCCCAATAATAATGCATTCCATAAGCAAGTAGTCAACTGTGAAGGAATTTTTATGAAGGCTGTAAGTAAAAAAGTTGTCTATCTATTTCCATAAAACATTTATTAGAGTATAAATAAATTAACGATACAGAAAATAAGTACTTATAAAAAAATTGTCCAGCAGTGAATGTCTTTAATTATTTTTCTAATCTTTTTTTGTTTCACCAATTAAATTTTTGTTTTATTATTATAAGACACAAGTACTAGCCGATAAAATAAATTTTAAGTGAACATTCAATTTATAGATATAATTTTGCTTGTAATTTCAATTCAAACATTTTAAAATTTTTGTACTCTTTTAAAGTTTACTTTGGATATTTTTTACGTATGGTGAAGCAAAGCATCGTAAGGAAATTTGAAATACATAAGCCCGAAATTTAAACGGTACTAAAAAATTTTAATATAAAATTGTGCACAATTATCACGCTAATAATGTCTAATAAAGATTGAATATACATTTAATATGATAAAATTCTTAGCAATATAACATAAATGCCCATTAGAGTTCAATGTGGCTACGGGAAGTGCTACAGAAGACGTGTAGTGGGCAGGGGGTGGTGAAGGTCCAGTCTTGAAGATACTTAAGGGGATGTGGAGGCCCGCTCCCCACGGCGCCGGACGACTTGCTTATTCTATCAAGCGTGGACGCACACGTAGTCGGGGCCCCGTACATATACCACGCACACATGTAGCGGGCATTATACGGCCGGCCACCACTCCACTATGTCAATACAATACGCTCTCTTCGGCTGGACTAAGATTATTTAGAAAGCACTTGTAACGCTCATATAAGAAGCGCCGCGGAAGACGTATTCCGCGTCACAATGGCCGGTACGTGTTGGCAAGGGCTGAGACGGGATACGCGAAAAAGATTACGATCCTAAAAAAACAGCCTCCACTCGTGAATATACCTAATATTCTTTTACAATTGACTTAGGGTGTAGGGATGGCTGTTAAGTATTTCCTCTTTCCATTGTTTGAGCTGGTAATAACTTTCATGTAATAGAATCCTACTAATATTGCAAATGAAAAAGTTTGTCAAGATCTTTCTAGGTTTGTTGCTTAATCAGGCGTAAACTTTACATGCAGATAGATCATGTAATGAAATAACTCAATAAATATTTCTTATCCAGTTAAGGCGTACCTGTGAAAAATAAAACAAGTTTAATGTTATTTGACTAACAATATTCTATTTTGAAACTTATTATTTTCATGATAGTAGATATACATTTTAAAATCACTAAAAATATTGACTTCAAAAACTTTGACTTTTAAAAACGACTCGTGTTGTGATTCATGGTACAAAATATAAATAAGTATTATTTTATAAATTGCACTCATGCATATCAAAAGAGATCGGGGTGCAAAACAAATTATTGTTAAATATGTATGCAGAGCTGACAGATGCATTAAACATGACAGGGAAAGACCATCAGAGTCATATCAGCGGCTACGAGAGGAGGCGTGAGACTATGCCAATGGACGCGGATTATCCGCTACGCGCCTACGATGTAGCACACTCGGCTGCTACGCACGTAGCATTAGCCCTTCAGCAAAAATTACCTTCATACGTATGTACGTACTTAATTTTGATATACTAGTAAATATGTAAAAATACTCATCTAAATATTTATTAACAAAATTCATGCTTTTTTTTAAATATAAGTGCAGCTAGTGGAATCCAGGAGTGGTGAACGCCATTTGAAATAGTTATCGTAGCTAATTGATAGTGGCTCCCACCACGGCGGCTTTATGCTTTAATAAGATTTAATAGTTTCAAATAGTTTTTGAATTGAGTCATTAATTTAGTCTCAGTTTCATATTACTATAGGGAAACCTTTAAAGTTAACGATCCTTTAAATTAATAAGTGTCAAAGTTTACCAGTGTAGGTGTCACAGTATGCCTGTGTGTTCTCAGTTAATGTTACTTCTTGGTAGTGTGACGTGTGAGCGCCCAAGAGACATCGGCTCATGTGTGGGTACTTTCATAAATCTGTTGGGAGATATATGAGAGCGCAATTTCCGGTATCCGGCCATTAGCGCCGAGCTTTTATAAGCTTAAAGCTTAGGTTAAAGATTTTCTGGGTAGTTTAATGCGAATCTTGTAATAGGTACGATAAATTTTGTATAAAGTATGTGATTGCATATTAGGTGTCGATTCGGAAACTTTTAATGTGTGTAACTTGCCCTAATGACTGTTCGTAGGCACTCTCTACGACACGAGTTCGACGAGATACATTAATATATTAAGTATTGTTTACTGTTCAAGCTCTGTAAATAAGATGGTCGCGTCTATAAAATGCTTGCTTCGTTTGTAAGAGACAAATGAAAAGTGTTTCGAGCAAAAAATGAGCGGTGTCCGAATGTGGGCGGAGTGCGCACCGTCTGTCCAGGGGGTGGAAAAGGAGGAATACCGACTTATTATTTTTATCGACCGTAAAAAGGTGTGGACCTTTGCGTGGACCCTTCCACGACGACTCCTCTGGAGAGATTCCAATTATTTACGGATATTTTAGCTTCAAATCCGGAAAAATACTGGCCAGTAAAAGGGTATGGTACTTACTTTGTGCTTGATTAGGGCCTATACACTTGGTTCAAGAATTTTTCGAGGAGCTTAAGTACGCTTGAATAAACGAACGAAATTATGTCTTAAATTAATGTAATTAAAAATATTTATTTGTTTTTGTAACGAGTCAAACATTTAGGTAGTCATAGTTACAGACTGTACAAATGCAGTCAATTTTGTATTACAATTTTTTGTAGTGTGTAAAAATCCGTAAAAATCTAACCGGTCAGATGCCACACATTTGCAATGGTCATTTAAATCACAACGCCATCCATGCAGCGAAAATTGGCTGTAACTGTACTTTACCTATAAATAATAAATCAAACAAAATAAAAAGCGTGCTGTCATTGAAATTAAATATCAATAATGAATAAAAATGGTACATTTGTTCCGCTTGTCGTGTGTCGTGCAGTGAATGCAACCAGCACGACAATGTAATGACGCGGCTACAGCTGCAACCCCCGGCTCTGCCCTGATTCGACCTGTCACGACCTGCTCAATTATGCAACAATGAACAGCTATTGTTCTACAATAACTTCAATAATACATTAAATATACTACAGATATATTATGGAATGCACTAACATTACCAATACAGGTAGTGCAACCTATTTGTCAATGTTTCTTTTAAACTATTAAATATTATACCTAGTCTACACTGCTTTATTTAAATAAATAAACTAAATAATTGCACGACAAAATTATTTGTAATAACTAATATAAAAAAGGCTAATTGTTGTATAAGTACGTAAAACTATACTTAGACTTGTTAATACTATTTATCACAAAAGTAAATAATTTATTATCACCTTCTTCGGTTGTGCCTGCATTCCACATGGTCTGTCAGATAATAGCAGTCTTTAAATCTATTTTTGCATGTAACAAATATATATAATAAATAAAATATATTGAAAATTTTAGAAATCACAAAAGCGTATTTTTCACTTGCTATAAATAACTGCCTGATTTACGAGTACTCGTTGTAAGTAATAGGTAAGTAACATTATATCTATGATGTATCATTTATTATTCTCAGGTCAATTTATCTTTATTGATAACGATTGTTAACTAAGCTGCTTTCCTTTCATATTGTTCAAAAAGTATGAGATTTGCATTTTTCACACACACACACACACACACACACACACACACACACACACACTCACACTCGTATACCGACGGTAAACATTTTGATAGAATATGAATAGAAAGTTTAAAATGCACTAACATTTTAACGACGAACGTTCAATCGCTTTCCATTAAATTCTATATACTGCAGTTCGTTGGCTCCCAGTTGTTTCTTAGATTTACATCGATCCCAAAAAAATCTTTTTGCAATTAAGGCGACAATCTTCATAAATCAATTTCCTCCGAATTGAATGTCAATAAGTAGGGACGGTTGTTAAACGACGCGCCGTAAAATAAAACTTTCCGGAGGGCGAAAAGTTCCAAGCAAAAAGAATATTTACATTAATTCTCTTCATTATGTTTTGAAGAATAATCATGGTACCGCTTCCCGTTCCACTCTCTCGATTGAGTTTTTATTTGAATATTTTTTTTGGCTGTTCCCTGAGTTCGTCTCTGCTCTACAAAAGGAAGTTTTTATTAGCATCTTAATGATTTTACGGCGAGTCCCCGGTTACAACAGCCTTTATGTCGTCAGATTTTCTTAAGTATTTTTTGTCGAGTTTTTTGCATCTTACATTATTAAAGTTTTCATTCCGTCGTTTAATGAAGCTCATTTCTTCTGTTCGTCCGAGCCTTGATTGCCTTTGTTTTGCATAAATGTAAGATTTCTATAGGTTTCTCTTAGTAAATCGAGTCACATTCAAACACTCGGAATTTGTTCATAAAACGACAGTTAATTGTTACTTTTGCTTGTTTTTACATGTTTAGTTTCGGGTGACGTTCCTTTACTGTTGAACATCAGCAATCTTCTACGAGTTTATATATATAAAGGTCACTCACTCATCACGAAATCTCAGAAACGACAAGTGCTAGGAGTCTCAAATTTTCCATGGGGGTTCCTTTTAGGACATAGATGCTCACAATACTCACGGATTTTATAAAATTCATCCGGGATATAAAGGGGTGACAAAGTCTATAGGAAACTTCTAATTCTAATTCTATTAATATTATTATAATCTAATTTGTTATGTTATTAATTGATAATACCTGCCTAAAATTGATCAACTGGATTTTGTTTAGTTGTTTTAATGCAAACAACGAGATATATTATTATTATTTACTTTGAAGTAGTTATACCGCGAATAAAATTATTTACTCAATTATGCTAATGATTAAGTGAATACGTTTTTAAGCTTTTTTTTTAAATAAACTTTGCAAAGGGTGAAATAGATACGAGCCGAGGGCAGGCCTAATAAAGTCGAGAAATCCTTAAAAAAAATACCGATTTTTGCTCGTAATTTTACTATAATCCTATTAATATTATAAATGCTAAAGTTTGTGTGTGTGTGTTTGTGTGTTTGTTACCATGAAAATTGGTATGTAGATAGACTTGGTGCCGGAGACGGATATAGGCTACTTTTATAGGTCTAGTTCCCGAGTGATAAAACAAAACATGTGTTACGCGTGGGCGAAGCTGTGGGGTAATAACAATGTAACAATAGATTTGCCCTAAGATTAGTTATTATTTATTAGGTACGAATTTCAGTCACATGTCGCTGACGAGTGCACGCGATGAACTAAGTCGATTGACTCGAGCCGATTTGTCTCGTCCGGTACCGTAATTACATTCAATATCTGCTCCAGACTGATTTATGCTTCTGGTGTTCCTTCGACCTCTGTTCTGTCATTAACTACTTTTCCGGGACAGTCTTACGCACCACAAAATAATAATCGTCCGGAAAATCGACAGTGGCTGTATGTAATGTTATAAGAGGAAGGCCGGTCGTTTCTCTCGAGCCGCAATCGAGTCCGAGATCTTGCTTTCTTTTTAATTTCCCTGTGGCCTCCTAATGAGGTCCCTGCGGCGGCGGCTCCGCGCCGTTATCTATGATATTCTTGAGGTTGATGCTTATTGTGCGTGTCACTGATGGCTTCCCTTTTTATTATCCTCTCGAACACAATTCAGCGGCCGCCCAAATGAGTTCTTCTCATTTGCTTTGCTCCCTTTATTTCTCTAGGCGGCAGTTTGTCTTGTGTCGCGACTTAACTTCTTTTAATTTTAATGAAATGGCCACCGACCGAGCACCGCCTTCACTTTATTTTTTCATGTTATTCTACGTTTCAAAATAGAGATCACTTTTGGTAACAAAGTCAAATTTAATTTGACATTGTTCTAAATATCCGATTTCTTAGGTTTGAATAACGCAAACAAATCCAGTATTTAACGAGTAGTCAGTAACAAATCACACGACTCCTCCTCCACTTATCTATTAAAATGAGAGATTATTGTCGGCTTAAACGATACGCCATACAATATACGGGTGTTATTTTCACTGGATTGTCCAATATTGTCACAATCTTTATAGTAGGGCAATTAGAGACGTGTTGCGCGTGGCGGCCACGTGGCGTAGATCCTCCGGTATCGTCGTGCTCCCGTGCCGGAGTGAAGGCGCACACGTGTCTCATCACCGCACTACCCTCATTAAGCCTCTCTGTTTATACTACGCGCGACAAGAGGTCACACCCGGGTGGCATATCAAAAGAAAACATAAAATATTGTTGTTTATTTTATACATCGGTAAACATTTTAAATAAATAACATATTAAATTTAAAATTTCTTCACCCAAATAAAATAATGATGACAGGTGTTTTTGTGACACCCCAACACGATTACATTCAACCTTACTAAATTAACAAATGAAATCGCAACTGAAAAATTTGGGTATTAAGGAAATCCCCTTCAAGGAATTTACTTCATTTAAATATCGCATTTTTCTTGAAGATTATACCTTACGACAGCCATAAAAGAAAACAGGAGACCCGCCCCTCGATAATGCGACGAGCCTAAGGAATTTTTATTTTGTTCAAATCTCTCCTGACATAGGTATATTTTTGTGAGATCGCCTGGAGATTTTAATACCCGATTTTATTTAAATTCGTTTAGGCGGTGCGGGTGACTACGCCCTTAGACATTTATCGCAAGGGCGTGATTGTACTTATAAGTAGTCAGAATTTCGTAACGCTTTGCCAGTGCATAATAAGAGTGTGTTTTTATAGTTGCAATAACAATGTTTTGTTAGTATGTGTTTATGTGTGATACATTTATACGTAGGTACTATCAAACTATTTTACAATTAATCAGTCATCTAATGATTGTCATTCTTTCAGCCCAATTTTTAAAATCCAAATTTTATGTAGGTAGGCGATATTAAATTCTTCGGTCTTATATTATATTTATTTAATATATTGGATCCGTACTACACCTTTAACTAGGCATACATGGAATCAAGTAAAGAAAACTGAAATATGTAATGTATAAATTACATTAGTGTAGGTATGTCTTCACACTACAGTGTCATCAGTCACTTAGTGTGACATGTTATAGTGCGCGGCTGCGCCCGGCATTGCAACGGCATCGAAGGCCCCTCGGTGCAATAGTGATCATTCTTCATTTGCTCGACCTCCTGTCTCGATCATCCACTTGACCATACATGTATCATCCCCATTATTATTTAATAGATTATCTACTACTCTACCATCTCTAGAGGGTAAGCTTTTCACAAAGAATATATTATAAAAATCTAACCCAACAAATAATGCAATAAGTTATTAAACATTACAATAATTTTCTCACAAGTTACCCCATTTTTTCTCAACAACAGTAGTCAGATCAGTCAGAAAAATAGCAGTTATTTTTCATCCCGTTTTTGCTTCTTCCATCTCAATGAATTTCACAGCGAAAATTTTCCTTGCCATTTGTTTCCATCGCCTAAGATCTTTTCGTATGAGGCGAGTTTTGTGTTAATATATGTGCCCGGAATACCGTGGCCATATATTACGCCGACCTCTGGCGGACCGGACATAACAATCCTCGATTTGCTATAATATCAGTCGTGCGTCCCTGTCTGGGGCGGCGGGCAGGTGGCGAGAGCGAGCAAGCCGCCGAGCGGTGGCCGAGTGCGGGGTGGCTGCCTACGTGCCGCGTATAATAAGCATTTCATGCACGGGGGGCGGGCGCGGGGTCCGGAGGTTACATAGGTACCTATTTCACGTAAGTCGTGTACCTAACCGGACCGTACATTATGAGCTGAGGGTCAGCGAGCCTCGTACGTCGTCTCTGTCGCGCTCGGCGTAGGAACGCTCCCCAAGCATAATTTCGTGTGATATATCGCACACGCTTGGGTCGTCGTGATGGACCTCTATGAAAATCGTCCTCCGTCCGTGGAAACTACTGCTCGGTATTTAGGAGAAAATAAAGGCTCTATTCAAACAACTGCCTTCAATATGTATAGTGACACGACACTAAACTAAAGCAGGATAGTGACTTTACATGTTTGTATTTATATGAGATTGTAAAGTATCGCTGAAATGTATGGTATACGGCTGTAGCGGTCGCTTTAGCGCCGAATTCATCTTCTATCTGTACGATTTATACACGAGGAGGCCGTAAAACGGAACAATAAAAACCCAAAACAGCAATAAATTTCAAGCAATAGACGCAAAGGTTTGAGCGCGTCTTATCAATTCCTTCCATGTATGGGATTCGAATCGCACAATAAACTTATGACGCAAACTTTAAGTTCAGTAATCTAAAAATAGAAGAAGACTCACGATTTTACCTAGACTAGGCAGTGTGACATTAGAAAAATGTGTTAAAAGTAAATAGTTAAACGCTTACAAACACTGTTTACAAGCAATCAACACTTAGTGGACAGTTGTACGAGGGTCACAGGTAGGTAAAACAAATAGTGGACAAGTCCACTCTACCTCCACAAGGGGAGGGTCATCTTAAAGGACAAGGAAATGCGGCTGGTGCGAACACAGACCATGTTCTTTATGCATTAGTAATGTAGTGTAATTGAAACCGCTTACTACCTTGACCACGACTTAATCTTAAGTTTAAATCCATCCAAGCACTTCCTATTATTTATTAATAGCAAGGCTCGGCCAAGGAGCCTATACAAACTGAAGTAAAGTGAAAAGCACGTCGGTGTGAGACAGTATTTAATAAATAGGAGTATGTTGTTCTGCGCGTATACTGCAATTAATAATTCGTGAGTGCGGTCCGGCGCTCTTACAGTGCCGATTCATTATCGTTACGGTCTCGGCCCGACGGAGATCTACGATATAGCTCCCTGATTGACCCCGCATTAAAAATTACATACAAACAGATAGAGGAAACGGACGCTAATAACAGAACTGTGTACTTTCTTTGTTTCGATTCGTTTCCGAGACCAATCAAAAATTTATAAGCTCACGTACCCGATCGATCGAGGTTGCGGCGAGCATTCATAACGTAATGGGCACAGATTGTAGGTACCTAAGAATGGTTTAGGTACTATTTAATGGCCGCTTTGATTTGTTAAGTTAATTTCAGAGAGGCCTGAGAGGGTAAGCTTCGTAGTGGTCGCCGGAGGGTCAAATAAATATGTCCCAAAGAGTTAAGTGGTAGAGAAGTGCGGCGCGGAGACCGCGTCCAACGTTTGCTCTTCCACTCGTGTTGTTGCACCACTTATTACACACAAAGTTCTGTTAAAGTTTTCTCCGACACTCGAGCGCGAGTTTAATTTACTCGATAGTGTAAATAAAGCGGGCGGAGTGGGAAGTTTCGCGGCGAGGCAGCCCCTGGCGACGCCCGGCGACACCCGGCTGCGGTCGAGTGATAATAACGTCCCGCCGCGTGGGACTTCCTTATTAATCGAGAACGACAAATTTTAACGACAAGAATTAATGAATCTCGTTACACGGGTTAATCCTTCGCTCGTAAAGTGTACGCTTCGTGCCGGAGAGGTGTGCGCGACCACACCTTCACTCGCACTACTACCTGCACCCACTCAACACTCTATAATCATATCAACATTTTATTTCTTAATAATTAAACAACTAAGTACATACCTATGTTTGAATTCAACTGTAATATTGTTACTGGTATTGGTATTGTGTTTTATCATAATGGTAAATAAGTACCTACATTTGAAAATTAAAATTGTCATGTGGAGTTGTGTGTCATGGCGCATGTCGGTAAGATGAAACGAGTGCGAAAGCCGACCTGACTGAGGGAATCCAAGATATATCGTCCAGTTAACGACCATGTGCGAATGGAACTTTATTGTAATTGCCTTTTGTAAGATCGGACAGGGTCATTACGGACCGTCCTCACAATCCGACCTCCCGTTTTGCTTCAAAACTTTCCTTGTAGTAGTTAACTATAGACATTTGGTTGCTAACTTGAGACAGGTTAAGGCTTGAAATAAACTTAATTGTAAGTATGTATTTTCAAGGCAAATTAAATCACATTAATGAACGGGCGGAGATTAGTTGTCATAATTAATATAGTGATTAAGAACTTAATTACAATGTTGATATTGAATCGAATGAGTGGCAAGCGTATTCATCAGTTAGGTGTGCGGCACATTAGAGGGCTGAGGCGGCCTCAAAGCCAGAAGACTGATTATGTCTATCCGCAATTTCTCTCTGGCCCTATTCTCGCGAGCGAAAACTAGCGAGTTTTCCACCGCGCTATTAAGCGGTCGCTTTTACATTTGTCCTTATAATGGAAAATGTGCTACTAATTAATTTAAAGCGAAACTCATTTATGTCGAAATGCGTGTCTATTAAGCGATGATGGGATGAACGCCTTTCGGGTCTGCTCTTACGTTCCGCCGTGAATCGTTTTATTGTTTCTAGATAAGTGTTTTTGAGCTTTTGTCTCGTTGTCAGTTGATAGTGTTCTGTTCACACGGCGCGGTGAAAATTATACGTGGTCCGGTTACAAGCCCTCACCCCATTAAGTAGAGACGAGCTCATTCTCGGTAAGTCTAATCAAATAACAGTCTCCCCATCGGCGTCCCCCACCCCTCCCGGACCCAACTCCTCGCGGCCAGCGGTCATCTCTCTTATCGATTGTGGTGGAATTCGTGCACAGAATGTGATATTTCCTAACAATATATATTTATATGTTAAGTAAAAACAACAGGAAGTATGTTTCCTTTTGTCTTTGAATTCCGAGTCTCGTTAGGGTGGATATTACCTGTATATTACTTTGTCAGTGACGTGTAATAAAACTACTTGACTTTTGTGTTCCAAACTGCGCCTAAACTAGCATCGCTATAATATGACTTTAAATTACAAACGATGAACATTTGTCAGGCGTTTGGTTGTTATATTTACAAAGCTGTTTCATCTTTATAATCTCAAGTGGGTTTGATATATTAAGCGCGTACCAACTCTATGAATAGAATGTTAAAGTTTATAGAATTGATGAGCAATTATTTTTAAAGTAAAACTCTTTAAAAAAGTACAAGTGTAGGTAATTACATAGTTTTCTTTCAATTATTCAAAATCAAGAACAGCTAAAATAATAATTTTCCAACAGTTGTATAAGACAAATATTATCAATATAAAGCCTAAAATAGTAGGTGTATTATAAAAAAATTTTCAATCCGAAGACCAAACTTTTTGCTCTATGAAAAACGTTTGCTGCTATACACAGAGCTTCTCTAAGCATTTCCAGAAGCTAACGCCAACATTGTCGTTAGCTTATGTCAATCCCAAACATTTTTAAAAATCTATTATATTCTATTAGCGTTTATGCCACTTGTCTAGCCGTAGCCTAGTCCGCTATTATCCATCGATTGCTCTTTACCAGGACGTTAGTCCAACTTGTGGGGCCTGTCCATTGTCGTGACTCCAACACTATTATGCTCCAACGGTCATCAGCTTAGACCATGCATCATCGTGTATAAATTGACGGTGGTATATTGTGGTGACTCAATAGATCTAATATAACTAACAATTATTTATATTAATATATATGTAAATCGTATATAAACGCACACATTTCACGATTAAGTAGGTATATCTATATATATTGTTTGGTCAATCGTGTAGTTTGCCTATCTATGAATATTAATGCGTCCTAGTTTCCTATCATTTAGTTTATGTGTTGGTAATGCCATTAAAGAGATTACTGTTCATTAATTCAGATAAAGTTTATTAATAAATTAATATTATAAATGATCCATTTATTGTTTTGTATTCTGAGCAAATAACGTAAAATGTATTTCGCGACAAGAAAACATAAATTCAAAATCAAAGCATTTGTTTCATTTTGATCATAAAGTATGATCCTTCTGAAATGTTAAAATAACATGAAATCAGCTAATTAATCTACAGCCAGTTCGCTGACGAGGTAGAGCTGTGAGAAGAACTGGCAAGAAACTCACACCACTCTTTTCAATCGCCAGATAATTGCAGTTTCTTGTATGAGTTACATTTTTCCAAAATATCACCAAAGCTGTAAAGTAGTAGAATCCATGCTTACTTTAGGTCTCGATATTATTGAGAGTAGTTAAAAAAAAATCTTGCCATAAACACATTCTACTCATACGAAGAACAAAATAGTATTCTTTTCTTATTTTTCTTAACGATATTCATTTTTTTGTTATTATTGTTACTAACTGGAAATCTTGCGCCTACTTCTAGAAGTAACTAAGCATGACTTGTGTTGTGCCTTTTGTAAAAAAGCGTTAATATTATTAAAAGCGACGGCGACTTTTTCAGTTTTAATCCTCCTTGAGTCAACAAGTTGGTAATAAAAAGAGTATTACTAAAGCTCTAAGGAGTGTTTTAGTTAAATGAAACTTATAATTAACTGGCGGTTGAGTATTTTGGCATAAGTGACTTTGATTTCAATTTGTGGGATGGTATGTCATGTGTATAACTTACTTTGCTATTAAAAACTGGATATCCAGATTCTTGAAGAACTATTTGAAACACCTTCTACTGACACCCACATATTTGTAGGTACATTAAATAGTGTCTATATAATATCCAGAGATTTAAATCGTTAGAATCGTTAGGAAGAGTGAGCTCACTCTTTCCGTCGTAATCACTTGTTATCAGCAGTGAACGGTTTAAATTTCTTTGTTTTTGGTAATTAAGCCACTAAGTGTATCATTTATGCCTACCGGTGCCTTTAAAAAATGTTCTTATAATATAAAAAAACACAAACAAATCGAAAGGAATTACATTTCATGCGTAAATAATGACTATTTTCACAATTTCTCATACAATTCTACTCTATAAAATGGTATCAAACTCGTTTCTGTGTAAGGGAGCGGATGATTACAATTATTACAATATGCAGGCGCGAGACATTTCGCTGTATCATTTTTCGTCGTGTATTGTCGCTGCGCGCGCATTGTCGACGACGTATGCGCGGACGTCTTAACTTCACACACTCAGAGACTTAAAACTTGGACCGATTTTGGAAGCGCAGCGCGCATCTTACAATTTAAATAACTGATAATATCACTATTTTACACACTCTGACCTATAGATACACCACCACACACAGTATCACACAGAGTACACCACAGTATCGTATATTCTGAGTTGCAGAATACATGACTCTGTTCGTGAGCGCAAAGATGTTTTATGTCTTTGCTAAATAGTTACTATTTGACGCATGACAATTTCTTTATGTATGTACTCATTGATGGTGCAGCACCTGTTATAAAATAACCGTTAGAATAACACATACTACCCACCTACAAACTAATACATGTATGTAGGACCATGAAATTAAGGTAATCAAAAATACGTTTGCATTAACCTATTTTCTTCAATGACATTTCCTTTCAGAAAAATATTTTGAGAACATTTGAAATTAGAATAATTTCCTGGTTGGACAATGGCTACTCGTGACGTGTTTGTAGAGGCAGATGTAGAGACAAATCTAAATTGTTCTGAGGGCGACTGAACGGGTAGGACGAAGCGCGGCCGGCGCACGGCCCGCTCGTTCCGCCATGTAATTCTAATGAGTATTAGTGTCGTCCGTCTACTTCGTACCGTCCACTCTCACGCTACATTCTATAAAGCAACCTATTTCGGCGTTGGTTCGTAATACGATTGTGCATAATACCTAAGTGCTGGTCAAGCTCTCGTATATATTATGTACTAGACGTCCGGCCTCGCTTCGCTTCGGTATCAAAAGTTTCATTCGGTCTCACAACGCCTACGGAAAATATCATTAAAATAGTATCGTATTGCATGATTCAAATTTACAAAGGCGCTTTTCATATTGAAATTCCGATAATGACTAAAACATATATTTAACATAATAAAATATGGCCTATGTTACCAGCTTCATTTATTCATTTCTAGAGGTGAAAGAATTTTTTTAAATCCGTATCGTAGATTTTTAGTTAAATCGTTGCATACAAACATACATACAAAAATGTTTTATCTTTATAATATTAGTTTAGATATAGCGATGTCATTTGCATGAGTGAGTTAATTATTAATGTGGTTTATTACTGCTGTAATATCTAATTTTTTAATAGAAAGAGTTTAACTAGCTGATCGAGTACTAAAAAGGTGAATTAAATTACCAAATTATAATAAATAACAACCCAATTAATATACAGATGTTTAACTCCAATTAATATACAGATGTTTAACTCCGATTAATATACAGATGTTTAACTCCAATTAATATACAGATGTTTACCTTATACTTTGTGACTGCATTTTTATGGTATGTTGATTTTTTTTTCTAGACTAGCTGACCCGGCGAACTTCGTTCCGCCTAACAGTCGATCAACATTACTTTATTTTTCTAAAATAAAAGGTTTTTTCCAAAATAAACGTAGCCTAAGTTACTCCTTATTACATCAACTACCTGCCAATAAAAGTCTCGTCAAAATCGGTCCAGCCATTTCAGAGATTAGCAGGAACAAACAGACAGATAGACAGACAAAAATTGCAAAAAATGTTATTTTGGTGTATGTACCGTATATTCATATACATATAGTAAAAAACGGTTATTTCAATATTACAAACAGACACTCCAATTTTATTATATGTATAGAAGATATGTAACAATTTTGGAACAAAACATTTTACCGATCTATAATATACTTTTGAGGTGAAATATACATAAAAGTGCAACTAAATAGACTACAAAATATAAATAAATTAACGGTTTACATTTTCGCTAGCTAATTTTATAGCTGCGCCCTGCGGCTTCGCCAGCGCGGAATTAGTTATAACTCTGTCCAAAGAGTTGATAATAAAACACAAGTGTCAGTCAACTACAATAAATGCTACTTCAAGAATTGTGACATCAAGTATTTTTTTATAACTAACTGTGCCTTGCGGATTTGCCCGTGTGTAAAATGAGTTTTGTCTCCCTCGAGAACTAGAGTGATATTTGGGATAAAAAGTAGCCTATGTCCGTCCGTGACAGACGGAGAAAATTGGTATGTACCAATTTTCATCTAAATCTGTTTAGCTGTTTAGACGATGAGTGGTAACAAACACACACACCATACATACATACACATATACACACAAACTTTCGCATTTATAATATTAATAGTATTTCAAAGTTCAGTGTCATATTTTTAAATAAATATTTATAGCTATTCTTAAAAATATTTATTTTACATTGTCATTTGAACTTAAAAAAACGCATAACTATTTTTAATTTAAATGTTATATTAAATTTAAAAACAATTTTTAATTTGAATTGAGAAAAAAAATTTAGATAAATACAAATAAATTCATAAAATAAATACAAACATTGTATTACTTTGAAATTTTATTTCAAGATATGTGATACAAATGGAAGATTGAAACTTGACAATGTTGCAGCGAGCAATAGTGAATGAGGGTTTTTAGGAAAGGTTTCGCCACCAGTTAGCGCCACTTAGGTTAGGTCTTGCATTCACCCCCCCAACGGGGTTCTCGCCTTGTCGCGGCGGGGGGAGCTTAATAATAATAATAATAATAATAATAATTCATTTATTTCAGGCATCAAGGCCCATACAATAAATACCTTAACCTAAAATACATATAAAATATAAAATAATACACTATTTTTGTATCGGCGTCGTGTTACGCTGCGCTGTGTTGTATATAGTTCCACGGAAACGACGATACACAACACCTTTCGGCCAAAACTCTTCTCTAGTAGCCGTGGTTACCAAGGACCACGGTGAACCAAGAGGAACCCCAAGGAGGCGCCGCTCCTCTGGGCTTTGCCTGTAAGCCCACGATGGAGCGGCTCTGGTGGGTTGCGGTGCTGTTTGGGCGGCACCGCAACTGGGTCGGGCTGCAGTGTTGCTTCGGCGACACTGCGGCTGAGGAGTGGCGGGGCCGCGGCGGGAGAGGAGTGCCGGTATAACGGTGCGCCGCTCTCCCTACCTTCCGCGGCCTCGGCGGGGCCGCAACCGCCAGATTGCGGACGCGGTGGGGCCGCAGGGGAAGAGGAGTGTCGGTATTGCGATGCGCCGTTCTCCCTATCCTCTGCGGCCGAGTTGGCCTGCGGGCGGCGATCGGGCAGTCGCCGCCCGAACAGCACGGGCCCGAGACGGCAGTGCGCGTGTTCCGCACGCGCCTCTCGAAGGAGAGGGGGCTAGGCCCCTAAATCGGACGGGGCCCGCTCGCGGTGAGCGGGCCATGGCCCGTCGGGGTCGCGGATGAATGCGCAAGCGACTCCCGTGACCCCGACACTCTGGCCTTCTGGAGGAACACCGTGGGTTTCTCCGTGGGTTGGAGTGCGGTCGGAGAGTCCGACATAACCCCCGCCTTGCTCGGGCGGGTGCGTATGCGTAATGCATTTCCCACGTATAAAAAAAAAAAAAAAAAAAGGTCTTCCATTCACAAATATTCAAAATCAAAATTCATTCACAGTTTGAAATCAATAGAATTGTTCATGGTTATCTATCAAAGATTTAAAGCGCTTTGACCTGCCACTTTGCCTGGTGCTGCCACCTCATGGGCGCCATTTTTAAAAAAACCCATATAGCCTGTTATTGTAGTATTGAACACAATTCAAATTAAGAGAACTCGAATGTTCTACATATAGCTATATTAAAGATTTGACAAGTGTCGTATTCTGACTACGCTCGTAGCAATTGTCGTAGTACATTTGAACTCGTAGCATTAGTCGTAGTACGACTACGGTTGTAGCTACGAAGAATATTCATTTAAAAAATATATATTTTGAGAGATGCCTGGGGAAGGCTTGTATAGTAGTATATCTTAGCTGAAATAAAGGTGGTGATATATTTACTTTAGAAATATATGTAACTGATATAGAGACCTTGGCCGCAAGATGAATGGACCACCTGGTGGTATCCAGAACCAAGATGCTTCAAGCACATTCCAATAAGACCAATATAGTATTTACAGACGTGATGCCAAAGAGCCTAAGGAAAGAGTAAAACGAAAGGGTAGCACAACAATCTCAAAGGGTTGAGTGCTCTGATCTGTAGAGAATAATAGTATAAAGATAAAGTATCGTAATTATAATAACAATACAGGAAATTTTTAATTGACTTTGACTTTTTCTAAACAAACATGGTAAGTGATGGTAAGTTATTATCGTAGCCTATAAACACTTTCAACACCAAGAGTAGATAATAGCGTTGCCGATCTTATAACTTCTCCTTCCTTCTTCCTTATAGAACCTTATGATACCTACATAAATAGATTTTTGCTAAAATTTTCTATATACAACTATAAAAAGAAACAGAAATAAGATTAACAATAAGAATAAATTTAGTGAACAAAATAACAATTGTCAGCCTTCTCTCTCTATAATATATTGTGCCACTTGCATTAATTTTAGCAGGCTTAAATCAAATATGTCCTCGGTCACTGAAATAATATTAATTAGACGTGCGGCCCGTGACATAGGGGTAAATTTAAGGAGCTTTGATCTAGCCGGTGGTACCTCTAGTAGGGCAGGACGGCGGCGTGTTCTCACGTAACCATCAGGAACGCGCAGCTGTAGTACCCGTAAGATCTCTGGGTGGTGCTGCTTCCCAAGCAATACGCTAGCAACATATTTAACAAGCGCGACGTCCCTCCTCACCGCCAGCCTGGTATACCCAACCATACCCAGGACGAACAAACTCGGGTACATAGGGGGATAGAGAGGATAGACACCAAACTGTTTATGAAATAAGAACCTTGTAAATTTATTTTGGATTTTTTCTAACATGAGGCTGTACTTTGCCTCATGAGGACTCCATATAATTGCACATGTTTCTAAGTGGCTCCTAACAAGTGCATTGTATAACACTTTAACCGTTGACGTATTGGTGAAGTCCTTACACTGTCTTAAAATGAAGCCAAGATTCTTGAAAGCCCTGCCGCACACCTCTACGATGTGCTTACGGAACGTCAACTCAGGCACCATTTGTACACCCAGATCGCGTACTTGAGTGACCCGTGGTATTGGCTTGGAGTTCAATACGTATTGATAACCCAAGGGGGCATGCGCGCGACTATAGCTCATTACTGTACATTTTTGAAGATTAAAGTGGAGCTTATTAGTTATGCTCCACTGAACAACGTTGTTTATATCCAACTGTAGCCGGTTATAGTCTCGGTCATCATTCACGGATAAAAATAACTTTAAATCATCTGCAAATAATAAGCATTTCGCCTCCTTTACGACTGTCGGTAAATCATTGATCATTAATATGAATTTCAAAGGCCCGATATTACTACCTTGACTTACTCCAGAGAATGTATAATAGGGTTTAGATACAATCATGTCCCGCATACTCAACGTACTGTCGGCGCTCGCCAAGGTAGCTAGCAAAGAACTTTAACAATTGCGGAGTGAATCCCACAGCAGAGAGCTTGTGCAACAGTATATCATTATCGACGGCGTCAAACGCTTTACGAAAGTCAAAATATGCGACGTCTACTTGCCCGCCAGTATCAATAACAGGTGCCAGGTAGTTAACAAATGATAGTAAATTAGTTCCCGTACTACGACCCGGTCGAAAGCCGTGTTGAGCCTCCGTCAGTTGTGATATATATTTCAGTTTATGCTTGTAATACCGAATTCGTTAAAACTGTAATGGTGATATAAATGTTTGTAAAAAATAAATAAATAAATATATACACTGACGGACTCATAAACTAACACATAAACATAAACAAACAATTAACTTAATTATATTAATTTATTTTAGTTTTTGATATTTTTAAGGTAGGGCATTGCCCCACAATGCCCCCTCCCCCTCCCCTAGCTATGACCGTGCCTTTGGATTGGCGGCTACCACTTAGATCCCACTGGATTTCAGTTTTTAATCTAAACTATAATAATATTACATTATAAATATAGAGAAAAGATTTAATTTTTCTATGTAGGTATGTTTGTTTGCAACGATTTATGTAAAAATCTACGATACCGATTTAAAAAAGATCGGAAAAGTTACATATTTTATTATGTTTAACATATTTAGCTTGATTATATCAGTTATGTCATATAATATTATAACGGAGACTGTTGCTGTATATTCACACAGCAATCGCAGGTGACACTAAATATTTCTGGATAGAAAAGTTCAATACCGTTGCACATGACTCGAGCACTATCATTACAACCCTGAGTGCATCAATTAGTACAATGATATATTCCAATATACATCTAAATATCGAGTCAAATCTAAATAAATGAGTTCAAGAGTAGTGAGCATGAGAGGCAAATACAGAGGCTGTAAAGTACACGTTGCGTCATGCATAGCTGTACGTTGCCGACCGTACCTTGCTTCACTGGACTGTGAAAATGATTTTGATTTGACCCTTTGAAGGGTGCTTCCACCGCAAAATTACATTTCCATATGCGAATTCGCATATGTACCTGACACCCTATAATACGATGTAGTCCCTAATAGAATTAAGTGAATTGAAACAGACTGTTTAAAAGTTTGAAAATATTAATTTTCCCTTCGTTTTACATCTTCAAAGAAGTAAGAATTATGAAAAAGTGATATCATTAATAATTAGCAAACTTTACGAAACGATATCTATGTAATATGTTATTTATAAGCAGACATAAAAAATCTGTGTTAAAAAATATAAATTATTATAAAAATTCTTAATTTTTTTTTCATACGACTAAGGTGACAAACAAGCATACAGCCCGCCTGATGGTAAGCAGTAACCGTAGCCTATGGACGCTTGCAACACCAGGAGCATCACTAGCGCGTTGCCGACCCTGTTAAAAACCTTTTAATAAACTATTATAATTAATATTCTTATAATAATAATACAATTGCAATCTTCTAACAAAGTATACATATGAAAAAAGTTAAAGAGAAATAGTTGTCTCCCGTTCTAAATCAGAAAACACAGAGTCAGGTAGGTTTATTTTCGGGTAACAAAAAACTGAGTAGTCTTTATGAAAGACGTCAAAGTGTAGCGGCTCTTTATCTTCAAATGTTACGTCGTGGAAGATAATTTTATTCTGAGAGTATCTCTCCGTACTGCTGATGTATTCAACAGAATATTCCCATATGTGCGTAATTCTGCGGAATCGCAAAAAAGGTCTGTTTGAGGGGTGAAATATGTAAATTTATTGTCTTGGGCGGCCCCGCGTGGCGTGGCGCTCCGTGGCACTCCGTGGCGCCCCCGTCATACACGACACGTAGGATAAAGGAAATGTTAATGCGCACCAATTTATGTGCTTTTCTATGATTTCGCTGATTCGGGCGCGCCGTTTTCCCCTTTATGGCTTAGCAGAGCTGAGCATTTTGTTTATACATTGAAGTGTTTCACATATAGCCATAACGCCTGAAATACTGAAATCAAAAAGAGATTTTATTTACATTTGGGTTTTTTAACCTAACATAATGTCTGTTATTTTGAGTAATCTTATTTACCCAGATATTTTATTATTGTCAGACTTTAATATTTAATATTACATATTGTATGCCTAAAGATAGGTATAAATTATGTTTATTCGGTAAGATAGTATTATCATAAAAATATAGTTAGCTTAAAATATAATATAACGATATTAGTTTGCAATATACATTACATATTGCAAGTTTTAATAATGACTAGATTACAATTAAAATGCCGATATTCTTGAATACTTAGACAAACTGTCACCAATCGTGACGACTATTTCGAGATACTAGTTGTGAAGTCATGGATTGTACGGTTGGTTAGCATCACGGACAAGTAGCCCAACTACTCCCCTAACGTAATGCAGTGATTAATTCACAAAGGCCAAATGTGACATAATACTGGCATAATTCAATGTTTTGCTCACCATATTGTATTTTATTTATGAGTTATGCCTCCATGAGTATGTCACTGTCTCTTTCTGTCGTTATTTTTTTATATAATAGCATCTCTTTCTCGATGGAGGGCAGCGAGGGTGTTGTTTCATCACGGTTGTATGAACGGATGGTTAAATAGTACGAGTTAACTTACACCGCATCCGCTACGCGTCATTTAGGGGTGTTGTGGACCGGTTTATGCACTAATGCTAATTGCTAAACAATTCCCTGAAATTATATCCCATTGTTTGTCTAGTCAAATCGGATTAGTTCATGTATTACTATTATAACAAAAAATATTTTGAAAGGATTAATATAATTTCCTAAATTACATTGCTTAAATATTTGCAAAGATAACCGTTGATCAGTTTCTGTTATGTAACAGGTAGGTACAGCGTTAGCCAAAATTATTAAATAAGTTAAATATAATAAGTTAAGTAGTTAAATCAATTAATTTTACGTAGAATCATGATCGTAAACATAATAAAACGACTCTATCAGTTTAGTCTAGTATTACATAAAATATTATTTTTATACACTTTTATGTCATTTCTGTGTCATACTAACTAACCTTTGTGTTGTTATATTTTTTAGTAGTAGCATTATTTCAATGTCCTTATTTATAGTCTGTCAAGAAAGTCGTGACAATAAATGAGGGCGCCACTGTTATTTAACTGGTATCATTTGTACTAGGACTAGAATAATTAAGATAATTGTAATGTTATTGTTAAATTTAACATAAGCACATAATTTATCAATCATATATAGGTAGATATTATAATCATAATTGAGCTTAAAATTAAGTACATCATAACAAATTGTGTTGTTTATGTGTCTTAAATGTAAAAACGGCAGTGGAGCTGTGAGTTCGATCCCCGCCGGCAGAAGCAATGTGAATTTCACTTTGTGCAATTTATAAGTACTAGTCAAACGATATACCATCTGCTAGCGGTGAAGGAAAACATCTTGAAGGAAACCACATGTCCTAAAAGAAATTCAATGGGCATGTCAGATTCACCAACCTGCATTAGGCTGTGTGATTATTTATAAGGTGAAATCCGTATAAATATTATTAAAAGACTGATTCTAATTCAAAAGTTAAAAACTATATGCAACAGTAAATTTCAGCCACTTTGAAATAATAATGATGCATTAATGATATCAACATAAGAAAGAAAATTTAGCTGAAAGTATAAAATAAACAGATTTAATCAAAATAAAACAATTTTTCTGTTCTGATTTTTATTTTTTGTAAGAAATACCAATAGATGTAATAATCTGCCTAAAATGCTCAAGACTGCTATCATAACCCAAGTATTCTTGACAACGGCAAGCAATTTTCTTAATGAAGGAACTTCCTTTCGTAACGTATGAAAGAATTGCATCTTTTCAGCATTCAGCATTTTTTTGGATCGACCATTGCGATGTTTTCCAGGTGTGGTGAATTTGCTATTGTTGTTGAAATATTCATTTACAATACGACGGACTTTCTGATTTGCCTGAAATCATCATTTTAACATCGTTCAGAAAAGAATATTTCATACTATATACTATAATTATATACTTATACACAAGTGTAATAAAAGTATCAAAACCATCAAATTGATCTATAAACTGTTGTAGATTATGTAATACTTAACCTCAAAATATCGCATTGTAAACATTATACGTATTTATCTTAAACAGCGATTTTATATAACATCTCTAATTACAATATGTGTAGATATAAGTAAAACACTATTACATACCAATCATTTCATCTGCACGTACAGATGAAATGATTGGTATGTAATAGTGTTTTACTTACGTACACATCATCTAAATCCCATAAAACTCGACCGGTTTGGTGTATTCAGTAAAACATTGTTTGTATACATGGAAAATGATTTCTCTACCAGCACTTCGAATAGATTTACTCATGGTGACAGTATTTCTGGTAATTCATAGTACAAACACTACTAATTTGTAACTTTAAAAATAATTTTGTTGTTAATACACAATAAAATTATCAGAGGTTGACATTTAAACTACCACCATAGACATGTAAATACTGGGTTGCCTAATTAAGAAAAATTATAGTTCCGATTTTATTCTTTTCACGACTTTCTTGACAAACTGTAACTGACATCATTTGTTTTTAATAGGAAAGCTAACAAAATGAAATGAAATTTCTTTCTAAACTCTTTTAAACTACAATTGTTTAGAAAATACATGGATATTCCGTTCTCAATAACTCGAAGAAGCATTGCGTATGAGTAATTGTGCTGCGGTAATAATTACTATTTCTGAAGTTGTACGAGTATTATAATTTATTATGAAACAAACATTATATTTCTTTATACAAAAAAATGTTACCCTATTACATAAAACATTCCGAAAGAAAGATCTTAAAAGCAAAACGTCGTAACGTTCACGGACTAAGTATTAATAAAGTGCGTTTGGTATTGGAAACTGGCGGCACATTTTTCAGATGTGCGCTCATTTAATTTAGGAGGGGTAGGTCGCCTGTCGATATTTAAATTTTTAAACGTCGCCCAGACAGGGACACGCTGCTGCGCAACCAATTTGTACAGAAAAATTTGTCATCATAAATAATAATTTTAGTTATCATTCAACGAGCAATGGTTCAATTATTGGCCGTTTCTCTATTGTTTAACAGTAGAAAGTTGGAAATGAAGCTGCTTTTGTCATTTAATTTAAAAAAAAACCCAAGTAATTAAATTTAAAGATTTTGTTGTTTACATTTTTCATTGGATACGGTGCGGTGGCATACTTACTAACGGCTTATCTGAAGGTAAGTGGTAACGGCCTCTAAGAGAGTTCAGTAACTGCTACAATTAAGTTATTTTTTCCTATAGCCACGATTGAAAAATGCAAGTATGATAATTTATAAAATCGACATAAAGTAGGTGTTTTATTTCGGCTTTTTCTCCGCTAACTTCTTATAAACTACGCAACTGATTGTTACGGTTTTCCCTATAGTTAAGAGAAATTCTTCATTGCAGAGCTTATATGTATAACAATACTCGTGTGAAGCCATGGCGTGTCGCTAGTGTATAAATAATAGAACCAAACAAACTTTCGCGCAAAAACCGTGATATAAAAATATTTTTATGATCGTACAAGTTGCGGCTAATAAACACGACAGATGATATAAACAAGTAAAATGTCTGACGGCACAGCCACATGTTAGCGTTTACGATGAAATTAATAAATCTCACTAAATGGTTTGTTTAGCGGCGCGTGCGCACGGCGGGAGATCGCGCGCCGCGCGTTGCCGTTGTCACTACGATATTTTGTCACTGTATAAATAATGTCTACTAGCTGTTAATTTAGGTAGTAAATTACATATTGTGCAGGTGATGGACGGAGCCCATTATTACTTCTGTTTTCAATTATTATTAATGTCATGAATTTTAGTAAAATAACACTTAATAAAGACTATTTAAGTGACCGGAAGACACATATTTTTGATTATGATGAATTGAAGATAATAAAGCAATGAATTAGAACAGCTTAGTTGCAAAAATAGTGTGCATAAAATTAGCTCGCTGTTTTGAAATTAAAACATAGTTTTTGTATGTACTTACATGCGAATTTCGTGCCTGATGAATCTAAATGACTAAATTTAATTCGACAATTTCGCTTTTGTGAGATAGATAGAGTTAAGCTAATATCCAATGTGTTGCTTAAGTGCGATTGTTATCGCCATAAGAATCTTGTGTCACAAAAATAGTTCTATGTCCCTATCACGGCGAGGGTTTATGTCCCTGTCCATTGGGGTGTTAATGCAAATTGCGGATTTAGCGTTATGGCGATTACTATCTGCTGGTGCGTCGCAAGCCGGATTTACTACTTCATGATTTATTATATTACGTGCAAAATTATAGGTATTTACCTAAATGGTGTACTTTAACTTAAAATGTTTTGATTTCCTGTGATGAGTTTGCCACTTTTAAAGTTTTGGAAAGAGGAGAATTTACTCAAATTATGTATCTAACAAATATCAACAATGTTTCCGCATAAATAAATAATTAAGGAAGTTGGTAAATAAGCGTGCGGCCTCATTTATTATTCTTTATAAGGAAACAAAGGCGAGGGTTAGCCGTAATAAGGCTCCGGCACCTCGCCGGCTTATCTTTATTGCCTCCAACCCACGTAGAATAATAAATCGTTTTCATCAAAAACAAATACTCGACAGTTTTTGTCGGCGTCGAGCGAGCGGGCGGGAGGGTGGCAATTTTCCACCCCCATAATACAATATTTTCCGACATTTTCCACGGGAATACAGCTTCGAATCGCTCGCTCGCTACCGGCAGGTTCCTTTAATGTGTATTTTTCGTCCAATCAGAGAGCGGCGAGAGTCTCGATATTACCTCAACTGTCACACATAAAGTGGAAAATATGGTCTGCAGATGTGGAGGGTGTTCACGGGCGTGCGAGGGTGTGCTGCGGCGCGCGCGGGGCGCGGGACACTGCTTGCCAGTCGGCGCGCGTACGCGACGCTCCGGCGCGCCGGAACAAACGCTTCGAACAGGTTTATAGCTTTTCTTTCAGCTTCACTCAGGTACGGGCCGTATCATAACAGGGAATAGCGGCGCGTGATGTGAACCCGTGATAAAATAAATGTCGAGATAGGCTTATGTATTGTACTGTTTATCTTAATAATGGCCACCCGGAGAAAAGTTTCGATTAAACTTTGGCTTTTTGCGCAGCTTTCAGCTTGTTTATATTTTTAAAATGTGCTATAAAACAAATTTAGATCAGAGTTAACCGTTTGTCGAAAGTAACAATAATTGAAGTTATAAACACTTTGTTAGTAGTTAAATATCTAAATAGTTGTAGCGGAGTTGTGGTTTCATGTAAATGTTGTCTATGTTTTTGATCCTATTTAATGTCGATAATTTTTTTTTGTTATTACTGGTTTCCGTCATAATAAATAGAAAACTTTGAATAGTGAACTATATATTTAGCCCTTAAACTTTAACTCATTAATATTAAAGTTCCTCAAAATCTAATTACTAACAAAGTCAGCCCAATTACCTCCTCGGTCCTTTTTCTTATTCCTTTTCCTTCCTCATCCTCTTTTCTCTACGTAATTGGCAACGGCTTGGTTGTGTTTTCTAAGCATAATTTTTGCAATGCTTAAAAAACGTGGGCATGTCCATAGGTCACGGTTATCACTTACCATCAAGTAAGTCGAATAAAAAAAGTCTGTTTATAATTAACAGGAATACCACATTTAATAAGGAACCATGCGTTGCTAATAGTTTAAATAAATCAAACAAATTAATAGCAGACTTGCAACGTTCAATACATCACTTAGGGAAAAACTGAAAAATTAGAGAAGGATGTTGGTCGTCGTTCGCGAGCGCAATGGCGCTCACCAGTCGACGCGCGTCCTAGTGCGGGATTGCCAGCGGCGGATATAAATCGCGATTCATTTCTCATCGTAACTTTTTGTAGGTTCTTATCTGTTAGACTTCACTTTTCATCATCCGAGGGGATTTATGTAATGCCTAGTCATTTCTCGGCGTCGAGGCACGGCTTATCGGCGAAGCGCGAGTTGGCTTGATTGATGAGCGCGCAAAAATAAATGTTCAGTTAAATTATTCGATAAGTTGGAAACGGAAGTTAAACGGGAATTATCTTTGTCTTGCCCCTGAAGATTTCACGGTTGTAACTGTTATGCGAGGAGTGATTGATCGATTGAGCCTCCTTGTGTTGCCACCTACACAGTTGAAAACTTTGAGGGGTACAAAAATGGTGCGTGTTACTACATTAAGCGTTAAGGATTATTTACTATTATGATATACACAATACGATAAGGTATAGAAAGCTGATCCAGTAACAGTTACGACGGTTAGAATGGAATAGAATAATTTATTTCAAATAATAGTAGGTACGGACTCATATAGTGTTAGTGTTACCTTGACCTTGATAATTTTCTTTTTGGAAAATTAATGTTGAATATTCCATCAATGTTAAATGTAGTCAAAAGGTTTTAAAAATATTCATAATACTAATAGATCGCAATTAGAATATATTTACGTCCACTATCAGTAACGCGATGTTCCGCAGACGCAATGTTATTTTAGTTGTGCTTATTTGACTGCGGTCTGTGAAGAATTGATAAAGCTAGTTAAATAAATTTACCTTCATTTATGATTTACCTACGTTTTCCTTATTTTTAGAATGTTTGACAAAGTTGGAAAAGAATCGTTGTAGTAATAATGTTTTATATTGTATAGTGTACTTTTGCGCATTGATCATAACACAATCGTAGTAAATGATTTTACTACATTTCTTTTGCAAAGAATATATTAAAAATAGTTATTAATTTACATTTAATATTATAATTATAATACCAGCCTGTTATTGTCCCACTGCAGAGCAAAGGCCCCTTCTCTTATAGAGAAACCATGAGCATTAAGCACCACGGTTGCTCAAAGCGGATTGGCAATTTCAGACTTTTAAATTAAGGTATTCACACGATATTTTCTTTTACCGTCAGTCAGAAATGTCCAATATAAACTTATAAAATACATATGATTTGAAAAATAACATTTTTACAATATGTATTTGCCTGGAATTCAAACCCACTACCTCGTGTTTACGAATCGGGTGCTTTATCCACTGGGCTATTTCGACTTTACATTTAGTTAAGGACTTTTGGCCATGTCAGCGCCATTGCTCTCATTTTACATTAAATTTAACCTTTTTATTATTATTCATTAAAAATCAACATTCATCTAGACGAGGTCTAATCATAGTATCTCTTAACACCTGGTTTCTAACTAACTGGATCAACAGATGGTGATCTGGAAGACTGGTGATGCGCGCTGACACTTTTTATTATCTTTATATTTTTATGTTTCTATGTCTTACTATCAGTCTGTAAGCGTTTATCACTGCTGAATATAGACCTCTCCAAAAGGCAAAGGTTTTAGGTTGGTAGCGACAGGCACTAGAGTAATAATATATTATGTAGTATACAGTTAATGCAACTGGTCGTTTCCTAGTATTCCTTTAGTTGATACTCAACGGGAAAAATCTTCATGTTTAAACTGTGTAATTACTTCTGATACATCAGATGCTGCATGTCGGAGTGCTTTCAAGTTAATACGATTATTTTGGTAAGTATCCTTTTCTTTTTAAGAAAGTTGTGTATACGTAGATATATAGCCTACACGAGCAGTCTTTATCTGCGTTGAGAAGATGTTTAAACAAAAACAAAAACCTATATTATTCAAAAGCTACTACAGCAAGATGAAATAAATAAATAAATTCATTAGAATTTTATTGTAATTACAATTACGGCAATTTTAATAAATTCTCTAATACTTGACCGCAACAAGGGGAAGAAGGTAATAACTAGCAATGTAAAATTAGGCATGAAAGTTAATGCCATAATTGAAGACAATCAGCACCCCCCTCTCGATGATTTATGTGAACGTCTCGCTGTGTTGCGTCGCCGTCGCCCCGATGTTGCCTGCCTCCACCCTACTGGCAAAATCCGCATTTACATCTTTCGAACATTTGCTGCGATTGCTACATGTAGCCTGTTGTGCCATTTGCCGGAGGTCTGTTATTAATAGCGATGCGGCTTATATTCCTTACGCAATGAATACCTATTATACGATCTTAACTGGGAAACTGCACTCTGTGACTAATTTAATTGCCGAAATAGTGTTCTAGATTCTTAAATTGCATTTGGGACTGCAGCCGGTCCACTTAAAAAGAGCATTGTGGCTAATCTCGAGCGACACATGTACAAACAAAGTTTAATTGTGAATGGTGCGGCGGCGGTGCGCGGCGCTCGGCGGCCCCGGGCAAAACCCGATTACAGTCTTAGCGGCGCTTACCTTCGATTCCTGTACCGCGCCACCCTCCACCCACCCATATTCAATCAATCCTACCACACATATTTATATGTAGAAGTCGAGCGCATGTTTTTATTGCGGACTGCATCGAATGTCGGCCGCAAACATTGCGTCCGCCTCCCTCGCCGCGTCGGAAAAACCTTTTATTTTTAATTTCGATTTTGATTTTTTCCGAGCGTGCCGTGTCGTTACACTTTTATTTTGTTTCATTTCATAGCGCAGGGTGGGTGCGCGACAGATCGGAATTTCAGATATGTACAATTTAAAATCGTGTAAGTACGGTCAGCGAGCGGCGCGGCTCGGACGAGGGCGGCCGCTCTCTCCCGCTGGACTGACGCCTGTCGGTTTGTTTTCTTTGCTTTTTTACGAATTCTATTTTCATTTGATTGCATTTGAATTTCCACCGCCAATATCCGCTAACTAAACACGATTAATGCGGAGTGTAGATGGACAGACGGCGGCGGGCGGAGGCGAACCGGGTCCGTGACGCTCTGTCCCGGTTTTGTCGTTTTATATTAGAAGCCAGCTAATTTATTGCAAACTGCGCCACGGGAATTCTATTCCAACATTGAAGGCGAATGGTTGCTGATATTACTTTTACATTAATTATATAATGTCGATTGCAACTTCATCTATGCAAAGCTTTAGTCGTATGGATAGATACGTTTGTTTTGAATTCAATTATTTAATAAAATAATGGCATCAAAGTAATAAATGTTTAAATCTATATTTATGAAGCTAACAATAGAATAAAGCGCATAAAGCCAAAAAAGGCCCATAAATCTACTCAGCATAATTTATGTAAGAAATAGAAATATCTAAGTATAATATTTCTGCATATTGTTTGAATTTTGTTGCAACCAGTACACTACACTTGAACAGCTATATTACTATGTAGGTATTTATTTTTTGGAGAGAAAGTTGTCGTACAAGAAATTAAACGCAGCTGCAAGTTTTATAGATTACTGGAACCACTACGGTTTTTTTAGTCTGTAAAGTTCGTAATACGCTTTAGTAATTTTACTTTATACTAATTTTACAATTTATTTCAACATACTCATCTAATTTCTAACTATATACGTGGGTTGTGTAATAAACATCATTTTGAATGCAAAAACGATAGCTAGACCGGGCATCAAATCGATCACGGCGTTCCGTTATTGGGAAACTTCTCCACAACACGGGCCTTGATTAAAAGTATGCAAATTTTATTACATCCCTGGGTGCGGTGCGGCCTGCAGAGGTCAGGATGTGCTTTCCGACGATCACAGTCTCCATATGTCAATAATTTTATGTCTTTGACGTGAATTTATTGTCAGTTTTACTAGTGTTTTAGGATCGTACTGCGGTCTTAGCTAGTGACTATTTTAAATTAACTTGTTGCCTGTTCGAACAGGTTAAGTGTAGGTTAAAAAAAGTGGTAAAATGGTGAAGAACGAAGGCAAACGTTCTGTAAAAATTTGCAGATTGACCATGCAACTTGTTTTGGTACACATAAAAAATCATTAATATTTCAATGCATTGGAGGCAGTTCATTACAATTATAATAAGTCTAACTATTAATAGCACGTGCTTTATTATTGCTAGTTACTTTGATCATCATCATTATGTTCATAGAGAGACGTCCTCTACCGGTCTGCGTGTGTAAGACCTGTGACCATGTGGCAGTATATGGGCTGTGTGTATGTTTGTCTCGCCACGTTCTTACAAGATTCGTTAAAATATCTTGTTAGATTCATTTTGGTTGTGTGCCTCTACATGTCACTTATACTCTTACTTTCTATAAATATACCACGCTTGTCTTCAGTTTTGCAAAAGCCTGATGTTATACCACAAGTGTTGATTGCAATTGAAAGTTACTTTAATGTTCAAATTATTCTTTGGTGTTGTGTCCACTAAGATTTTATATTACTTTGTTTTCAAGAAATAGGTATCTACATCTTGATGTTTAATTTCAAGCTACTAAAAATATCTGCATGAAAATGCTGAAAAAAATCTAAAACCCTAAGTCGTAATAGTAGGTATCTAAATCATTTGTATATAGGTATATCAAATAAATAATTCGCAGCCACGTGCAAGGGAGGGGGGGGTTTTGTTTATGTCAAATTGTAATTTATTGGTTACCCGGATCGACTTGGATATTACACCAAGAGATCCTCCCTACCCCCTCCACCAGCTACCTTACCCCTCCGTCGGCTTCCGTTCGATGAAAATTTTATATCACCGTGGCGTCGTTACGTAACGTCATTCCGTTTTTTCTTGTCCATGACCAGCTAAAGCGATCTTTTGATTAAATTAAGGGGATCAACAGGGAATTTTTACACTGATGGATAGGTTGACACAGCGTTTCAAGGAACATGGTCGGAATTTATATTGCCTATAAGTGATTGAGCGCAAATTTGGACTTTGTATAATTTATACAGTTAATAAACATTAGCTCCCTCCGATCAATCGGTCGACTGCTGTTCATTTTACATCTATAAGCTGTTAGGAGAAAATTCGTTTTGATATTGACGAATATTGATTATGGATTATGCTGTGATTAAGAGATTGATCATCTTCCACGTTTTTATACGGTTACGCCTGAGTCAATTACAATACCTACTTGTAAGTATTGTACTGAATGATCAAAAGCTTATGACTACCTACACTACACTATTATTCGATGTTTATACTAGTCTTATTTCATATTATGATAATCTGGACTGACCGCTTAACACGTTCTTCGAGTCATGAAAGGGTCTCGATGACTTACAAAACAGTCACTTATCAATATACTACTGATAGTGATTACTGAGCTTAACCCCGTCTCTCTTGTCGATATTAGTTACCTATTAGTTGTATAAATATGTAACAAGTCCATGCACCTCTGTCCTAAATTGTTTACTATCAAGCTCACAGAAATATCATTGCTCATGGTGACATTCTGATATTTCCATAAACTTCACTGCGGCGAAAAGAACGATGGCTAGTCCGTGTGTCAAACTCGTAAACGTACTTACCATTGCCAGTTGGGTGAATGACTGGTCAATATTGAAGTTAAAGATTTATTTTATATATTTTGTTCTGTATTTCGGCAGCATTCAATGTTGTCAATAAGTTGCAATGCAATGTGCAGTGTTGAAAATAACTCAATGATTTTCGACTAAATTGTACTCGTAAATATCAGTCAAAGAAAATTAGTGGTTTGAGTGTTAGGCCAGCACAAATTGATTGTAGGCAAATTAGCTGACACCTCATTTTGGTTGTTATGGTGTTCTTAAAATTAAATATTATTATTTTAACTTAAATGAATAAATGAGGTTGACTTCAAAAATAGATAACAATATTTTTCGGTTTTATAATAGAATTGACGTCAAATAAAGGAAAGTATACAATATGATACTGTCTACAAAATCGATTATAACAAATAGAGGAACAGTCATTAATATCCAAATATTTGGCTGGGTCGCGACCCGTCACCCCTGTAGTAATAGATTCACCCTAACTAATCATTGCAAATTTTTGCCGCTCACTGTACTAAATGTACAATGACCCATTGTGTTACATTGTATAAACAAGATAGGGTACATTCGAATGATGTATAGATATTATTCGTAAAGTATGGATACGTTTATTGGATAGGGGTTAATCTGTGACAAAGTGAAGGAATGAATCATATTATGCTGTTGCTTTGTGAGGTTTAACATATTTTTTGATAAGTATTTAAAAAGCGCACTAATCTAACTTTAGACAACGACTTCTTTAAACCTCAAAGTCAGCCAATTTTATAATGAGTAGTTTTCACTTACCATCATGCGAGTCGTTGGCTGGCCTATAACAATAAGAAAATTATACTATACTAGCGACCTGCACTCCGCTTCGGCCGAATAGAATAAATGTTACTTGGTCCTGTCGCAAAATTAATTATTAACATTTGCTGACGTATCTTATCTTTACACCTGCCAGTTTACTTCAGAGGTCAAGTAGTTTTGTTATGAAGTAGGTTTTATGTTTAATCAATAAGTGACTTTTATAGCTTTTATCTGAATATTATACACTTCAATTATTAAAACATTTTAGAATTCACACTAACTTGTATCTTTGTGGGAACTGAAATATATATATGATAATATATAATATATTTAAGTCACACCCCTAACCCTAAATAGATATAGCCTCTTGTTAAAATGTAAAATAGAGAAATAAATAAATAAAATAAATAGAAACATCAAGTTTTTAAATATTCTTAAATTTGAGGATGTTATGAGTTGAAACTAGAGGGGTCAAGGTAATTATTTTCGATCAATTGGTGACAGATTAACAATATCGGTAGGAAGTTAAGTTTTCATAGTAAATACCAGGGGCATTGTAAATCGTTTTTAGTAGAAATATTTTACACTACTGTCTGTAACTGGTGAGACAACCGCGTGTTGGCCCATGGTAGAGCTATTGAAATTATTATTTGTATTTAATATGTTTTCTGCTTCTGTAAATTTCTTTAAGTCGCCTTTGGGCAGTAATAAATACTTTTTCTTTCTTTCTTTTTCTTTTCTTTTTTTACACAAGTATTTAGGTAGATAATGTTTTTTTATTATACCCACCTACTACAGGTACTTAAGTAATTGTAAACACAAGTGTACTTATTGTGTTATACCTACCTACAAATGCCTACCTACTTTTATATCTGTGTAACTCACACATACATCTAATAATGGTTTATGTTGAAGTCAACGAGCTACCGAAATAACGAATGAATGCCTATGATCCTTCCTAGCTGATATTGTGTATTATGAACTGATACGATATTTTTTATTACAGATATTAAGACTAGTATAATAAAATTTTCACTACGCAAATAATAAAGTAATCTATACTATTATATAAAGTGGAAGAGGTTGTATACTGGTTTGTTTGTTTGTTTAAACGCGCTAATCTCTGGAACTACCAGTCGAATTTGAAAATTCTTCTTGCGTGTGATAGCCCAGTTCTCGAGAAAGGTTATAGGCGATGTAACATCACGAAACCAGCGACGGGAGCAGTTAGCTAAGACGCGGGTGAAACCGCGCCGCGGAAATCTAGTATTGAATAATATCACAACAACTGCACAACGCTATCTAGACCCAAAGTAAGTATATATTATAACTTGTGGTTTGGGTTGTAGAATGTTACAATATATATGAAATGATAAACTTAACTAGTTTTTTTGTTGTAAATACATACATATTATAGGTACATTGAAACACCTAGACCAATACAAATAGTCATTGATCTGGGTGGGTCTAAGTAAAACTATGTACTAACATATTGTGTTACTCATTAGCCTAATAGTTGAACTTTTATTGATATAACAGAGTATTAGCTACTTTGATTTATATTCTCGCAACATATTTTGTCACTACCTATAATTGAGACTTAAAAAGTGATAAAAGTATAAACAAATTGTATGCACCTAAATATATTACACCTACAGATACAATGTAATGTGCGTGATCGAGTCTCGATGAAGTTTGTCGGGTGTCGCGTAGACGTTAAGCTACGAGAGGAATTTGTCGACTTAAGCTAATTTTACTTTAACTCGTCCAACAACTTATATAGAGTAACTTAACAGATTAATCTATTTTTCACGCCAGACACAAACTCGTGAAGACACTTTGAAATACTAGTTATGTACATTAAATAGTAGTAGGTTGTTGTGCCCAACAAGAGCAAGTTGATTGCAGAGAGGCGTGCAGCAGTTGTTCGGGCGCCTCGGTCTCGACATTAGGTAGATACTTTTTTATCCGAAGTGACCCGCGGGTCGCTACTCCCGCTGATAAGCAGTAAATTGCTTTTCTTTCCATTTCTTAAATAACCGACCCTCCCCCTACCCGCGACGCTCCGACACTAGCACCCTGGCTACTGCTAAAAGGTACGCTCGCATCTCGCAATATACTTTTATAAGGAACTCCTAAGAAAAGTTTAATTACAAACCTGCTTAAAAGAACGAAGTCGCGTTATGTTCTAATTATTGTATCAACAATAAAAATACGCAAACGAGTGTATTATACAATTAGACACTTCTCCCCGATCGTTAAAAGGGAAATTTAAATGGAATTTTTATGTCCAGCAATTAAGGATAACGTCGGCGTACTAGACATTTTTGTAATTACAAAAATAAGATTCTTGAAATGTAGCGTGAAAAAGAATTAGGGAATATAGAATTACAAGAAGTTCGCGGAAATACTTTGAACGCTACAGATGGGATAACTAAGAAATGTTAAAAACTTGTTCGTAATTAAGTTAATGTCGCGTCTCAAAATAATATTTGAGATCGTTGTAGTTGTCTATAGATCTATTACGAAATTTGTTATAAATAAGAATCCTCCGCTTATTATGAATATGTCGTTTATTATGTAGTAGGTATATAGAATCTTTTTCAATCAAATTCTCCGAGCACGCGAGAATGAAAAGAGAACGTTGCATAAAATATGTGTACTTAGGTAGTAAGTTGGAACATGCGGAGCGCCGGTGTTGGAGTATACATGAAGATGGAGAACGGTTAAGAAGCCCGAGGGAGTCGCGGATTTATCGCCGCAGCGGGCTGACGAGCCGCGCCCGCGCCGCACCGCCCCGTGCCGTCTGCCGCCGGCCGCTCGCGCGCTGATTTATACCGCGCAATCTCGCAAAACTTACTTCACATTTAAATTTCCAAACTGTCTAAGCTGCTCTTAACGTCGACCATATTATCTCATTCGATCGCCTATAAATTTTATGAGCTGACTCGCCTTTGTCGCATTTTAACTTTGACTTGAATTAATAGTCCGAAGGGACCGTATGCTCTTTGTTTTTATAGCTCCACTTCAATCCAACTCAAAAATATATTATCGATCAATAAAATCGTAGTATTGACCTCTCAGCGGCTGTAATTGAACATACCATTATACGGTGGCCAGCCTACATAAAATTTTCTCATAACTGTTTCGCGTGCCAGTATTGAGTAACTGTTATTGTGCAGAGATTTACGAAATGAACAAGTACTTGGCGCCTGTTATGAATATCTAATATAAATTTGTAATTCTCTGAGTGTGACACCGATGTTTGTTGCCACAGTCGTCTTGAACAAACATCGTTCCTGTACCACGACACTTACCCCTGAGGCGCAAACTCCCACTCACACGTTGTCGCTAATGTAACTAGAGACATTCCTGACGATAACACCCCTTTCATTAAATCTTAGACACAATCTTGGTACGGAGTCCATCGGCGCAACCCCTCTCATAATTTAGTTTGAAACTTTTTAATTAGCTTTATATTTGTGTTTACAGATTGAGACTTCGTCTCGCAGTTAGTCATTCGGGTGACTGCGGTTCACAAGTTATTTTATTAATAATGCTGTCAGGGGGCGTTGAAGTCACTTTATATTAGTATGTAGTACGAACGTGTGATGGCAAAACACAATCATATAATATTCTAAATATCCATTTTGCAACAATTTATTAATTATTTATGCTTTTGTCACTGATTAAGACAAAAGCATAAATAAATAATTAATAAATGGTTTAGTTTAATATGTCATAAATTACCAGTCAAAATACATAATTCACCAATAAACAATCAATATTTATAAGCGTGCGGATATGCAAATAACAATAACAAAAATGCTTACACAGAAAAATATTTAAAACTAGCTGTTGCCTGCAGCTCCACCCGCGTGAATATATATATATATTATATCGCACAATACATTTTTACTAATTCTGAACATGTTTATACATTTACGATTTTTTATACAAACTTTCATTACCTTTATTTTTTTTTCGTGGGAAACGCATTACGCGTCCTCACCCGCCCGGGCTAGGCGGGGTAGGTATGTCGTGCACTCCGACCGCACGCAAAACGCGGCCGACATATCGAATAAAACCCACGATGTCCCTCCAGAAGTCCAGTGTGTCGGGGTCACGGAAGACGCTCGCGCATTCATCCGCGACCCCGAAGGGCCATGGCCCGCTTACCACACGCGGGTGGACCCTGTCTGATTTGGAAGGTCTAGCTCTCCTTCCTCCATCGAGAGTCGCGCGCGGATCTCGTGCGCCGCCAACTCAGGCCTGTGCTTTTTGGGCAGCGATCGCCCAATCGCTGCCCGCAGACTACCTTTCAGGACGGCTGTCGATCCTCGATCCATGGCGACGACCGGTGCGTGCGCGACGGGCGGGGAGCATGGAGGTTAGCTCCTTCTCCCGCTCGGCCGCCTCTTTGGCGAGCTTTACCTCCTCGCAGAAGGAGGTGACTCCTTCCAATGCCCTCTAGCTGCTGACCATACACAGAACCACGGCCGGCAGCGAGAGTTGGGCCGTCGCGAGAGCTGCGAGAAAGTCGCAGCGCTGGTACGCCCACGCCGGATACTCCATGAGCGCGTGGAGCGCCGTGTCGCACGGGCACGCCCTGCAAAACATTCATCACCTTTTTTTTTTTCGTGGGAAACGCATTACGCGAACGCACCCGCCTGGGCGAGGCGGGGGTTATGTTGGACTCTCCGGCCACAATGAGACAGCGGCCGGCATACCGACTAAAACCCACGGTGTTCCTTTAGACGGCCAGAGTGTCGGGGTCACGGGAGACGCTCGCGCATTCATCCGCGACCCCGACGGGCCACGGCCCGCTCAACGTGAGCGGGCCCCGTCTGATTTGGGGGGCCTAGCCCCCCTTTCTCCATCGAGAGGCGTTCGTGGAACACGTACGCCGCCTTCTCGGGCCTGCGCTGTTCGAGCGGCGATTGCCCAATCGCCGCCCGCAGGCATCCTCCTACGGTGGCTGGAGATCCCGGAGCGCCCCACGGCGACGTCCAGTGAGTGCGCGACGGGCGGGGAGCATGGTGTTCAGCTCCCTCTCCCGCTCAGCCGCCTCCTTGGCGATCATCACCTCCTCTCAAAAGAAGGCGACTCCTTCCCAAGCTCTCTCGCTGCGGACCATGGCCAGAACCACGGCTGGCAGCGAGAGTTGGGCCATCGCGAGCGCCGCAACAAGGTCGTGGCGCTGGTCCGCCCACGCTGGACACTCCACAAGCGTGTGAAGCGCCGTGTCGCGAGGGCAAACCCCGCAGTGATGGCAGACGGACGTCTGCTCCCGGCCTATGAGACACAGGTACGTGCCGAAGCACCCGTGACCGGTAAGTACCTGTGTTAGCCGGTACGTGAGGACGCCGTGCCTCCTCTCCAGCCACTCCTCGAGGACGGGACTTACCGCCACCACCGTGGCGTGCCCTAAAACTTTCATCACCTATTTCAACCCCCTCAAGTCATTTTTTCGTGATAATAGATAGCCTATGTTGTTCCCCAATATTGTATATTTCTATACTAAGTTTAATGAAAATCGGTTCAGTGGTTTAGGCGTGAAAGCGTAACAGACAGACAGATAGACAGACAGAGTTACTTTCGCATTTTTAATATTAGTATGGCAGTTATAACCAACTCGCCAACTACGAGTAATACCTAAAAAATTTAACACCGTAAAACAATGCTATAAGATAAAATATGAGATACCTGTATGATGTTCCTGTATGTAATATGCAAAAGAACGTGATACTTTGTATGTAGAGCGGTCGAGTATCGTGTGTGGTTACCGTTGTAAACTGTGGCGGTGAACATGACTTGAATCCGATGAGACCAAACTACATTTTATCGGTCCACAAACATACCTGGCCTCTTGTTACGGCGGTACGCAAATGTGATTTAAGACGCTCAACACAAATATTGGAATACGTCTTGTTGATTTGCCTTGTGTCTAATTAGCTAGCCTATGCCTATACAAACTGAATGATAATGAATCAATACCAATTAGATCATTTGACTTTGAACTTATAGATATATAACGAGTAATGTGCACACGTCATAAGTATATGGTAGTACTCGTATTTGTGTTGCATAATCACAATCAAATTAGAGATATTTAACTTTACATTTCCTTACAAAAACAAAAAATATTAAGGCTATAAATCAGGTGAAGTATTAAAACATATAAAAATAAACTTACTACCGATATTAAAATTTACTAAACTAGAATCACATTTAATTGGAATGGGCTTCCGATCTAAGACTTATTCATAGACTAAAAATAATCCAAATAGAATTCTATGTACTAAAGTGTAGTGTGTGACGCATTGCCCCGTATATATTGTATGTTTAGTAGTAACATTAAACACAATTATATCGTGCACCTTATAACATCTATATTATTAAATACACCTGGTTCCTACATTGCAAAAGCAGTACTACAGTTGGTAACATTCAAGTTCAAGTACCAATGTGACCTTTAAATACTATACAAAGTATAAAAATATGTAAAAATGTCTGCAGTTGAAAATTTCAGAAGGCCTCTTTAGACTAAATAGAAAACTCATGTCATATCATCTCTGTAGCCGAAATCATCCATCATATATTATTAATTTATTAACCTCCCGGTTTTCGAAAAGGTTTTAGTACCATAGACCACATACACACGCTGCGGCGTACATAAGTCCACAGAGTATAACTGGCCCGTACGCTTAGCGTTTGTGGACTAACCTTTGATTCGGTCGAGACCTGAGCCGTGCTGCTGTCTCTTCAACTGTGCCTTATTGACTATCGATATATCGAAGTACTGAAGTACTTGTATAAAAACGCCACTATGTCAATACTTTTCTATATCTCTCATTACTGGAATTGGTCAGAGCTCAAGACCTATCCAGTTGCAGTGAGAAGTACGACAGGGAGATTTTATATCACCTAAACCCATAAAAATGAACATGCACACTCCTAATACTTCCGGAGGCTCAAAGCTCGAATTCGTTAACCAGTACAAACACCTAGGACAAACAGACCAAGTAGGAAGTCCGATTTTGAGAAAGAGGTCACTCGTCGAAGCCAACTCCGCCGTGCAGCGCTTGGGAAGCTACAACATATCTTATCATCCGCACTACCGCAGTGTCTCAAGACCAAGGTCCAGTGTGTGTTGCCAGTGATGACATATGAATCACGAAGCAGAGATGTTCTAGAAAGTTTCTAGAGTGGCGACCGGAAGACGCAGCGTAGACCCCTCACAAGGTGTACCGACGACCTTATAAGGGTGGCAGGCAACCGATGGATGAGGGTGGCGAGCGACTGGCCATGGTGGCGAAAATTGAGGGAGGCCTATGTCTAGCAGTGGACGTCTTTTGGCTGATATAATGATAATATTTTTAAAAAGCGTAATTAGTCAATCAATTGATAAAACCATCATATATGAAGCTAACAAGAAAATTGGTAGGAAGTCGGAAGATTTTCCAGCCGGCGGCAGCAGCGTGCTATTATAAAATACTTAACAAATAATAATGTTGTCTTACCTCTGAAATGATAAATATTTCCATGGACGCCGGCAGCATGGTGCAAAGGGGTGCACTTGCATAGAAAAGATTAATGTTTTTTTATTAACTGATCTTTGAATTAAGCGTCCATATAGGTTGCTATCATAATTTGTTTAGATGCACCTTTCTGGAAGTAAATGCATCGCTTAAAATTCAGGTGCACCTCCCCGAAAGTAACCCTGGCGGCGCCTATGAATATTTCAAAAATAATATTTTATAATATTATTCAATGCTCATGCCTTCTCTAAGAGAACAAGGCTTCCCCTGCAGTAAAATGGTAGCGGTCATTTATGATGTATGATGATAATATAGGTAGTTATTTTGTTGTTTGCTACGACTTATCTTAACTGATATGTAGGTATATTGTTCTAATATTTTGTAAGTAAATGAAATAATAATTGTACTTCAATGTAAAATAATGGTACCACAGCTATTTAAAATTATTAATGACTTTTTTTTTTTTTTTTATATTAGCCTACCAAAGTGACTCCACTCTGCCTGATGGTAAGCAGTAAGTGGAATCCAGAAGTGGCGGACACCATTCCAAAAGCCAAACTACTGGTATGGTGGCCTCCACTATGGCGGCTTATTGAGATGCTTTTTCACGCCCCGCTTAAAAGACCCAGGATCAAAATTAGATGGGAACACATGCGCTGGCAAAGAGTTCCAGGCTTTAATTGAGCGACAAAAGTACGTCTCTCGTAGTTTTACAAAGAACGTGCACAAATTACAAGAGTGGATCACATAACCATGATATTCCTAACTTTATGCTGTGTATGCTCCCTATGTTTACGGTGGTAGCATTGGTAATGTTAAGTCAAAAACTAAACAAAGTTGACGTGACGTGATCTCGTCGTACTGTATTATTTCAATGTTTGATTTGCGAGAAGGGAGAATTTTGATACGAATATTCTGTCTGCTTCACATATTATAATTTTTACTGGGAAAGTATGTAGAGAATCATATGTACTTTTTGAGTTTATATTGAGACATGGTCTATAAGAATGTATACAAAGTGCTTTGGCATTATGAATAGTCAAACTACAAGATAAGGATAAAAGAAATATAATCGTATTATTATAAACTTAACTTATCATCTTCTCATAATAAATCTATATTTGTCGGTGTGCTCATGTCTTTTTGTTTTTTATACCATTTATCCGGGTACAATAAAAGTATGGCGTCACTTTCCTTTGAAGGTTATAAGATTACATTATAAAAGTTTATTTTCCAGAAACCGTCTATGATAGAACTATAATAGTTATTGCGGCTCATGTCGGACAGTAGGCTCTATAATAAAAGTTATCAGGTAGTAGACATCGGATAATAAAACTTATGACAGCGGCTAGCCGCAGTGGTAACCTAAGGTGCTGAGGTCGAAAATAATCCTGAATCGATTACTGGGTTCGAGTAACGAGATATTGGTTTGTTCTGCTATGAAAGCTTACGTATCTATATCTCTCATTACTGGAAAAAGATATGCAACGTTTAGTGACCATTAATTTAACCTTCTATACATTCGAACATACAACGGAATGAATAAATAATACTTCTGTTCAGAGTCGGAACTTGGAATAAGCAATTTGTAGAGAGCTATTTCTGCCTACACAGATAGCACCATTTCAGATGAACTATTCTAGATTAGAGGCTTGTAGTGTTCAGATTGCTATAGGCTTTATACGATTCCCGGACATCTCTAGCTTAATATAAATGTGAATTCCTCGCTACTGTGTCTTCTATTTTTTGATAAATCTACAGTAACTGATATTTATGGTCTTTATCTACAGTTTTATGAGACCGGCAATAGGAAAGTGATTTAGTGTTCCATCTCTTAATGTATTCGTGCTTTTACAAAAGATTAAGTAGTAGAATCTTATACCGCAAATGTTAACAATATACACATAACTGTACTGTATCAGTCTAAACGCTGGGCTCTGAATCTCTTCTAAAGGCAGGAGTTTGTCATCACGATTGGCAGGCGGATTGATAACCGCAGTAAGGTTATATTTAGAACGCAGGTAATTTATCTGATATTCCCTTATTAATCTCTTAGAACACTCACACTAAAGAAAGGGATCGTTCCATATTTTAGACTGCCACACGATCAAAATACCTTCATTATACATAAAGTGACAATATTCGTCATTTCATGTCTTTTTATTAAGTGTCCAATCAGTTAACTAAAATTTGTGACGTCATAGTAAAACCCAATATTTGTATTCTGTTACATGTTTACATTTTAATTTGTATCATTCGCAGGTCATGATTTATTAAGCTCGTTGAGGGTAGAGGGTATCGTCGCGACGCTATTTCATGCACGAGCGACACTGTTTGCAGAGAGCACACGCACCCACCACTATTACTAAACTACATGGGGATATATCTCTATGGTTTTATAGTACCACAGAAATGTGCACATCGGCAACTGTCGTGGGTGAGATTTACTTATATGTCTACTTTAGGCGAGAAAGATTGGTTAACATAATCTAAATAGCACATCGAAAAAATAAGCCCTAATATAAAAACAAAACAATAAGCTTTTTTTTTCAAAGGTATAGTACAGTAATATTTCGCCAGCTACGTTAGCTCTCATGTTATAGTGACTCTTTTGCATCTCTTGATCTCGAACATTTTCTTGACTAAATAACCTTTTTGTCTTCTTACACGCAACCACTACACCGATACCGGCGCTGTCGCAGATACTGTCGTTGTGATGGTTTTGGTGGATTAGCTGAATGTATCATTCAGTTATTATCTGAATATAATAGGTATATCATCTCAGATTGAAATACGTACTTTTTGTTTCATTTGTTATAATTATTGTAAACATTTCACATGTTTTTTTTCAGAATTGAGTTTCGAGAGTAGCGATGTTTGCCTTTTAAAGAAGTACTGTACGAACTACACATCGCATTGCAGAAATCTTTTGAACCAACTCACTCGCATGCCACCTACACGTAAATTTACTTGTATCAAAGATGTACATGTGTTATATTTTGTTACTTATTTATCAAAAACTAATTAGTCCTTTGACTATTTCTGTCATTATTATATGACGTATATGCCGTTAGTGTTTTCTTTATAATTAGAAACATTTGATTAATTTAATTTATTTCATTTTATTATACGAGTGTGTGTTAATAGAACTGCGTTAACAGCGCCTGTTACAAATGCACTGCAAATATTTTCTTTATAGCAACTTACGTTATATTGACCGTAGCAAATACTAACGGTATCTAGACTGCGTTTATGAGCCAAAGGAGTCCACTGCTGGCAATAGGTCTGCCCTAATTTTCACAGCACATATCGTGGCCGACCTGTGCGATATTTTAAGAAACCGAGAAATCCGCAGACGAACTAAAGTAACTGACGTGGCTCGCAGAGTTGCTTTACTGAGTTTTCATTTTTATATTCACTAAATGATGTGAGTTTCGGTGATTTGAATTCGCTATGTTGCCGCATTAGCTGAGCTTGTCCATGTTTTGTTAATCTTTAAGCGTCGTTTAGTATCCATTTGAATCTTTTTAGCTACATACCTAAGTACTGACTTACCTACATAAATAACAATTTACAGTACGAGCAATTAACCATTCCCTGGCTAAGTATTGGATGAAATTAATCGAAGTTCGGATTACGGCCACCGGGGCTTTAATCTGCTCAGACGGTATCGGGGCGCGGACTTGTTATCTGTTTAATGTCTGGTAAACAACGGGATCAAGGGATAAGGAACGTCCTTTCATATGGTACTGGCCCTCTGGCGTCTGGATTAGTGCGCCATCCACTGACGAAGATTGCCGCTCCCATGCTACAATTCACGCATATGTTTCTACTATATATCCCTTACAAAGTTTAACAACACTACCATAAAATCGCATTTAAACTATTCTCTTCGGGTAACGTATATTGGTTCAGTAGAAGGAAGGCAAGGAGAGAATTCTCAAAATCACGTACGTATCGAAGTGCTGTTAGGTCTACCTAAACAATTAGAGATCGGGGCTCAACAGGCTTCGCAACGTAATCGCGTCGTACCCTAACAGTTGGTGAACTCGTAATTGTCCAGTGGGTGAGACAGGCGAGCGCGGCGTGTCTCAATCGGTGTCGACTTAAGACTCCATGCAAATTCAATTTCGTGCCCAAGCAATCCTACACGTAAGGCCAACCGAACATATTATTGCTGGATTTATCTTTATTGCAGCTGTAGAACACTCCAACTAAGTTCGACTGTCGAACTTGCGCCATTAGTGAAGACACCGAGATACAGGATTGTTTTGGTAGGGGCGGAGTTGTAAGTCTTATTGCTTTTAGTGTCGGCGTAGGGCTGGATTGTTTAATCTAAGGTGTTGTTTTGGGTTGCCTTGTGTATTTTTTAAGGATTACCTTCTGTGTATAGGAAAGTACGAACCTCGCTTGTGTAGTTTAGATAATAATCTTCATTGTTCTAGGTAATTCATCGCATTAATAATGTTAAATTATGTTTTAATATATGAAAAAAACAATATAGGTAATTTATATTGTAAGTAATAATAATGGAACACTTTACCTGCTTCTCTTGCATCAACTTTGTTTTCAAGAGTGCCTACTTGTCATGTCGAGCTTAATCCCAACTTGTCCATATTATTAAAATTGTACAAAAAGACAGGATGTTTACAGTGTCATTGTCAACTCAGAATTCAATTTAGAATAAAATGGTTCGACAAAAAATATATGATCGAGTACGTGGAGTATTTCAGTGTTATGACATAATACGCGCAATACTAAACCATAATACGGGCGACGTATAAAAAGACAACGCTGCCGGCCGACACAAAAGTAGACGTCACGGGCTAATCCACCCGTAAAATGTCCCAAATCGACACAAAAAGCGGCCGACAAAAGTGTTGTTGTATAAACGTAAAATGAAATTTAATAAACATCGAACAATGAAGCCGGTTGTAGATTTTGCAAAGATAGTGAATGGGAGATAAGCTGGCAAAAGGTTTGCAGGCTCCGCGTATGTTTGATGTCGCCTCTCGTCGTCGGAGCGTGAACGGTTTAAGAGCAAAATTGCACGAACGCTAGTGGCATCTGTTAACTGTGCACTCCGCACAAATAGATACTTTTAATTTTGCAGATGGAATGTCATTGAACGACTGCTATTCAATAAAAAAAAACTTGTATTGAACACGAATCCACTGGTCTAGTTGCAGTATTTTAATTTTCTCTGTAATTAAAGTAAACTTTGAGTTTTATTACTCGGCGCGAGTTGACTCCAATGACTATTAAACATGCTCTTAATGAAACAGAAACATTGCGATTATTGGCCATAATATTCTGAGATAATGTACCTATATTTTTTACTAATCTCATACAATACCCATTTTTAAATTACTACACTAAAACATTTATTACAATTTATCTGTTGTCGGAATAGCTGGTTCTTCCATCAGGACACTGGCTCAGCAGCAGATCTAATCACAGTAGATACAATCTCGATACGAGTGCTTGACTATTTTACTTATGAAAATGTAGGTATCTGTCGAGTAGGGATAGGTAATGGTAGATTCATTCTCCGTAGCAAATAAAATAATTAATTTCGTTGAAATCGCGCAATCATCCCAGAAGTGTATTAGGAGATAAGTATCAAACGTTTCTATTTAACTTCTCTCGGGGGCGGAAATTCCCCGAGCGCCATATTGAAATGTTTATAATTAAATTACATAAAGACGAAGAAAATTAATTTCACAGTGCGAAGTGGCTCGCGCCTCGCGCCTCGCGCACAAAAGCGGAAGCTCGGCTCAAAGAAGGCGCTGCCGTTGCTTCGCGAATTTAATTTTCTAGATGTTTTTGGAAATTGCCGAGGAGTTGAATAATCACGTTATAACTTAACGGTATTAAATTTTATACGTTAAAGTGTTAATATTTCATTTTCAAGTTTAATTTAATTAATTCCAAAGTTAGAATTTGTTGGAATGGTGACAGCGTGCGTATGGTACGAAGATTACTCTTAAGATATTGCTTAGCTTACAACGATTAAAAATCTTGGGAAAATTAACTTTATAGTAAAAGAAGGTTTGAGAGAAAGAACTGCAGTATTTTTTTCGATAGAGCATATATTTTTTATATTTACGTTCTACCTAATTCTAGTACGACGCTTATTGAACAGGTTGTTATAACCTATTTAACCTTAAACATTACGAATATTTCAATATGGTTATGATTAAAAGGATATCTTGATGTAAATATTGTAGAGTATCTTAAGAACCATCTTATTATTAGGCACAGTGTGTATCGTAACGAACCGGCAGCAGAGCGCCTCGCGCGACGAAACAAATTGATGTACCCAAATAATTATTAATGCCTCACGAAATTTAATTGGAAAAGTTGAATTTGTATCGCGCTCACGGCGTAGGTGAGCGATTTGAGTCGCGACGCCCGCGCCTGCGACTGTTTACGAGATAATTAATCTCAAAGTATTTACTGCTTTAATCGAGGCACTCCGCCCTGATAGGGAGCGAATAACTCCCGTATGTAATAACGTCACCTACTATGTCGATACGTCTACATTGTACCTATATGTGCCTGAGTATAGTAACGTTTAATTAGTAAATATAGGCTGTGAAAGGGAATTATATGTTCTTTCTAATTTTTGTTAGTAAGAAGGGGATTAGTTACTGCGAGATTTCAAATCCTTTAGGTCTACTTGAAGAAGCGCCTGCGTTAGGTGCATGTAATATTAGTTAAATACGAACATTTAAATATACATTGGTAGTCTTGTATTTCTTAGCAACTTGGGGGTTTTATCTCCTAGGCACATAATTATCTCTATAGACTCCAGTAACTTTTAAAAATATCATAAAAAAAAAGATTTAGGTACCTTAGTATTTTGTATCCATTGTCTATAATATAAATAAGAATCGCTGAATGTGTTGCGAAGCGCAAATCTCGAGAGCAGCTGAACCGATTTCGTTAATTCTTTTTTTATAATATTCCTTGAAGTACGAGGATGGTTCTTACGGAGAGAAAATTTACAAAATTGCCTGAAGGAAAAAAAACTTTTCTATATACCCATACAAAAGTATCTTTATTTATCCCAAAATGTTTAAAAAATGTCCACCTATGCGAAGCCGGGGCGCTAGTTTACTATAAAATTATTTACTATAACTACGAATATATAGGATGTAATACTAAAAACTCATGAAGTAGTACGATTGCCGTGCTGAAGTCCCATGTTTGTTTGCGTCTATGTTTAGTATTATTCTATTGGCATTGTTCTGAAGCAGGACAATAAAACCGCTCCATATTAGACGGCGCTAACACAGCGGTCGAAACGTGGAAATAATATATATCTGCCTTACCCCAACTGGGAAAATTGTGATAATAGGTAAAGTTGTGTCAAATAATTATTATTATGATAAAATGACCCATAAATAAGTGAATTAAGAAATTACCTAACGCACTAAAATATAAAGGTAGGTATGTATACCTGGATTTGTTGATGGTTAATATTTAAATAAAATCTTAACTGCTTATTTGGAAATAAAATATTTTAAATGTAGTTTGTAGATAATAATGTATTAAGACTCTACACTCGTTAGCTCGTCTATCCGATAACAGGTGGCGCTGGGAGTACTGACAGCGCTACTTTATTTTTAGTGCAGCCTTTGACCGCTGTATATCAGCGCCATGTTTGCTTCAAACTAAACATGAAATACCTACATTGTTTGTTACGATGAATGTAAATGTTTTATTGTTCAATATTTAAATTAAGACATTTTTATGAGGGAAAGCAGAACTGCTGTATTAGAAAAAGATACAAATTGATAGTATTACGATAACGCGATGTTTCGCGGCAGGTTTTGTTTGGCTTGGCATAGCGCATGGGCCGTTTAAGCTAATTAACAATAGATCGAATCCGACTGCAGCAACAATGAAAAACGAAGAATAAATGTCAATTTCACAAACGACGAGGAGGGTTCGGCTTTAAATCGAATTCCGTTCAATAATAGTACTGCGTTAGAGTTGAATGCACTCTTGATAGTACGATAGTTTATTGTATTTTAAACGTTTTGATATTAGAATCTTAGAACATTTTACTTGCTTTTGTATTTTAACATACCGATAAAGTGGGTTAATCACTTCTAAATAAACATTTCGTTTAGGTTATTTACACTGTACGTATTGCTTGTCAGTTTTTTTCATATCAAATAATTTGGTAAATAAAAGTACCGTTACCTTCCTATGTTTACCGTAGTCTAATACTACTCTAAACACATTACCCACGTTAAACTTGCCGTTCACTTTTGAATCTATCAAATATCTGCTTACAATTTGGGCACTCTTGTCAAACTTCCTTCTTTATGTACGTAAATCAGAAAGTCCTTTCTGTTTGTTTGCAAAAGAAAGAGAACTTAGTGTTCGTTATGAATCTCATTTGAAGAATAGCGTTCGATGAAATCTATAAACAGAAGTCTGTTCTATCTAGACCTTACGTAGAATCCTAGGTTCCTCAAATAACAGTTTAACCCACATATATAGATTGATTACAGATTAAAACCTGTATTATTTTTAGTTCATGCGAAATACAGACAGCATGAAATAAAAATGTTAAATTGAACGTATAAACTCTAATTCAATAACTTACTATAAATATATAGATTTGTATTATTAATTTGCTTTGTTCGTCTACAAACGTCACTTTTTATAAACGTCTCGCCTGTTTTATTTTAGTTCACTTATTAAGATAACACTAGATTTATATTGATTCATCAAACAAAAATAAAAAGGTGGTAAAAACTCCTAATCTTTATAACGAGAGTGTCACAGAAAATTAGGTACCATTTTTAAAAAGCTCGCTACCACAAAATAAACCATGGCTATTTAGTGTTGGAATAGAATCGGATGAGTCCCCTTGACCGTGCCGGCCGATAGAGATCTGCTCACTGAATTCGTTCATTTAAAACATAAATGAGTCGGAATTGGTGAAAAATGTCGTTGAAACGAGAATTCTTGTTACTCAATTGTACTTTCATTTAATTTCCCTTTAAAATCGACTTCGGATCAAGAATTAAAGATGCTTTATGTTGTAAAAATTGCAGTATCTAAACTACAATTAATGTTAAGACATTATAGAATTAACAAACGTATTTCAATGTAATATAGAAACCTATTAGTATCTTGGCTCAAAAATAAAACTTCACTTCGTAATTACCTGTACAGTGAAATAAAAAATATGAAGATGCTTTTAAAATAAATAAATCTCTTTTCGTATCAAAGACAAGACATACAGTTATTAGCACTACTAACTAATTATATTATTATTTATTAGTACAAGATGTTAAGCTTCCACGCAACTTATGAAAATGGCTCATCATTAAGACGGAATACTATATCTAATTATGTACACCCAATAAAAGTTGGCTTCCTTTGTATCTTGAATTCTTCAATTGAAAGAATTATTTTGCACAATTAGTCATTCTATAAAGTTATAAGCTACTTTGATTATATAGAGTACAAATATGAATGATCCATGTATCCATGATCCAAATAATGAAACATATTTCGAACCTAAAGCTAAATAGCAACATCATAAAACTTTACCATTTATCAAGTTTTACAAAAGTGAAGATAATTAAAGCGGAGAGATGTATGTAGCTGAAACATGTAAAGTAACATTAAAGTTAACACGGGCTACTACGAGGAGAATAATTACCGGGGTCCGGGGTGGTGGCGCGGGAGGGGTCCGCTCGCACGAATGACTCTAGTATGAGGAACGGTGCCCGCCCGGCTGACCACTGCCACCCTGTTGCTAGGAGACCGACCCGCCGCCTAATCATCATAAACAGATCCAGCCATCTTTGATAATGTTCTACATATTATCGTAATTGTTTTATAACAATCGTGTTATCCATTATTGATAATACGATTGTTACCAATTATAATTATTATTGATGTAACTCGACTTATTCGTAATTGTAATATTTAATACCAAAATAGGTAGCTTTAAAGTGTATTTGAATTATTGTTTACCTATTATCTGACCTTCGAGATAGTCATCATCATCATCATCATCACCGTAGCCGTAAGAAGTCCACTTCTGACGTAGATAAGATGCCTTCCCGTCAATCTTCAAAAAGGCTGACTAGAAACTAAATTCGTTTTTTTCAGATATCTAATGTAGGAATAGAGTGTAGTAAAATTTAATTAAATTTGTATTAATATTTTACGACAAATAATTAACAATATGAACATGTCATAAGAAATCTACAAGGAACTATTTCAATAATTCTTGCGATTTATAGGCAAAGCTAACGGCAATTTTAAATGTAATGTAATCCTTTCACTTGAGCGTTTAACCCCCCATTTAAAGTTTAAGCCGACTGAATATTTAATAAATTTCAAAGAGATGTCAATCGAGTGTTTTATTTTGCATAGGGCTTAGCGTGGCGTGCGTAGGGGTGCGCGAGTACATTTCGATGTACGTCATTTGTTTAAGTCGCGACGACGCCCGCGCCGTCAACCTTGCACACAAATACGAGTGTTGCACTTATTGTTGACAGAATATCAAATGATATTTTGATTGCATACTATTGTATATTGTCCCTTCAAAAATAAGCTAGTCGAATATATCTACTTGCTTTCCTTGACTATCACATGTATTGTGAAATTGTAAAAGTGTGCAATGTTAAACATCGGTAGACATTTTCTTTTACAATTAGTAAAGAAAAACGACCGGCACACGCTGTGCATTGAAAACGTTGATCAAGCACAATATTGTTGATTCCCTAGCTCTTTAACAAAGGGCATCAGTCAGTTACAAGTTTAAAAAGGGTAATAGATGCATGTCTTGTCGGCCATTGTCTTAGGGTAATCGCTTCCGTGAGAGCACGGGCGACGGCGGCGGCCGCCGATCGTCCGATCTGACAGTTCCAATTTGTATGCCAACCACCACAGCGTTGGCCACCCCGAATGTTCTCACGCCAACTCTTCATTTCAACTAATTATTATTTTAGTTTTTAACGAGTGACACATGTTAACATGTTAACAATCGTAAATTGTTCGCCGTGATATCCATACAAAGAGCCATAAGCATGTGAGCTTCGAAAAATGAGAGGTAATTGATATTTTATTAATGATTCAATTAAAAGTGCGCAATTGAAAGCTGCGTACTTTTACCCTTAGGCGCTTTACTCACTTAAAGCATGTTCTAATGTAAATCATACTAATTTACAGAAACTGGCATTTACATGAGATGTTTGAGTTTCAACCAGCCTTTTCCCTGACTTTACTTTTGTGTGCAAGTTGGTTGTAGTCGAAATTACAGAGATCTACTATCGGTTATGTGTCATTTATCTGGTCTGAATTAAAATGAGTAAGTTTTATTTAGGTATTTGTAAGATTAACAAATTATTTTATTTTTGACTTTTATGAGACTTATGTGTTATGACTTATGACATAGAACTTTATCTTAATGCTCTAAAAGTCTTAAGACCGAGAAAAAAGTCTATGGGTCTGTCTTTGTTGATTTAGTCATATAAGGAGCAACCATTATCCCATTACCATCTATTCATAGAACCTTTTCACGTCCACTATAGATGTTTAGTGCCACATTGGTGTGAGGTATTTACATTACGAAATAAGAGCGGCTTGCTTTTGAGTACGGCACGAAAAAATGCATCAGGTGTGTAAAGTGTCTATATGAATGAACAAAAATTGCAAATAGCGGCGAGAGAGGCGCGATACTGCGGGCACGCTTCACCACCTACCTATTCAGGATGTGTCGGTTATGGTATGGATCTAATGATCGAATCCCGATTTGGCGGTACTTCGAAATACAACTTTTTGTCGTTTTTCTTGCGTCCGTTGTGGCTGTCAGCAAACAGGACGTCATATAACGGCGATAACAGGTATTCAATGTTAAAATCATATTCATCTTCTATTTTTGCTAGATATCATGTTACCTTTATACCTACCTATGTTTGTAATCAGATCGAGAAATCGAGTTATCATAATCCGTTATTGATTATATTTTGTAATTTATGTAATGTTTTGTAATTAATTTAATTTTTTTGAACATCAGCCAAGTAGTGCCGTAGTTATTAAATTAATATTTAAGTTTATTATGATAATCATTACAAAGTATTTTCATTATAATAACAATGGTGTGGTGGGTGTAATTTATCTATAATATGTATGTATTTACAAAAAAAAAAAAATGTATATAAGTAGTATATCAGTTGTTTAGTACCCATAACACAAGCAAATATAATTGCTTAATTTGGGGCTAGATGGCGCTGTGTGACTGTGGTAGAATATTATTATTATATATTATAATATTACCGAATGATACAAAGGAATTATTTATTATGCGTTTAATTGCAAAAGCATTATTATTATTATTAACTAATATTATAAGTTCTTTAATTAATATATTTATTTCCGTATATGGCAAATTATAGTAGAATTATAAATTAACCAATAGCTCTACTAAAAATTAAAGAAAGTAGGTTTCTGCTTTTTCCTTATTGATAGTAAAGTGAAATATTTGTATGAGAAATGAACAACGCCTCGCCTAAATTTTTCCGTTGTCACTCACTAATAAGACATGCACTAGTCGTTAATAAATAATAAAGAACTGCAGCAGGCATATAATCATAATTAGAATTCTGATTATAAGAATAATAAAATAAATGAATATGTTTATATTATATAAACATTTATTTAAAATACTTCCTTCATACCTGCACATGACTTACAATTGGGACTAACACCCAAGACATTCTCTGCTAGTCTGCCATATTGATTGATAGCTTTAATAGAACGTACAAAATAATCAGTGCTTACATTAATATATTATTATATCAAATAAGTGGTAGTTTATATGCAGACATAAGCAAAGTACATGAGCGTATATTGCGAGAATTACATTAGCAACATTAAAATCCTCCTTGCATTCGTTAACCATTGCTGTGTATGGCAAAATATGTGCACCGACTCGCTTTTGCTGTTCGCTCCGTATGATTTTCAGAAATGGCTATGGCTTATAGGCCGTTAGGATACAATATTTTTATGCAGTTCGTTTTTCCTTAGTGGTTGTTTTTACGGCCATTACCGTATCTAAAGTAGGAAAATTGTTCGAGATGCTACATTCTAATGATGGCTAGCAAGCGAGCGCGTGCGCCGGTACTCTCCGCATTGCATTAGGGCTGTTACTTGTGTTTATCAAAAATATTAAATTATTATTGACTATACTTTGTTTTTTTTTTATCGTCGTTTATGATTTTACGTAGCCCGTCTGGGTAGTACAGACCCCCATTCGCCGCAGTGATAGAAACACTGTCACCACTGTCTGATATTTTTAAGTATTGTCTGTATTGTCAGGAGTAGAGATTTTGTTTTCGGTTATATTATTTTCTTTCTTATTTACATGACACGCATAACGGCAGCAAATAGCAAGAAGTATTATTGGCAAATGTACTTCTTGAACTTCTGAAGTATAAAGCAGTACTACTTGCCTGCTGCACTAATTACAATAAAACACAATAATGACGAGCGCCATTCGTCTGCCTTACAGAAATAGTTCAATCGCTGGTTTAAATAAATTGGTATTGATTTTTTTAAACGAGGTACTTACTGATCGTTATCAACCTGTAACTTCAAATTATACCTATTATTATTAGCTTAATAAAACGATTTGGCTCTGCTTGTTAAGCAGTTAGTAGGGTCTAGAAAAGGTGGAAACAACTCCAAACGCCATCATTTCAAACTGCTATTATACATGTTACAAATTGGAATATGATTTAATAGACCTTAGAAAAAAGCGTGATATAGCTACGCAAATTATTTCAACAATGTACAATAATACTTAATATATTACATATTTATAATTACATGAAATAATAAACGACAATTAACACAGTAATTAACAATTAAATGATCTCTATGCGTATTAGATATCCGTGATACTAACTTGTATTACCATAAAAGGAACAGATAAATATAACTGCTATTTTTATAACAGTAATGTGACATGATTCATTCTAACCCTAGCAATGGCCACACCTTACAGATCTAACACATACTTAGTACAAATGACTCTAGGTATCGAGAATGGAGAGGTATAAATCAATATTAAAGCAACTATGATTGTAGTTGATTTAGATTTTTATTATTAAATAATAATAATAATATAATAATATTACAACAACTACGCACAACGCCATCTAGACCCAAAGTAAGCATATTATATGCTTGTGTTATGGGTTCTATAATGCGGATATACCCTACTTATATACTTTTTTTTTGTAAATACATACATATTATACATAGAAACACCCAGACCAATGCAAATATACATGTTCATGCACACAAATATTTGCACTGAGCGGGAATCGAATCTTTAAGTGATTGCTTACTGTATATTTCAGTTGTATCATAGGTACTAGTTTCATGTTATATTGCTCTCAGATCTGCTTTAAACCGTAGGCATGTGTTTTGGGTAAGACTTCGGTGAAGAATTATGGGATCACCTGATAGTATCTAGGTCGTAACCTATAGACGTGTTTGTGTTTTCTAAGCATTACGGCAACAATGCTAAGAAAACATAACCAAGCTCTTATCTATTTTGAAATGGAAATGAGGGAGGAAAAGAAAGAGGCCCGAGGAGGTAATTGGATCTCCGGCGCTATAAAAAATTGTGTGTATGCGTATTGTATGTTAAGATATACATAAACGAGTTATCGCATTGGGTAGGTACTCAGGCTCTATGACGTATCCTTCCTTAATTGAGGTTTAAAGCACTAGCATTATTATAAGTAGAAAATGGTTTCAGTGAGCTCCTGACACAGTCCAAGTCCATATTCGAAGTCCCTGAAGCGGTTGCCACTCACCTTCAGTTGAATAACGCTTGTCTGCCGCTTTAGGCAGTAAAAATTGCGTCCGACTATATTATTGTACTTTACAAATAAACCGAACCTACACTTTGTGCTAAAAATAATGGAATAAAATTAAATAATAATTTCACGTGTGATTTTTCTTTTATGTACTTAGATCTTGATTTACCATGAATTGATGGGTGGATGGTCTTGCCAACTCAGTCGTTAAATGTACCTACTACGAACTATTACTACACCGAGACGATCTGTCTTCATTACTAATATTTGTCGCTTCTACTTGTGTAATATATTATTATTACAGAGTAGTCTATAGCTTACACACACCGTGTATTGTTACATTATTTCAAAAGTATGCTCTAGCGGGTAATTGTTTAGCTCGCTTCTACTATTACGTTATTGAGTGTGTGTTGCGTTGGGATTGAGTGCTATCTGTGTCTGAAACCGTAATTAGATATATGTTTGTAAGTCTCCGGTATAATATTGAACGTGTTCTTTAGTGCAAAAATTGGCTCAAAATTAACAAAAAATACTACTTAACAAAACACTTATTTACTTGGTGAGAGATAGATAATATATATATTGTGTGAGTGAAAAAAGAATGATGCAAAATCTGTATATGCCTTTCTAATGAGGTGTTTCAGTTAAGTTAGTTACTGCTGGCTTCATTTATTCTAAATTTACGTCTCTGAATTAATAGCTAATATAAATATTATTGTATAAAAATATGACAAGCGTACTAAGTGGCTCATTTTCTATGCACATTGCTGCGCAAGCCCAACCAGATCCTCATCCGGTACAACTTTGTAAATGTTGTGAACAGGGCTAAACGAACTAACAGTCTTGCTTTAAAACATTTACCTTGGGTATAGATGATTTAAAATAGTAAAACGCCTCGAGGCTGTCACCATACACATGTCATGATCACGACCTGATACTACCATATAATAAGAAAATAATTAGCCTTGTCGCTATTCACAGTTTATGATTAGCGTCATACACTTTATTAGATTAATCTATAAGGCAACAGTTTCTAGTCAGTGTAGTTTATTAGGACATGAATAGCCCATGTTCGCATAAGTGTAATTATCTGCTATTGCGGTTGGGTTTTGATATGCGCCTGCATCCATATTGACAACAAACTTAACAAATTCTTATGTAAATTAATTCTAGATCATGAGTATCTATAAATTTACATAGATTACTATGATTAAGTACCTATATACTTATAGGATCAATATAAAAAATCTCTCAAAATACTTAATAGAATTTACTTAGGCGAGAAAACTGGATATAGCAAAAATAAAGGTAGTGGAATCATTTAGCGAGCTAATTTGAAGGAGTCGGTGGAGTGTGGCGGTGCGATGGCATCTTCACGGCTTACAATAGTAAACAAATGTGTCGCGCGGGCGCAATTACACCGTGTCGGCAGCGGCGGCGCGGGTGCGCGGGTGCGCGGGTGCCGGCCGAGCGCGGCTCCGTCACGCCGAACGACGGCGAATCGCGCGCACATCACGCTTTGCTTCGGACTTATGCTAATGGCCACCGGGCCGCGTAAATTGGAGTGAGCTTGTTGCAAAACAAAATGGGTCCGCCTTTATCTTATTACAGCACCGGTTGCCGCGGCTTGACCCCGCGCCATATCATCGGAAATGAATTCTATGCTGGTGACCGATGGTATATTTTCATACGTTTGAAAGGCGAGAGACCCCATCCGACAGTAAGCCCGCAGATTGGCTAAGTGAAATTCGAATACAAAAAGTAACGCGGCAACGAACGTGAAACCGATTAAAGGGCCACATCACGATTTTGTATGCACTTTGCACTCATTCTATCCAGTGTGGAAGGTACCGGCTATTTTACCGATACATTGATTTTCTGTGTTTTGTATAGTTTAGTCAAAGGCGCCTTGTAATTAAGGTGCTTTCGTTCTGTGATTATTCTTTAAGTTGCTTTTCTTTTGTTTTATTGAGTACAAATACATTGTTTTGAAAGTCTTTTGTTTAAGGAAAGGCAAAGGCAACGGTGTAGGTACAGCGTTACTGCCAATTTGCAGACACAAAGAAATTGAGCTATGTTACTTATGTTCGTGCGATTCAATTATAAAAATGTTATAAGCACTAAATAGTGTAACAAATGTTGTATTTTTTATAACCACACAGAATCCATCAAGTAGAAGTGAAGTAGCGTGATGATTGAATATTCATCCTCGGATCAACAATAATAGATCCCATCAGTGGCGGTATGTGGCATCACATTTAATATAATAAGAGTTCAATACATCTCACCGTGAAATGTGTCGATAAAAAAACTTAACTAACTATAACTGCTAACGTGTGAATCGTATTAAAAAGCTGTTTAGTCATTCGACTTCATAAATAGGTGGCATTCGATTTGTCGTGATTAAATTTTGTCCATTAGGACACCGTTACACCGATCGGTAAATGTATTCGGATAATGTGTCTAATAATTTAACGAATAGAATTTCGTCTGTGATATTGCTCGATGGTAATATTTGATAATATTTCAATGTTGTGCGGCTAGTCGCTTCTCTCTAACAGCTGCTATACTTCTTTAGCTACAGATATAACTAATAATGTAGTAATTTAACTTTATCTACTTTGTTTTGAAAGCAATGTTCTCCACTCGGAGTAAATCTATTGTAACAAAGCAAACTGATTTTGAACATTGTTTGACCTTAGCCAAATACACAATACGGCACAATGAGAAAATATAAGAATCCATCCTAGCTCGATTTTTGTGCACGATTTTGTAAATGTAATAGCACGTCAGACTTTATAAACTGAAGCTAGTTATAAAGTCTATACTAAGTCTAACTAATATTGTGTTTAATTATACAGTAAAAATAATATCAGTTGAATTCTAAAAGACTTTTATAATCATAAGTTGATTATTTATTTAAAATTGCGAGTTGTCACTAAAGGTATTGTAATATCAAGTTTAACGTCGGTAGACAATACTTACTACTGTTATTTAAAGAGGCACAAAACAGATTTAGTTGTTTGAAGGTGAACAAAAATAATGCAAAACAAGAACGACACAAATCTACTAAGACGTCACGGGGTTCCGTTAAACTAAGTAATTTTCTCAATTGTCTTGCAAAATGGACTCAGTCAATAAACAATCGTTCATATTGAATGGGCGGAAATGTCCGTCTTGAAATTAGCTCGAAAACAAGAGAAAACCTTTAAAAGCAACTCGTTTATTATATTTAAAACGTTTTAAATTGAAGAAAGGTACTCGGCCGCCACTAATGTATTTCACTTGTATGTTCTACGACGAAGCAGCGCTGTGGAAAAGCTTTCGTATTTTATATATGACATTATTGTAAATGTGTTCAGCGAGTACGTCAGGTTATGTCAACCGTGTCTGGATGGTACCGATTATTCACATGCTACTTTTAGTCTATATCATTTTCAGGTGTAATGGTAAAAGTCATCAGCCTATTATTCCACCACTACAGAGTAAGGATTTCTTCTGATACAGAGTATACATTTGTAATTAAATCATTAAAAACAAGATCTTTATGCCAGGAACCGCGGTACAAATTTTGAATTGATACAATTTATTTAAATTGAATTAACCGTGTCATATGGGATATCGTATGAAAGGGCTTTATTGGCACAAGCTTCAACAGATTTTTATTTATTTTTATGATTATATATCATTTTCAGATCAGTTCAGATTCAGTTTTCGATATATAACGAAAAATTAAAAAAAAACCTTTTTCCTTTTGTTATATAGTTAGGTATATGTAGGTACCTAATAATTAATTAATTAATTTGTACGGAACCCTCAGTGAGCGAGTCCGACTCGCACTTGTCCGGTTTTTCTACCTATATTACCAATAAAAAAAGTATCAAGTCATAAAGTCGCAATAACGTGCAATTCACCCATTAAGGACATTTCTAGGTAATACAGTGATAGTTAATATATGAAGCGAATTCTCGCCACTCGTGGAATCACCGCACACAAGAAATAAAAGTCGGCAGAGAATCCTATTTCAAAACGCATTTCACATACAAATACCTAATTTCGAAGTAAAGTACGCACATTATACAGGCGGGTTCGCATTTAAATTATTCCGGCGGATCGTTTATAGGCCATAACCGAATTTGGGAATTAGCTATAAAACAACATTTGATACGGGCGGGCGCGGGCGGTTTGCAATTTGAATGTTTCGCCCGTTTCAGAACTCATTGGTTTGCAAAGCGCGTGCAGCGCGTTATCTATTCGAGCCCGTGTCGCCCGCGTCGTCGGCGAAGCCATCAGCCGCCATGCGCCTCGAGTCTGCTACCAGGTGCGTGAATGATGTTCACGCCCTCCCTCCAATATCTGACACTATCTCTCATACACTAAAACAAATGAATAAGAAATCAACCATAAATTGTTACAAGTAGCCTTGCTGTTCGAAAATTGTGTTTATAGTTCTCAGTATCAGTTTGAAATAATCACGAATTATATATAAATATAATTAACCATCGTGACTATAGAAGACTTCACTGTAAACGGGTCTAGAATGCTTTAAAGGAAGCTATTCTATGCAGCAATTTAAATTCCATTACAATGAATATAAAAAGCCAATTTGAACTCTATATCCTTGTAGTCCTCCGGGCGCCCGTAGTGATAATTTCTTTAAAACTATTAAGCTGCCAAGATATAGTAAAGTTAATTTTAAAGGCTGTTTTTTTTGCAAAACCACGACATGACTTAAAATCAAAGACGTTTGTATCGAATCGTGTAATATTAAAGGCCATTAAAGGCGTACTTACCTATGCATTTATAGCTAGTTGATTGTGCACACCAGATTCAATATCAGTTTATACAATATATCAATTTTATATTAGAGCTGTGTCTTTATAAGACAGATACATGCGATTTGCATCATTTACAATTGACTAAACAATTACGTACAACGTACTTAGGTTAGAAGTGGGGCTTGTCACGTCAAAGAGTCGTCGTTAAGTACACGCCAATGGCTCCGGAGCCGTGTGAATAGCGAACCCCGGCATTAAGCAGAGCGAGCAATTTTGTAAATAAAACAATAATGATAGTGCCTGTAATAATGTTTTCTCTAATTTTAGCTGCGAATAATCGTGACCCATTACTGCTTTCTTCTACGATTTTAATATAATCAAAATAAAATGTTAAAGCTATTTTTTACAAAATTTTAGCATACCTAATTTGTTTTCTCAATTGTATTTTTTCAATTCAGCTATGTCTTCATCCTCACATTTTGGATTTTTTATTACGTACAAAAAGATCATTATAAGCTTCTTGATTCGTCTGTACGTAGATTTATTACCACCAATTGGAGAGTATTGATTTAATCAACATTATCACAAAATGTAAAGACCCTTGGATGTCATAGCAAGAACGAATAATGAATAACACAAATCTATTCGAACAATTTAAATGGATCAAGTGAGGATCAAAACAACGCTAATACTAGAATCGTTATGGATTTTAGTTAAAATTGCAGTTATTTTGCTTGCAGCCCCGGGCCGCCGTGTCAGTCGGACGCGCGGTTCGATTGACTGTGTCCGTCAATGTGTCAGTTCTGCTCATTGCACTCATTGCAAAATTGTGTTCCTGCATTAGTCTCACTCTAGGTATTTGGAAAATTGGTATATTAACAAAGTAGCTAAGTAGGTACTGTCCGTTTGAAACCGATTCTTTCATTCAAGAAAAATAAAATTACGCAACTCTACAACATACCATACTTGCCATATAGGCAAATTTACTAAGTATTTACGAAAGTTCTTACGGCTACGGTTCTTAAAAACTAATCTGCCTATATTAAAATCCAGCGTATTTTCTAGTTGATTTATACAAATCTAGGTTATGTTGTACGAAATGCGAGCACATAAATACTTATATAGAGCTTAACAACTTATTCTTTTTTATAATTCTTTTTTTATATTAGCCTATCAAAGTGACTCACCCCGCTTGATGGTGAGCAGTCACTGGAATCCAGAATTGGTGGCCACTATACCAAAATCAATCGTGTTAAACTGCTGGTATGGTGGCCTCCACTATGGCGGCTGGGAATGGGGCTAGGGAAAGGGAATGTGGGAGGTGAGAAAATTAAATTGGGCCTCCGGTGCTCTCACTCACCGAACGAATCGCAGTAGTAGGTACGGATACTACTTCTCTTACGTCAATCTTCTATAAGAGAATAGTACTTCCCCGGACGATCCCATTCATGCTGAAAGCAGCGTGGATCTACTACCGTATTAAGTAAATATTGGACAATATCAACCAGATTTTTGAATTTATAATCATCAATATTCTGTCGTATATCTAAAAAAAAATTTCTATTATTTCTATATTAATAGTAGTATGCCATTGGACGAACATCTCAAAAGATCGGTATTTTTTTTTTCATGTCGGCATGCAGTAGGTAGAAGTTTTTGCAAGAAAGAGGACACAATGCACCGCTAATTATGTGAATGCACCGCATCCTACAAGAAAAAGAACATTTTCAGAAACTTCACATGCAGAGTCAGAAGACTTTAAACACATTTTCAAGGTTGGTACTAGCTGTCACACATGGATAAACCTGAGGATTTAATACAAAAAATCACTTAAGTGCATTGGCTTATAAAGCCCATCCCAACCATAAAATTAGATATAACAAAACCGTAATAGGACTATATAGAAATCGCGGACTCAAAACAAATATTTTGTCCTAACACGAACTGCAGTCCAGGGATATATATTTTTAGATTTGTAATAATAATGATGAATGCATAAAAATGAGGTATAATCGCGGCATGTGCAGAATTTGACTGACACGAGTATGTCAGGCATCAAGCAAGATTAGCAGCTGGCACAGCGCTCGGCTGTAGCCTCAAGGCTTCACAATTATACGTATTGTTTTGTATTTGTATTACATGTTTATAATAGGATCTTGGACGTTCTTTATATTGATGTATTGCTTTAAAAGTCAAATATATTAAAAGTAGATACAAATAAAATATATAGGTACGATTTGAATAACAGCTATGATTGACGAATTTGTCAAGGATAAAAACTAGTGTAATTGTAAACAAAAAATCTATTGTCTACTCATACAATCGTCGCCTTTAAAATATTCTCAAATTTCATCAATTAACTTAAATTTTCCTTTGAAATTGCCCGGTGAGTATGACAATAATAATTCCCAGGAATATTTTAATTTACCCAGTTAACAAGATGATCAAAATTATGAAAAAAACGTATATGATTAGAATGATAAAGACCTAAGTATAATTTAAAAGTGAGTAGCATATTATAATTCGAACGCTGGGTTGATCTACGATTATGTTATGTATATAACATACATATTATTATACCAAAAAAACAAAATTAATGATATGTCATCATCATCATATCAGCCAAAAGATGTCCACTGCTGGACATAGGCCTCCCTCGATTTTCGCCACTTTGAACGTTATTATTTACCTTAAGTTAAATCCAACCAAGATTATTCTATCCTACTCTGCATTGAGGTCACGCTTCCTACCATGTAGGTAAAAGGTAATATTTTTATCGATTTCAATTAGTAACTAGTAATTTTTTTTATTTTTCTTTATTTAATATTTTAAACCCGCCAAACATAATATTTAAACGGCGAGAAGCTTTGAGAAGGTAATGAATATAGAGTCATCATCATGTTATTTCACCGAAATAGTTTGATGATAACATCAGGCATGTTAGGTTTTTAATAACTGAAAAACACATAGACCAATTATACACATATTTTAACGATCTGAGGATTGAGTTCAGTTCAGCGGTCTCATTACCATAGCACGATCGAAGCAGTTACATACTCGTAATAATGACAGAATTTCGTATTGCAATTATTTTCATATAATTTATATAAAATACGTTGGTCATCGTCTGGCATGTATTTAATTTAGTGATGTTATCGTAAGTCTAGTTTTAAAATTGTTTGTTATGTAGGTGTAGTTGGAGGAACTCATTACAGAAGTCGTTTATATAACACAGGTCCGCACTCAGCTCTCTCACGACGTTCGTGCACCCCTTACGGAAAACAATCAAGCGTTTACCACTAACTGTTCTACGACTCCATAATATTCAACTTGTGCATTTGTGATAATTTTAGATTTTAGATTTTAATAGATAATTTTAGCTCCTGTTTGGTTGAAATGATTAAAGAGGATATTTGGCTCCCCCTATAAAAATTAACGTTCAAAATTGAAACAGTCTAGTTTGACACGTCGCAGTGTTAGTATTGTTAATGATATCCATCCGATCAAAATATGCGCATAAATTATTCATTTAAAACTCAAATGACATTTATAAGAAATTAGTTAACAATTAATTAAATGATGTGTTCATCAGCTTTTAGGTAAATGTGAATTCTGGAACATGTAATTTTACTTAATATTTCCATAGATTTAGTGGTCAAAAAACCGTACGGCCTGATGATGACTACAACACCCTCGGAGGTAATTTAATATCAGAAATATCATTTATTTATTATCAACACTAAACCATTTAAATATCAAATGCGCAAGAGTTTCACGCACATGTGTAGATAAAGATACAGCAGGAAACGAGGCAATAAAGAGTCCTTAGTTCTATAAACATTTTCATTCACTTATATTAAAATGTTAAATCCGTATAGACTGCCTGTTTAAATGTCAAGCGAAGACCCCTAAAATGAATCAACACGAAAATAAATTAATTTCAAGAACACGCGATGAAACAAACGATTTGGTTTTGAAATTGCTTTCTTGATAATTCCCTTCGAGAAAGTTTTTGTGGTTTTTATGTCAGTTACAATTATTTGATTTGTTATCAATTATTGTTAAGATGGTTATCATTAAATTGGATAATAACCAACATTTTCTATTACGCTAACTAAATGTTTGAGTTGAGGCAAAAAGAAATGCACATGCGAACTATTGATTAACGTCAGATAGAAAAGAATGAAATAAGTGGCTCTTGTGCTAGGAAAGGACACAGCTGTTCTTACAAAGTATGATAAAACGGATCCCGGTATGCGCACAGCATATTTCTATGAACACCGGAAACACGAATTAACAGCAGAAATACTATAGTCCTGTAGAGTAGGGTGGTTTTCAGGTTAAGCTACTTCAATTTCTGAGCAGAAATGTCTGTGTACCATCATGTAAGTCATCTGATGCTAAACAGTGATTACTGATATAATAATAATAATAATACTTAATATCTTAATACACTAGCGATAGCAAAGAATACTCGGACATTAAAACGAAAACCCAATAACCTTCTTAACTTTATGCTATTGGAATATTGGAATTTTGTATTTTTTTTATCATTAAAATGTTTTTAAGTGTAGGTATTTGATAAATGGGAACAGATATAATCATATCATCTCATTATTGACGAATATCAAGATTTACTTTTCGGACATAATATGATATAATATTGGGGACAATCTTTCGCGCCCCGCTGAGATAAGTGAAGGCATCGCGCTCACCGGAAGTGGGCACGTCCGGCGCCATGCATCGCTTCCTCTCGCCGACTGTCGCTGCTTCCGTTTCCGCACCATCATGCCTGCTACTCATGACGTAGCGGCCCGCCCTCACCCAAACATTATTTTTCTACTTACTGAGCTTTGATCTCACAATTTATTTGCTTGTCAATTTCAGGAAAAAGGTCACGTGACTCTTATGGGTGTAAGCTCGATTGGGTTCATGCGAACACACTTAATGTTTGCATATGATCATCTGCGAGTTTTCTTAATCTAATCCTAAATAGTTGTTAAAAAAAGCGTGATTATCATAATAGATTCAAAGTTTATTAAATGATTAAAAATATAGAAATAAAATGGCATTGTGACGACGACGTTGTTATTATTATATAATTTGAATACCTTTTTATTTTTATAATACGGCAAATACACGTACATGAAGAACTTTAATAAATACTTAAATAAAAAAATACATAACAGGAAACTAAAAAATTTTGTACTATGTGCTCGACTGTCATTAACTATTATTCGTTTTTTTAAATTTAGGCCGTATGCAAAGAGGATTGATTAGACTGCAGCAATTCTAGATACAGCATTTACCTACACAACGCATTTTAGCATATTGGACATTTATGCTCTATAGATACTTTCATTCATCATTTAGAGGAATCACGAATGAAATAATATAGGCAGTGCACAACCTATAGTATTGCGTCCGTGCAGTCCATATACAGCGGTAACAATTTACCATTAGTTGTTAACTAATATTGTCGATACAAAAACTAGGAGTACGTAGTAATCGCGATAACGAGGGAAACCTGGTTGATACATGAACCGTATTAGTGAAATGACAGGCGCGAAGATTATATAATTTGATGTGCCGTAGATAAGCTATCGGACAACAAGGAATGGTGCGGCTCATCTCGCCGTGGGGTGTCCACCGAACATGTGGACAATCTTTCACGCTCATATGTGCTCACCCTTTTATTAGACGAGGGGTACTTGTTTGAAACTTATGGACTTGCCTAACTACAAATATTTTTATACTGCGCTTAAGGGAACGAACAAATACATTTTTACATAATATTTGATTGTTTTATATTCATTAAAACAAACTAATGTATTTTTTTATTTGAGCATATACGAGAACTGTGCCATTGTTAGGCAAAAGACTCTCTCGAACAATATTCATGCTTTTGTAGATATCTATTACCTTGTTCTTCCAATCTAGATCATATCTGTCCAAATTGTCAAACGATCAAAGTAATCTTACATGCAAATATATAAAGAAATTATTTCTTTGTGTTAGCTAAGTTATATTATGTAGTGTAATGCAATCGTCGTATCAACGTTACAATCAATGCGTGTCGTTGATTAGAGTCCGCAGAGTAGGGTGCGAGGAAGAGAGCGTGAAATTGTCTGCTCACTTCTGTAAATATAATTTCGGCGACAAAAGGTCTATAAATGATATACTCAGGGTCACAGTGCAAGTGTGTGTCGCATTTCTCGTTACAGAATTTTAAAAATTGTCTCCCTACATTTGGGGTGACGACAAATTTTCAAATACCAGACCGTGTGTGTTTAACTATGATAATTATTGTTTGTTTACGTTTACTTATTAACAGTTGCTGTTTGTTTGTGGATAAATTAATTATCTTGTATTTACTTTATACGATCCTACTTCACAGCGAATAGTAAGAAGATAAAGCAATGTCTAAGATGTTATAGTGGTGTGCTGCGAGTTTTATCCTCTTGACTGTGCCAGTATTTGTGTGATCCACTTATATGGGTATTAAAATAAGTTTACCGTCAAAAGTAATTAATACCTACATAAAACCTATGATTTCTGATATAGTCTTGCTAAAACTCAGAAATATTGGTTTTATTACATATGTATTAATTATTTTCAATTGGTGTTTCTAAAAAAAGGAAATCTTAATAAAAAATCGTTACAACAGGCAATCTTTAAAAACTTTGACATTAACTTTTACAAATGTTTATGTAAAGCCATAGTTAAGGTTACATGAATGTGTTATCTTATATATTTTTTTAGATATCTAGTATTTTAGTAATATGGCTGATATGATGATGATGATAATTAAGTAGTAATTAAAATAGCGATAACATTAAAATAGCTATACTTTCAAAAATATATATATGCACTTAAATACTTAAAATACTATCCAAGTTCAAAAATAAACATTGAAGTAATAAAGATTTCTCTATTTGATTAATTACATCTGAGATAGAATTTTACTTCAAATATAATCGCGTTCACTTTATGAGTTGCTTTATTGAATTAATGCATTAAGTCGTGACTAATGGAATCACAGAACAAATAAAATTAAAATGTAAATAGTGGAACGTAGAAATGCTAATAATAAATTTCTCCATTTTAATAACTGTAACTGCGCGAGGGGAGCTTCTGGCCTGTTAAGTCAATATAACACTTCCATTACTCCAAATTAAATTCCTCGGGGAGAGAGATGAAGTTTTTATTCAGCTCAGACAAAGGCGCGGCAGACGACTGGCCATGCATTAAGGGATACTAGCTGCATCGCAACTCGTATTGCACTTCATATCGTTTGATGAGATTTGTTCGAGTATTAGTATTACGAATTAAGACCTAGAATTTAATCTCAGAATATCAATTTATAACGAAAAAAATGTAAGCTTATAACCATCTATCTATCTATTAGCGCAGTAAAGATTACTAATACATCACCAGGTAAAAATCTGGGAATGTATTAGCAATCTTTACTAATCGATCTACCGGTCTATCCTATCCTACTAATATTATAAATGCGCAAGTTTGTGTGGGTGTGTGTGTGTGTGTGTGTTTGGTAACACTCAGCGCCTGAACGGCTGAACCAATTTCGATGAAAATTGGTATGTAGATAGATTCGGTGCCGGAGACGGACATAGGCTTTTGACTCCGAAAATCGGATTGGGAGGGAGAGCAAACACATTATAAGCGCGGGCGAAGCCGTGTGGCTAGTAAGTGAATAAAAAGTCGCTGAAAACTTGTGAGATCAGTCATTGAAGATGCGGCGCGGTATTAGCGATTTTTGATACTATATTTGGTAATAAAAATCTGTAAGCAATAAGTATAATTATGTTTAAAGCCACAGTATTAGATAAATGCACCTACCTAATACTACAAGGCGGAAAGCTTTTCGTTTTTACTTACAATAAAACGCCTTCAGTCTCATCCCTACGACATAAAGACAACGAGGCGACAAATAGCCCTAAACAAAAGCGCACTTGCGTTAAAATTTCAATAAGCCGTTTATAAAAGATTGCAAGTGTGCAACGCGGGTGTGATGAGTATTAATATTTCACTGAATTAATCATTATAATCCTTCTGGCAAACAACTCGCCCTCGGGAAGGCGAACAATATAATGAAGTTGTCATTTTTTAGACTACACGGGGGAGGCTGGAGGAAATCCAAATTGAATCATGCGGCGAGGGAATTGTGCTATTATGTTATTAAATAGACGAGGGCAGGACCCCGTGCCACGTATTTTTTTGCGCCGAGGGCGTCGCGGAGACAGTTAACAGTTTTCACAATAGAATTATGATATAATTTGACACAACACTGGTACACTCTAGTCTATGTAGTTGAATCTGTCGCGAATAACATTTATTGCGTGTCTATTTTTTTGTTTATACTAATATAAAAATTTGTTTCAATTTTAATGTAAAACTTTTTAAATAGATAGGTTAATCAAATCAAATCAAAATATATTTATTTAATTAGGTTAATTAAATTAACACTTATGAACGTAAAAAAATCAAAATATCTGGCAATTAGCCTACAGCCAGTTCCCTGACGTTAGGTTAGGGCCATGAGAAGAACAGGGAAGAAACACAGGCCACTCTTTTTAATCGCCAGGTTATTATAATTTTATGCTTCAATTTCAAGTAGCATGCAAAGTGACGCATGCCACTTAACTCTATAAGCAAGTAGTTTGGCCTTTGGAATGGTGTCAACTCCTTCTATATTCCTAAATATATATATATATACATATATATATATATATATTTCCTTTATTATATTTATTTAATGCAGTGGGACAGTAAACAGGCTGGTATTACATATATATATATATATATATATATAAAGCAATTACAGCTTTCTATGTTGTGATGAAAAAATAAAAAAATAATGTGTGCTTTACAGGCTGCCTCAATTTGCATATTGCTACAAAAATGTAAAGGCAACATGTGAACTGTAGTAAATGTTTCTATTATGAAAACTGTTAATATTTGCTGTAAGTGTAAAGTAAGATTGAGCTTAATTTACCACAGAAGTTCACAATGTACCCCTATTTCACAAATCACAATTTTTAAATAATTTTGACAATACTATACAATTTTAATAAAACAATACAAAATGTGTAACTGTTCCAATAAGACTCGAGCATCATGTCATTGAAAATTATTTAAAAATAATCTTTTCTCTTAAGTTTATTTTATAAACGTACACCAAGTCCCGTAAACAAGTTATGAACTTTATGTAAGCGACAGTGTGAGCCAATCAATTTATTTAATGAATCAAATACATTTTATATCTAACCTATTGACAAGTAATTTAGTTACATAGTTCAGGACACAACGTACTTAATGCCAAATTTTAAGTAATTTTACAAAATCTTAGTGGAAAATAATAACTTGTAATATACTTTATTAAAGTTGGTCATTAAATCTGTATCCAGCTGCGGACATTATCTCTTATAACAAATACCCTTATAAACTTGCGTGCTTATATCACAACCAAAAGAGCTAAGAGTGAAATGAAAGCTTTTATCCATATGTCAGAGAGAGTACTTACAGCGGCTTATTGTCACCCCCGCTAGAGAATTTGATAAAGCGTGTGCGAATATTAACAAAAGGAATATCTTGTTAAATTGATATTGCTACTACAGTCAAATGAATTTGAACTTTATGTCATGCTTTTTTGGTAACAAAAACTGCAATAGTCGAGTGCAGATCATGAAGGAGTTACATCGTTTTGATGAAAAGGGTGTGAAATTGTCTCCGTTAGAAAATGTATAATTCAAAGGGGAAGATTAAAATATTATCCATGTTAAGTAAATATTCAAATGAATATTTTCCGTGTTAGACAACAATGGGTGCTTGCGAAGGGGAAGGTGGCGTAATTTGATAGATACCTATCTACAAAACGGTCTCTTCGTTAAGGGACCTCCCTGTTATTATAAATTATAAGCGCGATTTGGGAATTCTCTAGAATTAAACGGTTCTTAGAGGAGTGGGCGGGGTCGGCTGGCATATTGTGTTTGCATATTCTTTGTATTTATTTCAGTCTATTTACAAAATAGCATTAATTCGAATTAATTTATTATCTTTATAGTTAGCACATTTTTTTTATAAATTGGTTCGGTTTTTCTTTTCTTTTAAGTTGAATGCTTATTGGTGACTTGGTGTACTACGAAAAACTAAAACTAATTTTTAGTAAGTTTGAAGGTTTTTGTTGGCCTATTGGTTTTTTTTCATAGTTTTACCTACGATTTATTAATTACGTGTAAAGTTATTGTTACTTTATCGTCTTTTCTATATTTTTGTCTTCGGTAATAAGACGGTATACTGCACAATTACCTACGTAATGGTATCTTAATTTGTTATGTACTACAATATTTATTTAAATAATATTACGAGACCAAGTATGAAGTGCGGTGATTATCGTTGTTTAAGGTGAACTTAGAAAGTACATAGGTAACGAATTATACAACCTAACACTTGTACTTAACTGGTTTCGTACCTACAACCTTGTGTCTGAAAGGGGGTTGTCACGGTTTAAGGAAAACAACAATTATAGTATTTAATATCTTCTGCTACTGTTAACATTATACATAGGTTCACATGATACCTGCGTATAATGTTAACTGCCACGCAGAGGTCGCGGGTTCAGCTCCCACTCAGTGCAAATAATTGTGTACATGAACATCTCTATTTGCATTGGTCTGTGTGTTTCAATGTACCTATAATATTTCCAAAAAAAGTATTTAAGTATTTTATATTCGTATTCTAGAACCCATAACACAAACTTACTTTGGATCTAGAAAGCATTGTGTGTAGTAGTTGTGCTATAATATTATTATTATATATCATACTGAAGATGTCCTTTGCAGGATATAGTCATGTCCCAAATAGCCATAGTCCCCGTGCTTGGCAGGCGAGTTGGTTAGCGCGCGCAGTAATAAATAGGTACCTACTTAAAAATTGCTGCCTGTAAAAAGTATAAAGTATAGTAATTTTTTTTTCCTGTTTCGCCGCTAAGCTCTTGTTCTTAACCACTCAACGAATTTTTTTACTTTTTTACTATCGTTAGTGCCTTTGTAGGTAGGTATAATTATAATCCTTTTGTATATCTCTAGTATAATATGTAGAATGCATGTACGATATTATTATCGAACATGCATTCTACATAATATATTATACTAGAGAAATGCAGGAAATTTCAAAGATTTGCAATAAAGTAGTAAATAGCATCTAAAAGTTCCCACGTGTGAAGCAGGGGCGGGTTGCCAGTTATAACAATTTACTAAAACTTATAAGTTCTTAACATAATTATGTTTTAGGTACTTGCGGTTTCGTTCGCGTTGTAACTCGATTAGTAGTCGTAGTATACGATCAATTTCACTTTCTGGCCCTTCACCTATTTCAACGTAATAAATCATAGTCGTGCAATGATTTCATTTGGAGGTGAAACTAGGACAAACAAACTCAGTTCCGTTTATAAACCTTCACTAGTACCTAGTCACTTGTGAAGGCTGTAACTACTACGGTAAGAAAAGCTTTTTATTGTCAAATTTAAATGATAATAATAATAATATAAGTACGTCGGTAAAATATTGGACGTCGACCTAGTGAACATTTTCAGATTAATAACTAGACACTTATCTTTTAGATAAAACTTATGAAATAAAAAGTAATAAACGTAGCTTAAAAATGTCATTAATTTTTTTAATTAGTAGTAAGTAAAGCAGTACATGCTGCAGAAACACTAAGGTGATTGTATAATTGATAAAGCATTGTTGCGAGATAATTGATGTAGCGAGAGAAAGTGAGTGCATTTGACGACAATGTGTCACTAGATTATACACTTGCACCCTAAACTAGTGCGCGTCCGTCGGGACTTCGCTCCTGGCGAGTTGGGAGCCTATTGTTATAATAAAACGCCATTTCACTATGACAGTACACCCGCACTGTTTTAGGATTTTGTAATATCTGTTTCAGTAAGTAAACATTAGGTAAATTTGTTTAGAATTGCACTTGCTCAGCGCAAAACTGTCTATTTTATTCTTGGTCTTAAATATCAGATATAGGTTTCAGATTTTGTTTATAAAATACAGGTAGTATAACTTACAATGTATTTGTTGAGCGATGATTTTTAGTGCTTCCAAAAAACAGCCTCCGCGGCTGCACGCAGCGTGTTCCCGTCAGTGAGGGACATGTGGTGGGCCATCGGTAATTCAACATGGAACAAAGAATAAAAATAAAAATGATGACAATCATTCAATTAAGTTTCAACTTAAAAGCAAGAACCAAAAAATAAACGACATATTTTCTTGTTTTTTAAAAAAAAACATAATTTTGTACGTTAATTGACATAAGTGAATGTCGTGCCTCTGTCTCCTGCCTGTGTACACACATCGTGAGGGTGTAACATGTTTATATGTTTATTTTAATACGCGTGTCGTGCGTATAATACGGAATTTATTACGGCCCGACCCCCGGCCGGATTAATGCGATACGGAAGATTTGAATTCAGAGCATTAACTTAGATTGGTACGTTCAGCCCGCGTCAAGGGGAGGCTGCGCCGCCGCCGCTGCCGCGCCCGCCTACATACGTGCTACCGCCACCACTTCACACTGATTAATGTCTCATAATCAGCTCATGTACTCATATTCTGTTATAAGAAAAGAAAGGAACAGGTAGATATTACAATACATATATATATACAGACAGTTACACCGGTATTGACAATTTACATATTTGGTTTTCTTCACTTCAGATCTTATTTTAAGGATCAGTAGCTACGGATGTACCATGATTTATTGCTACTAATAACAAGAAAAACTGGCTATAATCTATTTTCATTCGTATACAAATCGGTTGAACAGAAAACCATAAAACCCCCACACAAAGAATCTTTATGTAAACTTAACAAACATAAAAACGTAATATCTGTTGTTTTAACTCATTTCGAAAGTCATTCATTCCGATGCATTGTATTGCTTCGCTTGTATTGTAACTATTATAAGATTTTATTACTCGTTGTATCAGAAAAAGACACCCTTAACCGATACCAACTTGATTGCTTCTGATGATTTGAACACTAACTCACCATATATTATATTCTTAAAGGAAAGCTTTGAAGCACTTGATATACAATTACCTACAGCCTAACCTTCAGCAAATGCTGTCACATTTAATAGAAAGAAATAGCCACAATCAGCTTACCTTAAACCCATTAAAACCTTAACAGCCTAGGGAAATAACACTAAAATGGATCTACGGCAGTAGATCCAAAACTGTTTTCAGCATGAATGGGCCGAATCGACCGGGGAAGTACTACCCTCTCACAGAAGATAAACTTATGAGTAACAATATCCGTACTATTGCGTTTTGTTCGGTGAGTGAGAGTGCCGGAGGCTTAATTTCTCTCTTTCCTTTTTCCTCACCTCCCTTAATCCTTTCACCTACCTTACTCCCTTCACGTTAATCAGCAGATTTGCAGAGTCCCTAGAATTGCAGGAGCAATGCTGGGGACTCTGAGTCGTTCATGAGCGACAGTTACCACTTACAATCAAGTGGACTGTTTGCTTGTCTGCCACTGTCGACAAGAAAATAAAATAGGCTATTTATAATGAATGTGGTTTTCTGTAGGTATAGTGGAGGACTTACCATGTCTGATTGGTCTCACCTAGAATATATCATTATGATTTTCGACACTATCCTGGTTGATGATCTTCAACGACGTTCTGTTTACAAAAAATACATTTGGTACTAATGTTAAGTATTGATATTTAGATTCTAAATACAACGTGAAAACAAACAATTAAAGAGCAGTTGTCGACTTTGTTTTGAACAAACAAATTTAATTAACATTCGTTTATTTCCCCGCTTGATCCGAGAGAGACAAATAGTCTAAGTAAAATTTATGTATCGGAATCAAATTCAATTTCGTCTTTGCATTTTTTACACGATTTTTTAGGACCGTTTTACTTTGCCGTGCGAAAGACAGGACTAGAGTGGATACGGTTCCATTTACTTTTATTTTTCCTCGACAAGGTATGATCTATTTTGTGTTAAGTTGTGGTTAATATAATACCTAAAGTTTGTTATATTTTGCTACAGCTTGGTCTCTTTTTTTACTTCAATCTTCGTATAAATTTTCCGTCCTTAGCTAATATGAGTTCCATTTAATGTTGAGTCTGTTTCTAGTCGTTTTTAGTCAGTATTGTATTTATATTAACAACCTGTTTGTGTATTATAGAAACTTTGTTTAACTTTGGCAGTGACTCCACCCCGCCTGATGGTAAGCAGTCAGTGGAATCCAGAAGTGGCGGCCACTATACCAAAAGCCATCGTCGTAAACTGCTGCTATGGTGTAATGGTGTTAGGGGAAGGGAATGAGGGAGGTGAGGACAGAGGAAAGGGGGAAAATTGGGTCTCCGGCGCTCTCACTCACCGAACGAAACGCAGTAGTACAGATACTACTACTCTTAAGTCGATCTTCTATGAGAGGGTAGTACTTCCCCGGACGATCCGGCCCATTCATGCTGAAATCAGCGTGGATCTACTACTATTAAAATCACAGTATCACAGTGTTTCTAATAAATATCTTTGAATGATGGTCAAGACAGTTTAAAAGTCATCATGCAGTTCTAAAGTCTTATCTACATACACAAACAGACAGATAAAACTAATCAACGGGTAACTTTATTGCATACTATATATTATATCAAGGTAGTTATTAATAAATAAGTTAGGTGCTAAAATTATCGATTAAAGAACGTGACACATTGTTATCAATGCAAAAAATAAAACTGTTTACCGTTCCACGTGTTCTTACGATATTGTGAAATTTGTTTTCTTACAGGATTTTTCTAATCTTCTTTAGCATCGTTTATATTGATTATGGCGCTCCTCTTGCCTAATTTATATTCAGCTAGTGTTTTTTCATCACGCCTCGTGCTTAATATCGCAATTTGTACCGTAGTTGGCGTAAGCCGAGGGGTCCTGTCACCTTTACTCTCGGACGGACCGTCTTTCTCTGTTCAATGCCTATTTTATTACTCGCTTACACATAAACAACTAAAGTTTACGATCGTTTTTACATTAAGAAATCGGTCATGGAGCGTAATAAACTAATTATTAAATGAAGATTGAAGACCGAATGTATCTGTAAATAAGGAAGATTATGAATCGGCTTTTGAGTCTGATTTATGGGCTCGGTGACATCCGATGACAAAATTATGTCCCCATCATAAATGTTCATCGTATAGGATGGCTATGATAATGGGACATTTTTTCTCATTGACGTCGCCCGCTGTCTGTGCTGTGGCTCGTTGTTATGCCTGTTGCTGCCATACCGGGCTGGTGCACATTAACCTGATGCGCATACCTAGGAGGTCACGAGTTGACGAGATTGAACTAATTCTTTAACATTGTCATTTGTCAGTAGGTAAACGTTTTGACCTGGTGTTTTAATTCTATTCAAAGCTAATTTGTATTTAAATCTAGTAAACAACAGTAAAAAAGAAATTTTCACAAACAATTTTTTTCCTGTGAAATACACGGTTAAAATTGATGTTTCTATTTTTTAAGTCAAAGCATTGAAAGTTACTATAAACTATTAATAGAAACTATAATTTTATCTCAGCCACAAGACGTCCACTGCCTAACCTTTATAGTTTACCTATGTATAGTCCAATTCATCGCGGCAAATTTGAATTTGTTAAAATTTTATCAATCTTGAAACAAAAGATATCATTGTTATAAAAAAATCTACAGGGGTACATTAATATAATAGATAGTTTCCATTGTTATGTTTTCTACTTCTTAATTTTATTTATAAGATTCCTCAATCAGATTCGGCGAGATCCAAAAACTGTGGCGCCACAGGTCAATTAGTTCCGAGTAATAAACAAAACAAATACGTTTGTTATGAAAAGAATTCGGTTGCCGGCAAATTTCTTTTGCCACATCAATCAAAATCATACTGATAATGAAATCATCATTTGGGTGGCCATAGAGAAGTTAGTTCTTAGAAATTTGTCTCCAAGTCTTTGAGCAACGTCGCTCTTCTTCGATGTGGCCGATGTCATTATCACATTCCTGATTTATTAATTAGCTACGAAATATACGAAGATATTTTTTAAATGTGCTTGTATAGATACCACTTTGTTGCATTTTAGAATGTGCTTTTGATAGTTATCCGAATGTTCTTTTAAACGTAACATCGTCTCATCATAATCAGACTGAGGACGAGTACTGCTGAAGATAGCTACTCGTTACTGGGGTGTTTAAAGGGTGGAGTTGTAATTGTTACAGGTAATAATTAGTGCGTAGGAATACAAAGAAACAGTAGTATCACCCGGTATTCCTTGGAACACTAAGGTAGTTATATATTTTTGGACCTAAAACCACATGGGACCGCTCGCATGTAAATAGACATTTTAAATTTTGCAACAAATCTTATTATAACCGTTGAAACAACATAAATATTTGTTAAAAGCTATGAGGTAGATGCTGGTAATTGTTAATTACAAAATTATACTGTAGGTAGTAAATATGACCAATATTAGCGATACTAATTACTAGTTTTGTTTAATTGCTATAGCGTAATTTATCTTTTATGCATATATAAAACCTTTTTAATAACGCGATAATTTGTATTAAAATTTGCAATTTTGAGATATTTGTATACATAATATATTTTGTTTTAAACTGTTATTTTCATGGCTTTAAGATAAAATGAAAATACTAACCACTGTACCACTGTTTTTTGTAGTAGTGTTTACTTTGGAAAGTTAGTGTAATAATTTAGAAATTAAAATGCGTCTTACATAAAAAATATTAACTTTAATATTTATTTTCAGATAACAGAGATAATGGAACAGACACTGACGAGGCTCGAAAACATTATGGGATGAGTTACTACGTCAAGTGTGATAGTTACGAGAAGAGTTTCACTTGTATGAGTGCTTGCAAAAGTATTGGATTTCAAGTGTTCCGTATGGATCGTAATTGTAAATGTAGTTGTCATGAATTACAGACTACGACTATATTACCGTTCTTTAAGTGGCACACTAACGGTACAACAAAGCATTGGCACAAAACGTTTAGTGTCCCTTTGTACCATATTATTGGTACTCTGTCACCGCTCACCGAGAAGTATATTGAACCGAATGAGACGTCAGCATCGACGTTGAGTCTGTATGAGCTTTGCTTTAACTTTACATTAAACACTACGACGGGCGATCCAGGCAACCTAACAGATGATGGCTCTGGTAACTCGACTGATGCAGGAGGTAATGGAACTCAAGGCTCGGAAGACGTAGGAGAAGCGGAGGGTGGTGGCGATGCTCCTGCAGGAGAGACAAAAGTAGAAAATGCAGCAGAGGAAGGAAAACAAGGCGAACCACCTGCAGATGAAGAGGTGGCTGAAGAACCACCTGCAGAAGAACCACCAGCCAATGAATAACCATTAGAACAGATGGATACTACATTTTATTCTAACCGATATTGCTGTATCGATGCGTATGCGATCTTATTGTATTGAATTTAACCATACTAGAAAGTTGTACAACTATTTCTTATTACTTTGACTAAAACTAAATTAAATGTTTTTATTTATTCTTAAATTGTTTTATATCTACTTACCTAAAAGGAATCAAATTATAAGAAGTCTTCTCTCTTCTTACTGCTCTGCTCACATTGCCAGTAGCGTGATGTTACATAGCCTATAACTTCTTCAAGAACTGGGCTATCATCATACGCAAAAGAAATTTAAAATTCGTCTGGTAGTTGTAGAGATTAGCGCGTTCAAATAAACAAATAAACAAACTCTTCCACTTTATATATTAGTATAGATGTAGAGTGTAACATTATTAGTAGATGGACCATCGATCTAATAAAGGTGGTGGGCGACCGATGTAGTATAAGTTATGTACCCAAGATAGGGCCAGGACAGGCCGTGTGGTTTCTAATACGGAATCACTCTATTTCTGCCCATAAGTGATGTAAATGGATTAAGAAAATACCAGTTAATGGGCGGCAGCGTTACCTTTATTTAATTGCCTACAGTGGCAGACGAGACAACAGTCCATCTAATGGTAAGTGATAACTGTCGCTTATGGACTTCTGCAATGCCAGGGACACCGCGAAGCCGCTGCCTACCGTGACATTAATGTTCTCATAGACATGTCATAGCACTCGAGAAACACCACAGCTGTTGTAGTATATAGTAACTTTACTGCAATCTCGAGTGGTGTGATGTCCACCAAGTGAACCAGTTCCTCAGAGCACTCTCCGTGTAAGATACTATAGTACCTGCTTACTACTTACTTTGGTCACCAAACACTAGAGATTTATGTAATGTAGTTAGTGGACTTCTTCATTGTGACTAATGATAATGTGATGATGTAAACCAAGTTAGTTTATTCTTATTTCTTAAGCAGTGTAAGGAATAGGCATAAACTTAAATTAAATCATTCACGCGCTAAGAAAATATCACAAGTAAGCGGCAGAATAACATTCGTACGATATATTAGGTACATAAAGAATGTATTCGCATAAGTAGACCTCCTTATATTATATAATAATTCTTTATGAAAAAGCTTAAAATATTACATTTAGAAATTATGTAGCATCTAGAGGCAATAAATATTTTATTATTACTTATGTACATCTTATCTCATTAGTCATTACACTGATCTGTATTGTATTTGTATTCGTAATAAAGTTTTTTGAATCTAATAATAAAAAAATAATAATAAAATTGTAGTTGCCAAAAACATTGCGTGAACGAGTGGTGAATTTCGGTTTAAAGATCTTTGTTTTCTAAAAATTTTATAATATCACCGTTACTAAACCCTAGTTGATACAGAAATCTATGATCGTCGTTAACAATGGTCAAAATGATTAAGGACTATAAAGCGATGCTCCGATTTAAGTACCTGCCCTAGCTAATTATAGCAACTGATTACGACCGATTGTTTGCCAGATTTACTTTTAACTTCCTAGCTAAGAACACAGGAAGTAACAATATAAAGCGTAAGCATAGGTTTTATACCTATGCTTACGCTTTCTTCTTCGTCTTTTCATATCTATGATATGTATTCGCAAATTATATGACTAGCGTGTTAAGGTTTTCTGAAGTCCGGAGTGTGCTTGCCATATGTCTATAAAACATAAATATAATAGAAATATCGGATTGTGAGGCATTTTTACTATTTTTTTTAATAAAGTGCGTGATGTCATATACCAATAATTAAATTTGTAATAATTTAACAGAACATAACATTTTATAGTAATATACATAATTAACACTATAGATTAGCGAATAGGTGCGGTGTTATTTCATAAGGTAGCAATGACAGATGAGGGTTTATACAGTATTTTTATATTGCTATGTTGTACTACTATGACACTGGGAGAAGACGCTACAGGTAATTCATTTTGTTTTGTTTCTTATAACTTACTCTTTTGTAAATCTTCACATCATCATCACGCTGAAGACGTCTACTGCTGAACATAACATAGGCCACTTCCAAAAGAAAGTGTATGCTTGGCAGGCGAACTCATGACCACAGAGAAGTAATCTCTCGTACCTACGCAAGTAATGCTGTTGCCCATTCTCTTATTGTTTTCTTTCAATCCCTTTCCTCAATACTATAACACGCAAAGAGTAGTAATTCCATTTTCTACATCGGAGTTTGTACCAATTTTCTATTTTTTTTTATCATAATGCTTAGTATTCATAAATTTCATTATTATTTCAGTTTTCGCGTCTATTATAAATGACACTGTTGGAGATGATGGTACGTACTAATTCTTTCCTTAATTTGTTTACCTTTAGGTTATTCTATGCAAAGAGAGCCAAACTCAATACCTTAGCATGTCTGATTGAGAATGTAAATAACTATCATCTTCATCATATCGGTCAAACGACGTTCACTGCTGGGCATAGGTCTTCTCCATATATCGCTACTGTGGTCGGTCGCTCGCCGCCCTCATCCATCGGCTGCCCGACACTCATAGTTGGACAGTTTCCACTAACCTGTTGCTGTACTCGTCCATGTCTACGCAATCGTCGAGGCTTGCGAAACGGTTCTGCAGTTCGAGTTGGAAGCTGTCGGAACTTTGGAATGAATCGGTTTAGGTCTGAGCGCAGACTTCATCAGTTGAAACCGGTGAACCTTAGGATTGATATTCAATGTGCCTCTTACCATCCGGTGATCGCTACCGGTTTTTACCGCATTGGTCACTGAGACATCATTAAATTTTTGCCGCCTGCTCGACATAATGAAGTCAACCTCATTTCTTGTGACTTTCGCGCTTTTTTAAAAGGAATTCTTCATAAAGAGTCCCTCCTTTACCATAAAGTCAGCCAGCATTTTGCTCTGGAGATCCCTTATTCAAAATTCACCACGCTTCTACCCAGCTTTCCATTGATGTGCTCATGACAACAGTGTATCCAGTCTTATATGTTTAACTCTGGAAATGTCCTCATACATAGCCTTGACCTCATCGTCGGGGTATATCGAAGTGGAAGCATGAATCTGTATGACCTTCAGCTCTTCTTGTGGATGATAAGCCCAAATAACTCATGAGACAGTTGGTCGTCGGAGCAAGTTACCGGATCTTAGGGTTATCGTGTCTTCCCCTTCTCTTCGGATTTCAGACAATCTCACTATGTCTCATCGTAGCTTGCTCAATTCCTCCTCCAGTTCAACAATCTTCTCGTCGTTTTGTAGTGTGTGCACGTTGTATGTTACCATGGCCAACTCCCTTTTTTTTTTTTTTTTCGACGGCAACGCATTACGTGTACTCTATGTCTACTATGTCGGACTCTCCGGCCACAATGAGACAGCGGCCGGCATACCGACTAACCCCACGGTGTTCCTCCAGACGGCCAGAGTGTCGGGGTCACGGGAGACGCTCGCGCATTCATCCGCGACCCCGACAGGCCACGGCCCGCTCAACGTGAGCGGGCCCCGTCTGATTTGGGGGGCCTGGCTCCCCTTCCTCCATCGAGAGGCGTTCGTGGAACACGTACGCCGCCTTCTCGGGCCTGTGCTGTTCGAGCGGCGATTGCCCAATCGCTGCCCGCAGGCATCTTCCTACGGTGGCTGGAGATCCCGGAGCGCCCCACGGCGACGCCCGGGGCGGGCGTGACGGGCCGGGAGCAAGGTCGTCAGCTCCCTCTCCCGCTCGGCCGCCTCCTTGGCGAGCATTACCTGCTCGCAAAAGGAGGCGACTCCCTCCCAAGCCCTCTCGCTGCGACCATGGATAGAACCACAGCCGGCAGCGAGAATTGAGCCGTCGCGAGCGCCGCAACTAGGTCGCGGCGCTGGCCGCCCACGCTGGACACTCCACGAGCGTGTGGAGCGCCGTGTCGCGCGAACAGACCCCGCAATGGTGGCAGACGGACGTCTGCTCCCGGCCTATGAGACACAGGTACGTGCCGAAGCACCCGTGACCGGTGAGTACCTGTGTCAGCCGGAACGTGAGGACGCCGTGCCTCCTCTCCAGCCACTCCTCGAGGATGGGACTTACCGCCACCACCGTGGCGTGCCCTATGGCCAACTCCCTACTACAGCCCTCCCTATAGCCAGCTGATGCACTCATATTAGTTTTAAGTTTATATTATTGTATGTATGTGTATTAGTTTATAAGGTATATACTTTTATGGATTGTAAAAGTAAAAGATCCGAAATAATAAGATTTCAATTTAAAAAAAAAAATGTTCGAAAGTTAAACTAAACTGTTTTTAAATTCTTACTTTGCAGATATAAATTTGCCACAGAAGCTTTATAATGATACGGTTTTACGCTATGGACATCATAGAATAAAAGAATGTTTAAATTTTAAGAAAGCTTATGTTTGCATTATGAAATGTCTTGAGCTTGGCTTCCATATTGCAGAGGCCGACAAAAATTGTAAATGCATCTGTTACAAAGACTATGCTAAAGGAAAGTACTTTGGTACCGTAACACAAGGTTGGAAGTGGCCTACTACATTACTACCACCATGGGCTAAGAAAGTTGAATATGATCTACCTGATTTCCTAATGGCAAGTTACGAAGATGGCTCTTTAGAATCTACGAATAATACAGCAACTACGGAGAGTGATAACAATACTGAAACAGAAGTAACTGTTGATGACGGCAGCCACGGTGAGGATAAAACAGGTGCACCAAATAACAATAAAGAGAACAGCACAAAAAGTAGCGTTGAAGAAGGTCATGAAGAAAATAGTCACGAAGAAAAAACTCACAAAGAAGTATCTCATGAAGAAAAAGCACATGAAGTAGAAGCTCACGAAGAAGAAGCTCCTGAAAAAGAAATCCATGAAGAAGAACTCAAAGAAGAAGCTCCTGAAGAAGAAACCCATAAAGAAGAACACGAAGAAGAAGCTCACGAGGAAAAAGCACATGACGAAGAAGCTCATGATGAAAAAGCTCCTGAAGAAGAAGCTCACGATGAAGAAGCTCCTGAAGAAGAAACCCATGAAGAAGAAGCACACGAAGAAGAAGCTCACGAGGAAGAAGCACATGAAGAAGAAGCTCATGAGGAAGAAGCACATAAAGAAGAAGCTCACGAAGGAGAAGGTCACGAAGAAGAAACCCATGAAGAAGAAGCTCATGAAGAAGATACTTATGAAAAAGAAGCACATGAAGAAGAGGACGAGGCACCAACTGAGTAAGATGCAAGGGGTCAACATCATTATAATTATTAACAAGCTGACAAATAAAATGTTCAGGCTACGGCAGCGTGTTTTAGCGATAGGAGTGTGGATAATCCGTACAGAGTATTTTATAATAATTTTAGTCCACAGATAAAGCATCTATTTATTATAGATGGTTACCATTTATTTTTTTGCATAATTAACATTAAACTTAATAATGAATAAGACTTACTTACCGATTCAAAAAGCAAAAATAAAGTTAATTTTTAGTAAATATTAAGTTTATTGAGAACCTACGCATATGTTATGCCCTGCCTATCGAACTAGCACAAAATGCGTGGTTGTAGTTACTTTACGTCTTACTAAGCTCCACAACTGTCATTTCACAAAAACGGCACAGCATTAATTGTCACTAATTCATTACTGCGTAAGATGAGTAGTGTATAATAAAAACACTAAACATTTAAATTCTAACAGTTCACGGTTAAGTATCAAAAATTTGACAAACTTAGAACTAAGGTAATTTGTACAAAAATACTTTTTTTTTAATAAATAAAACTTGTAAGTTTGTCCGTTTTGTAAGTAATTTACCTGTCCTATTTGTAGGCCCAATGAATACACAATATTATAAAAATATATTTTAAGCTATTTTGCAAACATTTTTCCTTAGAAGTTTGCTCAAAACGGATAGCATAAGCTTGAAAGTGCTTCAGGGTTATGCTTTCACTTTCATCACAGACATAAATTATTCAAAGAGGAAAAACATTGAGAGTTTTCTTGCTAAACAGTTAAAACATATTTTGTAACACTTCTTGAATAAGACAAGCATGCTATCAAGAAAGACATCGTGCAACTAATAAATACCTACTCTTACAAGAACCTACAAATTTGTTAGTATCCCTTAAGAAATGCGATTAGTGTGTGGTAATTATTAGATACTCATGCGTACGCTGTATAAAAAGATGCCTTTTACTCTGCAATGTGACAATAATAGCTTGGTGGGTACTAATAAAATTTATTCTTCCACTTATTTATCTAGGCCACATATACACTAATACAAAGACAAAAGAAGATCTAATAAAAATCTACAAAACAATATTATTTGTGCAATGGCTCTAAGCTTAATATTTGTAGTAACGTAAATAAATGGCCGATACCTTTGGGGACTGAACAAAAACGATCTGTCAATATTTGTATTTGATATGACATCATTGGTTGGGGAGTGTTTTAGAGCAATCTTGATGTCAGTTTATTTTTGAAGATAAGTTTATGTAGCACTCTATTGATTATATCTATTAACAAGTATATTACGAAAGTTTTGAAATAATACTTCAAGAACAGTAGGGGGAACCTGTTGTACCTAGGACAGTTTTTAGATATGTATTTTTTATTTTAATTTAACGTACTGTAATCTTATTAGCATATTTTAGAACGTCATATATTTGAGTAACCATCACTGAAATATCAGAAATATCTACTTCATACTTATGTGTTTTAAGACATTTAATGGATAAAGATAAATATGGTCGAGGTGCAACTTCCCCTATGTACCTCGGCCACTACCCGATACCCTAGGACACATTGAACATTTGGGTTAAAACAAGAAACAATTAGCTTTTTGCTACCAAAATAATTTAAATTCTTATCAAAATTAAAATAAAGTTTATAGTATTTTTTTTACATTAGTAATATTAGTGGCCAAGGTACAACACTACTACATTGTTGTAGAAAACGGTGCATTAGAAATATTTCGAGGTAAAATATCTCGTACCTTTATTATTTTATTAAAACTTGTTAAATCAAAGAACTGGTTGCATATATGATAAGCGACAATTGTGAAACATATAAATCTATCACACTTTAAAATAATAAAATATATATTAATAATACTTACTTTTTGCGCCAAAAAATGATTTTCATTTCAATAACAAAACTTCACATTAGGTTGTCAGCAGTGATGTACCAAATACTTAAGACAACAGAATTTAATAGCGCGAGAATATTTGAAACGAGCTAAGTGTCCTAGGTATACATAATGCCATTAAATGTCTTAAAACACATAAGTATGAAGTAGATATTTCTGATATTTCAGTGATGGTTACTCAAATATATGACGTTCTAAAATATGCTAATAAGATTACAGTACGTTAAATTAAAATAAAAAATACATATCAAAAAACTGTCCTAGGTACAACAGGTTCCCCTACCTATATTTCTATGTTTACTGCCATATTATGAAGGATAACATAGTGAGAAAATCTGTAGGTACTGTTATAAAAAGCAGGCCAGAATATTTCAATGCTTGAAGTGCCCTAGTCGATAAGAGCAGATGAAATATGTGTATTAGTACTAAACAATTGATTTATTTACGATTAAAGTAATATGATCTATACTATATAGTAAGCGAAAGAGTTTGTTTGTTAATTTGAACGTTCGAACTACCAGTCCGAACGTCTCTGTGTTCAGTACCACTGAACACAGAGGCAGTCAAAGTGACAAGATAAGTGAAGCCTTTGACGCACACAATGGCAGATAGATCATTAGTTTGTTGCCTACAAATTTTGAACATTTACTTAGGGATCTCATTTTGTAATTCCATACACACAAAATATTATTTTCATTATATAACGAATAGCGAATTATTTTGATGATAATTATTTATTTAGTATCTGAAATATTCATTAAAGTGGCTATGGTCGGGACTTATTTTAATAGTTTCATGGAAACTTGGTCTTTCTTCAAACATTCACGTTAGTACAGGGGTAAGTATCAAACTTTTTATGCAATACCCAAGAGGCAGTATTCGAGAGTGACGGCTATGACGTATCACTGAGATTTTTTACCAATACAATGTGAACATATTTTTGCTTTTATATCGATACATCAATTTCTTTTATCCGGTTTGACGTTTTTTGTATAAAAACAACAACTTCACTTATAGACATTCGTGACAAGGGTGCTTTGAATAGAAATAGTAGTGAGATATTGAAATTTGGTAAAACCTGTAGTTTAGTTTATTTTCTCTACATTATTTTTCTACTATTTAATATAATGCACAGACAGTGACTACTATGTGATATTAGTAATTTTATTATTATCCGAGATTGAACGGTCTGTCCTATTTCATGATATAGGCTATTTGTCAACAAGGAAATATAAATCTCGATATGACCCTCCCCTTATGGCTTTAAGATAAGTTAGTCGTAGTAGATCAGATAGGATGGACGCAATAAAACTTGAAAATATGAAGTATGGACTTAGTCGTAAGTAAAAAAAAACAGTTCAATAAAGAGTAAAAATGTTCTTAGGTAAGATTGGTCAGCTAATCTTGTATAAGATACTTTGATTGAAGATTGATTTATTTGTAATAAAACGCTTTTGAGCTCTCTTTTATCTGTCTGCGCACAATCGAGGGCGAAACAAGAGAGGAAGGCAAACAATAAATCCACCGACATAAAAATTGCAACAACTTTGTTCATAATGCCGATGGAGGCATCATCAAAAGTTGGTTCGCACCCTCGTGCCCATTCGTGCAGAGATTACCAATAAATCCAATACGGGATAATTGGCCGGCTTAATTCTGTTCTATCTTTCTACTTAGTTCAGTCGTCAGAATGTGCCAGCTCAGGTCCCTAGGGAGAGTCCAGTCGACAGCACAAACATCGTCCACTTGCCGAACAAAAATAGCATCTTGTGTACTTTCATAGGAGCGAGTTTTATTCGTCAATAAGCAAATAAAGTAAACTCAACGCTAAATGAAGAAAATGGCACAGTTAATGAGGTATTTTTAGTTTTGTGTATATCTTAATAATTTATTGGCACTCACATCATGACGATTTATGTTTTCATATGGAATGTTTTGTGTGAATTTGACTGGCACATGATGGACATAGGTGTCACTTTAATGGATGAAAATTATGGAGTCAAGGGGTGGCAACGATTTGATATTCACATCAGCCGCTGGCCCTTGGGACCTCCGTGACGTGATTCAATAGCGATGTCCTACGATCGACGACGGTTTGATACGCACATATACTGCTACGGAAAATGCATCGGGTAAATCGATCATGTGATTTCATACACTACAGAGATTTATTTGGGGGACATGGAGTTTATTTAAAGTTTTGCTAGATAAATAAATTTATTTGATATAAAATAGTAGTAATAAATAATAACATCGATCGTGTTAAGCTCATGATAAATTTGTTTATCGACATGTTGGCTTGCATGCCACATACGGACAGGTGGATATCGTGGCTTATGCGCACTTACTATTACTCAGAGGCCCTAGACATGTGGCATAGATTTCGATCCGATTTCGATGGAAAAAATTATGGGATCGATATATTATAAGCTAACGACAATGTTGGCGTTAGCTTATGTCAAGCCCATAATTTATTTTATCTATTCTATGAATAGAATAGAAATCTATGCTACTTGTCTAGGCCCTCAGGTCTCGTACACACGGCGCTGAACTTCAGATATCTGTTTTGATTCTTACAAGCACAGGAATTTTCACTACCTTACAGTACCCTTCAAACTAAAGCAAAGTAATGCATACTTTAGACTACTTCCGAGATGCAGAATATATGACAATTCTATAAATAAGAAGTCTTCCACCGAACAAAGATTACCTATATCAATTCGTCTCCCCATGACGAGTTAGAATTAAAACGTCACTCAAAGCGGAAAAATCTCGTTCCGAAAAATTAGCCGGCAAAATTCCAGCAAATAATTAATCTGGAATAATCATACAAAACGATGCGAGCGGGATGCTCGGCCATTATTACCATTCATTTCAAATCAGCCGTGCGGAGGGTCGGGGAGGGCGAGGGCCTCGCTCGACCTGAATAAGCATACATTTTCCAATCAAGCCACGTATCATTTAACTTGCTATTAAATTCGACTTCTTCCCTTCGAATTATTAACATGTCAAAAAGGTTCTAAGTAAATACACGTTTGTTATAATTTGAACGGGAATACGAAACAAACACTTTTACGAAATAAAAGAAAACTTTTGGTCTTTTACGCCCTAAAAATTTATTGTGTGGTAAGTATTCAACATTTGAAAAAGAAAATTCTGGTTCGTTATGTTAGCAGTGAAATACTTTTAATAAACACCGTCATAACATTCATGCTTAAGACCTTTTACGGTAATTACTCGTTCTGTGGGCGCTCGCGCCCTCGTCGATGAATTAGAAAATTAAAATGTTATGAAAGAAGTCTTGCTTCTTTCTTACATCTTTATGATTTAAAAGTATTTACGTATTTGCACCGAGAGGATTTCTGATTCTTTTCATATTACTTTTCATTTAAAGCGAGGAACAAAAAAACGGCTTTTGTGGCAATCTGTTACTACACTGCTGTGTACGTTATGGAGAGTAAATTTCGCCTGGTGCAAAATTTAAGAATTCCGCAAGCCTTAGCTACGAGTAATATATAAGACTAGAGATCTGCCCTCGCTTCGCTTCGGTATCAAAAGTTTCATTCGATTTCACAACAAACTCCTACGGTAAATATCATAGCAATAGTCTCGTATTGTATTATTCAGATTTAAGAAGGAGCTTAAAATATTCAAATTGTAAATATGGCTGAAAAATATGTTAAACATAATAAAATATACTTTTTATTTCTATGGTAGTAGATCCACGCTGGTTTCAGCATAAATAGGCTGGATCAACCGGGGCAGTACTTACTACCCTCTCATAGGAGATTGACGTAAGAGTAGTAGTATCCGTTCTACTGCGTTTCGTTCGGTGAGTGAGAGCGCCGTAGGCCCAATTTCCCCCCATTCCTCTTTCCTCACCTCCCTCATTTCCTTCCCTTACCCCATTCCCAGCCGCCATAGTGGAGGCCACCATACCTGCAGTTTAAGCTTTTGGTATGGTGGCCTCCTCTTCTGGATTCCACTGACTGCTTACCATCAGGCAGGGTGGAGTCACTATGGTAGGCTACAATAAAAAAAAATATAGTCTGTTTTACCTGCTTAATTAATTGATTTCTAAAAGTCAAAATAATCGGTAACGTAGATTTTTAGTTAAATCGTTGCAAACAAACAAACAAACAAACAAAAAATCAAATTTCTTTCTCTTTGTAATATTAGTTTAGATTACCCAGAGGCCCTAGACAACTGGCAAAGATTTCTATTCTATTCCTAGAATAGATTAAAAAATGTATTGGATTGACATAAGCTAACGCCAACGTTTATGTCAATCTCATACATTTTTTTATCTATTCTATAAATAGAATAGAAATGTTTGACACTTGTCTAGGGCCTCAGATGATATAATCCTGTCTACGATCTAAGGTTAGGGTGCAATGAGATTTTTCCTAAGAGAGTGTTTGTCCAGATTGGAGCAACTGGGTTGGGGCAGTGTTTTTACCCTATAGATTTGTTGTCCTATCGGTCAGTACTGGCAGAATTGATTGTGCCCTTCGCTGCTGATCACAATCAACCGGGTTTCTGGCGCTTCTGATGTCTTTGAAAATAAACAATGGTTATTACTACTAATATCAAAAGAATCGAAACTCTGCGGTTACGCATTAAAAATACTAGTTATACACTACAGAAATATATTATTTCTATTCACACTTTGTTTTTGTGTAAGTTCCCGATAAAACAGTAGCGTTTAAAATATGTAAATAACAAAAAAATATGTAACATAAAACATGTGATTGACAGAAAATGTGTCTAATGAGTGTATGACAGCACGAGCCAGTCACCTGATACGAAGTCGAGGCACTCGACTTCCCCCGCTTATTAAATTAATAACTTTGAACACCGTCATTATACGGCTAATTGGAGGGGTGATGGGCTCCTTCTAACACATTACCTAAGCGTTTAGCGTCACTTTATTCACTGTATAATTAATATTTCCTTTACTCCTACCGTCAATGATAAACATTAAATTACCTACTTTCAATTAAAATAAATTAGGTAATTAGTTTTTATGATTCATAGTTTATCATATTTCCAAGTAATACCTTTTTGTTTAAGGAGTTGGATTTTATACTTTCTTTTAATAATAATAATAATAATAATAATAATAATAATAATAATAATAATAATAATAATAATAATAATAAGCTCCTCAAATCCAACCATACGTCCGAGTCGAACATCAGACTCACGTGAGGGGCGGACACGCGATATTTAGATTACTGGCGCGGCTAACATGGCTCTGGAAACCCATTTATGGTGATGATGTTAAGAAGTAAACGTATACGGCCGCTGCCCGGGGGCGATCGCCGGGGCACACCTGGAGCTGACGCTGGGTGTCTCAGCATGCGAACCGTCAGTGGAGAAGAGTTGAATAGGCGGGCTTTCTCCGGATCATCCGAAAAGATATCAGCCAACCAAAATGATCATAATCATACAGACTTTTCAGATAACAATAGTTTAAATTCAGTATCTCTGTCAATAGTAGAACCTTACAGTCCGTCCACCAATTCATATATTCCAACACCGGTGTCTTCTGTGGGTGAACATTCCCATAGAACACCGACCCCAACTTTAGCTGTTACGCAGGAGGTGACTACCTTTTTATCTGCGTCCACTAAAGCTGGAAAACCTAGAGTGCGCATGAAATGGTCAATTGATGTTAATAAATTTATTATGCGTACGTATTATATTACATTACTAAGTTAGAAACAGACATGACAAATTATAGGAAAACTTTACATCAATTATTCATCAAACAATATCCAGAAATTGGTGTAACAGAACAGAGAATATCAGATCAAAGGAGAATGATAATTAGAAACAAATATCTATCAGAAGAATTACTGAACCAATTAAAAGAAGAGGCAAAGCAACAATTAATAGATAATAATGAACAAGACACTAACATTAATACTTCTTATATTACATCTGACACCAATCTAGTATCGATTTCACCATTTCACTCCTCACCACATTACACTCATACACGTTCAACTACAACCTCTGATATAGCCACTCAAACAACACTAATACAAGACTTACTCCTTGAATCAGAGTTACAAATACTAGAGCAGGATTTACTTTGTGATGAAACTATTAGCAAACTTAATGAACAACTACAACGAAAACTACTAGAGTATAGTGGAATGGATCCTACCAAGAGGCCTAAACTTCCTAAATTAAATTATACCAAACGACTAACCGATTTATTAACAATATTTAATAGTAATATTCTTAACCAATTTCTCACAGAAAATATATTAATAAGCGATGTTCATACACTAATATACTGCACCGCTATGGTAATAACAGAAGAATTAGGATACAAAATTTACACTGAGCCAAAACAAGGCGATTGTGAATTACAAAATGGAGAAGTTATGTCAGCCATGGGATCAGATGAACTTTATAAATATCTGGGATACCATCAAGCAAAGCAGCTAGATCATGCAACTTTAAAACATACTCTACAAGAAGAATACAAAATTAGATTATAATCTATATGCAGAACACATTTGACAGGCAAAAGACTAATCAAAGCAATTAACACATACGCAATCCCAGTACTAACTTTTTCATTTGGAATAATAAAATGGACCACAACAGACATCAATAGCCTTGAAATAAAAACACGCACCATACTCACCAAAAACAACCACCATCACCCTAAATCAGCCATAGAACGAATGACGTTAAGAAGAATAAATGGCGGCAGAGGACTTATAGATATTCAAGTTTTATGGAAGAAGCAATTAGCTAACTTAAGATCATTTTTTTATAAAAAAGCACTCACTAGTGATTTGCATCAAGCTGTTATTAATAATGATAATAAATTTACCCCCCTTAATTTAATTGAAACTAATGCTAATATTGATGTACAGTTTCAACAAATAAATGCACAAATACATAAAATAGAACAATGGAAACGAAAAACACTGCACGGCCGCCATCCACACGACTTAGAACAAGAACATATAGATGCCCAAGCTTCTAACAGGTGGCTTACAAGTGGATACTTATTTCCTGAAACGGAAGGGTTCATTATAGCTATTCAAGATCAGATAATCAATACCAAAAACTACAGGAAACATATAATTAAAGATCCTAGTATCTCAGATGATAAATGCCGGAAATGCCACAGACAACCAGAGACCATACAACACATAACAGGAGCATGTATCACACTTACACAAACTGATTATACCCATCGACATAACCAAATAGTAAATATAATCCACCAAAAACTAGCTATTAAATACAAACTCATTCCAGACACGCATACACCCTACTATAAATACACACCCAATTCAGTTCTAGAAAATAGTGAATATAAGATATATTATGACCGAGCTATACTTACAGATAAAACCATACACTTCAATAGACCTGATATCACAATCCACAACAAAATAGATAAAATAGCATATATAGTTGATATCGCTGTTCCAAATACACACAACTTAGTAAAAACAATTACAGAAAAACATAGCAAATATACTGATCTACAGGAAGAAATAGGAAGAATATGGAAAGTAAATAAAGTTTATATTGTACCAATAGTTATATCCACCACAGGAGTTATCCCTAAATATTTGCATCATAGCCTCAAAATACTTGATTTGTCACCAAATACTTACATTAACATACAAAAAGCTGCCATTTTAAACACATGCAGAACAGTTAGGAAATTCATACAAATCAATGAGAACGAAATAACACAAATAACTACAGACAATACTTAATCATTACACACTACACGCTACATTTACTTGGTAACAACCCGTAAATGTAGTTTTTACCAGCCTAGTAGCTGAGAAAAGAAACATGTTTAAAATAATAATAATAATAATAATATGTGGACACTATCACACACTGTCGTCTAGTCCCAAGCTAAGCAGAGCTTGTGTTATGAGTACTAGATAACTGAAATATAATACATATACATACTTTTTTTTTTGTAAATACATACTTATAATACATAGGAAACACCCAGACTAAAGACAAATACAAATGTTCATCACACAAATATTTGCCTTCCGCGGGAATCGAACCCACGACACCCGGCGTCGCAGTCAGTTACACTAACCACTAGACCAACGGTGCAGTCATTTTATCATCGTTATGTAGAAAGCCGCCTGCTATTTCTAATTTAAAATACAAATTCGTGTTATGATGAATCGTTAACTATAATAATTTGCGAATAATTGCGTTGGCAGATTGTTATCACAGAGTATAATTAACCCTAACGGTAAAATTTTCGTTGTTTATAAACATATCATTTTGCTGTCCTGCCGCCGCTCTAGGCAAAATTTTACTTAGAAATTTAAGAGATATAATTAAGAATTTTGTGGAGCGCAATAATTTAGGGCTCGTCTAATGAGTGATATCAAGTTTCGAGTAATTAACGCCAGCGGCAGATTGCTATTTTTGTTATCAAATATGTTTACGTCAGATATACTGACGGTCGTTTGAAGGATTTTGCGAATGCTATAGAGAATAGAATAGTTAAAATTGGGAGCTGATCGAATAATTTAACTATATAAAAATGGTAAAAATGTGTAACACTTCCTGGGTAGTGTAGTTTTTCTAATGATAAGTAGAATTACCAAACTTACGAAATTATGTGATGATGACACTTAGAAAACGTGTTGTTTATTAAGTTTTTCTTGGTTTTTAATTGAAAGTATTAATATTAACCAAATGGCAAATTAAGTTTGGATCATCAAGAAGGCATGAGACACTGCACTACAGTTAAAGCCTAATAACTGACTCACCTATATTTTATGTGTTATATTGCGACCATGTAATAGAAATGTACCTAACACAATTTAAGTTCATAACAAGGGAAACAATAAATCATATGATATAATGTTGTAAACATGATACGCGATAATACATTAAGTGGATGCCGAAGACCTTGGCGTTCGGTGTACATTTCCCTGCCAGTCAGTGTACGACTCGTTGAGGCCCTACAATAGCGAGCGTGATACAAATATACACATAATTTTAATGCCGGGGGTGAAGCATTAAAAGTCAGGGATCAAATGCCTTTAATACTATATGTAGAAACTGTGGAGTTGACTACGTTTTATAATTTTACTGTTACAGTTTTGAAATTTAAAAGAGTTGTTTTTTAACATTGATCGTTGAGACTACTTACAGCTTTACATAATAATATATTCTCTAATAAAAATAAGAGACATGCCATGGGCACAGTGAATGATTGCAAAGTGGAGCTGATTGATAAAGAAGACTGATCCTACTATCATGTAGATCGCATAGCCGGGAAGAGACAGACATTTGCTTAAGTGACGTTTAGGACGTTATTTTCATCTGTAAGAGAAACTACAGAACAAAAAAATATTTAGTTAAACGACATTGCTGCTACTAAAAGTAAGCGACTAGCAAAGTAGGATTAGAGTAATGGCTAGACGAATGTGTCGAACATTAGACCACATGTGCTCTATATATCGGGCAGCAGATTTCTATTCACATTATTTCGTTGCAAAGAGTTTGCAAAAAGTGGATAAAGTGAATCTCTAAAGATTTTGTTTGTAGTGTGAAGCGTATTGCAACTATAAACGGAGCACGCGAATTCTGTCATCCATACATACGGCTTTCCCCGTTACATTAAAATAAATTAGTATAATCTTTATTCATACTAGTAATCGTATATAATTAAAAATCATTTAAAGTAGGTGTATGTATATATTAAGGTTGTGAGACGTCATCATTATCATCATAATTATAAGTCGAAAGATGTCTACTGCTAGACATAGACCTTCCCCAAGTTTCGCCATCTTGGCTGGTCTTGAGCCACTCTCGTCTTATAAGACGTGTACCAACAGTTTTAGCTAATATAACTTAACGATATAGTTACTGCTTAATTCAATATAATTTTATAACTTAACATAAATATACTTACCATAATTTAATATTATTAATACCTGCTATTTGAATCGTAATATGTGCACGAAGTGTTAGCCTGTAATAACCATTGCTCTTAGAAATTTATATCTAAGTGTTGTTATAATAATTGGGATGTAACTCAGTCTCGAGTTGTTGATTAACTGTACAAATAAGAGTGGCTACCTATTTATCTCTTTTTATTATAAAGTAGCTGCGCCCCACGGCTTCTCCCGCGCGTAAAATATGCCAGACCGATTTTTGGTATAAAAAGGAGCCTATATTATCCGTCTCCGGCACCGAATATATCTACATACCAATTTTTATTTTTTGTCATTTAGATTGAAATCGAGTCAGGCGTTTAGACGCTGAGTAGGTTATCTACCTACTCAGCGTCTATGGATCTATCTATCTAGGATGTCTATATATCTAGGATGAGGTATTTCTTAGTGACAATGTTAAACTGAATAGCGCCCCTGTTATTTATTCTGAAAACTAAATTTTCTAACTTTTATTTAATTTTCTTTCATGTCTTCGACAGCAAATAAAAGTCGAACACCACTTTTTGTATAAAGAACGAACAGGACGGGGACGTGACGGCCTCGTACGCTCGGTCCCGTGAGTGCCTCGTTCCTGACCCGTCCGCGTCCCCGTGACAGATTATTATGCTCTTTCATATACATTTTGTATGAAACAATAATTCCGAGATTTCCCGTACCGTCCCGTCCGTATCAAAACCTATTACATATGCCGCGGTCTTACCACTGTTTAAACTGAAACCACTGTCACTACAGAAACCAAAATAATTCCTTTAATTTTTTTGTTCTTTTATGATTTGTTCTACTTTCCTTAGTATTTGATTTATTTACAGTTCTAGTTCACCAATTAAAAAATATTTACTATATATACACAAAAAAAGTAAAATAACAATAGCTATAACTTCGAGATAAACTACGCAGTGCAATGTTGTCCACGACATAGATACATCAGGGAAAACAAATCAGTACTGTGTGCTATTATCTATCATCAAATATTCAGACAAATCCGCTCACATATTACGCATCCATCAATAGGGTTTGAACCGTCACCCTTTTAATTTAGACTTGGACGAGGGGTCATTAAACAATAAAGTGTTGATTAAAAGCCCCCATGCGCGAGCGGCGGCTCGATGCGAATAACTGCGCTTCCTGCATTGAGCCATTATTTTATCACCCGATGATTGGCATAGGCACACTCGGCTCGAGTGACGCTTCTTCAACTAACTGTGTAACTGTGTGTCGAAGGACGAATTGTTAATTTTGATTCAAACTAGCTAGTTGTACCTATCCTATACGCCAATTTTGTTGTTGTGCTTAATTGAGAATTCTTAACTAACATATGCACCGCTAATAGTTAGCGGGCCAGTATTCTATGTGGCAAAAAGGTCCGCAACGAATTCTCTTGACCAATAATCCATATACACTAACACAGTAGCGCACATAAGATTAATTTAAGCGTGTGTTCATAAATATGACGAATACACTAACAAAGCCTCTGTTAGATAAACTCATAACTAATCATAGTTTAGTTATATTTTTATAACTAGCTTTCCGTGGTGTGGTTTCACCTGTGTATTTGCTTATTGCTAAGTAGCGTGATGTTACATAGCATATTACCTTCCTCGAGAACTGGGCTGTCATACTCATAAATAATTTTTCAAATCCGGCTGGTAGTTCCAGAGATTAGCGCGTTCAAACAAACAAACAAACTCTGCCGCTATATATAATATTAGTAAAGATGTTATGGTGTCAAACAAACACAGTCAATAACAAGCAATGTAAGCAGAGATTGTCGCCTATGGACACTTGCTTTATACGTACCTGATTCCTTGAAAACTCCAATCCAATCAATTCTTGCTGGAAAACTGATGTAGGTCAATAAGGTGATCGATATTGGGTTATTTTTAATTCAAACAGCATCAAGTACTTAATAAGTAGTAAAGAATACCACACACGTACCTGATAGTCAAAAATCCATTAGCCGTATTCTACACCAAATGTGTCCCATTGATGGTGAATCTGAGTCATTGTGTTTTCTTCATATTTATTTAAAATCACATTCAGCGTATGTCTTTCGATAGCACTGGTTTAAATTTGATTGTCTTTTAAATAAAAATACAAATTTGCCAAAAATATTCATAAGTCTTTTTAAGTTACTAGGTTACTATTTACTAAGCAAGCGATTATATAAGCAGACTAACTAGCACTATGGTGTACAACCTAGCTAAAGAACTGATTTATTCAATTTATACATTACTTTATATCTAAATATGAATATAGACTAGTGTGATGTACGATGCTTGTACGAGCCCTAGAGATAATTACTCGTGATAGAGATATTATGGGGAGCAACGAACCGATGCTTCATTATGGCGGTGATTTCAGACTCGTTCTTCGTATTATCCCTTATATCATTGTTCTCATTCAGACAATGATAGAATTAGACGAGGGACCAGTGTTATTTCAATACACTGACGCCTTATACCTTATTATGTGAAATGTATTTCGAACAGAGATAATCTGGAAAACCATTTATGGAAATTGTATACCAATCGTTAAAAAGAGAACCGTCCTGTTAACAGATTTTAAATCATTGCCGTCACCCGCCGCCATTGTGAAGTCAAGTTAGTTCAAAAGCGGTCATTCCAGTCGAACAAAATGATCTTCGCTCGAGCGGATTGCGGGTTGCACACCTCGCGGATCAATAGATCTCATTCAAATAATAATAAGGAGTTATAGATCAGGCGTGTGAGGCTGTCAGTCTGGGCGCGGCGGGTGCGGCTGATGTGTTCACCGCGAGCCCGCGCGTCCGCACTTGCTCTACTCTTGCCGCATTTGAGTATGGAAATGGATATTTATTTCACGTCTCGCCCGCCGCAGCCGTCTGCGGTGATCGCCGAAGATGATAACGCTTCGATTTATATATTTCACTCGATGATCGGTAGCTGCTACTATGTTGACCATACAACTGCCAGAATGGATTGCTCTCACATATACAGGGCGGTGTCCAGTTAGCTTAGCGATATTTTGCCACATACCTTTATCAAATTATATTACTGACAACGACGCTTTTAAAAGTCACCTTAGCCATCCACGAATAATGTAGCTGTCGATCAGGAAAATAATTAGATACTAATATTTGGTTATGAGTTTGAAACCAATGTATATATCATGTACTTTTAAGTTTATAATTCAGACTTGCAGTGAAGTAGAAAGCAACGTGAGGCAACCTGAAGGAGAGCTGTGATGATGCGAGTGTTTTATGATGTGGCCGTCTGTTCATGTTTTCAAATTTATCATTACATTTTTCATCCAAAAATCTAGCTGCAGAGCCAAGACAGATATAGAGTAAAGAACATAGTAAAGTGTCAAGTTTGCGAAGATGACGATGAGAATAAGATATAGCGGCAAAGAAAATTAGATACTTATAGCTGGGAGAAGACGGAAAGAAAGAGGTATTATACAATCTTTGTCTTGACGAATAATCTATCTTCCATTACTTATGTGTGACGACACTATAAACCAAACTTTCTGAGCAATAAAACATTATGTAGCAACCTATAGTATACAAGTAATATTGCATGCAAAATCTAGTGTGCGCTATAAATATAGTCATGATTCCTCTCTTATGGCTGAGAGATCGCCGACATAAAAGAAATGTTGAGCGTTGTCCATACTTTAAAGGGCAGTAATTGATTCACATCTAATAATGGAATCATAGGTGTTGACTGTGGAACTGTGGTTTGTTCGCTAATAGTTATTCAATTAAAAAGCCACATATTAAAAGTTTAAATTAATTACCTGCTTAAATGGCTCAATGTTTTAAGTGGCCACCACGACGGCGGCCTCGTACTTAGTATTTGGTGACTTCGATCTCTATTTGGGGAAAAACTGATCCCGTACATCGTAGCTTTGTGACCATCAGTCTATAGTAGTCCGCTGCCTTACCCATTTAAGTAATTTAATCTACAAATATTTGCCTTTATGTAAAATGTTGGGTAGATTATAGTTAAGAACCGAAATTTAGCTTATAGTGTATTTAGCATATAGTGAACCCAGAAAGTAAAGGAAATGTGTATGTACCTATTGCATCATAATAATGGCTACAGAAGCAAGTGACCCTGTGACTTACGTCTCTTAAGTATCTACAATGTAAATTACCTTTGAGAAAAACTTAAGAAACGCAAATTTTATAGATATAGATAGGTACCGAAAGGCAAATATTTGTGGCTTTGTTATTCTTTTGTGTAAGACAAGGATAGAAATATGCTGTAAAAATTAAATGATCCTAAACTATTAAACGCGATGTTTTTAAAGTCGACACGAATCCAAAATTGATATTTTCGTAAAGACAATACACGCGTTATAAAAACAAAATTGATACATTTTGACATAGAACAACTAGTTATAGACAGCCTAAATATTTAGATGCACAACCATTAGCAGTCCTAGTGTTAAATTTGACTGCCTTAACACTAATGTCTTACGAGCAGTCAAACTTTTATTTGTATCCACATAATATCAGATATTCGTGAACGGTATCAACATTAATATTTGATCAGAAGGAGGGAGTTATTTCCCTAATGTGGTCGTTACTGAAATATATTGATAATTATCAGCTACACTTCGTAAATATTCAGTTCTGAATGATATTTATGGATTTACCGTTGAATTATTGCCCATGTTTTTGCGCATTTAAATATTGGCCGGTTTACTAAATATTTCAATGTTTAAGTCTGTATTACAATCATGTCTTTTCACTAAATTCTTTGTCAACATTCGAATCAATCAAATTTTTGAGGGAGACTTTGTCTTAAGTCTGTCATATTTTAAGCAAACTAAAACAACTCCTTTAAAATCATTATTAAATCTATGATCTGTGGCTCTTGTGTGCTCAAAGTGGCATACATTTCTATTCTACTCATAGAATATAATAAAATATATGGGATTCACATAAGCTAACGTCAACATGGTCGTTAGCTTTTGTCAATCCCATACTTATATTTTTTAATCTATTCTATAAATAGAATAGAAATCTATACCACTTGTCTGCTTTTTCATTTTCATTATGCAAAGTAGAAGATAAAAGCCTGTTTTCTTTAACGAATAATAAGGATTAATTACTATAAACTAAATAGAACGTATACGAACATTCTCTACCTTGTTGAAGTCTACTTGGATATGTTCGTTTTATTGTAGACTTGTGCATTTATTTTTCTTAGAGGTCTCGAACAGATTTAAAATTTATAATGCGGGCATGTCACGTCCCGGGTTAATTAGGTGTGGCGCGGGACTCGGCAGTCGCAGCGAGCGATGCGCCCGCGCCTATTATTTTCACCATTGCACAGTATACACGTATGCCGCTCAGAATAATTATGGACCTCTTCGCCGGCTTTACACACATTTTGCATACTTACTGTTCAGATAAAAGAATAGTTTATTGAAATGTTTGTAATGCCTCGAATAAATGTATATTTAATGCATAATTTGATTTATAATTTGTATGGATTGAATGGTATAAATTGTAGAATCGTTAATTACAAAATTGGTTGATTTCTTATAATTCAGTTTTGGCTTTCTTTAATCGAGTAACCTTGATTTTACTTTTGTCTGAGGTATATAGATCATGTAGGTTTGCTAGTATTTCTTATTACCAAATTATTAGCATGTAAATGTTTAATATAAAATAGACTTCAAAAAGAGTGCAATGATAATAATGAATATTGGTAGATAAGATATCTAACATTGCGAGTAAGTTAAATAAACATATCTATAAACAACCAAGGACTAAAAGGAGGAGAACTACAATTAGGTACATTCCAATCTCAATCCTTATCTCGTAAATAGTCGACAGGTCATAGTCGTATGCGGACATCAGAAAAATAGTTTTAGCTGTTTGCTGTTTGTTTAATTAATTTCTTACTTCTAGACTTCATAGCTAAGTAAATCTACTAATTTAAAAATAAAATTATAAAAATATCGTAGCACTGTAAGCTATAAAAAGTTATCAATTCAAAATTAGATTACTTAAATGAGTCACAAGCGTTGCCCTATCGCTGTATGCCAACGATTAATGGAGATTTATAAAATATCTCTTTTCGAACTGTTACACATTAAAGCTGATTTAATACGAGCGATAAAGGGCGTACATTATGAAAGGTTAATAAAACACGGCATCGGGACGAGCCGGCGCATATTTCCAACATTAATTGGAATATGGCGATAAGTGGAGAAGAGGTGGTTCTTCATCATTAAGATAATATGCAAATAACTGAAGAGAAGACACTATAAATTTTCTCCGCAAGACATTGCAGATCAGACTTGATTGATTCGCAGATGATAGCTCGGATAAAATGCGAGTAGGCAATTATTATAGTGGCGCTGGTCACGCTGCTCTATTTATATGTCGATAAGCTAATCTACGGCTGTGTACTCATGAATCTCGTATAGCACAGCGCTTACATAGTACCAAGTATACACTGAGATTCTCGATTTAGATTTTCATTTAACTTTATCAATTTTCCGATCGCTGCCAGACCCTACCACTAATATGGATAAATAATTTATTCGAACATTAGAAGCAATGACTACGAGATGTAATTAGTGTTTCAAAGATCGTACTATTGCCTTGCAAATAAACTAATTGACACTGAAACATTTTAGATAACACGAGTCTCTATCTGTGACGTTGAAATTATTTATATCGGAATGTCTGTGTTTATTAGTAGGTATCACGTTTTGAAATAGAAATGTTATAGGTATTGGCAGAATTATTAACTTAAGTACAGTTTAAACTTTCAGATGCTAGTATTTTAAACAATAGAAAGTATATGTATTTATCTAGGTATAACTTTAAAATAAAGAGAGACAGAAATATGAATAAGGCACGTACATGCTACATTATTTTATGTTACATAGTATAAACTCTACAACCTGGTAATTCAGTAGAAATATTAGAATTTGTGAATCTTTATCCATAATATTACAAGACTGTAAATGCTAGCAGTGTTGCAGTTTACAGGACAATGCGGCAAAGTACACGTGTGACCCCTGCGCTAGCGCATATTTACATCTTACTTTGCGGCTAACTAGCGGCTCCACGCCTCGACCAATCTATTGTACGGAAATGTCGGCCGATGCACGAAACAATCCTACTTTACCGTAATATCTGCATACAAATGTTTGGGAATCCAACTCAGTATTTGATCATAAATTCTCTAACAATATTTGATTCTACACCGAGACGTCTGTTCTTGCTCAAATTACATAAATATTTTATGTATATCATTGTTGAATATACAAGAAGATAATCAATTATGTAAAACGAGTTTGTATTTAGTTTCAATAATAATAGAATTCGTAAGTGCAGACATTCCGAGGCGATTTGTCATGTTCCTTGTAATTACGTCCTTCGTCATCTTGCTTTTCCTTTTCTTTACCGTCACAAACAGTTCGATTGTGATTTTTGGCTACGCTTAGTGGCGACAGCCATACCCACAGACTACGGTAACCATTTACCATCGGTATGGTATGTTCGTTATATTACCTATATACCGTACTACCGTCACAAAAAAATTGTGCATCATTATGTAATTGATCCGCGCATTAAAGCTCTGCTTTATGAAATATTCAAACAAATGTAGACAAATTAAACTGCGAAAGTAATAAAATCCTGAAAACAAAGTCACACCACCCTTTTTAATCGTCATATTACTATATTTTAACATTCTAATGTCCAAATAATAAAAAAGACTTATATAACTTGAAGTTAAATTTAGTTTAAGTTAGTTTTTGTCGCTAAGATGCAAAATAAAGTGAGAGAGATAGTATGAGATTTATTTAATATTGCTAATTATAATTGAGTGATGATTTAGTATTTGGGGAATAAGTGGCAATAAACCAATAAGACTATCCTACGTACAAAATAATCGCCATGCTGTAGTTATAACTATTTTATATATAATTAAGAAATAAACAATTTTCCTTTTTTTCTTACGAATATTAAAGGCGAAGGGTGTGTCTATAATACAGGCATACGTAGATATGTGTGTGAAGTCAATGTAGCTCCTGACAAAAACAGACAGACGGCAAATTTTGTCGTTGGAAAGCACGTAATGTAAATTCTATTATTACGGCCTTTTATTTTTCAATTACGGATCCTTGAACCGCCGTCGCCTCAGGGTTAGTTCAACAAGACTCGAGATATTTCATTATTTTATTTCTTAATGTTTGTTTACTTTATGATTTAGTTTGTTGTATTTTTCTCTAATAATGAGAGTATTTTAGTTGGATCAAAATTATGGTTCAAAGTCTTTGGAATCGATATCTAGGATAAAATGATTCGGTAAACTTCACGTTTGTAAATTTTTGTTAGTTCTTCTATTAATAAATGATCAGTAAGTAATTGGTGGGCACCTTAAACATTTGAGGAGACGAATGGGCACAGGGTGCGAATTTCAGGGGACTTATGGGTACTGACCCGTTGTTAGCTCGTTGTTATCTACCCAGAGCAGGCTGCTTGATATTAATGATAATCAATACCAGGCACTACTTACTTTACGTTTAATAGACAGGCAAGCAAAATATAACCCATTTACTTACATCTTTTTGCATTTCACTAGGGTAATATGGTGTGTAATTAGTTATGTTTATTTTGAATTCTTGTCAGGATATAACAGGATTTAGTAGCATCCAAACCTACTGATAGAACTTTCAGGAAAAAATTCGAAGGACGACCTACATGCAAGTTTAAGTTTGTATGGAACACTCGGTGTGTGCGTTTGAGCTGCATACTAAATTCCTAATTAGTAAGGATCCAACTCGTGCCAAACATTAGTAAATTACTAATAATTAAACAATTCCCCCATGCCAAAAAAAAACATTTCGACTCTTTAGCTTCACTTAATATTTTGCAGTTATAACTTCTATGAATAATTTTAATTTTACATAGTTCCCCCATGATAGTAGAAACATTCGTGTTCCTCACTTCACAATCACAGTACGTAATTATAAATCATGTAAGTCATAACAAGGCGTGTTTTAAATTTGTTCGCGAGCACTCCATTAAGTCAACACTGGGGAGCTGGGTCACGCGATGCAACGTCAATGTACAGTTACTAGACAATAGTCCCATTTACATATTAGTGTAAAGTATATATTTTTTTATTGTCATCGTGGTTATTATTGTACAGATTTTAGTTTTTTTTTACATTAGTTTTACCTTGTATGTGTATGGTGCATGGTTTTAATAAACGTAAATCTACCAAGGAATCAGCTACTTACCTTTAAACTAGGTGTATTGTAAGTTGATTGGTAGAGTATCCATTTGGCAATAAGTCATTTTCGTCCATTATGTGTACTGTATGTACAACATATTGATGAAATACGTATATGATTTTCAAATGTGTCTATGATTTAGTAACACATCAGAGCAATGAATGCATAGGTTAAAGATTTCTTACAATTAAAAGGTAAGAGCTTTTCTTTTTGTAAAGGTCCTTTTACAATTGGACTGCGCTAAGTAATTTAAGCCACAACATTTTCTTAAATAAATCTTTTCATGCATCTTTCATGTAAAAAGTTAACAAAAATTAAAGCCGTGGATAAGAAGATCAACTAAATTAACTTTTCGTTATTACAAAGAAACCTAACTTGAACTGTAAAAATCAATTTATCTAATACTTTCATTGCTGTAAATACTATTATTGATGGAAGTAATATAGGCTGAAAAGCTGAAAAAATTGTAAAGTGTGTGCTCCCGCTCCAAGAAGAAATATCAAATAAGCGATGCAGGTTGTGGCGAAAGCGTGTTAATTTCCCATAGCCCTTCGTCCAACCGACGGAGAATCGCCCACTTGGTCATGTTTTACCATGACCTACTTGGAAATCTTTGAACAGACTTCGGACACAGGTCGGCTGAACTAAAGATCATTTGTCTAGGTGGGAATTCTCTGACAGTTTCGATCTCAATTGAAAGTGTGGTGCCAATCCTCAAACGATGACCCACTTGATATCCTGGCATGCGTGCTCGGTCAACTGCACGCGGCAAGATGTAATAAACGCTCCTGACAATGCAGTAGCAGTAGCTAAGTTTTGAGCTAATATATTATAAAAAGATTTGCTATCCACTCGAAAAGAAGAAGCTATAAGTACTGATTATTTAATTAATTTTAGTACTTTGTTCGTGACTTCGGCTTGGCAGCTTTACTACTGAGGCACACATTTGATTTGTCATCAATTCAGTTACTTTTAGACCAACATTTTTAATTCTAGTTTAAAATAAACATACTGCTGCTATGCTGTTTACTGGCATCAAAACTACGACAAATAATATGCAACAGCTCTAGCCCATAACCGCGGTATAACACTCCACGACTCCCTCAGTGCCACTCAGTGAACAAATTAAATCATTTCTACTTCGCCTACGATTGTACGCACGCGATATACTTTGTTATCGTTAAGATTATATATTAAATACATTCTAGCCAATAAGCATCAGTAGTCATATTGTCTTAGTTCAAATTAGTTTTGTGTAAAAAAATTTGAATTTAAGGAACAAAACATAAATAAACATACAGTATTCATCTTTAGCTATTACTGCAGCTCCCTTTTTCTTGTTAGTCTTCTTTAGTCAGGATTTGGTATCTACGAATACCTTTTAGCAACTTTACATTTCCATATGACTGCACCGTTGGTCTAGTGGTTAGTGTAACTCAGTGGCGTAGCGTGGGTATCGGCTGCCCGGGGCGGAAGACAATTTTGCCGCCCTTTTAATTAGGTATTTCACTTTAATGTACCTATACTATACATTTTATATAGGTACATTAATTCTAGAGAACTTTTTGGCAAGAACAGTCTTCATTGTTTTGCATTATACAGGTTAGATTTTAAATAAAAAAGTTTATTTTCTTTTACGATCACGTTTATTAATACAAAGTTACTTCAACCATTGATATATAACAGGTACATATTATGTAATATCATGTCGATCGTCGTAATTTTAAGTAGGTAATTGTACCTTCTACTTAAAATTAGGGTTCACCTCGACCATTGACATGATTAAATAATTAGCGAATAGAAGGAAATCAATTTTTTATTAGAATTAGGATGATACTATTAAGTAATATTTATATCTTTATTGAAAAATAATATAAGTAGGTACTTTTTAGAGTTAAAAAAATGTAGAATCTGACGTCTCAGGAACAACACTTTTCACATATTTAAGTAAAGCCCCATTCATTTGCTCTAATATTTTCCAAATTAGTTTTTCTCTTATTACGGTAAGCTGCCCCACTTTCTTTATTACTCTTTTCATTTTTGATACTAAAATAAATAAATATTGTATGATAAAAGTTAGAGTTACAAAATAAACTATCGGAAAATTCAAAAACTAGGTATATTTATAGCACATCTATAATCTATGATAGACAAAAATCTGAAAACCGAAAACTTAAAATATTTGTTTGGAATCCTGGGTATGCGAGTGTAAAACTCGGACATGGCCAGATTTTCATAATTTAAAGCTTGAACAACATATCGGACTGTACAACAATCAATTATATAAATAAAATATTTAATACTCACACAGTTGAACACACGTAGCGGAAAATTCAAATTTTCACAGTTATCCAATAATTTCATTATTCATTCATTTAACATTCATTCACTAAACGTACTTATTTGCACAAAAATCACAGTTACGAAACAGTGTGAACTAAACAACTGAAGATCCATGACTAAAATTTCTCTGAATTTTATTGTCAAAGCATCACGTACTTTCTTAGAGGAACGTAATAAACAATATTTAACTTAATACTTATATAGTAATATGTAATAAAATAGAACTCATTCTTGCCGATTTTAAGCCATAAACAATCCAAGCACAAAATCAAATATGAGAAATCCCCGCAAGTCAGTATAGGCGGTGTTGCCATTCGCTACAAAATAACATTCAAAGAAAGCGGATTCCCCGAATTCGTCAAAGAATATATAAAAAAAATTTCGTGCATTTTTCAATCGGTCCGAATTTATAGTTGCGTAAAAAATATGAAATGGTTTAAATATTTACTAAATATATTTTATTATCTACTGTGAAATTTTGCCGCCCCTAAAAAGTGCCGCCCGGGGCGGGCCGCCCCCCCCGCCCCCACTACGCTACGCCACTGGTGTAACTGACTGCGACGCCGGGTGTCGTGGGTTCGATTCCCGCGGAAGGCAAATATTTGTGTGATGAACATTTGTATTTGTCTTTAGTCTGGGTGTTTCCTATGTATTATAAGTATGTATTTACAAAAAAAAAAGTATGTATATGTATTATATTTCAGTTATCTAGTACCCATAACACAAGCTCTGCTTAGCTTGGGACTAGATGACGGTGTGTGATAGTGTCCACATATTATTATTATTATTATTATATTACATTTCCTTGATTATAAAGCCACATCTCTAAACTAGGTGATTGTGGTACAGACAACTCTCATTCTTGCACTTCTGAGACCATTATGTGACAGTTACCAGTAAACATCAGTCATATCAACAAAATAAAGTTAAAAATTGACTTTATTCAAGTATGCATTCATAGCTTGTAATGTTAAGTTGCTTTATTACCAGTTTCGTAACACTACCTTAACTCATAACGTTGGTGTTGATATGATTCACGTTTACAAACTATAAACATACGGATGCGACCCTCGGTCGCATCCGCATGTCGTGTTCGTTCGCAATAAAGTTATAATAGCTGTTTTAACACTAAAATAATAATGTTATTGAGTTTAGATTTCGTGCATTTTATCGTCCATCGTATAGGCCGCCGCCGCCCCGCACGTCCGCTTCTTGATCACTAACCGGCGAACACCCGTGTTACACCGCGCCGTAGTGCCGTGTTACTCGGCTGTACACATCGATAGATTCATCGCGTATCTGATATATCTAAACACAACGAGAACATAAAATTTGATTCGAAACGACCACTTGTTAACGTAAGTACATAAGTAATATGTTATCCCTGTGTCGTGCAATTTCACAACGAGCCGCCCGCTCCGGATCACGTAGTCTGAAATCCACGTTCAGAACATAAACTATTTACCAACTATTCAATATTCAATACGCGATTGCAAAATACGCCAAATTATTGCATTAGTAGCGAACAGGGATTCCCGATATTGTGGTTCAGCGATCGGTAGTCGGCGCACCGCGATATGTGGCATAAATAATTTAATAATTCGCAATACGGAATTTACCATACGAAGTGTCGTACCGTTCGTCTGCTTCGTATTCAATATGAGTATTTGATTCTCATACTGGTGTCGCACTGGGCAACGTCCGACTCGCCACTTTCTACCAAACGAAACAATAGCTTCCGTGCGACGTATAAGGTTTATTTTAATAGAGAAATGAGTGTATATCTCGTCTCTTTTTAAATTGCATGCGTTGATATGTAGGTGAATAAAGCACGTCTGTACATTTCAATATCGGGAACATCCGTGTTATACGCGTGACCTTGCAAATCACAGCCTGCTTTCCAAACGACTTCACAGAATCGTCCATCGGCGTCTGTATTGCGCGACAATCACCATGTTTATAGAATATTTTATTAGTTCGTTACATGTAGAGTTATTTTAAGCACCGATATGTCAACTACTATGAGAAATAATAACGACCATATTTTTATTCTCGATGCGTATTTTCAATCACAGGCCTGAAGAATATTATATTACCATGAGAATATTTTTGTATAACAGGAAAATGTGAGCTCAAATATTTATACTTAATATTGTTGTTGATATTCCTCGAACTAGACAATAGTTTTCTTCAGAGTTAGATTTTATCAGTATATGGTAGATAATATACAAGGATCAGACCAAACATCATTAGCTACTGTTGACCTGTTAAAATAGCTGTCTGAAGTCATATGAGTGGCTCCCGTTATCTATGTGAAACAGGCCTGAACGTTTATTAGCTCATTTCTATTTTGCAATGACTGGGCCGGGCCCAGGTAGACAGCACTCTGCGGGACAAGTCCGCAATCAGACGTTCCCAAGGTCATAAAGTGAATCGTGATAATATGGTAACCGTGTTTCAGATTTATGCTGGCCACTGTCGATAATATCATCCTTTGCATTCTGATAAGAGCCATCGCCGTAGTTGAATGTCACGAATTTGGTTGTGACATGTTTGCGACAATGAGAAGGGATCCACTGACCGTCGCATTTATTTGTTGTGGACACGGCAAAGTATGTGGAAATTGGAATAACTTTCGCATTTTCCCAGTGTTTTATATTAGTATGTTTACTTACTTAACACCTCGACAATGACTTTACTACTATAGGTAGATACTACCTATTTTAAATTAAACATTGTTCTATAATACTTATAGCTTCAGCTATAAATCTTTCACAAAGATAATTAAACTTATAATATAAAAACTAGATATGAGAACAATTTGGGATAGTAAAGTTATGAACAATATTAAACATAAAAGTGTTCAGATAAATCTCGCTCACGCTAAAAGCTCTAATATAACTTCATATCTTAATTACTGCAATAAAAGTATACCTTACTAAAAACCTCATAACTTTGTCGCTAGTGAATAATAGGAGAACAAAAAATATTCAATAAGGGATAGGGACGAGCGGTCAACAAATTGACCGATGCTTAAACCTCGGTGATAGCGAGCGATCGTACACACAGGCTCAAACCAATGGCGATAGTGACAGCCTTTAATAAATTATACACTTTAATAGATTTTAACGTTTTGTTCTTCGTTACTTAACTCAAACTAGAATGTCAATGATAAAAGAGGACGCAGCAAAAAAAAAATATGTTTAACAAATTAATTTTGTTTTTAATTTGATTTCTCAGTCCATCTTACCCAGTGTATTATTATAAACTGTGATCTTACGAAGTATCGAGTCGTGCTAACCCTTCTAACCCCAAGGAAAAGAATGAATAAAATAATCAAAGTCGCCTGCGCCCTGAGCAATTATGTGGAAATTTCCTGACAAATACACGTTATTGGTGAGGAGTGGGACACGGTAGCTGCAGCGTGCACGGCAGCGGGACCGTGCTGTCGCCTAATGAGGCCGCTTGCTTCTTTTATTTATGTGACAAATGTAAATTGTTGGGTGAATCTTTCACGAATATTTAGTGCGAGAACGGTCTGATACACGCCCGGTGAATATTCAATTACGCACTTTTCTAATCGCGGATACAATGTTGCGAAAACGCAATAAACATGTTATAGAAAGAAGTACTTACTTGTACCTAATTTGTACAACTCTAAGCATGCGATTCACGACGATTGTTCCGTGAGTGTGACATTATAATAATTTGTGTGAATATCGGTAACAGTGGACCGTGGTTACTTACCTAGTACGATAATAAATTTATCTTTTACGGGCCTCGTATGTACATGTAGATAGTTATACATGCATAGAATTTACAAGTTTAGAGCGTGTACACTAAAATTTATGTTTGAAAGATTTGTTCGCCACAAATAAGGTTGTCAGCGTGTGTTATCTAAGGGATCGTTAATTAATTAGAGAAATTGAACGACCGCCGCGGTGTACGGGGACCAATAACTTGCAACCCGCCTCGTATCATAGCTTCGCTCGCCTTTATTTATTTTTACCACTCACGTAAGCAAAATTGAATTCGAATAGCTCGTGGACATGTTCATGCTAAGTGCAATACTTATTATGTACGTTTTGACATTTAAATATAATTTTTTTTTTTTTTTTAATGTCGAAATGGTCCAGTGGATAAGGTACCCGCCTCGTAAATACGAGGTAGTGGGTTCGAATCCGGGCAAGTACCGATGTGATTTTTCAAATCATATGTATTTTCTAAGTTTATCTTAGACATTTCTGACTAACGGTGAAGGAAAACATCGTGAGGAAACCTGGACTTAAATGTCTGAAATTGCCAATCCGCCTTGAGCAAGCGTGGTGATTAATGCTCATACCTTCTCTATATGAGAAGAGGCCTTTGCCCTGCAGTGGGACAGTAAATAGGCTGGTATTATTATTATTATTATAATGCAGATGACAGCCTACAATTTTGAGTTGTGGACCATTATTCAGAATATAGGTATGTATGAAAGCATGTTTCAATAAGTACAATGTATCTATACATATTATTGCTATTCTTGAGATATTCATTGTCTCTACAGAATACTAGCAATATTACAGCAATTAATTTAGGTTGTGATCCACTAGTAGTCCTTCCGAGTCTTGAGGTTTCTTGTACTTGTGAATTGTGTGTTTGTATAGTGACCTACGAAACAAAACTTTTCTCTTAAAATTAGTATTAAAAAAAACTTACGATTACCATATATTGTTGAATGCTATTCGTTTACTGCTATGCGTATTCCATACGCCGCTATATGTAGTACGTACGTATACAGTTCTCGTTGACAAGGTGTGACTGCTACCTATCGTTATCAGTTTGATCACCAATGAACATGCTAATTGTGTGTTTTGAACAACGATGTTTACTGTCCACACTGTCCACCACATGAAATATCGTCCCACTGTGTCACATCCTCCACTTGTAGACACTAGTCGCCGTTTTGTTTATCTTTATTAGATAATAATAAATCTACATTTAGTAAGAAGGGATGTTTATTGTTCGACCTTGAGATTGTTTACGAAAACGGCATAATTGACATCACATTCTGAGCTACTTACTGTACGAAAGATCGTAGTACTGGCACAAGCATGCTAAGTAAGTTTTCGGTTTCGAATAAGACCGGTTACTTATTCATGTCTGTTCTTTTTTAAATAATTTGTTTTATTTTTTGGTTATAATTATGCCTCTCATTTAATTGACGATAATCACTTGTTAAGTTTAGTAAACGCTTCAGTGGATCTGACCGGAATAATTCCACCATCCTACGGTCGGTTACTGCTTACATTCTATTTTCTCACTATAATAGTAGCGCAATTATCGAATAGTAGCATAGTTCTACAATCGTAAATTATAGTTTCATTAAGAGATCAAATGAGCACTTTGACTAAAACATAAACAATGATGTATGTACGTTTAGAAGTTTAGCACAGAGACAACAAAATGGCTCAATAAAATGTCGGAGCATAGACAAAATGCTACAATAACATCAGAACGGGAACAAATCGCTAGTTTACGACATGAGCGCAACGACCGACTGCTCTACAAATGAATAAGCCATCTGTTCTAATAGCTGCAATTAAACATGGTCTCCTAGCCGCCCAGCATTTGGACATAAGAATCGATAAAAACTACAAGACAAAATGCGATAATTTATGCATCGAGTTGTAACAAGAACAGTGAACTAAAAAGCCCTCACCGATTCTACTAGGGCGCATGAATGTCAAAAATGCTGAATTATCTTACATTGTTATCATAAGTCGTTGACATCGGCGTGTCTAAGATAATGTAGGTAGTATAAAACTTTTTGTAAGCTGTCAGGTTGCTCTATATAGGAGAACTCTTATGGGACGAATGCTTGTTTTTTCGAGTCCGCTGGTCTCAGACACGCTCAAGTAAACCATTCATATATGGCCAACTGTCATAATTAAACTTAATAATGAGGCTGGATCGATATTTTTTGTCGGTATTGAGAATCATCATAACTTAACGTCAGTTTGATGAGTGCCATCATGTCTCAAATTTAATGATTATTATTATGTTGAGAGATTTCCATACAATGGTTTAAGTATGACAGTTACGGGGAAATAGTTACGAGTAGCTTGCGAAAGGCATCGATATAGTCCATTGACACATTCTTTCAAGTGCATTATCCTTTTAATTACGTAATTAATATTTGACGTAGAGTAGTTATTATCAAACTCAAATACATATATGTACTGTAGAATAATTATAGAGAAAATGTTCTTATTGGAGAAATATAACCAATCCTTGTTGATCTCTAACCAAAATGGGGGTAAAAATACTTATAGAACATTGGTAATTTAGTTCTCAGCATTAGGCTATAATACGAATTTTCTAGAATATGAATTGTCGCAAGAACATTGTATAAAAATTTGTTTTCCTATACTTTCATAAAACATAATTTCTTCATATCTTCCTTAGACAGCTGAAAAAAGCATTGTTAGTCCTAACAGAATCACACCCAGTTTCTGAAAGGCTGATCAACAAAAATTAACTAATCATTTGTTAAATTCCATGTAAAGTACCAAAAGCATGCTAAATGCATAGATAATTAGTTTAATTTAATCTAATTAGTTTTTAATTAGATCAAATTTAACTAATTATTCATGCTTTCAGCACAGTATTAATATGCACCTACCAGAAGTCCGACTCCTTTGTTGTTGACTACATGCCGCCTAGGCGTATACCTACGCACAGAAACTCAGTCGAGGGTCAGGGTTGTCACAACAAAAACTACTTAAATATCCTATATTTATATGTATATACATATGCTCGAGAAACAATCCCACCTTGACTGCGTCATTCTGGCAAAAAATCATGTTTCCTATCTCAGTAGGTACTTAAAGGAAGTACTTACTTCTATAGCTACTAGTAGCAATCATATTAATATTATAAATGAGAAAGTTGGTGTGTGTGTTTGTTACCACTTAGCGCCTAAACGGCTGAACCGATTTTGATGAAAATTGACATGTAGATAGATTCAGAGACGGAAATACTTAGGCTACTTTTTATCCCGAAAATTGATCTGATTTACGTGGTATACAACAAAACATATTTTACGCGCGGGCGAAGCCGTGAAGCGCAGCTAGTTTTGCGTAAGTTTTATTTTGAAATAACAAAGGAATATAGGTAGTCATAATACGTAATATACAAAAATTATAAATGCGTAACCGATAAATATTTTCTACTTATTTTATTTTTAGATGTTTTTTTACAGTTCTGTTTTATTTTTATTTTTATTTTTATTTTTATATTTTATTTTACTATGTAATGGATTCTCATACGAATATACAATTTCAATAGACTAATGGGCAACAAACGCAGGATGGTGTTTTAAACTCAACCAATATTAAAAAGTCATACAATTTTATATCAATATCATTCCTAACAATCGATCTGAAATGTTGCATCAAATTCGCTTCCAGTTTATAGCAATAGCCAACGAAATCAGCTGGAGGCACCTGCAATCCGCCAAACTTATTACAACTAGTGTTAAATACTCGTCCACGTAAATATAAGTTATTTAATGTCAATTCATCGGAGTAGTTGAAAGCGTACTTTTATTAAACTCGTTACACTGATACCCCTTCAGATTAGAGAGCGCAAACAAAACGAGATTGCTCTCGTCGACCCTGCCACTCGCTTCCCCTTGTCCCCCTCATCGTTGCCCCGCGCAAGTACATCAGTCGACTGACTGTTAGTAATAATAAGACTGTGCTTTTAGCAACCTAATTGGTACTTCACATAAGATTTAACAGGTGATTAGGTAATTTTTCGTTGATCAGCCTTTCAGAAACTGGGTGTTATTCTGTTAGGACTAACAACGCTTTTTTCAGCTGTCTAAGGAAGATGTGAAGAAATTATGTTTCGTTCCTAATTTCGGCTAATGAGCGGCTAGTCTTAACGGAAATTAATAAACTAGATAGATCAATGAAGAACGATAAAAATGGAGAAGGATAGCCCAGGAGTCAGTAATATCGCACAGGACCGTCATCTTAAGGAGTTCTCATAGGAGTGTAATAACGTCAACTTCCTTTATGCTATTTACAATATTCGTGACAAAAAATTAACCATAACAAGTATTGTATCAGCCCAGAAATTTAGCCAGGAGTCATACAAATATATGAATGTGGTCAAGAAGCCAATGGGGCAATAATATAAGCGTGTAGTACTTATAGGTAGACATTGCCTTTTAAATAAAAGCCTACATGCACCTTTGGAAGCACGCGAGTAATTCAATTCTCTTTATTTCGAGATGAGCATGTACTCGTAAGCATGTGTGCTGTCGTATATTTTAGTAAGTGAACATTCAAAATCACAATGGTGGTTCTGGCGGCGAGTAAGTAAACTCGGCGTCAGTTGGCGAGGCGTGTGCGGCCAGCCGCGGCAGGCACTGAGCCTCTGCTTGCTGACCCGTAATTGCCAAGTATTTTATTGCACTATCACAGAAGTTTTATGTCATTCAATCCACGACTCTTAATTGAATAAGCGACATGAAATTTACAACCGTCATACGTTTAACTCGTCCTAGTTAAGAATCTTTGACGTTTTGCGCGCGCTCCTCTGTGTGCGTGCATTAACTTCTTCGGGGTTCAGCAATCGAATACTTATTTATTTGAGTTGTATTTAACGACTTTCATCCTTTCTTTGATGCCAGTTTTGTCTTATTTTATTTTTATGGTGTTTTAGTTGCTTCACTTTCTAAACATATATTGTAACATAAAAGTAAGCACCTACAAGAGTGTAACTAACTACTTAGATGTTAAAAAGAGTGAACTGAGTTGCTGGCTTCTTTCGCATATTTTTTGACTGCCTTTTACAACATTGCAATATAACTGAACAAAATATTTTAAAGCTAGTTTTAAACCTTATTTTTTTGCAGTTATTTTACGGACCCATAAATTATAGCTAAGAGACCTGTTCCTTTTCAAGATGGGCATAAAAATTATGCAATATTGGTTAGATAAAACTAAAGTCTACTTAAATGGATGATTAATGGTTGTCGCTCGATTTGGTATCAATTAATTTTTCACAGTAAATTTTCCATCTATCCATGAATAACTTTAGTCTTCAATAGAAAGTTACTGAACTTGTTTCATAAATAACTTCGTACTTACTGGGTATATCGCAAGTATAGTGGTTGCAAATATTTGATACGAGTAGAAGGCGTTACAATTTTTAAACGGGTACTTTACCAAAGTATTTATTTACTAATATCCGGGGATGAAGATCTTCTTACTTTTTCTTAAAACTATAATTTTGTCCTATCTTAAGATCTATCAATTTTTCCTATTGTTACGCATTACTATACGAATATCTTATGTGTTAATTAAAATCATGGTTATTTAGCATTAATTTGCCTTGGTTTAGAATTGTTCTTGTGTACATCCGCTGAAAGATACGGCTCGGATAAAGGATAATTCTACATTTTTGGTATCTTCTGTCAAATTTTCATGAACAGCGATCAAATCTATAATCTCAGCAAAGTGATCTTAGCCATACCATTACGCCAGCAAAGCGCTCACAATATATTATATTTAATTGGTAAAACTGACAGTTAAAGAATGTTAAATTTTCAATGACCTCATTGATATAAGTTACTTACATAAATAAGTTTGCGTTTACATAAGTTGTCATGATTTATTGTAAAATTGTCAGTAAACATCACATTGAAAAATGTCAGCTTCTTATTTATGTGTTCTATCCGAACATAAATATTGATTTTAATTGCACATCGCGAGCAGTAGATGGTAGTCTGTAGAACTAACATAAGCTAATATATACGACCATGTCATGTTTATAGGTCACATTAATATAATATGATAAATAAAAATGATCATTAGGTACCTAATTATTTTTAACAATAATACTAGTCCTCTGCCAGAGAAGGCATGTATGCACATTGTGTAACGCGCGTTAGTGCGTGGACGTGCTTACATTGCACAGAGCGAATTATATTTTTAAATCACGTGTTGCGCGGCTGTAGCTGCTGTGCGCCGCTATGAGTTTAAAACGACTGATAGCGAACGAGCTGTTGGCATTTATACATGCAGCATGCCATCGACACCGTGGACAAGGTCAGCATCATGCAGATCTGCAAGTCCAGTTTCACCGAAGATGAAGTAAGCAGTGGCAAGAGGCTGCTGTTCAAACATTGGACAAGCTCTATGAGATGCCGTGCCGTCACGTTGCAGAGATGGCACTGAGAAGAGCGTCCAAGATATCATCACCTTATTAAAGGTGATCGACCAGGACGACTTGCCTGCTTTCGAGGCGAAGTAGCTGCACAAGCTGCCCCCAGTCACGTTCGACCACGTTGACGTCACCAGGCTGCTTAAGGATATAACATCTCTGAAAACGAGCCTGGCCGTAGTACAGTCTAAGCTGGAGGCATCAGACACTACTATAAGTGAGCTACATGCCGAAGTAGTGTTGCTACGCAGCACTATTTCTACAAGTAGGACACCCGACGCCTCGAACGTGAACACTCGACGCGGGGCACACAACGCATCCATCATCAGTGTTGAGTCAGCGAGGTCACCTACGTCACCAGCCGCCAAAAATGCAAGCGTTGCATCGTGCTCCGCCGACTGCGTCGTACCTACTGAGGCTATGACACGTGTAGTAGGTACGTCGATCTCCAAACGTGTCTACGCTGCAATTGTCGCTGCGAACAATACTACTGTGTCACAACCATCACGACAAGTAGTTGTTACAAAAGGGGGTAAGCAGAGCCACTCTGTACCGAGCACAGTTAAAGAAGTTAACACGTGCGATGAGGATGGCTTCGTCAAGGTGGAGAAGAAGAAAAGGAAGCCTACTTGTCGCAACCTGTGTGGTACAGGACCGACAGGACCCAACATGCTGCTACGTGCTGCAACACCAACAACGCAGCTGTATGTGTCCCGTCTACACCACTCCACGAAGGCCGCGGAGATCGTGGAGTACATCAAGGTGAAGACGAACCTAACCTTGAGGGTAGAGAAGTTGGAAGCGAGGCATAAAACCCACTTCACTTCGTTCGTGGTGCGGGCTCCAACTCTCCAGTTGAAGACCTTCCTCAAGGAAGAATTCTGGCCGAAGGGTGTCATATACCGCCGTTTCCGCGGTCAGCTACTAGATACCTGGCAATGTAACACGACGCCGACATTTCGTGTACAGTAGTTTTTAAGTTAGAATTTATATAATATGTATTAGTTTATACCTAGATAAATTATATTTATGTATTTTTTTTTTAATTTTTTTTTTTAAATTATAGCCTACCAAAGTGACTCCACCACGCCTGATGGTAAGCAGTCAGTGTGGCAGAAGTGGCGGCCACTATACCAAAAACCATCGTCATAAACTGCTGGTATTGTGGCCTCCACTATGGCGGCTGGAAATGGGGTTAGGGGAAGGGAATGAGGGAGGTGAGGAAAGAGGAAAGGGGGGAAATTGGGCCTCCGGCGCTCTCACTCACCGAACGAAACGCAGTAGTACGGATACTACTACTCTTAAGTCGATCTTTTATGAGAGGGTAGTACTTCCCCGGACGATCCGGTCCATTCATGCTGAAATCAGTATTCTTATGTTATGGGCGCTAGATGCTTGAAATAAATGATTATTATTATTATTATCTGTCTTTATTTTTCTCAGCTGTCATGCCTGGTTTTAACTACATTTACGGGCACCAGCCAAGTAAATGCAGTGTGTGGAGATTTAGGATGTAGATGTGTGTAATGTTGTGGGTTCGGTTTCTTCTATTTGCATGAATTTTCTTATTATTCTGTATGTGTTTAAGATGGCTGCTTTTTGGAGATTTATATACAGGTTTTCTTTTAGGTCTATGTCTAGGTCATTATTATTATTATTATTGATAATAATGACGCTTGCTAATAATTTCAGACTTTTTATAGTCCAGAATGCTTTTCAGAGTAAGCTAATAATATACAAAATAACTTAATAAGTAAGTACATTAAGTAGTTTGAAGAAGTCACTAGCAAGAAGAAGTTTATAAGTCGAGTGTCCTCCTCATATGGTGATTAACGACATACAATACAATAAACAATGTATTTCAACAAAGCTTTTCACGGCAATCTTTGTATATTGTATATATACAAAGATATACATATTTAAAACTAAAACTTTTAAAATAAATATTTTGGGATATAGACAAATTTAGATAATTTTTGAGCGATCGTTTACTGTGTTATGATTATGAAGTATCCATCATGAATGGTTATGATGGAAATTCTAGTAGGTATCAGAGCAATAATAATATAATAATATAATAATAATAATATTCTACCACATTGCAATGCAAAAGTTGATATTAAACTCGATATAAGAACCACAACACCTATTTAGTAAATATGTACCTATTTAAAAGGTACGTCAGCTATGCCAGATTGACATGTAAAACAGTCGTGGCGAGCCGCTAGTAATACATAATTATATAAAAATGTTGTCATTATGGTAAACTCCAGTTGGTATTTATGTCAAAAATAATGCTAATGTATTATTTTTCATTGATCTATAAAGTTCTGTATTTTTGAAATAAGTGTTATGATTGCTACTAGAATAGATACGAGGGTCAATAGACAAAGACATGTAAGTTCTGTTAAAGTAAACAAGTAGGTGTATAGCTATGAGAATTATTGCATTTCTTCCCAGCAATGTACGTTGGGGTCAGCTCGAGAACAAGATGTGGCCGATTGTTGCGTATTTTCTCAGGATTAATACAGATCAAGTGATAGCATTTGAACCTTCTTCATTCATCTAGGCACCTACCTATTGATATTGATATGTTAATCGTAGATTTAAAATCTTTACTGTACACCATTTCACACCATTCGCACTGTATTTTCTTCTAAACTTATGTTATATAGATATAGAGAAAATATTAGAATTTTTGTATGTTTGTTTGTGTCGATTTAACTTATAGTCTACGTTACCGATTTTAAAAACTCTTTCACCTTTAGAAATCAATAAATGAAGCGGGTAACATAGGCTATATTATAATATGTTTAACATATTTTTAAGCAATTTTCGGAATTTCAATATTTGTAAATTTCTGGTTGGTCTGGTTCCCGAGGGAGAGCAAACACATGCGCGGTCGAAGCTCTGGGCGCAGCTAGTAGGAAATAATTATTCGATTTACTAAGCCTTCATTTGTATTTTCATTTTTTTAGTTTCACAGTACCTACGTTATCTGTATTATAAAAAAAAACTGTGGCACTCAGGGACTGCCGCGGTAAAGCTATTGCATAGCATTTTTTTTCAACTTATGCAATTGTAATTATTAATTTATTTTTTATTTATGCATTATTTTTCTTTGATATTAATTCAAGTTTTCTCTGATATTAATTCAAGTTACACTTTTTGAGCGTAGTGACCGATAAGAAATTTTTTTTTTCTTTTATTGAATAAATGAGAAGTTAATATCGTTTAAAATATTTTTATTATCTTACAATACATGTAGGTTATTCAGGATTTTTTATCATCCTACTAAGTATTTTTACTCCGAAAAAGAATAAAACTGGGACATTACATTACATTGATGCATTATTACACGTTATTAAAATCTTATTTTCATTTCTATAGTTCTACCAGATAAAATTTATCGCAAATGTGACAAAATATTTGGTTTATTTGTGGTAAAAATTAGTGCCACTAGTGTTTATCCTGAGAAATAAATTTTATGGTAGGCGGAGTGGCAGGTGTTAGGTTTTATTTTCGTTACGGAATTTCTTGATTTGGTCGCCGCGCTCAAAGCCCGCGATAAAAGCTATGCAATAGCTTAAAAATGAAAAAAATATCGCAATCTAACGTACCATGTATCACCAAAATCACACATCCTAATTCTCTGTATATGTATAAATAGAATAACGAATCTCGTACAGGTAGGTATGACATTTGTGTCCCAGACTGGCTGGCTTCTAATAAAGGTTCACAATAAGGGAACAACTTGGCCCGGTTCACCCAATTAAAGATGAATCTCCCCGCGGATCATGTGACAACAAGTTCTGATGAAATATAACCATCTTGTCTTCCACAGACCGACACATTTTGATACTTACCTACGTGAAAAATATTGTAAAATATTCGTATAATTAATTTAGGTATAATGTTTGTTTCGAAGTTGTTTGTACTACTATCCCTTAAATATTATGAATGCAAAAGTTTGTATGTGTATTTGTGTGTGTTTGTTACCACTTAGCGCTAAACTGCTGACCGAATACGATGAGGATTGTTATGTAGACAGATTCGATGCCGGAGATGGACATAGGTTACTTTTTATCCTGGAAAACGTTCCAAAATCTGGTTCCCGAGGGCACAGTATTATAATGCACCTACCAGTAGTCCGACTCCTTTGTTGTTGATTACGTGCCGCCAATGCGTATACCTACGCACAGAAACTCAGTAAAGGCTCAGGGTTGTCACAACAAAAACTACTTAAATATTTTACATAAGTTTTAATTAGAAATTACGAAGGTATATATGTACTCATATACGTAATATACAAAATTATAAATGCGTAACCGATAAATATTTTCTACTTATTTCATTTTTAGCAAATTTTAATGGCGACGGCTTTAATTAAATATAACTTAATATTTGTGTTTGGTCGTCGATGGGACACTCAGATATCGATTTTCAAAGAAAACGGTTCAATAACAGAAAAGTTCAAAATGGCGGCTACTTTTATTAAATTTGACATAAGATTCGTGTTCTGTGATCGCTGGGACACTCAGATATCGATTTTGAAAGCAATCGGTTCAAAAACAGCAAAACTTCGCACAAGTGTCTGTTCATGCAAGTGTCCCAAATTCACACTACAACACATTTGCGCGGCAAATATACAATATGTACCTAATTTCTTGCATTATTTTCTTCTAATAATGGTAAATATTCAATGATTAATACCTTGTATTATTTTTATTCATTAATCGAATAACGAATGAAAGAAATTATCCTTTATTCGAATGATTTTTCTTTGAATAAAGGAAATTATTTATTATCTGTGAATAACAAATAAAACAACTTATTTATTCATTATTCGTCATTCTAATAAATTTTGCCCATTTCAACACAAGGAGACACGAACAGGATCAGACAGGATCGATGCGGAGACTTCGATTCGATGGTCCGCGTCTCACGTAGACAGAAAGTTTATCTGTTTACGGCACGGCGTCTCACGGTTTAATTAAATAGTTAACTTTGCTTGTTATTTTCTAACGTCGAATTCCTAGAATTGGCTCTAACGTACAATTAATCAGTCGACCCGTAAATATCTAATATTACGGCTACATTAGGCTTTATTAATTTACTAGTGCCTATGAATTTGCGAATAAACTCAAAATAACTTACCGCTCGTCCCGTGGAAATCGATGGAATTTTAAATCTTTATTAAACCTTGATGTAGATTTACAGTTACACACAGAACAAACCCTATATACCATTATGGACAGCTGGTATTAAACTCATTACACGTAGTACACCCCTTCAGATTAGAGAATGCAAACTAAGTGAGATTGCGCTCGTCGACCCTGCCGCTTGCTTCCCCTAGTTCCCCTCATCGTTGCCCCGCGCAAGTACATTAGTCGGCTGACTGTTAGTAATAATAAGACTGTGCCGAGGGATACAACAAACCATATTTTACGCGCGGGTGAAACCGCGCCGCAGAAAGCTAGTTATTTTATAATTACCAACCCAAAACACTACAAAAGTACAAATTTTGAATGAAAAGATAAGTAGGTCAGTTCAAAACCGGCGTGGCACAATGTGGTGCTTCATAATTTAGGCAAATACAATGCCCTACGTATAATGCAATGGCCGATTTTCAATACGTTCTACCAAGCGGTTTTTTAAACGAAGTGGAATGAAATACAAGGCCACGCGCACCTACGCGCTCTCAAGAAGTGAAAAATGATGCCTTAACGCTACATTATAAAGGCTAGTCTATTTGCCATTAAGAATAATCAGTATTTAAAATTGATTTATAATTAGTTGTAAATGTTTCTAATGAAAGGTAGACCCAGTAGTGTCACTAAATTTATTAAAGGAAAAATCTTGTCTCTACAAGTGTTTTTTTAGTAATTCAATTCTGTTACCTGAGATCATGTGTTAATTTATTTAACACTCATGTCTAAGGTGGCAAACTAGGTACGCCTTTTAATGAGGATCAAGATTGTTCAGTGTACATATAAAGTTTTGCTAACTTCCAAAATGGGACTGACATACCAACGAACGTAGGCAACATGTACGTTATATATTTCAGTATGAACTATCGTATTTTTATTATAATGAGCATTAAGAGTCGCTCCCGCATCCCAAAAAGGCTGAATATTTGATGGGTCGTCTCATATTTTACTCTCATCCCGTAGCCGAAAGCAGACATATAAATCAAAGACATGTTTGCAAAGAAGGCGACCGCTCCGCACGTCTCTGTAATTGCCGCAAAAACACACATTGTGTGATTTTCGAAGACGTTGGCAAATTTCCGAATAATTTTAAGACGAAATTCTAGTGACGATGTTGTCTGTATTGGTAATTCCAAATACAGTTAGTACTTACTTATTTTGATGGTTGATCATGTTAAATGAACGTACATAATTGGATGTCCCAAAATTCACGGTTTGAATAACTATGTTTATTTTAAAATATGTCGTATTTCTGAGAATGTTGAAAGCGGATAAAGATGCGGTGGGAGCCACAGGTAGGTTATAGTTTGTTGGTCGAGAACTGATTAGCAAAGCCGTGCGCAGATCTCTCAATGGCACGGAGCTCGCCCGCTCTCGGGTGCGTCATAAATTTCCATTGATTGGATTAATCTGATTTGGATGTCAATTTTGTAAGGAAAGTACTGGCTCTTTATAAGAGAGAATACCATCATGAGCCTTCTGAGAGCTCATGTATTCAGATCTCGATGCATAATAACAAATATATTGTAACAGCCAGGAATATATCTACTTCGCGTCGTTTGCGTATCTAAACTTGTGGTTTTCTTATTTTCGACTGATGCAATCGTTAAATAAACAATGAACTATGGGCACGCCTTCGTTTCTTTAAGATGATTAGGTGGCAGGTATCCTAAGACATAAGATAATATTAAATTCTGAAAAATCTCATTTGTTTCATTAGCTTAAATGAAATACGTAACTAATAAATAGAGGATATGATTCATAATAAGGTAACTGTTGTTGATGAGTCTTGTACAGATATTTGAGCTACTCGGTTAAATGAATGCGAGTGAATGTAGTGTACAAAAACTGGGTATTAAAACAGGAAGATGAAGCTGAACGCACCGTTCACATCCCGTATGCGCACCCGGACACTGCATACTGTGGGCTACCAGTTTGTTTGCTTTAGCTTTTCCAGTTATGACATGTACCGACCACTTTTTACTCCACATATTCATTTGCTAGTAGCGAGCCATAATATATTATCGCGCACCATATTTAATTTTAAAAGGCACTCACCCATAATCTACGCATTCCGTCGTAGGTGCAGCGCGTTGACGGCGGCGGCGTACACTTTGATAAAATTATGATTGAATTATGCAACGTCAGTATCTAGTGAAGCGGTTGTGCGTAATTCATTGTTAAATTTATTGACATCAGCTGCGTGTCCTCACTCTCAAACGAGCATATTTCCCATGTCAATTTTGATTGCGATATCATAGTGAACGATGACATTTGAGTACGTACTAATTTAACCGAGTAAGAGCGACCGCAAGCCGTGCGCTATCTGCACATAGATACAAAGTCGCTATTGCAATACAGCAAATTTCTCCTTATTTTTCTACGCAGAAAAGTCTATTTTTCAAATGGTCACACCGAGGAGGTAATCACGCAATGCTGGTCTCTTAACGCTGAGTAAACAAATCTTCGACATTGTATCTGTTCGCCTTAACTCTCTTTATTCAAAGGAACATTGTCAAGAGAAATATACGATTATTGTTGTGTTTCTTATGGATTGCGTTACGAAAATATATAACTCGTGGGCAACACTAAGGAGGGTTTCGCTATCTTTGATTTCATGTTGTTTATCAATTCGAACAAGCCAATAGACATATTTGCTTTCGCGCGCCTAATCTATGTCTGTGCTCTTTACAAGATCCACGATTACCAGCGAGTTAATAATAAAACCAAGGGTTTAGTCTTAGTGGGAATTGTTAGGTTTATACAACATCGAACTAGTAGTAGGCGGCGTGTAAATACGCCTGCATGTATATGCTGCTATTAATATGAAGAAATATTCAAGCGACGAAGTATAAAGAATGGAGCAGTAGCCCTCGAGACACCATAGTTCTCACAATCATCACTAAGATCTTCTATTGAGGATGGCTATAAATTTCAGCAATAATATAGTCGGTCATCTTTCTTTGTTATTATATTAAAGGGACGGCATTCCATCGACGTAATTATGCAAAAAGCTGGACCGTGGTCGCGGCGGCCGTCCTTTGACAACCGGATCATTATACTTGACATAAACTGAGATTTATGCGATTGATTTGTTAATAAATATGAATTATCTTCATCTAAATATTTTTCTGTTTAGTGTTCATAGAAAGCTACCGACTTACTCTACCTTGTAGATATGAAAATAAAAAGCATAATATGAATGTTAGTCCAGCATAACTGAGTTTTATTTAATATCCCGCAATAAGTTACTTATGTAAGCAAAGCAGGGAGACTCCGGTTCCTCGAATAAGAGCAAACGAATGCGTAATTCGCTGAACAGTGGTTAAATTAGCTGGCGATGCGGGCGTCTTTATAGTCTTTAAATTGGCAAAAAATCGAGACAAGCTTCGACTGACACCGATCGTGGAGGCATCAGCGAAACAGGTGTTATCATAAACATACATTTTGCGATAAAAACAAAATAATTTTCATGAGTGGTCGGTAGGCGCGAACTGCCGTTCGTGTCGCCGACACAATGGCGATTTCATAGTTTTTTTTGTTTGTCGTTGGTAAAAGCCGACGATATTAAATTTAGTAAGCGGAGAGGTGTCCGAAATCTCACGCAGACGTGCGATCCGCCACACATATTTCCAGCTGCACAAAAAGCGGAACTATAGCCATAAATATGTCCAAATAAACATTAGTCGTCGACCGACTGAAAAAGGTTCCGCAGGGTTCCGTTGGATTCGCAATTAAAAAGTAACATTTAAATAAACATCGTAATTAGTAATCGAATTACTCTCCCACAGAGCCACGGAATACAGTCATTAAATACACCATACGCCCTATGATAACATAAATAATAAGTAAGTATAAGTAAATATATACCTACATCATATTTCATAATACCTACCTACCTACCTAAAATGCTTTTGGAAGTTCCTATTTTGTTAATATTTTTATATATCTACATTTACTTTAATAAAAGAATTTTTATTGTGTCAATTATGTAAGCAGATAATAAATAAAAATAAACTATTTAAATAAATATAAACTATTTAAATAAAAATAAACTAATAATACATATATTAATAGATATTTCAAATTTGATATCCTATCGGATTAGATTTCATTACAAAGGAAAGATAAAGTGTAATTTATCCACTTTTCTTTTATAAAATGGTTATTGAACGGCATCAGAACAGCAATAATAATGATGGAAGTGTTATGTGAGATTCAATGTGCACTAACAACACACGATGGCGATACGCGGCGTGTGCGCGATGTCGACGACGATGCGGCGCGGTGCGGCGCGGCGCGCGGTTGCATCGCTGACAACCTGGCCGCGCACACGATAATATGTGTACATATGTAACATTAAACTGCACAAATAAACGAGGCTTTCACACTACATGGGTTCAAGAACAAGTTTTTCCATAACACAAAAGACGACACTGAATAGTTATAGCTACTTCGCGGCCTCGCCGCATAATCCAATAAAACAATCCACGGAATGTACCGTCAGAACAATATGTGTCATTCCTGGTTACTATAATCACTATGTTTATATTCGGCTAACAAATAACCAATGAGCATATTCTGTACTTTAATTTTTTTTTAAGTTTTATATTTCCATTTATTAATTATAAATGACCTGCTTCTGCCCTGGTATAGTGTATTTAAATACACTATACCAGGGCAGAAGCTTCAATTTTGTAAAATTTGATTCATGAAAATATTTTCGATGTGTTGCTTTGCTAAAGTTGAAGAGTATATTTGCTTTCAATGGAATTAAACTTACCAATATCTCTATAAAAATTATGCAACCCTTTAATAAAATTAAAACATTTTAAAATTGGATTTGGTTTAAAATTTGCACCTTTTTTATATAACTATCTACTAATTAAATAAAACTGTCTTAGAATACAAGGCAGTATATCAAAATAGATGCTTTACAACACTTCTGTACTATCCGTACAAATAAAATTGGCGACTGAATCTCAAAATATATGAATTTGATTCAATGGAAAGGCAAGCGGCTTCTTTCTGTTATTCCAAGGGCTACCACCGGGGGCATCTGAACGCGACATTTTTTTTGTTTTTAATATTATATATGGTCGCATAATCTCGACTTCAACAAAATATTTCTTCATATTTTTACATTTGGTATAACATATTTTACATTATTAATATTAATAATGTGAACCACAAGTCGTGACCGAGGAAGTTGAATAATTATACTTTGTTTGTACGAGATGGTTGAGCATTCAAGCTTTTATGAATCTGAATTTAAAATCATTTTAGACAAGGGTCACTTCCTCTTTTTCAAATGAAATCAATCTTAGGTTCTTATATTTCCTCTCCTGATAGCGCACTTAATCACAATTACACATTCTTGTTTCTATCGTACATACTTAAGTACCATAATATTTATTAGTCCTTTACATAGGTATGATGACTACTTTAACGATTCGCTGTTAAAAATCTATAATAACAATATTTGTCAAAATGTAATAAAATAATACCTACTCATAATCTTACAACATCAGATTAGAATCAATTCACAAAAACTGAATGTATGGAATTTAACTTTGCGTTTTTGCAACAAAACCAAAATATTATAGACATAGTACCTACTTATCTTTGCTAAAAAATACACAGATTCATCATTACTTGTGTATGAACCTATTCATTCATATTATTCGAGACATTAGCCACTAATTTCTAGTTGACACCTAATTGCATATCGAGTATAGTCGATTGCGATAAAGTTAATTATTTAAAAAGAGAGTAAAAAGATAAAAAGTTGTATAATTACAGGTTCTAATTAGAACTTAGATTGTTCAGTTAATAGACGGCAGTTTTTTCTGTTATTTCGCCAGATTTCATATTTTAGTGCAGAGTTATTAGTTTATTTAGTTACGACCCACAGGTATTAGTAAAACCAGTAAAATCGTTTTAGTTTCTGTTCACAACTATTCACTAGGTTATATTAGCGAGTCAGTTGCCCCGCACGATAGCCCTGGATCATCCATTATGCACGCCGCTAACACATGTACCGCCTCGACTCGCTAGCGACACCTTTACCAGACTTTACCATAATTGTCTATACACACCTACTTATTGTTTACAATACGATAATAATAAACTATAATAAATACAAATTAACATTGTGTACATTCCGTTGAAGCTGTTGAGTTGTATTGTACTTGTTCCTTCATTCTCTGGACATAACATAATTATATTATTAAAAAACTGAATCTTTAATTAACGTTACTTTAATATCATTTTTAGTCACTAGACTTAGGCCAGTACCTAGTTTTGATAGAGAGGGGTGAAAGCGCAGTGATAGATAGAACAGAGGCCCTAGACAAGTGGCATAGATTTCTATTCTATTCATAGAATAGATTAAATAATGTATGGAATTGACATAAGCTAACGACAATAAAATCTATTTTATTTTATTATTCATTTTATTTTATTATTCATAAACAATTTAAATTGTATTTGAACTTACAGCATAAAACATGAAATACAATTTAATTATAATTAGAAAAACATAGATCACAAGACATAAATTTAAATCAAGTACAGCTATATAATGAAAAATGAAAAAAATTATAATATATTTAAAAATTTGTAAATAATAGATTAGAAATAAGAATTATTAATAATGAGATGAATACAAGAGATTATTAATTATCAATACATATGTCAAAATTATGGATGTCAGTGGTCAAATTTAAAATGTCAATTTATGATGTCAATTATGAACTAATTACATTTTTTAATATTATAATCAATAGATGATAATTACAACCCTTGGTACATTAATTTTATAGATCATCTAAAGAGTAGAGACATCTTTCTCTAATAAGAATGCTTTAAGGCGTTTTTTGAAAGAGCTTGTATATAATAAACTTTAAATTTCGAGTGGCAACTTGTCAAAAATTTTAATTGCCTGATATTTAGGATTATGTTTTACAATATTTCATTTTTGAAATCCTTTCTACGCGTATTTTCCCTTAACTGTCTGTCTTTATCTAATTCAAATTCGCGTATATGTTTTTCAAATGTGCTTAACAGTACTAATATGTAAAGACTAGGTAGGTACCTACAGTGCCGTGAGAATTCCTAATTCTTCAAAATATAGTCGGCAACTTTCTCGTTGGGACGTACCATTGTTCTTAATGCACGTTTTTGCAGGATGAAAGCCCTTTGAGAGTTGTAGTCGTAACTCTTACCCCAGAACTGTATGCTATACCTCAGTTTCGATTCTATTAGTGCATAGTATACAATTTTTAATTGTTCTGTACTCACTTCCTCTCTTAGAATTCTTAGAGCATAGCAAGCAGATGATATCGATGTATCTAATGCTGCTAGTTCATTTTTCCAATTTAATAGATCATCCAGATGTACTCCTAGGAACTTTGCTGCTCTAACGAGCTCAATTTTAACTCCATTTAGTTCTACAGACATGTTATCATTTATTTCGTGCAGTAGTTTTGAATAGCATTACTTTAGTTTTAGATTTATTTATTTTGAGTCTGTTTGCAGTAAACCAAGTATCAAATTTCGATAAAACTGCATTAATCTTAACTGTAAGTGATTTAATATCATTTGCTGCAACTATAGCGTTAGTATCGTCCGCAAAAACACATAATTTTATATCTGGATACATCTTATTTATAAAATTGATTAAATCATTAGTAAACATTATAAATAATAATGGCCCTAACACTGATCCTTGTGGCACCCCGGCCATACAATTACACATAGATGACTTGTAAGTACGTTTATATCCATTTGTTTGTGTGGCCACGATTTCGACAAACATTTTTCTGTTGTTGAGATAAGAAAAGAAAAGTTGCAAAGCTGTGCCTCTAATTCCATAGTGTTCCATTTTTTTAATAATGATTGTATGGTCAATTGTATCGAAGGCCGAGCTTAAGTCTAAATAAATATCAGCTACCTTCATTTTATTATTTATTTTAGCAGTTACATCAGCTAATAAAGTATAAATAGCGTCACCTGTACCCACATTTTTTTGGTATCCAAATTGCCTTAGATTTATGATGATGCTTAAATTAAGATGTGTATTTAATCGATCCTTTAAAATTTAATGAGATGGGTCTATAATTTTGTGGATCTGTTTTTGTGCCTTTCTTGTAGATCGGTATTATTTTAGCAATTTTTAATTGCTCAGGGAAGATGCCGTCCACTATACACCTGTTATAGAAAATTGAGAGCGATTTCGATAAAACTGTTAAATTTCTTTAATAACTGATATTGGTATTTCATCATAGCCACAGGATTTCTTATTTTGCATACTATTAACAATTTTCGATATTTCATTTGGAGTAGTGAGTGCGATGTCCATATCATCGATCACCCTAGCCGTGTTGTGCTGTATTAAACTAAGAGCATCATTTCTTTTGTTTTGAGGTGTGATGTAGTTTTGATGAAATTGTTTTGAAAGCATCAGCTACCTCCTCCGTATCATCTATAATTTTATTATCTATTTTAAATTTTATATTTGTTTGCTTTGGTTTTATCCTATTTATTATCTTCCAGATTTCTCTACTAGAGTTTTTTGATTTATTTATTTTCTCACTTACTGTTTACTTTTTGGCTTTTGAAATTACCCTTTTATAAATTCTAATATACTCTTTTTTATAGTTAAGAATACTAGAATGTACTTTATTACCAGCAGAACATAAAAATCTTTTCGTTTTACTGGATATTTTTATGCCTTTTGTAATCCATTTTAACTGTAGTCCGCTTTTATTTTTATTTTTTGCTCATATTTTCTATAACTATATAGGAAGTTTTCAAAAATGTGTTGATTCCCATATTATTCCAATTATATTTAAGTAATCGTTGTCTAAATGTTGCATTATTGTGGTGATTGAAAACTCTCTTGTTTACTATTATATGTTTGTCATTTTTGGAAGTATTAATATCATTTTCCAACAGTAATTCACCCAGTAGTGCCGCATGTCCATCTGCTAAGCTATTATGATCTACCTCACATAGTTCTACGCAATCATCAGGCAAGTTCGTCAAAAAATTGTCTTTGCAAGAGTAACAGTTATTAAGAATGAAAGTGTGAGAGGTTATGAGATGTCTAAAATTATAACATGACAACAAGGTTATAAATTCTGTTCGTTTTTTACTGTCTTTAAGCATGTCTATATTGAAGTCGCCACAAATTATATATTTATTATTAAACAAATGTAGTAATTTCTCTAAACAAGTCATAAAATTTTCAAAATTTTTATCATCAGTGGTTCGATAACAAGAACATAAATAAAGTCCAGTGTATCTTTTATACAGCAAATTTCAAAACTCTCTATCCTATATAATTTATTTATTACGTCTATATTTTCTACTTTTTTGTCAGTATGTGCTAAGATTAGAGTACCTCCCCTCAGCTTTTTTTGTCTAAAATTGTAGGATACAAGGTTATAACTCTGTAAATTAAATAGTTCAATGGATATTTTATTTAAAAAGTGTTCACATACGCATATATAGTCTACTTATCTTTTTAGCGTCTGTATATAAATACATTTGAAACTCATCCTTTTTACTACTTATGCCACACACATTTTGATAACATAAATAAGTTTTAGATTGGTTTATGGTTGATGAATTAATTTGGTTACATATCGATGATATTATATCTACAGAATCATTCACGAAAAAAATCTGTATTTTGTATTACATCTTCGGTTTGTGTAATGGAATAGAAAAGGGGTGTATCAACACTATCCGTTTGCGTGACAACACTTTTTAAACTTTTATAACTGCCTTTGTTGAAATCTAGCAGTTTATTAACATACTTTTGATAATTAATTGCGTACTGTATATGTAAAATTTGTCTGTGAATTAGCCGACATGTATGTAGTTTATTTACATTCTTTTGCTGACTTGTATTTATGTCTAGGGAAATGAAGCTAGAATTTTTACACTATGCCACTTGTATAGGCCCCAAGTAGTGAGACAATACCAACAGACGTGTATCTAATTAAATGTTAATTAATCATTCGTGGATGTGTTTTATTTTTAGTAGATAAAATGAAAAAGTACTCTAAACCTTTTTCTTAGCTGCATGCTTTTGTAGTATGAATCATTCACACTACAAAATCTTGCAGCTAAAAAATAGAATACATATCTAAGTACGTGTTTCTTTTGGTTAGACATTGTTTTTGTCGTGACCTGAGTAACAGGTATAGTAGCAATAAGGTTTATTCTTTTAATGCGTAGTATCTGGAGTTTCTTTTGATTTCAGTATCACGTTTATGTAACGATGTTCGCAATAGAAAGATTCTTAAGCTCCTAAGTAGCATATCATCTCGTCGGTAGTTTACTTTGGCTATTGCAGGTTGGTTAAATAGTAGGTAAGGTATAGCTTATAATCGGGACTTTTCTGCTTTAAAAAGTAGGCTATGATAGGTTCTGAGACCAAAGTATGTCATTAATCAAACTCACCAGTCTTATAATATTCGTGCTACTAGATACCATGGGTACTTTTAATGTGATTACCATTCGCAAAGTGTATATTTGTAACATTCTTGGAAACGCTGGCTTGTTCCTTCAAGCATCGTCTTTAGCAATGGCAAAAAATATTTTAAACAGTTGTCAATAAATTAGAAATACTTTATTCTCAGTGTTTCTAATGTAGATGTGATTTGTCTCCATTATTTACTCTTTTATTTTCATTCACACGCTTTATCGAAGATTTCCCTTTCCTTTTTTCAAACGTAGTTTCTATTGTAAGAACTGTCATTGTTATGCTACCACCTCCGCGAACAAGGAATACATTTTAAAATTCTCTTCTTTTTGATACCTTGTTGGGGAAAATAAGTTTTGAATCAACTGATTCCGCTGTTTGTTTCAAAGATTGTTTTGGAAAACGACGTGCGTACTGCAGTTAAAGGTGAACTCATTTATATATTTATTTTGTTTAAGAACATCATGCAACTAAACCATCATATTATTATAAATTATTTTATCTAAAATCAAAAAGTCTTATAGATCTTAAGGGCTGAAGTGTTGAAGCTGGCATTAAATACGAAAGATATTATTATGTGCATACTACTATGGTAAGAGCAAATGGAGCTTGAAATCTAACTTAGGCGGCGTAACTAAAACTTTGTTTACTTACTCTTTGCCAAATAAGGTGCTATCTATGTTATGTTGATGTATCATAACTTAATAAACGAAAAATATATTATTAGAAAAAAGGTAATAACATAATTTTACCGGCTTGGTCCTTACATGAATGTCGCATCAATTTATTGACAGTGACAGTAAAACATATGTAACGTATCCCCATTTAAAAGATCGAGTTTGTCCAGTAAAAAACTTTAAAAAGCCTTACAAGTAAAATACAAGATGTTATCTTGAAAAAAGACAATTAAAGAGATCAATTAACGATTTCTGTGTCGAAGTATTTTCACGGTTGTTCCTTGAATAAAGACGAGCATCCTCAGAAACATCTTCCCGCACTGCGAGGCGATTCCGCCCGACTGGTGGATTCAAGTGAGATGACTGGTTAATTGCCTTGTACGCTGTGCACGTACCGTCGTTGACATGTCACAAGACGTCTGCCACCGGCAGCGGCGATCCCTCAACGAATTCCAATCGGGAAGAGCGAAAAAGACACGAGCCGAGCATGCGCTGATAAAAAGTAGTTGCGCTGGAGCAACGCCGCGGGAGGCACCGCGCCGTCGCGCAAGTCCGCGCCGCGCCGCCATCGCACCGCCCCCGCCGCCGCTTCGCGCAACTGAATCACGCGATTAAAACGTTCACTATTATGCTATACATACCAGGGAGCTTTTATTAATCTTACTACCAGTCATTCATGTTTAGCACAAGTCCTTTTTGTATTGATCTCATCGAAGTCGACGGAAGTGCGCAGATCATTCACATCTGTCCACGTCTAACTATAGCGCACACTGTAATTTACAAACAAAGAGGGTGTAACAGTTCACATGCGTCATCTTTTAATGTAGGTATGTATTTGATGCTTAATGTCCTAGTTCCCAGTATTGTTTCGGCCGGTTTAAAGAATTGGCGGCGAAAGGCCGGCCAGTAGGCGCGCGCCGCGACTCACAAAAACAAAGCTGTCTGGTGCGCGGGCGCGTAGCTACCGCGATGCAAGACATTCGCAGGTTTGCGATTGAGCACCGCAAGTCATGCCGCCGTCGCCACGTCACGAGTACTACTGCCACTTAATGACGCATGCTTACCTTCCACAATATTTTTTTAAAAGGATAAACAAACTGTTTGTGCCTACAATGTATCCCGTTGGGTGAAATAACGCTATCTGCAATATCTTTACATATATTTGTGGTATCATCAAACTCGTTATGATGCTATTTACATATAAGTTTGAGAAATGAAGTAAAGTAGGCAGTGAATGCGTGAGCGCGGGAGTACCTGTACCAGGCCAGCATAGCAATGGGTTTGCTGCGTCTGCAGACGCTAGCGTCATACGAATGATGCGATATAACGGATCGACCCGATTATTTCTGGCCATTTCACGACTGTTTAATAGCAATGTTAAACTCGGCGAAAGCAAACATACATGCCCTGTTTATCGAATATTTTACGATCTTTACCGGATTAATTTTAAAATGCTAAGCTTTGTGGAAGCGGCTGACAGATTGTTTGATTCAAACGCATGTTGCCAGTTTTACTATTTCTTATATTTATATTACAGCTAGTCATTTACCATTCTGATTTACCTGCATGTATGTTTATTCAGATACGAGTGTTTATAATACACGAATACTTTATTTCAAATAAGATTTACTGCTCAAGAATTAATCTGACTTCGTACCATCTGGACGAACTCTGCTCTGCTTGTCTAGTTCTTTCGTTACACGCCCAATAACATCTTAAATATCGTAATTTTTAATACCGACTTCAGAGAATCTTACAACACGTATAACGCGCATTATATTTTATATAGTACTAAATAAACAGCGATTTATTTTACCTATCTTTGTTGAAGGATCAAAACAACCGCAAGAATGTTTGGCCACAGACTTCCTACTCGTTTGTTTTGTACTAAGTACATGTTATTAAAAAAATATTGTATAGCGTCATTTATGTTTTACAATTTTTGCAATTCTGCCATCGCTATTTGTCTCTTGCAATTAGACAATGACGGCATAAGAATTGCATCGCCAATCTGTCGCGGTCCAGTATGGTGTATAGAGATTCTCATTACTATCAAACGTAGCAGCAATGTTGTTACGCTACTTTATGTTATTCAATCAAATTTTAATGTTTGTAAAAATTTTGATATCTTGTGGTGATTTTTTTATTTTGTAGTTTGCACAAATACCAAATAAATTATGCAGACTACAAAATAAAAAAACAACAATATTAATTAGGTATACGTCATATTTTTTCAAAATATATATAATTATAAAAAATATGGTGTTCTCATATTTTATATGAGTTAATAAAATATCAGTATTAAATTGAACAGCGCTACTGGTATTAACACTGAATACTAAATATCTTCAATCTTGACATTGTCACTGCGCACAGGTGAGATAGGCATCCTTCCTTTACTCAAGGTAGAGGTACTGATGATAGGATCAACTAACGAAATAAGAATGATACACATCTATAATACTTCATAGATAATATATAATTCACAAAAATAGTTTATTTTTATTTATTTATTTATTTATCAAAACAAAAAAATACATTATTTTTGGTACAAAGTGTCAACAAGCCTATGTTAGTTTTATCTAGACACTAAGTTCTCAAATTAAATATAAAAAGTAAGTACATATTAAACAAACAAGCATTAGTGAACACAACAAGAGAATCTTAATAACTAGGTACAATATGTAGGTAGCTCGATTTTAACGAAAACGATCCGCGCGCCTCGGAATAAAAAATCTACCTTATCTAGTTGCCGTCATATTAAAGCAGTTATTCTAACAAATGTGATACTAAAGATAAAGCCCTTGTTTGTAAACTTTGATAGATCAACGTGCATAAATAACAATGTAATTATAATTGGGGTACTAATGTGGTTTTTGTGTTAGTGGCACCGCGCACCGTCCCGCTTCCGTGCAGGTGACGACTCGCGATAACATCTTCTTACATATTATTCTAGCTACACTTTTTACTTCACTCGTGTTATAATAATATATTAAATATGTTGAGTATGGTCACAGACCTTAAAATTAATTGTCGAGGAGATAACGTTTTACGCTTGAACGTCATTTACATGTCCGACATGAGTTTGGTATTATTTTTATGTGGCATTTTTATTTAGTAATAAGTAGAAGTAATTTATTGCGACAAAAGTTCAGTATTGATAATGATATGTAAAAATAATGTTGGTTTTATCTGATTAAGTGTGGCTAGAAGGATTTAGCTTGGTAATTACGGTGATGAGTAATAATGGGTATGACCTTTTGTTTACTTGATCTAATGCTGGAAACGCATCTGCATCTATCGTAATAGTTATATCTCTAAGTAGCTCAAAGCCAAGTCACAGTTTCCTTCTGTCTCTTTATCTATTAACTTCGATACGGTCTTGACTATCATGTAGAGAATTTTCCTCAAGAAGTTTACATGCATATTAGATAGTATTGTAGTACCTAGAGTAAACACTCGTGAAATGCCTAGCGGATTACTAGTAATACAATACATACAGATACTATTAACCATTATTGCCTATCGTTGCAAAAGTTTTGCTTCTATCTTTCTTACAAATTTAGCGCATTAAGTTTTTACCTAGCAAAACGTAAGAAGATAAAGCTTATAAAGTTGTAAATACAATCTATAATGCGTAGGTACTCGTCTGAACAATAATGAAAATGGCAAAATTATTTCACCTAAAATGCTTTGTTATCTATTTTACAATTTTACAAACAAATCGGATATGTTGTCTTGTTTTATAAGTAGTAAGTAGGTACAATAAGTTTATTACATTGGTACCTTCTTACAAAATAATAATATATACACAAATAATATGTTGTATAATGCTTATGCTTAAGCCTAACTGATGCGCCTGATTACCTGGACTTATTACGGAACAATTGACACCGAGTTGTGCTTAGTAACCTAAGGTTAGTCGCGTTGTTACCATTTTTAAGGCTTCTGTCTACGCGATAGTAGTAATTATATCGTAGTATAACCATAACTATGTAAGAAGTGATTAAGACTTGTTCTTAGCGAATGATTAAACATCTTAAGCTTTAAGTATAGAAGACCGATTGGTCCAATGGTTCCGGCACCTATTTTAGCATGGAGATGGCGAAATTTCTGAGGTTCTAATACTACTGAAACTGTTAAAAAGAAATTGAAAACCAGGACAATAACAAAGGTAAGTAAGACAAAGGATACCAAAGGTCGTGATTTCCGGCTTATTAAGTTCGAAATTATCAAAGTTATTGAGTCATCGTCTCCGATTATTTTTTAACAAAAAAAAATCTCGAGGTCTCAAGTTTGAACATTAGAGTAAAAGCCAATTCATGAGCTAATCTTGATTATTAACTTGCCCGTCATTAGATACATGAAACCGAACATAATACAATGTTCATTGGAAAAATGTAATATCATAACGATGTTGTGTTTGGTCTTTATTTTAAGAACTGCTATTTTAATCATCATCATGCTATTAATACAGAATATTTTACAGATACGATTGCTCTACCATTCTATTTCTAGGTATATTAATTCGATAGTGATATACTAATATATTCCAGCCACCCATATCGCTTATACGGTAGACATAACGCTATGTGGTCACAGCTTTGAGCTAATAAGGACTAGTGCATCAATACATTATGGACTACGAGTTATTAATTACATTCTTAAATGGAGCTATCAGTAAGTAAAAACTTAACAGAGGTTTTTACAAGCAAACATGTTAAACAGGCATAAAGTACTTCGCATAGAAGGTTACGGCATCCTAAAGACGTCTACTAGTAGCTTCACTCATTCGTTACTAACTCTAAGCTGTGTTTTATAGTTGGCATATACTTTTACAGACGAATTTCGCTTAAGTAAATTTAATTTCTAGATATAACACCAACACCGCTTATTGAAAGAGGCTTAGATCTAGTAATAAATAGCACGACGCATATTTCAGACGCACTAGAACCAATACCTACTCACTACTACAGGTAAGTACACTCACTATCTACATAGTTTTGCTATTGCTTGGGCTTCTAGAGGATCAGAATACTGTTACAAATAACCTACTACATACAGATCAACTAGGCATCTCCTGAAATAAATTGTACTTAGTATTCTCTAACAATAACGTGAAATGTCTTTTCTTTTGTAATTTACTTGTAATCTAAATTTGAACACAAGTATTTTCCCACATGTAGTTTACATTAAATGAATAGGTATTCTTATCAATACTTTACTGTCGATCGTGTAGACTTTTTATGGGTCACACGTTACATACAAACGAACGCTTTCCTGTTTTGAATATTTTTGTGATTCCATAACTATTAGGTCGAAAACTGAGGCGAACAGGTGATTACTACGTGAATTGTATAATAATGGGCTATGGACATAAATTCATTGTATTCATAATGACATATAATTATCATTGCGCGTAGATTATGGCTGCGTTGATTAAATTTTATGAATAATTTACATGTGCTCCGGAAATCCTAACAATTGTCTCTCGTCCGCTATAATGCCGCTTTTGTTATGTTTCCATGATATTATTAAAAATATGCAAATCGATCGCGACCCGACAGGATGTTCATTTTAGTAATAATGTCGATGTATTTGCATGTAAATGTCGTCTGTATCCGCGGATGTTACATTTACAAATCGTAATGTGCATCGTCATAGATGTAAACAAACTGCGTTCCACATTATATTATTATACCTTACTATATTTGTTCCCAGTCGTTTCAAATTATCATTCGGTTTAATAGTGTTTTCGACTATAGAACTAGTGAAATAATAAAGACAACAATATTATGTGGATACACATAAAGATAAATTCTATTTTTATTAAACTTACAAGGCGTAACAAAAGATTAAAAAACTATAAACTGAATTTATACGGAGGTCATATAAAATTTAAAGTTAAATTCCAATTTACATAATTCCAACGTTCCTATACCTATTTGTAACATTCGTGCTATTCGTAGACCCAATGCAAGACCGTGGGTTCCACTACCGGCTAAGAGATGGCGTTACTAGTATCATAACAAAACATTCAGCGTTTGTTTAGATTGCTCAATGTTTTTACAAATCGCGATTCTGTATTTTATTCTAGAAGATGTTTGTTTGACTAATGTGCATTTAACAAAATATTTATCATAATAATTATAAATTCGTGAAAATTTTATGTAAGTAATTTAAGTTGAATGTTAGTAATAACGTCAAGGAATTTAATGTTTTTTTAGTGTTTTTCATGTCATCATGTAAGGAGAACAGCAGTGGCCGTTTAGAGTATATGTGTGTACGACGGGAGGCGCGCGGGCGGCGGACTGCAGGCTGCAGGCTGCACTGCACGCCCCCGGCCCGCCCCAAGCGCCCCGCACCTCCCGCCGCGTGTCGCCCCCCACCTCTCCTACGACCTCACTTGTTTTGATGTAAGGTGTCCACTGGCCACTATGCAAAACTCATGCCTTAGCGAAGAGGTGGAAAGTGCGCCGTCCTTGTCGTTATTGTAGCCAAGATAAACTTTTGAATTTGCACGACTGCAACATCTTTTTATTGAGTGAGCATCTGTTATTTCGATTAAGTGCACAATAACTTGTGCGGATAAGTGTTGGGTGAACGTTATCGCCATTTTAAATAATCGTGTGTATTAACGCACTTGCTAGTTTAATAAAAATTATAAAGATAGCAACGGCTTAACGTGTTGAGTCACTGATAGAGGCGTAGCTACATTTAAATATCTATACACGTACTTAACTGAAGCATATAATTGTCATTTATCATATTCTAATTGAATACGTCCAAACGTCGAAATTTTGTAGAGTTTGCGGGTAGGTTACCCATGCCTATATCCCATATTTAGACCGTAGAAATATCGAACCTATAACACTCTGCATTATTTAAGTGACAACATTAACTACTAGGTAATTGCTACTACCTACTCATTTTGTAGGAACAGATGGTAACTACCTAGATAGGATCAATAAGTTATGTAAAATTTTCGCTGTGCTGAAACGATATACAACAGTAGGTACAGTTTATATAATAAGGATTTAGTTGACTCTATTAGGCCACCAAGATATCTTGAATCGGTGTCTTAAGTTTATCTGAAAGGTGCCTGTTTAAGCAGTTGTTCTAATTGGAGGTTTGATCTTATTGATTAAATATAACTCAAACTCAAACTCAAAGCATTTATTTCATTTTGACCATGAAGTATTATGCTTATGAAAACTCAAAATTACATGAAGTCAACTAATTAACCTACAGTTCGCTGACGAGGTAGAGCTTTTAGAAGAACTGGCAAGAAACTCACGCCACTCTTTTCAATCGCTAGATAATCATAGTCTTTTGTATGAGTTATTTGATTACATTTTCTTCTTTAAATGCAGCATTTCGTGCAGTTTTTGATTAGTTTACCTTAAGGAATTGACTAGATAGGTACTTACTTATCTCATAGATACCTGCACTACAACCTTTACCTGTCTTACTACGATTTTGGTGAAAAAGTTTATTTATCAAATCCAGTTTGTTTGATATCAACTACATTTTTAGTTTTTCTAAAAATACACATAATTTAATAGTAATAAAATAGTATCCATTATGGTGCGACCTGTATCGTAAAGAACATTTACTACATATTTTCTGTCAAGCGATAAAATGCTATATTTGTTGTATCTAATTGTGGTAGTTTACGCTAAGTTTAAATAAGAATACAAAAAAAAAATATGAAATTAAATCCGAAGTAAATTTTAGGGCTATAGTAAAAATAATTAATCGGCAAATCAGGCAAAGTGCTGAACTTTAAAAGGCGGCAAGTCGGGCACGTGTTGTTTGTACAAGCGGTATGAGCGACCCGGCACGTGTATACTTTTTGCTATTGTTACGGTTTCTAAATTTCCAAATTTTATCGAAAGGCTGAATAACCGTAATATCAAAAAGTCCGTTAGTTGTGACGTGGTTTAGATTTGTTTACGCGTCCATGGGAATCTACGAGCCGTGCCTTCACGTGCCATGTAAATCTTTATCTCTATTTCTATTTTGTACGGTGGATTTAAATGTAATCGCACTTTGAATACATGTGATAGGTGTGAACAATTGAGTACTTAACGATTGGTAACGGTTTAAACAAGGTCATATTTTTAATAGGTGACTGCTTTATGATGTCCGAGCTTGGAGAGCATAAATAACAATCTTTTGTATGAGTGTTGGGTCTACGGTTGCATCAAGAGAAATAGTGTTTCGCCGTAGATCCTACACAGGACAGAGATGTAATATCGGAAATTTAGAAATTCAAAATTGCCTATAAGCATAATTGGCAAATTAGTCAAAAACTTTTAGCATTATCTAGATATTTATCAGTAAAAGAACTAGTTGAAAAATCTTGTTTGTTAAAGTAATTTCATAGTCGTTTATATTAGTGGTGGCACGTTTATAAAATAACAACACTTTTAACGTATTTATTATATCTATTTCTAATCCAAAAAAGAAGTAACTCAATGCAGAACACCCAAGGTATCTTGACATTTATATTCTAATAAAAATAGTGTGGCTATAACCATTCTAGGGTTGACAAGTCTAGGTTAAATTCCAGTTAAACCTGATATCTCATTAGCATTATCACTAAGCTGGTGCACAGAGACTACCCAAACATATTTATCCTAGTCCGAAGATTACTTTTACGGTAGGTAAACAAAGTATAATCCAGAAGTTGGACCGAATTCTATTATATTTTCTGACTCCCATAGTGGTTGTCATTGTGTTGTACAAACTCTTGCCCGTAGTTAGTATCCTTATGATGATGAGTGATAAAATAATTATGGTTGTATAAAGGTCATGGTTGGGTGGTAATCTTTATATATTTATATCACTGAGATGTGTCTAATAATTGCTCAAGAGGTAAGGTCTTCTAATGTTATCTGCAATAAATACAATTCTAAATATTGTACCTTGATCAGTAAAATATGTTATAAAAAGATTTTTTTTTTAAATGAAAAGATATTGTCTAGTAGAGTAAAATTTGTACAGCGCATAATCTTCCTTTGATTAAATTAGGCGATAATTTGTATTGCAAGTTCCAGTATAAAATAAACAATATCTTTAATTGAAGAATGCTGCTAAATGCAGTGATTATGGCATCGAAGAAGACGTTAAATGTACGGTAACATCATGTCTGACCTCATATGTACAAGTAAGTATGTTCAAGTATTGTAATGACGTTTAAAGAATGAATTAAATATTTACACGACGCGACATTGTATTGTTTTATCACTGACAGCGGAACTCGGTTGTCACAGCGAAATCCTGGAACGGCTTTGAACAAAACCAGTTTAATACAAAAAAATAAGTTAATTGATTTCGTTAGTTTAGTCATACTAATTCGCTGATTAATATTAAACGACCGCCATATACGTGCCGAAGTTGCAGATGGCTTGTAACTACTTGTTTTATAACAAGGAAATTTTATGGTTTTGGTTGTGTTAAACTCCAGCCGAACAGATATCTTACTATCGTTTTACTTTCACGGACGTTTATGCATTCAATAAAGTGTGTTTTTATCTTTGTGTCGCAAAGTATCACAAAAATGTTTACCACTTAGAAATGTGTACAACGTCTGGTAAAACGCTATGTAATGGATGAATGGAGAAAGAAAACAAGTACACTGTGTATCTGTGGCACTGGAATGCAGTTCTGTGTTATGATATGAATTATGAACACGCTGTAAGTAATACCTACGTGTAAGTGATTCATTGTATGTTGTACCTTTAATATTCATCACAGCTTTTTTCCTGAAGTGAACGACATAGGATTGTATTCATGTAGAATGTAGCCATTCAATTCATAGCTTCACTGCATGTGTGGTCTAACTGGTCTAGCAATTAAGGTTTGATTCCCATTCGAGACAAATAAATTTCTAAAGTATCTAGTAGATTGATAGTGGAATGGTAATTTTTTCTATTATTGTGGCCCAGTTCAAATCTGTTTTAGCTTTAAAATCATAATAATGTTTCTTTTATCATATCATACATTTGGAGACAGTTTAGTGCAGACACATAAGCTACACTAAGCTTCTAATATTCGTATACATTAAGTACCACTACGACCTGATATTGCAATTAAAATGAGTCGAATATTTAACAATGTAAAAATATTGTAGAGACACACATTCTTTAAGAAAAACTAAGCTTTTTATGACTAAAGCTACTTTCGGAATATTTTATGAAATGTGACAAGTAAAAAATCAGTGGTACTGGGACCTTGCTTACCGCAGTGTTTTTATAAACATTTCAATATTTAATCCAAGTACAAAGTCAATTTATGATCGTGGTGGGAATATCTATAGAATATGTACTACAGTAATTTAATAAACAAGAAAAGCCAGTGGAGAATAGTTAGTTTTTACTAAAGTGGAGATCGGCGCGCGGGCGATTCCCCGCGGGTGGCGCAAAGCGCAGGCGCGGCCATGTTTCATAATTAGCTCTGTTATGAATTTTATAAATGTTTCATGCGCGCTACATGGGTAGCCGACAATTAATTAACTCCTGCGCAGTGCTTACATTAATTAGCCGAGAGACATGTCATGTTCCTTCGTCATACATTATACATACTCGACCGCGTTCTCTGGTAAATTTATTAATATTACGTTACTTTTCAATAATTCAAACTGAATTGTCTTTAGTACATTTTATTTCTAAATAATTGCTAATTGGACCACCCCCGCTGTATTCTACAAGTGAACATTCTTGTTTAAAGTATCATCGCTAATTAAAACTTATGATTATTTTATGATAAACTTTTGTTGACGTATAAATTGGCCTGTCCACGGAATTGATTAAACCCTCTATTATATGTTTATGATTCTTAATTTGATCGTCGATTATAAACTATACTTGAACATATAGCAAACATATTTATGGGAATTTACAACCTGTTATGATATAGGTATCTACTCGTAGAATATATTGTGAAGAAAAGTTTCTCTGTGAGTTTGTTCGTTGGCTCTCTTTGATTTTTTCTCTCGTTGATTGTTGAACGTAGGGAATAAGTACTGGAAGGCTTTAAAATAATTGTCACACTTCGCAGGCGTCGTGGTCGCATAGCCTATACATATTTAGGTACTTTCCTTTTCACGGTTAGCAAAGAAGATTGTGTTTTCTTAACATTGTTTCTACAATACTTAGAGAATCCAGATTTGTCCATAGTTTACGGTCACCATCAGGTTACTGTAGCCGTACCATAGCAAATCTGTTCTCTCATCTGGTGGCGAGTTTGTACTTTCTAATAAGTAAGTACTTTCCAGCGCTCTTAGGAAAAGTAAAGTATTATTAATTTATTTATTAAAACTTTCTGCAACAAACTTGCACAAGGCGGACTTAATGCCTAAGGCATTTTCTACCAGTCAACCTTTGGGTCAGTAGTATTAGCAGCAGTAGAAGATGTATATCTTATATATATGATAATGCACTGCAAGTACAGGCTTCCTTTATTTTCCTGTCAGCAAAGACTACGATTTTGTAAAAGCTGTACTACCGTGTTAATAAATCATAGTAATAGGTGGGCACGTTGCTTTACATATACAAATGTTAACGTTACAGTTATAAGATGTCAACACTCCAGCGGTGACAATGCTCTTTTTATATCAAAAACCTTTACGCTACGGTAACAGAAATTACTATATTAAAATATATATAAGTCAAACATTATTCATTTTATTAAATAAATATTAACATATAAATTTCCAAACGGGACTCTCCTTTCACCTCTTGCGATACAGTCCCAGGCTCCTCACTACCAAAATAATTTTGAAAAGTGTGTGTTCGAGATCTAATTCGAATTTTGTTGATGTATTTGTATGTTTATTCAGTGCTATTTCAAAAACACAGTTTTGTATTGTTAAAAAAGTAATCAAATTTATATTGTTGATTTTCCTTCTATGTATAGATATAACGAATAAAACCGAACCTACCTATCGTTACGTTGATAGATACCTGAAAATGGACTTAGCAATAGAAGCAGGCCTAGAAAACTAAAAAGAACGAATATTAAAAAGATTTAAAGAATTAGACAAACAACATGGAAATTCATAAGAAAGGGCTTTCGTCTAGGAGTGAGACAGGATTGACTAAAAGAACATAGGTAACGCCTGTATATGATTATCTCTAATTAAAGTTGAAACTGCCGCTGAATAAAGCCGTTTAAGGTTAGATCATGCAACTATTAAAAAAATTTAATAGGTAAGTTAATAGAAGAACACATTTGATGGCTTTTGGAATGGTGGCCACCACTTCTGGATTCCACTGACTGCTTACCATCAGGCAGAGTATATATATATATTTTGTTAGGCTAATAAAAAAAAAACATTTTATAAAACGATTTCTCTTTGTCTTTCGTTAAAATAAACATTGGAATTTGATATTGTTTGGCAACGTAATAAAAATTATGACTTAGCATAATATTTATTTTATCCGCATTATATGGCAGACCAATAAATGGCCGACATTAATAATCAAAGTGGAATATTTCATTAAGACAGTAGAGACCACTAAGTTTTACAACTTAATTGCTTTCGCAAACTATAACAGGATCAGTTTTTATGGTACACCCACAACGATCCTGAGAATCTCGACTATAATCATTCATATTATTTATTTTTTGTGTCATAATTCCTCGCAGTGAAGAATGGCTCTTGTTTATTTTAGTCCTTTTATAATATTTATTGCGATGCGTAGCAATAATATTTAATATCTATGAAATGATGTCGAGAATCGCTTGGCAGTAGGAATGAGCCCGCAAGTACTAAACATTCTAATCATAGTACTGTAATCTGGAGAGCATTTGTTGAACGGCATGGAATATTGCGAATGTCAGGAATAAGCCGGCAGTGGACACAATGGGCTTCGCGTTGATAAGGTGTGCCCGCAGTGCGCTCGGTCCGGGCGCCCGATTGTTCAACCATCGGTAATTTTCCCATGATCGAGAATGTTACCACACGATATATTTTCAATTGTCTACAGTTGGAACCTGATCGACCTATGTACCTTATCATTAACATTAATTCATCATATTATGACGTGAACTTTAAAAGCTGGGAACGTTATTGTTTAATTTATAAGATAGAAGAAAATGGTTTGCTGTTTTTTGTTGGCAGACGAGTACGAATATTTAGTAACTGCATTTTAATTTCAGCAGCTATTATTTTTTAGCTATATAATTGCCGTTAATACAATAAAAAAGTTGAACTCTACAATTGTTGCTCAAACTACAATATCTCTTAATTTAAGTGGTCTAGTGCTACGGTAAACACTAGACTAGCTGGAACGCATTATTATTATTAAGGTGTTGTGTGTAGTCTACTGCAGGGTGGAAGAACTTTTCTAGACCCAAACCATTTTAAAGAAAACTAGGATTTACTATCTAACTTGTTTTGAATTGCGTAAACCAACAAATGACTGATAGACAATTATTTTGTTTAACGTTAGTGCTTTATCCTTCTGTAGGAGTCATGTAGTAAATTCAATAGTAAAGGTCATGTTTAATTGTGATATAGGTAGACATCATGCTAGTTATACTCGTAATCTAGGTAAATTGAAATTTCGATCAGATCAAAACCGACAATGTTAAAACGTAGTGATTTCAAAGCATAAAAGCTATCCAAGTACCCTCTGAATGAGTTAGGGGTAGAAATTCCTAAAAACAATTGAAGTACTTAGTCGATAAAGTTAGCCTTCTACTTAGCAATTAAAAAGTAGAAGAAGAATGTTTTATCGCCAGTATAATAAAGCTTCAGACAAAGAGTTTAAAGTTCAAAATGGTATTGCTATTTACATCCTTCGAGAAAATAGCGTTTTGGAAGTGAGAAAGCTTTCCACCTATTCACTAAAAATAAAATGTAAAAAGTGGATGTTTTAAAGAAAATTAAAAACAAGGAAGTTTTGCCGATGGCGCCTGGTACCTAATCTACTCCGTGTAAAGAAGAAATTAAAACAACTTTCTTGGATATTTATTACGCTACTTTTATTACCTCTTACTTTATTTCACGATGCCGTATTTATAAAGAAAAAGATAAATACGCATTTTAAAAGCTGAAATAAGATTTATACACGAGCTATGTTAATTATAATTAAAGGTATTCAGCAAAACTTAAAATCGTTTTAAAGTGTCTGCATGAATCTAAAGTTAATTAATTGTTATTTAATTATGAACTACGCGTAATTGTGTACCAGTATAATTGCAAATGCAATGAAAACATAATAAGTATATCTACACTCACTCATTATGTTTAGTGATCGAAAAGTTAGTTAAATGCGATATAACTGAGATCTTGCGTTGTCGCTCCTCCTTACGAGTGCCCTTTAAACTATTCATTTAGTTAAATAATGTGCAGATGAGCACCTGATTCAAACTGGTCTGACCGGCATTAAAGATTTTATCAATCTAAATCAGGTGTTGAGTCGTGTTATACATTTCCCCATGTTTGAACACTTTCATATCAAATTATAATAACGATGTAAATAAACTGAGGTTGTATTACATCAAGGAAGCTGCGGCTAGTCAATAAAATAGAGACTTAAGGACCGCACACGAAGTATTGTCGGGAACAGAGAAGTGAGTGCGGCGCGGCGACGGCACGGGCTCGCGAAACGCGCCGCTTAAATGACATTGAATTAGACGGTATTCATGATAACTGTACCTAAATTCTTCATAATGACTCATTTACATGTTTATAGCGATTGATATAGAGTCATAAACGAGTGTTAAGAGTGCCAGACTTATTGCTAACTTCCGCTAAGTAGTACAAGTTGTGCCTCGCGGCGTCGTTCGTCGGTTACTCAATAGTCACGAATGGTTCGCCACGGAAACTTGATTTGTATTACAACTTCAAAACTTATTCACACCTCACAGTCTAATAAATAAATCTAAATTGCGGCGCTAAGTTTAGAACAGTGCAACATAAACATCTGCTCGTGATTGTATTGTGTCGAATCTACGACCTTTTCCTTTCCAGATATAAACTGAGTATAGATCGTTATCGATAAACTTATTTCAATATACTGCACATTCAAAATGGTTTTTCGTTATGGAACCGTGTCGACATTTCTGATTATTTATCAAGCCAAGAGGGCCATAAAACTTAAAATGCCTTTAAAAATCAGATTATAAAACAAGTTCTTTGTTTCTGTGTTAAAAATTCGTGATGACGGTCCTTTGAAAGGCTATAATGAGTATTGATTTAAATTACGTGGATTAAAAAATCTGGGAAAAATTATAACGAGAGGATGCCGCCATCTGTGTGTCTACGATGAGAATAACGTGGATACGACCAACTTATGACGTGTCAGTTTAAACTTTACAATGGTTTGTTCGACTTCTATCATTCACTGTGAATACAAAATAATTACCGCGGTATCAAATACACTTATACTTAATGAACACGATCATAAAACAGAGCACTTGACATTTCATATTGTTTATATTAATGTCCTATTAAACATGTTATTCGTCTTAGAAATATGCTTTTTAGTTTTATAATTAATACCTAAATATCTTTTATAGCATCATAAGACCATAAAATATTCATTCCACATTAATCCTCGCGTTAATTTTTTTAAGAATAATGAAGCAGACATTTTTATAACAAAGGTCCTTGGCCGTGCATCTTGATCTTAATGTTATCTCTAATAGGTCAATAAATAAAGAGCAACGTGCGAGCTTCGGCGACATATACACGCCAAGGGCTTATTAAAATAAAAAAAAATATTATTTTGATCGCCGTTCACAACATTATACCGTGGTTTATATTCATATTTTAATTATCAACTTAAATCGTTAAATTTAATACTTACTTACGTATACGGTATGACATTTTGTACAACTTTGTTTGTATTGCAAAAGAAAAATATTTTTATTGTTTTCTGCGTGTTCTGTTTAAGTTATAACTTCAAGAAACATGTCACTGAGCTCATTGATACGTAAAACAAATGCAAACAACTTCTCAAAGAAATTATAAAAGGCAATATAGAGTTAGTTTTATGATAGGACAATCTGGCTTATGAATGAAATGTAAACAGCCGCAATGAAATGATATAAATGATAGCCGGTGGTGCGCGGGCACAATCAGCTCGCGGCATCTAGCGGCCCGGCCGAGCCGCCCGCGCCCGGCCCACTTTATGATGATACTCTTTTATTTAGATATCTGTACGGAACCCTCATTTTTATTCACCCGAAAACATTATTATGCATAAATAAGTACTCTTTTATTTTATTCCCATCGTTATTTTAATATGTTGAGTTTCAAAGTTGGCTTCGTCACCTCTTGTGCGTGATCGTCCGCCGCCGAGATGTGGGGACAATATTTAACAGATAACGAGATAAGGCTCTTTTTAAAGCGGTTTGATGTAACTCGATACTTAACTATAACTAGCATATTATGCTTTATGGGAAGAATGTTACTGTGAAGGACAATATTTTATTTAAATACATTTCTGAGTGTACATGTAGAACTTTACCATTGAACTAAGACTTTCTATTCGGTATTTTTACATTTTGTACTATTGAAAGTTTTGCATTAAAATAAATGCATAACAGGTATGTCTATAATGCAATAATTAATTTTATTCTACTATTAAAAGTTTGCATTAAAAATAAATGCATATTATGTCAATGAAATAATTGACTACTGTGCTAAGGATACCATACCGTAAAGCAGTATTGGAGGTTGAGTTGTCGAAGTTTTACCATCATTGTAGTGGAACCTGCCGTTAATATGGCAGAAATTCACAGCTTATATATTAGCACGCAAAATTAACTGAGAATGTAGAAATGTAACAACTTCTGTTATTCACTAGATAATGTGCGTTTTCATCACAACCTGAAACTTGGCAGACAGCAAAATTTAGTTCTCATAGTAAACACCAGGAGCGCTGTTAATTTTTCGTATCAACATTGAAGGTAGGTATGGAGAGATAAATGCACGTTGACTTCTGATATATAATGATCTCCTGGATATCATAGTATGACATGATATAGCTCATGGCAATTTGTGAATTACTTTTGTAAGTTAATGAGCGCTATCAGTTGACATTAGGCAACATTTATCATAGTGTTGATTTGTCAGCTAGTGGGGGACTTGCATAATAATTAATGAGCGATCGCTGTGGTACGGGTCTTCTCGGCGCATTTCGTTTAACGGCAGGCGCGAGTTAAGGTGAGGCGCGATGCGGCTGCCAGTAGCGCACTCCCGCTGTGCCCCCCGGCGAGCCACGCGCCGCTCTCCACGAACCAACACTCACAGATCTAATATTTAATATCTTAATAACCGATTAGGGTGTGTTTAATATGCACTTTGAATAATTACGCACTTCATTATAACAAATCGAATACAGGTTATCTAATCTTGAAATGTACCAATTTAATCTTGGGCTGCACGCTCGCTGCGGGACGCCATCGCATGTCGTTCTGTAGGTGCTGTCATTTACCTTCACTAACATCGTGCACGCACAGGTCATACGTACATTTGGCATTATAAAAGTTGATAAATTATAAATATCGTCCGCATCATGTACCATCTGTGTCGGGTGACGTTTGGCCGGTTGTGCAAAAGTATCAATATTTTACAGGGAATGACTGCCATCAGAACCTCATAATTCAATTGCTAGGCTGATTCAACCTAGAGAACTAGTAGAGACAATCTTGAGATAATTGCTGACCATCTATAACGATCATCTTAGATGTTTAAAGATCTAGCCATCACTCATATACGGGGTGACCATGACAAGCACTCTTCTCTTGCTCTATCAATTCAAAATAAATTTCAAATAATTTCGAAATTTGACCTAAATTAATTAAACTAGACTCTTTCTTAATTAACAGATATAATTTTACATTATTGGAAACTTTGCTTTGAAAATTAAATAAAACACCGTTTATAAGTTTAAGATTTGTAGGCAGTGATGTGACCAACGTAATTAAAATGACAAAAGTTGATAGTAAGGGGTCGTAAATGGGTGGAAAGTTGTGTATTGGCGCGCGAGCGGTCGTGCGGCCGCCCCGTGGTAGAGCCATGGAGAGCACAACTCCGCGCAGCGCGACCTATACATCGGTTATTGAGAACGATTTGGGCAACAGTCTCAATACGAGTACATGCGACTGATTTACGAGACGAGCGTGTGCCCTTTGTGCTCCAGCTGACTAATGGACGGACGCTCACGGACATTTATTTAGATTGATTGTATGAATTTTATTCACAATGTTAATACAGTAACAGATTTAGATGTCATTTAGAAATGGCGCTCTAAAGTTGTGCAATTTAGGCCGTGAATAATGAATGACGAATGGTTAGTTTCTATACCGGGCTCGTGCCGAGGTGGGGCACTTATTGTGAAGTTTGCCCTAAACATACAAACGCGTCGTGTGGACCGATCTTAATGTATTTAAATTGCAGCTACATTAATTGAATTCTATTTTAATAATTAAAATATATAAGTTACCTTAGTAATGTTGACGATATACTGCACGCATATCAGAAAGTTTTAATGAGTTGTAATCTTATGATTACAGAATCTAAGAACAAATCTCTCTTCTTCTTCTAGATATGAATAACCTTAAAATTTCCGATAAATGTAAAAATTCCTTTATTAGTGAATAGTTAAACAGTAATAAGGTGGACCTATGACCTGTCAAGCGTGGAGGGCAACCGATGGATAAGGGCGGCTCACGACAGACCCAGGTGGCATAAATTGTGGGAGGCCTATGTGCAGCAGTCTTTTGATCTGCAAAGTGTCTCCAGATGACGAGGTAAAATAATTCTTGCTACCTCTAACATTGAATGACAAGAAATGACATGTTACTTATTTACATAGTGGCAGATCAGAACTATGTATTTGAAGAATAATTAAAAAAAAATTCAATAACAATTAAGAGCAAAAAGGTTTTTTAGAATCCAAATTTACAAACAAAATTTATCTCTTTAAAATAATACCTATTTGCAGTATTAAAAAGTGTGACATACGACACAGTCTTATATCAGAAATACTTATACAGACTTCCGCGAGTTGTAAAAGGATTTACTCTCCCTTGAATATTCATCTCTTTCGCTTATCAGTTATCTACATCATAAAATATATTTTACCATGAATACGACACACAAAAACTATAATTTAAAAGTTATTAAACTAAAAGAAATGAAAGAAGTATCGTCGCATTCTTAATATGTTTACGAGCATAATATTTTAATAACTATCTATACGTTGATATAAAAAATACCTACAAACGTTTAGTTACGGCTCGAAGAAAAAGGACAATATGAGAGGGACTTGCAGCGTCATCTTATCGACACGGATCAAAAGTAGTTAATCAAAAATTTTAATGACCATAGTTCAGAAAATAATAACTTTTCTTTAGCTACTACCAATATATTAAATGCAATCGAATGTTTTTGATACTCGGGTCTCGCATCAAATGATTAGAATTACAAACTAGTTTATTTACATAATAAATGAATCTACTTAATTAGCACTAATGTCTAAGTCGAACGTGATCGTCGCTTATTATTTTATAGTCTATGTAATGCCTTTTTTATGACATTCCAGGTTATTTTTACGCCAATTCGTTTTATGAAACAATGCGAGTCTCCAACAGAATATATCATAGGTATAGTAGGTACTATACCTACCTACCTATAAATAGATATGTGTCTATTTTATAATGTGAACCTATCATGTTAAGTTTATAGACTTGTCACACTGCTTTGTGTAATTTTTAGCGTTGTGGACGTAATTATTAATTACTAGCTGTTGCCTGCAGCCCCGCCCACGTGAATTTCGATTATATCACATTTTCCGTACTAACTTCAATCTCCTATTTCGAACCCTTAAAGCCATTTTTCACGAAAAAAGATAGCATGTTGATGGCCAAGGTCTATTCTATCTTTTTACCAAATTTTATCAAAATCGGTTCAGTGGGTCAGGTGTGAAAGCGTAACAGACAGACAAACAGAGTTACTTTCGCATTTATAATATTAGTATGGAAATATGGATGTTACGTAATTAAGTATGGGGACGCAAACTGGATTGTAAAATATCGTTGATAATAATTCATAATTCAATTCTTAACGTTATTTATAAGTAATAATTTAAGCCTTTACCGATTGATCCCAATTTTGCCCGTTAGTGTTTCTTGAAATTCTCTTCTTTTACTTGGCTTGACTGCTACGTGGCTCTGTTATTGTGCCCAAAAAGTCGCCACGCCATGGAATCTATAAAACAACATTTGATATGGCAGACGTTTAATATGTTTAATAAAAAGTAAAAAAAATACTTTTATCCTTACCTATCGATCGCTTATCGATATAAACTGCTAATTGCCGAAGCCTATACTAAAGTCCGAGTTCTATTTAAATACCACATGAAAAAAAAAAAATATGTTCGAACCAGAAATTAAAAATAAACGTATGTCAAATTTTATTAATTTTCAACAGAGTTTGTACAACAAATAATGTCATTTTTCGTAAAGTATCAATATTGTCCGACGTGTAGGCTATAGTCACGCACAGTGGCGAGGTGAGACAGTTCGGCATTTAGACTCATTGTGCCCATGTTATTGACTGTATTCGATCCGTCCGTCAAGTGTCCGGTACGATTACGTGCCTCTGTTTTACGCACTAACGTGTTTCCTCTTTATAAAAAAATATTAAAGCCTTCCTTTAAAATGGCTTCTTAAAATGGCTTCTGTATAAGGTCTCAACAAAATATATTTATATTATATATTTATTTTATTTCTTAGCTGCAGAATATCTATTGCTAAATACGGAACGTGTATTTAGCAATAGATGTCCTGTAGCTCATCCATTAACAGATGTCCCTCATCTATTTCCAAAGAAAACTTTATATGCGCAACAGTGATTTGCATCTATTTTTAAAGAAAGGGATTCGATTCGACTCAGGGTTTCCTGGTCCCATTTACCAAGACGAAGAAAACAAATAAAATAATGTTGACCATAACTTTATTTACCTATTGTGTTACCCAATAACTGGACAGCACTGGCAAATCTGACAATTGATGGTTAGACCAGTAGTCAAGCTTCTCAGATTTCTGACAAACCTTTAAGGTCTTTAGTGCTTTGCGTATGATTTTTATCGTTATCATTTAACACATAATGGATATTATTGAGAGACACTTGTGTAGTTACGACGTAGTCTTTACTATGTATACATAGCAATGTAATTAAAATGTATTGGCGAGAATAAGGACATTAGGTAGGTACCTACATATATAACATTATTGTAAAAGCCGCATAACATAGCATAAAATTAATATCAATAAAATAATTATTATGTTAAAGATTCACACACGTAGAGCGGATAACACTTGAAGCAATTTGTTCGACAGGATTTATAACGTATTTTAATTGAAAATTATTAAGTATCGCTAAACCAAGAGTATAATTATAATTGCTTGTTCACTATGGATAATATGATTTAAGAAAATGGTTTACTGAAAACAGTTCCTAATGCGCTATGATATAAAGTAAATTATCGACTGCATAGACTTAAGAATGTTTTATGAGTGTTGCGCGGGATGCCCAGTAGCGAGCTGTAATCGATTAGTTACGGAAGAGTATTGTCTATGCTTCGATTATTACATGACGATGGTTAAATTAAAGTTTTAACTTGTCTGGGACAAACATCACATTTTTTATTAACATAAATTATTATTGTTCTGTTCTGATAGTTTGTTTTTAAATATTTTAGAGGTACTTGCCACTATGTCAGCAGTATCCCTAGGAGCCTAACTACCATTAACTACGTGACGATGATGAGCAAAGTCGATTTCAAATAGAGAACCTGTTTGAATGAAATATCATCACGCAGCGGGATCGTTGCGCTATCGCACTATAAACACAATAGAAAAAAAATGATGGTCACGTACCCCACGAATTATATGGACGAAACCAATCGACCACTTCAAAAATTATAAAAAGTAACCCATCTGAGCTAAAACGAAAATCTAAATTGATGCGATGGTGAGATGCTTTTTTATTTACAAAACTTATCTGCCTATTATCCAATCACTGAGTGGTCAAATTAAGCACGCTTTACGCAGTTAGTAAAATTTAGATACCGTGACTTGGTAATATCGAACAGAAGAAGACATAATGTCTCAAGTGTCTTTATAACCGTCACGGCTGTGATCGCCAGCACCCGAAAACGCAGTAGTGACGTCGACTATAACCTTAATACGTTACCAACTAAGCCGAATGCCATACAATGACTTACAATACACATTACAGGTGCGTAGTTTGTACTTACCTCCTGTCAAGTTAATGTTGAACACAATGAATTATATTCGTATGTAGGGAAGTTGATTTCAAACTGTAGCGACCGATCGCGGATCTATCTGTCTATCCTGAGCCTGAGACTAAAGTGACACAAATAGACGTAGGTATACATGCTGGTTTTGAATAATATTTTATTCAAAATCAGCATGTATAATACGTATAAGTTAATTTATTCTGTTTAAAAAACTTAGAAAATCGGATTAGAAATATTTTGTTTAAGTAAGTACATTAGAAGTAGTCATCAGGTTTTCGGGTCAGGTTAGGAATAAAACATCAGAAAATTTATAAAAAGAACAAAAGTACAGGTGTGTTTTAGAAGATACAATGAGATTGTGTTACCTGCTGCGACATGAAGGCTCAGAGCGACAGGCGCAGGCGAAGTGATTTTGATGTAGTTATACGCAAATAATGGTGGGTGCGGCCGGCTCGCTTCGCTGCCGCTCGTATTGTACTCACTATAATAAATGGCAACAACAGGTAGATAACTAATTTCACTCATAAAATTAGATCTTCCTGGGTGGAGTACAATATTTAAATGTCGGTTATATCCGCTTGCTCGTATCTACACATCATACCGTATTGAATCAACACTATTCAGTCTGGTAAAAACTATCGATATGGTGCGCCAAGCTTTCTACTTTAATAGGTCACTTCAAAATTCACGTTGAATAAATTCATGATTTGTTAGTTATTTTGCTATCGACGACTAAAAGCTTTTCAATTAAAATAATAGATTTATTATGGAAAATAAATGGCATTCGCAAAGGAAACAAGCGGTTCGAATATCCTGTAAAATATCCCCGGACATTGTTTTTGTCACTATTAAATATGCAAAACTCAGAATGAAATATTTGATGCGGTCGATGCCATTATATAAATGGAATTATTCATGGAGGCAGACGCGCTGGAAAAAGCCAGTGAAAATCGACAATTCATTTGTTTGTGCGAATGTTGTGGCTACATTGCCATTTGATGCTATGATGTATTCAATAATTATTTTCACCTTCGCATCGAAGTTGAAAATAACTCGTATTGACGCTATCTCGTGACATTTGTGTCAACTCATAACTCAACCGCAATTAAAAATAACTAACATACTAAATAATTTAAAATAAATGTTATTAATAAAGCGATGAGTGGTATAGTAAGCACCGCGACACTTCCTCATATGCAAAATAAGTAGGTAGCAGCATAACCCCGAGCACTCCTCTCCCCACAAGTGTTCAAAGCGGGCGAAACGACTAGTCAACCCTTTGCCGCTCACTCGCACGTGAAATCACTCAAATACTGAATATTTTAATCTAAGCAGATAACGAGCTCGCAATTCTATTAGATGAAACGTAGCTACGTGAGGTTAAATACAGCGAAGCCGACCCCAGCTGCATCGCAGCACACCGAACGGCCGACCCGGCCGAGGCCCGGGATGCATACAGCCGCGCCCTAAACGTACAATTATAAATATTTGTTATATTTATTTATATTGAACCATTGAAATCAGACATCTATGAGTCAGCCATCTGTCATTCTACCTCGAATTTAATGCCTAAAATTTATTTAGTCTCCAATGAAATCGACACAGGTTTATCACACTCACGTTACAAGATAGAAACATGACACCCTATTTATTAAAGATTGTTACAGAAAAATATCAATAAGTATATTATGTAATGTTATAACTTAATTAATATAAATAATACTATAACTTAATTATGTTATAATGTAATGTTATAACTTAATTAATATAAATAATAGTATATAACTGCTAGATGTCTAAAGTGTCACTCACGTATAAAGGATGTGCCTAGTCACTTGCATGCAGGCAGTATATTAATCGTCAGAAAAAAATCGATGTCAAGGATAAACAAATGCACTACTAGCTGTTCTAGCTACTAGCAGATCATGATCGTCAATTCGCAAGAATTTATCTAAATCATGTGCCTGATTCTTGTGACATTTATGTTTTTGTTTATTGTATGTTTAATATTTTTTTATTTATTTTATTTTGGTACTAACAAACACACATAAAATCGGCTTCACCACAACACACACTCAAGTAACATACAAAAACCACCTTACCCTCGCCCGCTTACTCAATGACATGTAGACAGTTTTAAGCCAACTTTATTTTATAGGCATGTATAAATATATCAGGTTGAGCAATAAAGCTATCAAATATTTACTAATCTGAAACGGTGAGAGCGTCGCGCGAACCCCTTCTGGGTTCGGGACTCATAAAATAAATTGAAATAGTCGCGCCGCCCCCCAAATTAAAATATTCAAATGGGACGCACGCGCAAGAAAATTGAAAATTGTCGTCTATCGCCCGCAAATGAAACCTATAACTCCTCACATACACTTCGAGTCAAAGAGCTGGGTAAACATTTCAATACAATATTGCATTAAAAGCAAAAAGTAACGTTATCGTGGCAATAAGTAAATGGACATGATGTTAAAATTAACCTACTCATTTCATCTGTATCTAAACTTAGATAATTGTGTCTATACACAATGCAGTAATTTAATAAAATAGCGATGACAAATAAATTTAAAACATAATAGTTAATTAATAAGAAATATGAGTGTGTCACTTTTATGGGAAACAACATACAATTTTTAGTTTTAAAACGTACACAGCTATTGCTCTTTAAACAAATTTATAACGTGGGTCAATTTGACTGCACTGCAGTGTAATTTGGTATAGAAAGCACGGTTTCGATATGCCTTCGAATAATGCTATAAATGGTCTTCACTTTTATGACTGCAATTTCAGATACCGAATTAGTATTTGTTTTATGCAAGAGTGAATTTAATCCATAAACTTTAATAAAATTGACTACCAATAAAATAAAAATAATATAGTACCATTGGAAGTTGGAGGAATAAGTAGCTGATGTATAATAGAAACATGAATTGCTTATGCGCTGTCAGTAGATGGTGGAAGTAGTGATTTCTGGGTACACTCGCATGTTAATAAGTCACAGGTACGTGAGAGAGTAGAGAACCCTCGACGGTGGCTTCCGTTGTTTTGCGGCCGACGCTGATTTTGTGGTTACATTTTGCGTAACTTGATAGAGAAATATACCTACCCTACTTGCACATCCTTCTAGTTCACCGCGGGCCAGTGGCGGTATCCACCCATATCGATATTTTGAAATTGACTTTATCATTTAGTTCAGAACTAAATTACCAAAAATAGTCAGTAATAATAATAACTTGAATAATGTATTGATTCTAATTAACCTTTTATTTATTGGATCGTCGAGTTAAGCAGACACAATACTAATACAATAGATAGTAAGTTGAATCTAGACGACAAAGGTGGAGGGTTAAGTTAACAATGATAAATATATTAATTTATTATTGCACCAACGATGACGACAATTTAGGTAGCCACGTTTCTGTAACTGGTGCCAATTCCCTAATTAAAATTCTCACAACAACTACCTAGTTTAATAAAAGTAGGTTATTAATATGTCATTATACAAATGTCATTCAAAATTTACAAAGAACTGCTAGGTACCGAAATCGAACTAATGTGACAACTCAAACCAAGTACTAGCAGTGAAATTATACATTGATACTAAACAACATAGACGTGTTTGCACAGAGAATCTAAAACGGTAATAAGTTTTATAATTGGTTTTAAACACATACACTCAAAAATGGAACCTACAGTAAATCAACCATGTCAGTAACCGATGCAGCAAAAAGAATAAAAATACTTTTTGGGATAGATTAATAGTTTTGTTATTTTTCTTTATCATTTTTATGTCTCGTTATATTTGAAAAAATATAATCGATAAAATAAGATACGTATCGAATGAAAGTGTATGAGGTACGTACTAGTGAGCGACCAGCGTCCGGTGTTCGTGCAAGCGATACCCTGGGAACCGATTGTCTTCCGCCGACCGTCTGGAACGTTTACCCCTTTACTTCACCTCCGATACCAAACCTCGTATAACTACGCGGTAGGAACATTCGCCAGAACACCTTATTACTTTTTAACACCTTTAATTTACAACGAGACGACCTCAATCGCCCCCGTCGGAAATGCTTTTTATTCATTTCATCGCATTTAAAGATTTAAACCGTTTGCTTCCATTCATAAAATTATTAATGTGATCGTAAAATTGAGCAAATTTTATTGTCTCGAAGGCATAATGGGAAACTAATGTAGCGTGTTATTATTCAGTTCGATTGTAGCCCGTAAAATACGAGTATTTGTGAGAGCGCCCCGTGGACGACGCTCGTCGGCACACAATTCCCAGCGGAAGCCCCCTCTGTTATTTGAATATCAAACATATTTCGGTCATATTTTATTGGAACAGTTATGATATTCTTCCTTTACGTTACGTACGTGCATTCAATGTTAACACAAATATGTTAATTTCTAAAGTCGTCGCTTTAATGCGCCTGTTAAATGTTCCAAGGAGCTAATAAAATAAATTCAAATCGGTATTGACACTATTTCATACTTTATTAGACGTTTATTTACTGTCGAGCACCTGTCGAAAGATATGAATAAAATACGCCAATCTAAATTGGTAGGTTGTATTGTATGTCAGTATTCCAATAAACAATACAAGATTATTTAACTGAGTTCAGTCTTATTGGAAACGGTGTAGGAATATGGAACTATTTACCGGGTTATGAGTAAATAAGGTTCGTTTATAGTGGTCGGCGCGATACAAATCGAAAGGTTCACAGAAGTGCACAGAGGGCCATTTGTTTCGCGCATTACGGTCACTGGGCACCCGCGCTCGCTGCGCTCATATGAAAATATTATTACAAACATATGACTTCTCAGAACTACTGGCTACTGATCTCTTAGTTCATTAAATACTAATCAATTATCTGCTATTAACTTACGGCGTATGGAAATTACATGTTAGTAACAGATAAGAATCTTGAGTCGATTCACATCTTTCGTAGCACATTAATGAAGTGAAATGCAATAAGCATATAAATGTTCGAATGTTACTTACAAGGCTTATAACTGCGTACACCATAAACATCCATGAAATTCCCGTTAATAATTTGGTACTAAATACTCGTAGTGGCATCCGAGTGGCTAAAGTATTTTGTTCACGATGAATAAATATTAATAAAAACGGCACCACTGTCATTATTTTACAAAAGAAAATATGCACGGGTAGAGGAGACAATATGCTTTTGTTTTTCTTTATTGTTATTGCCGTAAGACATTTAGCGAGCAGCGTTCGGCTATAAAACACGTTATTTTGTGTGACAAAACGTCGCGTTTCATGAGAAAATATTGACCCGCAGATAGTGGAATAAGCGAATTATTGGTGATACTCATCACGGAACGGAACCAACCGGTCTTACTTATCCGATACCGACATTACATATTATATTTTATTATGACGTTCAAAGCTGATAATTCGGCCAACACTGTTGCTTTTAGGTTACTCTATTTAAACTAAAAATAAAAATGTTATATTAATAAATACTTATTTTGTTGTCTTAAATTGTTTTATTAATTCTTTATCATTATGTGTAACAGTAAAACAACTTTAATAATACAAATTAGTAATTTTTTTTTTGTATATATCTATTGGGTTCGTAAAAAACTGGTACTTTTTGATAAAATTGATAAAATGCTCAGGGTTATCGATTAAATCTGAACTACTCATTGCAATGCCACATTCGCTCAGTTGCCGTCAATAGGATAATTTATTAATTAAAAACTGTAAATAAACACCACGTCTAATTCATATTGATGAAATTGTACTATTTTTATTGATTTAAAGCAATAGACATTGTTTCATGACTTCCCAGCACTATGACGAGGTGTGCAGGTTCTTAAAGTTTTCCTACTTCTCAGTATGAATCAAACATATCTTTAAAGTTAATATGCCGTTGTTTGTTAAATAGGTCTATTGTATGCTGGTTCTCTATAACATAGGTGATCCATATGTTAATGTGACGAACGATAAATTGGCCACTAATAAGATAATTGGCCGAGCTCTATACCCACGTAAATCAACATCTTAACAGCTGCGCTTGCGCAGGCAACTCCCTCACTCAACGGAGTGTCCAAATACACGTGTTCTATTAGAAATATTGAGCATTTTACTTTATTACCTGACCTATGCCATATCTATAATATATTTCATATAAACATGTGTTTACATAGTATTACGCTAACATACGTAAGTATAATCATTTTTGAACGATCAAATTTAGGGTGACACTCTTGTGAGGCGACTTAGAACATTCTGACACTACTGTCTATTGGCAAGACTAACAACTAGTAAAAACTAAAATAAATTATGTGTTAATAGGTTCAGTCAACGTATCTGAAACCTTATTGTGCATTGTAATAAATTTCAGCGAAAAATATTATCTCGACCACAAACCACTTTAACAAATCTAATGTCTTAGTACATAATATATTACTTGTTTAATCTAAATAATACGGGGATTTTCACTATATAATACATTTGTCCCTTGTTATTTCATAGATATTTGTATGGGTTTTTAATTTTGTTAAATGTTTGCGGACTTGGATGAAATATTTGTTCGTAGAGTCATGATGCTGATTATATAATTTCGAGAATGTTCCACACTGAAAATACACGTATGATCACCCTGTACAAGGTATGATTCACTTCATTGTTTTGGAGCTATTTGAAGTAAACAATCAATTAGATTCGAATTACAGTACGACCAATAATAGTGGATATTTATTGTCATTGGAACATTTTATAACCATTTTATTAATTTAATTGATATTGATGAGGTTCACTGGGTATCGCGTGGGTCGATAAATTCAATGCTCCTTTTGTGGATAGCCTCATTGTTTAAAACAAGTTGGTTATGATACAAAATAAACATTTATAAAATTTACGTAAATGCGTGACGTTTATAATCCGGTGCTATTTCATTGCATCTCTGGCGTTACAGTGACCATGTCACGTCATGCCACCATGTTACGCCGCGTATCTATGTTTCAAATTAGTTTTTGATTTACAACATTCCTAGAATTTCGTTCCTAGAAATTGGGTGTAATTTGTGTTCTTAAATTCTATGTTTGCAAAATTCTCCGTAATGTAGAGCTTGTAGTAGGGAAGTCATATTATGTCGTATTCATTGGCGACAATGTAACTGTATGCTTTTAGTTGCCAATAAATGAAATTTAATAGAACATAGTCTTGTCTGCATGGTGATAATGTAAGCGACCGAGAGGTTATAGTTCTCCAAGCCTCCTGCCCAGGTCATATAAAAGTACCATTGTCTTTTGCTATCGAGGAACGTTTAGATATCGGTAGAATTTAGAATAGACCATTTACTATTTGTCCTAAATTGCCGCAACATTGTGTTTATTGGCTAAAGAGAAAATGATTCGTTTGTCTTTCCTACATGGACATAATCTCTTGTAAACGAATGTGATAATTGTGTTAATGTTTTAAATATTACATGATAAATCAATATTTAATATACTCGTACACAACTAACTTGAAAAACAAAGGAATAGTCTATTTTACAAGTTAATTATGCATATTATTATTGCATGCAATAATAACAACGCAGGTGTTTGTAGATGATATTCACGTACGCGCAGCCCGCATTATAGGACAAAACAAAATTTTGTAATATGCTTAGTTATTACAAGTAGTAACAACGTTTGTGTACGTCCCTTGTATGACAATTCGCGGCGTATCGATACGTAATTTGTCAATGCTTGACTGGGTTACACAAATGCTTTTTAGGTCAACATTTGATTGGGAAACGATCTGTCCATGTAGTAAAATATAAATAATTTGTTTTAAACGAAATGAGGGTCATTTAGAAACATGAGGGTAATAAAACTAGTGCGTGCGATGTTAACTCGGTCGCAGGCCTACGGACGATGTATCCATTCGATGATGAGCTGTAGGTACTCCTTGGCACGCTGGTGTAGTCTGTTTTTGTAGTTACAAGAGAGAGCTCTCATTACACTGTCACTGTATAAATTCGTTCGTTTATATCGTCGGATGATACGAAGGCGTGTGTAAAAAATATCGATATAACAGAACATCGATATTTTGTTTATGAAATATCTAAATAAAATTATTAACTAGAAGATTGATGCGCTTGTGTTTTTAAATGCAGCTTATAAGATACGTTAAATAGGTCAGTCCAAAATATTGTCTCTAGAAAGAATTATATCTAAGTTTAAAAGTCACTGAAGTAGCTTTCGTATAATTAAAATTGGTAAATATTTTAATACAATTAATGATTATATTGACTATGGCATCAAAATGATATCTTTATATTTTTTTTTTTTTAATTCAACTCTATTAATGTTTTGCTCATCAATCAATATGTAATAAGCAACAACAGTGACTTGAATAAGGTTTCAAAAATATCGACTTTTCAATTAAATATGAATACCGTTAGTATCTAAATACCGATATGATAATTATGATTTTTTGTTTGCCCATCTCTAATAAACGTAATAACAACATTAGTATTCTAGACGTAGATGGACGTACGTGCTCTGCGGGTTGTTCGCACTGTAACAATATCCTTGTTTGCGTCATATAACGTATTGATATTGCACATAATTTGCCTACATCTTGACGTTTTGACTCCATATTTATGTTGCATGTATGCTCAACTAACTCTCTGAAAATGGTTACAACATTATATTTGCATCTAGTTATAACAATTGCAGACATAAAATATGTTTTATATTGTTGTGTATTGAACAATTTTCGCTTAATACATGTGTGATGGTTGGCAAACACCAGCACCCTATGATGGTATTGATGGTAAGTTAATGCAATTCGAGGCGCTTTGCTAGCTCACCAAACGATAGAACTTTAGCTTTTTCGTCATCACTGTATTATGAAGCTCTTTAATCGACTGCGGCGTAGACCACTAAAGTCCCTCAGAATGATAAGTATAGGCTGTATGAGATAAAACCTTTACTGTGCAGTGAGATTGTAAAGAGCTATTATTATACTTTTATTTACTGTTTGTTACAAGTACAAGTAGCTAAATGTTTTGCTTGCTTTACAGATAATTATGTTATCCCACCCAAATATACCACTTATTTGCAATGATAACTCGCAACATCTGGTATTCCTAAACTGTTATTCTATTTAAATTCATGGCGACAACAATGAATAACAGTTCATTTGTACCAACTAAATGAAAATGTATTTTTAATTCATTACCTAGTGCAACTGTGTTACTTAAGTTTTAGATTAAATTGTACTCAAGACAAGGCCAAGCTTATGAGACGTGTAGATGTTTGCGATATCACAAGAACGTCTCTTACTAATCAATATTGAAATGTAGTAGGTATATATATAATACTTATTAATATACATTAATATAATGATACTTTTTAATATACATGTAATTGTATGTGTAAACAATTATATTAAGTATACCTTGAAGTTTGGACACATAAAATTTAATTTATACTGTAATAAAATATTCAGCATTTATTAACATTGCAGTAAATTTTAAAATAATTGTTAATATTTACATATTTTAACATGTCACTAGCTACTAAACACATTAATATGATAAACGGTGTATTAGCGAAATGCACACACATGCTTTTAACATGGACTAGGTAATATTGCAACTGCATCAGTAGTAGGTGCAATATTGTACTTTGACAACCGAACACTAAAACACGACGCCAACTTTAGTTACTATAAATTTTGAGCTACGATAGATTCAGGATTCAACAAGTGTCGTGGCGCAGTTTTTTATATAGTTATTAGTTCTGTAGATAATTATAATTTTAAAAATACAGAACACTGTTTTACTAGGTGTTGGATGCCAACTAAAATAATTTTGCACGTACCTATTTATAAATGATTGAAATGAAATGAAAATGTGTTTATTCAAATACGTTAATTAAATTAATACTTATGAACGTTAAAAAATACAAAATGTCAGCCAATTAACTTACAGCTAGTTCACTGACGAGGTAGAGCCATTAGAAGAACTGGCAAGAAACTCTTTTTAATCGCCAGGTTACAAGTTACAATTTCAAGTAGCATGCAAAGTGACCCTGGCAATTAACTTAACTCTAAATGAATTACAGCTTTTTATTAAAAAAATCGTGAAAAAATTAAAAGTAAAAGAACAGATATATGGTAAATTTTTAAGCTTGACTGAAACATATAAATGAAAATATCCAGTGATAATTATGTGATCTAAAAAAAAGTTTGATTAAAACCCGCGTATCCGATGCGTGTGACTATGACTCTATGTGGGAAATAAAAGTCTACTGATGTACCTATATATTTTTTTAATACAAATAATTTACGTAATGAACGCAGCTAGGCTTAATAGGAGGTTTTGCATTAATTATTACGAAGGATTTAGATAATATAATTAGAAAAATACATATCGCTACATATAATATGTTCGGTAAGAACGGAAGTGTGCATTTATATAATACTAGAAGTCCACTCTCGCTTCGCTTCGGTATCAAAAGTTTTATTCGATCTCACAACAAACTTCTACGGAAAATATCATAGCAATAGTGTCGTATTGCATCATTTGAATTTACTAAGACGCTTAAAATAGTTAAATTTTAAATATGACTGATAATAATATATGAAATTAAATAAAATATAGCCTATGTTACCCGCTCAATTTATTGACTTCTAATGATAATAGAATTTTTAAAATCGGTAAAGTAGATTTGTAGTTAAACCGTTGTAAACAAATAAACAAACATAAAAATAATCATATCTTTTCTGTATATAATATTAGTTTAGATTTCGATTATGAAGTGCATCCCGATAATTTTCTATTTTAGTGCGTCCATTGATTTTAAATAATGGCAACACATGACAGAAGTCGGTTTTATTACAATAATTCTGAGTAGGTAAGTAAGCATGTAGATAGAGGAGGACACTCGATCATTAAACTCTAAAATATAAATTTCTGTTTCTAACTGAGCTTAGAATGTCAAAAATATGAACAGAGATTACGTATATGACATTGTAAGCTTGGTCTGAACATCGCAGTCCGATGTTTAAGTGCACGTTGATGTCCACGTGAAACGTTGAAAATCATATTACGCCATTATTTTACAAATGTATGAACATCATTTTATTATGAATCTGAACCGATCTCAAGATAACACATTACCATAAAGATTTTTACTCATAACAAGGTCTCCTTCTGGTCTAAATTCAGAATTGAATCTATTAGAAAATATTTGAATTTTATTTGAGTGCTCAGGTTACTTTTGCTTTTTGTTTCACTTTTGGATTTCCATCATCAATTTTATTGAATTATGATTTCCAACTGTTTAACTGTGTGTATCTAAGAGAACATTTTTAACAACAGGAAATTTACAATGAGAATATTCGGACAACTGATAATGAATAATGTTGGTAGGCTATAACAAGGTTCAAAGAAGGCATTAATCACGGTAGGCAGCGGCTTTGCGGAGCCCCTGGCATTGCAGAAGTTCATTAGTGACAGTTACCACTTACCATCAGGTAGACTGTTGGCTCGTCTACAAAAATTTAAGAATTTGAAATTATCAAGTTGAGATATATCTATGTCATCAAAAACTCTCTCTCTCTCACATGGTGGTGGAGTCAGCTTTCCTTACGTTCTTCTTCCACTTCGCCCTATCCACGACATCGTCTTCGGAAACGTTGCATTCCTTCATGTCTCTCAACAACATATTTGTCCAGGTTGTTTTTTTTCCCCTAGATCTTTTCCGGGGACTGACAATCGAAGTGTCTGGTTGCCGACGTTATCCGGTCGCCTTCTTTTGACATGCCTAAACCACCTCAACCTGCTTTCCTGCAGCTTATCGGTGATGTCGCGTACTCCCAGGCTGCCACGGATGTATTCATTGCGGATTTTATCCATACGCTGCACATCCACCTGAGCATCTTCATCTCTGTTACTTGAATGGTATGAATATGTCCTCGCAAGTATGTCCACCCAAGTCTCAAATCTCTATGCTATCAAAAACATCTTGTAAAAAAAACCAAGTCTCGCAACTCATTTCTTCTACCGTAAAAAGTTATGAGATCCATGTACCAAGTCAGTTAACTTATTCAGTCCTTAATTAAGAGACCTTCTGTCTTAAGTCATTAGTTCATTACTTACGTTATTAGCTAACCTAACAACATATTAAAGTGACCATATCAATATTAAAAACCTTTTATGTTTTAAATAAATAGATTGACTTGGCAATGGCACTAAACAATCTAATTTAATATAATATGCAGATATTACTCGTTAGATACATTGTGTTTTCATGCGAAGGCCAAGTCAATCTATTTATTAATTAATTTAATTAACTAACAGATTCTAGTGATTTGTGTACTGTAGGCATCGGAGTACCTACCTACGTACGAGTAAGTACCCTAGTAAAAAAAATACATTTCGAATAAGGTAAAAAAAAAATCTTCTTACAAGATTACAGTTTTTATTTTCTATTTTGAATTCATACCTAGTCAACATTAGAATTTAAAATTTATGCTTTAAATGTATGGTATTACAATTTAATTACACATAATACTTAAGTGACAAAAATAACTTGTCAACTGATTTTTATCTATGTTTTCAGATATTATGTTTTTGCTTAATACAAATCTGGGCAATGCCTATAAAAAACAGTACATAACGGAAAGATATTTTTTTTAAATATTAAATGTTTTAAATTTTTTTTTTGGTAAAACTTTATATAAATTTATAAACTACATTATGGTAAATAAAAAAAATACCATACTCCCATTCCTTTCTATAGTACTGAAGGATAATTCAGGTGACCGGTGATGGACAGGTATGGAGGATGCTAAAGTCACTGTACTCACTCTCGTGGACTTCTCCAACGCCTTCACCATCGATAACCACGATACCCTGCTATCCATCCTCTTCTACTTTATGATCTCTTCTGAAACAGTGGAATGGTTTTTCTTATCTTCAGGGACGTCAGCAGTCAGTGCGCTTAGATGATTCTTCATCCAGTTGGCGTGATCTCAAGGCTGGTGTTCCTCATGGTGGCATTCTCTCTGCGCTTTTGTTTTCAATATTTATCAATCTCATAACCCAAAATCTTCAGTGCACGTATCATTTGTATGCCGATGACTTACATTTTTAGCACATATTTTTACAGCGATTAATGAAAATAATAGTGATCTAGATCAAATAAAAAATTGGTCAATAGGTGTGGTCTTTCGGTAAATCATAACAAGTTTCAGGCCATCATACTAGAAAGCCAACACATGGTACGCTTATTAGACACAAGCAATTTAAATTCGTCTATAGTACTGAGTGCCAGTGTCAAAGATCTCGGCTTATACATTGACTCATCTCTCAACTGGCAAGCTCAAGCAACTAGCGTGAGCCAACGAGTCATCGGTACTCATCAAAAGACAAAGGTAAAGCTTGTACAAAGCTTCAGTTTTCTCTTTAATCGACTGTGGTGACGTGTGCTATTTAGACTTGAATGCAGATCTCCTAAACAAATATGACCGTCTTCTTAATATGTAACTGTATTCTTTTTTTTTATATTAGCCTATCAAAGTGACTCCACCCCGCCTGATGGTAAGCAGGCAGTGAGATCCATACGCTATCGTCTTAAACTGCTGGTATGGTGGCTTCCACTATGGAGGCTGGGAACAAATGGGGTAGGGGAAAGGAATGAGGGAGGTGAGGAAAGAGGAAAGGGGGAAATTAGGCCTCCGGCGCTCTCACTCACCGAACGGAATGCAGTAGTACGGATACAAAAAGCATGAATAATTAGTATAATTTGATGTAATTAGTTACTAGTTAGATCAAATTAAACTAATTACTTATTCATGCTTTTAGAAACCCAATTGTTACTTCACATGGGAGTTAACAGGTAATAAGTTAATTTTTCTGTAATCAGTCTTTCAAAAACTGTGTGTCAATATGTTTCGTAAGTATTAGTCGTCTTTACTGTACTGTTCTCCAAATGCACCTACTTTGTTTCTCTTTGCACCACCTGTACTGGTTGACTGGTAGATAAATGTCTCAGGCATAAAGGCCAATATACTTTTTATGTTCATAAAAAATTTAATAAGTCAATAAATTAGTCTTCTCTTAGAATAATAGGCAATGACATCTATACAACATTAGTACTGTTAAAGTGTTTGTTTCTCATATGAAACGGCAATTATCTTATTGAATGAATTAATATTTCATGATTACGAGTAATGAACTCGTATAACAAGTACCAAACTGGCTATAAAGTGTATTTACAGCGTTCGTACAAAACAGGAATACAATAATAATTAATTACAAAGCTATACAGTTAGCGGTTCATATAAATCTTCGAGCGGCAGTAGATCATTGTGGAGGTATTCTGGCGCTAATTAATTTAACGCTTTCTTTTTCATAGCAAACGAGGGGGACTGAATGAAATTCTAAAAAGTGTAAATGAACGTGTTGTGTACAAAGTGTGTAAGTTATCGCGAGGCTCATTAAACGCATTCCCGAGCAGCTTCATAACCGCTGTCATACGCGCAGAACCGTGAGGCGCGGCGACACCCAACGTGCTCGAGCCACAAACAGGCTGATCTATTACGTATTGTGTGCTAACTGTTGCGATACTTATCCTTCATGCTTTGATCCATAGCCGGATACTTCTTTAAACTGACGAGCAAAACATACAACATTGTGTCAATGAAATGTGATTAGTTGTTTTATTGCGTTTATCTTTTACCACCTCAACTCGTCTCATCTGCTATAAATAAGTGTTTCTATACAAAAGGGCTTAATACTTCATTTATGTAGTAACTATATATAAAATGCTACTGCATATTACATCTACTTTAATTTGACAGCGGTAATGCTTAGGTAGCTTCTACAAAACAACATACCCGTAAATAAATCATGTAGGTATATATCAATGTTGTCTTATATATTTGTGCAAATGCATCAAAACAAAATAGTTGCCAAATAAGAAACAAATAACATATTTTAACCGCTGGCATTTGGTAGGTGGCTAAAACAATTTTAAACGAATTCCTATGTTTGAAAATGGCGAAATACGAAATACGGTTATAAATTTTAGCTGTTGTAATTACGGAAGGATAGTAGCCGGGAAATATTACCGGGAAAATTTAATATATAGCGTCATCTTGCAAGTGGCATACACCCATATATATGGGTTTAGAATTTCAAACTCCTAAATGATCAAATATTTCCAGCAGCTTTCTGAAAATCAGTCGGTATAGTCCTGTACGCCTTAGATACTATGTTTTTTTAATAACTATCACATAATATATAGACCAACCAGCAACATCGTCACAACACTCATAAAAGTAGGTACTCCGCGTTCGCCTTTGGAAGCAGACGCAGTCATAATAACTCATTACCAAATTCTATTTTACATAATATTATTAAAAGTGATACTCATTCTAAGTGAAGTGTTTAATAAAGGTAAGCTTTATGTTAATACAAAAACGAGGCAAATATTTTTGTCGTGGAATAGATAGGATAAACTTCCACTCCTCCTAATACTCTACTTAATCCGCATTTGCCTCTAATATTAACAACGCCTCTGGTATTTACTTCGAGAACTAAATATTTTATGTTTTTACTAATGAATGCAAGTGGAGTAAATGTAGTTAACTTGGTAGAATCTATACATACAACAATTATAGAGATAGGTGTTACTCTATGACAAAGATTATCAACAACGTACAACAACAACAAATTTATTAAATTACGGTAATACTTCAAGGTAAACGCTTGTAAATATCTGGGGTAAACAGATCATCCTGTGAAACGCAGAGTAAAGTATGAACTCCTTGTGTATGATTAATATCTTATTTTGCAGTAGATGTCGCGGTGTCATCTCATGATATACACGACACATTGTGTGGTAATATCCCTCGACAGTTTAATTGCCATTTCACCGTAATGTGACAGCACGAAGATTAATTTATAGGGACACCTTGAATAGCCACGTTTTAAACAATAATTTATCATCATTAGAGACAAACGAGTCATGTAGTTATTTGATACCACTACCATTAATTCCTATGGTTTAAATGTACAGCATTTTTAGTAAACACACATTTTCATAAAGAACAGTTTCATATATTCGTAGTTTTCTAGTTCCTATTGTATGTGTGTGTAAAAAATATTTGTTTCTATGAATCGATGTCGAATGTCGTGTTTTTTAAATTGATTACACACCTATTTATTTAATTTAGTATGCCTACAAGATGATCGACGCAGTATTTTTTTTTTTTATATATTTTATAGCATACCAAAGTGACTCCACCCCGCCTGATGGTAAGCAGTCAGTGGAATCCAGAAGTAGCGGCCACTATACTAAAAGCCATCGTCTTAAGCTGCTGGTATGGTGGTCTCCAATATGGCGGCTGGGAATGGGGTTAGGGGAAGGGAATGAGGGAGGTGAGGAAAGGGGAATGGGGGGAAATTGGGCCTCCGGCGCTCTCACTCACCGAACGAAACGCAGTAGTACGGATACTACTATTCTTAAGTCAATCTTCTATGAGAGGGTTGTACTTACCCGGACGATCCGGCCCATTCATGCTGAAATCAACGTGGATCTACTACCGTAAGTATATTTAGAATGATGTATAATATAACCAATAATATATAAATAGTAAAAAGTTGTATTTAATACGATCTGCGATTAGAGGAATCGTTGTGTGGTGGTGGCTGATCAATCAGAAACAGTGCTGTTCTGCTTCTTTTTCATCATCATCATCATCATCATCATACCACCACTGCTGGACATAGGCCTCAGTTAATTTTCAACGCCTTGGCGGTTCATAAGCCGCCCGCAACACTTAAAAGGTCGTCGGTCCCCCTATTGAGGGTTCTACCCATGCTGCGCCTTCAGGTCAGCTGCGATCAGTTCTGCGACCTATGTGTCCTGTCCTGCTTCTTCTTTACTACATCTTAAACTTAGGAACTTTTTAATGGAACACTGCAGACACTAAGAGGTTGCAGGAGGAGCTGAGTTTTGAAATAAAGTCCTTGTCTTTGTACCTTATCATAACTGCATTTCTCGCAATCCATTCCTGGACAAGTGACGGCTTAATTTAATTGCAAACGGCCGGAAAGTGGACTCTAATCTACCAAATAGGTCAAAAAGTTCCACGATCGATGAATTACTTAATCTTAATTATAGGGTTGTAATTATATTAATTTCAATTAGGTCATACAGCGCAACGACTAATGTATGTATCTCTGCCAACTCCTTCCGTGACGATATGTATGTAGTACAATCAGACTTTCGACTCAAATTGAGACAGCCTCAGAGTCTGTTCAGTTATTAAAGACAGACGAATCTACAGACAGATTATCTCGGCAGCCTCTGAGTTATTGGTTGTGACCTTACATGTTCCATGGTTATGGATCCATGAATTTAGCAAAAATACTATAACCCACAAGTACCTTATTAACTTATGAGCGATTTTATGAAAGACAAGTTTGAAGACATTATTTTTAACATAGAACTTTGTTACGCGAAGACCAAACGAGAGTTTCGAATAAAGCATTAAGTGCATAGTGCACTTTACATTAATGAATGCCAAGGATGGTCATAATAAGGCAGCTTTGGTGATAGTTTAATTAAAACAATGCTGTCTTAAGCATGATATTGAAACAGTTGACACCTTCTTCGATATTTTTTCTTCTTTATACATTTACAATTTAAATAACGGTATACTACCTTCTAGGGAGTACCAACGTCATTTTTAGTGTTAGTAAGAACTTGTGTAATTTCATATTTATATCTACAAATGACGAGTAAGTTCGACTATAAATATTAAAGGAGGTCGGATCTATACATTTTTAATGCGACCGAAGACGTCAACGTTGTAATATTATCTATTCAGTTTGTAAATGTCATGAATTCACTTGTTTGTTACATTATAATTCATAGTTATTGATAGGTACAGTCCGAATAATAAATATACATGAATTACTGAGTTACTCATTGCTGAGTTGTCAACTGAAACGTTCTCTGTTTAAATATACACTATTCTTAAAAATCGTTATAGATCACGGGTAAAACAGTATGTGTAAAAAAAAATCCAATATTTTTCTACTTTAGCTTGTTATTCTAATAATATGTTCGATATTTAGTTACTTCGTTAGTCATTAGTTCGTTTAGTTGATTACCTTTCTTTCTTACTTTGGCCACCATTATACGTACTTAATTAAGTAATTGTTAACACAATCGACCTTACATTCCCGAAACCGGGTTAAAATTTGAGCATACCCGACTTTAAGGTGTGGATTTGTTAGTGAGTCTACTTGGTTTTAACAATAAGTTAAAATTTGAAATAATTGCATATGTTTAGTGTTTATTTTGCAATAGGGTAGGTTTATTCTACATTTTTGAAAATATCGATGAAATTTTATTATCGCTGTTAAAAAGTAAGTGATTACATTTTGGATAACGTATTGGTCGCAGGATAACGTTTGGATAACGTCTTTATATCATCTTAGTCTTCAGAATAAAAACTAACTATAATTGAATATATATATATATATAAATATAGAGCTATTTATTATAGAGTCCTGAAATCCTCAAAAAATAATTGACTAATTTATTCTGCTAGTCAAATACATGTTCAATTTTTGCTCGTTAATCTGATCTATAAATTATGTGACAGAATTAAGTGGTAACAGAGAGAAAAAGTCGCCTCAAATATGAAATGAGTTAAATCGCAGTTAACAGCATAATGCGAGCTTTTAGATTTTTTGTTGACACGACGCCACTGCGGTATTTCCTGCTACCGCATATATGATATATACACATGCCATCAAAACAATACCTTAATATCTTCAGTTTACAGTTCACTATTCTATACTATAAAAAATAAGTACCCCGCTTCCACTAAGTGGTGATTAATTGTGATATAAAGACTTTTATATTTCTGTTGTTATACGTCGCGTCATTTTAAAAACGCGACAATACCTTCCATAAACATATCTTAGTGTTTATTTTTAACAGTTTATTTTGTGTCTATTCCAATAAAATGTCGCAGGAAAGTTATAACGTAATATCTAGAAATATATAGACGGAAATGTCCAATTAGGCAAAGGCAATGCTGCGATAATTCTGCGAGCTGAATTGATTTCACGTCGTCAGATAACGCGAGTGGATGTTGTCTAAAGGGTACTTTATCAGATCGATGTGCGGCCGCAGGCCGCCGGCACACGCCGCCCACTACGTGGGAAACTGTACCCGCTTCTAGGTAAATCATACCTATATGACGAATATATGACGACTTGCACTGACATCCTCGATTTTATCTCAGTACAGATAAGCTTACTTAGTCAAAGTCAAAGTCAAAGCATTTATTTCATTTAGATCATAAAGTATGATGCTTATGAAAAGTCAACATTACATTTTGTCAGCCAATTGACCTACAGCCAGTTCGCTGACGAGGTAGAGCTGTGAGAAGAACTGGCAAGAAACTCACGCCACTCTTTTCAATCGCCAGATAATTACAGTTATTTGAATGAGTTACAATTTAAACACTCAACGCAACCAAAGAACCATACAAAGTAATTATTACAAATTAACTAATTAATATAATACTAAGATTAAAGAAAGAAAACAAGGAATTCAATTATTTAGTTTCAACTAGTATGGTAATTTGACTACGTATTTTAATTAAACTGGTAAATGCACCCCCTGGTCACATTGAACGACAAGGTAATACTGGATTGAATATTAAATGTAAGCCATGCCAAGATTGACCAGTCATCCCAAGTAGCACCCGTTCACGAGCATGACGCACGGGCCAGCCATCATCACCCTCGCCATATTAGAGGGAAGGTGATGACCCGGCCAATACGACACCACAAGCAATGACATTTTAGTGAGCATGACAATGCAGGGCATGGGTGGTAAAAAAACCCTAATAAAATGTATTATGCCTTACGAACTCGTAATGATCATGATACTTGGCAGACATATTGCATCTAAAAATTAATACCTAACGAGATACAATCCATCTTATTTGTAATGAAAACAGGTGTGTAAAATACACAGTATTTCATTGAATATATAGATAGATAGGTACTATAGTCATTATTAAAAATATTGAATTGTACGCAAAATTACTAAAGACATCAACTTTATGGGATCGTACCCAGTTTTTTACACGATGAAAATATTTTATGAATTTTATACTTATTGTTGTATAATGTGTCATTTAACTATAAATGAAAGCAGCATTTACAAAAATGTATTTTAACTAAACATCCAAATAATTTGTATTTACAATGAGAAACATTCAATTATGCAAATTTTTATGACTATTTACGAAGCGTATCGACTTGAAGAGCCAAACAAATATAGCGCTCTAGCTTCATATTTTACAATCATAAAAAACGTATATGGAGCAATATGTGCATAAATGTCAATATTTGTGTGGCGAGTGAGCGCAGTGGGAGCGGGCGGCGCGATTTATAAGCAACATTTAGCTGAGCGGGCCGGCGGCATCGAGACTCAAGCACAGCGGTATACCTCGCTTCATAACGTCCAGCATCGTAATTGTCGATTAATTATCTCGAGTTCAATAAAACATACACAATATGTGTATTTATAATATATATAAATACACAAATGAAATTGTATAATTGTAAACAATAAAATACCACTAATAAGGTATAACTACATGTCCGCCCGTCGAGAATTTTTACGCCACGGACATAAAAATTTAACATCTCGCTAGTTGTATGCGAATACGTAATCACGCCCAAAACTTGTTTAACGGACCTGGGCACAATATTAGATGTCTCGGTCTCGAGCAGTGACAGTGTATGACCAGTAGGTACGTAGGTATGTGGAAGTATAATATTTATGTGTTCATTAATGCAGGTTTCTGTTAATAACGACACATCACGTCCTCAGTTCACAAGGCACCAGGACCAAGACACACATTTAAATTCCGTCAGCTATGCACTGGCGTTTAAATTTGGATTATATTTGGTAATTGTTATTCAGTTAACGGGCTTTAAAGTTTGTTTGATTTGAAATACAATAATAAAATTGAAATAAAGCTAATAACAATACAGCAGACATGAATTTATTTATATTGAATACAATTTTTCATAATTTTATGGATAAGTATATTGTGAGAAGAATATTTCGAAGTGTTCTCAGAAAAACTTGTGAAAATGTATACTTTGTTTTATTAACGAATGCTTTTATTTGGTTACGCATTAACGGAGGACAAACCTAATCTAATATGAAAATAGTTACAAATATAATCAATGCCACTACCAAAGCATTGATTAACAGCAGTGTCTATGCCTATCTGATGAAATGACAAATACATTGTGTTTATAGTAAGTCATATGTGCTGATAATCTATACATTTTTTTATTAATAAAGAGACTAATAGAAATTTGGCATCTGTAATTTGTGCAGGGACGACTTAATGTAATTTTAATAAAGTTCTATTTGTTAGTTTAAATTTTATAGCTTCTCTTTTTTATTTATGCTTTTTATTACTTCTCGAAAGAAATAGAGACTGATTCTAAAAATAATTAAACAAAACAGAGAAAGGTATATATCACCAGCGTAAAAAAATTTTTGAATTAAAATATCAAAACCATGTTTTGTCTACAAACTACAATTAATTGACACATTCCAACAGATAGTCCATTACAAATCACCTTCACCTTAAATTAGTCATCAAAATGGAAGAAAACATTGTCTCGTTGTTAATAAGCCAGCTATGGCGAACAGAACGACAAAAGAACATTAAAGTAGAATGAGAACAAATGACAAATTATAATAATAGGGCACACCTGCTTTTCTTTTGATCAGACATTTCTCTCATTTATGACGTTAATCGACCGGAATACTTCATGTGTTAACATAGTTTTGTCCTCAACAAAGCATCGCACTCAGACAATACGACTACACTTTTTTCATATTTTTTGTATCATACATAAATTCTCTTTCATCTCACTTAATTTTAGATCAAACTATAGTTCTTACTTGTAGATCACGTCATTATTGTCTCTGTTAGTCGATCAGACAGATTAAATAACGTCGTAATAGCCAACGGGCTACAACAATTGGAGACCTAAATGGATCGACAATAGGTCCACTATTCGTTTCTTAACTTGTGTTTGTAATTGTGTGTATTGTTGACAGATAAATAATAAGCGGCATTGCTTACAACGGCGTAGACCGTAGATGTCGTATAAACGCTTACGTTGCGCGTCGCGGGTCGAATTAGTGAATTGTCGGTTGCGTACGCGCAGGCGGCAGGTTTTGTCTAACGCGATCCGCCTCTCTTGCACATTAATCTCCAGGCAAGAGATGAAACGATATGCATTTGTCATCGTGTCCACGATTAACTCTAAGAAACTCTCTCTATTGTATTGAATCAATTCGATTATTATTTAAATGGTCATATGAAGAAATAGGTATTCACAAAAATAATACACATACACATAATTTTAGAGGAGTGTGCGTTCTTAGCGGTATACATATTTTGTAGGAGTCCGCCGTGGCATTGTACCCGAGGAGATACGAATAGCTCGATAATATCTATATGGATAAATTTAAAAATGGTTGTGCGTAAATAAATTAGTCAGTCGGCAAATATCTCACAAATATTGTGTGCATGAATAGTGCTCCGTATGACGGACAGCAGAAAGGGCTGCCCTTATTCTTACCTTGTATTATTTTGTCATTATTAAATTCCCCTGTCACCGGCTCGTTCTCATTTTGCCCTAAGAAAGTATTGTATGCAAAATTATATGACATTTGAATGAGCACAAAAAGGTCGTATTGGGATTTGTTTACGAGTTGGACCCAAAGCATATTTGTATTTGAAAGATTGTCCTCGCATAACTTAACAAATACAAATAGAAAATCTACTGAAAATGTGCATAACTAGAACAATTTTTGTCAAGTACGTTCTTTGTAGACACTATTCCAACATTTTAATTTTTTACTTATGTGGCAGATTAGGTAATCAACGGTACCGGTCCACCTAATGTTAAATAGTAACATAAGTGGACATCGGTAGTGCCAGGGTTTTAGTCAAGCTGCCGCCGACGGTGACAAAATGCCTGTTATGCTATTAGCAACACCAAAATCACCACAGGAGGTTCTCAGATGTTCGATCATTCGTAGCTAATAGCACAAAATGTGTCAAATGAAGTGTAATAGGAGAGTCACAACACAAAGGTACTTGAAGAGGCAATCAAGTTCGACAGCAGAAGAGGCGAATCTTGTCAGTTCAGGAGGCCCTCAACAAGCCGCAAAATGAAATTTCTCGACGCCGTCAATCATTTTCCCCTCAGTGAGGTCGCCCTCCTAGTCAGCTGGTACAATTGTGGGTCAAGTAAAAAGCGAACGACAATTCATAGATTGTAGCAGTATACATGCTTGTATTTCTTGTTTATTTTAACTGTCACTATTTAAAACACTCACAGAAAATTTATTAATCCAAGTTCACAGACACAAATGTTATTATTAAGTGACTAAAGATAGTTGGTTGGATCATAGAAATATTTGTTCTGCACTATAAAATAGAGTCTCTAGAGAGCCATAAGAATTGACGCGGTGTTAAAAACGAAGTAACCACATTGACCGTACATTATAACGTGCAATTTTTATGGTTTTTACTACAACATCATCATTCATTAACCTAGTCAAATGTAAAATAACATAACATAATTAAAAACTATTGCCTTACACTATCTACCTATTTATGTCTTGAACTATCTCCTTGCCAAGTCTCTCATGCCTTAGAGCACAAGTATGAGCGTAATCCAGACATTATTCCGCTGCGTAAGACTCGTCCATCCGTCTCGAAGACGTTATGTGGAAACTACTCATACGACGTCTCCTCTCCTTCCATGTCTAAATAAGTGGGTAATTATCGCTTGTGCAGTCTATCATTCAATGGTTATTACAATGTTCAAAAAAAATGTAAATGAAAACAAAATTGATTAAAGTCTTTTTGTAACTAAAATGCTATAGTTTTGAGGACATTTGAGGACAAGTACTTACTGTACAAGTCATTACAAATTTCCACGTAGGCAGTGGCTTGAGTGTCTGTAACAACAGAAGCCCATAAGCAGCGGTCATCAGTTCAATACGTAAAATATTTGTATGAAACTAAACATCGCTATGGACTTTTTACTCTTAAAAATAAAGTTTTCTATGCCGTCAACGCGCACTATAAGACAAGCGCATGTCAACTCGTGGTAGAGCTGAGCTGTATGCTCGTTAAACCACTGTAGGCAATAAAAAATATAATCTACAGATAACTCTACCGGTAAATTTATTGCACTTCTATAATTCTATAATTATAGAAATGCATTAAATTTACCAAATTGTTGTGTTCAACTAAATTATATTAACCGACGAAATATTTCTGTAAAACTATGCTCACCAGGTACCAAATATGTACATTTTACTGGACAAATGCTTGCAGGCGCGGCTCATTGTACCACAGACGGAAAAATATTTCGGAATTGAGATTGATGTCGCACGCATGTGCAGACGGCTTGTCTGTATGCAAAACAACGCTCCACCAAATATAGAACTAATTTATGGTCATACTCGGCGATTATGTGCAGTTAAAAATAAATCGTCGCTCCTCCCGCTTTCCATAACTTATACACTTTCTCGCTAGAATAATGTACTTGCATGCAAAATTAGCACTTCAAACACTATTAAAAAAGTTGGGTATAATTCAATTTTATTTATTATTTAAACCTACAATGTGCATCGTACTATTTAGTTATAACAACTGCTTTATATCTTATTGAAGTTATCATAACCTACTACTACTCAACCAGTGTCATTAAATTATGTATTTCATTATTGGGTAGACTTCTTTTATTAAGGCTTAAACGATAAAACTGAATAAATTAAAATTTCAGAGTACACAAATGCTTTAATGAGCATTACCAATAAATATAATTAAAATAAATCCTATTTAAGGGTAGACTCCCACGCGATAAGAGGTGTTATTTATACACCCTCATCTCACAAAGGAACCGCTGCCGAATATCACCCATAAATATTGGACTGAGGTGTAATTTTTCACATACCACGTCTTCTCGAGCGTCGCACCTTTAAAATAAATGCAAACAAAATTTAATAGGGAGAGATGCGCGGGATCGCGATCTTCAGGTAAAAATAAACGATAGTCCAACTCTACCAATCGCCGCGACATATTTTATTATGAGGCTATACTCGTTCCATTCTGCTCTAATATAAATATTACTCATTTATTTGTTATCACAAACAATTCTATAAAAAGTCTTCGAATGACTAGGTGTCTTGTTTATAAAACAACTAGTAGAAACAGAATCTATTGTCGGATAAAGTGCCTAAGTATATAAAAGCTTAGCAATTCTTATATTGAACGGTGTTCGTTTATAATTTGTATGAGTTGCATGGCGGAATAGGAAGGCGCAGATCGAGCTGCGTTTATTTACGATTATTGGTTATGGACAGAGTTGATCGGCGGCCGGCTGGTCCCGTGAGCCTCGTAACGCCTCGGACTTCGGCCGCGCTCACTGAGGGTGCCACGTCTGACGGATATATCCGTCTCTAGAGAATACACTGCCTTTGCACAAAATTATGAATCGCAAAAGGGTGTCGTCTCGACACCTTTACTCTGAATTGACTCTCAACAAACAACGCAGATATTCACGTCTCACATCAAACAGATTTTATTACAACGAAAGCTACGAGAATAAAAAACGTTGTCAATAATAAAACGCAAAGGAGAAAAGCAATAACCGAGTTCTTATCCGATACACATATCACAAAAGATAGCCAATAAATAGTCCTATCTGTATTTGTCACAAAATAAGAATTCCATCAAATAATTCGGCAGCAATAAAAAACGGATAGAGACATTGCACGCATTCGTAATAAAAGTCTCACCATAAATAACGATCATGAAATATAATACACCTGCAATCTTCAGAAAATGGGAAAATCATTTTCCGAGGGCGGGTGCGGTCCGGCGTAATATTGTTATAAATGTACTTTTCTGGAGGGTATAAATAATAATGGTGGCAGCGTGGGCGACGCTTTGGACTCCGGACGCGTCTCTGTACAACCGTGTACACCACTTTCAAAACCAGTGCAATCGATATATGCACTAAGAACTTAACAATGACTATAAAGTTAGGAAGGTAATGCAGAGATCGTATAGATAGGTTCGTATATTAGAGAAATAATTTGACCGTTTAGTAACCGTGGAAAAACTGTGTTACTGCTCAGTTAAAGGGTGCTGAATTCAGTGAAGTTCCTGAACATGTGCCGCCAATAATTAATACTTAATTAATACTGGTATTGACAAAAGTAACCACAACTGATTATCAGTTTTGGCGCATTTTGGTTTTACAATTAAAAATACAAGCCAGAATTTTAGTCTTTATAGATTGTCCCAAAAATAAATAAAGATGGTATTCATAATCTTTTACATATGCCAAATCAAATAGAATAATATACCAATAGTTTAGTGAAATTAATTTACTCATTTAGATCACACGGGTTACACTAAATGTCACATTAACCAGAAAAAAATATCAGCCAGTTTGCTGAACGCCGAGAGAAGGACGAAACAGGAACTGGTAATCATCATCTTTGTATGTTGAACAACAAGAACACTGTTCGTCTGGTTGTAAGCGGTTTTTATTGCCTATGATGACAGACAAAACAACGGCAAATGCGATGGTAAGTGGTAAACGCGACTCGTGACTTCAGCTGGCGGCGGTCCTGCAAGTGAAAATAGGCAATCAGGATACGTATAGTAGCAGAAAATTACACAAATAATATTATTTTGTCGAACTTAGGCATTTGTTCCTAAGCTTATTTATACAGGAAGTGCAATATACCTATAAGCAAAACACGCTGTGCATACAAAATTTGCTTATTAGTATAAAGTGATATTACCTACATAGGTACCTTTTTAGTCATGGCATAATTACAATCTGACCTAATTTTACTTTCTGTAGTTATTTTTTATGGAATACCTATTACCTATGTTAAAATTTTATTACAATAACAATTACTTAGCTACAGAAAAAGTTACTAAAGCTACCAACAAAAAAATATACAAAATTTAACTGCGAACAAAGCTTAAAAGTACTAAGAAGTAAAAAAATGGACAAAAACGTGTAACAGTTCACACTTTGACAATTTTCATTTACCGCGTGATTCTGGTATGGCAATCGTGATGCGGTGGCGGGCGCCGTTGGGAGTCATTTCGCTCCGACAGCCTGTAAATTCTCCATTACGCGATATGAAATATGCTTGCCCGCCCTCACACCGTTTACGAGCACCCGCTATGATTTCTTATCCATCAACCATTCTTTGTTTAGGGCGTGTTGGACAACTTGCTTTCGTGCTAATCAATGACAGACTTTGATATATTGATGACTATTTTATTAAAGAAGCAGTGAACCTTGTTGCAAATTGGCACATAAATCAGTATTGATTTAAAATATTGTTACAGGAAGGTATAAAATATAAAATATGTTTGTGGAGGAGTTATTGTTTTATAATTCTTATGATATAAGTGTAATTTAGATTTTCAGTGATACTAGATAAGTTTAAGTATAGGGCATCTGTTTGGCTTTTTATTTTCCAGCAAAAATAGTCATTTCAAACAAAGATATTACCATAGACATAGCATTTAAGAGATTATTAATCAGACTAAAATTTTTACGAAATAAACAACAAACTGTTTCACTTTAATCATTACTAATAGTATTTTTTTAATAACTAATAAGTAAGACACCATATAATAAAACTAAATTACAATTGATTGTGAAGTATTCCTACCGGGAAAAACGTTTAAAAAAATGAGCCTCATACTCATAGGCGCTAGGCGGTGCAGAAATGGGTGCATATTATGTAGAATATGACTTCTCCAATCCTTAACATCGCGATATCTCTGGAATGGTGATCCGAACAAAAATAATATGGAAGCAGTTTTTGTAGATAATTAAATGGTCTACAACTTTGTCTTACCCATTTTTACAATAACACTAACGAGATAATTTTTAATAAATAATTTTAAGCAAATAAAACGGACTTCGAACGGGAAGGAAACTAAAAAGTTAAAAATAAGTTTACTTAGCAGAAAGTAATTCGTATTTTGATTTAGGTAATCAGAAATGATTAAATAAGTATTTTATAATTTTATGTTGGTGTGTAGACCTAAATCTTGCTTAGGTATTATTTTTGTACGAACTAAACATTTTGGAATATTGAACCGTATGAAGTAAGCTCGACATGACTGCTGTTAAGGAATTCCATCGACTGTCTATGGTCACCTGTAATGGCACTTAAAACTCATATGGGTGCAGAGTTCTCATCATTACAAATGAATTAAGTCCAAACACCAAGTAATTGCTATAAATCGTTGTCTCGTTCCCTCGACTGTCTTTCGGCTCCATCATCAGATCGACTCCAAACCTTCACTAAATAGTAGTGCCTTAAAATACTTAATGAAAAAAATAACAAATGCACATCAGTACGATTTTCGAAAGTTCCCCTTAATTTTCCTGGCATGCTATCATCAGATCCTGGTTTCCTTATCATGGTACTACACTTGGGATACCTACTTTACAACAAGAAAATAATCATCGAAATCGGTTCATATACAAGGAAGTTATCCGCGTACTAACATAAAAAAAAAATATAAATATATATATACGGTCGAATTGAGAAACCTCCTCCTTTTTTTGAAGTCGGTTAAAAAATGCAAAAATTCGATATGTCGAATTCGACCGAGAAAAAATTTTTTTGCACAATTCAAATCGGTGGCGACTTTTGATATTTCTTTTATAATGGTGTACTTAAGACCTCCACCAATTTTCAGATCCATGCGAATTATATTGCAAGGTTACCATTGTTTTTTCGTCTATTTTGTCTGGATTTATAAAGAGCTTGACTAATATTTTTATGTTATTTTTACTACCATAATTAATAGATTTAAAATTACTATCATATTATACGCGTAGGCATATCTATGTAAATCACGTAACAACAATTGGCCTTCCAAACCGGCGTCTTATCGAATTCCGAAAGCATCATTCATTCGTCGTTGAATCATAAATGTCGTTTGACTATCATTTTGCATAAAAATTAAGACTTTAACGAAACTTTAATCGCAGGTGAGGCATTATTTCAGTACTTAGATATATGTTATTCACGATGAAACCATCAACACCCTTTCACTTGAATGAGTCAAGCACATAATTATACGTTTATATCTCACATTACAATATTTTGTGGTTTCAACACGAAGTTTAACTTTTGTTCTCAACGCGATATAGTGTCTTTATGCGGCCACTAACGTGATATTATTTCAATTAAGTGCCTGATTTAGCTTCGCCGGAAAAACTCAAAACAATGAGGTGTCAACGATTGTGTCGAGAAAATAATGTGCAATGAAGCGTCTGATTTGTGAGCGTACCCACATAAACTAGCTTCAGAGAATAACAGCCAAACAGAGGCGCACGCTGTTATTAAATGAAAACATTCGTTACTGTAGAGACTACAATCTGTAAATGATACATCATAAAATATCGTTCAAACACAGATTTAACTAAAAATAGGTCAGGAGTATTAAGGAGCATCGTCTCAACAATTATACACGTCATCGCTTGTCTTGTAAGACATCAAAATAAAATCACTACTATTTATGTATCTGAAAGTGTATTAACGGGACGCACCGTCGCTCTTATAATGTAATAAATCGTCTGGAAAATATAACCGTCAGCGCTCTGTCATACGCGCGTCTAAGATGCGCGCGCTCAACATTACCCGCGTCGGCTGCAGCGTGCGCATCACCCGCGCTATCTCCACCGCGACACGCATATACGCCATAAATCGTTAGACGTAAATAAAATCTGGCGTTCCATAATTTAAAACTTTATTTTAATAGCCCACTATTCAACGAGAAATTAAGACGTGTTTATTATCTGAGCCGCTCGTAATACAAACAAGTCCTTCCTTCATGAGTTACTTTACTCGTCATCTCATAAATCTGTATTCTCATCAAGTCACAACATAAACCTATTAAAGTTGCAACACGGATCTATAATCCAAGCTTAGCATATTGAAATGAAATAAAATGAAAAAAATTAAGACGAAAGTATTTATTATTATTTACTGTAAATACTTAACTTAAGTTTTACAAATTTTTCACTTCTGCCAAACTGCAAAGCAGTTGGCAGACTTAGCTCCCAACATTATTCATAGCGTAGCCATACACTTAACTATACACTTTCAATGAAAATAGAGAATATAAAAAATATAAATTACAAAATAGAAGATTAAATATACAAACAATTAATTGAAATCTTAAAAAATAAAAGATAAATAAATAATATTGACTACACATTAAAACACTTGTCATGAGCTGTTCATTTATAGTAAGTGTTACTCGTATATCGCTAGATACTCATTGTATTACAAAAGTCGTATCTACCCAAATTGTTTCACAATATATAAACTGGCTAGACAAAAGAAATAGATGCTTTTATGAAAATATTTCGCAGTAGCATGTCAATTTCGTAAGTTGATCAATAAGAAGAACAAAATATTGCTTTGAATCTCCGCTAGCAGACTTATTCAATAAGCATGTTTGTTTCGTCATCCCAAATATTTCTGCTTACCCATAAAACAATTCGATGGAAGTTGCATATTACCATGTAAGTAGTAATCTGGGTGCGAATTTATGTATCGGAAGAAGTGCATGGAAAAAGTTTTCCGCCGAATCGTATCTATTCATAACATTCTTCATGCGTGCGCCACCCTTTCAATGTTTTGAAAGTATTTATATCTTTCACAATAGAAAAGATGATGGCGCAGGTAGATATATATTATTATTGTAGAACAATGTTAAGTGGTCGCCAAACCCACAACAACAGCTGTCCTACTAATCAATTATGCGTCCTCATAATATGACTCTTGTCTTGACGACTATAAAATTGCCACACATAACATTTTTTTCTGTGCCAAAAATCAACATCATCTCGGACGGAATGTTAACAACATAATATTTTCAACGTGATCTTAATCTCAACAAATTGTTGAAAATGAAAATTTTTAATCACGCTCCTTCAAAATAGAATATGTGACAATTCACAATTAACAGAACATAGGAGATTTTGACAAGCATCTTAAAACAATAGTTGAAATCTTAAGCTATAACTATAATTTAATTTGACTCGCGTTGACTCGCTGCCAGAATGACTAATTCGCGCTAACATGTCGTGACTCTCGTATTATTGCAATATTTTCTGGTCAATTGGTAATTTTTAAATAGAAGTCGAGGAGCTATTAAATAATGTATTGCTAAAACGTGTCTAAAATATACAATATATTATTTTAAGCAAGAGTAAGTGTACGTTCGCATTAATGTCACTGCGTTACATTACTGACAGAACTCGCTTCATTTTATTACGACCACTTGTGACCTTACAACAATAGATCTGGATGTGATTAATTTTATTGTCTACGAAACAAATGAAAATAAGTATATGAAATAAATAAATAGTACACAGTCAGTGTAATAAAAATAATTTCAATTAATTAAAGATATTTAGCTTTTTTAATTTGAACAAAGCAAGTAAACATGTATTAGCCGGCTTTGATGAGCTTCTTAATGATCCACGACTTATAAGATCACAGTAGCTATTTTATTTCTGAGTGATACAGCATTAATCTTGTACACTTTTACATACTAGCAACAAGAAGCTTTACATGGCTTAAAACAGCTTAGGAATAATTTAACAAAACATTAAACGGCCGTAAAAATACGCATGGTGGCAAGAATAAAATAGTACAGCATGATTAACTGATATGGTGAACATCCTACAAGTTATCGCGACACAACAAGCGACTACGTGACGACACCGCGACATTGATACCGACATGCAACATATGCGAAATTCCTCTGACATGTAATAAAATTTTATAAAACCGCGGTTATCGTAAACAGAACAAATAGCAAAGTTTATGAGCCATTCGTCGCGCTTTTCCATTTGCATGATACGAGTATATGTCATAGAAAACACATATCGTACGCGGTTACGGGTTATGGCGACGTCCCAGGTCATCGCACTAAATTATTCGTCTCGTATAAATTTGTTTATGTACAAGTTATGGACAGTTGTCACACATTGTCAAATTTTCAATTCGATTCCACGAAAATAGCAGAAATATCCCGCACCTCTTTTCGTTACGATTTTGTTGATTGCTCAATTAAACTATCAAATTCTATCCCCGATATAAATCTGTTAAAACATTTATGTAGGTACAACAACTGTGTGTATTTAGGAATTATTTGTACTAACACTAACAATTAGGTTCACCGACTCTTGATCTGTTTGTCTGCCAAAAGATGTCCACTGCTGAACATAGGCCTCGCCCAATTTTCGTTACCTTGGCTGGTCGTGAGTCGCCCGCATCCATCGGCTTAGTAGCAAATACAAAAACAATAACGTAACGATCTCTTACAAAATTGATCAACGGCTAATTCAAAAGTACTGCCGAGCTTTTGCATGCAGATCTTGAAACAGCCTTCTTCTTTAGTATTTGTTCAACTTTCAACTTTGTTCAACTTTGTTATGGGATAATATTTATAACTATTACTGGTCATAAGGTCATAAGAATCCAATTTGACAGATTTATGGTATCATTTAAAAACACACATACCTAACTTAGACATTAAACCAGTGTTTAGAAGTTGACTAAAGTAGCATCAGGCAGTTAAGTGACATTGTGGGTCATTTGATATTACTCTTCAATTCACGCGATATCATCTCGCTCTCTTAACATCCATAAACAATGTGACAAACATTCATAAAGTAAAAAATAAGAATAGACAATAAAACTTGCACGTAACACGCGGCGTATTTACAAAAAAATCTTTACGGACGCATTTAGAGCTGTTAGCGCTTCTTTATAATAAAAAGGTTTTAACAAAGGCCCATTAAAAACTAAAGTCATAACAGGAAACGTGATACAGTGGCCGGCGGGTGCAGTAAGGATTACCTCTTTCATCATAAAGGCGCGGTGAGTGGCAGCTGGCGCTTCCACTTTATGTGGTTTGTGAACAACTTCTCTTTAATAATTTTGTTTATTTTTGAATGTGGAACACCCGTACCATGCACTGCTATGATGTTGTGTCATTGACTCGACTGATCAAATCATTTGAAATTACATATCCATTAAGTATATACAGGCCTTTCGTTGCAAGATTAGTCTATGATGGCATTATTTGCCTGTACAGTGAGACTGATACAGACGTCAATTTTTGAAAAAGATAAGTAGTTGAGAATTCTCCCTCAAATTGGAGCAATCCAACTAAACAAGTTTTCACTTTACATAACTATTTTCTATGCACTCTACAGGATTCATAAGCTTTAGCAGCGGTTTCTAGTGCTCCTAAAGAAAACTGCTTTATTGACAGTAGTGGTGGGTCGTATCTTAGTACAATAATATAATATTACCACAACTACAAACAACCCCATCTACACCCTAAGTAAGGATCATCATCATCATCATCATCATATCAGCCAAACGACGTCCACAGCTGGACCAATTTTCGCCACCGTGGCTGAGCTTATATTTTTTTTGTGAATACATACATATTATACATAGAAACACCCAGACCAATGCAAATAAACATGTTCATGAACACAAATATTTGCACTGAGAAGTAACCGAATCCGTGAGCTCTACGTGGCAGTCTACAGAATCCAAATTTAGGTACTTTGGACGTGTAGTCTCTGTTCTAGATGACAAAATAATCTCATCTTTTCTCAAGATTGTTGTTTGGTGCAAAATCCAATCTCTATGAGAGACTCATGTATGATAGAAAAGGTTTTTATCCATCTAATGAAACTGAAAATATTTATAACCTTATCGGTACTACAGTTTTGGCGACACAGTGTATCATTAGTCTATGTTAGTTGTACTAATTCAATATTAAACTAAAGGAAGACACTCAATATAGTGGCTTGTAGAGTAACAAGGAGTAGTGGGTAAGCAATAAGCCTCCCGGTAGCTAATAACAACAGCGGCATCGGCGACAATATCTCAATATCGTAGGTGCGAGTTAATTAACACATGAAGCTTGTCGTGGAAATAGAATTCCTGTAAGCGAGTGGTAGTGCGCTCGCGCCCCGGGCACGCTGCCGCTCTCTGACGATGTTTGTTTACAAGCAACGAGACTTCATTACGCCGCCGGCTAATGTATTCAGCTTCAGCCTCCACGTTAACAGCGACACTTCTCGGAATCAATATGCTCCTTGTATGTTTTGATTGGCTGTCGCCCCGACGAACAACACAATCCCACCCTAACACGCCAACGCATAAAACACACTTTTCTACACCACCGAGCCATAACTTTAATGACACCAAATACAACGAACGGATTTCAGTGTTAATACTTACTTGTTCGGGATAAATTTCCTATAGTGGTAACGACCTCTGTATTGAACTTGTCCAATTTTAGGGTTAACGCACATTAATTTGTTTTATTAATGGCTTTAAACGTTTAACCGTTTCCTGTCGTCATTGCTCTGGTTCGTATCATTGCATTGTGTATTTTGTTCATTACAAATCCGACGTAAAATAGGAACGGATACGTTCTATTGTAAAACAAAGCAAACTAATGCTAATATTGAAAGGTTCGGTTGTGACATATTGCGATCAAAACCACAAAACAGTGTTGTGTTCGGCTGACATAGCATCGGAACATTGCCAAATCCATCGAAGCGACTTCTGATCCCTCCGCACCCCAAAAAATAATAATGTTTCATCTTATAAAAATATTTCCCTTACGACTGTCGCTCGGTATATCACGGTATTTGTCACAGAGGATCACCCTTTATGTTCGTTTCCAGTCAAACCCCTTAGATAAGCGAGCCTTTTATATGCCAAATATAATATATTATGGTTTACAATTCTTACAAAATCTTAATGTGGATATGAAAATATTATTATTTGATAATGTGAAATATTACGAAACCATACGAGTTGTTGATTGCCGGAGACGGACATAGGCTTAATGTATATAAGACGGACATACCTTTATCCCAAAAATTGCACTGGTTCCCAAGTTATACTAATTTCCGCAGGGCGGATTAGGATTAGGATTAGCTAGTAGATACTAAATTTTAAGCAGCAGTGAAAACCTATTTATATTTTTAGAGAATAAGAAATTTTAAAATGCTTTCAATAATAGTTGAAAGGCGAGGCTCTATCGTGTATCCATATATAGCCAACGGACACGAGCCATTACTTCCAACATATGAGCAAAGTAAAAATATCAGCGTATTATGGGTTATCAGAGGCAAAGTCGCGTCTCGGAGACTCCGGCCGCCATTCATGTCCCGCATCGACTTAATGGATTGCTCGCTTTCATATTCCGAAACGTACACAATGTTTGCGCTCCTATGATCACGTATAGTGATTTAACGCTTTATAGTTCCTCTACACGCGTTCTCGTGTTTGTGCCATCTCACTTCTGGGAATTAGAACTAATGTCGCACCTACGTTCCCTGTTAATGTTAAAATAAAATTTACATTTTATCGTAATAGCATTTCCCGATACAAAAGCTTGAAGAGCGCGGTTGTCACCCATCTGTTTGCACGTCTATAGCTCCCCCTTCCATATGAAAGACGAAAACAAACAGAGAATGTGCCAAATAGCAAACAATATTATACGGAATGCACAATAATATCAGTTCCGGCGGCGTGGGTGTGGGACACGCTGTTTGCTTCCGCGAATAAATATGAAATTCGAAGACTCTCGCCTCAGACGCGAGCAAATATTATAGGAGTTTGCTTTGGTAAAATGATAACCGTCAAGATTGAAAATTTGGGTTTAGCCGGCAGGCGGGGGAGATTATTGAATATACGCACGGAATATACTCAAGTAGACGAGTGGTTTTTATATTAAAGTTAAGTAAACTATTAGTTATTGCATTTGAAAAATGGATTGCAAATACAAGTTTATGGCTTTACGATAATAGATTGCCATTTGTACGAGATATGTTTACCAGATGTCATTACCATGTCTCAGATATTTACGATTTAAAGTCCAGAAAAAAGTTAACGGTCGTGATTAATTTAAATTCAAACATATCTATTGGACTTTTTACAAATATGACTGAATAATGATCTCATTTATATGACTTGTCAACTGCTGTTTTTTTTTTCATACCTACTCATTCTTTAGTGCGTAAAAATCATACCTAATATTTGACAATTTAAATTACATTTACATATTTGAATTGGATCTCAACATCATCCACTCTTCTTCTTCGTTGATGCCTTATGAATGAGGTATGTAACCATAATGGGCAATGTGTTTCACTAGGTCTCTCCAGGCCGTCAAACGCTAAAGTCTCATAAACTGTTACTGTAAGCATCATTACAGATGTTATTTTGTTCAAAGTTCACAAATGAACATACTTTATGTGTGTGTCATTCTGTATGCAGTCTAATGAAGCTATTATATGTGTACCTACGTATTTATTGACAAAATATTATTTATGAATTTATTATGAAATAATATTTTGTGAATATAATAACGTTTATTTCATCGGTGACACTTATGATCGTCAAAATAACGAAATTAGTCTAACATCAATTTATTATTGATTTTTATCATATTATAAATATATAATAATAATAATAATATAATAATATTCTACCACATTCACACAGTGCCATCTAGCCCCAAATTAAGCAATTATATTTGCTTGTGTTATGGGTACTAAACAACTGATATACTAACTAAATACATTTTTTTTGTAAATACATACATATTATAGATAAATTACACCCAGACACAGAACAAACAATCATGCTCATCACGCAAAAATTTGTCCTGGGTGGAAATCGAACCCACGACCTCCGCCTTAGCAGTCAGGGTCACTAACCACTGGACCTGTTGGTCCAGTGGTTAGTGACCTGTTATGACTGGCCTGTTGGCCAGTCATATTAATAATTACTTATAAGGTACTTATAGACTTTTAAAACAGTCATCTACGTGAGCCTACACATGAGGTTGAACAACTTGTTCTGAAGGTAGGTAGTAATTTCAGTAGCGAACATTGAGGAACGTGAGAATTGGCAACAATATCGCCCATCATGACAGACGATGCCATAATACAAGGTGCATAACTGTTTATAACGGTCATTAATGTGATAGTTGTGTGACTCATAGGCGGAACATCTGTTAAATGATTTTCAACTGAAATAAATTTAGGTAACATTCAAGATTGGAAAGTTGCATTTGCTACTTAATACGTCTTTAAATTTATTAGGTGTAAAATGGAAACTTATAATATTGGTGGTTAGCCTTTTTTTCCAAATTCTTTTTCCAATTGTATTATGGACTTAAAAATACACTGCAATGTGTCATGTCAGACTTAAGAATAAATTGACTCAGAGTCGGCAATGCGGCTACGATAACTGCTTGCCACCCGTCGGCTATTTGCTTATGCCAACTAAGTTATAAAACGTTATGTTATTCGGTTAGACATTTAATTTTAAATTTGGCCAATTATATCACCGAAATTAATATAAAACGGCCAAACAGCCCACGGGCTCTATATAGCAATACATGGTCTTACATACAATAATATACAACTTTTAAACCTCCTTATTGGTAAATATTTTTTTCTATCTTACATCAATATTATGTATTTTTAGTTCTTTAAAGGCTTCTGTGGAAAATCGAGTCGGTCGCGGTCACTCTCTCTTAAGGCTTTTACAGTTGATACAAATATATTCTCATCTACATGCATAACTTGTTCTTTTCTTAATTTTTCTAAAAGCTTTTATTATTATTATCAAGACCACCTGCAGTTCCACGTGACCTGTATGTCAAAACACGCTTTAATTTTTTCTTAAAACAAATTGTGATCATCCTTACAATATTTGTACTTATCATTTAAAGGTTACAAGTTGTAGCCGGCTGGTCCCGTCTGCGTCAACGAGCCGCCGCTCGCCGAGACTTGTCGCGGTCTCTCCGACCCCCGCCTTATCATCCCGTGAGAATAACTTCCAGATTTATGTGCTACGTAAAACTTTATGTCGTGCTTTGTTTCGTTGCATGCTATTTTATTGTTATCAACTATTTTATATAGCCTTAACTGAAAGGATTTCGAGCAAATCCGTTTAACCATAACTAAGGTACATAGTAAAGATTTTTGTGAACTTAGCATCTGGTAAGGATACAAATTTTAGTTAATTCATACCGAATGGTCTAATATCAAGTAACGTCTCATCATAGCCCTTATTTATCGAGACCTAGTTTGCTTATTTCATGAGTATGAATAGAACAGACAGGTACTACTACATCATTATAGATTACCAGAATAAAATAGTATCATATTATTTATAATAATATAATAATAATAATCGTTTATTGTCTCAAATTATTATAACAATATTACAAAGTTGAGGCGGTCCCAGTAAGTAATTTATAATACAACAATATTGAGACTTACATCATAGGATAGCGAAAAAGGTACAAAAAATAATTTAAAAATACAAATTAAAACATAAAATAAAACTTAAAATAATTGAACTTAGTAAATTATTAAATAAATTATTACTATTATTGCTTTTCATCCTAGCACTGAATGCTCGCTCATTCATTGGTTACACGAAACCTTTACTAGCTCATCCGCCCACCTTGTGAGGACAAAACAAAAATAATAAATGTAATTTATTGTGAAGCAGATGAATTCGGAATTCGTAAACGTCTCATTATTTAGCTTTCGGGTCGCAGTCGTATATAATAAACTACTGTTTCATCATTTTTCTTACCTACGGCTTCTGTATATGCTGTTTAGCATTAATTAGGTATTATTATCATGGCTGAGTGCTCTGTAAGCAATCAGACACAGATCCATAGTTACCTGTAGCTGTACTTTTATCATATTCCATCCAGCCCATTTTTTCATAATCATGTCAGCCGAAAGTCGACCGCTGCCAAACAAGGTCTATGTTCGGCAGCGGACGACTTCTACCAATTTTCGTCACCTTTGCCGGTCGTGAGCCGCCCTCATCCGTCGTTTGCAGCCACTCGTATCAGGTCATCGGTCCACCGGGTACGGGATCTGCCCACTCTGCACTCTCACTAGCTCGGATTAAGTATTTTGTCTCATGTTTTGAAAGAAATAAATGTTCACCTCATTCATTTAAACATAGATAAGAAATGTAGTCAACCGAATCTTAAAAAATGTCATACTAAATTACTAACAAAATACAAACATAAAGCCAAGTATAACACATTATTTCATTAAATTCCGCTGATAGTATATAAAGGCCAAAAGTTAAGAATGTGCCATTTAAATAAATATTTCACGAGAAGGCCTATTGTTATATTTTATTTCTAGTGACTCATAATTTTTTATGTTTTGAGAAAATTAAAAGAAGGTGATAATATTCTACATTTTTAGAGTCCCGTAACAAAATGGTAATGCTACTTCTTAAAATTTATTTCTTGTCCTGGGTTCCTCAACCACCTCCTCTTATAACAGTATTATTTTAATGTTACTTTGTATTTTGTCTTTTTCTTTTGTACCATTAAAAACAAGGATAGAGACAAAGTAAGGTTATAATAAGATTGCTGGTGGCTGTGGTAGGGCCCCTGCACTTCCTTCAAAGACGTATTAAATTTAAATAGCTTGTTTCCAATGATCGGAATAGACTGGTATCATAATATAACCTTTTTAGAATTCTAGAATAATTTTTGTTTCTAAACCGCAAAACAAAAACTTTTTTTTATCTTAGCAGACTCACTTATTCGCTGATTTTATATATATATTTATTTTATATAAGGTTTAAAAATAATTTCATCGTATGTTATTTATGTCATTATTAAAAAATACCACGATAATAACTAAAATAAAGTAAAATGGAAGATCCAACACGATATAGTGTTTATCAAGAACCACCTATTCTCGGTCACATAAAGCTCATTTAGATAGATAATTAATAATAAGGGTACTTCGCCGATTCACACCACGCGCGATTCGGACCATGGTGTGAATCGCACAAGAACCATTTTTGAATTGCATGATTCACACCATGGTGTGAATCGAGAAATCCCAAAAAAGTCATTCGGTGATCCACACCATGGTGTGAATCGCCGAAGGACACTTTTTCAATTCGCTGATTCATACCAACGGTTCTTTCTTATTAATTAACAAGCAAGCACACAAGTGCTTAGCGAAATACTATTAAAAATATTAAGTAAGTACCTATTATGAGTGAACCAGTGCCACCACTTTAGGAGTTCTGTGGCTACTATAATAATACTATCTACTACTCCTGCGGGGTTTTTTTTAATAATTAAAATGATAAAACATGCAATCTGATATTATAATATCAGCTTAACATTGTATATCAATTTTATTTAAAAATTCAGTAACGTGCGCCTAAACAGTGCGCGGCGTAGGTACGCGCCAATATTCTCAGGTAAAAAACAACCCTTTTGTAAACAATGGAAAATTTCTGAACTACCACAATGCACTAATTTTAAACGTAATTGCATCATTTCTATCCTGAGAGTAGTGTTGTAGGTACATGTGAAGTGACTGTCATATTTTGAGTGAAATATAATTTTGGTAAGTACAGTTTTCAATATGTTGTTAAAATTAAAAAAATTATAATTATCTCAGGCACAAAATTAATTAATTAATGTTAAACATAATATTTAAAGTTGTCTTCTTCATTACTTGGTAGATACCTATTGCTATTTTTATTCTATAATACTTAATTAATTTTTATATTGGTCAATGTTAACAGTGCATCTGCATTATTAGCTTTAGCACTTCAAAATCTGGTTTACAATTAATCTTGGATTAATTGTTTATGGATGAAATTGAATACAATATTTTAAAATAGCGTAAAACAAAATGGCGGACTGTCCGCCATTTTACTTTAGTGTGTAGGTACTGATTTCAATAAGTATTGCACCATAATGCCAAAGTGTGTAATAATTTAGTATACTATATTATAATATTTTGTTTAGTCATTGCTTGTGGTGTTTGTAATCATAGAATTGGATTTTATTTAATCTCAATACCTATCTAAAGCTTTATGAAATGTAAATAAGTAAAATAATAAGAAAGGAGAGTGTTATCTGCATGCTTTTAATATAAAACTTTTGTAAATAAATTTTTAGATAGTTAATATAACTAAATCGATATTTTTTAAGCAAGTAAAGTATTTTACAATGTTAATTATATTTAGATATTAAAATCCAATTTCCTTATTTTTGAACAGGCTCGGTGTAAAAATGTCTGAAGATGCGTCAACTTCACATGCTCTTGAAAATATGGAGTTTCAAATAACCGAGAGAGGTCGTCGTATGCTGTGTCGAAATGGATACAATTATATTTGGAAACGTATAAACAAAGATGGTTCTGAGGTCTGGAGGTGCACCAAAAAAGATAGCAAATGCAATGCAATATTCAAAATGCACCCGTCTCCATTTGCAATATTATGTGAAACTAATCATAACCATGCTCCTAAGAATCAAACAGCGATTGAAATAGACCAGCAGATGCACATATGTACCGAAACTGTTAAAAACAATATCAATAAGCCAGTCACACAAATTTTTCAAGATTCAATAGATGTACTTACTTACAGATAAAGGAATTAATCTAACGAAACCGTTACCTCAATTCAATAACGTAAAGAATAAACTGTACAATCAAAGAAATAAAGCTATAGGCGCTAATAAACTTATCTTCAATAAAGCCACACATCTTGAAGTGCCAAAAAAATACGATCATCTGTTGTTCGCCGATTACGCATACAAAAACAAGCGCATCATAATTTTTGGAAAGACCGAAATGACAAAATATTTAAAGGAGTCGAAACATTTTTTTATCGATGGCACATTTAAGATTTGCGTCAAGTGCTTTCATCAAGTATACACTATTCATGCGGATATAGGGAGCAATGAAGAATACGTCAATGTGGTTCCTGTGCTATATGCTTTGCTTCCAGATAGAAAAGAAGAAACTTATGAGATTATGTTCCAAATTATTAAAAGCCGAGTTCAAGAATGGGAGCCCACACATATATCAATGGACTTTGAAGTAAGTGCAATGTTGGCACTGAAAGTGTTGTTTCCAGATGTGAAAATAGTTGGCTGTTATTTTCATTTCATCCGCTGCTTATGGCGTAAAGCTAAGAAGCTTGGAGTAACCAAATCTAAACTGGGCAGGATCCATGTAAGCCTATGCGCAGCTATGACACATTTGCCACAAAACTTATTGGATGATGGCTGGCTGTATGTTATGGGAGAAAGTCCCAATACCGCAGAAGTTACGCTTTTTAATGATTATTTTGTCCAAACATGGCTCCAACACTCAGTTCTATCAAATACGTGGAGTACTTACAATGAAAGTCATAAAACAAATAACATGGTTGAATCGTGGAATGCTAGAATTAAAAAAATTATTCCATCAAAACCAAATATTGCCCAATTTCTTCATGGAGTAGACAAAGACGCACACTTTTATTATAATAAAATAAATTTACCGGGTGACGTTAAAATTTCAAAAAGAAAACTAGTAAGCGTGCAAGTTAATGAAAAAATTAATAACACTGTAGATGAGTTATTGACTAACCAAATAAGTATTGGCCATTGCTTGGAGAAGTTGAGATTTTGAAAAAAATCTAATTTTTGTATTATGCTGATTTATTTTTTGGTAGCTCATCATTATATAATTAACAATAATCTTGTTTATAAGTAACGTTAACTTAATTTATATTATTTTATTAATTACAGCCATATAACCAAACAAATCTGTGATTCCAATTACAAAGAAAAGGGTAATCTATTCAATCTGTTTTTTTTTAGATATAGTAAAACTATGTACTATTGTACACTCTTAATTAGTAAGGTAAGAAGACGACAAGCAATTTTAGTCATTGGATATATCTCGTTATATAAGTAGTAACTAAAATTACTTATAGTAATAAAGTAGGTATTACTTAGTCTTTTTTTTTACTGACAAATAAATCGTAAGTCAAAATGTGCAACATGTGATTTAATTATTATTAAGGTGAATATTTTATATTAAAGATGTTGATGACAAGTATTTTTTGTAATTAGTAATAAGTAACAGGGTAATCTTTCAGTCTGTATTTGTGATTTTATTTATAGTTGTTTTTTATTTTTTTATAAATACCTAGATCTTTATTAATGTTGACCAATATTGTGATTTATATTTACAGTTAAAACTGTACATACCTAAATATCTTTATTCAAGTTGAACAACATGTGATTTTTAAATTAATCATAAGCATAGGAATAACTGACCTACATAATATGAATAATCTAACATACTTGTAAAAACTTATGCTATGTTTAATTTCTTATGTTAGCATAATAAATATTATATCCCTATAAATAATTTGTTTCAATAACCGTTTTGTACCAGTCAGTACCAAAAAGTAATTACTTTTATAACTTTTTTATAATGGTGCGAATCGACGAATTCGCAAAATGTCTTTCGTCTTTTCACACCATGGTGTGAATCGCCGAAAGACTTTTTTGGGATTCGTCGATTCACACCACGGTGTGAATCATGCAATTCAAAAATGATTCTTGTGCGATTCACACCATGGTCCGAATCGCGCGTGGTGTGAATCGACGAAGTACCCAATAATAATGGTAAAGGATACTTTAAAACTTACAAATAATGCATTTTACCATGAATCATGTGCCCTGCTTTCTTAAAGTCTTTGCTGCTCAAGAATGACCATAGATCGTTGAGAAGCTTTAGACAATTTAAAAGAAATAAAGAAAGAAAAAGAAATAAATTAATTTTATAATGTCCTCACAAATATATACAAATTTTGATATGTAACAGTCAAATAAAAATAACTAAAATGAGCCGACATGAATGCTGAGGATTCTTCTAAATGGAATTTATATCTGACTAGGACCGCATGCAGAATTAATGTAATATAAAAATATTTTAATATATAACTTTCAATATAATGATGTTATTTTTTAAAACAAAATATTATCTGATACTTTATCGAATGGCCAAAAACATAATGCGTAATCGTATTGCGAACCCTAAGGTAAGAGTTCCACGAGTTGAGTGGACGATAATAGAGAAACGTCTTTACGAGTTCGACACCCGCTTGACACATCAACACTAAATCGACATTGTGCGACCGACGAACACTCGAGCTGTGATCACGTGTGACAAAGATATCCATACTGCGACACACTTTTAATCCACGTAAAAATAGACTACCTTTTTTTGTCAAAGAACTTATGCAACATATTTAAAATGGAAACCAAAAAAATTTAAGTTAGATTATTATCATACACATAGGCTTCCTCCATTGGATGAGGCCTATTAAATGAGGTCTGTGACCTCAAAAGTATGTCCAGGTAGGAAGGTATGTCCAGCTGTAGATATCTTTGATGATGATAATTAACAGTCATAAACCGAATCGAAATTTAGAAATAATATGTTATAACCACTTATTTCTAATAGAAGAATCTATCGTCAGGGGGTCACAGCAGCACAACACAATAGCTGAGCCACCCGCCACTTTCTGCAATGTCATCGCTGCATATAAAAAGTTATGACCGTTGGCAATATTTCCGAGAGGCGGCCGAGCTCTTCGTAGGAAACGATATGCAGTAAACGGTCGGGCGTGCGGTCTCGCGGGGCCACTGCGCCCTCGCTGACCCGCCCGATTTTATGCCAATTTTCATAAAAATAAATCTGACTCGCGTTGATTGAACCAGTCGCCGGGCCGTTCGTGATCGACTTTCTATTTTATTGTTATTAGCTCAGTCGCGCAAGGGTACGAATTATTGTTTTGCCATTTGTCCCCAAAAATAGAAAAGGTTATCCTCGGGTGAATATATAACTTTATATGACAATCAATTTATTCCATACAGGCTACTTCTTATACCTACAGCTACACTTTGTCGCCCAACTAGATAATCGAAAAATCCTTTATCACGAGATTTGTCTAGAGGCTTACTACTGCTCATGCGGTGCTGACATGTGCCGCGGTTTTGTACTATTATGCAAATTGTGACTCTTCTATCACTCAGTTAAAAAGGTGCTTTTAAACCACAGTCATAATTTGCATACAAGTACAAAATCAAAAATTATATAGAAAGAAAGAAGAAAGAAAGAAAAAGCATTTATTTACTGCCCAGAGGTGACATACAAAAGATGCAAACAACATGCTATAAATTTTGCACAAAAACCTTAACTTAAACCTAACCTAATCTCTTTGCACTAGTAAGTATAATTAGTAGGTAATAGTAAACTTGTTTGGTTTTGGATTGACAGAATAATGCTTATAAAAATAAAAATAAAAGGCAAGTTTGCACGTCACATCTGTGCAGGAAATTTGGATCCTACTCAGCATGGTGCTGTGGTGCCCGCAGCTGCGGCTGCTGGTCACCTAACAGCGCTGATTTTCAGTAGGACCCACGGATAGGAAAAAAAATAAATAATAATAATAATAATGACATGTTTATGAATAAATATAAAAATGATTTTATAAGATAAAAATAGCACGTGAACAGCAATAGATAAAAAGTTTTTTTTTTTTTTTTTAATAAACTAGCAACATTATTCTAACATTGGAGAGGGCGCCACTCGCTAGCATCAAAACAAAAATGATGCAATCTGCGTCTGCGTCCCTCCGCCATGTTTAATGATTATGTGACACAGATAAACGGAACAAAATATATAATTTAAGAATTAATGTGGATTTTTGTAAAATGGTAGATAAATTAATGTTGTGTGGTGTAGAATGTAAATATATGAGAATAGTGTACAAGTTGGTGTGTATTAATGTGTACCATGTCTCTGGCCTAGACCAGTTTGGAGGAGTACTTCCATTGTATTTAGACCTGCGAACATAGATCTTGAGTGAGATCAATGTGACCCAGAGGTAATTACATTTTATTTATTATATAACTTAGTTGTTATAATGTATTATACTTAACAAAACAAAAACAAAAACATCAATTCAAACATTCAAAATTAAGAAAAGAAAAATAAACAAAAATAATTAATATAGAAATGAATTGTAAATTGTAAATATGTTATTGAAATTGGTAAGTATAAATAAATTAATAATAGCGATATTTAAATTGAAAATGTATAAAAAAATGTGTACTTAAGTATAGGTCTATGAATATATACAAAATTATATTCATAGACCTATACAATAGGTACCTAAGGGCAAATGTTTCAGGCGTGTATGATTTGTCCGATATAGCGGACGTTAATAGATTACAGTAAACGCTTATCCGTGATCCGACGAGCCGTATGCACGCTACTATATAAAAACTTAACTACAAAAGTTACATGGAAGTAACATTACATAAGAAAACGATTCAGGAACGAGTAAAAAAACTGTATTACACACACTATAAAGGACGAGACAGAATGGATCATTGTTGGAGTTAATAACAGTCCCTCTAAAGGTTGGAGCGATCGAGCGACTGCTTGCTATCGCTGTCACCATCAGATGGAACAAGTGTTATGGCATCGTACGCTGCCTTATACGATTGAAAGCATGCCCGCAGAGATATGCTGATGGTTATCGGCCGGCCACACACCGCAACCAGCAACCAGCATAACTAGCTGACACCACAAGCCAATTTGCGACACTTTTACGCTCATAACAGCTTGTGATACCATTTATGTTACACCAGAACCATTTCTAGCCGTGTCTTACAACAATCCACCAGCTTTTTCCATAAAATAAATATACCAGCACATAAAATCCCTTTTATGTATTTAAGGATTAATTGAAAAAATTAATAGCTACATATGTACAGCGATAAAATGAAATACAAAATGATTGGTCTAAACAAAAGTGCAGAGTGTAGTCAAAGAAGCATGGCGGGCGATCGTGATTTATCGTCGGCCGCTTTTGAATATTAAATAATCTTTAATGGGAGCGCATGATCGGCCCATTAGCCGACGTCGCTCCTTTCACGTTTAATAAAGAGTCATTTATAAGCCAGCGACGCTTTTCCCTTATCTGGACGAAGTATGTCGCGCGACTGAGAGGTGCCGCCCTATCAGGATTAATTCATAATTTTATCCGTGTATGTTGATGTATTCAATGTTTTTGAGCTTGGTGTGTACAGAATTAAAAACGTCAATCTTAATTACCATACAAAAGCGATTATCACCTTAAAGTCTCGACGGTCTATTATGATAGCAATAGCTATAACAGCGTAACTATTCAAATGTTAACCTCACGAGTATTGGTTTGATTCCCACGATGGGTAAGTATCACCTCGTTGAGTCATTGGGGAATTAGGATAATTCCCTTTCCTCGATACCACACCGACCGATCGCAGCTAATATCGCTCCTTTGGACCTCTAACACAAAATTGTTTCACAACTTATTAAACGTAAGAATAGACAAAATTGTTCATCAAATCTTACTTGAATTACAACGGTGGTCATTTATAAAATAAGTTATATTTATAAGCTATATATGACAGAAAAATAATACAATGTACATATAGAACTACGATCTCGCAAATATATAATAAACCAAGCAACAACAATTCTTTACTTGTCAATTATAGGTGTCCATGGTAAAAGAAAGAATGTTCAATTCGGTCATTGCCGACCAAATACGCAATGCAAAAACAAATGATTATAACTAACGCTCTCCTTACTTAGTCGTTGAATGCGTGTAATTATGAAGATTAATCTCCACGGTGCATGAGGGTTAACATAACTTGAGGGCGCACATCGTCGGTTACGACTTCCTAATGACACTTCGATCGAGACCGCCACTCATTATCGCGAAACATTCGATCGGCTCACTCGAGTTATTCTCTTAATATCGCGCCGACGGTGGCTAAGCGGTCAGGATATTGTCACGTATGCGCTGCGCAGTGCTGTAATTATATCGCCGCAATTAAAGACCAACTAATATATTATAATCGTTCTGTTAGCATCATTGGTTTTTACAAGAGGATCGGGCGCCGACAACCGCTGCAACCGTTCACACACTCATCCCCGTAACACCCTGTTACTCTTTGTTACATTGCAACTGATTGATCGGTAATCATCTAAGAACATTACTTTTATTTATAGCATACTCAATGATATCGTTATTACAGAGCTACGTAGCACAATAACAACGTACGGAACTAGTTGTATAAAAACTACTTTGCATTTGCTAGTTATTTGCTAATGCCATTATTATTGCTTTATTTAAGTCAATATAAATAGGTACGTGTTGTCGAATAAAACCATATATGACTTTGAATTAATAAATTTGAAACATACTTACCTACATCTTTTTTCATTATCAACTAATGCATGTTATGCAATTAAAATGCATATTTATTTATTACCTTCTAAAGATCCTTTGTTGCATATTCATATTATAGTCAGTGTATTGTCTACGATTGCGCATACCTACCAATATAAGACAATGGTTTTCGCTGAATAGTGAAAAAAAATCAAAGTCTTAAAGGAAGCTTACGATCACTTACATAAGAGTTATAAATTACATGGTAGACGTGTAGCGATGTACCTACATTAGGCAGTCACGTCAGTGCGACTGCCTAATAAACGGGTAGGCCATAGTCAGTTTGATTTCCTCGCGAATCATGAGAAAATTATTCTGCAGACGCGAATGTACCCCTCTTTGAGAACATCCGACGGATAAGAATAATTACTTACATTGATTGAACCCTTATAACCTGAGTTTATTTAATAGTCGACAGATGTTAATCGGTGCGCCGACTATAATTACGCTTCGATTCTTGACGAGAAAAACGTTAAAGCGCACCTCTATCTGAAAACTTCACAGATTTACGCAGATATAAATACATTATATACATAGACATTATATACATAGAATACTACAATATAATGTCATTACCTTCAATCGACTTGAAACTTAAAGATTCCGTCTAAGAGTCGTGGTTCACCTAACGACAGGAAACGATAAACTCACACAATTAATATTTCATTACAGTTCGGAAAAAATATTGTAAAATATATTAGCGTGTCGTAGCTATATCTATTCAAAACACTAAAACAGCGACTACACGTTTAATTTACTGATACAGTGTAGTATTAAAAATGATACGGACCGTTCACAAGGTCATAAATATTACAAAAAGTTTCAACATTGTGAAATGGGAAGTAACAAAACGGCATAAACTGCCATAGCTGTTTTAATTAGCGTTCATAGTAACGTGTTGGGTAGCGGAGTTCATTTTAATTTTTTTCCATTGTATGTAAAACAGCGTTGGAGTTCATCCATCACTTCATATTCGCGGCTTGCTGACAGCGCAGGGATTGCTCCGAGTCTACACCGTGGTACCGAGCGCCGCGTGCCGCCCCACTGCCCATACACACGCTAATTGGGATCAACATTGAAAGAATACCTTAGTTTAATTATCGTACCAAACCAAATTAGGTAGTAGAATTCTTTATCATCTTTGGACTCATCGGGTTCCAGTAGTTATTCTTCTTAGGATGAAATTGACATTGCAAAATACGTATAGTGATTACAGCAACCGAAAACTATTGCAAGTTTAGATATGTCCGTCATTAATATAAATAAATATAGCACTAGGTATATAAGTATTATCCGCTATAATATTACCGCTATAAACTTACTTATATCTTATAAATACTGTATAATTAATAATTTGGCATTCGTTTTCACTCAACACGTATTATACACCGGAATGTTGCCGTATTGGTCAATGATGGCTATCTTTGCCTGCTTAAACTCGTCTATAGTTTCTTTAAAGTTGTAATTCATTATCGTTAGATCTAATTCTTTGAAGGAGATCAAACGATAATCTGGAACAATAATGAGTACAAACAACAATAGCTCCAGGACGTGTCGTAAAGACAGCACGGTGGTCGGATAGCATAAATGCCTTTTTAACAAAGAGATAAGCATAAATCTATGAGACTGATATTATATTTAGTCATACGCAATGCTGAACAGGCAGTAATTGAGAATTTGTCTATAGAAAAATGCGGTACGACCCGCCTAAGTTTCGTTAAAGCAGCTTCAGAACATAGCATTTTTTCGCGTCAAATCTGCTATTACAAATAGTATAGTGCCAAATTGTCAAAAGCCAAAGTGAGTACCTATCTTAATTCCTCTTCAAAATTCAGCACGAAGGATATTCACAGCTGACGCTACAGAAAACATGTTGACACAAAATGCGAACGGCAAAAAGACTTGTGCTTTTTGGTCATTCTCGTAAGAGTTTGCTACAAAGAAACAGTTTTGTCGAAATGAAAGAGTGCCATAAAGTTATTCTTCATATTGACGAAAGTATTGCGAATCAAGCGAATCATTTACTCATCTACTTAGTGTGTATAACTTTTGTAGGTACGGTGCTGCAGTTGTCATACACACTGAGCTGTCAAATCAGATTTATTACAGGCCGCATTAAAGTCGTACTCTATATCGTCAACGTAAGTATGTACATAGTATTTAAATAAGAAAGTCATAAATGCCATACGCGTGCTTGTTAACGCGCTCATGTAAATTCTAATCCTTGTTGCATTTAGAACGGGGCGGCCTAGTAATTATGTGCTTTCATTTGTCTGTTTCTCGGAACAAACGAGCGAGCCTCGGCGTGTAAGCCCGCTCCATGTAAAGCAGTTAGCAGTACTCTAATCTCGCACTGCCATTAATTTAAAGAATACGTCTGCGTAACCGACTTTACCAACAACGTCGAAACACAATTCTCCTTCACATTTTCTTATTTGCATATTAAAATAATTTCGAGTAAACGCAATACGTAAGTCGCCTTCCACCCGCATTCACCCGTTTCTTAAATGGTTTACACCATGACTTTGCGTCGCGGTAAAACAAACTTTATTCCATTATCATATAATGCATAGTTTGTTTACTTTAAGCAAATAGATACGCTTCTGTTATCCTGCACAGCTTAGAAACGATGACAGATAAAGGCGGGTTGTGCGCCCAAATAGATAAACTAGTGTGGAAATTAATGTCTACATTTACTGGTGCATGAAGTTTGTAGTTAATTATAGGTTTATAGTTATTCGCTTTTTAAAATGCGTATAACAACCACAAAAGTTAACCATTATCGTTTTAAAAGGAAGTGTATAAATTATCCATACTTAGTGGCTTATCAGGAGACAGACAAATATTTATCAAATAAACTAATGGTTGCTTTGGACTGTGAAATTGCAGTTTACAGGTGGTGGCATATTCTATTGTTACGAAACTGTATCATGATATCGTAATTTATTAATTGTTAACGTCTATCTATTATCTATCTAGTTATCAGTGTTGTTAGTAAAGAGTACCTTCATCTACAGTCTACGGGTAAGGCTGATGGCCTAATGGTGAAGGCACTTGTCTCTTCATAGACAAGGTTGTGAGTTAAAGATCGTGTACGTACCAATGAAACTTTTCAACAAGTCCGCTTATATATTTCTAAGTTTAACTTGATGATCTTATTAAAAAATAAATACAACTCTGAAATTATCATAGAGCAAGCATGGTGAACAATGCTTACTCTATTATATTGAATGAAGTGCTTAGATTTTTTCCTCCCTTTATGTTTATTTTGTTCAGTTAGTAGTAAATCGTACTGTCAACTAGCGCATTTGTTATTTTTTTCTTTACGTATTTTAGGGCACTTCTATTTAGTGAAGGTTTGGAGTCGATTTAATGATGGAGCACCAAGACAGTCGAGGGAACTCCTTAATTCAATATGCCAAAATGTTTAGTGTGTACAAAAATAATACCTAAGTAAGATTTAGGTCTACCCATCACTAAAAATTGTAAAATAAAATAATTTAATTTTAACAACAAGAAAACCGACTTCAAACAGGAAGGAAACTAAAAAGAAGTAATTAGTATTTTGATTTAGTTAATCAGTAATAATTAAATAAATGTTTTATAATTAAAAATTAAATATTATTTTATTAACTATTAATGTTGCAATTTTGCCCAAAAATAAGATGCAAAATACATAATATATCAGTTAGTTTCACGTTATCGCATGTTTCATGACAGACATAGAAATCGAAGTATGTAGATATAAACTTTACTACTTATAAGTAGCAAGGGTTGTATTTGTACCACACGTTGTTGGCGCTAATGTTTACTCACCGTGTCCGATCCGTTTAATAAACATATTAATAACATCATTTCTAACACCTCGCGTCACGATACACGATCTAAAAACAACAAGTTATGAATAACTAATTTTACGATGCTCATTATGTTACGTAATTATACGTTATAATTTTATGATACGTCCATTTAACAACTTAACACATTTCACTTAACGTATTTTATACGGTACAGCAGTCGTAACACAATTTATGCGTGTTTCTTACGATTTTACATATGTATTTATTTACATGCAAGTGTAATTTACTCACTTTCATTGTTAAAGGTTTTCGTGAAATGCGTCAATGATTGCATATTCATGGTAATGTAATCAAGTATATGTGAAATTTGTCATATGGAAACTTGAATGCAATAATTATACGACCCAATATCGGCAAATTGTCCACCGGGCTCACAAACGTGCTTTTATCAAAATGTGGGGTAGATCAAAACGTAACCATGACTGACAAATTTTAACAATATACAAAATTTTACCGTTTGTAGAGTCAATTAATTAAATAATAACAGAGGCGGGTGTGGACGTTACTAATAAATGCATTCGATATCGCCGTAAAATGTCTTACGTCGCGTTTGACGGTCGATGAATTGTATTCGGTTATTATCTATGGTATTCGTAATTTTTTACACATTCCAGGGAGGCGATGTTGCATGTAACGGGAGTGGGGGGCTGGCACCCGCCGCGAGGCGCTCGCGCGTGAAATTATTATCATATAATACCCCAGGCTTTGAGCACAGTGCGATTATTCAAATGCTCAATATGCTCATCGCAGTACGCAAGCCGTTCCTCGCAGCCGGCTTAGGCGTGCACATTCTTCGATTGCTATTTCACACCGTCTTCTCTCCTAAAACTTGTCAAATATATTCATGTATAATGCACAAGAATTGTCATGTGAGCGATAAGCAAATGACAGAAAATGTTATGTAAATTCAAAGTGTCTATAGTCCTTAGTAAACGCCTTCATAATGTAAGCTTGTGGGAGATACCGCCGCGGCGGGCGCGCGACTTATCCCTCTAGATAAAACAAAACTTTGTCTAGACAAAGTATTATGGTTTTATGAATAATAACTTTGATATAGGGTTTTGTTCGTTAGAATATGCAACAAAGTTGCATTGTAGGTTAATCAAAAGGCTTAAGAAGGGAACCAGCCGATAAACTTTGCAAATATAATGGAACCCATTCCTTCTCATAGTGAACATACATAATTCTGTAATTATTATTATTAATCGTTTATTTTCAGTTATAGAAATCCATACATATTTTAGACATAAAATTATACACATAGATACTTAATATAGTAGGTTCTATAGTCCTTAGGTGTTCTAAGGATATGCAGCTTAGTGAATATATTAATCACCGCACCATCCATCCTTTCTGCCAACATGTTTAGTATAGCTGTTGGTGCTACCCCACAGCCTGTGCACCAGGGAGGCTACTTTCTTACGCATAAATGCAAAGAAATCATCTGTGTGTGCTTGAGAGAACATACCTGACGCACTACAGTAGCGAGGCAGCCCTAATAGCACTCTAAACGTGTTGTTGTATTGTACACGCAGGGCGTTATAAGGTTTTTGCGTAAAGTTAGACCACAGGCTGCTGGTGTAAAAGGTTTGGCAAAAAGCCTTAAATAATGTGACCTTAACAGGTATAGTACATTTAGCAAACCTGCGAGCCAACATGTTTTCCCTGACCGCCAACGCCCTACGCTCCCTCTCTATATCACATTCGTCTCTGAGCTCCTCGGTGACAATGTGTCCCAGGTACTTAAATTGACTAACTCTACTCAAAGGCGAACCACCAAGTATTACGGAGGGAACGCAAGGAGGACTTTTGTTCTTACCCCTAAACACTAGCAGCTCACTCTTGACAGAGGTATACCGGAGACCATGTTCAGTAGCATATCTCTCACAAATAACAATTAAACGTCTAAGACCACTGACCAAGGGCTCAAAAACACCATGACAGTATTTGACAGTATTAGACATTGATGACGTATGCGTCAACAACATTTTGTTGACGCATACGTCATCAATGTAACAACCTACATGAGTGCTGCTGAGCTCCTCAATCAGGGCGTTAATGTATAAATTAAATAGTCTAGGTGAGGTTAGAGCACCCTGCCTAACTCCACAATGTAGTTTATACGGGTCAGAGAGAACATCACCCCATTTAATGTAATTGACTTGTTTGTCATACTAGTATGCTAAAAGGTTTATTACTTCTGTACTGACGCCTTGTTCCTGAAGTTTTCGCATAGTTTCTCATAACATACCAAGTCGATTGCTTTAGAGAGGTCCAGGAAACAAGCATAGACAGGTGTTTTGCGATCAGTGTAATATTTGACAGTGTGCTAAGTTAATATAGCAAAAGTCGACAAACCTTGCCTAAAAGAAAATCAGTTGAAATTTGCTCCTGTTCTTTTCTCATGTGACAGTTATTGTAATGATTAGTGTCAATATCTAATGACATCTCGTTACAAGAATAATATGTATATAGTCGAAATCTAGGTTTAATGTTTTGCTGTTTTTCTGAATCGACCTTGCAGGTACCTATACATTTATATTTCCATTCTGTGTAAGCAATTTCCATTATACAACAAAATTAATTCTCTCCATCTATCTAAATATAACTGCGACAAGTGATATATAATTAAGCGATTAATTAAGTTTGCAGACGACTTTGTATTTTTGTATACGTTGTTGCCAGTTACGAAAGGTCACAGTAAAATCTGATAAAAGCTATTTTATAAGCATTTGTTTCACGTATACGACCGACGCAATTCCATCAATCTGTCCGAATGTGAATTAGACATGAGTGTTTTCCACTGCTATCGACCCAAAACAAAAGAACGTCACAATAGAAGCACACAGTCCTCGTGCCAAGTATAAAGTTGCTCTTTACAGAGCGTAAAGCATAATAGGCTTAAAAGTATTTGATGAAATTATAAGCGCTTTTAATTTATTGATACTGTTATGCAAATCATTAACTTACAGGATTTACTCGAGTAACACGGTAATACTGAAAAGTATCACAACTCGTTCACTGACTCGATTATAAAGTGGAAATTTAATTATAAAATAGTACTAAACTTAAATAAACTTGTAAGTGAACCCTCCGGCCGACTCGATGTTAAGTTGGCAAGTGGAGAAGGGCCCGAGACGTAAAGTAAGCGCTATCTACGAGTATATTTTGCTTTGGACTCTTTATGAGTTTCAAACGAGATCCGTCACGCGACGTTAACTCGGAATAGATGTGATAAAGTGGCCGCTAATCTGTCCTATTGGGGCCGCACTTAGTTCACTTTATTAATCACAAAGCTTACAAATTACACTATACTTCCTGCGGTGTGACACCTCGCTTCGGCGTATGTTAATTTTATTGTCGACTCTATTGGACAATTTGGACACCGGCACTACTTGTGTTGGGGTGAAAACTGCTTGAATAATGTAAATATAAATTGCCTTTTTATTTATATTTTAAAAATAAGAATTAATTTTTAACGAACGTATTGTTTGTATAATGCCGTGTGTATAAATAAATGTATGTAGATTAAGATTACTAAAATGGTAGACAACGGTCTCACAGTTGTGCACTACAGAGTTTGGAATCTTCAGTGCTATTTGCTAACTCAACAGAAGTACATTAACTATGCATTAGACATTCGATCTCGATGTTCGCTACAAATATATTCACAATAGCATGTGTCATACTGAAGTGTAACTTATGCACTGCACCTACATGCTGAAATTACAATGAAGTTACAAAATTGAGTATTGGCGCTTTTATACGTAATATGATTGTATCTACTAAATATAAAGTCGTTTCTTAACTCTACTTATCCTGCTGTTGTATAAAATGTACCATTAATCGTGTATTTTATCGATTTATGAGAAGGAGAGAGTAGGTAGCTTCGGGTTGCCGTTCTGATAAGGAGTGCACGATGGGGTAGCAAAATCCATGGCTTTCTTGTTGTGCTTTCGCCTACCTGAGACCAACCTCGCAGCATTCGAGGTAAGGTGACGGGATGCATGCACTCCGAAGACGGCTATCATTGGTGGTTTTAGTCGGTATACTGTTACTACCTGTGGGAGTCGACATAACCAACTTGCCAACCCTATAGCAATAGGTATGCACAAAGCATTTCCTTCATGCAAAAAAGGCAGTATTTGTCCATGTCATTGTTATCAGCCTGAAAAAGGATATTTATCATAGTTAGCACGTCGGTGGATTGGAGACCTGTGATGCTTTTTACCTGCTAACATATGGTTAATTTTAATTTATAAAAGGTTTATCAATTGGTCTTAAAATAAGTGATTTATTTTCCATAACTTTTTTGTATCCGAAAATAACGGCGTCTCATTTTTTAACAAATCGTGTTATATATAAATATTTTAACAAATACAAATCGATGGCAAACGTATAAAAACAATACTTACGAAGTTTGTAACAATACTATTTTACGTGTATTAAATCCATTAAAAGTGTCGTACATAGATAAGCACTAACTAAGTACTTAAAATTATGTAGGTGACTAAAACTGAAATAGGTATGACATTAAAATAAGGTTACCTTGGTCCGACCTTCGTATACATGAATTACCATCGCATATTTATTATTCTTATCAGGACGCGTTTTGTTCAAAGTGTTTATGCACAATTTTATACTTTAATCGCAAAATTTACACTTTAAACGTGGGGTTCACGACATGACGCCTTATGCAAAGCAGGTGCTACCTGATACGTGGGTTCACGTGCAGGGTGAGTAACGGTGTAAGCCTCGCCAGAGCACTCTACGAAAATTTGTTTAATACTGCCTACGTATAAAGAACAATTTTGTTTTGTTAGGTTCCAGTTGCGCCTTCCGCTTCGTGTATTAAATGCACTAAAAATTATTACAAAAAAGATAATACTATTTTAAGCCCTCTAAACTCACATTTTCAAGTAAAGTTTTCCGTTCACTTGAGACAGTTTACAGCCGATACAACGCTTATCGGGTGTCGATCGCGTATCATAAAACACTCATATCAGCTGGAAATTAACAGAAATGGATCAAAATAAAATCGTAATAAATGCCGATTGACCATGTATGTAGGTATTACCAGTACTTATTAGTATTTGGAGATAAAATGAAGTTGGCCCGCTTTGGGCAATTTATTGGGGTAAGTTATGGGCGGCGCGCGGGCTCGAGCGGCTAATTTATTCGCCGTGCACATAAATTACTTGATTATGAATTCAAGTTAGCTCCACTGAATTGTTTGTCTGTTGTTGTAAGCAGTGCTTTTATGTAACAAACAAGGTTATTAGAATCTACCAGATTCTTGTCGTAGACACCCGTGAATAAATTTAGGTTTATAATATGTAAGTAGGTGTACGAATGGCAAAAATCAGAAGGAGAACTCAATGTAAATGGCACGAATGGTTGACAAAAAGGGCGGAATAAAGTGTACATTATCATTAAATCTAATGTGTGGCAAAAAAGATAAATGAGGAGCGAAAGTAGAGACAATCTAATAAAAAGCAATAGTAGGGATTATGTAGAACACCAATGGTAATGGCGAGTTGTTTTCCAGGCGTACTAACGCGCCGCAAGTCGCTGCAGCGCGGAATAATCGCGGATACCCATAAAAGATGTAATTTCAGATAAGCTGAAACAGACGAGCTCCGCCCCCTGCCTCCCGCCTCCCACCACGCTTCTCCCTCGCTGCCTACTTTCTAATGACTAATTATTATGCTGTGCGTTCCGAGCTTTAACGTCAGTGAGTGAGGCCTACCTGCTTATACTTGGCCACACTTTGTACTACCATCATCGTTTTTACAGATAACTTCACTCATATCACTGAAGCATGTCAACTCATACAAAGCATTCTAGTGAAATAGGGTCTAAAATAGAATAATAATATGAGTGCTAAGTCTCTGTTTCATGCAATATTCATAGTTTATCTTAATGCATAGTCGATACAATCGTATCTTTGATCAGCAATAAGTAATGTCATTTTAATTAAAAATTATTATTCCTTCGGAAGCGTTGAGTTTGCATAACTGACTCCTTCGTCGAATGGGTAAGTTCCGATTACCAAGATGGGCATGAATAATTTGTAATTGATAATGAGTAGTGGTGCTTATGACGGCTGGTGTGCGACGAGTGGCGCCGGCGCGGGCGCCGCAGCGATGACGCCGATAGAGGGCGTCGCGCGGCGAGCGACGCGACACTGCGATGTGTGTGATAGGTACGCTATTACCATAAAGGCTACCTACCATACAATAGAAAACCTAACTGAACATGCAAATCGACATCAGCCTGGAATGACCGTGTGCACTGTGCAACAATATTGCTTAAGTCGACTTCCTGAATTATGATTGAAATTTATTTGTTATGATGTCGTAATACTTGTAATATAAAAAATACTACTATTGAACACAATCAATCTTATCGATCAGACTGATTGAAATATATTGTTTCAGTCTTTCGTTGTTGATCTTTAATACTTATACACTTCATAGATTTTTGAATGGTTACAAAATGAAAGGTAAAGCTGGTAGTGTATTGTAGCGGTAACGCTCGTACTCCACAGTGCGCTGGACTATCAGTGATTACACGCATTATTGGGATGGTACTTGCAAATAGCGCTCTTATACCGCTTATCCGCTTCCATTTAATAGCTGCATGAAAAATTTACCTAATGAATCTGACACGATTTTTATTTACATAATTAATTAAGTATATATATAGTATAAATAAAATTAAGACATTTTAAACAAAATTTACATTTAGTTTAGTTTAGTCCATTTTATTTTCTTAACAGAATAAATACAAAACTATTAATTTTAAAATAGTTATAACAGATGTATATGAACTAATGTTCTGAGAATTCTTAACTGGAAATTTATGTTCGCGCTGATATATTGATACCTAACTGTAACATCTTTTATCTATTAATCTTTTGAGAAGAAAATCATTTTGTTTCATAAAAACCTATCAATAAAGATTTTAAATGGAATATTAAGTAAATAATAAAAGGCACTTTAACTAAATATGAATATTGATAGCCATAATCGCTTATAATCAGGCCTATAAATATGTGCGCTCACAAGAAGCCTTGCTAAACGTCGTGCTCTTATAGGTAAAAGATTTCATACACTAAACTTTCTTTAACGTAATCCTAAAGGTACTGAATGGAAGTAAAGGACATAAGTATATACCTACGCTATCTATTGACAAGATGGCGATGGGCAAGTAAATCGTCCGAATTATACAAATAGCGTTTGCCTAACTGCACCAACATATTGGCATATGTTCGTGACTAGTTTACGAGTGCCACGACATTGCATATTAATTGGTGTCGCTATCGAGCCGCGCATCGCAGCGACCTAGCTTCAGCTAGAGTTATCTCTCTCTACATGCTAACGTTTTGCTGTATGTTGTGCATGAACGTGTGTTTATTAAAAAAGTGTACGAGGCTTTGTTCTGATTTAGATAGAAGTTTTGATTACTTACTATTGTTCCATGATTTTCATAACAATTTTATGACAGAAAGTATCTATAGAATAATTAAATAGCACATAATTATAACCTACATAATACGGTCGGAATGGGAATTTCAGGCTAACACTGAAAAGCCCAACACCACTAATGAGATAATAAAATTCTAAAATAAAACCACGGCAGATGTATGATCTATGTTGGCATTTAAAACATAAGGAAAATCATTCATAATCAATTCAGAATAATTATATTTTATAAACCGATTACGTTAACAAATATGTTAAATGTAAAGTTTGCGTGATATAAAAACGTTTTGGCGCTTAAAGACACGGAAACATTTATTTTTTATTCTCTCACCTATAGATATTTCACTAGCCCATACATATCAAAGCAAAAGATAGTAGTGTAACAGTTAGTACTTCAGTTGTGGATACCACCGGCTAACATACAACAAAGACTCTTTAGCTATCAGAATTTTTTACCGACACAATATTAAGCTATGATTTCTTAAAGAAAAATGCGACAAATAGGTTATAAGTCTGTTTCTATTCAAAACTTCTGGAAAGGCCCAATTTCTAACCTCCCTCAATCCCTTCACCTACCTCACTCTCTTCACGGTAGGCAGCAGCTTCGCAGAGTCCCTGACATTGCAAGAGCAAGTCAACCATGAGCGATAGTTAACACTTACCATCACGTGGGCTGTTTGCTCGTCGGTAACTGTCAGCAATAAAAAAAAGCGTAAGTACTCGTATACTAATAAAGCAATCAATGTAACGTAAAATAAATACCTAGTGTAGTTTAGAGATAAATTGAAACCACTGTAAATGGAATAAATGATTCAAACTAGAAGTTGTACATTGTCCTCACAGTTATCAGCGACTGGCAGCCGGATTCATGAATGCATTGGTCAGTGCGCTCCGTACGCTACAATCCTCCTCAGTTCTGTGATAGAGCGGATAGAGCGAGCACAGTCTAATATGCAAATGTATTTAAATGCTAAGCCCTCTTCATTACGTCGGTATCGATCTTAGATATACAATTTGTAACTCGATAGGTGCATAAGTCTAACGAATCTCTTGTTTATACCCGTTGTTAAAGAGAATTAGCAAACGTTGTGAACCGCTAAATGAGTTATAAGATCGTTTTTAAAAGTTGATAATACTGTTACTTTATTGTGCTTTTATATACACGTTTAAGGAAGCTGAAATATGAGCACAGATATTTTATATTGCAACACATGTCTTCAAGCTCATAATAGGGGCAGGGATCTCCAAGCGAATTAACAATTAACTCTGACAAAATCGATAAAAAACTGAACCGTACAAATATCGGTCATTATTTTCATAATTTGTAAAAATTTGCATATAGATACAATGCAATAGCTAGTGATACGAGTTTTAAATGATAACACTAAGCTATATTTTATTAATAACATATTTTTAGTCATTTTCAGAATTTCAATATATAAAGCGCTTTTGAAAAACTGAATGATGCAATACGACACTATTGCAATGATATTTTCCGTAGGCGTTTGTTGTAAGATCGAATGAAACTTTTAATACCGAAGCGAAGCGACGTCTAATTAAAATTATAAAATCGTATAGTTAAAATATTAAATGTTAGTGTCATGATTAGGATAAATAAATTGTAAAACACGTTAACAGATTCTAAAACAAAATAATAAATATAAACCTCTTTTTATCACAAACCATAGAAGTTTATAGCGTTTTTCGAGAAAATCAGAGCAAGTGGATTAAATAAAGCCTATCTGATGAAAACATACACAACTCGGCGAGTTAAGTAATACACTAAACACATGGAATAATAAGAATAAGCGTATCCATATAGATCTAACTGATCGTATACCGATAAGCTAGTATATGAGACAGTACATACTGATAGTTACTATACAAACTTGTTCATAAGTATCATTATAACTATCATACCATCAATGTAATAATGTATTTTAATAATCGCCTTTGATAAACGGGTCTAGGAATATATTATTACACATCGATTCACATCGATTTATACAAAACGAATCACGACTAAATATGTATATTCCCATGGTTTTACATGACAAATTTGTAAACAAATAGTTTTATACATTTAAATTTGGTCTGATATTTCTAAATACTCATTTTTTTAAGACTTTTTGTAGCTCTACCATCAGTTTACGTGCTTTTGCAGCTTAAAATATTCAATGTGAAACATTAACAGCGCCGCTAGTATTTACTGTGATAACTAGATTTTCACCTGACGTCAACTCAGACCTTCGAATATTGTTACACGTATATTGATATTCGTAGTGGTAGAGCTACAATATACCCAACTTACGTCAAGAAAACTCAATACGAAGTAAACCAATCAGTTTAATCGTCTGCTTTATTTAGTATTATAATAATAATAATATTCTACCACATTCACACAGCGCCATCTAGCCCCAAATTAAGCAATTATATTTGCTTGTGTTATGGGTACTAAACAACTGATATACTACTTATATACATTTTTTTTTTTTGTAAATACATACATATTATAGATAAATTACACCCAGACACAGAACAAACAATCATGCTCATCACACAAAGATTTGTCCTGGGTGGGAATCGAACCCACGACCTCCGGCTTAGCAGTCAGGGTCACTAACCACTAGACCAACAGGCCAGTCTAGTATTACTAGTATATTATGTCAATACTGATCGAATCTATTACAAACATTAAACGAATTTCATTAATATTCATTAAGTTACAATAGATAATGATTCCTTGCAAATTTATGCCCACGAACGAGGTACTAATTAAACTCAATCTAAAAATCAGTATACATTCACATAAAATTAAAAGAGAAATGCCTACACAATTAGAAGATCCTTTATAAACAGTGTTAGACATTAGTATTCTTCGCGGTGGAAGGTATTCAATCAGATTAATCTTAAATATTTATTGCACATACAATTGGCAGCCGGAGCTTAGATAAATTAGTATGACGATGGTGGTATTGATGGTAGTGGAAATGGTAAGCGTCGTGGAACGTGGGTGGGCTGGCAGCGTTTGATTAAGACATGATGAATAATAATCTGACGCCTCTACGATAACTACTATTATAATGTGTTATTCACCATCACCTATTTGTGATTTTCAGAAAAATTTACCTATTGGCGTTTTGCAAATCTGTCCGCTATTTTTTATATGTAAATTGTATATGTTATTTCTATTACCAGTGATACGGAATTACGATACGGAGAGAACCCGACTGGGTTCCTCTTGGTTCGCCGTGGTAAATGCCCCTACGCCACGACAAGGCGGAAATCTCTTGTAGGGGAAGATTATGCATTGTGCAAGTTTCAGTTCAGTTCCTTTTAGTTGACCTACAACTAAAAGGAACTGAACTGAACCTTTAAGGTTTTAAAGAAAATTGTGCGTATATTCTGAATTCAATGGATTTGGGATAAGACCTTTACGCCTTTCGAAGTAAAGGGCTTTTATCAAATATGATCCTACGAAAGTTTCTTTTCATATTTTTAGATTGAACTTTCGTAGGTTTTGTCTACATCGTGTCCTTAAAAAAAGAAAGTCTATAATTACTGCAACGTCAATGAATAATCGTATGTAAAGGAGAATCACGAAGGTGCGTCTATAAAAAATTGTAATAGGTAGTAGGTGTATTTTAACTAATTAAATAGAGAATTGTTTTACTCATACTATTGAAGTACTAATGAGTGTTTTTTATATTTAATTAAAAAAACTAATAATGTCTTAATATTTCTTGTTTGAATATTAATTAACAGGCTGATATCAAGCATAAAGTGCTCGTGATGGTAAACGTTTACCGATGTTTGTCAACGCGTTGTTATAAGTCACTCGTGTCTTGCCTGTATAATAGACTGTGGCGCCAGGCGAAAGTTTACAGATAGTATATTGCTTAAAATTGTAGAAAATATCAGAAGATTAATAGAAATAATTCGTCGAGAATATTGATCGTACAACTAATGCAGTTTATTAAGATAATGTCCGCTAATTCGCTGAGAAAAATAGAACTTTGAGAAGAAATGGAAAAATCTCAGATCGTTATTTTTAATTACCAGGTTTTAACAAGTTTTGTGTGAATTACAATTAAATTGTTTCAATATATTTTACTTCTCATCTACTCCAAAGACAACCTCTTTTTCTGAAGTTTGATCTTGAAAAAAAACACTTAGCATACTGGTATTAAGTATTTACTTACAAGGAAAAACGGAACGGCAGCTAATTAGTTTTAAATCAATAATTTAAACATTTCAACATAATATTTAAAGTTGATTAGCAGTTAATTAAGTAACACGCTGTTTAGAATATCAAAGGAAGAATTAGAATGTTTGTCGCCGTCTCGGCGTCGTGCATCAAAAAGTCAAACGAATTGCATCGTCTAGCAATAGATCATGGCTCTAATAAAACAATACTTCCTCTTCCATATCGGGGATCGATTAGTTACTAGCTAATCCTTAACCTACAGCGAAGTTAAAAGGAACAAGAGAAACAGCTCCACCTGTCGAATCTGATAAAAGTGTTTTATTTAAATTTCTTTGGTTGGCGATTCAAAAACGAGCACAAAGTTGGATTTGTGTCTTATTAAATGAAATTTATAGTTTGAATATAGTTGCTGATTGACCTCGGTCACTGGAAGGATAACAGGTTCGCATGAATGTTAAAAATGAGCTTTTCTACATAATATTTGCACATGCACATAAACAAATGTGAAGCTGCTTCGTTCTCACATACGGCGACTCAACAAAGTTACTAATACTTGTACGCAAATAAGTTATAGTTATATTTGGATTTAGTTGCATATATACTGATTGGTACCGAGATCGAATATTTTAAAGAATGTTCTAAATCTTTTGGTGCAAGATTTTGAAAAGATCGTCCATAGGGTATTGAGAAGAGTCTTACAAGTTTTCAAGCTCCTGACAACACTATAAATAGCGTAAATACAATGCACTATAAATAAAATTCTACTTAATTTTATGTTGAGGCCGAATGTTGTGCAAGGTGCGCGTACGCACGTGCCCGTCGCCCCCGGCTCCACAACAATATCTGTTCCGAATTCAAATTCGTGTCATACATCTTTATGCTTAGCTAACAAAGTAAAATTATGTAAACTGGACTCTAGAACCCCTGCTTAAGGATGATTTGAATAATAATGTAAAAGGAAATGGATATTCAAAATAATATCACCTCGGGGTTAACGATTACCAGTGCGCGCATGCGCCACAGATGGCGGGATAAACCGACGTTTGTTTCCGCAGTGATATCTGAATTAATGGCGATACGAAATGCTCGAAAGGTGCTCATTAACATGATTTATGCAAGATAATATATTTCTTATACGGACCCTATTGTCCTGATTAACGTTCGAAACGAACCGGGGCCCGAATATTGATTACGTTTTTCTATAAAATAGATAGTGCATTGTGGCGGTCAGGTAAGTGGAATGATATTTGTGCGAGTATTGGGTGGTAGGTACATGAATGTGTAGCGAGGTCCTCGGACCTGCGAGGGCGCCGTCCATCTCGCGGCTCGTTCGCTCACTGAGTACATTCCCGTGTAAGTTTTTACACCTATTATTTTATGTGTCGGCGAGTAAAGTTCGGTACGTGAGTTATAAACTCGCTCGCGCCTCTCTCGCCCCTACTTTATAGGTATTAACGACTTGTCCGAGAGTTTTCTTATAAATAAATTTGAAGGGTAACAAGGCTCGCTTTTGTCGGATTAGTAGAGTGGATCTTGTTTCACTTTGTTGTGTAGCCTCTCTATCTTTTTTAATGGAAAATTTATGAGGAATGCGCATGCCTTTTTGTGTGAATCTGGCATTGTTTACATTACTTAATATAACCACAAAATTAGTATTTAAACGTAATGTGTTCAAGCACCAGTCACCTCACCATGATAACCCTATGACACAGAGTCTGTCTGTCACGTGATACGATTTAAAAAAAATTATCTTCGATAAATAATAACTCATTCACTCTAAGAAAATATTTGAAATTTAATGAAAACCGTTGTAGTTACCTATTAATAATTGACTCTTTAAGGTCTAATTATTTTATGTCTTACGCACTCATCATTTACATTATGACAAGAGTAGTTGTCAAATAGTAAGAATATACGGAATTTACGGTAGTAGATCCACGCTGATTTCAGCATGAATGGGCCGGATCGTCCGAGGAAGTACTACCCTCTCATAGAAGATCGACTTAAGTGTAGTAGTATCCGTACTACTGCGTTTCGTTCGGTGAGTGCGAGCGCCGGAGGCCCAATATCCCCCATTTCCTCTTTCCTCACCTCCCTCATTCCCTTCCCCTAACCCCATTCCCAGCCGCCATAGTGGAGGCCACCATACCAGCAGTTTAAGACGATGGCTTTTGGTATAGTGGCGGCCACTTCTGGATTCGACTGACTGCTTACCATCAGGCGGGGTGGAGTCACTTTGATAGGCTATAATATAAAAAAAAAATATAAATAAACTAGCAGTCGCCCGCAGATTGGTTTGTGTGACTTAAAAATTTACTCAATATCTTTATGAATTAAAAAATATTATTTTGCACACTATTTTACATTCGCCGTTCATACAATCCTCTATTAAAGATATCCTCGTCAAAAAATATACAGTACCCAATTGCATAAATAAGTTTTTCTGTTTAATGTTTTATCACCTTAGCACATCCTTATAGCCAACCTTCTCGAAAATATGTATAACAGCATTTTTCGATCTATTTCGTTCTAAGACCACAAAACTAATACCAACCATCATCATTATCATATCAGCCGAAAGACATCTACTGCTCGACATAGGCCTGTTCCAATTTTCGCCACCTTGGCCGGTCGTAAGCCTCCCTCATCCATCGGTTGCCCGCCACTCTTATAAGGTCGTCGGTCTACCTTGTAAGGGGTCTGCCCACGCTGCGCCTTCCGGTTCGTGGTCGCCATTCTAAAACCTTTCTGCCCCAACGGCCGTCAGTTCTGCGAGCTATGTGTCCTGCTCACTGCCACTTTAGTGAAGCAATTCCGCACACCACATCGGTTATCTTGGTTCACCTGCGGATTTCTTGGTTTCTTAAACGATCGCGCTGGGAGACGTTTAGCAGTCCGCTCCATTACTTTCTGAGCGACTTTGAGCCTTCAGATAAGACCCTTAGTTATCGACCACGTCTCTGCTCCGTATGTCATCATTGACAACCTTAGAGCATTAAACCAACCGGAGAGGCCACTGACAGGCGTACCCCTCTGCCAAAGGTACCAGCCCACCGGTCATACCCGTTATATAAAACTAGTTGACGCGCGTTCCGCATCATAAGTCACATATCAGTGCATGCGTAATAGCGTCTCAATAGAAATGCCGAATTGCAGTGTATTTTGGTGTAAAAAGCGTTCAGCGACATCAAGTCTACAAAAGGATAATATTACATTCCACCTGTAAGTATTATTTTGTTCTAATATTATTAAATAAGGCATTAAATTAGCAATTTAACCAAATAAAATGCTAATCAACAAGTGTTGCCAGGCTTATCATCAATACTCCAATCTGGGGTAATATTTTAAGTTGAATTAACATAAAAACTAACCTTTCCTTTTTTATATCTCGCCTTGTTGACATATCTAATAAGTTTCATTTTGGATGTACATTATTGTGTAACCGTTCCCATATTTATTTATTTTTAATTAAAACCAATGTTTTTTTTACCAAGTAATGCACAAAATAATATTAAGTGAACAAGTAAAATGAGATTATAAATCCAAATATACAAGATTAGTGCACTTTATTCCGAAAGATAATTGCTCATTTCTTACAAAAATAAGCGTATTTATTTTTAAGAAACTGGTCACACTTTAATATAATTAGAGATGAGACAGTTTAATCACAAATATCGATATTGGTTTTCCAGTATTAAATTAATTTTTTTTTGTTTGTTTTAGATTTTCATAAGAAGCAGCGCCTCGAGTCGCTTGGGTCCAATATTGTAGGAACCATATAAGTGGGTTCCTAAGCGTACAAGTATCTGACTAACAGCTTAAAAGACAAAGCCTTCTGTGCTGCCAGCACTGCTACCTCCTCCCTACCCCCCAAGCGGCAGAGAGCTCAGTTTTTAGCAAGTAAACTCGCTGTGCGCTACCTCCTCTTATTGCATTACCTAGGATTAGTTAAACTAGATTTATAAGGTTAATTTAAATTGCACAGTTTTCAGTATTTTATTATACCTACTTAAATAAAGACTTTCTGAAATATATTCTGTTGTTTTTTTGTTATCTGAACAGATAAAATATCTCTCTAATAAAAATCTACTCATACATTCTCATGTCAGTGTCTTGTTACTATGTAATCAGAACAAAATCCTCCAATTACAAGCTCTGCTTAGTTGGAACGAAATTTAATAGCAACAGACAATTAATTCAAAGTATTATTTGGTTTGAATATACATACATACTTAGGAATAATACACGTAAAATTGACACGTAATAATTAATTACAATCTTTAATCCACACTAGAACAAATTTCAACAGGTGGTGGTTATTGAACATACATCCTTGTGCGCAGTAGTAAAATAAAAAAAAAGAGTGGGTACCCATGTACGCACGTAAGAAGTTATACTTCTTTGGCATAACAATCCAAAAATACCAAATAATAATACAACGCATACATACATAAATATTTGAATTGATATAAACGCCAATATATTTTTTATTTATTCACACAGATTATTTGTACTGATACGACACACAAAGATCCGCAACTAACTTCAGTGTGTAAAAGGTTCGCAACTAACTTCAGGGTGTTGCTTTTTTCTGTCGGTGTGCGCGCGCATCGTAAAAATTCACTCTCATCATTTTTCCCAATCGCGCCAAAATAAGTATAACTTCAAAAAAAAACGGCTAAATGCCAGTAGGACTCGCGCGCCGAGGGTTCCGTACTATCAGGGATAGGAAGTATTGAATAAACATTAGTAAACATAGTAGGAGAGCCCGACCGCATAACCAGATTTGTTTGTCGAACAATGTTTAACAAATAAATTTAGCCCGACCGTATGACGGGCTTTTTTGATAATAATTACAAAAAAGTGTGCTAGTTAGAAACACTGTTTTATTCTTCCTGTAATATTGACATAAACATGAATTAACAGAATTACTTCTAGTTAATTCATGTTTATGAACTATTTACTTTACTTTCATCTATTTCAAAGTGCTTAAATAAAAAAAAAACCTTAAAATTATAATAGATTATTATTACCTAAAACTGTTCTATATAATATAAGATAATGCTCATTTTAATAAGCAAACATAATAATCATGAAAATAATTAAATCTTTCACGTACTTATATGAAATCCTAAACATCGATACTAAATATCGACAGAGTCAAGCTCTAACTGTTTTACGCTAAGAAAGCGTAAACTGATAGATGTCCCTGTGTGTGAATGTGATTGTGTGTGTTTAGTTTAAGCTAGTGTGTAATAATTTTATTGTGTGCGTGTATACCGATGCGATTTAAAAATGCATTAGTAGTTAACATTGTAATTAGTGTGCGTTGCTCGCGTTACCCCGTCCCCCGCCGAAAGTGGCAGACTTTTGCGCAAGGGAAATAGAGCGCGTGTCCACTCCTGTTGGTTTAATGCTCTAAGTTGACAACACACACTGGTCAAAGACCTTGGTCTTGAGACACTGCAGTAATGCGGGCGAGCTAGCGAATTGTTGTAGCTTGTAGCTTCCCGAATGATGCCCAGCCGAGTTGGATTCGAAATCGGACTTACCTAATCGTACTTGTTGTCCTAGGTATATGTACTCATCAACGAATTCGAGCATTTCGCCTCCGACCGTAATAGGTTACGACAATAAAAACTAATACCAATGGTATTAGTTTATTGTCGTAACACATTTTCTATTCCCAACGAATACCAAATATTAAACATTTGAATGAAGTACTTAATCCATTCCTAACGAATACCAAAATATAAGTTTGGGTACAGTTACATAAACAATTTAATTTTTTTTCTGATAATTTAAGATTATGATCGTTATACAATCCTAAACTGTTCTAAACTTTTCTTAACTATAACTTCTAAACCATCGAATTGTCTATTTCATATTTCACTTCCTAAACCCACCCCAATATTTTTCAAGTCGTTATTGACCAGCGATTTATATTATGTATTATTGTTACATTATTAATATTATTATTATATTAACATTCAAATATGAAAGATCTAAGGACTTACGATATTGAAATAAAGGAAAAACATTGAGCACAATGTTCATTTTCATGTGTCCAAAACTTTGAATTTTCCCTTACAACCTTTATGTAAATATTCTCGCGAGGATTACTGGAATGTAATTACATCTTATCAAGTGCAAACAAACAAACAATGTAAAAATTTTTGAACTATTTTAAATTGATATAATTAAACGTATTTCACAAGTAATCTAAGCCCTAAGAAAAAAAATACCTTATCAAATAAATAATTAAAAAAAACCATAAGTACAAAGTGAAATAACAAATACAGTCTTGTAATAGGTAAACCTAGTCTTACAGCGTTGATGCCTGAACTACGAGTAGGTAGTCCTGTGTTTCAGCCAAGAAGTGTTTATTGTATTAAAGGTACAGAATATAAGTAGTTATACTTATATAAATACATATAGCAAACATAATCGACTTATATAAAAAAACAAAATATGTTAACTTATCTAAACGGTGCCGAGAGTATAAGTATGTAGCTAGATAATAATATATTATGATGAAATTAAAAGTAATTACCATTACATACAACGTTAATTTTCTAGAGGGTTCCAGAGGGTCTCCCAGAGGGTTTTCCAGAGTAACGAGAGAATGATGCCTCTGGTATACGGCCATGATACGACCTGTTTCCAATTAATTTATTAATAAAAGATCATAAAAATTACGATGTACGGGTCTGATAGAAAATGACAGTTAATAGATACGTACCTTTTATTGTTGATAAAACCCTATAACATAACAGGCTTTGCTCGTTATAACATAAGATTTGAGGACGCTCGTATATCAACAAAATATTCATCTCCAAAGCTTTATATACGTTCAGTGTATGGAAATGTGCTCGTAAAAGTTCGTGACATCTATCTCATCTAATTAAATCGAAAGCTTTTTATATGGTAGACAAATGTTTAGTAAATTATCTTGCACAACACAAATGGAATGTTCTGTGAAGTGGAGGTAAAAATTAGTGGATCACGTGACATTAGCCCATAAGGCGAGCTCACTATAAAAGCGGTACGTATGGAAGTTAAGAGCACTACCTGTAAAATATCAGAGCAGTAAAGTAAATGCAGTGGTAGTGAGACCGAGAACGTGCTTCACTCTTACTATTTAGGACAACGGAATAGCCTCATATGTCATTGAAACATCTACGGTTTCTTTTATGTTAATGTCGAATAATAGCGGTCAAAAAGGTTACTTAAAAGTTTAGACGCTAGTTGATATAATATCTTTGAAATTAAAATTAAAATTTAAAATAACACGTTTTGTTCAAATTTGGACAAACAGAAAACTGTACTTAATCTTCTTATCTAGTAGTTAGTGGTCAACCTAGTGTCAGGATTTGTTCAGGTCGCCCTTGTAAAAAACAGTCATACACATAACGACTGTTAACAACGTGGTAACAACCTGAACCGAATTTAAAGTGCCCTTACGAAGCACGGAGACGTTCAGATAAAATTCCACTATGCGGTCATCCATCCATGAGCCCACCGCACTCTTAGTTGCTTAACCCGCTGATCGTTTACCGATCAGGGAGTGCAACGAGCTATGAGCACCTCACTGTACTTAATAAAAAACTAATTTAAATAATATTATATTTCACTGGTACACTATTAAGCGTTGGTTTTGCAGCGACATTTACTTCGTCGATCGTTAGACCGTTTAACCTACCCTTATAGAAAAAAGCCATGAGATTTCAGTTAATTTAGCCCATGTTGGCTAATGTAGGTATTTGAAAGAGAAGGATATTAAAATAATTCTATCTCAACTTTGAACGAAGAAATCCTTTGAAATATAGTGCTACGACAAACATGCTCGTAGTTATAAATTACAAAAACAAAATCACGCGAGACAATATGTTTAGTTAGTTTAAAGTAAATATCATAACAATAGAGAGTTATTCTTAGCACATGTTATTACCAACAAAAGCGAATTTATGAGTGCACTCTCAAGTTTCAAATATCCCTAATGGGGCAAGTGTGAGTCGTTTTACATGTTCCCCCACAAACTGCATTATAATGTCTGTACCAAAAATAACCGCACATAAATATAAAACAATGTGAAACCACTTAAAGCGAATAAAATACACGTCGACTTCAACTCTGTAAAATGAATTTATTAATAACAGAGACAATGAACGTCTGAAACAAACGTTTTACTTTTTGTATTTTTAATTGTCCTCCGGACGACAGCGAAGACGCATTAGAAGAACGAAAATAAACTGCGCCTCATATCGATGAGCGTCGGTCGCGCAGGCTCCGCCAAGCTGCTGCGAGCGCCGGCTGCGCCTGCACGGCGCGCCTTGCCGCGAGCCACCAGCGAGCACATCCGCACGTGCCGCACCACTCACCTCACTTACTGTCCAACACTTCGTGTTTACCTGCACTAAACCTGTCACTAATTAAAAGTACTTCGTTTACTCCCGCCGCAAATATAATTATTGAATTGTAATTTTAAGATGTGTAACCCATAGTATGGGATGCAGTTCTTAGATGATATCTTCTACGTAATTAAAAATCTTGTCGTGACATTCAGAGCCCTGTCCCGCCTCCGCACTCCTCCGGCTCTTTCAATATTGTTGGCGATTGAATCGCAATTAAATGTAACGAATCAAACTACACTTTATTAAAAGGGTCTGATAGCTCAAAATGGACAGTATATCGCGAGGCAGAATCGAACGTGCTCCCGTCGAAATGCCAACCATTTTATTTATTCACCTTAATTATGTATCTTGTCTTAATTTACGATTGGATCATACGATAATCTGAAACGTAATTTATAACAGATGCCTAGGTATTCGAGTCGTGTCCATAACGAGATTTAGGATTATGGCGATGAAGTCGCGTTTGTTGCTCGGTGTCGCGATTAAAATATATTATCGACATTCATTGGCATTTTGCAATTAAGTGTGTGCGCGGATAGCGGCGAAGAGCGAGCAGCGAACGGTCGATGCGCGCGCTTCGATAGCGTCATCGCGTTTAATTTTGTTATGTGTCGATGGCATGACGGCAGGCCGACATCTCGATACGGCGACTATCCGCAGATATCCCTTAATGAAAGTAATGGAGGTTTATTAACGATCGTCGAGTACTCTTCTTGCAATACATACTTAAAGTAATAGATAGAAGCGAGGACGAAACGTGCGAGCGAGAACAAAGAAAGCCACATTTGCTAATTGCGGTTTTGCTCGTGTCGTGCGCACGGAGGCCGGATCGTGAGCTCCAGCGATATGACGATAACACATTCATAAATAATTAGAGCGAAATTTTCTCATTTGTAAGACGACAGTCATGATATTTGGTAGCAGTCTCTGTTCTCAGAACACTAAGATCGAGATACGCGTTGTGCGGACACGCTTGCTCAACGCTCATTTACTACAATGATCAACTTTAAACTAGACATACTGAAAAGCCCTGCATATTTATACTAACACCCCACTTAGTTCAGCTTTCTAGTTCAAGTTTTTCTCTTGTCTAAGGTGGTAAATAAGCACACACCTAATGATAGTCCGAGGTGTCTCTACATTTTAAATAAAACCCATAATATTTAATATTTTTTTGTTATATACTAGTATCGGCAACTAATTACAAATTTTAGAAAACGAAAAACATTTTTATAACTTCTTATCAAATATCGTCAAAGTAAATCTGTAGGTCAGCTATTGAAAGAGAGAACAATACAAAAAACAAATGTGAGGTGAAACGCTTGTGGGATCAGTCATGGTTGTCGCTTCGCCATGACAAGGTTCAAATTTACACTTCCGCTCGATCCATGAAGAATCGATATTGTTGCCGACGACTTTTCATTATAAACCAAACAAAAATAATTATATAATGTTGCAACTATAAAAAACTATCCAAGTATTCGTGTTTTAATAACGACCTAGATAACAAATTAAGCATGTGTCATATCCTAAGCCGAATGTTACCAAAAGCATCGTAAATCATTCGGAAGATAAAAGGCTTTAATTGAAAGAAAGAAGTCTGCAATACAGTATATCGTTTTTGCTCAGTCACTCTGCGCAGATTAGAATTCCGGGCGTAGCCAATTATTGCAGTATGAAATTTATTAGTTTCGGGTATCTGTTTTTTTCTAATCAATAGTGAATCACTAATATATATATTAAGGAGTAATATATAGTGAGTCAAGCTGTCGAAATATAACCAATCGGTCTTTATCAAAAAATAAAAACACAAGATCATAATAAAAACTACGGCAAAATTACTTAAAGATTATGTATTTAGATCTAATTTCGCGTAACTTGTTACATGGAGTTACGTTGTTGTTGAATTGAATACTATTGTGTAAAATGATGCTCGACTGTAACCATCACCCTTTATCGTTTTAAATTATATATTATTCCTAAAAGTAATTTTTTCGCAACTTCCGTGATCGATGTCATATTTTTTGCTAAATAAAAAGTGACTATGGCAAAAACAAACAATCTCTCTAGCGCATAAATTAAAATTTCCGCTTGTGGATCGTAGTGATAAATCAAGCATAAACATTGCCGAGGGATGGCAACGATCGATTCAATGTTATTACAGCCAGTGTATTACAAGACAGACATTTTTATTACGTTTTATCTACAATGATTTGTTTCTTCATGACACAATAGCAGAACGCCTTTTTGTTTAGAAATCTGTTTAACTTACTATTTGTAGCTATAAAATAATAAGCGGCTGTAACTACTAGGCACAATTTTAGACCGACTCATCAAAACATCCATGCTTAGGATAACCGTGAGTAAATAAGATAACAAGTGAAACGCTCTAGCGATAAAGCTAATCACAGCTCTACCACTACTACAATCAGTACGTGGGTTCGATTGCTACCACCCGAATATTTCAGCTATAAAATAAATATTTATACAGTTCCACAAAAGCTGGAAATATACACGGCAGTACGCTGTGAAAGAGTAAGCAAATGTAGTGAACTACAAAAAAAAATATTAAAAAAATCCGCCTTTAAAGAGGAAAGAAACTAAAAAGTAAATAATGAATTACTTAGCACAAAATAATTTGTATTTTTATTTAGTTAATCAGAAATAATTAAATAAGTATTTTATAATTTTAAAGTTGGAGCCAAGTAAAACAAAAACTAGGTGGGGGTATATACTATCAATCTTAATTTGCTATTGTAGTAAGGTTCTTGTATTTATTTGCCTGTTTGAGGGCGGTTTTTTTTATTTAAAAATATATGGGTACAATAACTCGCAACATGGCACTTGTGCCTTAGTGAGTGAGATATTTTTCAATAAAAACAATATTAGAAAAGTTTGGTTCTGGTATCTGGTAGATAACCAATTACTTTTACTGCACATCATATTCATTTGAAAGTGCATTTCCCTTGATTAGTGGAATGCTCTTTAAGGGCCGAGGTGCCATTAAAATAAATAAGCAACTATCGGGAACAATTCCAAGTGTTAAGTGTATGGTGGCTATCAAAAATTACCAGATAACAGCCGGCAATGCTTAGCCAGTGACTTATGAAGTGATTAAAGAACTTCAGTACAGTCAGCATCAACATGTGGACATATTTCTATTATATTTTGTGCTTAGTAAATTTTTTAAAAAATATAGAATTGCAAGAGATACTGAGATTTACCTTATGAGACTTCTCGTTTAAATTGTGCCGTGCAGTAAAGCAGAAATTTATGTACTACCAATACAAAGTTTTAGTTTACTAGAACTGGAAATCATTACTCACTAACAGAAACTAAGTACTACTTTAGTCTAATTAATATGAAGACAACTATATGTCTTCTATCCAGCTTCTAATTCTGATTGTCTGAATAAAGAGAAAACTATATGTGTTCTATCCAGCTTCTAACTCTGATTGTCTATAACTATTCTCGTCGTACTTTACCTCTTTTAAAATGTTGCTAATCAATCCTTGCCTTATAATTTTGGGCTCTTTGGCGAGAAAAGAAATGTGATAAAGTCGCTTTCCAAGGAGCTTTCCCAACAGTTTGACAGATGGCTACTAGAATAATGTCCATCACTCCTACACTTATAATATAAAAATATGTCTTAATCCTGGCTAGGCACTTTAAGGTTTATTTAATAAAATAAAGTACACCAACATCGTACATAATAAAACATTTTCTAAAAATTAGGTTAAATTTCATTTATTTACTTTTAAACTTTCGCGTTGCATGATATAAATTTATAATCATACGGGAATTACATTTAATTTTTACGGTAGAAGATCCTCGCTGGTGTCAGCGCATGAATGGGCGGGATCGACCGGGGAAGTACTACCCTCTTACAGAAGATTGACGTAAGACTAAGAGTATCCGTACTATTGCGTTTCGTTCGGTGAGTAAGAGCGCTGTTTACCACAGTTTAGCTTGTAATAATGTCTTTAAATAACTATAGGTGTTGTAAATTCATTTATTGTAAAGTGCTAGTAACTTTTGTAAACATTGAATCGACAGGCTAATTTAATAAATTTGATGTTATTTGACTTGCCATATTATATTACTTTACTAGCTTTCCGCAGCGCGGTTTCACCCGCGCGTAAAATATGGTTTGTTGTATCCCTCGGGAACCAGACCGATTTCCGGGATAAAAAGTAGCCTATGTCCGTCTCTGCCACCGAATCTATTTACATACAAATTTTCATCGAAATCTGTTCAGCCGTTTAGGCGCTGAGTGGTCTGAGTGGTAACAAAGACACACACACACACACACACATACAAACTTTCGCATTTATAATAATAATAAGATTAAAATTATATCGGTGGGTTAATTAGATAGCAAACAAACTATTTAATTTCACAGCTGGACATCTTCGGCTTTAGACTTACGGTAATACACTCGGTAACGTTTAATTCCTTCATTAGTCTTAGCTAATTCCATAACAAAGACGTTATAAAATTTTAGTCCCAGGAACACAAAAAATTTAAATAACAACGCGCTTGAAGATACATTTAAAACGGTTCATTTATACTTCAAGTTTAATTATTGGACCGAGTTTAAAAGTGAGTCCGTAAAGATTCTTCAACGCACTATGGTATCTCCCGGCTAACTTTACGCGCGCCCTATTACGGCGGCGATATCCACAATCAGGTAACAGCCACCATGACATCTTTATGATGTTTCAAAAACCATTACTAACGACACCTTTTTAGTTACTTGTGATAGCACGCGCACTGGCGACGTGCAGGGAAACAAAACGATTCAGTGCGTCAACGGCATCCGCAGCGACTTTTATGTCTTGTGTTGCGTGCGGTCCACTTGTATTATATCTAGAGATACGCCTCGTTCACACATTTGATGACTATGAATCTAATTCATTAATTTATTTGGGCCTATCATAGTACGAGTGATTATAAAATTAAATTGGAAGTAAAAATTCCATATTACTAATTAGATAAATACCTACTCGTGGGTAGTATAAGTAATAGGCATATAATCTTTATTGTGGTGATTGTCCAACATGAGGTGAGTTGCAGCGAAAAGATTTAATTTGTATGGTTTTTGGACCAAAACTCACCACATTGATTATAATACATGGCCGCCGTTGCCTGGTTACCTTAGTCGACTCTTAAGATACCAAAAAATTAGATGGTACCGTGTTCTAGGTCGAAGGCCAGATCGTCGGAGACCAACTACTAAAAAAGTAATTGTATTTAAAATAACTGTAACTCGACGCTATAATATTTATTAATGGCATTTGTGTCAGTTTTTCCAAAATGTGAAGGTGACATAATTTAATAACTAATAAGGATAATGGCACCTTTTGTGGTGGAGTCATAAGACCTTCGATAATTTTGACCTTATAGAAATTCACTTTTAAGTAAATTATTGCTTATTGGTATTCTTCAACTTGCGTCCTTTTTCCTTTGAAATCGCGATATATTGACTGGACATATTTGTATGAAAATATGTGATTATTGCGTTATCTATTCCATCTTATACTAATATGTAGAATATATAATTCAGTTATTTAAATAAAATCAAATTACTGCCAATAAATATGATAAACATGTTGCTATACAAATTTTGATCTAGATTTATAAAAGCTGACCTTGTTCTTTTCTCTCAATTCAATATGATTGAAATCGCTTTTTTACTTTAAAGGCTTCTACTACAAATAAATTAAAATGGCATTATTAACAATTGGTTTACGCTCAAAATCGTACGTATAAAAATATACTAGTGGCCTTTTCTCTTCTCTTTCTACAAGGTTCATCTTTTCTATTGATCTTCTTTTAAAATCTAGTAAGGAGATAGAGAACATCAACACTAGTTGCGATCTTAATTTTGTGTAGCTCTACCGCTATAGGTGCGTTAAATCAAAACTCTTGATACGATGTAATGAAAATGAAATATATGGATGGATGGTGTACGATAGTGTTCATGTTGATTAGCCGATGCCGATGCAGTCAATCTGTGGCTAATTTATTATGATAATACCAATGACACGTTGTAAACATAAACAGTAGATAAACCTTTGTTAAAAAATAAATAAATGCCATTCAATGTCTTATTAACAAAAGCGAATTATTATACAGTAGGCAGTTCAGTTTTATTGCTTTAAAATTAAACAAAACACTCGTAAATTATCCGTAGAGCCCGCCTGCCCTTTTGCTCTGACATATAAATGTTTAATTAAGTCTTCTATTAATTAAAAATAATATCTCTCTTTATATTTATTTAAATAATTCATATTTTATCTGTGTTTGCATATAATCTACATTTGATATATCTTAGCCGCATTCCGAAAAATATTTCGAGAAGAATATTTTTGTTTTATTACCTAATTTATATTAATTAGATAACCTTTTATTTTACTTTGCTAATATGAGTCACATTTTATGTATAATTATAATTATTATCTTATGAAATATAACCGGTCTTGTGGTCGAATAAAAACAATGTTTACACGTGACATTCATAAAAATACTCGACAATAATATTAACGGTGTTTGGTATTCTTTGACACCGATTTTAAAAAGGAGGAAATTCTCAATTCGTTGGATCCTTTTTTTTATGTAGGTATGTTCCCCGATTATTCAAAGATGGCTAGACCGAATTAGATTTTTGTTTGAAAGGGTATACTTTCCAGGTGGTCCAATGATCATCAAGTCGGGATCCTGGAGAAACGGAGTGAACTCTTAAAATTTTATAGGCACACTTAAAATTATGTTGGTAGTTTTTAAAAGAGTACTTTCTCGGAGTGGTTCCATTTCAATTTGGTGAAGATCAGATAAAGAACTTCGAAGATAGGTCGTCTCACGTCTCTCTAGGAACGTCTCAATAAATGATAGCAAATGGACTGAAATTATAAAATCCTTATTTATTCATTTTTGATTAACTAAATTAAAATACGAATTACTTTGTGCTAAGTAAATTTATTTTCTACATATTAAATTTATTTTCTACATTTTAGTTTCTTTCCTGTTTGTAGTCAATTTTACTGTTAAAATTATTTTATTAACTTAAACGATTTATTAATTATTACAGCTGTATTTGTTACCAATAATCAAAATGTTTTCTCTATGCTCAAAACTTGTTTTATTAAATCCCCTTCTAAAATATAGTGAAACATTAATGTGGATCAGATACTGGCTGATTAGATTCCGCAAGATCATACCATCTGCCTTTAACTTTATAGTTTAGTGGTTAAGAAACCATAACTCGTAGAGGTTCGTAGCGGTTAAAAGAGCAATGCTATTTAAAAATGAATGTTGGAAATGAAATCAATACGTTTGAACGTTTGGCGGGCGAGGAACGGCGCGTTATGAGAACATAAATCTCTGACCTTACGCCGACTATTTGCCTCCCTGCCCCACTCGCAACCCCTACGAGCTACGATATAATGCACCACATCACAACATGTGCGAGGTACGAGTCAGACCACTGATATCTCTCTTATTCATTACCTAGTATATAGTGTTAAACAATGCCCCGAATTTTAAACATCAGATATTTGATGCCAGTAAGTATTTAAATAATAAAGACGTATCTAATAATACTGACATCGACGAAATTTTAATGTTCCAGTGGCGATATTGTTAGATACGAGAATGGGTTAATTTATACCTATATAACGTATTATTACAATAACATTAATACAGGTATTTGAAAAAAATTAGGTGTGCAGTTTTGGTTGGATTATAGGTAGGAGTCAATATTTTTTTAGTCAATTTTTCAAATTATACCGGACAAAAGAGAAAGTTTAAATCAAATACAAAATCTGAAGATAAAGCGGGTTAGCCGAACAGGCTAATGTCAAAGTAATAGGACATCACTTGAAGAGATAGGTAGATAGAATACTCTTTAATGCACACCACATATTATGAAACAAATTTAAAATACAGAACAGTTTAACATTAGTGTAATGGTTGGTTTTATCACTCAAAGCGATCTCTTCCAGACAACCTTAGATGGACTTGAGGCAAAATATTATTTGGCAGTTTATGAGAAGAGCTGCAATCATAACCGCTGAATCTGTCATTTAGACTTTAATTAAATCCATCCATACATATTATATAAGACTTTGTCCTGCCTGACTGACTAACAGACAACGCACAGCCTAAACTGCTGAAATGAAACTTGAAATTTGGGGGTGTGTTTGTCTTAATGTCTAGAGGTGTACTGAGAAAGATTTTTTTTTAAATTCAACCTCTAAGTGTGTGAAAAGGAATGAAAACGATTGTATGAAACTTCTTCGATAATAACTTAAAGTTTTAAAATTTTGTTTTGGGATATCAAAATAAAAAACGCCCTCATAAATATTTTTGACAGGAGTGGGTTTAGAAGGGTGAAAATTAGGAATAAAACATTGTATGGAAAGATATTCTTAAAACATAGAGGGTGTGTTTCTCTTAATGTTAAAAGGTTTGCTAAGTGTAAGTAAAGGGATAAAAATGATTGTATGAAACTTTTTTGATTTTTAAGTTATAATTTTGCAAATTTGTATTGGGATACTACTATCTAAGGAAAAACTAGTCTTATCAATGTTTTTGACAGTCGGTGGCTTTAAAAGAGTGAAATTAATGATAAAAGTTGTAAGTATGGCAATATCGTTGTTCTTGAAGTTATTGTCGTTAGTATTGAAATACTTAAAAATACTGTTCTTAATTTTTTTTATATGGGTGGTTTTAGGGAGATGAACCATAAAATGGACAGTCTTTGTTTTCGAAGTTATAATATTGACAAAAGTTATGTTTTATGCCTCAACGAAAATTAAAAAATGCTGTTTCTAATACTTTTGACAAGGATTTGGGGTTGAAACATTGTGATAAATATTTTTTGTAGTTATTGTAATAAAAGTTGGCATTTGGGCACTGTATATTTTTGAACAAGGAAATTTTTAGGTAGGTGAAATGGAAGATTGTATGATTGAGGGAATAGAAATAGTATGGGTAATACTGGTTTTTAATTTATAGCTTGAAATACGGCACATACACAACTACACATCAATGTACCCATCACGAACAGGTTCTGCATAATTGTTTCTCGCATAAACAATTTTATATTGCTTATGTTTTGCAAGTACACCATCTTTATAAAATATTTTAGCGGTCCGGATAAAAAGACAAAAATTTCGCTTACAATAAAGTGCTTCGAACATATTTTCCCTGCAAAATATATGTAAATTACATAAAATGTATGTGAGAAAAACGATATTCACGCAAGCGAAGCCGTATGCTAGTAAAATATTTTATAATAAAGGTGTATATTATATTATAGTAGTTATCATTTTATATAAATATTATAGCTTAAACAAGGGAACTTGGTAAAGCACAGCGAGGTTTCTCTTAAGAGAATTGGAGCAGACGGCTGCGCAGCTGAAGAAATTGCGAATCCAAATTCAGACCTAGAAGAAACATTTGCATATCCAGCAGTGCTTTTAGCGCTTTTGAAATCTATAAACGGCCGTTACCACCTGTTATTTGTTTTGTAATATGTGGTGTCCAATAAAGAATATACTATTACTTTAAAATTATGTTGGCCGCTTGTTCGACTACCATTATGACAATATAGATACTTGTGGTGCATGAATTATGTAAAAGTATCTAATTATAGATAAACACCTTAATTATCTGAACAGTTTTAATGCCACTGTCATTTTTAAATATCAAACATTAAGTACATGTACTTATGTTTATTTTTCGAGTCAGTATTTTCTATCTAGCAATATTAATTCTAGTAGTTGAGTTTCTACACTGACAGCCCGTTCACTTATACTAAATACATTACCATTTTGGGATTTACACATCTTACCAAGTTACGAATACAGAAGTAACAAGATTCTGTATGTTGTACTAATGTATAATTAACAACAATTGTAATTAGGTATTTACTTTTCACTTTGTAAATAGTCGTTTAGATAACGTTACAAAGTTTACTAATTATTCTTACTATTTTAGATAGTAAATTAACTTTTATGAAAGTCAAAAAATACTTTAGTCAATTTGCTACTTTGCCGCCTAAAATAACTACTTACAGATAATTTGCAGTACCGTACGACTATTCAGTTAGGTCAATCAAATATAATTATTAGTTAATGTGTTCGTAAAAATCAAATAAAATTGAAATTAACATAACACTAAAATATTAACGTCCATTGACCAAAAAATATTGTAACACATTTAGTTTCCCATGAAGATGACAAGCTTAATGTATTAACACACGTGGTTATAATTTCCTAATTTGAATACATTTAACTTTCACCTGGACGTTACGTCGAGTTTCAGTGAAAACAATTTTTCCCTATCTTATCTTGTACTAATAAATCACAAGTTGTTCAACCTGTTGTGTCATAACTATTAACAGGTATTTTACTATTGCCATGTTATTGATTAACTAATAAGAAATAATGATGGTTCTTCTGGGACGTGAGTATACTAGGAAAAGTTCAGTGGTTCGTTCGACAGATATGAGCGGCCGAGCCGGTTATATTTTATTGGAAGTAACGGCACCTAACGTACGGCCAATTTCATAATGCTTCGGCCGCCCGCCGCCGCCGCGCCGTCCGCCGCGAATGTTACCTCACTTATCAATTTGATATCTCGATGTGGAAACATAATCGGCCACAGATGAATCGATAGGGGATATATTAACTCGCGAATATTCTATGTTCTGCAGATATTATTGTGATATAATATACTTTCCTATTTATTTCATATTTTTTATACTTAGATACTGTTTCTTTTCAAAACAATCATCATTAGGTACATAAAGTAGACTAAAATGAAAAAATCCGAATAAATAATCAGTCTTTAATTTTGTCGTGTTTCATCATGTCATGTCTTCAATTAAGTGTTACATCAAAATTTTACAATTCTAATTATATCGTCTAATCACCAATATAATTAAGCAATTCAATCGTGCATAACACGTCTTCAATGAGTCAATTACACGGACAACAACAATAATAAACACCTAATTAAAATCTGAGTTTATATACCGTAACACACAAATAATAAACATATAAACTAATCCCTCAAAGATTATAATAATACACAACGGCATATCAGACGACTCACTCTGTCAAATAAGTCATCAGTACGTCAGTTAACTCAATTACATCCAGATCAACACACAGCTACCGTGCATGATTAACAAGCACATTTCACAAGCGAAATCAAACCTAACACAACTTTACATAACTTCCAAAATTGTTTAACAGACCAAGCTCCCGATAATCCTGCTTCATAAATCATTTAATAACACAAATGCATAGCCACACACTAAGCTATTCCTTCCGTTGTTCGAATTATGATATAAATATCCAAACGAAAACCATCTCTAACTGTAGCACATCTAGTCACTGTTTAGAACAAAATACAAGCATGATACGCTTTTTGAAAAGTGTCAGTAAAATTATCTGGTACTAAAAAAGCACGATGTGAAACGTGTAAGCTATTTACAAAGCAAGCTTTATGCGGACGTAACAGAATATATTTTAAAGGTAACAGACGAGTTGGCCCATATTGTGATGGTTTATCCGACGGTCGGAACGGATGCCACGAACTGCTGTCAACCCTTGACATTCGGGATAAGTTTGACAGATCATGCAAGAAAATGATGCACGACATGTGTTAAACAGTGTCAAACAAATAACACGAGTAATAATGTCACTCACTCCATCTATTTCTAGATTACTGATATCGTTTTATTAATCGAGTTCAACATTTTAAACAACATTAACATTTGTCTTAAAATTTAAACATGTCAGACAATATCATATTTCATATCTATAGATTGTATATTAAATTTAATATTAATAACAAAAACGAGGCACGTCGTCATATCTCCATCGAAACATAATACGTTACGATTTTGTAATTCTATATCACGACGAGCTAATAGGGCCTGTTAAAGTAATACCGTTGACAAAACCGTTGACCTTTCAATCAACGCTAAGCAAATATTAGCATTTCAAAATATCAACTGTATACGAGAACCGGAAAGTGGTCGTTAAATTTGGACAGAGGTAGCTATAAAAATAAAATATTAATAATTAGCGGCAGGAGGTTAATAGTCCATTAGCTACGTGTTCGCCCGTGGTCGTCACTCATTAAGCACATCAACACTTGATCACACCTACTGTTATATCGCTCGGGGATCATCTGCATGTCATCGTAAGCGCGGTTATGACTTGCTTTCAAATTAGTTGTACCGTCAAATGATATGTAAATTATGAGGATCTTCAAATAAGTGCGTATTAGTATACTATTTTTACGCGTATAGGATGACAAGTCATTTAAGTAAAGCCACAAAGCTTGCTATGCTAGTTATAATCTGTAACTTGATACATTAAATTTGTATTACTAACAAATTTCAAATAAAAAAAACTTTGATGAATACCTACCTGCGACTAAGCCATTAAAAATTACAAATAAAAAAAGCAATTATTAAAGTTAGCATAAATTAGTGTGAACCTGTACTTCAATTAATAGTCCGCTCATAGCACTTTTATATAGAGACATTGCTAGTTTTATTATTACAAAGTAATAACTTATGCGAAGCAACATTTGTTAATATTCTAATAGTATTTTATTACCATTGGTGTCCACCATAATCGCTGTCTAGACTTCAGAGGCGTTTCGGCAAAGATGCACCACATGTATAAGAGTACAATACTTCTTCTATTTAGACAAGAAATATACTAAGAAAAACGATCACTATGGTAATATAGCAGATTATCTTCTAGAGAACCTCTGTATTTCTACTATAAATACTAACTAGTGTGCATACAGACTACGCCATTACCAAAATGGATCGCTCACATGGGCAGACATATACTTACAATACCTGTGAAAAGAAAGACAAGACAAAGCTCCTGCGAAGCCGTGCCTACGAGAAGAATGCATCTTTAAGGACTTCTATATTTAAAATCAAAAGACCAACTAAAAACTTGCGATTCATCTTCATGAAAGTTACAGATTACGATACTCGAAAGCTAAGGAACAAACAAAACAGAGAAAATAAACCAAGGTGTCAAAATGATCTGACCAAAACTTTGTCAATGTACGGAGTATTTAATCCAATTGAAATTAACATTTCAATATTATAATTTATAAAATATTTTTATATTGATTACGGATTAAAGTAAATGACGGATAAAATAATACAACGCTCCAATGCATATTGTTTAAAAACTATAACAAAAAGATTGTCGTAATCAACGAGGTGATCTACTTCCCTAGTCGCAATATTAAATCGTACAAAAACAAGATAATAATTAAAGCACCGGTGCTTTCATCTGCGCAGTGGCAACGAGTAGCGACAGGTGAACCGAGCCCGTGCCCAACAAGACAAGCTGAACCAGCGACCAGCGACCACGCTCATCGATAAGGAAAAACTATACCGTCACGTTGAATGTAAAAACAAATTATCAAATAAGAAATAAAAATGTATCGAGGAAACGGTCACAGTTGACTGTATCCACAGATTATCTACAGCTCTATGAGTTGATTTCTTTCTTCATAATATCTCAGTAGAACGACGGAAACTAACAGTCCTTGATTGTTTGATCAGTTTTCCAATAATTATTCCCTATAAAAACACCGGAAATGGAACGCTTAATCGATTCCGGACCGCGCCTCGTAGTGACGTGGCGTTTGATTACTGAAATTATATGGCGAGACGAATCGCTTCAACTTTGTTTTGTGTATTGTTGAACATGGCCTTCGACAGCGGCGAAAAATAAAAACTAATACAACTATTGTTTTAGTCTTGTCATTATTTTATCGGCCGGTATGAGGAAGTTAATTGACGCCTTCAAGGTGAACGTTTACTACCTACATATTTTGATGATTCAAGTTTACTTATTAAACACAATCGCAGTACCTACCTACCCACAGTATAGAGACGCGTAGTTCACTGAGAATACCCTTCTAACACGCTTATTAAATACCAATATTATTATGGCGCAAACGATCCGTTTGCATTATACTAGGGTCAAAGTAAAAGCCTCATACTTTGTACACAAATAGTATTAGACACGCCACGTATAGACGTAGCCCGTGTTCACATTAAAGATTGATGTCAGACGAAAAGATGGGGCCACTCTGCAAAATTTATTTCACATCTCCACTCCACCAATGACAAGAAAACTGTTACGGTTTGCATTGGTCTGAGTGTAACATTAAAAATTCAAGTCGTCTTACCCACTTGTGTGAGGGATTGCCGCATATTCGCCTTTGGACAGCATTTATATTTCCTTTGGCTACGGTTATACTCAGCATTTCGTCAAAAGGGAATTTTGTATTCGAGATTTATCTTTCTACTCGTGTAGCTTATAATTTATTTACAAAAAGATTCCTTCCAACTATTTATAGGTGTCCTGCGGAATTTATTTGCACTATATATTTGTACTGTATTCTAAAAAATAATGTTATAGTATCACCACTCCACAAATTTTGAGCTTACATATTTCTTAATAGCTCTCTTCTGCAGTGGTTTCACCCGTTTCTTTGATTACTGCTCCCGTCACCAGTAGCGTGATGTTACATATTCTATAACTTACCTCGAGAACTGAGCTATCATACGCAAAAAGAATTTTGCAAATCCGACCGGTTGTTCCAGAGCACGTTCAAATAAACAATCAAACAATCTCTTCCGCTTTATTTAAAATAGTATAGATAACTAAAATTTAATCAATTTTCCAATAATTTCAAAACTATAATAATTTACCTATATCAAGTCAAAATGGCCCAGTGGATAAGGTACCCGCTTCGAAAACACGAGGTGAATCCTGGCAAGTACCAATGTGATTTTTCAAATCATAATGTATCTACTCTTTAATTTTATCTTGGACATTTCGAACTGACCGTGAAGGAAAAGGCAAGCGTGGAGATTAATGCGCTTGCCTTCTCTATATGAGAAGAAGCCTTTGCCCTGCAGTGGGACAGTAAACAGGCAGGTATTATTATACATTATTACTTGTTAAATATACCTAATAGTCAGATTGAATATTTAATTTGTCACGTTTCTTTAGCTATTATGGGACCGTAAAAAATAATTACAGTTCGTAGTCGTTGAAACGTTAGCAGGTACTACCAAATAATAATAAATAACCATGGCATTTAAATTTCTTCATTAGTCCGTATAATTTTACCGATATAGACTAATGTAATAATGTAGCTTCATTGGGTAAAATAAACGATCGAATGTTGTGACCTTTTTATGAATATAATGGCGTCGACGAACCCGATATTTCCGTTTGATATTGTGCTTGTTTATTATGCCCTTAGTACAGTCAATTACAACATAATTAAAAATTTCATGTGTGACACTGTATGACGTTCCCTAAATCTATATTAATGTAACATGGTAAGATATGCAGGTAATGCTTATACCCGCTTCTTATTCTTCCTTCTGCCACCTCTTGCCACACCAACGGTACGAAAGATAAAATTTATCTCTTTCTCTACCTTTCCTTTAACAACATGCCCTTAATAACAACCTCAATATTTAAACCAAACCATAATATTGTATCTAAGTCATTAAAAAATAGTAGTTGCCAAGTCATATACCGAAGGAACAAAGAAGAAAATGATTAAGAAAATGGTAATTTAACACGTGCACTCAACCTAACAGTCAATTAGTTACCAGTTTTAAATATAGAGAGAAATATTTTTTAAGCTCAGAGCTGCAGTTATTATGGCAATTTTTTTTTTTACATTTTTTATGCAATATTAAAGCTGGTAATTAACTATACGATCCACCTGATGTTAAGTGCTTATAATATTTTTAGACATTGTTGTATCCTTTTAACATTGCAAACCAAGTCATTGCCGAATATGAAGAAACAATGACGGAAGAGAAGAAAAAGGAATAGCATCGAGAGGGTAATCGAGCCTACAATACTCTGACTCTGAACGAAATGGAAATCATTAGAATCAATGGAAATCAATTCGTTCCAATATTCTGAGAGTAGTAATTCATACTGTAACCAAGAGGATTTACTACTACATAAAATATTATATTACTCGCACTATGGAGCACTTTTCATAAGCATCACACTTTATGATCAAAAATGAAATAAATGCTTAAATTTGAGTTTGAAAATTATAGAACACAATCACTTAAATCAAAACTACAAATATAATCGCAATCACTTAAACTAAAACATAATTCTTAAACAGCAAACTTTCAATAAGATGTCACTAGTCACGCAAAAAATATCAGCGAATAATTTATCATACTATTACATTGTCAGAGTTTTTGTGCGCGAGTGTACAATGAGTGTACAAGGTGTCACACCTACCACAATGTCCGGTGGCAACGTTACGAGCCACTGAACACCTAGGCACAATACAACGATTGGATTCAGGTGCTTTATCATATTTATTATAAAGAAACCAACATAGCAGAGTTGTTCATCTAAGTGTGTCGTTCCTAATCGATTTAAATTACATTTTTAAGCTTTAAAATCTAATATCAATGACGAAATCATCTTATTATATATTTGAATAGAAGATATAAAATTTTATTAGCAAACGTTTTTGATACAAATGATAGGAAAGAGCGTGAAGACCACAATGATAGCCATCACAATAGTGCCCGAGTTGTGTGAAAATATCTTATAAGATTTCCTAACCCATCACTCGTTTCACAATCGCCAAGTAACGTCACGTATAAAACGTCATGATGACTTTCTCTTTTTAGCGTAAATAGAAAAAGTTAGTATGAAATTTATCTCATAGTTTTGCTTTTACATTCTGAAAAAGGAGCTAATGTTATCGTGGTGCTAATACAAGTGATATCTGCTATAATCTATTTTAGTACCATTTTTGACTGGCAGGTGTTGTAAACTTTGACTACTGTATTATTCCAAGTTCTATCACAAAATCAGTGACAGCGATAGAGACGTCTGTTGGTCTTCCTGTAGGGAAATATGTATATGACAATCTAGAGTTAGAATTATCACGAGTTATCAAAATAGACTCACCACTGCTCTTCCTTCTAGTAATGAAACCTATTTTTCATAAACCGCCATTCATTCCTTTTTGAAAAGCCCGAAAGCTTCGTTATGTGTATGTGAAATCCTAACTATTTGTCTACCGGTTCTTATACAGTGCACACATGGGATGTACCTTGACAGCGTATAAAGCGTATTAATATGATCATTACTAACATTTTGTCATGTTCTTCGACTGCTGGAGTAGCACCAATCTAAAGAGAAAACACACTTTGTAACCACAGTTGAGACACAAAAGTCAGCAGTGTTTAGAAATGACTCTCAAATACATCACTTTACTATTTATAGACAAAATAAAAGCATACAAAATATAGAACAGTTGTAAAATGATGAGTCACCAGTAGTTCCGAACTAAGTCACCATAGAAACATGGAAACCTGTAATTACTCACCTAAAGAGTTAAGTGTATTGCCTGCATCACTTTGCATTTTAATTGAAACTGTGACTTACAAAAAAATTGTAATAACCTGGCGATTAAAAAGAGAGGCCCGAGTTTCTTGCCAGTTCCTCTCATGGCCCTAACCTACATCAGCAAACTGACTGTAGGTTAATTGACTGATATTTTGTAATTTTTAACGTTTATAAGTGTTATCAATTAACCGAAGTGAATAAAAATATTTGACTATGACTTTGACTTAACATTAGAATTTAGGATGTCGCGCTACTCGTCTAATTAGTATAGATAGATAGAGAAACGAGTGTCGCATATGCCAATACCCGTGCCACCAGCAACGCACCATGCCGGCCGGGTGACGGCTTCCGTTTCATAAATTTTAATGGCGTGGTTGACCCAGCTTTGTTTGTTTTACAAGACTCCACAACTGCACCATTCTTAAATTCATTCTAGTGAACTGTTAATTGCTTGTCGTACAAACGTCAACAACACACAACAAACTTTTTCTTAGTCGCTGTATATGGGACGAAAAACAACGCAACTGCGCAATTTATAGCAATATAATAATTTATAATACATGCCGATTATTGCACATAATTTTGTTTTATAATGGTTTATGAATTGAATAATACATACTTTATGTTTTCATGAATATCATATTGACTTAAAATACACTTCTTCATGCATAAATGTATGTATATTCTTTTGACGCTAAGTATACTTAAGGTGCTTATACAAATAGCCTAATAAAATCATATCATGAGAAAGTTTCCTTAATTAACAGAAAATCTTAACGCACTCACATTCACAAATATAAGGGAGACTTAATCAGAGGATCAAATCTCTTAATATACGGGCCGGCGACGAGTGAGATCTGACACGAAATTCCCTAAAAATAATATTTAAAATGGTAATGGGCCCTCGGGTTCATAAATTGGTGCGCCATATGTCCCGTGCGTTGCACCTACTGTGTACATAAATATGTCAAGTATTGAGAAGACTACTGCCATATTATAACCAGCGCTAACCATCTTGATACTTAATTCAGTACACTTGTTACAGTTAGTTTCATGTAGTAAATAACACAGGATTGCCGATATTATAACATTTGATTAGGTACAAGTAGGCTGTTAGTTTAATACAATACAATAATACACAACCCGCGCACTGCTAATGCAGAATATCCATACAAATATTATAAGTGGCTTAGAGAATAGAGACCACTACTTCTGGATTCCATTGACTGCTTACCATCAGGCAAAGTGAAGTCACTTTGGTGGACTAATAAAAAAAGTGCGAAAGTGTGCTTGTTTAATCATCCTTCTTTTACGGTGGAACGGATAACCTAAGAAAACACATTTTTCATTTCGAACAATAATACCTAAATATGTCATTTCTATGGGTAACAGCTATTATTACACAAAGACAATGTTTACTGCAGTAATACGCTTACCAATGCCTACTGTGCTACAGTTTATCTATTATAAAAACAAAGTTAAAGCAGAGCCCATTAAAATTATTTATTGATACTTACTCGTATTTTATTTTATTTAATCCTCTTGCAAAATTAAGTTCAAAGCTAATATTTAAACTAGAACATGAATAATAATTTAATGTTTTATGTATCTTAATTAAAAACATAATCAACTCGAGAAAGGCTGGACCGATTTTCATGGTTTTAAATTTTTAGGATTTGTCTTTGTCCAGAATAGCAGGAAAACTAAAAAAAAACTAAAAGAAAATAACATTTTCCCATACAAAATGTTCGTGGGTTCCGTACCCGCCCGAAACACACGAACATTTTTTTTATTTTAAAGATATCGACTTTAAGCTCATATAATTATAGCTTTAAGCTCATACTGTGGCCAATCTTCGTTCCTCTTCCACTTTCTATTGTCTTGAGCAAGGTCCGCTTTTCTTTTACTCTTCTCAGCACCTCCTCGTTTGTGATCCTTTCTGTCCAACTTATGTTCTCCATCCTCCTCCTGCACCACATTTCAAATGTCTCCAACATATCTCTTTCTTATTGTGTCATTGTCCACGTTAACATCTTTATAGCCTGCAATAATAGGCAGTTAAAAAATATACAGAGAAAAAGCAGTAGGTACGGAAAGCAACAATATCAAGTATCAATATTGTAAGTCAGTGTTTCTATAAGTGCCTTGAGGTGTTTAAATCAGACAACGGCACGAGTCAAATAAAATTTTGACACCAATATTTTGCGTAGCCGTGATTCGTTTACAGATTTTTATGTTTCTGTTTTTTATAGCATTTATCTTGAAACGTCTTCTCTTTAACTTTTAAATAACACTGCGGATAGGCAGTGTTATTCAAGTTGTCGTTTCACCATAATTATTACCGTTCAAGTATCAAATAAAACACTAACATAGTACTAATATATATTATTATAGAGTAGGTACAGGTGGTTCGAAATGTCATAATATCATAATAATCAAATACCTTCATTCCCAAAGTTCAACAGAACAAAGGTCGGTAGAGATGGATCTGCGCACGTTTACTTAACACCAGCTGTCGCAGTTACTGCCACGAACCTTTAGCATAAACATTCAAAATTATTTCAATATTATTTGTTCACACCCTCATTCCACCGAAGCAATATATAATGCCAAGAATATTTTGACTATCGCCATAGCTATCTCCTTCACACGTGCGAACTTCTAAAATAGATCACACTTACGTATTCGGCTTATAAAAATAACGCACAGGTAAATTATTGCCATCTGAAACAGTTTCATGAATTAAATATGAACTCCTTGTCGTTTACGTCGATTCAGTGATTACACGTGCCAACGAATACTGTTACTATTTACAAATACAGAAATAATATCTCAATCAAACTCGATGTTAATTCTACTCTCATAAAATACTTATTTTATGAAAAACGCAGTAACGCTCAAACAAAACAATACATTTTGAAGCTCCCATAATAGACTCGTGGGGAACCTTAGCCAGTTTTTGGTCAACAATAAGTAATCTTAAAATCCGTCTAAGGACTCTTGTAAGAAAAACCCCAAACTATGACCAAAGAAAACAATAAATCGTAATGACGGCGCGCCCCTAGGGCACCCTCGGATGCTCGCTATTTTGGACTATAAATAAATGTGTAGATGGATTGATAAATATAAATATTAGGGGCGAAACAAGAAAAACAATGTTTATGAAACTAGTGTCGTTCGCATCATAACTGTGAGTTACGACTTCCGACGCCTGCCAGCATATGGCCCCGTGCACATTTTTTTTCTAATGCAACTTATGTTTAAAAATTATTAATTAAGATTACGAGCTGATATTAGCTCCATATTTACATTGTATATAGGGTTTTCTTCTAAGGATAGATAGAAATAAGACGTTAGACGTCGAAGAGATTCTGTGGCATAGCAAATAAATTGTGTTGCCATAATAAGATTAACAGAGTTGAGCATGCATGTACCCGCCGCGGTTGACGGGACGTTAGTCACGACGCTCTATACTTAGCCGATTGCATTGTCTTCTGAAATGTCTATTAACGATTATTGACAAGGCATCGGCACGCGAATTCTCCTCGCGGTAGGTGCGACGAACTGCTATAAATATATTTTATGTGCAATGCAGCGCGACGGGCGTTGCAGGTATGTGACGGGGAGTTGCACGCATCACACCACCACCGTGACATTGCCGCAGACTTCTTTAACGCCGCGCCAGTAACAGTACAAAACTGCAAGTTTATCTCTGAGTATTTTACACGTACATATAAACTTACACTATCTTCACCAAAGCTAGCTTTCACGATAGTATATTCCTACTGGTTTCAGCATGAATGGGTCGGATCAACCGGGGAAGTACTTACTACCCTCTCATATAAAATCGACGTAAGAGCAGGTAGTAACCATACTATTGCGTTCCGTTCAGTGATTAAGTGTGCCGGTAGCTCAATTTCCCCCCTTTCCTTTTTCCTCACCTTCATCAATCCCTTCACCTACCCCAATCCCTTCACGGTAGGCAGCGGCTTCACGGAGTCCCTAGTATTGCAAAAGCAACTCTAAGTCATCCATGAGTGACAGTTACCATCACGTGGGCTGTTTGCTCGTCTGCGAATGTCGGCAATAAAAAAAAGCTATCTGGGTGTATTCATTATTGAGAAAAATAATAAAATTTAAACACATTGAAATTAGTCTGTCTGTTATTTATTTGTCATAAATAGTGAAAAGGCTTCTTAATTTTGTTAGTCATTTATTTCTAAGTTTTTAGTGTTTGTTTGCATTGACAATGGTTAGTGTAAACTCAAAATAAACTAGTCGATTTTATTCAATAAGTCAATATTGTACTAAAACTAAACTAACTATACAACGAAATAACGTATGTTTGTTTTACAGGTGACAGCGTAAAAAAATGTATAAAAACAATTAAAAAATTTGTTCACATAGTCACTAGAGTCAGTTATTTTACATTCAAATGCTATACAACACAATTTTAATTTTTAAACAAAATTTTAATCATAACTACTAATATTGTAAAATTAGGTAGGTACCTACTAATGGTGGACATGCTAGTGGATAGGTGTTGCAAGCAAATTGTATAAATCAGCCGTTTACATTCTGCCTCGGCATTTTGTAAACGCTCGCAGTTATCGGCGTTATGTGATATACCGAAGGCTGATTAGGTTAGGTTAGTTTGCCTGCGACAAATACAACATAATAAGATAATTATGAAATTTAATTTGCTAAAATTTTACATGTTTCGAGGCAAAGTTGCTTTCGCATTGAAGTGCATTAAAGTATCGTCATTTATCCTCATCGGCGTTCATAAGCCAATATTTACTGATTACACTAGAATGACACTGTCATTCTCTACCAACTTTGGGTGACGCAAATAAAAATGAGATAGCCATACCTGGCCGGATTATTAAAAGACCTTGCCTTTTAGACCCATACATTATAAGTTACAATCGCCTAACATTATTGAAAGATGCTATGCTCTAACTGAAGATAATTGAGGGTAGATAATTTGTAAGTACCAATTGCTAGATATAGATAGACGTGTTTATTGTTAATATTGCTGTTACAAAAAAAAACCACAATATCTATGTATAGGGGGACATAGATACTAGATTCGCTAAAATTTATTATAAGACAAATGCATAAGTGTTTTTATTTTTACGTAGTTATGTAATTCTATTTTGTTTTTTTTTTAACAATTTAGTTTAAAGCAACCTATTGTTAAACCACTATATAAAAAGGCTAAACATACTGATATGGGTAACTATAGGCCCATTACATTCATACCAATGTTTGTGAAAATGCATAACAAAATAAGCAGCTTTGTAAATAATAATAATAATAATAATAATATTTCAACAACTACACACAACGCCATCTAGACCCAAAGTAAGCATATTATATGCTTGTGTTATGGGTTCTAGAATGCGGATATACATACTTATATACTTTTTTTGTAAATACATACTTATTATACATAGAAACACCCAGACCAATGCAAATAGACATGTTCATGCACACAAATATTTGCACTGAGCGGGAATCGAACCCAATATAAACACAATATTTAGTTTAGTTCAACAACACTAGCTTGCTTTTCTTTAGTAAAATTAATCACCGAATCTCTTAATCAAAAAATGACTGCTCTATCAGTTTTCTTAGACATAAGCAAAGCGTTTGATTTTGTCTCATACGGCATAAGGGGCAGGGCCCATGATTGGCTTAATAGCTATTTATCGAACCAGCAACAGAAAACGATAATTACTAAAATTAAAAATAATATAAGGACTACATACTATTCAGAGTCAAAAATTTACAATTCTGGCGTCCCACAGGGAAGTATACTGGGTCCATTACTATTTATATTGTATATAAATGACCTAAATAAGTATCTGAAACATGAATGATTCAATTTGCTGACGATACTGCAATAATAATAAGATGCATAAATAAAACTGATATAGATACCGACACCAACAATGAATTAATAAATGCAATGAAATGATTGGGCAAGAATAATCTACAAGTGAATATTGATAAAACAAAATTAATTCAGTTCCAAACCCATAACGCGTCTGTAATACCAACAATAGTATGACACAATAATTCAATTATACAACCTGGACAATCGGCTTTATTTTTAGGTATAGTAATTGACAATAAATTAGACTAGAGAGAACACGTAGAAAGATTGTGTAACAAACTCTAATATTTTCAAATAAAATTTTAAGTTACATTTTTACCACTACTATGAATATAGTTTAATATAAATAATACATTGATGATGAATATAAATTCCACATTTGAATTGTAAACAATAATCATGACTTAATATTATAACACAAAAAAATCACGATTTTGTTGCATGTTTAGTTTAAATAATTAATGTTTCTACACCAGCAATGGTAGTGTATGTGAATCTATGTTATTGTAAGACCTCAATGTACCATATACTGAGAAATAAATGATATTATTATTATTATTATTTGTATATGGCTGCGTTGTAGGTACAACCAAACCGTTACCATCTAAGCAAAATGAAAAAGACACCCGACGATACTCTCAATAAACGTAGTAGTATGAATATGTACTACCACTTTATGATACACACTTCCCCGATCGATCAAGCCCATTCTATTTAAAACCAGCGAAGATACTTGTATGTATTTTGATTGTACACTGCACATCTTAGCTGTATAGTTAACAAATAGAAAATTATGGATTTTCTTCGAATAAGTTGGCAAACAATGAGCTTATCTGACGGTAAACATTACTGTTAGATGGCATTTCATCTGCCATCATTCATTGGCCATCTTCAAAACTTTTAAAAAGAAAAGTTGATATGATATTTTAATATATATAAGATACCGTCGTTATCCTAATAAAAATACCATGTAACCGGTCACTAAATTAAACACGAAACACCATAGTAATTACATGCATACCTATATTGGGTAGGTACTTACCTACATAAGTCACTTTACCATCTCCAAACCACATACTTCATACATAACATTCAACATTTACCTGAACATTTTATAATTATATTTCGTTAACAAATTAATTAAATTCGCGTCAAAATTGCAAATTGTGAATTCGAATTGATACAATTCGGCAATTGATTACAATATGCACACAAAGCACTATCGCGTCCACAAACACAGGCGAGCAGTCAGTCAGCCGACGTCGATTCATATCCAACGAGAGCGCTTTTCATTTTGTATGTTAAATTAAATTTCCATGAAACAAGATTGAATTTTTCGCAATCAACGCGTGGGGCTTGCTCGAAACGAATTTGACTATCGTTATGAATGTTCACATTGAATATATTTATAGTTTTTATTATGTACGACATGTTGAATTATATCTTTTCTTATATGCAGATGTTTATGAGGACAGCGGTTAACCTAAATACATATTATCAGAATGTACCTACCTAATAGTCAAAAGTATCAATAAACAGTAAACCGCGGGTGTGGCGCCGCCGGCAGCAGGTCGCGACCACACAGAGCCGTGCCGCCAGCAGCGGTGAGTTAGCATCGGCTTAGCTAATTTACAATTTAATTATCAGTCGGGATGATGCATCGTTAGCGCGCGCCGAAACCGAGTTTATGCGACTAATCAATTGTTTGACGCGGCCACTGCAATCACGCGCCGCCCGCCCTGGTCGCGCCACCACCGCCCGCCGCCCGACGCTGGCTAGGTGCGCACTGATACACTGCTACCAATAACACGATTATAATGTTAAACATTGATTATCGACACAAATTACTCGCTTCCATATTCGGCATATGCCGTATTCAATTAACATCGATTGAAGTTTTAGTAATTATTTGACAGCATTAGCAATAATGAATTTCTGTCGACACCTCATAAAATAAGTATTGATAGACGCTTCAGCAATCCAATCGAGAGAACAATGCGGCGGCGTGTCGCACCCGCGTTGATTAAATATAGCTCAGAATCCATCAAGCGAACGGCGCGATCGAGCGGTTGCTATGGATTTATGCGCGAAATATTCGACAGGTGCCAAGTGTGTCGATCGAAGAGTTCGATCGCCGATGACTAACTACGCCCTAAATTTTATTTCAAATGTCAAATAATTTGAGCACCTGACCTGCGCCCAGACGGGCCTAGTCACCTAGCGCACCACCGCTTATACTCTAATACACACTTACATAATTTTTGCTTCACTATTACACTAATGTAGATTGTAAGTACGTACTAGTAAGTAGGTACTGATGGTCAGTAAGTGCGCATCGCGCTACTGTTGTACAGTTATACGATAACGGTGAACAATTGCAAATATCCGTCATTAGAAAGTCACGCGGAGTTTTCATTAATTTATTACAGACGGTTAAAATTAACCACTCACGAATGAGAATCGTGCGACACAACGTAATGTGAACGTTCACAATTCGCTAATCCCGCGTCGCTACCGTTACATAAGACGGCTGAGTTGAATATAAATGTAAAACACAATAAATTTCATGCCCCGTAGGAAATGAATATTCATCACGAAATCGCCATGCATATTCTCTTTTGCTACAGAATTTCATGCGTCCGTAGAGCGACGCTGGTCCGATAACAAACTAGACCTTACATCCTCCACCATCAGTTAGTATTCGCATGCATGGAATAGAACGGTAAAGTCGGGGTCGCCGGTTCACCGAATGAGCTCTCGTAAATTTCAACATATAGTAAAGTGATTTACGAATAATTGTTGTGTTGGCGTATAACTAGAGAAATCTTTCCGCTGTTTGCCACTGCTTAATTTATATATGAGGCTTAGGTAATTCGCGGGCCGCGAGTAATTGGTGTGCAGAACAATAGCTTTTGTCATACCCTTATCTCGTGCGCCACGTTTGTCTCTCTTCAAAATACCCTCGTAAGCACAATACCGTTCACATCCACCTTATCTTAATTGACTACATATTTTTCTTTCTTAGCTCATTTTTTGTATGAAAGCTCAAGCTTCGCCTTTTTATTCTGCAGAATATTGTTTCACTTTGCTATCTGCGAAGATAATAGTGTTCGATATTGAGGTAGGGTTTGAGATAATTAGTCAGGTGGTTGAAGAAATAACAACCGAAGTATAGAAACGCAATTGATAAACGAGTTCATGACTTGGGTAGGCAATAAGCAAGGGACATTAGCGTAACACTTAATCGGAACATGTGTTTATCGTAACTTGCGAATCGGCCTAAGGCGAATTAGTTCTCGCACAATGCAATTTGAATGCACATTACACAACGGACGAGGTACGAATGCTTTTTATTGCGGCATCGTGAGATCTTATCTCGGAACTGCCACTTCCAGCAAGCAAATTTCAGATTCTGTGCAAGTCGTCGCCGATTTTGCACTCTACTGCGTTTAGCCGAAAGCAAGTAACCGCTTGACATAACGCGCACGGAACTAGTGTGTGTATGGACACGTACACGCGGCACGCACGCACCCTACTGTAAATGAATAAAGAATTCACCATAAAATCAGCAATAAAAATGAAAACATTTTGTTACCTTTTAAATAAGTTTTGTGCTGTCAAGAGGGTGGCGCCGTTGGACTTTAACCTTTATGGCTGTACATGCAAATGTACGTTTCGTGTGTATCATTTAATTCTGAAATCATTTCTCGATCGATAAGAAGCGTTAATTTTACGAGCGAGTGATAATTTGCTAACTTCCGACAGAACATCGCCCTAGTTGAATCGTTCCGAACACTTGCCGCATAATCCAAATTACGTTATTATCAGCATAGTATATCGTCTGTGTCTCGTTCTGTCTATCTCTTTATCACTTTATGAGTTTTAATCTAGTTACATTTATGTACTCTCACTACATATAAGAAACTTCATAGCAAATCTCAATGTGACAAAACCGTAAACTTAATGGTAATCTTATTAGACCTTGTAGTTGCCTTAAAGTGGTATCGATTCCTACTTTACATCAATAATTAATAATAATAATTGCCAACAAAAATATAAAATCAGAAATATTCTACATAGCTTGGTTAAGTTAAGGTTAAAAATTTTGATACGGCCGATATAATAGTTTCCAATAAATAAAGATCTTACATACAAATAAACATAACCAAATTTGCATTTGGCATCAATATTGCTCCCATTATTAAAGTAACCATTGTCTAATTTTATTATAGGAAGACTCAATAAATTTGCTATAGCGTAAAGATTATTACAATAAGGTGTTAGTCGACATGCCCACGTCGTATAAACGACTCGTGTAACAAAACAATTTGCAGCTGTTACATTACATTAATTAAATTAACTACATTTTTGCTTCGTTCAATTGAATACCATGCTGATGTGACAATGAAGTAAAAATATGTCACATCAGCTGTTCATATGCGCAGCAAGTCTACTAGACGACTTTAGTAGATAAGTTACAAATCAATTTATTTTTTATATTTATATTAGCCTACCACCATGACTCAACTCTGTCTAATGGTAAATAGTCAGTGATGTCTAAAAGTCGTGGACACGATACCAAAAGCAATCGATAGAAGGGGATGAAATCAGTAAATCTACTACCGTACTAACTTTTACACTAGGCAATATTAAATTAACATACTTACCTATGTTATTTCTTAACAGAGTACAAAACATGTGAATTTCATAGGTTCGTTCTATATGCAACAAGCAGTCGCACCATTAATGAAAATCAAAAAAAAAAAGCTTCAAACTTTTCCGTATTGTATGTAGGCTAGCAGCCTAGCAGCGAATTGATGTCTGTCCGTCAATGAAAATAAAAGATACACTAAACTTGTTCGTTATATTATGAAGATCTTGGGATTTCTTTAGTTGGCTAGTCTATGTGCAGACTGTGTTCTGGCTTAAATTCCAGTATTACAATTGTAATAAAACAGCTATTTACACACCGATCGGTACTATTCTAGAATCTTCAAAAAAGAACTGTCATTATCTAAATTAATTACAATGCATTAAATGAACAGTGTATCACATGATAACACTAATTAAAGCCGGCAATGGATCAACAAACACACAACAATACCACACATGTTAACTAATCGCATCTATTGTCATTTATTTGATCCTATTTTGTAATCATGTAACATTGTACTCGTATATTGCAAAATTGATTGTATATACGTCAGCGCTTATAATTGTAAAATAAATTCTTTAATGGTGTTATAAGTAATAAAAGAGAAAATTCCCTATTTCCGAAGGAGTTTTATATGCCAATCCATTCTGCTCTCTACCTATTTATTATTTATCTTCTATTACTATTATGCACTACAACACTTACAAATTATGTTAAACAAAGCACTTTCAAATAAGAAGAAAAATCATTTTTGTCAATGAGCTTGTTCTGGAGTAAACTATTAGAATTCTATTTCAATAAGAATTTTTGAATATCTACTATTACTAAGATAATTATTCACTACAACTTTATATATTCAGCATTATTCATATAACATTATAAGGTAAATGCTTGTCTTTAAATTCACAGCCCTAAAGACATTTTTCAGAAACAATTTCGCTAATTTAATTTAACCAATTTTAGGAAATAGTTCCTTTACAAAACGCTTGTGACATCAACTCTAAGTAAGCCTAAATGTGGCTATAAGTTTACCATAGTAAACTTATAGCCACGTTCACACACAATTCAACATATTGAATTGTGTGAAATGTAAAATCTCTAAAGAGACAAAGACCCATAGGCTAGGTAGGTAAATGTAGGTATGCTACTTTACCACTCAGATTATGTAAAAAATTTATGGCGTCAAAATGAAACGGGCGTTTATTTCTTGTTAATACACTTTTTCATAAGCTCACTAAATGCAACCTACAAGCGTCCTCTATAAATGGAAGTAAAAATGCAACAATTACCCATTAAAGTTGGGAATATTTTTATATACTTACCAATAAGATAATATAAATACTTCTGCGAAAGATTACAAGTACTGGCTTAATTAATAGGTTGCCAAACCAAGCAGCATGCTCACTCGGCGGGTCGCACCGCGGGCGCCTCACCAACAATGGCTAATTATTTTTCCCGCAATGCTTTTTATTAATTACTCAACAACTCCTCAATGATCTCTTTGTATTTTAATTTTAACAAATTCTCAACTTTCTCAAGAAATCAGTCACAGAGAATCTCTCTTGTTATTCTAATAAGATAATGAGAAAATGTTGGACGTACGTTTCGTCCACTCCTTACATATTTATTACAACTTAATGAATTACCTGAGTTCTTGTAGTAAATAAGAAAGTTAACTGAGTGTGGTTAACATAGATAGTGTTTATCGTATCAAAAATTAGTTGCGTGGCATGTAATTTGTCGGTCACGGTGGGTGAGTGCCCGTAACCGCTCAGATTCGTTAAATTATTCACTTGTGTACACGCCTTACTACACTACCTACTTACATTGTGTTTATAATAAAGTCTAGTAACCGTATAGCTACCTGTCTGGGCCATCGGTTCTAAATTAGTGCCTGCTAGTTACTGCCAACGACTTTGCTCATGTGAGAAATGCCACCTATTGATATGTTTAAAATTAAAGTGTGGCACATTTAACTGATATACGGGAGCACTTTCCAAATATATAAATGATCGTGGACAAATTTGATGCACATATAGACTGCACTCTGCAACAAGTTTCGTCTAAATCCGTTCAATATTATTATTTAATAGTGCAATCAATTAAGTATAATAATAACTAGGTGTATCTATGTCAAACAATGATAATAAAGCAACACATAGACATGGTAAACAAACACTATATACACTCAAACGTCAAGAAGTGATATTTTTGCCATTATAACCACCTATACGGTCGCTCGTTGTAACCTGCCCCATGGAGCTCTGAAAACCTCACTCACTAGTATTATAAACACAAAATTTTTTTAGGTTAAACCAGTTTTAAATGAAAAAACAGTATGCCTTAAACTGTTTACTAAAACTAGGAGGTATCACAGGTTGGAAGTTAAACATTCATGAACGTAATAAATAAAAGGTAGGTAAGTCCTAAACTACATCCAAGAAATATAACAATGTAATTGTTTTGCAATAAAGCTGTAAATACAATAAGAGGTAAACGTCTTGATAAACAACATAGTAAAGTACCTACTACCTACTTTAGCTGTGGCTATGAGACGATAGGCACAAGCAAACCTGTAGTATTTGGTAATTTATAATGTCGCAACAGTACAAAACTAAGAAGCACATAAATATGAAAACAAGAACATAATAACAAACTGTAATAACAATTTTGATCGTGTAAGATGTAAATCATGAATAAAATTTAAATTTTAACAAGACCGTGTTTTAAACATTAAAAAAACAGTAAAAAACAAATTGGAAACAAATTTAGGCCACTCGCACTATGTCTAAAGAATTAGAAGCGGACAAGCATACAGCAATCCAATAAACACGCTTCTTAATTCCAGCATGTAGCTGGGCGAAGGCGAACAATGAGGAGCGCAGTACCGGTAGCAGCAACAGTGCGACACGGGTGGCGATCAGCCGTGCGGGGCTGCTTGGCCTCATGCCAACAAGGTGAATGCCACGATCCACGCATCGGGTCGACCAACCCACTTTACCCAACACACGGAAATATATCCTGCCCTCGATACCATAATGTCCGCTTATCTAGTCATACTATGCCACGAGTGGCATCTTAGCGCTGTTGTCCGCAACTTACACTTGTTTCAGAGGTTTTAACGCTGTTGCGAGTATTTTCGCCGCACGATAACGCTACGATATCGATAGGAACGAAATATGTGGCAACATGGTGCAGTTACAACTAGAATAAGTGGACGAACCGCTTGAATAGCGCGGAAATTATCTTATGCTTTTGTTAACGTTATTGATTGCTCTTTGTGAGTCGTTTATTACTGTGTCAGTAAAAATCAGACGACACAATAACACGTGCAGAAGTGGTTATCTCCAATATCTATCCATATATATAAAAGCGAAAGGTTATGCGAGTCTTAAATTTTGCATGGGAGTTTCTTTTTTGCGAAATTCATCGCCAAAAGGGGTAAAAAAGGATGGCAAAGTTTGTATGAAACTGCTATAATTTAAATTGTAGAATTTTCAAAATTTCTCATTATGTAAAGGAGTTTAAATTTAGTTAATTATTTTTTTAAACAACCCTTACAAAGAGGTAAAATAGGATGTGTAAATTAGTATGGTTTTTTTTAATTTTAAGGCTATCGACTCCAAACTCTCATAATTATACTCTTTACTAAACTACCCTTATTAATTAAGTGTAGTTTTAGTGGTAGTGGGTGAATAGATTTAAATGAGATTCGTCATAGAGAGGGATTTCACTGATCACTACTGATACAATTTACGATTGCCGTCAGATTAGACAGGCAATATTTTCATACCTACAGGCACTAATCTGAATTTTTACGCGATCGAAGGCGCGTGCAACAGCCAATTAGTATATAGGCTCTCAAACTAAATGCTTTAATATTTCTTATATTATTATTATTACGTCAAGGAATCTTTACCAGTGGCAGCACCTATGTTTTCGAGTTCTAGTTTTAATTATGGGTTTTCAAGTGGGATATGAAGAACTGATAATGGAGTTTATGAATTTTGACTGCTTACCATCAGGCAGAGTGGAGTCATTTTATTATGCTAATACAGAGAAAAAGCCATGAAATATTCATTACAAGTTTTGTAAATCCCAAGAACTGTGTGATTAGATTTGAATAGTTTTTGTAACTTACTATAAACATAGAACTGAAAAATTGAACACGGTCTATCCTATCTATTCTGCGATTCATTGGTTGATTGGCAATGACATTGAGAGGATAAAATAGTATAGATAGATGTTATTTCGGGTCGGTTTGTTTGTAGAAACCTGTAATCGTCAAGATCACGCACCACTTTTAGTTTTACTGTGTTTTAATTGTCGTGAACTATAACCGCGTTACTTCGATCTCGTCGCCTATCTTTATTATGTGCGTATTAATAAAATTTTCTTCATTCATATTATAAATAAGATAATCTATTTTGTTTTTAGCACATACCTATTTTAAGTGAAAACGTTTGTGTTACTTTGTTTACAGTATTTAATGAACCCACTAACAGAGATAGTAATCATTGTTTCTAAACTCATTTACAAACAGTTCATTAGATGCAATACCTACAAAGCTAATCAGCTATGTATGGAGAGAAGGTATTTGGAAAATTTCATAATCTATGGCGATTACAAATTTCAATGTTATAGATATTTCTGATAGCGATAACGATATGTCAAGATTACAATTTGGCATAATAGATCGCGATGAATGTGTGTAGTGTCCTTAATTTTGGAGGTTTGCCGGTACAGTGCAATTCCTGTGTAACCGGATCAACAGCGGCCGTCACAGCGCTACTGAATTGTCGAGTTCATTGACCTACTAGGTACGTAACGTTTCTACGACTGAATTTTTTTTTCCGTGGAAACGTTTTCAGAGTACGCCCGAAAGTCCGTTTTATATAAATAGAACGATTAAATGGAGCAATTTACTAATATTGCCGTGTTTTTATAGCTTTATTAGAGTTAAGATTATGATTTTAATACATAATTTGTAGATTAGTCGTAAAGAAACACAAGACGTAGATCATTAATAATCATTATCTACTGTTTTTATTGTTTTCGCCAAAATTGTTAGGATCTGAATATTAAATAAGTTTATACAGTACATTTATATAAAAGATAGATATTCTAATTAGAATAAGCTTTGTGACATCACCAATGCAATGGAGTGAATGAAAACATTGGTAGCAACATGACAACAGAAACGATATGTACATATTCAATTCGTGTATGTATTGCAGCTGAAATGCAAATTGATATAATGAAGGAAACGTCTGAGTGGGCCTCATAGCGGGAACCTATAGCCGCATGAGTAGCATAAGTTCGTTTACATACGACAGTCAACGTATTTGCATCCCAAATGTTCGGTACGGCCGCTCGTTCGCCTGACTTATCTGTAGGTATACCAGGCAAAATATTACAGTTTGTGCATCGCCACTCGCAATGTGCATAACTGAATGTCAATATAGGAATAAAAAAGGCCACCGAAGGCGTTCCCGCGCAGTCGAGGCGGATGTGCTGTAAACCAATGGGCGAGCAGAGCTCAGCATATTCATAACGTTATTACCGTCGACGGAGCCGCGGCGTCATCATAATTCATACATAATAACCCTTCCGACGACGGCGCGCCGCGGTGCGCCGCCCTGCGTCTCGTTCGCGCCTTCACGACCGCTGCGAGATGAACAGAGATACTCGATGTTCAAAATATCATAATTCATAATTTTATTTTTTACGACCGACGCCAACCGTATAACTACGTACGTATCTACGAGTAGTTAATTTTTCCATTTCATTCTCATTCGGCGTGCGAGGCGCCCACAGAAAGAAAGAGAAATGTGTTTATCAGTTTTAATTTTAATCTGAAATGTGAAATTGAAAGATATAGTTACTGGGAATACGAGAAACAGAACATGTTGGGTATGTAAAGACGATGACAGCTATTTGTAATTGGATTATGACGAGAAGCGTGCGCGTGCGCTCGGCGCGTCTCATTCGTCAGTTTATAAATAGAGCTCGGGCGTCTGCGCCGTGACGACTCGCGCCGTTAATTTATATGAAATAACTGTCGGCAGACGGAAAAATAAGTTCGATCTGGAATGGCCTTCTCCATGATAATATTTATGTTTTACGAAGTGTAAGACGGCTCCCAGTGTGTTGATGTACGCGCGTCAGAAACAGTATGTATAGGAGGTATTAACAGGTATTAATGCAAGACTCATACACACACCCACTCGATCCACTCAATAAATAAACCGATCCTCTCATTTCTAGAGTATTAACACAGTGTAAACTGATTTATTTGAATGTACATACAAATTTGGAGATATGTAGTTAGGTAGTCATATATTTATGACTAATTAAACGTAAATACTTGGTGAATTACTAACTATTGTAGTCGTAGTAATAATAATAATACCAGCCTGTCCCAATGCAGGGTAAAGGCCTCTTCTCATGTAGAGAAGGCATGAGCAATGTACTCGTGCTATACGAAAATGTTCTAATAAAATTAGACATTGCTTTGAAATAACAACAAAACTGCAAGTATATATTCTACTCGAAACAATGAAATATTCAAAATGGATACTATATACCTACCTAGGTGTAACAAAATTCTGCCTATGTTTCTTTCTTCGCAACTTCGTCACTAAATCTTCATTCACAGTTGTTTAATAATTTAATAAACATGTAAATACTGATATCCAGAGATAATAACGTTTTTGAAGTACACAAAGACAAGACAGTCGACATAAATTCGTTAGCACGTAGGTAATCGTCAGAAATACATAGCAGACTATAATTTACATCGGTAAATTTTAAAGTTGACATCAGAAAGAACATCTTATAAAGCAATAATTCAAGCACATTCTAATGACTCACTCTTACTGCTACAGTATAGCACATTACATTATACACGTTCAATACTCAAATCCTATTAATATTATAAATTGCGAAAGTTTGTGTGTGTGTGTGTGTTTGTTACCACTCAGCGCCTAAACGGCTGAACCAATTTTGATGAAAATTGGTATGTAGATAGATTTGGTGCCAGAGACGGACATAGGCTACTTTTTATTCCGAAAATCTGTCTAAAAGGGAGGGAGACAAAACACATTTTAGACGCGGGCGAAGCCGTGGTGCGCATCTAGTTATTTTATAGTAAAGTAGTTATTACTGGCCTGTTGGTCTAGTGGTTAGTGTTCCTGACTGCTAAGCCGGAGGTCGTGGGTTCGATTCCCACCCAGGACAAACCTTTGTGTGATGAGCATGATTGTTTGTTCTATGTCTGGGTGTAATTTATCTATATTAAGTATGTATTTAAAAAAAAAAATTATATATGTAGTATATCAGTTGTTTAGTACCCATAACACAAGCAAATATAATTGCTTAATTTGGGGCTAGATGGCGCTGTGTGAATGTGGTAGAATATTATTATTATTATTATTTTAAAATACTTTATAACTTAGATACTCGTTTTCTAAGGGTATATGAATATGAATATGAATGGATTTACCACTTTAGTTATTATAATTATTAAAAACCATAGGTATCTAAATTAGAGTAGGTACCTAATGGAATTTTGTGAAACTGACTTTATTTTGCTGATTAACGTGGAACCTTTCTAGCGATCAATGGACATTTCTTTATCACGCTACGCATTGTAAAGTAAATAATACATTTGCAATTAATTAAGCCACTTACTTACCAATAATATTTCACGCGCCAATACTTTAGGTAAACAGAAAATGCCGTAACATAATAATGTAGATATTATATCTTTTGTAGATTATCTCATTATTCATTTAAAGTGTGAAGTTAATGTTAGACAATTTATGTCAACAAGTTTTGTTTACAACGGGGATCTCCTCTCCTACATACCTGGTAAAACAGAAAGATATAGTCGAATAGGCAAAGCGTACAATAAGTTGTCGTCGGCGAACTAATGGACACTGTGCCGCCACACAAGATGAACTAATAAATGCGTTCGTCAAATGTATTCACGACCACGCACCTTCGCCTATTCAGAAATTATTCCGTCGGATAGTCTGACCTACATATATCGAACAAGATATTATGATAACACAATTATATTTCGTTTTATAAAAAGTAAAATTAGCAGGTATCGTACTTCAATCTATTGAAATGAAATGAAATGAAATGAAATGAAATGAAATATATGTTTATTCATTTAGGTTAATTAAATTAACACTTATGAACGTCAAAGTTTACAAAATGTCAGCAAATTAACCTACAGCCAGTTCGCTGACGAAGTAGAGCCATGAGAAGAACTGGCAAGAAACTCAGGCCACTCTTTTTAATCGCCAGGTTATTACAATTTTTGTAAGTTACAGTTTCAAGTAGCATGCAAAGTGACGCAGGCAATACACTTAACTCTATAGATACTTAATTACTTACAGCTGTCTATGTTGTAAAGAAAATTAAAAAGTAAAATGTGTGCTTTACAGGTTGCCTCAATTTGCATATTGCTACAAAAGGTAAAGGCAACATGTGAACTGTGATAAATGTTTCTATGTAGATATTATATAAACTGTTAATTTTTGGTATAAGTATAAAGTAAGATGAACTTAATTTACCACAGGAGTTCACAATGTACCTCTATTTCACAAATCACAATGTACCTCTATTTCACAAATCACAATGTAAAAAAATTTAACAATACTAAGTATACAATTTTAACAAAACAATACAAAATGTGTACTTAACTGTTCAAATATGGCTCGGGCATCATGTCATTTATAATTAATACAAAAAAAAAAAAATATTTTATAAATTATGTCAAAATGTATCAATAAATTAATGTCAAAAAATTATTTGTTAAAGCATGTCATTCATAATAATCATAAAAAATGTCATTCATACAATAATTAACAAAAATATGTCCTTTAAAGTATAATGTCATTAAAATTAAGAGTAAAATTAATTTACTCCTTCGTCAAGCGAGCATCCCATGACTTTTATCGTTCAGATACTCATTAACAGTGTAGTAACCCTTAAGTATTAAATGTTTTTTGACAATTTGTTTAAATTTGTCTAAGGGTTTATCCATTATGTCGATAGGTAATTTATTAAATAAACGTACACCAAGTCCCGTAAACGAATTATGGACTTTATGTAAGCGATAGTGTGAGCCAACCAGTTTATGCTTACCCCTGGTGTTAATCTCATGCACATCGCAATTTCTAGTATATAGACTAATGTTACTCTTAACATAAACAACATTAGCATATATATGATTCGTATTATATTTACAAAATATCTTTGATTCAGAACCTATGTATAATATGTATATTATTATACCGGTTCATCATTGAAACGTATTTATTATTACTAGCCTCTAAAATGATAATATGAATAAAAAAATATTTAATTATAATGTCTCACAATACAAATATGTTACACAAAACATTTCACGTTATAAATTCAACAAATTAATTTCATTCACTAACGAATTCAATGACTAATCTATACAAAAGATAACCAATATTAACCTAATGGATTTCTGAGTTACTCCAAGTGAACTTGTATTTAAAATCTAAAGATATTTAAACACATCGCCCTCGCGCTCAGCTGAACTCAGCTCGCCATAAATAAAATAAATACAAATATTCTCACGCAAACGAGTACCTCGAAAACGTTCATTTACATTTGTGAATGTAATAAATGGGGCATCTTCTTCTTAATACAAAACTAAACTGATGAATTTATTCTATTTTTGGAACGGAGTCTGACTATGATTAGAAACTGTCTACTAGGAAATATATGGTGAATCCGCGTTCCACACATATTTATGTAGGTAATGTAATTATAGGTCTGTCTATAGAATATAGCCTCGCAATATATCGTGTTATAATAGTATTATAATAGTGTTGTCTTCATTTAACTTTAATGCTGAGGATAACTTTAGTGGAACGCATCGAGCGCCATTGTAATAGTTTATATCAAGTACGTGGGTATAGCAAAAGGGTTGGCACACCTGCATATTCATTCTCATACTTGCCTACAGATTTACGACCAGGTATTGGACCAACAAATGAGATCTTCCGAAAACTTCCTCCAAAAAATATAATAAGAGCATAACAAAAAGCTCAGCAAGACATGTCAACGTCAGCCGCGCACCATTGGTCGGGCGAACAAAGAAATATTACCAAGCTTTTATTTGTTCTGCTCCACACGCCATATTTGCTATGAAAATACTTTTTATTCGTTAATATTTTTATGTCGAGCACTTCTAGCAATAATTTTTAAGTTTATAACTGGAACTGTAGTCAGATATGTACGAGAAAGAAGAACTAATAAAGATTTCATAATAAAACATCTCTGGAGAGTTGGACGCTACGAAACTTAACACAAATATCATGGTACTAATTATACGTTAGTTTATTTAGATTATACTTATCTAGTTTATAACATATTTTAGTGCATCATAAACAAACATAGCAAGATTTTACAGCTCCTGACGGTCTCGGCTCACATTCGAGCCATTGTGCCTCTTATAATTTTTATTAGGGGCAATCCGTCTGTCTTGATTTACTTCTTCCCAAACTGACGGATCTTTCATTTAATTTACGGTTCTACCCCAGTGTTCCAAACGTAATAAAATGTTACAAAAACAAGCAAAAATTACACAGTCTCATAGGATGTTTTAGCTTTTCTATTTACTTAATAAACAGTGTTATTTACACTTTAATGTACACATATGTCATTCATAATCTTAGTAGTGTACAACACATGAATGCATACAGACAGATAGAACTCTCAAATGAAAAATGTAAATACCTATTTGTAGACATATTTATTACAGTTCACAGTGCATTAAAAACATATGATTTATACTTTAAAACAATCGTAAGAAAAATTTATTGTTTATATTTTTGGTACAGATATTCGTCGCAGCTACCCACTCCTGGTACTGTCGCATCCGACAAGCATTTGGCAACGATTCAAAGATTGTTATTATCATAATGACTCCTCTATTCATAATACTATTGCCTCGCCAAATGTCTTCATATCCTCAATAAACCATAATTCGTCAAAACATTAAATTCACAAATATACTCTTATTGGATATCAAACTAATTCTTTGATTTACGAGTTCTTAAATTTAGTTCAAACATTTTATATATTAACAACAAAGTACGAGTAAATACACATAAATATACAAATATATCAATGGTTTCTGCGAAGAGAAAGCTAATTTAAATTAAATTATAAATGCAATGAGAAATTTTAATTATTCGTAGCTTCATCATGAGCGAGCCAACACTAACATGTTCGGTGTGTGTCTCATTTGCAAGTAACAGGATACGTATTATAGACCCACGAAGCCAATAAGATAAAAAGACGCTCAATAAGGCGCGATCAGAGGCAAAAATGAAATAAATTGCCAGTGAATAAAAGTGCTGAGTGCAATTGAGGCGAACACGTTTGCTCATTAGACGGGACGCAGGGATGCGACGACGATGCAACTGGCGCGGGCGACCCACCGCGCACCACCAGCGCCCCCACCAGCTAGGAACGCGCTACATATCAGCTAACTATCATAATAAATTTAATAATGATACGCACATTTGCATAAACACAATAGTCCTCTTTTTTCAAATGAAAACAAAAGTCTGCAGAATTCAGAGAACGTTTAGCATATGAACTGCCCCAAGTGGTGACAATGAGTTAACTTGAAGCCCTTTTGCCGAAAAGCTGTAAAATCGACGCATATTAGCATAACAAAGACGGTAATTTAAAATGACAGAGTATTCGGGTCCGCACACGACATCACTTTCACTTGTATCGAGATTTATCGCAAAAACATTTCGACTATTGTTATTAAAAAGTATTTAGTTGGTGTGGAAGTCGAAGAATATGTTAGAATAGAAACCGCAAGCTCCCGGGAACAATGTAGTGACGCACAACTGCTGAAGCGTGTCGGGACGACACAAAAACTTATTTCTCTCGGATATGGAATCGAAATGCGAAGAATAATGAAAGGCATGTCCCGGTTTGCATAATGCGGCAAATTAAATAAATTTTTGGTTTTGCTAAACGACCGAAAAACAAGTCGATGGAGTCGCTAACTTGGTGGCTTGTTTTATGTTCAATTTAGTTGCGAAGATAAAATATCTGGTCAGTCGAATACTTGCATCATCAATAGTTTCCATATTTAGAACTACAATAAAATTAACTAAATACTACAATTTTGTTTAAATTTTGGATTTTTTTAATTCATGTTTGCCACATATAAATATGTAACTTACAAAAAGTTCGGCTCTACACATGTCGTGTTTAAGTAATACTACGTGGTAACGAGGGTGGCAGAACTACGTTACACGTTCTACGCACCATTTGCATGCACCGGGGCGCATCGCTGCATCGCGCACGGGGGACATGAACTCGCTGCCACTACAGGAATAGTATAATGTCATATCAAATGTCTACAAACGCGTGCCATATCTAATGTGTAACTTAGGTGTATGCATCACCCGTCACCTACACAAACGTATGTCTACCCATCACTTTTGCGCTATACTTACAACTTTAGAATAAAATTGTCAACTTCTAACAATAAAAACTGCTTCGACCTGGGTTCACCACAACTTTTTCAGTTAGGTGTCTATCTTTCCGCAGAAATTTGGATGGTAAAAACATCCTTGCAAAGTGTTAACATTTTATTAGCGTCTAAACAATAGCCAAAAAATGCATATAAACATCAGTCGAGTCATAAATTTTGTAAACGTGTCATTTTTTGCTTCTAAATTTGAGTAAACTTAAGTTTTTTGTTGTCTTGACTAATTGGTCAGTGCAACAGCGAGTAACGACGGGGCGCAGCAAATGATTGTTCTTTGGGTATTGCAAATATAATAATAAAAGTTTATTACCCCGTTTTTGAAAGGGTTTGTCTCGAGCGCACTGAAAGGGTAGCTGTAAAACCTCACTTCGTGCCATCATAATTCAAAACGGTACGATTGTTCGGTTGCATATCGTCATAAATCAGTTTTAGAAAACATTCAGTGAATGGCAGTCGTCGTTACTCAATACAGGTCATTATACAAATATAGATTTTTGGCATTTGTGCACGCATCACGGTGGGAGGTAGAGAAGATTTGCAAAAATTTTAACTGAGTAAACGATTCTTCGAAAAGAAAGCTGTATATGAAATAGGGGAACTAATGTTGTTTGTTTATTTTGCCACCTGCTTAGACTAGTATGAGAACAAATTGACAATCTATTTTTAATGAGTATTTGGTAGATGTTTGTATAGAGAAGTTGATACCAGAACAAAAAAGGAAAACGGAAAAATCAGCAGCTGCTTCTCCTTGGGGAGTTGTAGTATTCAACTAGGGGAATAACGTTATCGCGAAGCTTGTAGTTTGGTTGGAAACTTTGCCGAAATGTGACTTCAAAGCTCGATAATATTTGTGGCTCTGAAAATTCAGATTTATGAGTATATACCAATTTTAAAACAAGTTCTAATTTCAAATGATTAAAAGAGTATCGTAGGTGGTAGATGTGGCAAGTAGTGTGTGACGTCATCCCAGTGTTGATGGAAGAGTGATGGAGCAGGTCAGCGCCGGGGTCAGCGCCGCCATGCGTCATCGCTAACGACGACAAATGACGTGACGTGAGTGACTTGACACGACTCACAATACGTACGTATCGGTACGTATGTATCCACGAGCACACATACAACGTATCGAGATTATAATATATTCACATAGCTGCTCTCGGTTCTGTTCATTCTCACAGATTTATTTATTTTTTGTCTCAGTTCAAGGCAATATAGGTAGATATCTAACATAATTTAGAAATATGGAAAATTGCTTAAATTTGTATAGATCTGGTTAAAATAATACTTTGTTTATAGTAGTACAAAATACATATATTGTTTTTATAATAAAAAAGTCATTTTTATAACCTTTGTGCATGCATGGTAAACATGTATACAACTCGCCTGATATTTATATGGGCCAAGCTGTGTTATCTTATTATTGTAGAAACAATGTTTAGAAAATACATCGGAATAAGAGAGAACGAAAAGGAAATAGAAGGAGGGAGTAATTGAACCTCTGATGCTGTCACTCACCGACAGAAACGCAATATGGATATTACCTACTTTGCGTCCATTTTCTAAAAGAAGTTAAATATATTTTTGAGTTTTAAAAATCTAGACCATTTTTTACTTTATGATCCATAGAACTGATCGGAAATGTTACATAATTTGGTAATTAGTGAAGACAGACGTAGATTTTTCAATAATAAAATATTCTATCAAAACACAATCACAGCCGTAGTTTCACTAAATACAAAACTATCATACTCTTTTACTTTTACCAAAACAATATAAAATCATGCGAGTATTACCATTTCAAAATTCCCAGAGGGTAAACAAGAAAGGGTAGTGCGCATAGTTTATCTATAAGCATAGTAACTTCTGAATCGGATGATTTAAAAAACGTATGTGATGATTATTTAAAACATTTGTTTTAGTTATTGTCATATGGTGACAGATCTCAAGTGCACGGTTTGAATAGTTTAACTAGGTAATTTTTTACACCAAAAGGAAAGTGTCATTCGTCGCCTTGATCCATCACGGATACGTTTCCTGCCGACTGCTACCAGATAAATTAAGCTTGTTTGTCAAAATTTATATTTATATTTTTGTTAAGTTTATTTATGCTATTATATAAAGTGAAAGAGTTTGTTGGTTTGTTTGTTTGTTTGTTTGAAAGTGCTAATCTCAGAAACTACCAGTCGGTTTTGAATAATTATTTTTGCATATGATAGCTCAGTTCTCGAGGAAGGTTATGTACCATCACGCTACTGGCGACGATAGGAGCAGTGCAGTAAGCAAAGATGCGGGTGAAACCATGCCGCGAAATGCTAGTATATTATACAAGGATTCTTTCATATATCTACACTTGCTATCCGCGGCGCGGTTTTACCCGCGTATAACCTTCCTCGAGAACTGAACTATCATACGCAAAAATGTTTTTCAAATCCAACTAGTAGTTCCAGAAATTAGCGCGTTCAAACAAACAAACAAACTCTTCCAATTTATTTAGACATAGATTTTATTTATTTAAAAAGCTATGCAAACTTGTACAATAGCGGACTTAATGCTAAAATCATTATCTACAACATTTTAGTGCTGGTACTTTATTCCTGCTGCAGTATAATATTGTAATTTATACTTAGAATCATTTTTTGTCAAGTTACAGTAATCTAGTTGTAGCGTTATTGTACATACGTAAACAAAGATATACTTCTATGTTTACTAATAATAATAATACAAGAAATTTTTACGCACGTTAGCTATGTCATTCATGCGTGAGCAAAGTGCTAGATATAGGTACTTAGTTTCTTTTATAATTATGATCGTCATACTTGATATACACCAGTGAGTCACTAATTGCTTATCTTGAATGCCGCTTCACATTATTCAAGTACTTTAGTAGCATTGAGCGTATAGTTTAGGTACGCAGAATCGTAATAAAGTATGCAGCGTTTATAGAATTGATGTAAAGCTCTCCCAAAGTCCTCGCCTAATGACAAACAACGTATGCGACAAATACGCATGTAGGTAACTAGGTAGGTATATTCAATAAAAACATGAAATGCAACGCAACATAACCCCACAATCATCAATTAGCACCCGATTCCATATTATTATTTTGTCAAAAATAAAAAAGTGTGTAAGCCGCAATGCTAAACAAGTTTCCCACAGAGATTTAATACGAGGACCGCGACTACACGCGGCACAAAAATAGCCCAGTGGTCGAAAAATAAAATTTTCCCTAAATAGACGGAAATATACAAAAATGTGAGGCAAAGAGCGAGGGGCGAACGTGATGGCGTGCCGTAATGTGCGCCCCTAATTAAAACGTTAAAAACCAACCGCTTCTGAAAAACGTCAATTTCGAAGAGAAATGTGCCGTCCAAAAGATCCCCTTTCATACTTTTGTTCCATTTATTTTTATCATTTGAGTTCTCAAAAGAAACAAATTGCAAAGAATATATGTAGCATCACAAAAGTTTAAAATGGTTATTTTTAAACTTAGCGGGCTTGTCTGTGTTGTTTTTTTTTTTATATTTAGAACCTACTTATGTTTTATGACTTCATTTAGTTATTGATAAAGAATAAATAATTATGTATCTACTAGAGATCTGTAGATTTATTAGATGGTCAGAATCTAGTAATTGATAAACTGGAACGACATTTGTTCCAATAGTTACAGTGAAAGATAAATTGATCTACTGGTGCATACAATTCGTTAAATTGGGGATTTAGTTGGCGTTTGGAACACGGACATAGTACGAAGGGATAAATCTAGTCGTTAAATCGATATGCAGATCTGGATCGACATTCATTACCTAATTAAAATCGCAAGCCCCTTCCGCTCGCTACATTTCTCCAACGCGCTGCCAATAAATTTCATCCGCCAGTCGCCCCATAACGATAACCAGTTCCTCGGGAACTATCGTTCAATCTGGCGTCGATGCCGTATGTTGATCCGGTCGTGTACCCGCCGCTCTTCGCAGACAGCGCTGTCGATACCTATGTATTATTTAGTGGCAGTACTAGCTAGGCATGCGGAGCGAAGCCTATACCTCGGTACACCCAGTACACGCACAGCGCAGTGCGCACCACGCACACACCAGCCGCGAATGTCTCGGGCCACGTCAACCCGCAGATAACGAGCTCACATATTCATAAAGAATAAAGAATTATCCAACAGCCTCCTCACCCTCCGCCTCCCTTTTTGATCGTAATGCTCTCATTCACACTCTTTGGCCGATCTCGATCTATCCGTTCCCCTCTAAAACCTAAACAAGAACGACTGTTACGACGACCCGCCCGAAATTGGATTATAGACTTTAATTTATTCCTAAGAAGAAATATTTCATTTATCGTCGGCACACGCTCATGAAACCCTTTAACTCCCGACGAGCCACGGTCGAGTCGTTTCAAAACGATCATTCTAGTCTGAGACGTAACGACCGGTTTTAATTCTTACATCCATGATACGAGAGACCATTTCATCGTCGAGTCGCATCGGACAAAAGATCATTGTAGAATTATTAACTGGTTTCAGGGTCCAACCCTCGAGTCAGCATCTTTATGGGCGACATATTTGATTCGAAAACTTGTTATGCTTCGTCCTAAATAAATTATAACGAGAAATTGTAATCATTAAATGGATATATTTAATGTGTGTGGACGAAGCCGGGACGCGGTGCGGCAGGACGGTCCAGCCGCTCGGATGTGCGTCCGAGCGGCTGGTGCTTGTAGCGCGGCGCGTATCAGCCTACACAAATGCGTACTCCCTGGAGATAGCTCGCACAAATCTTCGCGACCTTTGTCGTTGCTGCTTTTATATATCTCACTACTTAAAGCGATATTGGAATGATTTATTGCTTTCAACCAGTTGTAATTAAATTAAACTCTTAATATAAAACATTGGGCACTTTGCATACCGCAGTTACTTTATACGAAATACCGGTCACATTAATAAAAAAATTAACCTATTTTCTAAGACATGCCTTATTCTCGTAAGTATTGGACGACCCACGCACCACTATGTTTACTCAGCTCACAATATTAATTTAAGACATTAAGGCAATTTATATGAATATGGAAGCAAGCAAGTATTTCATTAATTAATATGGAAATTGTTTATTGGCGTGGGCAGCGAATCCAGTTTAAACGAACGCGGTATTAAATAGTATCGATTGTAGAATAATTGTTTATCTGTTATAGAAACGTGCCTAGCTTTTAAATCAAACTAATTTATGTCATTATATTGCTTTTACACTAACCAGCGCGACAACAGCATTGGTAACAACATGGCACTCAGTAACGATAAATGTGTGTGTGTGATCCTATATAAATAATAACTATGTATGTAGGTACCACATATTGGGTTGGTGCCCATTTGACCCTAAAGATTTGACCCTTTCTTGGTTTGAGTACGCATTCGACCCCTGGAATAACAGCAGCACCTATTCGTTCCTTTTCGCAAGTACGTATGAAGTACAGACGGCATAAAAATCTTAAAAATGTTATTAATTAAAAAAGGCACTCAGCAATAAAACCAAAAATAATATATTAGCTGGTTTATTGAAAACAACTTCTATTTATCTGTTAAAATCATAGCTTTTGTCAGAAATCAGTCTTATAAATATCTTAAAGTTATAAATTACATACTTAGTGCAAAAAGATAAAATTTAAATCTAAATTAATCTTTCTAAGTAATACTTCTGTCTATCCTCACCCATCTTTTGGTTTCTCCTGATGCACTGAAATGGTTCTCAACATATCTTCAGGGATGTCAACAGGCTGTTCGCTTAGATGATTCGTCATCTATGTGGCGTGATCTCCTCGCTGGCTTTCCTTAAGGCGGTATACTTTCTCCTTTATTATTTTCTATCTTTAATAATTTCTTAACACCAAATCTTCAATGTTCGTATCATCTTTACGCCGATGACTTGCAACTGTACTCTACAACTTCTCAATAACTGCATTTATATATTTATCTATATTACAGTGTGTACTGAGTATATATTATGTATAGTGTTGTAGTATAAGTACATTTTATTATGTATTTTTTTATTGTAGTAAGTACTTTGTTTAGTTGTGTAGTTAAAAAAAAGTGAACCTACTACGTGCATCACCCAAAGGTTGACTGGTAGAAAACGTAATCTGGCATTCAGCCCTTCCATGTACACAATCAGTGCATAAAGTTAAAAAATAAATGAATAAATAAATTATTTAGAAAATAATTGATTGAGCACTTAGTTTGTGTATGTATATACATAATTTTTTTCACCATAATCACACTACGACACCACACACTTGTTATGAAGCACTTGAAATATGCAGCAATGATAAAATGGTGTCAGCTAAAGTGACGCATATAATTAACCAATCACAGGCTGACGCCGATGCTAAAGAAGTAGCCAACAAATAAAAAAATTGTTTTAGAAATAAATTTGAATAAAATTTAGTAAAATTTTCTAGTAAGTTTTACTTTCAGTAAAAAAACGTTTTATGAGTATAAACCATAACCTCGGCTTACTCAACATTCTTAGAGGTGGACGAATTCTTCCATTACGAGAGGAGAAAGAAAAGATCTTTATAAGAAATGCATATATTGTTAAAGTAACACAGCTCAATAAATATTCAAATATACTTAATTTGAAATGAGTTTTTTGCGGGCTGTACTGTTTTCCATCTAAAATAGTAGAAAACACAATGAGGTACGTATGGGCTCTATAAATATATTAATTTTATTTATTCTGGATTCGTACCTATAATAGGTACGAATGGGCTGTTAAAAACGGGTCGAGTCTTCAACTTTTAATGCAGGGTCAAAGGCTCGTACCTAATTGTGTTACTAAGTTGTCTCAATATCATTATAATTTCTACTGACAAGTTTTATTGTCGAAAATGGGTTCTTCACTTTGTCTAGGCACTTCTGAACTGCAAACGCAAATCTCTGAACGCCACAATTTTTTTCCAGTTTATTGGTCCACATAAGTAAAAGTTGTCACATATACGAAGAAAAGTGTATCTATAATTGTACATTAACAATCTGATAAAAGCAACCTCAAAATGGTTACCTATTACATAAATCTGTTAGACAACTGTAAGACAAAAACAATTAATATATCTAAGTACTTAAATGCAGGTTTCGGGTGAAACAAATTATTAATTATTATTTAGATACTGTACCTACAAAATATGTGGTCGTAATCGTTTCCACTAATAAACTGATATATAGTAGGTACATAGTATATAAACTGGTTTAAACGAATTTTACTCACAGGTAATTAATAAAAAGTAAAACCAACGATGTGTTGAATACACAAAAAGCAAGGCAAGATGCGTTCGAATAAAATTTTATATAGTGATCGTTAACACTGTTCGTGTCCGATATTAAATGGACAGCGGCGAAGGAGTAAAAATTAAAGACAAACATAAATATCAAAGAAAAACCTTTGAATCAAACTTGTGGCGACGCAACGACTCAAAGAACGATTTGATGATTGGAAAGAAATCTGATATTTTCCATCGGACCGTTCTGTTTCATTGTTAAGTTACAAACTGAATATTTATCTTTTATAAGACTATTTTATGAATGGATAGCCGGACAAGCGTTGTTATTTACACTAAGGGCCTTCACAATATTTTATGTAGGTACTTGTGTACAGGCATAAATCTATAGGTCTTGTTAAAGCGTTATGGTGCACTATATTATTATATCAATTTAACACTTACTATGTACATATTTTTATATGAATAACCTTAACTGAATATTAAGCCTTTTATTTACGGCTGATCTCATGCTAGTACCGCTCAGATGAATGCCACTACACAACCATGCTACCATGATGTTTATTATTGAGTAGTGTGATATGTTCAGCTTAACAAAGACAGAAATTAGTGGCGGTTACCACTTACCATCAGGTGGATCGTTAACTCATATTCTGCTACCACAGAGTAAAAACAAAAAGGTACATTATATGTAGATGCTTTGGCCAAATTTTCAGTCGGTGCAAACATGTCTCATTTCTCATAAAGACAAATTTGACAAATTTTAAAGAAAATCATAGGCTAAATGAATGTGGTACGAGGAAGACTGCACCTAAACTGGATTGTAAGTGGAGACGAATAAATTAGGAGTTAAGTTATGAGCGGTCCGATCTAACAACATGAATGAAACCGCACCCCCCGCGTGACCGCCTACACCCCTCGCGCCGACCCGCCTGCCCCGCGCACCGACCGCGTGTGGCCTTCTACCATTGCGTCTGCAGGTGAGAACTTAGAGATCACTAAATATAAAATATATAATTATAAAATATAAACTGGAAATAGAATAGTTAACATTTTTAATATAGACTCTTTTGTTATGTAATGTAAAGACAGATTGCTTAAGTTCGCGTTATACATTCAAAAAACGTTTTGTAACAATATAATTAAACAACCTTGTTTTACAATAAAATTTCTTGTGAGTATGAAATTATTTCTAAATAGGGATCGATGCTTGAATAAACCAATCGCACTTAGTTGGAAAATAAATTAAAACCAGATTTCTAAATATATTGTTGTTTTAATTATGAAAAAAATCCACATTTGTACTTTAATAAAACAAGGAGAAATAATAAAATTCAATTAAATTTTAATATCCTTAACAAAGTTTTTAATGAGTACGTCCCTGGTAAGAGGTGAGATGACGCGCTATCAGCGCTGGTAATCTGAGCCCAAATTATTACGATTCAAAACTTGGTCAGGACCTTGCTTCGACCGTCGAGCACCACCCGTCCCGAATAAACTAACAGTGGGTACCATTAAAGGGAAAAAGTCAACATTTATAACGCAGACCCAGAATATTTTATTTGTTCAGTCATAATAAAAACGATGTCAATTAACCGCCGTAGGAAATTAATGTTCGGTCTCTTTTAGTATAATTAATAAGTTATAGCTACAGAGATGTATGTTTAAAAGAAAACACATTAGGTGTACGCATTGAGAAGTCTCAGTAATTATCGAATATCTATAAGCTGCGGCGACCGGCGCGTAGTCAATACTCAACTTTAACGTAAAGACCACAACACCTTTCTAAATATCTCCACAGACCTAATAATGCTGCCTCGTGTAGATCTTTATATTTCCATTATTAAAATAAAAGCTAAAAAGATCGCATTAATTAATCTTGATAAAAACGAGATAGTACTTTCACAGCTTTATCGTGTGATCATACAATATTAATATACAATTTATTCTATTTGTAATTTAGTTGCATGTGACAAGAACAAACGAGTTCTCAGATTCTGAGTGGGTATCGCCTTATTCTGAGACAAAATGTTGTCCACATATTAAGTGTGTGTGTAAAAATTCCGCTCCTCATTATGTGTCGCAATTTAATTGAGATCTTATATTAATTAGGGTGGCGATGTGATGCACGAAGTCGAATGTGGCCGCCGCACGCAGCCTCTGCACGCAACTAAGTACCTCACCTACATAAATATCGATTTTTTCGTCATTTTTAGTAATCTGCAGGACAGTCGCGAAACCATTTTTAATGCGAGCTCGTTCCATCTCGTTAGCAAGGGTTTATTTAATTGTTACCATAATCGACTAATTATTTCAATTAATCAGCTTACATTGTACTTAGTATTTATTTATTACATTTATTTATTTATTATTTTTATAATTCACATAAATCGTGTTGGAAGTTTCTTCTTCCAATATGAGTAAATAGTTTAATGCACCATGTAACATTTTCTAAGTTGACTTGATTAAGCTGTTCATTTGTAGTTACAGTTAAATATTCCGTTATGATGAAGCACGTAATATTGCAGCGCTGATTAATAAATCATTGGACTTGCGATTGAAACTTGATAATCATTTTTGATTAACTTTTATGTTCATTTATTTATTATCTTTATAACTTCACAGTTGGGCCATAGACGACAGTCCGGCTACTAGGCAGCTGTTCTTATTTGTATCATTTAATATCTAATAGCGTACGATAATGTGTATGATTGAGGAATTGTTATATTGTATCACTATACTACACTTTTAATGCTGACACTAAACACACACACTAAATGCACTTTTTATAAACCGTATTTGAACTTGAAAGCATATACCACATCATATTAAAATTTTATAAAACAATATTTCATTGCTTTCTGTTCTATAAATTAAAACACAGTTTAATAATAAAGCGAATATTTTCATTATTTTAATATACATACACATAAAATTGATACATATCAGATTAAATTGTCCTGAACCCTTTATTTCCAGCACCGGTCACTGCTGTCCAAAGTCTAACTTCACAGTACAAGCTACTTGCAAAATCTCGTCGTTTCGCGTGATTTACTGACAAATAAACAAACTCAGAGCCTCGCATTTATAATTGTATTATAGGAATGAGGAGAGTGAATCCATCGCGCGTTCGCGTGCGCGATGACGTGATATCGTCCCGTCACGCATGTTTACACCGCCCTTATAACAAGTTGTAAGAGCCAAACTAACAAGCAAGCGCTATATCTCCACCTATACCATTAGCGTTCGAAGCATGCAACAATTTTCATGCACTTACCACTTTGCACCGCATATACTTGTTATAATGTCAGGCGAGTAGAATGTTCCGTTTTTGAACCGTGAAGTTTATTTTTATTGTCGACAGTGGCAGACGAGCAAACAGCCCACGTGATGGTAAGTGGTAACTGTCGCTTATGGACGACTCAGAATCTCAGCATTGCTCCTACAATGCCAGGGACTCTGCGAAGCCGCTGCCTGCCGCGAAGGGAGTGGGGTAGGTGAAAGGATTGAGGGAGGTGAAGAAAATTAAAAGGGAGAAATTGGGTCTCTAGCACTCTCACTCACCAAACGAAACGCAATAGTACGGATACTATTACTCTTACATCGATCTTCTATGAGAGGGTAGTACTTCCGCGTGGATCTACTACCGTAAAATCAAAAAGTTTAGATATATCGAACAATTGTTTATAGACGTATCGTCATAAATAACTGCAACCTGAATTATTCTATCAGTCATCACTAGCTTCTGTCAATTAATCAGACAATTAAAATAATATTTAAATAGCATTATACATCAATGTACATAATAATTTAAAATAAAATCTATCGTTACTTACTTATGTACCTACATATTAAGTTTCAACTTACATAACTATTTAATCCACCCTCACAGATTAAACGGTTCTATTGTAAGTTTTATAATTAATTAAATGTCTTAACATAGAAGGCAGAATCTATTGTGCGTTCTGTTTAAAAACCTCTCATGAAAGCTCGACAAAAACTATGTCACCATTGTCAACCGCACTAATGCTTCATAATTGTAGTGATATTTCCTTTTCATTGAGCCCAGCCCTCCTTACCAATAATTTCTCTTGTCATATTACTTACAAGTACCTGCTTACAAACAAACGCTTTACACACAGCACGACTATTGTCCAAATTGTAAAGGTATAAATTTTTTATAATAAATTATGTACTTTCTAAGTGACGCGTTGTGATTGACGAACTTAAACAATTTGTATGTGTAAGTTATTACTGAGAGACTTTATATTTTAACCTCTAAATGAAAATATTTTTCTTTTTGTAACTATTGTTCATCATCAAATACTCGTAGTTAAGATATCGTCAATAAGGTTCAGACTTCTGTGAGGTGGCAGTTGTTATTAAATACCTACTATTCTGTGCGTTACCATTTTTTATTAGTGTTAGTAACAAAATCGTGTACCTCTACTCGTACTAGGGATGATTGAAATGTTGCATGGAACTCTGCGATAAAATATTATGGCAGTAAATTGAAATGAAAGAAGATGAAGAAAAAAAACCTAGCTAAGCAAATGCGAATGGATTTTATTTGGCAAAATATTAGTAGACATACTCTGACATAATTTAGTACTTTACTTAACAACTCATTTTGGATTACTTCAAAACAATAATTAATTACACCTCATTATTAACTGAAATAAAATAATTGAATAAATTTTTAAAAAAATATATCACATAGTGTGGCTCAACTCATTTGGTGACACAAAACATGAAGAGGAACCACAAACAAAAGGCGGAATAATGTCCCTTACATAATATAATATTACGTGTCACGAAACTAAGGCTTTATGAAATCTGATATTTTTGTCATATCTTATTTTATTATATCTCAATGGAGAATTACTGCCATCGGGACTCACCGGAGCCATTCAATTTATTAAATGTATGAGGGTGAAAACTTCTTAGTAATAAGGAGGAACAAAAAATGAAAATCCATACTTTTATCATCTTTATTATCAATTTAATAGCGACATAAAATTTAATGTCTACCACGTTAATGCTAATAATGATAGATAAGTAAAAATATTTATACATTCAACAATAAATTATCGCCGTGTCCCAAGATATCTATGCATTTTTATAAAATATGCAAGTATTTATTTTATCATTATTTAAATATGTACCCAATTTACTAAAGCTTACGATAATACCCAATGCGAACGTTCGGCCGACATAGAAACATATTATAATCCAATAGTCTAATACAAAACCAGTGTGCGTAACAATTTCAATTTTTGCACAAATCTAGTCGTATTTAAAGTATTGTGTTACTTGATGTATTAAATAGCCGGTTGACAATGTCGGGCGGATATTATCCCACAAAAAATGTCCTCAAATGTTCCGAGGATTTTCCGCTTCACGCAGAGGTGCACTCTCCGCGGCCCGCACTCGGCAGTTGACAAAATATTGCATTGTTCCTATTATATACGCAGTATTTATTTAAAAACGTTATTTAAATGGATGATTTTAAGCTCATACAGTTGACGGAGCTATTGTACTCATCATAATATCATTACAGTTTGAGGCTGCACTATAAATGTCTTTTGACGACACGTTGCATACGTACTTATTTATCTATATTATTAACTGAGTGATATACGAGTACCTACATCACTTCAGATTTGTCCTTAATGGCATGCGACTAAACAATAATGAACGATATGTGGAGCCTCGTGAAACCAATTTATTACCTTTATTACTTTGTTCACTTTGTTATACTCATCCACCTATCACCCATATCAGTGACCGTAAATTTAAATTCACTCAGTGACTTCCAATAAAGGTAATGAAGGCAATCATCGGTGACCAAGCCAATAAAATAATAGAAATAAATTTGATATGACCGACATATGGTGGCTTTAATGCGGAGCGAACCCTGTTATTGCTGTCAAACATGCGACAAATAGCTCAGACTGTGAATTCCATTTCATTTTATCCAACCGTTGATTACACAGTATTGGTCCGTTGGACTACAATGAAAACAATCTACATCGAGCAATATGTTCACACCCCTTTCAGTTTTTGATTCACTGCGACGATGACCAAAAAGCAAATTCCAGTTTATTATTATTCCATTACCCGTCACCCCATTTTAAAAAATATGTCAGCAGATGACGAGTGGGGAAGATGGGGACAGTAATCTGCGAGCGGTGAGTACGAGCAGCGAGTAAACCAGGAGAGCGGTTGAATACTCAATGTGTTTATATAAAATAATTTTCATGTTCGACAAGTCGCGACACAATACCGTATATTTTTTGCTCTGCCGATAAATTGGCAGGATTATCATTTAACGGAGGGCTCATGTTTGCTTGTCGCGATTGCCTATGACTGACATGATTTTATTAACACCATATCGATGTTTCGATGTGGGTTCGGAAATTTCACACCGACGAGAACGTATAGTTAATAATTCAGATGGTTTCATTTTAGAAAGTAATGCCAATTTAAGTTGAGCCTGGGTGAGTTCAGTTATTACTTCAGTTTAGGAGTTGGATAGGCAGTTGATCAATTATTCAACATATGGAGCATTTCTATCGCATGGGTATATACAGTTTAAATGACAATCAAATATTTATAATTGTTTGTGATTTGTTTTTGACTTGCTGATGTAGAGACCTTTTGTCACTTGCTGATTACTTGTCAGCCTGATTATCAACAAGTTATAATCTGAGTATTTAAAGAAGGTAGAGGTCGGTAGAGTATGCGCAATATAGTTACATTTTGATCTGAGCAATACCTAAGTCTATAACTTTTTTAGCGAGCATACAGACTAAACCAATATAACTGGCTCGAAGAGTGGGCTGCCAAATAATTTACTTTAAACAGTAACAAGTACCACGCTATAAAATAACTAAACTTTAACAAAACTGTGAGTAACGGTCTTTTAAAAAAAAATTACAATCACGAACGGAAATATGACTAAGGTGAACTACAGTTACAATACCGCTAAAAGTAATAAAAAATCATTTATCCTATTCAATCAGCAGATAAAATTGATAAAGAAATGTTGTCAAAATTATTGCGCTCAAGTATTGTATGTGCCCCAAATTTTAACGTATTTATGGTAACAGCGGTAATCTCTTTTATATAATCACAAATAATCGCGTATAAATCCCTTATTAGCAAAGCAAAAATATTTTTTCTTGTGACATAAAAATTGGTATTGTAGATTACGGGACGTGCACCGGATCTGAGAGATGTTATCTAGTCGGAGGCTCCCCGTGTTTATACAAAATATCGTACGACACAATGAAATTACATGACATCTGTACTACAAATAACGGGAATATCTTTATTCATACCGCGGCGCGCAAACACGCTCCCCTCGCGTTTGCATTGTCACCACTACTGCCAACGTCTGCTCACTGTCGCTACAACGATACTCTATTAAACATTATTACTGCTATCATACGTTAATGTTTACTTAAAGATATACTTTTACAAATAATATTGTTCATAATAGTGCATTTAATTACCTAAGAGAGATTCCGAATTCGAACACACGTTTCTCACACAACCATTTTCTACTGACATAAACTATGTCAGTATGAAATCTGAAATTATACCCTGATGATAGTTTTGCTACTAACATATGAGATCTAATTTTGTTTTATAGTATATATATATATCTTGAAATGGGCTGGGTCGAGCGAAGAACTCCAACCCTCTCATAGTATTAATTTTGGCAACTACTTGGTTCCGTTTTCTTAGCATTATTTCTGCAAGGCTCAGAAAAACAGAGACTGCACTGTTGGTCTAGTGGTTAGTGTAACTGACTGCAACGCCGGGTGTCGTGGATTCGATTCCCGCGGAAGGCAAATATTTATGTGATAAACATTTGAATTTGTCTTCAGTCTGGGTGTTTCCTATGTATTCTAAGTACGTATTTACAAAAATGTCAGTTATCTAGTACCTAAACACAAACTCTGCTTAGCTTGGGACTAGATGACGGTGTGTGATAGCGTCCACATAATATTATTTATTTATTTATTTATTGAATACAGCCAGGTTCATAGGTTACGGTTACTACTTACTATCGTAACCTACGTCTTACCTACTATACTTGGTACCTACTATATAGTAGGGCCGTATTCTAGACTGTCACTGAAGTTGTAAGTATATTTTTTCTAAACAGCTTCAGTGGTAAATAATTATTATTCAGCTGGCGAAATGTTCAAAAAAAATTTCAATCCTGTATTTTATCCATCTTACCTTATTCCGAAACTTGTCTTTTTAATTTCGTTAAAAATGTATTTACTTACGTTCTTATTATTTTATTTCTAAAACATTTATTCATTTATTCAATTTAAACAGTTTAAATAATGATAATATAACTAGAATATTCTTATCTACTGTTTATGAGGTAGGTACTAAATTTTTTGCAGCATTTTTAAGTAGGAAAACACACTTAAAATGTTTTTATAGAACGCAATATACGCAATATACGCAATATACGCATAATAACGCTATTTTCAAGTAAATCTGAAACGTAAAAATTGTTTTATCGCAGTAAGGCAAAGGAAGCGATTTACAATAAATAACTTTAATATTAGAGTTACTCCCCCATATTGATATCGATAGTACGAAGAAACCCCATGCGCCTCCGGCGATAACAGAAGTTGCAAACATTTTTATATCTTATTTTAATCTGAAAATGTAGTCCCAGGATTTTCTTTTTCTTATTCGTTACTATTACAATATAATTTAAAAAAATAGAAGCGTGTAGTTTGAAGTATCTACCGCGTGCAGTATTCTGTAGAATTAAATTATTTCCAATGATTTAAATCACTTTTCTTAGTCGATACCAGCCGTACTTAATACAGTTACGTAAGTATACTGACTTACCTATATAAAAATAATAGAATATAATAAAATACAGAAGTAGGTAGTAGTAACAAACAAGAATTATTTTAGGAATCATAAGGTATCTAAATATGGAGTATATTTTAACTGTTATGGTGGAAGGTAGGAAATAATGTATGCTCTATAAACTTTATAATTATCTGATTCTTAAACATAGCTTAGCAATAATATAAAAAAATAATCATAAAAAGTTTGTATAATTGAGCAATTAAACAAAAAGTCACTGTGAGTGCAATCAGCTCGGAAGTAAAGCTACAGGTTATAAAAACTCTGTGTAATCCAACTGTTTATGAGCCCTGATTTGACGTAAAAACAGTAAAATAGTCGTAACGGAGCAAAAGAGCGCCACTATTAGTTTTCTTTACAACTTTTATTGACAATACCGTCTAATATCTATTTGCAGTTTTTCATACATGACATGGTACGCTTTTCTAATTTAGATCCTGTACGTTGTCTTGTTAATCGTAATATATAACATTCGAAATCATTATATCGAAATATTTGTAAACTATAATCTTGTTTAGTCAGAGGACTGGGGTTCGGACTATCCATTTTGACCAATTCAAACTTTACTTTGACCAATCTTGAGCAGTTCTCATCTATCGCTTATCTTTCATCTTTACAAGATGTTTAGTATTTGACCTGCACACGCCACGTCTTCGGATTTGTGGTCGCTACTTTAGAACTTGTATGACTCAAGGCAAAACAACAGATCGACATTAAAGAACAATTGCAAGCTTAAAGAGCTACAAAATTATAAGCTGAACTAAGCTAAAGCACATACAATATTCTTGTTATTGGCATTTACGTACGTTTTTATTGGCAACCGCTATGTTATCAAATAGGCGTCCAGTCATATCTAATTCCCACAAAAAATAAGATGCATTGAAATTGACTTGCAAAACCAATGTGCCATAACTTTTTTTTTTTTTTATATTATAGCCTACCAAAGTGACTCCACCCCGCCTGATGGTAAGCAGTCAGTGGAATCCAGAAGTGGCGGCCACTATACTAAAAGCCATCGTCTTAAACTGCTGGTATGGTGGTCTCCACTATGGCGGCTGAGAATGGGGTTAGGGGAAGGGAATGAGGAAGGTGAGGAAAGAGGAAAGGGGGAAATTAGGCCTCCGGCGCTCTCACTCACCGAACGAAACGCAGTAGTACGGATACTACTACTCTTAAGTCGATCTTCTATAAGAGGGTAGTACTTCCCCGGACGATCCGGCCTATTCATGCTGAAATCAGCGTGGATCTACTACCGTAAAGACTAGCAGTAACACCAGTAACAGCAGTAACTTGCACTAGCATTAGCACTTTACAAGCAAGTAACGTCTAATTTAAATTTCAATAGACGACACGCAAATCTTATCGCAATCGTAGCTATAAGCCCATGTTAACTGCTGTCACAAGGTAGGTTCAAGAAGACATCACTTAATTTATGTCATTATTAGTCTTCACCGTATAACATTCTAATGTATGCGTCACACGATCTACAACACTTATCTAAAATATTGATACTCTAACACGTTGACCATATACCAATAAGACGTCGTCGACCAGGTGATCAACTGTCCAACAAAATTGAATTATCGAGGCAAGTTCCAAAGAATTATGACTATAATATAAAAACCGCCTTCAACGGAATGTCGGTATTGAACACAATTAAGATATAAATCATCGAGAGAGCATCATTGTATGTCGAGGACGTTATGACTGCTCCAGTTCAATTCCGGGTCGAATCACTCATTGCCCCGCGACCATTAGAAATGGTCACCAATTTATCATTAAAGCAATTTTAGCAATAATTGTTTGCTTTGTACGAAGGAGATGCTGCGAAATATGCTCTACATTATAATGTCACGAATAACAAGAGCACCCGTTTTTCATTATCAAATATAATGACTAGTATTATAGAATTTTTTGGTTCGACCTTGGATGAAGTCGACCCAGAGCACCCGTCCGAAGAGCACCTGCGCAAAGAGCACCTAGCCTAGTCCACGTTAAACACCTATCAATATATTTTTAGCAGGTGCTCTCTCTGGTGGACTACGTCTGATCTTGGAACATACTAAACAAACAACAATTCAAACAAAATTTATTTTATATTTCAACTAGCTGCCCGCGGCGCGGTTTCGTCCGCGTCTTTGGTTACTGCTCTGCTCCCGTCGCCAGTAGCGTAATGTTATATACCCTATAACCTTCTTCAAGAACTGAGCTATTATACGCAAAATATTCAAATTCCACTAGTAGTTATAGAGATTAGCACGTTCAAACAAACAAACAAACTCTTCCGCTTTATATAATAGTATAGATGATAAAAAATTACACTATGGTAAAGTGAAATAAAATATAATAAGAATTTCATGAATATACAGAAGCACTTGACATACATGAAGCCGCGTGCAAAAACTAGCACAAAGTATCACCTCGTAAATGTTGTGTGATACTAACATTAAATGTTTTATTCACATTTGAATTCAAATGTGAATGTGAACTATGTTAAATTTACCATAAGCAAGTCTACTAATGTTTTAAATGTCAGTAAGATAGCATTTGAAATGACAACAGTATACTGCTTTTATTCGATCTTCTATAATTATAATGCGCTGATTTAAATAATAATACAGACATTTCGCTAACCGGTTTCTTGTGACGAAATACTACGACATAATCGTATTAGTATAGTTTGTAGTGATCGTAGATAAGCGACTATAGTAAATGAGTATTGCATAGTTACTGAATGCTTCTAGTAATTAGAACGGCATATACTTATGTAATTTGCTATTTCAATACTACATTTTTAAAACCAAAGTTAAAATTCTTAACACGTTAGATGATTTAACATTTTACAAAAACTATGGTACCTCAGATAATAATCTAAACTCAAAACAGTAACCGATAACTAACATTTAGGATATATTAAAATGATAGTAGAGCAACTTACAGATGATGCACGCACTGGTCATCGGTCCACCCACGCACACAATAGACGCGTGGGTGCAAAGATTATTCTCATTCAATTGAACCGCATTGTGCGCCGGCGCATGCCACTTCCATGCCACCTCTTAATTACCGCGCAGCTGCTGACCCCGGTCCATCTGGATCATCACCACCTACACCACTATCACCTATACAGGATGATAATTTATAATAGTTGCATATTATACTTACACTATTTTTAAATATATGTAAAATTATATCATTTCTTATACTATTTACATACATAACTACCACACGGTCGATCTAACATATCAACCCACAACCAAAATAACTGATGAGTAATCTCATATTTCGCTAAGCATTAATTTAAAACACAACTCATAATAATATTATTGTCTCTTGAGTTTTCTCGTATCACTACGAATCTAGTTCCATAATGAGAGAGTTGTCTTTTTTAACATAACTTAGCAAAATAAGTAGTTGTTTAATACAAAAGTATCTAGTACCTTTTGTCTAAACCAAAAAGTGATGACTACTTCCCAGAACATTTTCTTTATAATATGGTTGTTATACTGTATCATGATGTATATTGCAATGAACACGCCGTATTTAGTTGATATGTGTAATACAAGGTGAGAGTGTCCAGTGACAATAGCGCGCCAGTTTTGAGTGGCCAGACGTCCGGCAAATCTCATTTGTGGATTTATCATTAACCGTATTTCATCCACCCTTCTCTCCACAGCCTATTAAGGGTTATAAATTTTATATACGTCTGCCGTATCCGAAGCTTTGCGATATTTATTTATCGTAATTTTATTTATACACAAAGATACAAAAACTAGATCAATGGTTCAATGATACCGGAATATGAAAGTCCTTGAATTTGATTTCTAGGCCGAGAAATGCTGCTGTAATCTCATCCTCTCTCTCTCATAGAAGATTGACTTAAGAGTAGTAGTATCCGTACTACTGCGTTTCGTTCGGTGAGTGAGAGCGCCGGAGGCCCAATTTCCCCCCTTTTCTCTTTCCTCACCTCCCTCATTCCCTTCCCCTAACCCCATTTCCAGCCGCCATAGTGGAGGCTACCATACCAACAGTTTAAGACGATGACTTTTGGTATAGTGACCGCCACTTCTGGATTCTACTGACTGCTTACCATCAGGCGGGGTGGAGTCACTTTGGTGGGCTATAATATAAAAAAAAATCTCTACCTACTACATGATGAAGACTAGTAGGTACCACAGTTAATAAAAGGTATAATACATCTTAGCCTAACCCTTCGCATAAAATGCTTTGATATTTTGCGAGTATCTCACATTATGGTGATAAGTAGGTAATCTATTCTTCTAATACGCATTTTACAAACATAAATAACTAGATAAATGTAAAACAATCTTGTATACAAATCTTAAAAGTGGAAAAATATTAATAATGTCTGTAATGCACTCCTCAGAACAATAAGGTATCGTTCTAATCGCACACCTTATCAAAACTGGCTTTTGTCTTTAATTCGATGACAAGTAATTTATGGCGATGCAGGCCACACTTGCTATAAATAATAGCATTTAAGTATGAGCCCGTAGAGTGCTGTTCTGTCAAAATTCACATAAATAATGACGACCCGACGAGACTGATGTTATCTCGAGATAGCGACAAGTCTACGACGTGGTTATAAACAAAAGACGAACTCTAATGACTGAATGAGCCATCGTAAACCCTTAATATTTACGCACGATTCTTTCTGTTCACCTTTTGGGAAATTTTATAACTTGAAGGGGAGATCTATCCTCAGCAAACAGGCGCCTACACCAGACGCCGAGCTATATCTGATTTATTCATACCACCCGAAACACATGATCGGTTTTTCGGATATCCAGTTTATATTGTGGCGAGCTTTTTGTCAGCCCATACAGAACTGATTTTTTCACGTTGAAAGATTTTCGTTTGAAGTTGATGGACAAGCTCATCAAGTTGTCACTTGTCATTCATTTTGACCCAATTTTGACCTCTCGATCTTATTTTTGCGAAAGATTCAACCTGTGTCAGTATATTATCGTCAATTGAACAAAATACCTTGCGATAGTAAATTTTTCACAGTTTGCAATGACATAAAAGTGCAGATATCGGGTTGCAATTAAAACTATTGAACGACACTCGTTAACGATAGAGCAACGCGTAGGAGGACAAACACAGCAGATGTGCGCGACCCCATCTAACCCCGCCACTCACCCCAATATTTGCAATTAGGATACCATTTTGCTATCACTCAGTTTCCGTCTAATGACGAATAGTAGTACTCTTAAACCTGAAGAAAACTCTGGATTCAACCATTTGGGAGGTCTATTTTAGGATTTAAAGCAAGTGAGGCAACGTCGGATAGGTAAGCGATAACGATTCAATATTTATTGTCACCCGATGTCCGTCATTAAGATAATGTCAAAACTAACTGGCACGCACACAGGCATTACGGGCCGGACGAAGCACTCATAATTATTACTAATGCCTTAAATATGTCAAAACAGGAATCCAGGTAAAAAGGCGTAATTTACGCGCGTCTGATAGAGATTTGGCAGTTGGCGCCGACCAACGTGCGCGCGATCAACCCGGACGGTTCGCGAGGAGGCGCCCGCTTTTTGTCAACCATTGTCTTTTAATATAAATTTTAAATAGGAAATGTCCCTTTTTATGGAGATCTAGTTTACGGCGCTGACAATGAAGGCATAAATCTAACGAGTGCGTCACGATACCTCGCCGATGATCGATCGATAAACATTATTTATGTACTTCCGTTGGGTAACACACGATTGAAGCTGTGGACGTGAACAAATTCGTAGAAACACGCCTCGAACGTATCGGCACTAATACCTACGTTATAGTGACGAGTTCTACCTTGTGATTTAGCTGAATGCATTATTTATAACCATTCCAAATTATCTTAACAGTAATTTGTCTTGTCATTTTCATAATTTATTTAAAGAAAAAGTTTCAATGAATAATATGATACAAAATAACTAAATATGTCTAGGGCTACAAGCACACAACATACTTTAGCTTCTTGTTTATAGACAAATGTTTCTAGGCAGAGAGGCGTTGCTTAAAATGATTTAAACCTTAGCACAAGTGCAGTAGAATTCAATATTGCAGAATATTTTTTAAGTCGTTAAAGTTGCCAAGCGTCGAGTAAGTACAAAGAATGTACGTATATGATCGACATAATTAAAGCAAATGTTAATAAGGAGAACAATGCTACTCATCCATACGCGCCGAACTTGAGGTCCAATCAACGTGCCTTCTGGAGAGAGGCTGATTAACGACAATAACTCAGGGACAACACCAACTTGACCACGTTTATTTTTATTTTAGGCCCTTTCCAGTCGATCTCTAATGAATACGGTTTATCTTCAAGTTTATATATAAAATAAATCGCTTTTAACTGAAGAATCACGCCTTAAAAAAGAAACGCTTATTAAAATTTATTTCTTTCTCTTCTCGCGGCACTGTCGTGTACTTCGACTCGAATAAAATTAAAAAGTCAAGAATTCTTATTTATTTTAATACAATAAACCGCAATCGCTGAATAAAGATAAATAAAAAGCAATAAAAAATAAAATCGCATTAGCAATAAACAAAATACTTCAGCGGATGTGGGCAGAGCGAAGAGCACGCATTTCGACGTCCGTAGAGTCGATATTTCGTGCAATCAAATACTGTTACTACACAAGCATATTTATAAATACATTTGAAACTCACACTTTTACCGTAGTAGATCCACGCTTGTTTCAGCAAGAATGGGCCGGGTCGGCTGGGGAGGTACTATCCTCTCATAGAAAATCGACGTAAGAATAATAGTAGTCATACTATTGCGTTTCGTTTGGTGAGTGAGCGTGCCGGAGGCCCCCATTTCCTATTTCCTCACGTATATCTATATATCTCATTCCCTTCACGGTAGGCAGCGGCTTCACAGAGTCCCTGGCATTGCAGGAGCAATGCTAGAGACTCTTGGTCGTCCATTAGCGACAGTTAACACTAACCATCACGTGGACTGTTTGCTCGTCAGCACTTACGGCAATAAAAAAAACTCATAACACAGCTTTACGTTTTTTATAAGAAAGAAAATGAAGTAAGAACATAATTACGCAATTAATATTGAGCATGGCAGTATATTATCTTGATTTATATTAGTGACAGAAAAGCAAACAAAAAATAAATAGCTAAACAGCAATCATAACATAAAAAGTGGTTGTGATGAAATCAAGAGAAAGCACAAGGAGGCTCCACAGTGATCTGTTATCCGATTGTCACGAGTGCTACTCTCGTCGGCGTTTTCTTAATTGTGCCGAAATATTTATTTGATTGCGAACTTAGCAGCACATGGCTGCAATCGAAATGGTCATCGGCATCCTTACCGGCGTCGCCACAATAGTACCGCCATCTCACCTCTACTAAACACTATGTTACAAATTAAAATCTATTTTTGCCACCTACTTCGGAACAATATGTTGAGTGGAATTTCAATTATTACTTTGTTGCATCTAAATAGATAGTTAACGTTAAATTAATTTGTTTAGGTTAATTTTAGACCCTATACATTTTAATATTACTCCTCGAAAAATATAATGACGAAGTAGGTACACAAAAGCTTATGTTTCTTAGATTTGGGTATTTGCTATGAATGAACGACACACAATCAATTTAGGGCAATCAGTTGAACGATCACGTTTACTGCTCAAGACATTCTTGCCTTCAAGTTAAAGACAGGCGACGCGCGAGTGCTGTCCGTCAACAAATTGCGGTATCGCAAATCTAAATGGACCAGAGTCGATACTCGATATGTTCGTAAAAGCCATACATCGAGCACTGATTATTCACCGTGAACAAGAGATGAAATAAAGTATGAAACTGGTAGCGCGTTCAGAACGCAACGAATGCAACTGTATGGTCTCAGAGCCAACAATCGAGATCTGAGGCGGCGATAACGATGTCAACTAGTGCAGCCTGTCCTCGTAGTTCCCATGATTTGCGATGCCGTTCTAATCGTAATAATTACGGCCTATCCATCAAATGGACGTATGATAAACATACGTCTCGGGAATCTGACCAAGAAATGGTAATAGTTATCAATCTCCCCATGCCGACTGTGTTTCCAGTTTGAGAAATAGCAGAGATCATTTTTTGCGCGAGTGACGTGTTTATGAACGCTCCGTTATAAATACTCTTTGATCTCATCTAACATGTCACTTTCGTGGCTCGATGTAGTTTTCCTCATATATTGGAATCACAGACGGCGCTCGTATACATATTTTTATTGCTCTAATTTCTCTGCGTAGCGTTTGTATGGAACATAACATTCGTCAACGGTCCTAACAAAGCTGACTAATTATCGTGGCGCGGCATGTCGTAAAACAGTGCATATTGACGGAATATAGAGAGGCCGACACACAGTGCTTAATGACATTAATCACATTGATTTATTGTGGTTCCGAGTTATTACAGGCCGGTCGTGGTGTGTCGTGTGCGTGTTGCGTATGTATCGACTCGGTGAGGCGCGCTTGTGTGAGTCTGCTTCTTGTGTAAATGTTATACGCAATGTGTACAGGCTGATACACTACACCTGTGCTTCTGCTCATTCAAACTGTTACGATTTCCTCACTACGAGTACATCTTTGTATTATAGATAACGTTAACTATATGTTAAACAAGTATTTTCCTCAATATTTGATACCCATATGGATTACTAATGAAAGTAAACTTTAATCAAACTGTTATGTATATAAAAACCAAATGCTGAAAATATTTTGGCTAAATTAAAAAAACATATAAGATTTATTTTAAGTTTGGTTGGTTGTATATTGAGCACCATGGCTAATGTAAGCGGTAGTTCACGGACGGTGCTGTGCAGGTGTGTGCGTGTATGGCATTAGGCAACAATTTACGCTGTTTGCGGCGTGTTAATATTGATTGGCTCGCTTTATTTCGACTCGCGCGAATCCACCCACGGAACACATTAAACTATTTGTAAGTACATATTCGTAGATCATAGACTTCATACTATAACAACCTACATATAATTACCACAACTTTTCAATTTGTTGTGACTCTTTGGCCTCGTTATTCGACAGAGTAATAAAATTTGTGAGTTCACCTCCTCATTATTTTCAATCGTTGTATGTAGGTTAATATATTAGATTACAAGTATTTCTATCGATCAGTGTAAACGCTAGCATAAATATGCGGGCATTTTGTAATATGTCTCTACTCTCTATACCAATACTTCAACATGATCTTACCATTTATATCAAATAAGTATACAGGTATTGTGAATACTAAACTGGGAAAAAGGACTTATATTATTATGCTGGCACCAAGAGTAAGTACTATTGGTTGTGCCCTGTAGTGCCTTAGAACACGAACGTTATCATGTAGAAAAAGTACGACACTTTACAACTAGCAATACTTACTTACATTATACAAAAGACCAAAGCTTGGCTAAAGAAGCACGTTACACTTCTTCAACAATTCACTATTTCAATTCTGTCGAGAATTTGCTTTATGCACCGCCACTCTTAATAATGTTATGTTCTTTTTAAATAAAAATAAAACAGCAACAAACAATACAAACTATCCATTTCCAGCAAAAACAACAATAAACCTTTATAAAAACAAAGGAATTCAGATCATAAGTGTCATGTCGTATTTATCGTCTAGCCCCGGCGCTAATGTCCACCACGCAAGTATTTAGTACAACAAGGTACGTGCCCCGGCCAGCTCACACGTCCTACCTCGCAGACGACCGCACAACGCATATCAATCACTACATTATAATTTCATAATGCACGTTAGTCAACGTAAATAATACGCAAAATTTATGTTACGAGGTTCTCACCGTTCTCTGGAGGCACATCGAATACATAATAGGACATCATTAAAGTACTGTACGAGTATTACTCATATTCATTTGAGGACGTGGGTATAAATTCAATTAAGGCAAGGATATATATAGGTGTGCGTACGTACGTTCGTAGCACGATGTAAACCGTGTTATGAACACGAATATAAATTCATTTCGTTGTTTGCATAAATTGCTATTTACACTGTTTTATAGTTTGTTTGTTCGTCCATGAGGTATGAAAGTCGCACAATATATGCGCTGTTGGCTGGTGGTAATTGTATTCAGTGGACACGGTAGTTCGTCGCAAAGTGTGTGAAATTACCTACTTCTCAGCCATTACAGAATACGTTTTTATACGTTTAAAAATATATTTTCTCTTTATAAAAATTTACCCTTAATATTCTAAGGTTAGACAACTCTGCTCTTCCACGTGTCTATAACCTATCGCAATAAATCAAGAACAACGGTTATCACGTAAGTACTTTCAGGAGGATTTTTGGTTTATTAAATTTAATGTTGAATGAACCAACGACGCTCTTTACGCTATTAAGCATTAAAAAAATTACACCTTTACAAAAATAAATATATTTTTACTTAAGGTGACACCCAAAACGTTAATGTAGAATAATAAGATTCAGTCGATCTAAATTATGACTAATTAACACTCGAGTAGCAAATTATACTTCCCGCTTCCTACAGCATTGTCTGACTTTTATCAACATTTCATTCGCAATAATGCTGTCATGTTAAATAGGGTGAGTTCCCGTAATAAGGCAACGGTTAGGCATGTCTATCATCATTAGTAATGTTATCCTCGCACAGCCTATTTTTGCACGCATTTGATATGTATGTGCTCAAAAATAAACGAGACTCCATAATGAATAAGTCTGTACAACTGTTTATGTTCCAACAATGTTTCTGAAATGAAAACAACGTATCTGAATTTATAGTATTACTAAGAGAATTGATTAATGTCGTTACTCGATTTTATAGGATACACTTTGAACATGAACATCATAATCAAAGACATGTAAGCAATATGCCTACGGCCAATTCGCTGACAAAGGTAGAGCTGTGAGAAGAACTGACAAGAAACTTAGAACTTAGACTAGTGATCAAAATTTCACAATGAAAACTACGTTAACATGACTTACGATGATCTTGATCAAAGGTGAGTTATTACGTCCTCGAATATACCGCCCGTTATTACCCCAACACAAGAAAGGGTCTCTTCTTATACAGAGAAGGCACGACAATTGATTCCGAATTCAAGGTGAATTGATAATCAGACATAACCTCACCCACAATACGAAGCAGGTGATGTCCTAGTGATTGTCTTAATACTGACTCATTACGTATAAAGTAAAATAAAATTTACATGTTTCTAACATCGTATCCACGCGTTAACGAAAGAAACTGTTTAAATTGCACGTCGTGGCGTCGTCTACAAAATCATACGTAAAACAGGCAAATATATCTTGTAGCACATTGAAATTAATGTTGATAAATATACAAAAGGAACGGGCGGAAGTGCGGACGTCGCGACCGGAAGTAGGTCCATCCATCATCCGCCCGCCCTGGATAAAAACGGTCGTTAGTGCCGCCCGCCCCGCCCGCTCTACCTGCCTCTCTATTAATGTTACACTCAACCGCCTCTATTACCGCTGTCATTTATTATATCCATTTTGGCAAATTGGCTGATCTCGCATAACACTATCTACTGTCTGTAATTAAGAGACTTTTTGTACCCCAATACAGATAATAGACGAAGGAATGATAGCTAGGTAACTACGTGAAAATGTATTATTTCTATTCATCAACCAACCACTAATAGAAATGTTTCTTGCCATATCGGCAAAAACAATAATTTTAGATCCTTTTCTCTAAAGTGGAAAACAGAAGTGTATCAGCCATGTTTCCCTAAATACGGTTCAATGGTTGCTTATTTACCTGTAATGTAAGCGTTCCTATGGTCATATAACTAGTATAATCCAAACTCTTGACACACACTAAAACATAAAAAGCAATACTAGAAGATACTTTGATTTCAGTGAAGCTGTGTTATTAATTTACATTACATATTGAATATACCGTAATATAAATTAAATTAAACAATATTGTCACAACAGAGATCTAATAAAAAAACACGTATTTAACAAATTAAATATGTCGTTTCAAGCGGCGTAAACAAGCCAAATACGTGGCAATAAATGTCAAAACAAAAACAAAAAAGCATCCCGCGGGTGTATTCAGCGACGACTTACCGACGAGATTGAAGACATGCACGCGAGGGTGACAGTGCCGGGGCGGCTCCACGCCTCGCGCCACTCTTCCATGATCCTCCGGGAACTAAAAGCGCTTATAAAAGTATGCACTGGCAATCCGCGTACTGCGGCACCCCGAGTATTAAAATTATTATGAAACCGCGGCGCGCCGCGATAAGGCGGGATGATACCGGCTTAACACCACCGACACCCCTTCCCTCGCAACGCGAAAGCCTCCCACAGCCAGCTCCCTCGTCGCACTATCGCACCATGCTCCAATGTCTTATCACCGTACATCTATGTGAAAACTTACAAACGACACTCTAGTTATGCTTTACAAGATATGTATATAAGTTGTTCAATAACAATACTGGCTTGCGCAACTGAAATGTGACCTAGAGCCGTGACCCCAAAAAGGGTCAAGTAAAGACACTGCAGGTAGCTCCCTTTAAATTCCATGTTCATATTGACACCCCCACCGATTGAGTTTTCATACATTCTTAATTATTTTGCTGCACTAGCGTACTGCACTTTATCAAAATTTTATAACAGTGTGAAATTGTGGTTAAGCCTAACCAAAATGAAAAAGGGACACCGGTAATTTAAGTTTCAGCAGTAAATAAATCAAAGTGAGTAAACTTGAAACATTAACCAGATAAAGTTATTTCAACAATGTAAACGTCGCTGGGCAACTTTATGCAGAAGCTGCACTGGTATGTCGAACTACAATTATAACTTTGGCCCCGGACGCGACAGAACGTTCCATTGCAACAAATAAAATATGTCCACGAAAACGCGCAAGGGGGACGGTAGAACGAAATTTCGTACACGAGACAAAGATAAGCTTAACCAGCACGAAATTATGAGCGTTTAACTGTTTCTAGCTGTAGAATCTGGCACGGGTGCTTCGCCGGCTCGCCAGCGCGCGTTATTTACGAGGGGGTGGTGGCTGCGCCCGCCTCCGCTGCACCCGAGATAGTGCCTTCCCCGGAAGAGCGCCGCCGCCGCGCCGAACGGGCTCTTGCTGCCGCCAGCCGAGAGTCTACAATGAGCCGACCCGCCTCACGCCACCGCAGCACCTCGCTTCTGCTTGTGCAGATTGCTGCCAACCCGCACTTGCTACGACGCGACAGCGGTGAGCGGTGCGCGGATTTCACCTCTATCGCGAAAGCAATACAGCGAATGCTCTTGACGACTCTTACCCGCTTTCGGTTCACACAGCGCCGACCGTTTTCCTACATTACATTATAGTGAAGATGTCTGTATTTCTTGTTTATGATAGCATAAAACTATGGTAGGTAAATTTATGCTGGCACGTTGGTGTAGCACATTCTACAGGAGGGCTACGTGGCGGCGGCGGCGGCGCGGTGCGCTCGATACACTTTGTTAACATTAATATATACTTATCCACTAATAAATCAACGTGTGCTTTGTACACTTACATTGTATTTTTGAAACCGAGCCTTATCTAAGAATAAATACTACTTGAGCAAACGTATTACAATCAACAAAATTTATATTGTATGACTTTAAATGAGATAATGGTAGAATGAATTTAATTACCAGCTTATGTATTGTTTTGTGATAGTGTTACTAAATGTATTAATGCTTTGTATTAACTATTTTTAATTGTTGAACATAGTTAATTAATTAACTATATTCAAAAATTAGAAATATTAGTATCAATAAGTATATAAGTTTTTAATTAAATTAAAATTAAAGTCTATTGCAGTAGTAGATCCACGCTGGTTTCAGCATGAATGGGCCGGATCGTTCGAGGAAGTACTACCCTCTCATAGAAGATAGACTTAAGAGTAGTAGTATCCGTACTACTGCGTTTCGTTCGGTGAGTGAGAGCGCCGGAGGCCCAATTTCCCCCCTTTCCTCTTTCCTCACCTCCCTCATTCCCTTCCCCTAACCCCATTCCCAGCTGCCATAGTGGAGGCCACCATACCAACAGTTTAAGACGATGGCTTTTAGTATAGTGGCCGCCACTTCTGGATTCCACTGACTGCTTACCATCAGGCGGGGTAGAGTCACTTTGGTAGGCTATAATATAAAAAAAAAAAAATATATTAGAGTCAAAAGAGTCCTAACAAATATTAATAATTTTTAAATATTTTAAAGATATAAGCTTACAAGTAACTACAAACGTAGATAACTCGTCTCCCTTAGAACAACAGAATGATTGAATGGGTGTCTGAAAGAAGTTGTCAAAACACCATTAGTCATAGTGCGCCACATACTTACGTTCCCCCATAATGGTGGAGTTAAGGACTACCTACACACCAGTGGCGAAACGTCCATATAACACGATTCCTGCCGGCTTCCCTTTTAAAATATGCCCTGACCTCCTTATACCTATCACTGCTTGAGTGTCTACTCAAAGTCTAACTGGCCTTCCGAAACTCAAAGTATTTTAGTTCCACCGGCGTCCCTTCTCGGAAAAGTGACTCTTCGCTACTGCTACACACATAGCTACAATCATTAAAAAAAATACCTGTTGCTCGCGACTTCGTTCAGGTAAAAGTTCAGATGTGTGCCTGTACGAAAATATTGCTTTCCTGATCTTACAGCATTCGTACATTATATTAGTAATAATCAGTGTAATCCTTCTCCATGGTGAATCCTATTTAAAACTATTCACCCGCTACCATTAAAACTAACGAAATTTCACACAAACTTGCGACTACTATTTTCCCACCTAATAAGGGTAGTTTCTAAATACGAGGGAGGGGGGTCTAAGAACTGGGCTATATATATAATTTTTCGAATCAAACATACAAACAAACTCTACCGCTTTAAATAATAGTATAGACGTATAATAGACTAGACATCCGCCCTCGCTTCGCTTCGGTATCAAAGTTTCATTCGGTTTCTCAAGCCTACGGAAAATATCATTGCATTATTCAGTTACAAGGGCAATTCAAAAATATTGAAATTCTGAAAATATCTGAAAAAATATGTTACACGTAATAAAATATAGCCTATATCACCCGCTCTTTATTTGTTTCTATAGGTAAAAGAGTTTTTGAAATCAGTGACTTACATTTTTAATTAAATCGTTGCAAACAAAGAAACATACAAAAACTCAAATCATATCTCTTTATAATATTAGTTTAGATATGGCAAAACCTCGATTTAAAGTTATTTGTTAATCAGAAATAATTGCAAATTTCATTTCTGCTATTACAATTTTGATCTTAAAGTGTCTTTCTATTATTTTATATTTTCATTAATTTTGAAACTAAGTACCTACTCACTTAAAGGTGTCAGAATTGTGATGACCTAGTAGTTACGATGCCCATCGCTTACGTACGAGGTTAAGTATTCGAAACCGATCAAGTACCAAAGTCAAATTTTCAGGTTTTTCTTGCCTATTACTGAAATACGACGTAGAAAAACATCGCGAATAATAACAAATAAAACTGAACTAATGATTACTAATCCTCCTTGAGTAAGCGCTGTGTGCAATAGTGTGCATTTACTACCAGTATGAAAAAGGTCTTCTAATACTGGTATTGTTGCTGATATCTACTGAGACACTGAATCTTCGCCGTGTAGTGGTGCGTCTGCGTATGTACCTACTTACCCATGCACTCTAATATATGTATATATTATAGGTAAACTACCATTCATCGACGTTATCTCAAAACAATCATCTGATTAGTAATTAGGTACAAACTCCCTCACTCAAGTCACCCTACCCCTTGCTTCAATCACATCTCTAATGCTACGTGTTCAGACACTAAATAAATAAAATCAAATCTATAAGCTAATGTAAAGCTTTCCATTGACTTTAACTGAACTGAAAATTCAAGTTACTTATGTTACCCAAAACACATTATTAGATGGTTTACAACATACTAGCTAAAAGTCGTTAAACGTATAAAGCAGAGTAATATAAACTAACAAAGATGAGAGGGGTCACGTACCTTTGTCATTTAAGTGAAAATATACGACAGAGAAAAGAGAAAAATGCGCAAAAAGCATCTAGAGCATTATGCTTCGTAGAGGACCATTACTTTTAATATAAATAAAATAACAAAATATGAGCGTCCGGCCGCTGAGTGCCCCCGGACACTTTTATATTTCAAGAGGAGACACCAGCCACCCCGCGTTGCCTCCACGGTCCACCTACTACGCAAGATTTATATTTTGACTTGTACGTACTTATCCCTTTAAGACTAGACATACAACATAATTATTTCACTTACTATAAATAACAACGTTACCATTGTTACAAACTTAGGCGCTTAATCGTACCTTAGTACATTTCCTAAATAATTGTAAGATAGTGAAGAGCTTATAAAATATACGTGTAGCATCTACAGTGGAAGAAGACGTATGTTGTTATACATTTGTTTTTTAATTAGCATTTTGTGCTATTAGGTTAAAATATAAATTGAAATGTATCAATTTTAAATGTGTGTCTTTTGTTATTGAAAACGTGATATGTCACATTAGTACACTTATAGACTTGAAACTACTACAACCTTTTACAAGATAATGTAGATATCACTATAATTCACTCAACGTTAGGGTAGACAGGTATAGGTATGTATACGCAACTAAAATAGGTACCATAACTCAGAGCCCAAAAAGAATATAGGTAAACCTTTACTTTAGAATCATATTGCTAAAGTTGTTGATAAAAGTCAGTTTTTTTTTTTTCTTTTTTTTTATAGTATAGCCTACCAAAGTGACTCCACCCCGCCTGATGGTAAGCAGTCAGTGGAATCCAGAAGTGGCGGCCACTATACCAAAAGCTATCGTTTTAAACTGCTGGTATGGTGGCCTCCACTATGGCGGCTGGGAATGGGGTTAGGGGAAGGAAATGAGGGACGTGAGGAAAGAGGAAAGGGGGGAAATTGGGCCTCCGGCGCTCTCACTCACCGAACGAAACGCAGTAGTACGGATACTACTACTCTTAAGTCGATCTTCTATGAGAGGGTAGTACTTCCCCGGACGGTCCGGCCCATTCATGCTGAAATCAGCGTGGATCTACTACCGTAAAAACTACCTTATAAGTTCTACCTTATAAGTAATGTCACTTACCTACCAAACTTCTTGTACTGATACATATTTGTAAATAATGTCGTATCCACATTATACATTTCATTATTAGTACCATAATTGATGTCAACTTTGTTGCGCTGTATCTGATGTTGTAGTTGCGACAGTTTACATGCTACCACAAACTGTAAGATGTGTTTTCCGCTTATTATCAGTTGTTCTCACGGTGATACCTTTGTCAGCGGACTGGGATAATTATTTTTGGATATTGCCGGATTTTGTGTTACATTCGTAAATTGGGAAAGTACCTCTGTGATCTAAATTAACGTGTTTGGATTATAAATCTAAATGAACAACTTTGTCTTGTTGTACCAGCCTATTACAGTCCTATTGCAGGGTAAATACCTCTTGTCATATAAAAAAGACATAAACATTGATGAACATACTTATTTAAATCGGATTGGTAATATTATAATTATCTTTTTATCATTATCATCATTTCAATCTAAAGACGTCCACAGTCCACTACTGGACAAAGAGATACACCTCCCCTAAGTTTCGAGTTTTATCTCCTTATCTATAATTTTCAAAAGTTTTTTGTGTTCACCCTAAATTAGTAATATTTGAAAGGAACTGAAAATTTTTCTGAAGGGACTGAAAAGTCACAATGATACTTGGTCAGTTATGAACCTCATATAAAACTTATAGGGAACGTGTGACCGCTAAGCCATCACGACTTTTGACTTGACAGAATATTTTTCAAATTTTATTACGTGTAATTTTACTTGAACTTCGCAGCTCTTAACGATATAGTATCTATCAGTAAGTATAAAACTAAGTATAATATTAATAATTCTCATCACAACACAGATAAGTGAGACATGAACGCGGACTACAACTTTATACAAAGATGTAATGTTAACAAAGTAAGCTAGCATTGACACCGTAACTCAAACATAATAAACGACCGTGTAATGATTACAAACCGGTCTTATAAACAATCGTTTATTCGTTTTATACCCACATTATATTATATATTAATAACATTACCCTTTTACTCACATAGGGTAAGCAGTTTAATTATCAATATTGTACGGTGAATCTAGAAAGTGGTCCAGTACCAGTTTTGACAAAAGTTACTATGAGATCTTAGGTTATACCGCTGAGGTTGACTTTTTCAATGAAGTGTAAGAGAAATCGTTCTTGTTGTTTCATGATGTTAAAATGAAGGTTAGCCGTAGGGTGATAGACCAGATTTTTAGCCGACTATACTATGCTATAGAAAGGGAATCAATTATGTGCCAACTCTTGAAACTATTCTGATACTTACTGTACATATCTTGACTGAAAAAAAAACAATGTCTCTGTCTGTCTTAGCCAATATTTAAACCCACTTCTTTAGCGTTTTGGTGACACCATTGCCACGAAGTAGTAGTAATTTCACAATTAAACTACCTAATTATTTATATTGTAATTACCTACATAATAAAATATCTAGTCCAAAAGTCGTTTAAATTTTCCAATTTAATAGTGGAAACATTGAAGGCCAACGTGTATATAAAATAACTGATAAAGATGAGTGCCGTCAACGTATTTCAACAAACCATAATAATTATAGTACAAAGTAAAATATGGCATAGCTCATTTAGCAAGCCCGTTCTCCTCATACAGCCATCATTTGGACAGCTTAAGTGTAGGGTGTAAACGAGCTGCGTCGACAATATTTTTCTGTATAATTTATGGTATTAAAATTTTCTTCCCAACATCTCTGAAGACATAATAATCACTCGCCACGCAACTTACTGTTGTTAAGTATACTTCTAACTATATAATTAATAACTATACAATTACTATATCATACAGAATTTCATATTGAACCACTTTAGAGAAATATCTACTTTAAAGTAGTAGGTACCTCCGTTATGAGCGTTGTCAAGAACTATAGTACTTTGAACTTAGACCATTGCGACAAGCCACCCATAATACAGCACTAAAGAGAAGCTCTTTAGATAAACGCTCAATCTAAAGTTTCAGGAAGAAATGATCTCGAAATATAGACTTGACAAAATCATTTCTTCCGTATCTAACTTACCACATGAAATATGAGTTGTGTAAATACCTATATATTATGCTAAGCAATTTCCCTAGATTAGCTGTACGTCGCTTAATGAAATAAAATTTTAAGAGTGACAAAAATGTCTTTTAAAATGTTATTAGAAATCTCTTGATCCTAAATTTTTTTGTCGACGTAATGCTAGGTCTAGCGGTCGCCGCCCTTTTACAAGCGTATTTGCTTTACGCTCCAAGATGCACGATTACAACATAATTATAATATTTAACAATGTAATATGATTTAGTCATGACTGGTTTGTAAACAAGCGAGTGAACCTCTTTGGTTGGTACAAGAGTTGCGTGTGCTTCCGTGATGCGTGCCCTTTCCACAAGCTCCAATCCATCAATGTCCACTTTTAATGACTTAATACGGACATACGCCGCCTCGGTATTCCTTCAGAATTTGTTTCATAAACGAAGAAATTTACATGATTACGGCACCGCTCTTATTACCCCTCGATGAGCGTTCTGGCTGGGCGTTAATTATACTCGATACTCCCTCGAAACCTTACGAGGCTTCATCGACCGATATTGTCCATCGTACTCGATCGTAAAGCGGGCCTAACAAAACAAAGAGCATAACACGACAGAGTTCGCAATAAAACCGCGTGAAAATGGCAATAGCTATTCAGAGGGAGATATTAAAATGCATGGAAATAAATTCGGCGTCGCATTCGAGCGTACGGCTCTGGGGGTGCAGTAAAAATAAACAGCGATGCCATTAGAACTCACTTCCATATTCAAATTTATGAACGCGTCCGCGCCGCATCGCTCGCCGCTGCCGCTACGCTGCCGCGCGTCTGCCGCCATTCGCCAATGCCACAGTGCCACTCGGCTCTGCCGTGCCCGCCACCCACCGCTCATTTATGCTGGCCCAACACCGTCATTTTGACGGTCAATTTAAAAATTTCACCCTCACTTTGCATACTATAAACATATGCGTTATACCTTTTTAACTAAGCTCTCTACGTACTCTGCTACGAACACCTGTTGGTGATAAAATAAGCTCGCATGATAATTAACAGGTATAACTTAAGTGCTATTTTTATTAATTCATAGTAATATGTAACATGTTGTAACACTAACAAAGTAAATAAACGTAAGAGAGTGGGGTGGGGGCGCGGGGTGCGCGGGAGGGAGTAGCGACGCGTGCTTTAGCTTAAATAAACAGACGTTTTCAAAAATTTGTGTATTTAAATCGTATGTGACTTGTGTTACTGGTGCTATTTCTGTTTAACTGCCGCACTGATGGATCTGAAATAACACCTCGGCATAGTACCGTTCAGGGAACTCACATTAAATTCATAAGGGATTAAATGTCATCATAAACAGGAATTATTTAGTCGACTGAGGTTAAAAACAACAACATAGCTGCCGGCTAATTATTTTTAATGGTAATTATAGTGCGGTTAATGTTCTTCTAACTGAAACTGAAATATCTTATACGTTCGGTTTATTATAATGTGGCTTTTCGTAAGTCAAAAGGGGAAACGCAAATGTCGCTGATTTTATGAGCTTGGAACAAAAGGCGATTATGTGAAGAAATATATTACAGTGCACCTGTCAATGTCTACGTTGTATGAATAGTTCTAGACACATTTAAATTCTTATACATAAATGAGATATATGTAGATACCTAACTATGTGTGTCATCAAGTGCTGACTATAGACTAATCGACTGAAGTCTGATTGTAGATTAATGAGAATGAGAAATAGGGATTAAATCTCATTATTAACTCATTTGTATTACCTACTCATTATTAATTACAATTATAGGATTAAATTATGTTCTTGCTTAATATTTGTGTTTTAATTTTTTACTTACCTAGATTTGAATAACGTACCTACTAGTAAATTTGTTACAATGTTTAATTGTTCGTCATCTCGGTGCTCTATTATATTATGTGATGAAATTAATCTTGGCAAATAATAATAATAATAAAATAATAAAAGAAAATATCGTGTGCAGAAATAATACGTACTTTTGTTATAATAATTTACAATATTACACAGTAGCTATCATGTTGTGCGTTTTGACAGGTGACAGCGTAGCATTCGTAGCAATTTAGTTCTCAGAGTAAATACCAGGGGCGCTGTTCCTTTCTTAGTAAGTCTGTAATATTAAATTTACCCACTTCGAAAACACTAATAATAAACTTGACGAAATCACATCCGTTAGGGTAGGTCCAAACACAAACTATTTTAAAAAATTAAGAATGTTAATACAAACAACCAATTCAATCAACTAATTAAATAGATTAAGTCCGTACTACGAAATTTATCTCTGACTCTTGAGGAACTGATAAAACTAACCATTTTGTATTGTCAGATACTTACAATTTGTATTAGCACTAAAAGCATCGCAACTAAAACACTTCATAAAAATAACTACTGGTTACCTTTGTTGCACATAATATAAGGTTTGTAATGCTAGTACTAATTTTGTTTATTGTTTGTTACTATGTGTAACAAAAATAAATGGTTTTTAAATGATTTAATTTAACTAAACTGGTTTCCAATAAAAGAAGGAAATAACATGTTAGATATCAGTCAATAGTTGGGATTCTTGATTTTTTTAATAGCATTCGTTAATCAACATTTAAATAGTGTTAATAAATTTATTTCAATAATAATCGGGGAAGAGACTAAAAAGAAACACTCTTTAACTCATCGTAGAACTACAGCCCACTAGTAAAAAACTTGGTTCGATTTAACTCTTTGTGGCTTAGTGATCTACTGCGAAGTCAAGAGTTCGATTCTTGCTCAGTGCAAATATGTGTGTGCTTCTGTGTGTAATATGCATGTACCTACTTACCTACAACTAAGTATGTTACTCCACGTAGAACCCATATCACAAGCTATAACATAATATGCTTACTTTGGGTCTAGATAGCGTTGTGTAATTGTTGTGTTTGCCAAGTTTTATCGATGCAGATTGCTCCTAATCCTAATTATTATAAGATATTGTAGGTATGTTGTTTGGTGGTTTATTAGCATCATGTTTGTTCAAGTTAATGTTAGGTTTATTTCATGATAACGTCATACGTACGCAACTACATTTCTAAGTACGTAAATAGGTACGTAAGTAAAACTATAATAGTTATTATTTCAATACAATAGAATTACGCAGGTCATTAAAATTTAAATATGATAGATGATAATTATTTAATATCGTCAAACAATTCTATTCTTAAATAACTACAAAAACTTTTTGCTCCTAATTGTATATATAAACCTAATTACCAATTGCAAAAAATGATTACTTACGAAAATGTTAAATTAGTAGGTAAATTAAACCAAATTGCCGGATTGTTGTCCAAATACGCTATTGCCTGTTAACCTTAACTCAGATTAAAAGGCTCTAACGCTAAAATTCTTAAGTGACAAAATATCATGAAACTTGAAGGGTCACTTCATTGTTTGTTATCTCGATCATATTTATGTACGATACCTAAATCTAGGTTGTTTTAAGATAACACTTTGTTTAGAGCCAGAATTAATATTTTCTTCCTTATTCTTGTACAGTTAAGTACTTACCTCTACCATGAGATATTACTGCGTTTGTTTAAACCGGTGACAGCGAAAATATTCGTTGACAATTTAGTTCTCAGTTTAAATACCAGAGACGTTGTCTATTTAGTCACAGATTTGACTAAATAAATTAGATTTACTTATACTTGGTAACATTATAACAACTAAACTAAATCAAAGGAAACAACTAGCATACCATACAAAAATCACTAACACGCCCTACTAGTTTCGTTAATTAAAAAAAAATATCCACCCTCCATCCAAATGACATGAAAGAAATAGTATCGGTTGTGTTTAGTCGAATGGTCGGTCCGATGACTGGCGGAATCGACTAAATTGCTTCTATCACATTATTATTGGATCCCGAGGCGGGTTACGGCAGTCACACGTATACCTTATATTTAATTTAAAGCACACAAAGCGATTGACATGGCTCCCGGCTACCGTTTTTTCATAACGATACCTCGTCAATTTGTTTCAGAAATTAGAAGTTCGTATCAATTCATCTTGTTACGGATAACTATGAATTATATACGCTACGCACTGTTGAATGATTCTCACTTCACATATGAAGCCCTGCTGTGATGAACAACATTTGAATATTAGGCTCTTATCCATTTATTAAAATTTTGATCAATTTTTAAATTACATGGATGCACAATTTTTTGTCATTTTATATACAAGTTTTATTTATCAAAAAGTGCTAAAGTCTGCAATAATAGATTAATAAGCAAGTAAAAATTTATATTTATAGTTAGGTATCATAATTTTTTTACATAGGACAACCCTATAAGTACAGTACGGGTGTATTTGATCCATTATATTACCAAAAATTTGGTGAAACATAAGTGTGTGTAACACCTTTATCTATCAGATTAAAAATGAAAAATTCTGAAACACTATTGTACAATTATTGCACTTACACATATTTTCTTCCACTTAATAACTTCTTATTGCAAATGTAGAGTCAAGTAAACATTTACAAAATGAGAAGTCATGTTTTTAAGTCGTAGATACCTCAATACCGATTCAATTGCCCACCAAGTCACTCTATCTATTTTAACACATATGTGTAGAAAGTAATACCTAAATAGAATACTAAATTTTCATAACAAATAATACCCACGTAAAATTCATACCCATTTACGTACCCTCCTAAGTAGGTAGTAGGTATACTTAGATTGGTACGTAAAATATTTTAACACCAATTTAATAAACATTGTTGCTAATTTATAAATTCAATATAGTAATCATAATACTTAATAAGAGACAAACAGCCACTTTGAAATTCAAATCTATCGCTACAATAGATATTAAGGATTCACAACAAGTGAGCTGCTCGTAACTTACTAACAATTTATCTGTGAGCAATTAAAAAGCCATTTAATAATTATTGAATACAAACAAAAAGTTATGACGTGCAAGTTCAATTAGTGGCGGTGGTGTGGTGTGGGAGGCTTCGCGGGGCGCACGTCGCCGCCATCTAGCGGGCGTCAGCGCCGCCCACCGGCCGGCGGCCGCCTCGCGCCGCGACCACATGTCGCTTATGAATATGAGGCGTTATGATTATGAAAATATGCCCCGCCCCGAATATGGAATATGGAGGAGGGGGTCCGCGTAGCGCGTGCGAATGGGCGAAGTTTGATTTATGAGCCGGGCGCGGCCCCGCCCCCTGTCATAACCGTATACCTGGTGCGCGCGCGCGCTGCCGCCCGCCGCCCGCCGCCGCCGAGCGCTCAGTCCCGCTTCAGATGGCGAGTGGTGCGCTCGGTCACACGCCGTGTCCGCTCCGCACTGTGTACTTCGTCCGAGCCGAGTAGCGGAGCAGCGGCTCCGCTCGCGAGTGATCGTACGCGTGGTGTGGACGAGCCCGCCGAGTGCCGCGACGTCGCCTCTGCCATGCGCCCGCTCTGAGCGCAGCCAGCGCGACACCATGCCGCGCGTGAAGCCCTCCTGCGTCCGCCGCGTCTCCATCGGTACTTACTGTCCATCCGACATCCATCCACCACAGCACACGACACACGACGCTACCACACCACCACCCCCTAAGGAACAGTGACCGACTCTCAACGAGGATACCTGTGTTATTATCGATGCGTTTCTGTTGAATACAAGATTTGATATTCGTACCGATAAAATGATTCAGTTAGCGACGATAAAATTTGGCATACATCAGAAAGTGAGCACTAAAATTCGTCACCAGCGGGGTGAGTAAACAGTGCAGTGAATATTCACACTTGACAGTAATGTAGATAGCTCACGGGATACGTGTTATTAGGGAGGTATGTAAATGTCTCTCAATATTTACGTAGGTGCCTTCAAGGATACCGTTAAAGCTGCTATTTAAGTGTTAAAGTTTCATCCAAATCAACTTATCATGTCAGTTTCAGGTGTCGAAATATGGTAGAGTCAATATTACCTAGAGTAGAGTATATTTCTTAGTCTATTTTGTTTTGTATCTACAGTAAAACAATTTTAAAATAAACATACATTTTTTAAATATGTAGGTAGTAAATATAAATTATCCTTCCAACATTCTGGAGTGTTTTGACATAATAATGATATATAATTTGAGATAGGTTTGCCTACAAACGCCGGCTACATAGTTGCAAACTTGGCTATGCAACACCGCGCGCTAAATATCTGTAATGGGCCAATTAAAAAAATTGTAACGACCGACCAATAGGTCGAATTTCAATATGTCTATTGGCGCTAGTATAAATAGAAAACTAAATGTAGCTTTACATTTATTTGTAGGCTATTGTCTTAAACTATTGTCGCTGAAGTTATTGCCCACATTCTGCGATTAATTTTATGAGTGTAACGGCTAATAAAGTTGGACAAATAATAGTCTATTTATAAAATGATTTATGGACTCATAGTAATACATAATATATCTTATTTGATAGCAATATTAACAACTCGACAGATTTATTAAAGGTAGTTACATTTTTGTAGATTATTTATTGATATATAATTATTAAAACTAAAGTTTGTTGAGTATAGAAAAATGAATAAATAAAATAAGCTTTTAGCGACGCAATGCATACGGTACCTGTAATATTTAATCATATTAGATAATATATGCATTGATATATTAATATTTCATAAATAAATTTATTTTTATTATTTCCTTTGAACTACTTTTAAGACACGGAAGTTTTATGCAAACAAATTTTTTACAGTTAAATTATGTCTAAATTAGACATTATTTACATAGATGTAACTAAATCACTTTTACATATAAACTAAAAACCACAGTAAAGTATGATTTACATTAAAGTACTTACTTACCTAATTAATTATAGAAGAAAATATTTAATTTCAATTAAAATAAATCAGCTAGGTATATTAAAATAATAGTTTTATTATTCATAGTTTATCTCTACTTAGTAGGTAACTTGTGAATTCGTAAATATGACTTAAACAGCACCCTGTACCGATAATGCTTGCAAATCGACCACTTTAACGATTTCACAGTTCATCTTAATCCCTACCGTGATTTGTATAATAACCATTATTTATATAATAGGCTAATAAGTTGTTCTATATTTATGTTATTTATTTTTAATAAGATATTCTTATCAACTCAAAGCATAAAATTTGAAAAACATTTTATTTTTAGTAGTCATCATTTCAGCTGAATATTTTTAAAATATTGTATCAACACGTTGCTATAAAATATTATGTTAATGTTATCTATATTATGAAGGTTTTGTTCTTATTCTTAGTAGCTCTACATAGAGCTATATCTTTGAAAATTATATTCTCTCTACTGAAAATATTTGCCGTCAGCCAATAGGTAATAGGTAAATAAGTTCCTTTTTCCTCCAGGAAGTATTCCCCGACTTAAAATCTTTTCTATTGTTTTGTCACAAAATGTAGAGTAGGTATTACCGGCACTTCAAATAGAAGTGTAAGATATACGTACTTCCCGATTTAAATCTTTCGTAATGTTTTGTTACAAATTTGTAGTACAACCGGCACCTCAAATAATAGATAGTAATGATAGGATATTTATAAATCACTACCTGCTTCTAGAGCGCAATGTTTTTAGTAATATTTTGAATATATAACTATAATGATTATTTAGTTGTTATTAATAATGAAAGATAGTAACTCTACAATTTATCAATCATTGTTAATTAATTTGTTCTATGCATTAACTTCTTCAACACTGGCTTTTAGATATAGTGGCATAAATAGATACACTTTACTGATTTCTATTCTTTACTTGCTACGGCTCTACAGACACCTACGCATGTCTTTACTTTTCTTTATTGTTCCTGTACCAACTCTACTATACATAGGTACTTTGACATCTTGAATAATGATATTTTTTTTACCAACTTAATTAATTTCGACATACAAACATAATATTTACATACAGTTAAATTTCATCAGTTGTAAACACAAAACAATTAATCATTCTAACTTTTACAGTAAATAAGTACAATTTTTTTTTTATTTATTGCACACACAGAAATATACATAGGAAAGAAGATACAGATATAGAAATGATGTACAAAGGCAAGCTTAACTCAGAGCTGAGTTCTCTAACAGCAAACCTTAGAGTGGTAGAAGAAGTATTATTAGTGAGACTATAATAAAGTGTACAAATAAGTAAGAAGAAAATAACAGAGAAAGACTTAACCTAGACGATAACATAGCTATTTATGGTATACAACACTGTATACTTGCTATTTACAGATTTTACAAACTACCCGCTTACACGTGTTTTATTTTGAAAGAGCTTTTAATGTAATTTCAACTGTTACCTACTTAGATATCATCCGAATTTGTAATAAATTAAATAAATATCTCCGTTGCAGTTAAATAGAAAAGAAATAATCTTTATTGTGTGGAATGACACGTTGTCAAATTTTATTAGATATGGCGGCCACTACGCCGCTTACGTCGGTTTATCTCATTGCTTGTTTTACGATTGCTCTATAAAATATTTATTGCAGATGTTTTATCTGTTAACGATTGAAATAACCTATTCATATTCTTATGAAATACTTATATTCTCTATTTGTTTGTTCTACTAATAAATTAAAAAACCGAACTCATTAAATATCTAAGCCGGTTCTATTTCGGACTAAAATGAAAGATCGATATGCATATCGCCGTTCATTTACCTTGAATGATGAATAATAATTACTGTTGATGTATAAATTATAGACTTTCTGTCAATAGATTAATTAATATTGGTACTCAACTATAAAATTAATGAAATATTTTAATGGCGATTTTAATAACATTAACAACACCTACTCATAAATACATTACTTACACTTCGACTATTATAAATTACAAACATTATTTGTAGCAATCATACCCACCTGTAGATATAATATCTAAATTGATCCGCTAATAATAACGACTTTAATATATAGGTATACCTACCTACGATTAATTGCGTAGCCACCTACTTTGTAACGAAGTAGGACAATTTGCTCCATGTAGTTGATCATCTCATTAAATTTAATACACACACATATTTCATCAACATACCTAAATTCCATGTAAAATTATGTATATTCCTATAACATAGCATTTAAAAACGCATACTATCAAAATATTCGTTTTAATTAATATTTTTCTTACTAATTAACCGATGTCGTCACATAACTAATGTACACTAATTACATAAACATTTGCAGCAAATTGATTAATAAGTATGACAGTTCTGGAAACATAGGTATCCTTTTGTTACATGGTTATTAGAAAGTGATGTAGAGTAAAAGAATGTTTAGTTTGTAATACAGAATCGTCATCAATAGCGATAAATCCACACCGGCTCATAGAAACCTTTTTATTTTGTAATTTCTGCGTAACTCGGCGTGCGGCGAGCGTTACCGCAACACAGCCTCTTTGAGCCCACCGCGACCTGCTACCGAGCCAGCGTCACTGTCGTACCAACAAACAGTTACCACTAATCCTTCTCCTCACAAATAACTATTAAACGCACCGGCATCTCGCTACAAATGAGTTATATAATCCTCCGCCGCAACATTATCCCGGATTATATCAATGTTTTGTGTCGGTGCTCACTTTAGCGTCCGCATTTCAAAACATCGCTAAACTTCCACCAAAAAAATGTGCATTATCAACCATAGGCATATTTAAAACTGCTTTCAAATTCGACACCGAAATGACAGCAGGTAAATCTATAAAAAACATATTTAAAATATTAAATCGGTGAAAGTATAATGTGACTGATAAGCAAATGTATGCACCGAAATATATTCGAAATCTTTCATTCAATAACGTAGCTAGTAGGGCCAGTAAGTGGTAGGTCTCGGGTCAAGTTTTTTGGAATTTCGATAAATTAATATGCAGTCAAGTACTTACGCACACACTTTATATTTTTATTGGTATATTTTGTAAATGCACGGCACCTGTGTGCCTAATTAATAACATTGTGAACTGGATTCTTACTTCCGTATGAAATTATCGCTGAGTTGTGATACACTGAAGAGACTACACGATAATAATAAGCGGCTAATATTATAAAGTGTGTTTAATGTATACTCAAAAGGTTTTGATTCGATAAGAGCGCCATTACCGCCTAAAATGCTCTTTATGCCTTCCGATATCCTTGACCTGCATATAATAATTGAAATTTAGTGATAATATCACGTTATGACCGTATTTGAGGATTGCTGTTTGAAATAAAACTTTTTTTGGTTAATTGTTTGGGTTAGGTGCCTACTATCTTATCAATTGAACTATAAAAACAAATAGAAAAGGTCTTAATCAATTACCTCCATTGCTACAGTTATAGAAAGTTCAAGGGTCAAAAATGAATTCAAACATTTATAGGTACTACCTACAGCGGTGAAAAGTTAGATTTAGGTTCTATTGCAATCTTCAAATCCTAATGCAATGAATTCAGATTTTATCATCTGAACAAACATGAACTAGCGACGCAACATGGACCTCCCTCGTAGAGCTAGTGACTGGTCCTGTAGTTGTCATAATCACCTCGCATTGTAATCGCCATTACGATAAGAATACAGACGAATACCGATACCAATACACCTAATTATTATAACTTGTCTGTTCTCAACGCAGACGTTGTAACGCCCACGTAGCTTTAAAAGCTTGACGTATTGATATATTTGTCGCAAGTCAATATAACTATATATAAAGACAGTTATATTGGTATCAATTTAATGCTTATTATAGTTAGGTACTTACATGTCCAAAGTGAACTGTAGCTGTTAGAAGTCAAAACTATTTTGAATATCTACTGTGGTATCTAAGGACGTATACCTACTATTTTTTTAAATAACGGAGATGCTAAAACGACATAATTAGAATAGACCATATTTTCAGATATCTAGGTATACTATATTCTGATATTATTAAAACTGTATCCAAAATTATACAAATGTGTATTATAAATTAATATAATATAAGATCAAGTCAAACCAGTTTTAAAAAAATATATTATTATAAATAGCTATATAATTTATCTACAGTTTTCAATAACACAACTTCAATCTTAAAAAATTAACATTTGACTTTTTGCTTACATTAAAATAAGTACATACTGCTATTAGCTTAATAAATCAATTAGATTAATATTTTAAATTTAAATAAAATCGTGAAAAGAATAATACTGTTTTATAATTAAAAGGGCTATTATTGCTATAATTAAAATACCTAACTACGTGTGCTACATTTAATTTTATACATTCTATTGTATTCAGTTATTTAAATATAAAAGAGCGTTATTCTGTTAGAATATATTAATACAACAATGATATTTCGTAAATGCCACTGTCACTTTCTTTATTCGAATTAAAATACAAATATAAATTAATTTTAAGTAGATAGAGTACTACATGAATTTATTAAATTACTATCGAAATAAGCAGTCAAAAACAAAGACCTATTTAAAAAAAAGAGTTTTTAGAGAAATTTTAGCTTTAAAATTGATTCAAAGTAAGAGCTCTATGTGCTTATTTGTTTAGCTAATGCCTCTAGTCATGCTATAAAAATACTGCAAACACCGCTGTTACGGACGCAATCTTTTGTATTTTGTAAGATCACAGGACTATTATAACACGTGTAGTTACAGTGACATTTCAATAGTTCTAAACTTATCATAGTACATTACTGCGCCTATCTACCATAATATCTAATAAATATTTTGGTGCAGTAAAAAATGTAGAGCATTTTACCTAAAAGTAGGTATATACGTTAATACTTACCTACACATTTAGAGCAAAGTGTCGAATAAATAATACTATACCTACAATATTTCAATTAATTAAATTTAAACAAAATAAAAAGAACAATGCCACTATAAGAATAAAGCAATTAACGCGTGACTTGTTTTCATAGATATACTTACACGAAAATAAAACCCAGATGTTTGAATATACAAGTGGCAAGCTATTTTAAGCGATATACCTTTCTCTGCTATTGTCAAACTTAACAGCGCTTTTCGTTACATGAGAGGTAAATGAGCTACTACTAGCGCCATCTATTATCGAGTAGCAGTTACCATCAAATTAAGCTTTATAGCAGAAGGCAATTTAAACGGATATTTTCTTGCTGTAACTACTTGAAATGTTTTTAATACAAATTATAACTGCATTATATGTCATAATTAATAAGTTAGGTTGTATTTCATTCTATTGACATACCTACTTATATAATTATTTGGATAATATGCGGTTTTAATATCGACGCGGCGTCGTATTCTTATTACAATGGAATTAACCCCCGAACAAAGTTGAAATGTCACATGTAGATTTATAATGCACATGTTCCTATATATTAAATAGAACATTGTGGTAGGTATTTGATTTTATAATGTCTGTCTTATGACTCATCAAACGATTCGTCGTTAGCAACTGTGGTTTAAAACGGCAATATAGAAACATACAGTAGCTTGTGGCGATGTTTTAAATAAAGTTAATTCGGTTAATTACTAGACATAAATAAGTAGGTACGGAGTGTTTTACGAAAACAAGTAGGTATAGGTATCATAAAAATCAAATGAAGACAATTGCAAAGGATTGAAATTAAAGTTATGGAAATGAACTACTTATAAATGAAAATGAAATATAAACGTGTATGTACCTACCAATCATTAGCTAATATTGAAGATAGTTAAAGTTCTATGAAACTATAACAATCAAAAGTCTTCGTGTTCAGGTAGTCAATTTAACCGAAACATTGACTCAATCCCGCGTGCAATATTTTCATCTATTAATAACCTATTTAAGTGACTTTGCATGACTACACTATGCAGATAAGTTTACTATAATATTTGCTCTAATTGTCAGTTGATATTATATAAAATAATTAGATAGGTGTCTAATTATCTATTCATAATTGAGAAACTCAACTTTGAAGAACACAATCATGGCGTGGTAGTCGTCGATTTTACATTTCAGTTTCAACTATTACAAGCACCTATTTTCTCTTTAAATCATTATCATTATGTTTCCTAATTTCACGGGCATGTTTTTCTATTATTATCATTGTCTTACTTTTGCATTCATTCTACAATACTATACGAACATACTTATTACTTTTAAAAGATGGATATGACATTAACGACCGTTTGTTTTTGTTCTAGGTGAAAGTTCAGGATCGTGTTCGGAGGAGGATATAAACAATGTTGATGAAACAAGAGACCGACCTGAAGCGCACATGTGTCCGCGCTGTCAGGAACAGTTCGAGAACCTTCATGAGTTCCTATACCACAAACGACTGTGCGATGAGAAAGCGTTGCAAATGGGCGAGGAAAGAATGCACTCCGATCCTGAGGAAATGGTCGTCTCAGGTGACGAAGAAATGGACGGACCTAACAAACGATTAGAGCAAGTCCGAAGGCATCGACAAGATGCGGAAAATAATAACAGCCTCGAAGATGGTGAGGCAGAAGTGCCTGAAGCCGACGTGCCGCCGGTCGGACTCCCCTTCCCGGTGGCCGGCCACGTCACACTCGAAGCTTTACAGAATACTAAAGTTGCCGTAGCACAATTTGCTGCAACTACCATGGCAAACAACGCAGATAATGAAGCGGCTTTACATGAACTAGCTGTTTTACAAAGCACGTTATTTACGCTACAACACCAGCAAGTGTTTCAGCTACAATTAATACGCCAACTACAAAACCAATTATCATTAACGCGACGGAAAGACGATCCAATCCAGAGCCCGCCGCCGAGTGAAGTAGAACAAAGTCTGCCGGCGCTTCCCGCTCGATCACCGTCGCCGCCTCGTCCGCCACGGGAGCCCAATCCTATCGCACCCACTCCTCCTACTAGTCAAAACTTGCCGTCAACCCATTCGCATCTCACGCCGAAGACAGAACCAATTTCCGTTCCTAAACTTCCGACCTCATCTCCACCGATGATGACCCATCCACCTTACAGTTCAATTTCCTCATCGCTAGCGTCCTCAATAATAACCAACAACGACCCACCACCGTCTCTCAACGAACCAAATACGCTAGAAATGCTACAGAAACGAGCACAAGAAGTATTAGACAATGCGTCACAAGGTCTATTAGCTAATAATCTTGCCGATGAACTTGCGTTTCGAAAATCTGGAAAAATGTCACCTTATGATGGAAAATCTGGGGGAAGAAATGAACCATTTTTCAAGCACCGCTGCCGTTATTGTGGAAAAGTATTTGGAAGTGATTCTGCGCTGCAAATCCACATTCGATCGCACACAGGTGAAAGACCCTTTAAATGTAATGTATGTGGATCACGGTTTACAACCAAAGGAAATCTAAAAGTACATTTCCAAAGACATACAGCAAAGTTTCCGCATGTCAAGATGAATCCTAATCCGGTACCAGAACATTTGGATAAATACCATCCCCCATTGTTAGCACAATTGTCACCGGGACCGATTCCTGGCATGCCACCACATCCACTTCAATTCCCTCCGGGTGCGCCAGCTCCTTTTCCGCCAAGCTTGCCGTTGTACAGACCCACACATCATGACATCTTACCACCTCGTCCACTCGGAGATAAACCTCTACCACCTCATCCACTATTTGCAATGCGAGAGGAACAAGAAGCACCGGCTGATCTCAGTAAACCATCCGCGCCGAGCCCTTGTCAATCAGGACCAGAGGTTAAGTCTGAACCACAAGATGAGGAGAGCCAACGAGACTCCAGTTTTGACGACACTGATCGAGTGTCTCCTAAACGAGAACCAGAAGAAAACGATACCGCGCCGGATCCAGAACCTGACAGATATCCTTCTACTTCGCCTTATGATGACAGCATGGACTCAAAATATAGCAATGAAGAGCAAATCGGCAGAGAGAGTCCCCACATGAAGCCAGATCCAGATCAACCGGAAAATCTCTCAAGTAAGAATTCACCGATATCCGGGCCAATTTCAATAGCAACGGGTCTGCGTACTTTTCCTTCATATCCTCTATTCCCTCAGTCACCACCCAGTAGTATCTCGTCTGGCAGTTTAACGCCTTTTCCAAACACAGTCCACAACGTCGTCGAGGTAGAGCTACCACGTGACTCAATGTTCTATAATTCTATATTACCCCGTCCAGGCAGTAATGACAATTCTTGGGAAAGTTTGATAGAAATAACGAAAACGTCGGAGACATCAAAGCTTCAACAGTTAGTCGATAACATCGATAACAAGGTATCCGATCCTAATGAATGTATTGTATGTCACCGCGTTCTCTCTTGCAAAAGTGCCTTACAAATGCACTATCGCACGCACACTGGCGAGAGACCTTTCCGATGTAAATTGTGTGGTCGCGCTTTTACGACCAAAGGTAATTTGAAAACCCATATGGGCGTTCATCGCATTAAGCCTCCCGTTCAAATGTTACACCAGTGTCCAGTTTGTCATAAGAAATTTTCGGATCCCACAATATTACATCAACATATACGACTTCACACGGGTGAACGCGCCAACGTTCCTTTCGATCAAATGAGAAACCTCGATATTGACGGTTTCCCATCACTCAGCAACGGGTCAGACGTCAGCGACTATCAAAATCAGCGCCCTTTTCCACCTCCGATGTTTCCCACTCCAACTACTCCCGGCGACCGACGGGCGGACTCCCACGGGACCGACGATGAGAGCGGCCGGGACGAGCGCGAGCCCGCTATTCGGGAGTTCGACGACGACTTAGATATGAAGGATCGTCGAACTTCGCCGCTCTCCGTCTGCGCCTCGGCGTCCGAAAGCGAATTAAAAACCTTCACCACAACGGCTTCCCTCCCATCGGCGACAGGTTCGGAGAGTGGGCGGAGCGCGCGGGCTTCACCACCATCACCCACCATGTCGACGCTGTCGACGCCACCGAGGCTGCCGCCGCACTCACCGCTGCCGTCGCCACCCGCGCCTATCGCCGCGCTCGGTGCTCTCGGAGGATCGCCCTTCAGCCCGCTCGGACTCGCATTCCCTCCCGCAGGTATGCGCTAGCGGGATCTTGTATTTTCGTCCGCCCCGGTCGCCCGCATTTCCATTTCCTTATATTGATCCTCGCCCACCGACTAATACATACCATCCACCGGGCGCTCGAATACACAAACATAATAACAACTTAAACTATGAGGAAGAAGTTAACATTAGTCATAACAAAGTGTAATCGTGCGTTCCGAGTGTTGCACTGTACTTGTAGTGTAATTAGTGACATCGAAACCGCATTGAACGATGGGTTTATTTGTGTGCAGTGCGCGGCAACACGACCTGTAACCTCTGCTACAAGACGTTTGCCTGCAATTCCGCTTTGGAGATACATTACCGAAGTCACACCAAGGAACGACCGTTTAAGTGCACCGTCTGTGATCGTGGCTTCTCTACAAAGGTTAGTACCTCACTATAACCTATCTAAAGATTAATTCCCCTTTATACCTTGTTCTGATTTATAATTTCTATGATTTTTACAAACTTAGGTACCAACAGTAAATAAGCACATATTTCACAATGATGAATCTGTAGAGTCCAACCCCATAATATGATTATCGTGTAACAGTCACGTACATACTCGTAGCTCAGATTGAGTATCTTTGGCTTATAGCCAGTTCATACTTTATTGTTACACAAATAGCGAGACGTACGTGTTTACGACGTTTCCACTAATTTTCACTACATCTAAAGAAATTCATTGATAATAAAATCTTTTAAAATATAAAATATTAGCTTCGGGATCGAAGTTCTATATTCTACATTTTAAAAGTAGGTTATCTAAATTATTGGATTTTTTATTTCGTGTCATTGGCTAATTACATTAATTGAAAACACTACGATTTTGTAGAATAATTAATACCTACAGAAATTTCTGTAATAATGTTAGCGGCTTGGATTGCAAAAACATCGTTATAGTTGCGTTTAAATCTAGAAACTTTCAACATTAGGACCAAAGCTAGATTAACGATATGTTAAAATGACAACTTAACGTAACAAAGTGTGTTAAAAATTGCCGAATTAGAAAACTCATTCGATGAATTTTTGTAATAATAAAATGCGGTTAGAACTTAGTTATTGCATTATGTAAATGAAGTACCCGTAACGCGACTAGAACATTTTCTGTATAGTTCCTGTTTGATAAATAACACGATGCGAGTGAGGGCATCGAGTTCCAAGTATAACCCAAGACGTCGACAAGCGAGTGCTGTACGCGACTAACTTCATGCACCGGTTTCATTTCATCCAAGTTTCGGTGCATTAATTTTGCAGGCAGTAATTACACGTCGGTAGACGGCGCCTCTAGTTCGCATTAGTTTTAGCTGTTGTCTTCCACCGTTGCCTTGCATCCGAGCTGTTGCCGGCTCGCTAAGTAATTGACAACTAACTGTACAAATTTGTAGGCTCGTTTGTTCCGATTTAATCAAAACTGTATGTAGCCACACTTGATGCATTGATCACACTTCCAATTTGATCAGCGTTCGGAAATAAAAAAACATTAATTCTCAACGAACTAGTGTCAGTTGTATCTGTAAGCTTATGTAGCTCTTATCTTCTTATAAGGCCGGCCTTATAAGAAGTTATACCGGCCTTATACTTTCAAAATAGTTTCCATTACAGATAATTAAGTATGTACACATTTATTATTCTATTTTGCTGCCTTCTTGATAATCGCAAATTGAACTGTACGTCATGCGATTAAAATATTATAAAGATAAAATGGTGTGTGTTTTCATATAATACGATCATAAAACGATTTGATGCAAGTAGGTAAGGTCGTAACACTGTATAATGAATTTGTCTCTACAATGCTTGACGTGCGGTAACATCTCAATTGTTAAGTTTCAAGCTTAAGAAAAGCTCAATTAAATTCTTATGTGTTAAAGATGCAAGTAAATTGCATGCTGACCGCAAAAGCTCTCGGAATAGGCTTTCGGTCGAAACCACATAAATGAGATAATAAAAGCAATAAGACAATATGTTAATATAATGTGACCATAGAAGAACATAAAGATGTCGAATACTACATCAAAATTAGGAAGGACTATAAAACTTTTACAAACACTTACAAACCGGTACACCTGCTAACATAATGAATTCAATTAATAAATAAGTAAATATTTACTATAAGGTATAAGTAGATGTATTTATCACATATAATATGCTACTTAAATGTCTCCAATATTTAAATGTTATATTTTCGACATTTCACCTTCCTAACATATTGTCAAGTAAATATATTTAATTTGAAACATATTTATAACTAAATTTGCTAGTTCGCACTATCAGTTAAGGTAGAGACTAATGGTCATCTAATAATTATTATTTTACAGATATAGCTTAAACAAGTAAATAATAATGTCAAACATTTATTAACAAAACGAATTAATCTAATATTTTAGACAGTAAATAAAGGTTGTTAAAAGCATTTTTATGATGATACAAGTTTTATACAGGGTTCGGCCAATATTTCAAGCGTGTAGTGTAAACCTGCACTTGCGACGGTCCATCGCGTCGCGCCACAAAAATGATAAGTCATAAAAACAACGTCACGAAAAACGATCGGAATATTAATTCATGTCGTAAAATATTTATTACTTATAAATCCTTGAGCCTTTACCTACGCTTCTCGTCATAAAAAGATTATTTATGCTTGACAAAGTAACATTTTTCGTATGTTACCGAAAGTGACCACGTCTCTTATCAATAAAATATAGGTTATTTACGATGGCGCCGAGGTTAAAAGTTTAAAACCCTACAAAGGTGCATTCGTTGCCCGAGTTTTAATTATGTTCTTCTGATAAATATGTCGGCTCTTAAATACCTAAGATTTATATTCACAATTATTCAAAATCCAAGATAATTTACCACTTAATGCAATAAATATACACGATAGGATAGGAATAATAATATACATTAAACACAGTGCGAGGGTATTGTTTAGCAGAAAAATAAACAACACAATAGAAATAAACTACGACAGGTAAAGGTACAGGAACCTACAAAAATCGGTAGTTCGAGTAGCAAATTTAAAGAACAATCTCAATGTGTCGTTTTTCATCTACCTATAGATTAAAGTACAACTGAAAATAGATAATCCTGTCAATGTCCAAGCTCAAAGTTACGCGTTGTGTGAAGATAGCTAATTTATCCGCAGATTAATTATTACATTCATATTCCATGAGCGGTAAAACGAAAACCTTCGCCTGCAACTTTAATGCTTCAGGTAGTTACTTATCATTGCTCAATCAAGTTGCTAGGTAGTACATTGATGCAATAAATAAACGTCTGTATCTATCATATAAATTTATTTTAATTTATGTACATTGCAGATGAAGAAATTAAATCGCTGCGGTTAAATTATGATCTGTAATGAACTACCTAAAAGCTACCATAATATCCTTTCAATATACAAATCTTTTCCTGTCATTATCATACAAGAGTTGCAACTCTAGACTCCATAGTGATGTTATTTTTTCAAAATCTAAGACCTCAGCACAGCAATTTACGCACCTACTACTGTGTTACCAATTGTGCGTTTAAAGTAAACCGTATTTTAAACTTACAACTATTTAGCGACTACCTTACCTCTAAGGTAATATAAGGATAAACGCGAGCATTGTATCTCTATTGCTCTATATTGAAACGAATAAATACCTAACAGCTGTCATTGGTCGGACGTCAAGTAACACTAAGTATAACCACTCCTTATTCTGACTCATAAATATCTTAAATAATACCGATGACAGATCCCTATTAACTATTAGCAATGAACATAATAAATTACCATTATACTTAATTGACAATTTACCAAAAATAGACGTCTATTAAGAATTTAATATCTCTATAATATGATTCGATTATGTAAACGAGGAATTATATAGTATAGGACTTGTATGTACCTATTAAACCTACATTAATACAGCATGCAATAGTATTGTAACAATTACGTTTTACGTAGTTAGATGTTTGAGGTATAAGAAAGGAGAGAGGTCCTAAAATCGATCCTCCATTAAAATCTCAAATTTCAAACAGAACTTTCTTGATTAATTTCTACTCCCTTGAACCTTTAGCGGCACTTCACTATAGATACTGAAAGGCAGTTGTAGTTGATTTTAAAACCGTAAGTCTAAATTGCTGAGTATCTGACTAAAAAGCGTCATTGAGATTTACATAGCAAGAACATTTTCAGTAGGTACATATCTACTGAGAAATGCTGCGCAGGGCCGACGCGCCGCGCCGGTAACGCGACAGTGTTTATACCTCTGTGCATCGAGTGAAAATTTCACATGCATTAAACGCTATCCGTTCTATGTTACTGAACATTTTGTCAAAAAAGAAGACCTTGTGAGTTTTCTATACGACCAGTTAATTGTGTTTTTGATCTTTTATACCTAGCGGCAATCGGCGTTCGAATGAATTGTCAAAATAACAATGCGGAAATTTTACGAAGGCTTATACTCGTGTCGAATTGCGCAATCATAGGACTACACTCTTGTAAAAGGTACGAGTATCTCCGTTAGCTTTGGCCACTGTTGCCTAAATTGAGTCAGGAGTAGTTATGAGACCTGAATAGATTTATTTTGTTTGTTTATAATAAAAAAGCACGCATCAAATCTTCATCAAACCATCAAACTTTTAGTGTTGTTTAATGAAACTTATAAGCATAGAGTTAGTAACAGTGCACTAAGGACACTTACCTATACACCCCTTCGAGAACTATGTATCTACATAATTATGATAAAATGTATGTAGGTACGTATAAATTATAATGTAATGTAAATACATATGTTGTTTACAAGCGACGCTACATTATATGCAGATTACAATAATATAACGTGCATAACATTTAAACCTCTTTTATACATAAACGGATTGCATAAGTATAAGCACATTATTATCATCATATATTATCAGCCGAAAGAAGTCTATCACTGGGCATACATAAGCCTTTCTAGTCTCGCCACCTTGACTGATCGCAAGCACATAGATAAGTCCACTACCAACCCGCTGTACTGTATATACAATAATAAGTAATTTACTGCTCTAAAATTACTTAAAATACAACAGAAGTATGATCGAATGATGATTTTGATAAATTAAATTGAAAATTACACGTAAAATTCAAATTATGATACATGATAACATTAGTTCTACTACCGCACGCTGTGTTATTTTCAAATATGTTGGTTATGTAATTTTGAATTTATTTCTAATTATGTTTAGGAAAAATGGACGTGTGTATTAAATTATACCATAATATATACCATATATACCAATGTGTATATATGGTACAAATAAATAAAAAAATAAAAATAATATAAATTAAGTACCATGTAGGTAAGCTGAATATTAGGTACCTAATCTTGACTTACAAAGATGGCGTAAGACGAGAGATTGTCTCTTGCTGCTTTGCATCCCCTTGCATCGTCAGTACTTCCAAAAGCTCATTTGTAGCAAATATAATCTTTTATGTGAAAATCTTTAACGATTTCACGATAATATTGGTCGAAAAATCACATCTTACAATGCGTTTACGGAATAGACATCTTACCTCCACATGTTTAATATTATTAATTTAATGGCAAATTATGGCCATATTATTATAATATTCAATATCAAATTCATAATATTATAATGTAACATTTAAAATCACTAAGATTTTATAAAAATAATATTTAACATAAGCACTTTATATTATAGATAAATAAACGATAAAATCTATACATATAATAAAAATGTAACCGATCGCTGTCTGTACATGGAAGATATATGAGAAAAAATACTATTGGGACCTATATCAACGCAAATAGAACCCAAAACAATGATTTTTAAAATTTTTGTCTGTTTGTCTGTTTGTCTGTTTGTCTGTTTGTCTGTGCGTTTGTGCACGCTAATCTCAGAAACGGCTTATCCGATTTAAATATGGTTTTCACTTATATATTGTGGTAAGCTTCACTTAACATTTAGTGTTTGTTTCATGTCAATCGGTTCATAAATAAAAAAGTTATGCCAATTTAAAGAATCACATCGAACATTCGTTAATTTACTACGAAATCTTAAAGAAGCAGATATTTTAACAGGTTGCGGAATAGCTGATAGTGGTTTTATTCCTCGGATTCCTGTCATTCTAAACAGTCTTTCATTTAGTTTTAAACGAGTCCAGTTTCCAGTGAGCCTATGTTTTGCGATGACTAATTAAAGTAATTAATTAATTAAGTAATTAAAGTAAAGGTAAGACACTAAAAGTTGTGGGTGTGGATCTAAGTATTAGCTGTTTTTCGGTCAGCTTTATGTGGCTCTATCACGTGTTAGCATTACTAGCAGCCTGTATGCTTTGATCCCTGATGGCTATACGTCTAATCCATACATCCATACATATTATAAAAGGCTTTGTCCTGACTGACTGACTGACTGACAGACAACGTAAAGCCTAAACCGCTGGTCGTAGCGACTTGAAATTTGGAGGGTGTGTTCGTCTTAATGTCTAGAAGTGTACAAAGAAAGGGTTATTAAAAATTCAACCCTTAAGTGTATGAAAAGGGATTAAATCGATTGTATGAAACGTCTTCATTTTTTAAGTTACAGCTTTGAAATTTTGTTTTGGAATACTTTTATTTAAATAAAAAATACGCTCATAATTTTTTTTTACTGGGGTGGATTTATAGGAGTGAAATAAGGGATGAAATATTGTATGGAAAGATCTTTGCTTTTGAAGTTGGCGACTTGAAATTTGGAGGGAGGGGGAAGGGAGGGGGAGGAAGAGGAAAGGAAGGGAGAAGTGAGGGTAAAGTGCGGGGGTAGTGAGGGAGAAGTCAGGGGAAAGGGAGGGGAAAGTCAGGAGGAAATCGAGTTTCAAATTCACGCTAATCTCAAAAACGGCTTATCCGATTTAAATATGGTTTTCACTGATACATTGTGGTAAGCTTCACTTAACATTTAGTGTTTGTTTCATGTCAATCGGTTCATAAATAAAAAAGTTATGCCAATTTAAATAATCACGTCATACATGTGGTATGTATTTAGCTTAGGTTAGTGTGTTTTTAAGTTAAGTTAACACATCTTATTTCTTTATTAAAATGTAAATATTTATCAGTTAAAATGTAAATAAAATTTAGATTTATATTTTTCTGGACTTATTTTATTTTTTATGATAAAAACATGTTAACACGTCTCATTACGGAATAGGTGGAATTAAATCGAATTACGAAATAGTAGTAGTCGATTTACGCTGATTTCAGCATGAATGGGTCGGATCGACCAGGGAAGTAGCCTACCCTCTCATAGAAGATCGTTGTAAGAGTAATAGTATCCATATTATTGCGTTTCGTTCGGTAAGTGCGAGAGCCGGAGGCCCAACTGATGCAGAGATGACAATCCTTGCAGCATGTGTGGGACCAGCTGAGTATCCGTGGAGTCATTGTGTGGGTGGTGTGGGTCAACCCGCCGGCCAGTGAGACCCGTATAAATGGTGGTGCCGCTGGACGCCCGCGGCATTGTACAGGGGCCCAATTAGACCTAACCGTAGTATTACGGTAGTAGATCCAAGCTGGTTTCAGCATGAATGGGCCGGATCGTCCGGGGAAGTACTACCCTCTCATAAAAGATCGACGTAAGAGTAGCAGTATTCGTACTACTGCGTTTCGTTCGGTGAGTGAGAGTGCCAGAAGCCCAATTTCCCCCTTTCCTTTTTCCTCACTTCCCTCACTCCCCTAACCCCATTCCCAGCCACCATAGTGGAGGCCACCATACCAGCAGTTTAAAACGATGGCTTTTTGTATGGTGGCCATCACTTCTGGATTCCACTGACTGCTTACCATCAGGCGGGATGGAGTCACTTTGGCAGGCTAATATATTTTAAAAAACCTTATAGCGTTTTTATTCCTCTTATTCCTCTCATTCCAAACCATTTCCCGTTTAGTTTTAAACGAGTTCAGTTTCCAGTGAGCCTATGTTTCGCGATGACAATTAATAAAGCCTAAGGTCAGACACTAAATGTTGTGACTGTGGATCTAAATATTAGCTGTTTTTTGCATGGTCAGCTTTATGTGGATTTGTCACGTGTAAGTAATCCTAGCAACCTGTATGGCTTTGATCCCCGATGGCTATACGTCTAAAATCGTATATAGAGAAGCATTTACTGTAAAGATTTTTCTTATTCACCTAAACGAAGATGTTTATAATTCAAAACAAACCAAAAGATATATCCAAAAAATGCTGTCCAAAATCACTATTCCACGCGGACGAAGTCGCGGGCACAGCTAGTAATATTATATATGTAGTTCAAGCACATTGGACTTTAGGCAATTGTAACCAGAATACTCAAATCGGCATTTATCAGTTTGCTCTCGATCTCTTTCGTTTTCCTTCTGCTCTCATTTCCTTAGCCGCCGTGGTCGGCAAATTGCTGATTGTGATAGTACACGGTTTCTGTAATGCCTAAGCATTATGGTTTTCTAAAAAACACCACGATACCCTCAGACTACGATAACTACTTACCATCAGTTTAAACGCTACCCAACCAAACCCAAACGCTAACCAACTCGGAACTACAACCACACTAACTACTATAGGCAACAAACAGTAGGTGTTTGTAACGCAAATAAAACCAGTAGGGAGATATTTCCTAATAGATGATAAACGATAAACACTGTATTGAATAAACTTATATCATTTTTTTCATTAAGAAGTTTAGAGAGCCACCTTTTATAAAATTTGTTTAGTACAAAAAATAACCGGTACCCATAAATATTAGAATATGAGGCGAAAACGATCTGTAGTTGTCAGCGACATAACAGTTGGTTATCAGCCGAGCGATCCACTTAACATTTATTAATACTTTATAAGAAAATTAGGCTTCCAAATTGATATTTTAAAGAGGACGTGTAGTACGAGAATGAAATGCATACAAATACGGTCTTGTGAAAATATGTATATGGGGTACACTGGTATGCGGTAAAAATTATGTGAAGCAAACGGGTTACTGTGATGGTAGTTGAGAGACGGACCGGCAACCTGTCACAGTCTACGCATTATTGCGATCTCTTCTTAGCCGCGCCATTACAGTTACTGTACTTAAGTACAGATTTTTACTATTATAATAGATCTTTCTATATCACTCGCTTTAGCGACTTTCTTCTCAGCATTCCAGCACCTTCGATGAGTCACATTAACTCAAAGCTCTAATAGTTCCTTACATATGTATTAAAATGCTAGCAACAGTTACAAATGCAGGTCCAACTCCACTATCTTTCTTCTGTTCAAAGTTGTTCGAGCTTCAGGGCAGTAAGCACTGCGTTGCCTAAAGTTGCCAGAATATGACAGATCGTTGTTTACAAGGTTTTAATGTTAATCCTGGCTAAGGCACAAGAATTATAAAAATATGAGTGTGGTATAGTTTATTTTCAACAAAATATTTGTGTTAAATACCACCCAGTTAAATAAGCTAGCTAACTGAATACAATCGGCCAAAGGCTTTAAGTTTATAACACTCCTCTATGAGCACTGCGTTAAAATTGGCTGTAGGTACAAGTATTTCTTATTGGTAGGTAAGTATAATAGCTGGCCTATGAATTTGAAACCAACCTGCTTCAACAACTATTTGAGATTGAGAGTAGTTACCTACCACTGAGGTAGTGCGTACAACTTTCGTAAAGTGTTCTTATTGTTTTACAAAGACTCTCACGCTAATTAACATTCGCTTTACAAAGACGACTATCACTAGATAAACTCTTAACGTAATTATCTATTCACCGAAATATTCACTAAGACAACGGACATTTAGACCCGGAACAACTATCAACACGAACATGTTTCCCGTTTAGGAATAGGACCGAAACAATTGCCAGTGCGAGTCCCGCGATGACCACGACACGTAAATATCCTAATATAAGCGTTAAGTTTTCAATTTAAATCCGTTGTGCAGATCTCATTGTACCGGGTTAGTGATTTTAAAGATGGCGGCACTAGGCGTTAACCGCTGGTGTCTGAACCAGCTTACAAGCACATTTAAAATTACAATAAGTGTCAGCGACACTGCACCGACGAAAGTTCAAGCGCCAAACTATTTATCGATTATTCCAATCTCCTTGTACTACACACGTTAACACAATCGCACCGGGTTTATTGACTCCTTCATGTAACTTCTAAAATTAATAATGAATTACTTTTTTATTATTATCGAGTAGGTACTTTACGTGGTTTCGATTTTGAAAATTGGAGCATCCTGGTTTCCTGAAATAGGCACTATTAATGTATAATAAAATCACTTCAAGAAGAAAACATAATTAGACGGGCGGACAGACGTACCTACCTATGCTTTTTGACATTCTACACATGTTTTCTTTTTTTTTTACTAATAATCTTCACATTATGGTAACATAACAGAGTACCTATAATAAGCATTGCATAAATCCAGATAATTCGACCATTAAACTACTAATAACGGGTGGCGCAAAAGTAAAGACCCTATTTGGTTCAGCTATAACATTTTTTCTAAATTAGAAAACTAGATTTAGATTTTTTTAAATGTATATTTGTGCCATTAAATTTCGTACCATTAGGATTTAAAGATGATGTCTTTTAAATGGTGACCTCCAGAGTTGATACACATTTGAGCCCTATTTATGACATTTTGCATAACTTGCCGTAACACTTCCTGCGTTTCCATTTCCATCTCTCAGGGCATGTCAATAAGCAGAATACTCGGTTCTGGGGCACTGATAATCCGCGCATTATTCAAGAAACACCTCTACACCCACTAAAAGTTACTGTATGGTGTGGCATCTGTGTTGACAGAGTGATCGGACCCTATTTTTTCGAAGACGCTGGAGGCAATGCGATTACTGTCACTGGAGAACGCTACAGAACCATGTTACGTGAGTTTTTGATACCCAGTTTGGACGAATTGGGGCTGGAGCACATCTGGTTTCAACAAGACGGCGCTACGGCACACACAGCGCGCGACACTATGGACTTAGTGAGGGACGCTTTTCCAGGCCGAGTTATCTCTCGTTTTGGCGATTTGCCTTGGCCTGCAAGATCACCCGATCTGACCAGTCCAGACTTCTTTCTTTGGGGTTTTTTGAAATCTCGGGTGTATGTGAACAAGCCACAGACTCTCGCAGCTCTAAAAGAAAACATTCGTCAAGAAATAACGAACATATCGCAGGAAGTGTTACGGCAAGTTATGCAAAATGTCATAAATAGGGCTCAAATGTGTATCAACTCTGGAGGTCACCATTTAAAAGACATCATCTTTAAATCCTAATGGTACGAAATTTAATGGCACAAATATACATTTAAAAAAATCTAAATCTAGTTTTCTAATTTAGAAAAAATGTTATAGCTGAACCAAATAGGGTCTTTACTTTTGCGCCACCCGTTATATGTCATAAATAAAAACGACCATATCTCATTCTCGATTGTACTCCTGAACATAAAAATAAGATTTAAAACCCAGTTAAACTCTATTTTTAATAATATTCCTAAGTTATGCGACAATTGTATTACCATTTACTGTTTTACTTTCAATATAAACATACACTTAAGTTATATTGTAATGGCCATACGCTAGCCTAATAGAAAAATAAAACGGCGGGTGTCCCTACCCGAATAAAACATTACATTTTAATATTAGATGTTCAAACATTTTTTTTAAATTACTACAGTTTTGATAATAAAGGCCATTATGTGTCCTACTTTAGAAGCGATAGAAAAGATAAAGAAATTATTGTCTTATTCGGCAGTTTACATAGTATTACCAAATTTAAAAGGTAACATAGCAAAGTTACTACTTATTCAAAAATACTTAATCTAAAGTATGATATATCAACTTTTTGTTCTTTACACGGCCAGCGTGACGCCTTTCGCGGAATCAAATGTGCTACACAATGTTTCTGTTAAATAATGATTTTATCTAAAATAGGCTCCTAGTAGGGTCTAAATTCAGTTGTTTCATGGACGGGTAGGTATGCAGGAATAGGGACCCAGCTCAGCTTATGGCCTAAGGAAACATTGTCCGATTGTAGATTTTAATTAAACGCAAATGTGGATGGTAATTTAAAAAACGGCTAGTTTTTGGTGAAGGGACGCTTCTTAAGAGGTAGTTATTTTACCATAACGAGACAACTAACGTAGGTAGGTACTACTGTAGATACCTTAACTAAATCGGCTGGTATTGTTTGATGTACTACCTATTATTTTCAAATCGATATGGCGAAAACAATAATAATGAAATACTGATATTGTCTGAAATGGTAACATGTGTAGGTAGGCATACATACCTACTTGGGTACTATTTGAATCACTATAAAATCTAGCACAATAAATACCGATTACTGCGAATCAACAGCAGAGACTGTACAGATAAGTAATTAAATTTTCAGTCTATAGTTCGAAGTTAATAATCTATGAAACCAGTAAATAATTTTTAAAGCTGTTGATAAGGTTCCTATATTTGTACCTACGCAAGACAACTTGCCAACTTGCTTACCTGGATGCTAACGTACCTACTTACCTACAAAATTTTGTGGGTAGGTAGGTATAGCATATATATAACAGACGTAAATAATGAACAGTTACTTTTTAAAGTAGCGAGTTTAGTTCAACTGTTAAACTTATTCCGCCGTAAGGCTCCCAAATTATAAGATCATTTTCTAAAGTTAGTAATTTTATAACATTAAGAAGGTAAATGCGACTCATATCGTCCGAGAATATGAAATTGGTACCTATTTAGATAATAACAAATCGTAAAGGAGTGGCATATACTCTTATATTGCAATACTACCTTTCCGCGGGTAGTATCAGAGATTAGCGCGTACAAACAAACAAACTAACTCTTCCGCTTTATATAATACTAGCTTTCCGCTGCGCGGTTTTATCCGCCATCCATGTTAACTGCTCTGCTCCCGTCGCCAGTAGCGTGATGTTATATATATAACCTTCCTCAAGGACTGGACTCCCATAAGCAAAAAGAATTTTCAAATCCGACTTAATAGTTTCAGAGATTAGCGCGTTCAAACAAACAATCAAACTCTTTTATTATAATAAGTATAGATTAAAGATAAAAAACCGTTTTACTTATTTATATATTACCACATAATAAATGTGTTTTATCATATATCTCGCTCATATTATATCGATACCAAATATTTAAAAAAATATTTTTACATAATCTATAATTTAATATTTACTTTAAAAATACATACATATGGTAATCCTACATCGTCAGTCCATTACATTAAAGAGCTATTAACTCCATTAAATTCAATTCTGTAATGTATTTTCTCTTAAAGAATTAATAAAATTTGATATGGATTTAGCTGATGTAATGGGTGGATGTTCAATTACTATCTCTTTACTGTTGGTACCTCTGTTCTGACCCATGTAACTGTGTGTTTTATGTCCGCATGATGCCGTGCGTGCGTGCGTGTGTGCGTGCATGCATGCGTGGTAGTGTGCGTGTGTAACGTTGTGTATATTTGTGGTTCCAGAGCAGTGGCGGCGGTTGCCGGTGCGGTAGGCGCGCGCGCGCACCCCGCCCCCCGCACGCCACTGCTTTGGACCTCTGGAACGCCTTCGTATACCCGGTATGCAAGAGTGACGCCTGGCCGAGGAGCGTGGAACTATATCATGAGCGTTGTTATTACATCTAACCTACCCCCAACTCAATAATTTCAGTAACTTATCCCTCTGCTGATTGTTATTTAAATCTATTAAACGCTCCTGATACAGACTCCGTTCTTTTGATCAGTTATTTATTAGGTAGAAAAAGTCTATTAACATTTGTGTACCTACTTACTACCCACATTGTGCTTATATAGCAATAACACCACATTTAGATACTTACAATACATAAATTACATAACAATAGGTAAAACATAAGAAAAAAATAACAAAGTAAAATACTTAATTGCTATCATAAAATTAGCTTCAGAACTTGTATTTAATATGTAGAAAACAATAACAGTGTTTGTTCTACAGGGTAACATGAAGCAGCACATGTTAACTCACAAGATTCGGGACGTTCCTGCTGGCTTCGACAAAAGCCAAGATGAACGCGAGTCAAGTCCTGACCGACGGTCATCTCCTGACAAGCTCGATCTCAAGCGGTCGCCGCCCGCGCATCCACCACCGCCGATCACGCATGCGCCACCCATTGATATGCCGCCACTGCCCAAACGACCCACCGGTAAGACAACTTGTACCTATTCACACACCAGTTGATAGCAAGATGAATCAAACTAATAGTTTACAGAATCAGACACCACATTCCCTGTTCGAAGAAAACCTTATCTTCTGTTTATTGTGATTGTGATTCATAAATTTTAACAAATGTTACTTTCCACAGTACCGTCTGGACCCACCCATCCACCACCGCCACCACAATCGTCCAAACATCTTTGTGGGGTTTGCCGCAAGAACTTCTCCTCATCCTCGGCGTTACAGATCCACATGCGCACGCACACGGGAGACAAGCCCTTCCGATGTGCTGTCTGCCAAAAAGCTTTCACCACCAAGGGTAATCTTAAGGTAAGGAATTTGCAACGAAAATCAGAATACACTTGTGAACTTTCGCTAAAATAGTAGTAGGTTCTTGCTAATATACCTACTTAATTAGATAATAATATGTGCCGTTGTTTTACATAGGTGCACATGGGCACGCACATGTGGAGCGGCGGTGCGTCTCGACGCGGGCGCCGCATGTCACTAGAGTTACCACCGCGACCTATTCACGAACCTCACGACCTTTTGAGGCGTCCGGACCTTTTCTACCCGTACCTACCTGCGCCATTCCTCAACGGCATGCAGCAAAAGGTGAGCCGCCACGACTCAATCTAGCCTTTAGTGCCTTTACCTAATCTATATTTTTATATTCAATATTTATTATTTACAAGGTCTCTCTTTTCCAACAGCTAAATGAAATATCAGTTATACAGCAAAGCGCGGGACAAAACGGCGTAGCCGGCAAGTTTCCGGGACTTCTCGGATTCGGTGCGTTCGCGGGCGCAAGGCCCGGTGCCGCATCGCCACTGGAGAGGCCGCCTTCACTGGAAGGCGGAGACGAGCGGCAAGCGGCCATGCGCGAGCTGGCGGAACGCGGACGCGAACTAGCCGAGCGGAGTCGGCAGATGCGTGAGGAAGGCGAGTACCGGTCGCCGCCGGCGCACGGCTCGCTGCCCGGTGGAGGCCCGCAGACGTCGCCGCCTGCGCCTCACCACGCGCACGCGCATGCGCACCCGCATCCGCTCGCCTCGCTGCCGCCGCCCGCGCGCACCGAGGGTCTCACCGTGTAGGCCGCGCCCTCGGGGCGCCCGAGTACATTCCAGGGATATCGAGGACTTCGCTAGCGGAACGTTTGAGTGTAGGAGCTCGCGAGCCTCGGCGGAGATGATGACTGTGTTTATATTGTACAAAGAGAATAGAGTCTAATGTGAGAGTGCGGACCGATCGTTCGCGAAGAACGTCTACAGTAGCGTAATTATTGCGAAGTGTAGCGCTATGTGCCGTTGTTATTCCGCGTGTTATTACGCCTAGTATTACTATAAGTAACTTATTATGCACGAGTACGGGCCGGGGGCAATCGGGGGCTCACTGTGAGCCCCACGTTTATGTCATTACTCTGTGATAGTGCACATTCGGAGGCTGTGTCTGACGTACCGGGGTCTGTGCGGTGGGTTGGCGGCTAATCGACGCAGTCTGATGTGCTATGACATCAAAAATTAAATATAAATTATCCCAAAAATTAAATAATTTTCATAAAACTATATCTTTTTAAATTAAATGTAAATAAATTGTATAATAGTATTGTAATGAGCGGTAGATATAAATACTTGAATTTATATAGTAGGTACTTTACCTAGGTATATATTGTACGAATACACCTGGAGTGCAATATGCATGATTTTGTCTTTTGCCACATTCCAAATAATTGATATTACTTATAAAACGAATTTGTACTAATAATTTCTTTTAATAACAAATCAAACGACTGTCTGTAAATTATTTTTAAGTAGTCCTAATGGTAATTATATTGCACACTGTAAGAATATACCAAAACGTAAATTCTTGAAAATTCTATTACTATACATCTATTGTCTGTAGGTATTCAATATTGTATTACAATACATTTAATTGTAACAGAGGTTAATGACATATTCATATCATGTAAATTAAAAGTATTTGCATTTGAGGTCTATAGTTATAAGTATTTAGAGTCATAGCTATTATATTGCTTTAGAATACTTCAACATATCTTTGTAAAAATGTGAGCGACTGTTGTATTGACGTTACTAGGTACTGAACACTTAGCTACTCTGTAGTTCACCGGCACTACGCAGACTGACCACGACACTGTACACTATTATAAATATTATATTTCTTTCCAAATATGCATTTTCTCAATGCTTGTTAGACACCGTAGTCCAGTTGCTAATCAACTAATTATTTTTTAAAGAACGATATATGTATTTTATACTTTGGAGACTAGTTATCTGTGTATAAATGTCCTATTAAATTATTTATAAATCATGCATACACTCTTAGTATTAAATGAACGCTTGCGAGGCGATAGGGCTCGCGCGACAGTTTAATTGTCTAGAATAAATTCTCATAGCACCTACGAGCTATTAATTATATCAAGTTGCAAATAGATATTAGACTGTAGTATTATTAGTCATGAATATGATGTGTCATGTCATGTCGATATAAATAATCATTGTAAATTATTAAATGTTTATGTAAATGTCCAAAAAGTATTCAAATTATTTAAAAAATCAATTATTATACTAATAATTATTTTCTTTTTTGTTATTCCTGATCCTTACCCTCCATTTTAGTTTGAATGTTTTACTTAATATCGATATTTTTTCTGTATAAAAAACTTACTTTCAGAGTAATGAAGACACGTACTCCACGTGTCTTCATAACCACCTCGCAAGTTGCTTTCCGTAAGAGAATTTAGCTAGTTTAAAGAGTATTGGAGCTGTGTTTGCCAGGTTTTTAAAGTGTTGAATGTGTCTCAGCATGCGGCCTAGTATAAGTCCCAGGTAACTTGAAGGTAAGCACATGCAAAAGAGTACGTACCTATGAAGTATGGAACGATACTAATACCACCCAGTATGCTAATTGCTAACAAATAAAAATCTATTTATGTTATTTAACCATCTACAGCATGGTATATGACAGCGTCTTTACTAATGGTGGCCATTCTTTACTAAAACTAGGAAGAGAATATGGCCCAGAATAAACCCCTGTGGAACTCCTACTGTTACGCTTACCCCTAGTTTCTGAAAGGCTGATCAACGAAAAATTAACTAATCACCTGTTAAATCTCATGTGAAGTACCAGTTGGGTTGCTAAAAGCATGAATATTTATTTTAATTTGATCTAATTAGTAACTAACTAAATCAAATCAAACTAATTATCCATGATTTTAGCACGCTTTTAGGTAGTTTACAAGAGAATTTAACAGGTGATTAGTTAATTTTTCGTTGATCAGCCTTTCAGAAACTGGGGTTAGTACTAAAAACCTTTGAAGCAATTAGCACTGTCTAACACCATAATTATTAAATTGACGCAGAGTATTAGTATATATGTAATATTTCACATTGAATATCTGTCTACATCCTCCTCCTCAATTTCAAGGTCTAATAATACAAGATACATGCTTATAAGATTATATTATTACCAAGCAATATTATAAACACACAGAAATTAAAAGTTAATAACGCTAGCAAGTTTCTTGACGCGGTTGAGTAGTAGATCTCCCTCGCGGATGGTCGCTTGGTACAGCTGCGAACGATCGGCGTCGGCGCCGCGACCCGCGCCGGTTACTACGCAACCAGCTACTGCGTCGATACGACATTGTAGACGACCCGCTGCCGTAAACCTATATTATAAAATGATTTTAGTCGTATAAGAAGTTTATTGCAATGTAAGTATAAGTTATAAGTTCAAGTATATCTGAGTAATTTACAAAAAGTGACTACCCACTGATATCGCGGTGGCAACTTCGGTGGCAAACAAGCATACGGCCCACCTGATGGTAACTGGTAACCGTAACCTATAGACATGGCTATATTTTCTAAGCATTGCAGAAATATTATTTAGAAAACACAATCAAGCCGTTGCCAACCATGTACGGAGAAGGAGATGAGAAATAACAAGGGAAAAGGAAAAGGAACGAGAGGGTTATTAAGTTACCAGCACTCTCAAAAATAATTTAAAATAAATAAATGTTCAAGTGTATCTAAGTAGTTCTATAAATGACTTCCCTCAAGTTAACTCCTGCTAGATTTTACAAATAATGAATTTAATTATTATTAATTGTCACTTGTGCATTTCTCAGAATGTATTTTGGGTTGCCATATTTTGTAACAAGTTTCAAATATGTATTAGTTTTTTAAATGGAGCTGCTGTTGTATGATTTTTACAATCTGGTTAGATTAATTGTTACATTTTTCAGGCCTATTACTAGATTTATTACATACTGTGTATTTTTATTTAATAAAAATATAGTAAGCATTCGAAAAGTAATGGTAAACAACAAAACTTCAAGTGGGATATAAAGGATTTAAACTAAAACGTTTACAAACTAATGTAGCTCAAGTAAAATCTGGAATCTTTTACAGTATTAGATGCCATAATGCCAGCAGTTTTTTGGAAATTATCCACCACTCTTGGAATCCACTGATAGCTTACAATCAGGCAGAGCAGTCAATTTGGATAACACATTTTTTGGTTCATGTTTTAGGAAACACTAGCACTATCAAACACGTTTTCATATTTTTGATTTTAATTAAAGTACTCATACTTACGTAGATATTTCCTCCTCGATAAACTCACGAGACACGCCAAACGTGGCGGCTATATTGTCGAGACTGAGTGAACGGTACGCGCGCAGTAACTGCACGTATGCCTTGATACGTGCCTCGCGCACGTAGTGCTGGTAGTGGGGGCGGAACACTGGGTCTACGGAGATTTGGGTCTCAACCTACGATAAAGTTATCAATGTTATTCACATGATCTTCATACCAATATTAGTGGATAGTAAACAACCTCATCACTACATCAGCAGAAAGACATCCACTGCTGGACATAGGCCTCTCCCAATTTTGCCACTTTGGCTGGTTGTTAACCACCCTCAAACAGAACAAAAAACAAGGCAGGAATGTATTACAAGCTGCTTTCTGATTTGAAATTGAGCTTTACTATGAATACACTTGCAGATTATAAAAGGAAAATTCGTCCTGAGTCGAAAGTTTACAGAAAATAGCCCGTTTATACCATACCATACTGACTCCTAGTAAAGAAAACGCGTGATAATAGATTGAGACAAGGTGGAATTTGTTATTTTCAGTTTGCCATATATTAACAGTAAAAACTAGCTTACCCAAGCAAGACTCTTCAAAAAGTCAGCATAACGACACTCATGAAGAGACTCAACCAGTTCCCTAAGTTCAGGGAAGCGTGAACGCAGGGCCTGTACCGCTGCGCCTTGACGACGCAGGGCTGACTGTAACGCGTGACGCTCGAGGGCCAGTGCGCAGGCTAGCACACAATACTGAATGATTGTTCCTGTAATGTTGAATGTTGTCTTTAATAAAGACAAGGTTTGGTGAGTGTAACTGTCCACATCCACAGATATGACATTCTTCAACTTTTATATAACTTAATTGTTTTTAACATTACTAATATTACTAAATAATAGCATAATTATGATTTATTGACTAATTTGCTTCATCTTTTTTGTGCATGTCAACCATGGCCAAAAGTCGAACCTCATTATTGTCAAAGGTCAACAACAAATGCAATCTCTCTTCTCCTTACTATCTGATACTTACTACACAAAAATATACATCTGTTATTCTTGCTGTTTGTCTGGTATTCTACACAAAAATAATACTGGACCCAGCTCTTTGGAGCATCACAGCTACTAACTAATGCTAGTGCATTATTCAGTCTGTTATAAAGCACAAACTAAGATATGACTGCAGTAACAATATAGATATATCCTTTAACCATGTATAAATAATATTTGTATACACTCATAAGTTTAGAAAACTTCTAAAAAAAATTGTTATGTATTCAAAGATACTAACCAAAATCAACTAATTCATAAGACTCAAAAGTAGAGACACAGTCTATAAATAGATCTGCAGCTTTGCTGTAATCTCTGACTGCAAGACAGTAGATAGCTTCATATGCTTTCAGCTTGTTCCTGGAGCGCCAATCTCCACCTTTGTCTACCAGCTCATGGGCCTGAAACATATTTATTGCTATGTGAAAGAACAACTCTGTACTTACCCTTTTTTTAGAAGGAGGGATGATAGATAATTACAAAAGTAATTATCTATCGTAATAAAAAGTCTAGATAGGAGTTAAAGGAATAAACTTCATTCTCACATACCTATAGAGTATTGACATCAACTGCCTCTGTGGTTTGGTGCTACTGTGTATGGAATACCACACAGAGGTCGGGGGATTGATTCCCGCTCAGTGCAAATATTTGTGCGCATGAACATGTATGCCTATTTGCATTAGTCTAGTATTTCTATGTATAATATGTATATATTTACAAAAAAAAAGTATTTAAGTATGTATGGGTATACATACTTAAATACTTTTTTTAGAACCATTCTAGAACCCATAAAACAAACTATAATATTATGCTTACTTTAGGTTAAGATAGTGTTGTGTGTAGTTGTTGAAATATTATATTATTATTATTATATTATATTGTTTGAGTATAATATCGAAGTTTGTGAGTAGCATTACACAAGTTTATTGTAGTCTTGCCAAAAATTTGCAACAACAAGGGTTTAAGCAATGTATTTTGAAACAAAAAATATAAGGATCAATAACTTTCAGCCTTAGGCAACCATAAAATTTAAGTGAATAGCTGAAATCACTATGGAGGTATTAACATCATTATCATCAATTCATCACTAAGAATAATGAAATAAAATAACACACCTTGCTAATTGCTTTGCCCATTTCTTTAACATTACAACCATGGAAGTATGAAATCCTAAACATAGCAAACACAGCATCTAGTCGTCTGTTTGTAGTCAAAGTGGCATCTTCATACTTTGTTGTGGCTAAAGCAGTGGCTGCTTCTTTGTCACCAACAGAACAGAGGTAGTCCAAACTAAAATGAAAATGATTATAAATAAAAATACTTAATTCTATAGATATACCTGCTTTGTAGTATTTGAGTTGCTTACCGATCTTGCCAAACTGGAGTCTCCGAGTCATCCTCTTTAAACTTAGCTAACCTGTCTTGGTTCTCTTTTGCCATCTCATCATAAAACTTTTGGTCAAAAGGCCACCCAAGATCATTGCACACTTCCTTGTAATATGGAGCCATATGTCCATCCTTGATTCCCTGTAGCAGCTGTTCTTTCAACTGTGGGTCATTCTTTAGATGTGGTAAACTAAGTTTGAACTTAATCCCGGCTAAGGCCATATATTCAGGTGTTTTGCCTTCGGCAGACAGCTCCATTATTGAAATTAGTTTTGATTAAACTAGGAAACTAAAATATGCACAATTTTATCTTCGTTCTTGTACGAGTCGACCAACAAATTTCCAAAATACTTTATAATTTTCAGGAATAGATACAGTACAGGCTCTTTTGGCCTTTCTTGCAAAAACAAAAGTCACTCCACAGACTAAGTAGAGAACAAGCTCTATCGGCACAGATGCAATAAAGTCAGGTCAGTAGTCAGCTAGTCTGTAATAATCGTACTACTCTGTAACTATACGTGTTTAATTGGAATCCTAACTCAATTGCCTTTATCCTTTTCTAACATTAGACAACTCCGACGGTCTGTTTCACTCACTCATCTCGGCGCATCTTTGTTAGGTCAGGAGATGAAAACTACTTATTGGAGGTCACATTGGGGTGTAACAAATATTAAGTTTGATTCCCACTCATTGACCAACATTAGTGTATTCGAGCCTTTAATATACTTTGTCTGCGTCTTCATAAAAGTAGGTCTTCTTAGTTCAAAAAAAACAACGTTGTTTCTCTACAATAAATAAAGGCTCCGTAGCAGAGGCGAGCTAAATGTCTAGAGCGCCCTAGGTAGACACCTCATAGGGCCATTTATTCTACGTTATTTAGGTACGAGTAATTTCAAAATTTTGCCATGCTCGTCACTTACTTTGCGCCCAATTATCCGCCACTACTCCTTCGTAGACTCTGTACGACATTACAAGCTGTTTGCTGAGGGCGGTATCTCCATGTAAGCCAAAGCCGACAGGTAGTTAGTTCAGAATAATCTATACTAATACCTATCTTAGAGCGGAAGAGTTTGTTTGTTTAAACGACGGGAACAGAGCAGTAAGCAAAGACGTGGGTGAAACCGCGCCGCGAAAAGCTAGTAACTTATGATTCTACAATAAAAACTTTTCTTATCCTGAAGTACAGAGGCATGTATTAACTATGATTGTTGCTTCACCATCACTGACTGCTAGGGCTGCTAGGAGTGAGTTAAACTAGGTAACATCGAATAGCTGTTCCTGTAACTTGACAATAGCAGTAACAAAAACCTGATACAAAATAACATCCCGTTATTTCTTACCGTGTGAAGTGTGTAGTAATCGGTATATTAAATACATTGTGGAGTTATTTAAATGGAAAATGTTACTAGTTATGGAATACCACTTGAAACATTATGACATTATAGAATAAATGTTTACAAATACACTAGTTTTGTTTTATTCAAAAATACCAAGTAGTTAGAATTTTATAAGCATTTGAACTTGCCGCGAATATTGAGTGCCGCGGGCAGACACTCGACAGCAGCGTGACGGCACAGCGCAACTTGCGATCGCGCTCTGTCGCCCAAAGAGTAAAGTTTTATACCAAAAGGAACTGTCGCCGGTGCGCTCGGTAATATTACGAAACTTAAGCTTAAAGTGATAGATAAATTTTGCTATTTTGTTCGCGCTCCTTTCAGAACTTTCATTCATAATGTCAGTGTGTATTAAATAATCAAATACCTACCACGAAAGCAGGGTTTAAAAAGGTCAATCGATTAATTTTCCAAAAATAGATGGACTTAGGGTTGCTGATTATTTTTCCACGAATAGTGTTTTGTTGTCGCCGAAATGTGAGGAATAAAAACGCAAAAATTGATCTAGATATCTGTTTGCCTCATAACGTACCTAACTACTTCTAAAATTAATTAAGCTACCTACCGATAGGTACTTACAATATTTAGTTACATAAAATACCTAGGTAGGTATGCAATAGCGAATCCAGGGGAGGGAGGAAAGGGTTAAAGGGCTCAAGCCCCCATACGCATCAGCATGCTTATGAGCGTAGGTATGTGCTAGTGTTTATCTTGGTAAAACCCAACCTTGGCGGGGCTTACTCCCCTCCCTGTTACCGTATTTAGATCACCACTGGGTTCCTCCTCCCTCCCCCTGTTCCCGTATTACGTTTATGTCACTAGCTCCCCCTTCCCCGCTCGCTACCTTAGCTCACCGATGGGTTTCACCCCGTTATCATATTAGGTCATCACTGGCTTCCCCACCCCCCACTCGCTACCTAACTACCTTAGCTCATCACTGTCTCCCGCCAGTCCCGCGTTTATTGGTTATCATTTGATTTCTCAAAAACTATCCACTCTACGCCAATGTTAAGCCTTCCCCGCCTCGCCCCCTTTCTCCAAACTTCACAGACGAAGTAGAGAACAAGCTCTATCGGCACAGATGCAATAAAGTCAGGTCAGTAGTCAGCTAGTCTGTAATAATCGTACTACTCTGTAACTATACGTGTTTAATTGGAATCCTAACTCAATTGCCTTTATCCTTTTCTAACATTAGACAACTCCGACGGTCTGTTTCACTCACTCATCTCGGCGCATCTTTGTTAGGTCAGGAGATGAAAACTACTTATTGGAGGTCACATTGGGGTGTAACAAATATTAAGTTTGATTCCCACTCATTGACCAACATTAGTGTATTCGAGCCTTTAATATACTTTGTCTGCGTCTTCATAAAAGTAGGTCTTCTTAGTTCAAAAAAAACAACGTTGTTTCTCTACAATAAATAAAGGCTCCGTAGCAGAGGCGAGCTAAATGTCTAGAGCGCCCTAGGTAGACACCTCATAGGGCCATTTATTCTACGTTATTTAGGTACGAGTAATTTCAAAATTTTGCCATGCTCGTCACTTACTTTGCGCCCAATTATCCGCCACTACTCCTTCGTAGACTCTGTACGACATTACAAGCTGTTTGCTGAGGGCGGTATCTCCATGTAAGCCAAAGCCGACAGGTAGTTAGTTCAGAATAATCTATACTAATACCTATCTTAGAGCGGAAGAGTTTGTTTGTTTAAACGACGGGAACAGAGCAGTAAGCAAAGACGTGGGTGAAACCGCGCCGCGAAAAGCTAGTAACTTATGATTCTACAATAAAAACTTTTCTTATCCTGAAGTACAGAGGCATGTATTAACTATGATTGTTGCTTCACCATCACTGACTGCTAGGGCTGCTAGGAGTGAGTTAAACTAGGTAACATCGAATAGCTGTTCCTGTAACTTGACAATAGCAGTAACAAAAACCTGATACAAAATAACATCCCGTTATTTCTTACCGTGTGAAGTGTGTAGTAATCGGTATATTAAATACATTGTGGAGTTATTTAAATGGAAAATGTTACTAGTTATGGAATACCACTTGAAACATTATGACATTATAGAATAAATGTTTACAAATACACTAGTTTTGTTTTATTCAAAAATACCAAGTAGTTAGAATTTTATAAGCATTTGAACTTGCCGCGAATATTGAGTGCCGCGGGCAGACACTCGACAGCAGCGTGACGGCACAGCGCAACTTGCGATCGCGCTCTGTCGCCCAAAGAGTAAAGTTTTATACCAAAAGGAACTGTCGCCGGTGCGCTCGGTAATATTACGAAACTTAAGCTTAAAGTGATAGATAAATTTTGCTATTTTGTTCGCGCTCCTTTCAGAACTTTCATTCATAATGTCAGTGTGTATTAAATAATCAAATACCTACCACGAAAGCAGGGTTTAAAAAGGTCAATCGATTAATTTTCCAAAAATAGATGGACTTAGGGTTGCTGATTATTTTTCCACGAATAGTGTTTTGTTGTCGCCGAAATGTGAGGAATAAAAACGCAAAAATTGATCTAGATATCTGTTTGCCTCATAACGTACCTAACTACTTCTAAAATTAATTAAGCTACCTACCGATAGGTACTTACAATATTTAGTTACATAAAATACCTAGGTAGGTATGCAATAGCGAATCCAGGGGAGGGAGGAAAGGGTTAAAGGGCTCAAGCCCCCATACGCATCAGCATGCTTATGAGCGTAGGTATGTGCTAGTGTTTATCTTGGTAAAACCCAACCTTGGCGGGGCTTACTCCCCTCCCTGTTACCGTATTTAGATCACCACTGGGTTCCTCCTCCCTCCCCCTGTTCCCGTATTACGTTTATGTCACTAGCTCCCCCTTCCCCGCTCGCTACCTTAGCTCACCGATGGGTTTCACCCCGTTATCATATTAGGTCATCACTGGCTTCCCCACCCCCCACTCGCTACCTAACTACCTTAGCTCATCACTGTCTCCCGCCAGTCCCGCGTTTATTGGTTATCATTTGATTTCTCAAAAACTATCCACTCTACGCCAATGTTAAGCCTTCCCCGCCTCGCCCCCTTTCTCCAAACTTATATTTCGGATCTGCTAGTCCGCTACTGTAGGTATTTATTTTATTTTATTTATTTAAAAGGCTCACCTACAATATAAACACAATACACACACAATTTACATTTTAGTTGCTTAGGACTAGTGATTATATCAATTACAGATGTGCACAACATTTAAAAATTATGGTGGCCACAGTAACAATCTTAAAGAATATAATAATATAATATAAATAAACTAAATAATAATAAGTAGGTACCTATGCATTTGTGTTACAATACTATTATGAAATAAAGATATTAACATTGGACAAATAATAAATATGTTAAAAATAATACAAAAGAGTTATTTGCCATTTTTTAGGATCTTTGTCTTAAATAGTGCGGGCCGGTCGTGAAAGATATCAAGGTCTAGTATTTTCCACCATTTGTTAAAGGTGGATGTTAGTCTTACTATGGGAGAATGCAGCCCTAAGTTGGTTCTAAATCGTGGAATATTAAAAAAGGTGATAAGTTTTTTTCTACTATTTATGTTAGGAACGTTTATTCTCATGCGATCAAGTAGACTTTGACACGCGGAAGATCCATTAATTATTTTCTGCAAAAAAATCAAGTCTAACATGCGTCTTCGTCTTTGCAAGGTACACATTCCAAAGAAAGACAGCCTATCATCATATGAACATCTGGTGCTAATGCCAGTCGCACGAAACGCAAGATGCCTTGTAAATGACCTTTGTATTGATTCCATTCGATCCGAGTGAACTGTATAATGCGGGTTCCATATAACGCTACCGAATTCAAGCGAGTTTCGTACTAGAGCATTAAACAGAAATATTTTAGCTTTAGAATTTTTGAACTCCTTTGTGTTTCGTTTAATGAATCCTAAAATTTTAGCCGCCCTATTAACCATGTTGTCGTAGTGTGGAATGAAGCTTAGATTTTCATGAAGAATCACACCTAAATCACGGACTTCTGTAACAACATCTATGTTTTCATTATTAATGTGATATCTTGTCTCCAATAACTTTCTTTTTCTGGTAAATCGTATATGCTGACATTTTATGGCATTAAGCCTCATCCCGTTAGCGCAGCACCATTGACAAATTCGATTCAAGTCGTCCTGCAACAAATCCACATCTGACAATGAGTTAATTTGCCTTGAAACTTTCATATCGTCTGCGAAAAGGAAACAACTACAATGATGAATCTGGCAGACAATATCGTTAACAAAAAGTAGAAACATGATTGGGCCTAAATGCGACCCTTGAGGCACTCCGGAAGTGGCAATATATTTTTCCGATTCATATCCACCGAGGACTACAATTTGTTCACGGTTCTCTAAGTATGATGTAAGCCAGTTTAACATAGTACCGCATATGCCATATTGTCTATGTAATTTTGTATTTAAAATTTTGTGGTCGACAAGATCGAAAGCACTGGCAAAATCGGTGTAAACAGAGTCGATTTGCAAATTGTTATCAATGCCTTCCATGATGGGAGTTATATATGAGACAAGATTAGTTATAACAGATTTGTTCTTTTGGAAACCATGTTGTTCCACCCTCAGTTCACTTTTAGTGTGATTCGTTAGTACAGGACAAACAAGACATTCAAAAATTTTTTAAAATGCAGATAAAATCGAGATTGGCCGGTATATATATATAGGTATGTCTGAACACTGACATAAAAGATTACGCCATTGACTAACCAAATTTGTGCAATAATATACCGTAAGTACATAAAGTTACAAAGAACTTGTGCTTGTAGGTAAATGAAACACGTAAAGCGTCTTTTTGAATATTTTCTTTGCTTAACTTTACTTTTTTAATAAAATCAATGTGCTTACAACATTGATTTTATTCAAGAAATCATTGTTATCTTGTTAGTTGATAGTACAAGATTCTTTTCCAGTTTTATAAAACTTTTATTTATTATAAATAATAATTAATTGATAATAATTTCATAACATTGTAGGTATTAATTTTGTTAGCCATTGATGCAGTAAAGCACAGACTAATGTAGAGAACAAGTAGACTAGCCATGCGCAAACTAAATCATGTAACAGATTTGTGTTATATAAATCCTCTACCTCTGAAGATTTAAATCAAATCACTCTTTTACATCTTTGAGTTACAATTGGTCTCATGATGTATTTGAACGAAAATCTAATAATTATCTGTTATGGTTGTTTACGTATCGTATGTAAGTTTAAAATTAAACAAACTAGATATCCTGTATCTACCATAAAGGATATCTAGTTTGTTTAATTTTTATTTATTTTGTTTTTTGTAACTGTTACAGTCTGATATTACAATACCTACACTAATACGAATACGTCTCATTATCACTGTACCTACTGATGAGCTATTCTTCTTCTTCTTCTCCTTTTTTTTGGCAACAGAGCCGACAATTGTGTCAGCTATGTCTGCCAGCGTCAAGTATAGAATAATATTCTTGTTGATGGTATTAATGGTATATTACAATGATAAAAAATAGAAAAAATGTGGATAAAATTAAATGACAACCATCTTCCGTGAAAACAAAAGATGGACCTCCCTGATGAGCTATTGGCGTCTTGCTTGACAAATGTCAGAAAAAAAGGCGGGAAAATTCACAATTTGTATTATAAACAATATTTTTGTAAGTAAATATTTTTGTTAAATAGACTGTCCATAGTGTACATACTAAATTAGTAACCCGAAATGGGTAAAAAAAGGCGGAGGAAGGACGAAATGTCCTATGCTGACTCGCCGCAACAGCAGCAGTTAGCTGAATCTTCGGACTCCGATTCAGCGGAGTCAACAGTAAGCTGCAAAGACACAACAAAGGATAAGTACGCCATTTACAAGGTAAAAGGATACAATCGTAAATATCCCGAGGAAACCAAGCAGACGGACCTCATAGTCTTCCTGGCTCATCACGAACAAAATGCAACATTTAGCGATAGGGATCGTAATAGAATTCCTCGTAGCCGAATCAGTTTGGCGAAATAGTTTGGCCACGAGGAAACGCCGATCGTATGGCCCTATCAAAAGGTTTACGGGAGCATGGAGTTTCAGGCGTCATGTATCTACGTACTATAAATAAGTACAAAGTCGGCATAACATTTGACCTGCCAAACAACGCCAATATGTTTCTTCAAAACAAAAAGTTGTTAGATCAGCTGTCTCTTAAGGCAACTATACCCGCTGGAGATACCGAAATAACGGGAGTACTTACTTCGGTTCCCGTGGAAATGTCCAACAAACAAATTTTTTCATTGATTGGCAGCTCTAAAAACGTAATACAAGTTAGGCGCTTCATGCGCAGGGTCAGAGGTGACGCTGGTGTAACTTTCGTCCCTACACAGGCTGTCGCAGTAACCTTCGCGTCCACTATTCTTCCTCAGTACATTTACTTCGACTCATGGCGTCACGAAGTTAGTAAATACATACCACCAGTAAAACAATGCCTTAAGTGTCTGCGGTATGGACATATTGCTAAATTCTGTCGCAATACTGAAGTATGTTCAATTTGTACATTAAACCATAATTTTAAGAATTGTCAGGTTGACCCAAAAGATGCTAAATGCGCAAACTGCAAAGGTAATCATATAGCTATCTCCTCATCTTGCCCAATTAAAAAAACAAAAAGTTGAAGAAAATAAAATTAAGTCACGAAGTGTCACTTACTCTGAGCTCTTTGACGCTAATACATTCCCAGCTTTAACTGCTCGAACTTTAGATGTACAAATTAATAATCTAATGAAATCCGATAAATTTATAAGTACTTTAGTAGAAACAATTACAAAAATAGTTACATCTAAAGATGTTCCTATTAATTCATCATCAATTAAAGAGGTTTTAAAAACAACTATAAGTAAGAAATTTCCATCATCCTCATAATGGATTTGTCAAACTTAAATATAGTTCAATGGAATGCACAAAGTCTTAATAGCAATAAACATATATTTATTCATTTCCTCTATGCACAAAATATACATATAGCAATAATTTCTGAAACATGGTTCAGACCTGATCAGTCTTTTAAAATAAAAAATTACAATATTGAAAGGAATGATTGTGGTAACAAACACAATGGAGTTGCAATTATAATTCATGAAAGCATTACTTACACTAAAATTAACACATATTTTGATAATTCTTTACAAAACATTTGTGTGAAAATTTAAATTAAAAATAAAGAAATAAGTATAGTCAGCTTTTATAGCCCCCTAAACTCTAATCCAGTTTTTAATAAAGATGATTTTGATTCATTGGTGAAATCTATTCCTGGTCCTTTTATATTTGCTGGAGACTTTAATGCCCATCACACTTCCTGGGGATGCGTTTCTGACTCTCCAAGAGGTAGAGAAGTCTTAGAAGTCATTGACGAAAATAATTTGGTTCTGCTTAATGATGGTCAAGCAACAACTGTTGGTTCTCTAACATGGCGTCCCAATGCACTGGATTTATCGTTGGTTTCATCGCCGTTGGCACTTAATTGTGAATGGTCTGTACATGATAGTCCTCTTGGTAGTAGTTATCACATTCCTGTAATCATAAAAGTAATGATTAGCAGAAACAAAAACAATGTTTTTTATGGGAATTGTTTGAATGTTAAACATTTGCCCATTCACCCAAATTATAAACTGGTAGATTGGCGATTGTATAGCAATTGTGTGGAAGAATTGCTAATTGATTTTCAAATAGATAATAAAAGTCTTCTTAATTCATATTCTCAATTTTGTACTATTTTGCGCACAGCAGCTGCTAATTCCAATAATTTAAATGGTCATGTTATCACAAATACCACCAATCACACGTGCAAAAAAAATAAGATTAAAGGACCTTCCCTTCCTTGGTGGAATCAAAAGTGTACAGAGGCTGTACTAAATTTCAAAACAGCATATATAAATTTTAAAGAAAATCCAACAGAAGAAACCTATCTTCAATTTAAAAGACTCCGGGCAGTTAAAAAACTCATTTTAAAAACAGAAAGACAAATGAGTTGGTTTTCTCTTTGTGAAACTTTTAATAGATGCACACATTTATCCGTTGTATGGAAATTTATGCGTAAATATAATAAGACATATAATTTTAATATTCATGAAAATGACGCATAGGTTTTAGATTTTTTAAAGAAATACACTCCAGACTTTGTGCAACATTCTTCAAAAACTCTTACTGACAGTATTAATTCCAAAATTAATTTTCTACTTAATCCTTTTACAATTAATGAATTAATATCTGCAATCTCCTCCCGAAGAGATACTGCTTATGGTCTTGATGGAATACCATATATCTTATTTAAAAAACTAAGCACTGCAAGTTTACAAACATTTCTAAAAATATTTAATTTACTGTGGGAAAATAATGTTATACCTCAAGATTGGAAAGTGGATTGTCTTGTACCAATTTTAAAACCAGATAAGCCAAAGTTATGTCCTGATTCTTATCGTCCCATAGCACTTACTTCTTGTGTAGGAAAGTTATTTGAACAATTGTTGAAGCAACGTTTAGAGTTTTACATAGAACAAAACAATATCTTACCTTCTAATCAATTTGGTTTTCGTAGGAATCGGTCTGCTAGGGAAAGTGTCTGTCAATTACAGCTCGATATTCATAACTCTTTATTAGCAAAAAAAAATTTGGTTGGAGTTTTCTTTGATGTTGCAGGAGCTTTTAATAGTGTAAATATAGATATTCTCTGTCATGAATTATTGCAAATAGGAATTCCTGTAAAAATTATAAATTGGATTAAAAGTTTTCTGAGCAATAGAGAAGTATTTGCTAAATTTAATAGACATCTCTATGGTCCTAGACTCTCGTCAAAAGGAGTTTGTCAAGGCGGTATATTATCACCTTTAATATTTATATTGTATATACGTAGATTAAATCTTATTTTAGGGTCTCAGGTTAAAAATCTACAGTTTGCAGATGATTTGGTTGTTTATACATCTGGGAACAATTTATCACAAACCATCCAAATAGTCAATGATGCATTGGTAAATCTTTATGAATATTTTTCTTACCTTGATCTAAATGTTAATCTGTTCAAGTCCAAAGTTGTTATGTTTGGTAAACAGTGTCATAATATGCCCAATGTGCTGTATAATAATTGTGCATTACCCACTTCACTTGAGGTTAAATTTTTGGGGGTTGTTTTTTCATATAATTTAACCTGGAATAATTACATAAAACATATAATTAGCAAAGTAATTAAAGCTTATAATGTACTGAAATCTTTGTCTGGCTCATATTAAGGTGCAGACCCAAAAATTTTGTTACTGTTGTATAAATCATTAGTTCGTAGTCATTTTGAATATGGTTTCTATTGTTTTGCTGCAGATATTAAAATAGTAAATAGTTTAGATGTTCTTCAAAATAAATGCTTGCGTGTAATAACTGGCGCATTCAGAAGTACTCCTATAAATGCAATGCAGACTGATTGTAATATCCCACCATTAAGCATTCGTTTTAATTACTTAAAAGAAAGATTTATACTAAAACTTTATAGTGTATCTAATAACAGTCTATTGGTCAATTTGTTACACTCAATTACTCCTTTAGTTTCTAAACCAATTTTTATGATACAGGGTCTTCAAAGTTTCATAAATTTTATTCAAAATTTAAATATCTATCAATCCAAACATATTTTGCCTTGCTATGAAGGAACTTTTATTGGTAAATTTTCAGCAATTAATGTAATTCTAAAGAAAAAAAAAGAATTGTCCACAAAAGAGGAAGTAAATGCAATGCCATCAGAGTGGTCAGATCATAGATTTGTTTATACAGATGGTTCTAAGAATGATAAGGCTGTGTCTTTTGCCATATATGAGCCCTCCTCAAATATAGGCATTGGCAGAAAAATTGACAAAAATTCAAGTATTTTTACAGCTGAAGCTGTTGCTATATTGAGTGCTTTGAAACATATTGAAAATTATAATTCAGGACATAACAAATGGGTAGTGGTAAGTGATAGCATGAGTGTTCTGCAAAACTTGTCAAACAACAAATTAAATGCTAACACAAATTATATAATTTATTTAATAAAGCAGTTATGGGTGGAATTATATCAATCAAATATTGTAATTAGTTTTGTGTGGGTGCCTTCGCACATTGGTGTTGTAGGGAATGAAAAATCAACAATCTTTTTGGCCAAATAGTCTACCTATTTGGCCAAAAAGATTGTTGATTTGGAAGAATTAATTCCTAATTCTGACCCTGTTATGGATGTTTCCATACCACCTACAGATGCAGTTAGTCTTTTAAGACAGCGCATGTGTCGAGAGTGGGGGAGACATTCATACCAGTGCACTCAGGTTGAAAATAAAGGTACTTGGTTTGCCACTCTAGACGTTCAAATAAACTCCATACCTTGGTTCTGCAAGTATAACAGATTCATAAATAGAAAATTTTATTCAATTATCAGTCGTATGCGTTTTGGTCATTGTCGTTTAAATTATCATCTTCATCGCCTTAGAATGGTCAATTCTCCTAACTGTGAGTATTGTCAATCACAAGAAGTTCAGTCACTGCATCATATCTTTTTCCAGTGCTCGTCTTTCAACATTCAGCGCCTTGTGTTGTCGGATGAGCTGCTTAAAATTTATAATAATCCTGACGAGGTCCCGCAATGCATTCAGGAGCTACTTAAGAATGTCTCAGTTTATATATACTTGTACAAATTTATAGTAGAGACTGTAAATGATATTTAGTTTAATAAGTTTTCGTGTATTTAATAATATTATTTGTTTTAATAGTAATACTTATTAACTTTAGGTATAATTCTTAAAAATGTAAAGTAAACAATTAACTAGGTACTTGAGGAGACAGCTCGGAAAATAGGACAAAAATATTGAAATAATATGAAATAAAATTAGGTGTATCGATGAATTGAAGACCTATTATACGATTGTCTTAGAAAAAGGAGGTTATTTACCATGACATTGACAGTAAAATGACATAAATAATGGTTTTGGACAAAAATAAAATTACTCTATTAAAAAATGGGTTAATTAAGAAAGACTAAATAAATAAAACAAACAATACAATGAGTATTCAACGAAAGACATTATTTTTACAAACTTACCACGTAAGAAATCCTACACGGAAGACTAGGCAGTATGGTCGAAAGACTATAGCCTGCCCTTTGGGCAAATAAAAAAAAAAAAAAATTGACAAATGTCACAAATAATTTGACAAGTACTTTGTGAGTTTGACTTTGTCGATTTTGTCTTTTTCATTCCAATTCTAATGCAAAGTGAACCTACATTTATAAACTTTAGTGTTTGTATGTGTTAAATTCTTTACGACAAATACAGTATAAATTAATAAGTCTATCTCATCCTAAATTCATGATTCATTCCCAACATGTCATGAAAAAGTGATTGTGGTAGGTACTGGAGATCAAATCGTGTTCTAAGTGCTAACAACAGAAGTTAAACGCCTAAAAATGGATATTCATCAATTGGTGTGTAATAATCAATCAATAAAAATAGTACCATCAATCGAAGATTCATTGGTAACTATGGGATTAAATGTAGATCTGGATGAGTACCCAAAAGCATGGTTAGAACAACTAAAAGTTACCTGGAAGACTTGGAAGAAAAGTCCTGCGATTGAAAATCACATAGAAACATTCTTTACCTCAGCAACAGACCCATATAGATTGGCTCTCATATTTGTTGTTAAATGTGATGATTATAAAGACTGCAAACCCAAATCATTACCTTACCTCATTGTAGAAATATTACTTAAGTGTTCCCAGTTAAATGGACAACTCCCAGAAGACTACCTTAAGTTACCTGCATTCCATATAGCTACACATCAGAGAAATCAACATTTCCTTACTCTTATTGTAAAAACATACCAACTTATGACTGCCAAAGATAAAATATTACCCATTGTGAAAGATATGATTAAAAATGACAACTGTAAGCAAGCATCTCAGATTATAATAGCAATGCAACTGTTTGATGATATACCTGTTGAAGATTTACTATTTCCTTTAGTACTGCAAGATAAGTCCAATTTAATTGATGATTATCTGACTGAATGTCCTAGCCAGGTTAAATCGTTGCTTCTATTTTTAGACCATTTGTTAGACAAGACAGTTAGCATTCGTGAGTTTGTTCAAAATTATATTGAAGAGAACAAAATATCTCATGTCAAATATGACAAAGTACACTATAAACCATTAGGGAAGTTAGTTGCCCGTTTGTGCAATAAATTTAACATTCCAATAGAGACATGTAAGAATTTGAGCAAAAACCGTACAACAGGTGGATTGAGATATTTAATACATCAGAAATATCAGGAGCACAATGTCAGCTCCTTGGTATGGGAAGATTTAGTTAAAGACTCACTGAAGCAGAATGCTGACTCTGGTCTAGAATTCATAGATATGCTAGTTGAGTATGACCCAAATGAAGCTCTTAAATGGGCTGCATATCTCAACATGCCTGCAGAAGGCTTACCTTTAGCTTTGAGAGAAATATCACTTAATGACACACCTGACCAAGAGAACTGGGAGACAGAAGTAAATACATCTCAAGAGTTCTATAAATTTTGTTTACCTAAAGATTTAATTACTATTGTTGATACTCCAGAAAAATTTAGTCCAATGCTGCCTGATGTAGAAAACACTAGCATAGCAAGTATTGACTGTGAATGGAAACCTTCTTTTGGAGCAACTCAGTCTCAAGTAGCACTCATTCAGATTGCTACACTTGAAAGAGTTTACTTAATTGACACTCTCATATTAAACAAACCAGAATATACTAGTTTATGGAGTGCATTCTGTAAGAAGTTTTTGGATAATGCTGAAATTATCAAAGTTGGATTTGGTCTTGAACAAGACTTGAAAGAGATAAAATCATCCATGGTAGGTCTGGGCAATATTAAAATACAAGGAGAAGGATTATTAGATCTTGGCACATTATGGAAGAGTCTCCTTAGTAATGGCCTTACTTTACCTGCCAACAGTGACAATGGAGGTAACAGCCTCAGCTCGCTGGTACAATCCTGTTTTGGTTTACCTCTTGAAAAATCTGAACAGTGTTCCAATTGGGAATTGAGACCTCTAAGGAGTACCCAAATAATGTATGCTGCTCTGGATGCTCATGTTCTAGTACAAATATATGACTTTCTTCAAAAGTTGTGTTTTCAGCAACAAATAAATTTTGAGGAAATCTGCAATGATGTTATGCTAGAAAGCAAAAAGAAATGTTCAAGAAAACCAAAGGTTATTGACAGATTAATACCAAGCTTGCCCGTGCAGATTAGATCAGCAAGAGAGACAAAATTTTTAATTGATCATACTTTGTGTAGTTTGATGCCCTATTTCAGATATTGTGGAATTGATACAATGGTGTTCCCACCTCAAATGTTATGGCATGATGTGATAAATCTAGCGATATCAGAAGATCGTTTTATATTATTAAGTAAAATTAAATACACACCCAACACAAACTTTCCACAGAGTTCTATATTAGAAGTTCATAGCAATACCTTTCATAAACAGTTAAGAAAAGTATTACATAGTTATAATATTAATTTTGAGCAAGATGATCTGTTTAGTTTTTGTATCAATTGTAATAGTAAGAATCTAACTAAACTTAATGTAGAAGATGTTGTGAAGATATGTGGTAAATACCTGGCCGCGTTGGCAACAACTGTTAATACTGTAAGATACAATGAATATGATGATGATGAGCTAGAATATACTGATAATTTCCTTAGCGATTCTGACTGTGATGAAGATTTATCTCAGTTTGATATACAACACAAACAAACAATAAAAACAAGTATGGATGTACCAATTGAAATCCATAATGTCTCTCGCTTGTCTACTTCCAATAAACCTGCAATCTTGTGTGAGGAATGTGGCAGATTATTTTGGGATGAAGATTTATTGTTACAGCCAGTCATTGAGGTTGTATATAATTTAAAGAATCTTAAAGCCTTGTAAATTGTAAATAGGTACAAATAAGAAATTATTGAATACACTTCCAAAACCATTTATTACCATATAAATAATTCTTCACTACCTTTAGAATATGTTTATAACATTATTAGAACCCATTTAGCAAATTGGAGTTAAGAAGATAAATATAGATAATACAAAAAAATATTAGCATAATATAAATACATTAATTTGGGGCTAGATGGCGCTGTGTGAATGTGGTAGAATATTATTATTATATTATTGTTATTATTACATACACACATACATACACAATATTTTTGTAAAGATAATTATTTTCAAAGGTAGTACTAGAATACTGAGAACTGATGGATATTCATATAAAAACCTAGATCTGTAATATAAATTATGTTATTATATACTGATGTATTTATCTTTGGTTAACTTTTACATATTATGTATGTATTGCAAGTTGTCACCTATTAAAAAATATGAAACTTGACAGGCTTACCTTGCTTTAACAAGCATTTGTATATAGTCAACAACAACAACAACTCAAGTTGTTGCAACCAATACTTATGTTTGTACTTTCTAACCATGATGCAACTGGCATAGAGTGCAAATTGTATCTGCATTTTCACATACTTATTATATTATCCTTCATGCATGCACTTTTTTTTATTAAATATTGGTTGTACCATTTCACCATTAGGTAGTGTGCGAAAATTGCTCACACAAGCAATACTCTCAATACAAATTAGTGTAATTATTAACATAAGGTACAAACTTTGAGGTACTAAGGAATTATATATTAATATAAAGTTCTATAATACACCAAAGAGTATTTAAATTAACTGTCTTTTTTTGCTTATTATGTAGGCACTCAGGCATTATACCCCTTTGTTAGTAGTATCTTTAAATTTACATGATACCATAACTAACATCAAGTTAGCTAATTAAGATCATAAATGTATAGAATGATAATCTGTGTTCTTAGCATATAAATTGTGTAGCCACTAAGACATTCGGATAACTTATACAAATGAAAATAGCTTACAAAAATATAATAAATAAAAATATACCAATAGACATAGAATATACAGTTCAGCAAAGGTTTTGGTTTAAAATATAAATATTACGTTTAAAATATACATATCAATAAATTACAGTATAATTGCACTTTTTCCTAAATGCATCCACAGCTTCTTTACTCAGTTCAGAATTTCCTTTTAAATTTAAGACTTCTAACTTTAAATCAGGGAAATGTTTTAGCGTCGTCAGTTTGTTGTTCTCTAAACTTAAATTCTGAAATCAAATAATTGTTAGTAATAAAAGTACATAGTATTAATTTTGTTTTTGTAATTAATATATTTGACAAATATATATTTTTAATATTGTTCTGTTAAGTAAATATAGTAAATAGTAATTATAATTCGTCATTTAATGTGCAAGTAAGGTCAACAATAGACTGGTTTTTGTTTTTCATTCTGTTTTTCTAGTATTGCAATCCTTACGCCACTGTTATAGGGCAGTAAGTATTAGAGTACTTAATTTGCATACAACTACCAGAACCTTAATTATACTAGACAATATTCAGTACCAATACTAACCTTACAATTTTGAAGTCTAATTAGAGATGGTAACACATTTGACGTCAAGTTTTGGTTTGCCAGGTCAACAACTTGACAATGGCTATAATATTGCAAATGTGGCAAACTTGTTATTTTGTCTTGAAACATAATTTTTAACTCAGTTTTGTTGTTCATACAATCTGAAGTCAGTTGATCTTCTATACTCCATTTTGTTATTAAGTCGTCATAATATCCAGCTCGTAATTTATCTATAGATTTTAAAGTGTGCAGATTGTCAATAACCTCTTTATGATTCTTTTTTGCATCAATGCAATGCAGAAATACTGTTGTAGTTAGGACTGTCCCTGCAAATAACATTTGTCATACATTCAGTTGAATAGGTTAATAGACAAAAATCGACGAAATATCCATATAAAGATATTGTATTATGAATGACAATATTTTAAAACTATGTTTTGGTTACATTGATGGTGTAAGCAAAACTAATTGATGAAATATTAATGTAAACCTGCTACATCAAGTAGGATCTGAGCTATAGAGGTTACAATGTAAACTCTACTAATGTAATGTAACTATAAGTACTTTATATTTCACTGTAACTTACATTTATTGTCCGGTTCCATAGCAAGCAACTGACGACACGCAACAAGTTGTGTCTCCAATTCTTCCACAACAGGATTAGAATAATTTCTTTCAAAACTAATTTCACATCTACCCACATAAGTATTAGTATTTACTTCCGTACTTGGAATAACCTTTATATTCCCATCTTCCATTTCAAACTCCACCTGTTAAGTATATAATAAAGATAATATTATTACAATTCAACACCATGTGAATAGTGTCTAGTGTTTATCAAAATTCTATAAATGTATTATATTTAATTAAAAGTTTAATGACTAAATCTTGTCTTATTGTATCTAACAAATAAATATGTCTATGTGTTAGTCACCTTAAAATGTCGGTTTCGGTTATGACTTATGACCAAAAAAACAAAAAGTTATAAGCCCACAATTAGAATTTATCGCTATTTTAGACTGCATTTAATCACCATGTGAGAACAGTGGCGTGCACTCCATATAGGCAGAAAGGCACTGCCTACTTTAATAAGTGCATAAAATCACAATTTTAGCAACATAATTAAATAATGCCTACCCTGTCAACAATCTATAATGCCTACCTTGTCAATAATCTCTGTGTAAAGTTTCATATTTAGTGTCATGTTTTGTATTTGATACATTCTAAACTATTTGTATCATTATACAAGTAAAATAAATAATTTTGTTCTGGAATTCAGAAAAGTGTAGAACCAGCTGGTGTTTTACACACTGCCATAAAATTAGTAGTAGAGCAAAATATTTTTCTTAATACCTTAATATCTAGTCCACTCGTGATTATTGTGTTATGCTTGTATATCCACAAAACATCATATTGGTTGCTAGTACAAGATTGCCACTCGCCCTTTACCAACTCATTATTACAATACAATCTTGTGTCTGAGGCAACATAGTCATGCTCTACATTCTTATTAAATGCTATTGTTGTCTTTACTGGTGATACAACATAGACTACGGGTTTTGTAGTAGTTTTTACTGCTCCTGGAAGTGTAAATTAGGCTTATAAGAATTTTCCAGTAAATGGGACCAACATAACCAGCGACTCATGAGTGTTACAAATTTTGCCTACTCCTTTGGCAAAAACAGGGCTGAAGCTAGGTACGTAAAAAATTACTCCTCAATACACAAAACTAGTAAATAGGTTAAAGCAAAAAGGATGTTGTGTGAGGATGATGTAAGTGGAATACCTAGATAGCCAAATAGTCCAAAACTACCCCTTTGAAAGTAGCTACAAATATCGTGAATTTAATGTTAATGGGATATTATAAATTGTGGTTAGGTCAGGTTAGTTGGCTATGCTTATCAGTGTGTCAATACGGCGGTTTCAAAAACCGATGAGCTTAGCTAATTGCTTTTCCGTTTTAACATAATTATAGTATTAAAAGAATCAGTAATACTAACCTAATAACCATCTTTGGTAAAACCAGGCACTTGTGTCATCTGGATCAGTGAATGCTGCACTTTGAACCATTTTTAATTCTTGTTTATGATGAGTATCCTCTATTGGTCTTCCTCCTAGAAAATTAAAAATGTATTTATAATTTAAGTCTATGAGCTAGAATGAGACTGCTGGATATTATGTATTATTCTAATCTTATGAGCTACAACATTATGTATACTTAATATGTTTAGGGTGCTAACTGATCTCAGTAATGTTTAGTTTATTATTTTGAAATTTAGAAAATATAAATTTTACCTTTCAAATCAGGATACAGTTCCACAAGCATTTTACTCCTGTAATGCCATGCTGAATAATTTGAGAAATTATCAAAAATCTTCTCTGTAGTAAAGTCAAATTCATCTTTCAGCGATGGCTTGCATTTGCTTACAACAAAACGTCGGTAATCCCATGTATGAACTAGAAAAGCATAATATTTTTGAGTTTTATTTTTATATACATAAATTCAATTCACAAAGTTAAGTTTTTTAATGATAGGTGATCCATCTGTGTAAGTTTTTGTCAGTTGGAGACACCCATTGAAATGATGACCTTAGCTATATGCATTTTACAAGTCTGATCTAGCCATCATCTCTTTAAAAAGCATTAGGTACTTATTTGCAATGAAAATCATCTTTCAAACAGTATTATCTTTTTTTGCTTTTAATAGACTTTTGCTGCTGACTCTTATTACAAATGCCATTATGACTTACAGTCTCGTGGCATTTTTTAAGTTTTTATAAGTTTTCCATTTTTATGTTATTTTAAGACTTCAAAGTTGAACCTGTTAACTTACAATTTCTTTCGTCTAACTTCAGATACATATTACACAGGCTGAGTTCTTTTTCCCAATTGGGATCACTCCTAGTAGTGAGCACCCATTCCCTTTGGTGCCAGGCTCCATATGATTTTGGGTTTATTTTCAAACAGTATTCAGTCAAATGCAGCTCAGCATCATACAACTGTGACAACTCCTGTTCAACTTGGTCATTTTTCCTGTAAATTATATAAAAGAGATATTACAACATATTCATTTTTTATTTAATTTGTTTTCCATCCTTATTAAATTATCTCAATTTTCATCATATTTGATGTAGAAGTTGTTTATAGTTACTGGGCACAATATACTTACTTAAAAACATTTAATATCTCTCTTCTTATGTTCCACAATGTGTAAATATCAGGATTAGATGACAAAACCTTGCCAGTTAGCTCCAACAAGTCTTTATCTAATTCACTTTCTTTCCTCTGAAGAAAAATAAATATATTTACCTGATCATACAGTGTGCAATCAAATCACATTGCTAGTGTTGAAATAGGTACATACTTTAAGTTGAATTTTTTGCATAGCATGTTTGAAAACTTTAAGCTTTTCTTGACGTTCTTTCTCCTTTCTAGACTTTTCTTCTTCCGTAGTACGAACTTTCACTCTGCCATGCTGTAAAAGTAAAATATTAATCACAACCGAACTGATTAAGTATTTGTGATTATTCATTTAAACTATGTTATGTTTGTCATAAATTTATCAATTTATTTTACCATTATAAAAACAAAGTAGAAATTGAATACTAAGTGGATGATTTATAGATTAACTTCAACAAAGAATTCTGCAATTTGCAGCTTATCTTGCTGATAACAATACAAGATAATTTTTAGAAACACAAACTGCAAATGAAACAGAGGTGAATCAAGTGGGTGAAGTGAAATACAATGTGATTGATGACAGCTTTTAGCTGTAACGTCATGTCAACTCATGTCACAGACTACAGAACAAGTACTAAAGCAGACAGTCTTCAGGATTGCCAACCATTGATATCGCGTACAAAAAAAAAATTATATTATCGAGTCTCCGAACAATCCTAATAATGCGAAAGTGTGCGTGTGATTATTAGCACATATCGCCTAAACGGCTGGACCGATTTCGATGAAAATTAGTATGTGTACGTACAGAGATTCAGTGCTGGAGACGAACATAGGCTACTTTTCATCTCGAAAATCGGTTTGTTTCCCAAGGGATACAACAAACCATAATTATTTTAAGCGAAGCCGTGTGGTGCAGGTGCAGCTAGTAATTAATATTTTTTGAGCCCATTCACTTCACGTACGACACACTTTGCTTGATGATTTATACGTTAATTTTAAGTACGTTTGCTCATCTCTAAAGATAACTATAAAGAATAATATTTTACACAACTGTTATTTCGTCTTACAAAGATGATTTAACAATTGTGTAAAATTTGAGCGTTTTTCATAGGCGTACCGTAAACAAAAACGTTTACTTATACGTTTACGTTTACGGTGCTCATGATGATGACAATCGTAAACGATCAAATATGTTTGTCAAATAACTTCACGGTTTCACGGAGTTTACGATTCACGATCAAGCGATCAAGCGATCAAGCAATGATCAAAGAAATTTGTAAGGGTTGCCAACCGTACTCTAAAATAGAGTAATGGTAAAGGTCAGTGATTGTACTCAATATCATGTAGGCGTACGATAAAAACAATACTTTTTTAATGTACTACTGTTCCACCTTCGTTAACCTTAATGTTTGCTAATGTTAGTAAATGTGACAAACTGCACGTTAATTAATGGTTAATGAAAAGTAGAAAAAGAGACTGAATAAAAATAATTATTGCTTACTGTATTTAAAGAATTTATAGAGAAAATAAAATAATTCTATCACAGCTCTGAATGATTAAAATACAAGTGTTATATTATAACTAAGTTCCTTGAGTTTATGTGGAGTCCCTCCACGCGGAAGAAGTAAAACTTCGTAATGCGGAAATGAAAATAGGAACGGGTACGAACTGATTTTGAACTCATAATGTTTCTTTAAGACAAAAAAAGGATGATAATAATAATACCACAACAACCACACAACGCCCTCTGTATCCAAAATAATCATAATATTGATAGCTTGTGATATGGATTCTAGAATGCGGATATACATACTTATAACTTTTTTTTTATCAAACTTTATTTATTAACATTGCTTACAATTCACAATGCAACCCTTAGAGCATAAAACCAACCGGAGAGGCCACTGACAGGCGTACCCCTCTGCCAAAGGTACCAGCCCACCGGTCATACCCGATATAAAAAACTAGTTGACGCGCGTTCCGCATCATAAGTCACATAACAGTGCATGCGTAATAGCGTCTTAATAGAAATGCCGAATTGCAGTGTATTTTGGTGTAAAAAGCGTTCAGCGACATCAAGTCTACAAAAGGATAATATTACATTCCACCTGTAAGTATTATTTTGTTCTAATATTATTAAATAAGGCATTAAATTAGCAATTTAACCAAATAAAATGCTAATCAACAAGTGTTGCCAGGCTTATCATCAATACTCCAATCTGGGGTAATATTTTTAGTTGAATTAACATAAAAACTAACCTTTCCTTTTTTATATCTCGCCTTGTTGACATATCTAATAAGTTTCTTTTTGGATGTACATTATTGTGTCACCGTTCCCATATTTATTTATTTTTAATTAAAACCAATGTTTTTTTTACCAAGTAATGCACAAAATAATATTAAATGAACAAGTAAAATGAGATTATAAATCCAAATATACAAGATTAGTGCACTTTATTCCGAAAGATAATTGCTCATTTCTTACAAAAATAAGCGTATTTATTTTTAAGAAACTGGTCACACTTTAACATAATTAGAGATGAGACAGTTTAATCACGATATCGATATTGGTTTTCCAGTATTAAATTTTTTTTTTTTTGTTTGTTTTAGATTTTCAAAAGAAGCAGCGCCTCGAGTCGCTTGGGTCCAATATTGTAGGAACCATATAAGTGGGTTCCTAAGCGTACAAGTATCTGACTAACAGCTTAAAAGACAAAGCCTTCTGTGCTGCCAGCACTGCTACCTCCTCCCTACCCCCTAAGCGGCGGAGAGCTCAGTTTTTAGCAAGTAAACTCGCTGTGCGCTACTTCCTCTTATTGCATTACCTAGGATTAGTTAAACTAGATTTATAAGGTTAATTTAAATTGCACAGTTTTTCAGTATTTTATTATACCTACTTAAATAAAGACTTTCTGAAATATATTTTGTTGTTTTTTTGTTATCTGAACAGATAAAATATCTCTCTAATAAAAATCTACTCATACATTCTCATGTCAGTGTCTTGTTACTATGTAATCAGAACAAAATCCTCCAATTACAAGCTCTGCTTAGTTGGAACGAAATTTAATAGCAACAGACAATTAATTCAAAGTATTAATTTGTTTGAATATACATACATACTTAGGAATAATACACGTAAAATTTTAATAATTAATTACAATCTTTAATCCACACTAGAACAAATTTCAACAGGTGGTGGTTATTGAACATACATCCTTGTGCGCAGTAGTAAAATAAAAAAAAAGAGTGGGTACCCATGTACGCACGTAAGAAGTTATACTTCTTTGGCATAACAATCCAAAAATACCAAATAATAATACAACGCATACATACATAAATATTTGAATTGATATAAACGCCAATATATTTTTTATTTATTCACACAGATTATTTGTACTGATACGACACACAAAGATCCGCAACTAACTTCAGTGTGTAAAAGGTTCGCAACTAACTTCAGGGTGTTGCTTTTTTCTGTCGGTGTGCGCGCGCATCGTAAAAATTCACTCTCATCATTTTTCCCAATCGCGCCAAAAAAAGTATAACTTCAAAAAAAACGGCTAAATGCCAGTAGGACTCGCGCGCCGAGGGTTCCGTACTATCAAGGATCGGAAGTATTGAATAAACATTAGTAAACATAGTAGGAGAGCCCGACCGCATAACCAGATTTGTTTGTCGAACAATGTTTAACAAATAAATTTAGCCCGACCGTATGACGGGCTTTTTTGATAATAATTACAAAAAAGTGTGCTAGTTAGAAACACTGTTTTATTCTTCCTGTAATATTGACATAAACATGAATTAACAGAATTACTTCTAGTTAATTCATGTTTACTTTACATATTTTTATTATTTATCATCTATTTCAAAGTGCTTAAATAAAAAAAAACCTTAAAATTATAATAGATTATTATTACCTAAAACTGTTCTATATAATATAAGATAATGCTCATTTTAATAAGCAAACATAATAATCATGAAAATAATTAAATCTTTCGCGTACTTATATGAAATCCTAAACATCGATACTAAATATCGACAGGGTCAAGCTCTAACTGTTTTACGCTAAGGAAGCGTAAACTGATAGATGTCCCTGTGTGTGAATGTGATTGTGTGTGTTTAGTTTAAGCTAGTGTTTAATAATTTTATTGTGTGCGTGTATAACGACGCGATTTAAAAATGCATTAGTAGTTAACATTGTAATTAGTGTGCGTTGCTCGCGTTACCCCGTCCCCCGCCGAAAGTGGCAGACTTTTGCGCAAGGGAAATAGAGCGCGTGTCCACTCCTGTTGGTTTAATGCTCTAAGATGCAACCTTATTGGAAGCCGCATTAGAAATATCACTTCAAAAAGATACACACACGACACAAAGTAGATAAACCGCACACAGCCTCGGTTCACGATATAACTCTCGTCCCGGATTTGCCCCTGTATAGGTGCAACATAAAATGTACTTTAATAATATTACAGTTATTTTTCGTAAATACAAATTATATAAGTAAGTTATTCTTATTAGTCCTGTTTAGTATAATTCTTACTATTGAGCTGGGCATGACGATCAGTTTTTTGCGTCAGTTAAACTGACACAAATCCGAAATTTGATCGTAAGTGCCGAATGATCAGATCACTCCAAAGTTTTAAGTGACGACGCACCACTTAGATCAAGTAATAAAGCATAGAAGGAGTGTTAATCGCCCTCATATACTTGTCCTATTTTTCCAAATAAGCCGGATACATTGAAACGAAAGAGACAAATAATTTTGCTGAGGACGGCTGGTGTACACTGTAGAAATGTCAATTTGGTTACCTTTGGATGCATTTTGGATGCCGAAATAGGAAGCGAACTAATGTCAAATGTTCCAACTTGCCAAGGCCTCTATCACGCACGTTACTGCAGAACCCAAACCCACGCGCGTGAGTACGTGTTTCTCTGCATGTAAACGTGTGATCAATAACACAGCGCTTAAATGTGTTTTTAGTGTGTTGCACCATGCGTGATTTCTATACAAAGAGAGATACTTAAAAACAATACAAGAACACGCACGTTCGCACTACACTCCGTGATGCGAGACAGTGTGTGGATCGATCATGTATATTTCAATTTTCAATTAATTTAATTTATTCATATACAATTTATTTATTCATTTACATTGTATTTGAACTTACAGCATGAAATATGAATATATATTATACAAACTTTAAAATTATTTCACATTGAAAGTGCTCCTGGCGCCGCTGCCGGCCTATACCATTCCGGTGAGGTGTAAAACGGCCCTTTGTTTCTTGTAGTTCGTTTACGAGAGGTTTATGCAACCTCATTTGATATTAGCATGTCTGTTAATTTACCATAGCCCATAGACAAATTTCATCTATCGATATCGATAAACTGTCAGAAGGTATCGTAGCACTATTAAACTTCTATTTGTTTCTGAGTGTGTACGCTTTATGCTTTATTTATTCTCCTAATAGTACTTCTATGCTTCTTGTTCTGAGACGCACCATGGAATTTTCACTTGGCTATCATGAGATCAAACCGGCGCGTAGCCGTCGCGCCAAACTGCCCGTGAGTGTGTGATCGTCATTCCAATGCGTCAATGTTCGCTCGCAGCGCCCGCGGTGATAACATGTTGTTGTGTAGGTATAGTTTTGGCTTAACATTATATAGACTTGCATTTGTTCGCAACTAGAAGTCGAAAATTGTTCTATAAAAGTAGATTTTTTTCCAGTTCCGCAGTTATTTGGAGGCTAAAGCCAAGTTGGCATCCAAAAAGCTCGGTGTGCTTAACAGGGCGAAGCGGTACTTCAGTGCAGGGCAAAGACTATTGCTTTACAAAGCTCAAGTTCGTCCCCACATGGAGTACTGCTGCCATTTTTGGGCGGGAGCACCCGGATACCAGCTTGGGCCCCTAGACGCGGTCCAAGGGCGTGCTGTAAGAGTTGTCGACAATCCCAGGCTCACAGGCGGTATTGAATCACTGGGCTTAAGGAGAGACGTTGCCTCCTTATGTGTATTCTATCGCCTGTACAATGGGCTGTGTTCTGAAGAATTGTTTAGGATGGTGCCAACGGCCACTTTTTATCATCGCACCTCCCGCCTTCGGCTAGGAGCTCATCCTCACACCTTAGAACCTCTTAGGTCCCGTACAGTGAGGTTTCAGAGAAACTTTTTCCCTCGTACGATAAGGTTGTGGAATGAACTCCCCGTCAAGGTTTTCCCGAGAGACTACAACATGGAGTTCTTCAAGAAAGGAGTTAAAAGGTTTTTAACAGGGTCGGCAACGCGCTAGTGATGCTCCTGGTGTTGCAAGCGTCCATAGCAAATAATTACTTTTTTGTTACAAGCCATATATTGCTATCTTTCTGTTATAAGCTTTATTGCTAAGTTTGCCTGGGTGATATCTAAAAAAAGACCCTGTATGTATTATAAAATTTTATAATTATGTAAAGGACCTTTTAATCTTGACAAAATCAGAATATTTTAAATTTATAAATGAATTTTCATGAATGCAGCAGGTATTACCTGCTTAAGTACTTGTTATGATTTCACACTCAATAGATTGGGACATTCCTCAAAGTGTGCATTTAATTACTATATGATTGAAATCATCAATTAATTACCAGAATTATTCTTTTCTGACAAATCTTCAACAGACGTAGATTGCATATCAACTTGCATTTCTTCACTAGATGGACCCACTTTTAATTTTTCACTATCATCAGATTTTGTGGCTTCAGGCTGAATTTCTATATTACCATTCTCTTGTTCTGGCAGACTTTTGGTTGTACTTAATTGTGGAATGTACTCTTCTCTTACACTTTGCATAGTCGCTAAGTTGATAGGCTCGTCAGACAATATTGGTACAATATCTTCATTAAATCTACTGGATTTAGAGCTTAGATCTAAAGATATATTGTCACTGATTCTTAACAAGTTCTTAGATTCATCCTCAACATGATCTGTCAAACCCTTAACCTCTAACAGCTCAGCAGTTATAAGGAACGATTCCAATTGCTCCTGGAATATGTTTACCTCTCCATGGTACATAAAATTGATAATCGCATTCAAGTCTTCAAACTTAAAGTTTCTGAATATAATCACAGGATGTTGACAAGGATTCTCTTTAAAAATTTGCTTGAAATAAGTACTGCAGGCTGATAACAACATTCTGTGCGCTTTAATTTTACCTCCATCGCAACACAGCGTGACATCCACTAAATCATTTTCGAAACGGAGAGCATTGAACGCTTCTGTTACATGAGATACGTAATTATTCCACCGTAAGGAAAACTGCGGTGCATTATTCATTCTACAACTTTTAAATTTTATACCACAGGTAATTTACAAAAACACTCAATTTCGACAGAGACTGCTTATCACTTTAGTGAGATAATCATTAAAATTTACGTATGATAACAATAGAGTTATTTGCCAATCTTTCGAATCTAAAATCGCGTTTCTCTTTCTTGGAAACTAGTTTAGTTTAATTGTCAGTGTCAATCAATCAGTTTGGTTGGTTGTTGGTTGGTCAGTGGGTTTGTTTGTCCCACAGAACAAGTACTAAATCATAGAAGTACTATTAGGAGAATAAAGCGTACACACTCAAAGACAAATAGAAGTTTAATAGTGCTACGATACCTTCTGACAGTTTATCGATATCGATAGATGAAATTTGTCTATGGGCTATGGTAAATTAACAGACATGCTAATAAATTGAAGTCTGGTTGCATAAAAGCTCTCGTAAACGAACTACAAGAAACAAACGGCCGTTTTACACCTCACCGGAATGGCATAGGCCGGCAGCGGCGCCAGGAGCACTTTCGATGTGAAATAATTTTGAAGATTTTATTCATGTTTCATGCTGTAAGTTCAAACACAATGTAAACTGTATATGAATAAATTAAATAAATTGAAAATTGAAATATGCATGATCGATCCACACACTGCCTCGCATCACGGATCGTAGTGCGAGCGTGCGTGTTCTTGTATTGTTTGTAAGTATCTCTCTTTGTATAGAAATCACGCGTGGTGCAACACACTGAAAACGCATTTAACGCTGTGTTACTGATCACACGCATACATGCAAAGAAACACGTACTCACGCGCGTGGATTCGGGGCCAGACGGTATGGACACCGAGTTCTGCAGTAACGTGCGTGCGTGATTGATGATGCAAACCAGTACTCTCGCATCTGCACGCGTAGCACTGTCACCGCGTCGCCACGCTCCCGCAGCGTAGTGCGAGGCAGTGTGTGGATCGCTAAAATACCAGTATCGGCCCTCTGTTCTTTTCTGACTTTCTTAGTATAGCATCAAAACAGATACCCCAAGGTAAAAATAAAACAGCTGTAAGATTCATGTCACAAATATATGATTATATTTCCAATAATATTGAAACACATTATTACTGCCCCTTAAAATTAAAGTTTTGTTCAAGAATGTCCTGATTATTTGTGCATAAGCAGAAATATTTTTTGTTATGTTATGAATTGGTACTTTTAGAAATTTTTCCCGATCAATTTTATCAATAAAGTTCTGTAGTCATCTCGAACATTTATTTATTTATTTATTATTTATTTATTGAAAAAGTATTTGCAATATCATTACAGATAAAAAATCCAATACGATATCATAAAAAAAACCTAAAATGTAAAACAATATATAACTAATTACTAAATAAATATACCTATTTATCCAATACTATACATTTTTGTGCGACATCTTTGAATTTTGACAGGGTAAATAATATTAATAAGTCGTATGGCGCGTGACAATGGAGCAAATTTGAGTAGATTCGTCCTCACCGCTGGAACGTTAAACGTGTAACAATATAATATATATAACATAATTCTCTCTTAATTTGCTTCATGGATCTTCCGGTCTGATCTTTAGGAAACCTGCAAAAGAACACAATGTATGAAACACTATGAAAGGTAGTTACCACAAAATCGATAACTACAAAAATAGTAATATTTTTGTCGTCGATAAAATATGCAGCACAAGTCACAACACTATTGAACATGACTACACAAATTGGTAAAAATGTAAAATACTTAAAAATTACTGAATCGAATGGCAAACAGACGATTATAATATGATTGCAGTATAGTAAAGTATAAATCACTTAGGTATTTTGCACTTATGTATAGGTTTTTAGTATATATTATTGGTTTGTTATCTACTCACCGACGGAAGTTGACGATTTTAGCTTGATTTTCTTTGCGAAAAGAATGTAATTTACAACCTACAATAACGCATGACATTGCTTATCCAATGGGCTTAATTTTACTTCACAATAGCACTATGTAATTATTAAATAACATATATTATTTCACAAAACAGATAAACAACAATGAAAATTACGAGCGGCGGTATAATCCGACTAAATTGTCTAGAGGCCTTGACAAGTGGAACATTTGACATTAGTTCGCTTCGGCATCCAAAGGTAACCAAAGGTAACCAAATTGACGTTTCTACAGTGTACACCAGCCGTCCTTAGCAAAATTATTTGTCTCTTTCTTTTCAATGTATCCGGCTTATTTGGGAAAATGGTACCAGTATATGAGGGTGATTAACACTCCTTCTATGCTTTAGTACTTGTTCTGTGGTATAATCCGACTAAATTGTCTAGAGGCCTTGACAAGTTGGAACATTTGACATTAGTTCGCTATTTTTTAATGTACCCTGTCAAAATTCAAAGATGTTGCACAAAAATGTATAGTATTGGATAAATAGGTATATTTATTTAGTAATTGTTTTAAATTTTAGGTTTTTTTTATGATATCGTATTGGATTTTTTATCTGTAATGATATTGCAAATACTTTTTCAATAAATAAATAATAAATAAATAAATAAATGTTCGAGATGACTACAGAAATTTATTGATAAAATTGATCGGGAAAAATTTCTAAAAGTACCAATTCATAACATAACAAAAAATATTTCTGCTTATGCACAAATAATCAGGACATTCTTGAACAAAACTTTAATTTTAAGGGGCAGTAATAATGTGTTTCAATATTATTGGAAATATAATCATACATTTGTGACATGAATCTTAACAGCTGTGTTTTATTTTTACCTTGGGGTATCTGTTTTGATGCTATACTAAGAAAGTCAGAAAAGAACTGAGGCCCGATACTGGTATTTTAGCGATCCACACACTGCCTCGCACTACGCTGCGGGAGCGTGGCGACGCGGTGACAGTGCTACGCGTGCAGATGCGAGAGTACTGGTCTGCATCATCAATCACGCACGCACGTTACTGCAGAACTCGGTGTCCATACCGTCTGGCCCCGAATCCACGCGCGTGAGTACGTGTTTCTCTGCATGTAAGCGTGTGATCAGTAACACAGCGCTTAAATGCGTTTTCAGTGTGTTGCACCACGCGTGATTTCTATACAAAGAGAGATACTTACAATTACAAACAATACAAGAACACGCACGCTCGCACTACGCTCCTTGATGCGAGGCAGTGTGTGGATCGATCATATATATTTCAATTTTCAATTTATTTAATTTATTCATATACAGTTTACATTGTGTTTGAACTTACAGCATGAAACATGAATATAAACTTCAAAATTATTTCACATTGAAAGTGCTCCTGGCGCCGCTGCCGGCCTAAGCCATTCCGGTGAGGTGTAAAACGGCCGTTTGTTTCTTGTAGTTCGTTTACGAGAGCTTTTATGCAACCAGACCTCATTTGATATTAGCATGTCTGTTAATTTACCATAGCCCATAGACAAATTTCATCTATCGATATCGATAAACTGTCAGAAGGTATCGTAGCACTATTAAACTTCTATTTGTCTCTGAGTGTGTACGCTTTATTCTCAGTAAAATTAGCCGACACTGAATAGATAGCTTGTGATAAAAGTAACGCTAAGGTAATCGCGAATCTGTTTCTTCATTCTAATAGTACTTCTATGCTTAGTACTTGTTCTGTGGTGTAATCAATAATGAATGAAAATGACAGTTGGGACCTTGTTGTCTGAACTTGTCTGTTGTCAGTGGTCTCGAACCTACCGATTTTTAGGTATTTCTACCGAAATACTAAAATGTAAAGATTTCTTACGATTTCTGAGAATACAAAGAAAGATTTCCTGATGACATAGAACTATTTTGAGATATTGTTGGTTTACTGAAATGTGGCATGCAAATGTTTCCATTATTGCCTATTTTTGTCTTTACCATTTAATCACTGCCCCCATTCCTCAGCTAATGTTGAGCGTATACTTATTCTCGCATTAAAATCATATGAAAACAAAACAGTGAAATAGGCTGTTCACTGAATTTATCACTAGTTTGTTTTATACAAAACAATAAATTGTAGACGCAAACTGTTATAATTTCCAAATTAGTTCAAAGACGTTTTAGGAATAGCAAAACAATTATTTAACATGGTTTATATTTTTACAAATACACATTAGTGTATGCAGTACATTAGTGTATGTAGGTTACATTAGTAAGCTTCGTGATTATACCGTATTAATATTGTATTAAACTATATTTCGTTTACATTATAAACGAAACGTACCTAAATTTCATTAAATATTGATTTCTTTTCGTTCATAAATCGATTTTGAATGCGAATCTACCGACATTTGTGGGCAGCTCTACTGATTTTGCATTTTGACGTTCGAGACTTCTGTCTGTTTTGGTGGTCTTGGTTGCGGTTGGTTGACAAACGTCGGGGTGGACAAACCACAGAACAAGTACTAAAGCATAGAAAGAGTGTTAATCACCCTCATATAGTTGTCCTATTTTTCCAAATAAGCCGGATACATTGAAAAGAAAGAGACAAATAATTTTGCTAAGGACGGCTGGTGTACACTGTAGAAACGTCAATTTGGTTACCTTTGGTTACCTTTGGATGCCGAATTACGAAGCGAAGTAATGTCAAAATAAATGTTCCAACTTGTCAAGGCCTTTAGACAATTTTGTCGGATTATACCGCCGCTCGTAATTTTCATTGTTGTTTATTTGTTTTGTGAAATAATATATGTTATTTAATAATTACATAATGCTATTGTGAAGTAATATTAAGCCCATTGGATATGCAATGTCCTGCGTTATTGTAGGTTTTAAATTACATTCTTTTCGCAAAGAATATCAAGTTTAAATCGTCAACTTCCATCGGTGAGTAGATAACAAACCAATAATATATACTAAAAACCTATACATAAGTGCAAAATACCTAAGTGATTTATACTTTACTATACTGCAATCATATTATAATCGTCTGTTTGCCATTCGATTCAGTAATTTTTAAGTATTTTACATTTTTACCAATTTGTGTAGTCATGTTCAATAGTGTTGTGACTTGTGCTGCATATTTTATCGACGACAAAAATATTACTATATTTTGTAGTTAACGATTTTGTGGTAACTACCTTTCATAGTGTTTCATACATTGTGTTCTTTTGCAGGTTTCCGAAAGATCAGACCGGAAGATCCATGAAGCAAATTAAGAGAGAATTATGTTATCTTCGAGAGAATTCTTAACAACCATCTTAAGGCCTATCTAGATAAATATAAAATCATCGCTAGTAATCAATATGGTTTTCGCACAGGTGTTTCTGTAGAAGACGCAGTACTAGATTTGACACAGTCAGTGGCACGCAAACTTGATAGCAAGACTAAATGTCTAGGTATTTTCCTAGACCTAAAAAAGGCTTTCGACACAGTCTCTGTCCCCATCCTTATATCTAAGTTGGAACGCGTTGGGGTTAGAGGTAAAACACTTGAAATCTTCAAGAACTATCTTAGCAACCGGAGGCAAAAAGTCAAAATCGAGGATCTCCTGAGCAATGAGGAAACAGTGTCCTTCGGGATTCCTCAAGGTAGTATAACTGGGCCAATTTTGTTCCAAATTTATGTCAATGACCTCTGCAATATGACCCTCTCAAATGCAGAGATCTACGCGTATGCCGATGACACGGCGATAATAGTCTACGGTACTACCTGGGACAATGTAAAAATTAATGCGGAAACTGCTTTAACTAAAGTATCTAGATGGCTACACTCAAACCTCCTCACTCTTAACATAGATAAAACGTGCTACGTTCCATTCGCTATTCGCCAAAACACACTACCAGGTAACAATTTCTCGGTAATAGCTCACATGTGTTCTCAAACGCAGGTGCGGTGCGCCTGTCCGAAACTTAAAAGAACTAGCGATGTAAGGTATCTAGGTGTGCGCATAGATTCGGGGTTGCGATGGGATAAACAAATTGATGCAGTAACAACACGAACATTAAGACTCATTCCCATTTTCAAGTCCCTACGACACTCTGCGAGCTTGGATACCCTCAAAATGGTTTTTTACGCTCTGTGCCAATCAGTCATAGGGTTTTGCATCTCGGTTTGGGGAGGAGCGCATAAAACTCAATTCCTTAGAGTTGAGAGAGCACAAAGGGCTGTTCTAAAAGTTATGATTAAAAAATCATATCGATATCCCACAACACAGTTATATTTGGATTGTGGGGTTCTGACAGTACGACAGCTCTTTGTGCTCCAAGCCATTCTTAGAAAGCATGCTAGCATTCCTCCTCCTGATCCTAACAAACGAGTTAACTGTCCCACAGGCACACGTCACAAAACATCTTTTGCCAAGCACCAATATTACACGTTAAGCACACATATCTATAAGAAAGTGCATAAACTACTAAACATAATTAAATTAAATTCATATGATCTCAAAACTAAAACGTCAGAATGGCTTCTCCAACAGGATTACCCAAAAACTGAATCTCTCCTTACGTACATCGCCTAAATTACACTCATCAACCCAATTAAATCTCACCCTTCATCATTTACAAACAAACACACTCACACTCGCATGCACAACACACTTATACACGCACACATACACACAAACACACACACACATACACACATACACGCACTTTAAAATTAGCTCATATCCTAGTTGTGTAAGTAAGCATGTCTTCAACATATTTAAATCATTTAAATCAGCATAGTGCCATTGACATCACATTTCTTTCGTATTCAATCAAATGGTAGAACGATACAAAGTTCACTTAAGATGTAAGATCTACCTAGGTCAATCAATAGCCGAACACTGTCTCTTAAGATACAGGTTTACCCTAGTTTAAGAGACAGGGTTAATAAATTATGTATACAGATTCTTTAGTTGTTCCAGATGCCTCGTCTACCAATTATTATTATTTATTTAGTTTTCTTTTTTTTATGTTACATAGATAATAGACTAAGGAAACGAATATTGTATCAACCTGTAATCTGTAACCACTTTGTTGAAATAAAAATATTATTATTATTATTATTATTATTATATTATGTTGTTACACGTTTAACGTGAATCTACTCAAATTTGCTCCATTGTCACGTGCCATACGACTTATTAATATTATTTCTATAGAAATTGATATTTTCAATGTACCCTGTCAAAATTCAAAGATGTTGCACAAAAATGTATAGTATTGGATAAATAGGTATATTTATTTAGTAATTAGTTATATTGTTTTAAACTTTAGGTTTTTTTATGATATCGTATTGGATTTTTTATCTGTAATGATATTGTAAATACTTTTTCAATAAATAAATAATAAATAAATAAATAAATGTTCTAGATGACTACAGAAATTTATTGATAAAATTGATGGGAAAAAATTTTTAAAAGTACCAATTCATAACATAACAAAAAATACTTCTGCTTATGCACAAATAATCAGGACATTCTTAAACAAAACTGTAATTTTAAGGGGCAGTAATAATGTGTTTCAATATTATTGGAAATATAATCATACATTTGTGACATGAATCTTACAGAAGTGTTTTATTTTTACCTTGGGGTATCTGTTTTGATGCTATACTAAGAAAGTCAGAAAAAAAACAGAGGGCCGATACTGGTATTTTGGTGATCCACACACTGCCCCGCACTACACTGCGGGAGCGTGGCGACGCAGTGACGGTGCCACGCGTGCAGATGCGAGAGTACTGGTCTGCATCATCAATCACGCACGTTACTGCAGAACTCGGTGTCCATACCGTCTGGCCCCGAACCCACGCGCGTGAGTACGTGTTTCTCTGCATGTAAGCGTGTGATCAGTAACACAGCGCTTAAATGTATTTTCAGTGTGTTGCACCACGCGTGATTTCTATACAAAGAGAGATACTTACAAACAATACAAGAACACGCACGCTCGCACTACGATCCGTGATGCGAGGCAGTGTGTGGATCGATCATGCATATTTTAATTTTCAATTTATTTAATTTATTCATATACAGTTAACATTGTGTTTGAACTTACAGCATGAAACATGAATAAAATCTTCAAAATTATTTCACATCGAAAGTGCTCCTGGCGCCGCTGCCGGCCTATGTCATTCCGGTGAGGTGTAAAACGGCCGTTTGTTTCTTGTAGTTCGTTTACGAGAGCTTTTATGCAACCAGACTTCAATTTATTAGCATGTCTGTTAATTTACCATAGCCCATAGACAAATTTCATCTATCGATATCGATAAACTGTCAGAAGGTATCGTAGCACTATTAAACTTCTATTTGTCTCTGAGTGTGTACGCTTTATTCTCCTAATAGTACTTCTATGCTTTAGTACTTGTTCTGTGGGACAAACAAACCCACTGACCAACCAACAACCAACCAAACTGATTGATTGACACTGACAATTAAACTAAACTAGTTTCCAAGAAAGAGAAACGCGATTTTAGATTCGAAAGATTGGCAAATAACTCTATTGTTATCATACGTAAATTTTAATGATTATCTCACTAAAGTGATAAGCAGTCTCTGTCGAAATTGAGTGTTTTTGTAAATTACCTGTGGTATAAAATTTAAAAGTTGTAGAATGAATAATGCACCGCAGTTTTCCTTACGGTGGAATAATTACGTATCTCATGTAACAGAAGCGTTCAATGCTCTCCGTTTCGAAAATGATTTAGTGGATGTCACGCTGTGTTGCGATGGAGGTAAAATTAAAGCGCACAGAATGTTGTTATCAGCCTGCAGTACTTATTTCAAGCAAATTTTTAAAGAGAATCCTTGTCAACATCCTGTGATTATATTCAGAAACTTTAAGTTTGAAGACTTGAATGCGATTATCAATTTTATGTACCATGGAGAGGTAAACATATTCCAGGAGCAATTGGAATCGTTCCTTATAACTGCTGAGCTGTTAGAGGTTAAGGGTTTGACAGATCATGTTGAGGATGAATCTAAGAACTTGTTAAGAATCAGTGACAATATATCTTTAGATCTAAGCTCTAAATCCAGTAGATTTAATGAAGATATTGTACCAATATTGTCTGACGAGCCTATCAACTTAGCGACTATGCAAAGTGTAAGAGAAGAGTACATTCCACAATTAAGTACAACCAAAAGTCTGCCAGAACAAGAGAATGGTAATATAGAAATTCAGCCTGAAGCCACAAAATCTGATGATAGTGAAAAATTAAAAGTGGGTCCATCTAGTGAAGAAATGCAAGTTGATATGCAATCTACGTCTGTTGAAGATTTGTCAGAAAAGAATAATTCTGGTAATTAATTGATGATTTCAATCATATAGTAATTAAATGCACACTTTGAGGAATGTCCCAATCTATTGAGTGTGAAATCATAACAAGTACTTAAGCAGGTAATACCTGCTGCATTCATGAAAATTCATTTATAAATTTAAAATATTCTGATTTTGTCAAGATTAAAAGGTCTTTACATAATTATAAAATTTTATAATACATACAGGGTCTTTTTTTAGATATCACCCAGGCAAACTTAGCAATAAAGCTTATAACAGAAAGATAGCAATATATGGCTTGTAACAAAAAAGTAATTATTTGCTATTGTTTCAGAGTCAGAGCTGGCTAAATTTCGCTGCCAACTATGTCCAAAAGGCTTTAAACACCCCACGTCATTAACACTACATAAGGATTCTCATGCTGGAAAAACACAGTGTCCAGTATGTCACCGATCATTCTCACGGTCATATGACATGAGAAGCCATCTACAAAGAATACACCAAGGAAAACAACTGACCATCAAAGAGATCAGATACAAGAATACAAATGACAATCTTGGACCAAAACAGTTCACACACAATATTTAGTTATAAGCTTCTGGTAACTAGTGTTACCATTTATTTCAGCACAAAGTGCACAATACCTAGACCTAGAGTACATATTATTAGCTATGAAATGATGAATATCTTTAATATATTTTATTTACTATTTTAAAATGTCACAAAAATTGCTCAGTGCTGTAGCTTTGGCTATTTTTATACTAGTCTGTCATAATACTGTTTTAATATAATAATTGTTTCTATTATATCTTGTTTTAATATCAGTGTTAAAGGTAGTGGTGATTTCACCGCAGCACTAATCAACAAAATGCATTTATGTTGACATAGAGCACAATTACAAGCACCCGTAACCAACGTGTGTGTAACTGTGTATAAGAAGATTAATGAATCTTGTAGAGGCAAAGGAGTTATGTGGCACACTGATACTCAAAGCTAATATTTTTCTCAACCAGTCACAGTGTGTGAGAATACAGTGTGAATCTTTGCGAATAAATGGTTTGAATCGCAGCAAATGGCGTTCTATAGTATCTGCTTATATCAATAATGGGAGACAGGCGTGAATTCGTGTCGGACCATAATGCAATTTAGGTACCTACGCGTTTCTTAGAAAAGTCGAATGAAAAGAAATTGACTAGCGCCATCTAGTTTCAAAATATAATACTAAAACTTACTCCGAATTTCGAAATTACTAGATAAGTACCTTACTTAGAACGGTAGTAGATCCACGCTAGTTTCAGCATGTCAGGGCTATGGATCGACCGGGGCAGTACTACCCTCTCATAGAAGATCAACGTAAGAATATTAGTTTTCTGGCTAAAGTATTTCGCTCGATGAGTAAAAGCGCCGGCAGCCCAAATACCCCCCCTCGGTCCTCTTCCTTTTCCCTTTTCCTTCCTCACCCGTGGTTAGTAACGGCTTGGTTGTGTTTTCTAAGTATTATTATTTCTGCAATGCTTAGAAAACTCAGCCATGTATAGGTTAGCGGTTACCACTTACCATCAGGTGTGCTTGTTAGTCACCAAAGTTGAATAAAAAAATTAAAAAAAACCTATGTCACGGTCTTATTATGCATAATAAATTAATAATACTGTGCCTATGTACCTATAGTTTGTAATGAAAACAAAAGTGTGAAGTAAAAACCAAGCCCCGATAATGAAATTAAAAAACTAGACTTACTTACATAAATACAAGCAATTAATAGTTAGGTAGGACTTACTTACATAATACAAGCAATTAATAATTAAAACTTGCAGCAGGTGTGATTGTAATCTTCTGTAACGAAATATCGAGAGGGAAATTAGGTAAGTACCTATCTACTACATCTTTTTAAATTTCGATTTTTTATAGCAAAACATATTTGATAGAAATATGTAGGTAAGAACCTATGACTACTTGTTGATATGACTTTTTGTTTGGTTCAGAAATAAAGCTTTAGGTACTTTTTTTTTGTAATTATTACCAGTCATCATAATCATGCCAGCCGAATGACGTCGGCTGCTGAACATAGGCCTCTCCCAATTTTCGCCACTTTGACAGTCGTGACGTAAGCCGCCCTCATCCATCGGTTGCCCGCCACCCTTATAAGGACGTCGGTCCACCTTGTGAGGAGTCTGCCCTCGCTGCGTCTTCCGGTTCGTGGTCGCCACTCTAGGACCTTTCTGCTCCAACGGCCGTCAGTTCTGCGAGCTATGTTTCCTGCCCATTGCCACTTCAGAGAAGCAACTCTGAGAGCCACATCGGTTGTTTTGGTTCGCCTGCAGATTTATTCATTTCTTAAACGATTGCGCAGGGAGACGCCTAACTTGACTCGCTCCATCGCTCTCTGAGCTACTTTGAGCCTTCTGATAAGCTCCATAGTCAGCGACCAAGTCTCTGCTTCGTATGTCATCACTGGCAACAAACACTGTTCAAAGACCTTGGTCTTGAGACACTGCGGTAGTGCGAAAGAAAAGATATATTGCAGCTTACCGAACGCTGCCCAGCCGAGTTGAATTTGACGAGTGACCCTTTCTCGAAATCGGACTTGTCTAACCGGACTGTTTGTCCCAGGTATATGTAGTTGTCAAGAAAGTAAGTACTGTAAGTAGGTGTAACATGGACATTGGTCATGACTAGTCACGAGTATGACCTTAGTCTTGACCATGTTCATTTTTAGGCCCACTTGTTGAGAGACTCTACTGACGTCATCGAGCATAGCTCTCCATGACCACGATATCATCGGCGAATCAAAGGTAAGTGATGTACTCGCTGTATATGTTGATGCCAAGTCCATTCCAGGTCAGAAGCAGTATTCGTTGAATATGGAAAATGAGTGTCGACATAAAAATAATACCACTGGTAGGTATTAGTTTAGTATTAGAACGGACTAGATATTCTAATTTTATTTTAGGTACCTATGTACTTACCTACTTACTTATTTATTATATATTTTTGATCCATAAGATATTTAAGATGAAGTTATGTTTTTGGTACAATAAGACTGATATATTCTTAAAATAAAAAGTCTATAAATAAAAAGAAAAAATAGGTACATTTACCTACCTACGGTTTTTACTATCGCATTTTAGCAGAAACGTTTAGGTATCTAAACTAACAATAGAAAGATTGTGTGTTTATCGTTCGTTCGTTATCGAATTGATAAATTCTCACCTTTAAAGATTCTGCCCACTGCATCTACACCGTACCATACCATGACCGTGCTATGAACTATCAGAATCTGCAAGCAACACGATACGCTCTACAATGCCCACAGAGCGTAAATTCATGTCGACAATGTTGACCGACCAGCACAGTTGCGTGCATGTCACGCAACTGTGCATGTGTCGAAACGGTGGTCTAGTGGGCATAGACCCATTCTTTTCCATACAATTTTTTTTTTGTCTAACACATTCATAGCACGGTCATGGTAGGTGTAGTGGGCAGACTCCATTAGAAATCAATAAATAAAACGCGTAACACAGGCTATACTCATATTTCTTTTGCATTTTTCAGAGTTTTAATACTCTACTGTAATTTTGTTTTTTTTTTATATTTGCCCACCAAAGTGACTCCACCCCGCCTGATGGTAAGCAGTCAGAGGAATCCAGTAGTGGTGGCCACCATACCAAAAGCCATCGTCTTATACTGCTGGTATGGTGCCCTCCACTATAGTGGCTAGGAATGGGGTCAGGGGAAGGGAGTGAGGGAGGTGAGGAAAGAAGAAAGAGGGAAATTGGGCCTCCGGCATTCTCACTCACCGAACGAAACGCAGTAGGACCTTCGGATACTTCTAATCTTACGTCGATCTTCTATGAGAGGGTAGTACTTCTCTGGACGATCCGGCCCATTCATGCATTCATGAAACCAGCGTGGATCTACTACCGTAAAGTTAAAGTTAATACAGAAGACAGCAAACAAAAGTTAATTTGCAGTTATTAACTATAGCAATAATATTGCGCAGACGTAGGTAATATACTAATATTGCAATCATATAATAAGTTTTGTTGTGAGACTAAATGAAATTTTTGATACCGAAGCGAAGCAAGAGCGGACTTCTAGTATTAAAATAAATACTATTATTTATCCATTTTATTTTATAACTATTACGACAAGTAAGTAAGTAGGTACCTACCTAAGTATTTATTGTTTTATTATTTTTATTTTACAGGCCTATAAGAGAACCTATCTATAGATAGGAGTAACCTCTTGTAGGTACCTACTTACTACAAAATACCAATAAGTACCACAGATTACTGAAAACCTAATACTTACATAAGTATTATTATAATTTATAAATATTTAATGATCCTAGCACCTACCACAATGATATTCTATTTAAATAGAATATCATTGACCTATACTAATATTTATTATTCTGTGATAATGATAAAACCGTTTATTTACATTATCTAAGTAGGTACCTATCTAAGTAATTTAGTATAGCATAGCACAGTATTAATATGCACATACTATGACTGTGACATATCTACGGTAGATAGCTACCTACAATGATATTCTATTTAACAGATATGTTATACACTCACAAAACAACAGAAAAAAGTGTTCCGCACAGTACCCGTTGCACACATAGACCTTTTTCATTCATTTCACATTTCACTACATGTCAAAATGATAGAAAAGGATGACTTGAGAAAACAAATATGAAAAAAAGTGACAGCTAGTGTTGTCAATTGCGTATGAATTTGAACAAACATTACTCTAGTTACCAATCACCGCATGCTGTATCATAGACTAACAAATATAACGCGAGAGAAGGTACAAAATTTGTACCGCAGTTTCTACCTATAACAACTACTAAAGGTAGAAAAATAAAACATGTGAAAGAAAATAAATATTTAATTACAGAAAAATTAAAACATTTTTAATAAAAACTGTGATAGGCATAATTACAAGCTTTTTTGTACGTAACTATATTTATAACGGGTGGAATCATGCAACTCAATTTTCGGCCGATTGAACTGAAACTTTTTACACATCTTATGGTCTGTTGACAATGCAATTATATATAATTAATATTATTTAAATCTAAAATAGCGAACCTAATATGGGTTACATTCTGTAACCCAAATTTTAAAATACGATAAACTAAGATATCGGAAACGGTTATAATGTACCATTTCTGTCTTAGTGTCTTATCTTAGTTTATCCTTAATTTAAAATATTTAAGGTAGTAGATCCTAGCTATTACGGTCGTAGATCCTTGCTATTTACGGTAATAGATCCTTACTATCCTCGTTAGCATGAATGGGCTGGATCGACCGGGGAAGTACTACCCTCCTCAAGAAAATAGGCATGAAGTATTAGTTTTCATACTAATGCGTTTCGTTCGGTGAGTGAGAACGCCCAATTACCCTATTACCTTACTTGATCCTCTTCCCTTTCCTCCCTCATCCCCTTCTCCCTACACGATCGACAATGGCATGGTATATCAAAAATCATAAATAGCTTTATTTTATGATTTTTGATAATATGGTAATATTCAAAATTTTTACACACACTTATTTATTTCTAATTAAGTATATGCATTTTTACATAAAACAAAATTATGAAACAATACAAGGTTAGAAAAAAGGAAAACCGAACTGCGAAGAACGATGACTTTTCTGCCTACGATTTTCGCATCTGTATTTTTATTCTATGTCCGGGATGCACGCGTCCTTGTCACACGCACCACAAAAATGTATTTTCCATTTCTTTCTTTTTTCTAACCTCCAAATATTCGAATTATTAGGAAAATAATTGAAATATGTTTTTAAATCAAAGAGTATTGCGTACTTACATATGGTATGAGATTCCTTGTGTTTTATTTAATTTTGTATCATAATTGGTGCACTTACGGAACACACAAGATGGCATTTTTAAATTTGAAAATTGCATCAATAGTGTACCTACTCGTTGCTGTGCGTAACGCAGACTAAAGACAATACGTCCCAATTAGGACGTTTTCAGGTCTTCACGATTACGCGTTCATAACATATCTGTTAAATAGAATATCATTGGCTACCTACTTGATAATGATATGTCTGTGCTACCCTACATTTCTATTAATATTATAAATGTGAAAGTTTGTGTGTATAGATGTGTGTTGTGTGGTGTGTGTTTGTTACCACTCAGCGCCTAAACGGCTAAACCGATTTCGATGAAAATTGGTATGTAGATAGATTCAGTGTCGGAGACAGACATTGGCTATTTGTATTCCTAAAATCGATCTGGTTCCTGAGTTACACTAATTAAGCACATGCCAATTTCCACGAGGGCGAAGCGAATAGTAATACTATAAAATGTTCAATGTTATTTTCTTCATAGTCATTGTAGTGAGGTGAGGGGAATTAATCGCGTTAGAACGTGCAGTAGTAAAAGCACGCGTAGGGGTAAAAGCTAAGAACCGAAAAGCTTCAGTAGCCGGGCGGGACAATCAGGCAGGGGTTGTAGTGCGAGGGTGGCGGGATGGCGGGGGTCGGGCGGAGTGCGCTCGATACGCGCGCGCGCCGAGCTCTGCCACTCAGCCAGTCGCATTTCGACATCGTTGCGCTCGGTTTGTAGCATTTCTCGGCGCGCATCTGTCAAACGCTACGATATCGATAGAAAAGTGTTACGATTATTAGAAGTACGTATTTAGTTCAATTAAATAATTATAAATTGTTAATTAACATACGTTTTAAGTCGATTCGGAAGTGATATTATTTACTTTTGTCGTTTTTTATTAAACTGTTTACATTCGAACCACATGTTTACGAATACGTTTCGAGTATGATATTATGTAAAATTAATAAAATTACATTTATTTTCACAATGATTGTGCAGTGATTTGTCGCATACCGTAGAATTATGAATGTGTTAACAAATGCTCTACTTATCTGCAGTTCTTAAGTCTAATTTTGTTTGAAATTACGTGTTGTGCATCGGTGTGATATTATGTTTTAGGTGTTATCATTATCATACATATTATATCATTTGAATATCTGTGCAGTTTGTTGGAAATAGCTCGAGCTTTTATTCAGTAAAATGAGTCTGTGAATTTTTGATGGTGTGTCTTGAACGAGAGCGCATGTAGAGTTGAGATTCGTTCGGTGAGCGTCGCGCGACGGCGCAATGGGGGTATTGATCGGCGGCGGCGGCGGGCCGCGAGACGCCGGCGTTCGCCCGCCGCGCCGCCTAAATAAAGCTCCGCATGTGTGTGCCCCGCCTCGCCGCCCTACGTCGATGCCGCCCGCCGCCGCCGTCGGTCTCCTACCGTCGTCGCCGACGAGTATCAACGAACCTACTACATACATACACATGATGCACGACTCGTATTTCTTTGTTAAACAAATAAATTGAACTATTGGCTAAAATACATTAAGAACTCAAAAGTCTGATTAAAATTAAATTTGTTTAAGTAACGAAATCGTAAATCTTGGTAGGTTAGGGATGTACATGTAAGCACATAAGTAGGTACATGTAATAATCCGTATGTAGGTTTCGTATATTTTCACTAAAGTTTTACATAATAGGATAATATAGATAGGTATAGTCATGAAACTATTAAGTATGTAAAATATTATGCATTGTAATAGATTTTTTAGATAAAACAATAACAGTAAACGTTTTGTTGTAGGTGTGAAATGTTGGGCTAAGTGTGCGTTTAGCGAGTAGCTATGGCGCACACGTTGCTGGCGGGCGGAGCGCTGCTCTGTGCCCTCAGCGTGGTGCTGCAGGCGCGTGCCTTCACCTTGCTGCCGCACGACGTCCGCCCCGGTCACGCCGTACAACACTTCATCGGGAACCATTCACGATACACACTGCTCGACCCGGAGTTTACATCGTATTTCACCCTACTTGATGATGGACTTCTTATGACCACCGCAGATCTAACACCGTTACTCAACCAGCCTATCAATCTGGCTGTTTTAGAACAGACTCCTTACAGTAGTTCGGCGCATTCCATTCATCTTCTAGTATTGGATCGCAAGAGAATGCTGCATTTCTCTGAAGCTAACGGAGTAGTCGGGGAGATTACCGAAAATGCACCAACTAGAACAGTTGTGGATCTACCGCCTATAAGGGCTAAGGCCCTCGTTGATGTAGGTCCACTAGCTTATAAGATCATCAAAGGCAATGAAGATTCAGTGTTCTCATTACGAGAGAAGGGAAAGACTGTAAATAATCCTGAAGTAAAGTCAGTTATCACAGAAAATTACATTGAAATCATTGCACTAAAATCGTTAGATTCCGAAGAGAAGAATTTATACGAATTAGTAATTCAAGCAACTGATATCCATGGAGCGAATAAAGCTAGTTTAAATATTCGGATAGATGTTGTGAACGAAAACGATCACGAACCGAGATTCGATCAAGATATTTACTATTTTGCTATTAATGGTACGACTAATGATTGCAGTCCAAATGGTACTGTTCATTGGCAAAGGTTTTCTAATATTGGACAGGTTCATGCTTATGATGCTGATGGTGATCGGATATATTACTCGCTCCAAACGCCGACCAATTTGGCTGTTATAGTGCCTCAAACGGGTGAATTGATATTAGCAGGCGAACCAGATGGACATGAGACTGAATTGAGTGTTCTAGCACATGACACTGGGTTTCCACCACGTAAAAGTCAGCCTGCACGAGTCTTTCTTGAGTTCATAGCCCGTGATCAAAAGGAATTGCCAGTTCTTCACCGTGAAAAGCGGCGTGTCACACGTGCTGTTAGACCAACGAAACGTATTGAATTTACGGAGGCCGATGGTGAGGTTGAAGGACGTGCTGTGTTTACACTTGAAAAAGAAACAGATCGTGAAACATTTAAAATTCGGGACGAAAATCCGTGGGTTACTGTTGAACCAAGTGGTGTAGTGAAAGTTAAAAAGAAGTGGGACTATGAGGAGCTTGGACCGGAGAAGACCATTGACTTCTGGGTAACAATTACCAACGCTGGAAATGGAGGTAAGTCCGCTAAGCTTGATTTGTATTTAATGTTATTTAGTATTTACATCCCAAATGAGACCGTATTAATTTACGCTGGAAGCGAGAAGATCAATTATTAACCTTTATTTAGGTAGGTACTTACTCTGTTGTAGTGTGTATGTAGCTTAGTGCGTATGTATGGCAAATTCTCGTAGCGTAAAATACTTGGCTCATTGTCATATTTGTACTTTTTCTGTTCAATAAGAAAGTAGTAAAATCAACATGTTTAACAACAAAAACCAATGAAAGAATTTGAGCATCAAACATGCTTTAGTAAAGTCATTAGTGTATAATTTGACATAATCCATAACATCCATATGAAAAAGCGTGGTCCACACAAATTTACCTTTTTTTTAAAAAGCCGTTCCGTTTTTTATTCGTTCCTATTCTCAATGTCTCTATCAAGGGCAAATTGAGATAATGATAGGGAAGTATGAGTCAGGGTAGAATGTGTTGTTATTATTGTATGACGTATGACGTCTTCGATATCGCTAATGATTTTTGTATAATTGTGTAATGAATTATTAAATGTTTAAAAATACGCTTCGTATGTATGTTTTTACTACATTGCATCAGACCTTGACGCGTAAAAGTTTAATTGGATCAATACATGATCAATATCAATATTATTGAATTCTCCAACAGAAAAAAAATACCTCTTATTGAAACAGCTTTGCCAATGTAGTGAGTCTAAAAACAAATACCTATCTGACGAACATCTGTAGACAATAACCACTTACCATCAACAGACTTGATCATCGAGTGGTTATTGGCCAATCTAGTGTCAACAATTTGTTCAGGTCCTCTTAATAGTTTAGTAGGTACTAATATTCAAAAGCCTTACGATGTAATTACCTACATGCCATTGATTTTACACAAAAGTAGGGCTTTAATGATAAATATGGTGAGCGTGCCGCATGCACCTGTCGAATCGAATGGCGCAACGGTGCATGACGTCGTCGACAGGTCCCTTAGCGAGCCACCACCCGATCACGAGCCACAGTCAGCTTCCATCGCTCCCATCACGACTGGCTAATTGTTTACTCTGCTGGAACGTGTCTAGCCTCTTAATTTTCACCTAATTATTATAACAACCGATTTGTATTCACTCCCTGTTTTACAAACATTTCAGTACATAGGTATTTATTTGAATTTGAAAATTTTGTTGATCAGTTATTTAATACTAGGTATTGCCCGCAGCTCCGCCCGCGTGAATGTCAGTTAGGTGACATGTCTCTGATATGTTTATACATTGACGATTTTACATACAAACTTTCACCCGATTTTTCAACCCCTTTATGCCATTATTTTGCGATAAAAGATGTTGTTCACCGAGATCTAATCTGTCTCTGTACCAAGTTTAATCAAAGTTGATTCAGTGGTTTAGGCGTGAAAGCGTAACAGACAGACAGACAGAGTTACTTTCACATTTATAATATTAGTATGGATTGTCGAATATTTAATTATTCAAATACAAAGCCCAACTGTTGTGTAGATACACGCCGCTACGGCTTAATTCATTTTTCTACGTGAGAGATAGATTTACCGAGCTGTGCGAGGATTTTATTAAAAAAAATATTTGTCGTCGTTATATACAATGTGCTCACGTTCTGAAATTTATATACATAAATTCTATTACGCATTTAAATTAACCATTAGTTACTTGAAGTTTATTCTAAAAAATCGCTGCATTTAATTTATCAAGAAAATCGATAATACCTAAGTAGTAGTAGCTACTTATTTATTGAGATAAAAAGCAGCATAAAGCTAAATATAGGGAATGCGAATCTCGTCTATGATCTATAAATATTATAGGAGCTCATCTCTCATAAATTAGCAATGGCACGAGTGTATGTCGGTACGCGTGGAATTCCCATTAGGTAGAATCGTAGTTGTCAAGTGGAATGGTGGTAGGCGGCAGGTTGCGACCACACCGTGCAGAATGCGTTGATAATCGGGGACCTGTCGCACGGCTCGCTCGCCTCCGGTCTCGCCTCCCGATTCCACGCGTTGTAATTCGTGACAATTACTTATGGTACAGAACCTTTCCTATTAATATGTTTTATTTTTTAATTCACCTGTTTCCATAAAAAAGGCTATTTATTCGTTTTTATCATGAAGTGTTATAAAAACTACTGACTCATACTCAAAACTAGAGATCAAAATTAGATCATTTAATTTGAAATAGACAAGACATTTTCTATAAACAATTTCTATATGTAGTTAGGAATGCTATGAAACTATATCACTAAAACTGTTAATTAAAAGCACATTGTGACGAGCGTGCAGAACTGCAGATGAACCAGATATAATCAATATACCTAAATGATCTATTCCGTTCTACCACGAAACTTATACCAATGGTATTAGTTTTTGTGTAACACATTTTCTATTCCCAACGAATACCAAGTATTAAAAATTTGATTAAAGTCCTTACTTAATCTATTTCAAACAGTTTAAATATTATTTTCTAATAATTTTAAATTATGATCGTAAGCTAATCAAGCTATATTACCATTATATAAAGCGAAAGAGTTTGTTTGTTTATTTGAACGTGCTAGTCTCTGGAACTACCACTACCGGTTTGAAAAATTGTTTTTGTGTTCGATAGCCTAGTTCTTGATGTATATTGTACAATTATAAACTGCCATTTTTTTTGTTATAATACAACTCTGGTAGCAAATAAACATACGGCCCACGCAATCGTAAATGATAATCGTAACCTGGGTTGCATAAGCATTGCAGAAATAATGTTTAGAAAACACGAAAAAGCCTGTGTTTTTACTCCTCAAGCATGGAGACAAATATCTATAGGTATATATAAAAATGAAACCCTATTTCCCTTGGTCATGACATCACGCGTGAACGGCTAGATCATGTTCGTTAATTCTTTTTTTGTTGTGTTTGTTATTGTCAGGAGAAGGTTCTTATGAAAGAAAAACTAAGAAAATTGCGCGGTGATTTCGATGAAAAGTGTTTCTTATTGTCAGGAGAAGGTTCTTATGAAAGAAAACTAAGAAAATTGCGCGGTGATTTCGATGTAAATTGGTATGTAAATAGATTTGGTTTCGGGACATACGCTACTTTTTGTCCCGAAAATCGCTATTTCTCGAGTTACATTAATTAAACACATAGCAATTTTCGCGCGGGCGAAGCCGCAGGGCGCAGCTAGTTTTGAATAAATAAACACTACCACTTAAACCCTATTTAAAACGTTTTTATTACTGACTGTACCTCATAAGTCTCATAACATTTACCTTGTTTTGGGATTCGTTTATGAGTGATATACGTTAGGAATAGAATATTTTTTTAGGGCAATAAATAAATACCATTGGTTTTGTGGTATTGGAGCGGAATAGATCATATAAAATCTATTAATTGCGTAAAAAAATGCGTTTAAGATAGAAAACAAACTGTAATGTTTAGGAACTCAATGAATCTACAAATATCATAGTTGATTGCTCTATGTAGTTAATTAGTATACGTAGGTATGGCGACCGAATGTCGATTTTATAGCTGCGAGCAGCGTTCTCTAAGCGACACTAACTAGGTACTTACTTTTTACGTAAATTCGTCTGAAAAGTTTTTTTATCGTATTATGATCATGACTATTATGAAGAATAGTCTCTAAATAAAACAAAGTTCTTTAGCAAACTACTAAATCACGCAACAGATTTTGATACGATTATTACTGTCGTTCAGAGAATTTCTTCCGGAAGCTTTATGTTTATAATACAACTTATCATTGTACACTAGTGCGAAATTAAACATCAGTATACACATCATTTAGGTATTTGCATTGTGAAGGACATCTGAAAAAATGCTGTTACCAAAACAATTTTATAAGTCAATTACTGATGCCGGATATTTTGAAATTGACATATGATCAAGACTATTTTGTGCATCAATCTAATAGAAGTGTACATAGGTAGAGGGTGAGGGTGCTATCCCTAACATAAAATATCCTAAGGCGTCGTATTTCCTACATTTAGTAATTGCTCTTGTCTACAACACAATGGTGCACTATCTACTAAGAAATACATTTTCTACTATATGAAAAGAAATATATCTTCATCATCAATTCTCTTCCGTTTCAAACTTGTATGGGCTTCGCCACACTTGACGGAAACGCGGCCGTGGATCTGCCGCGATATAACGCCAATACATGTTATTGCATAATAAATGCCGCGGCTGCCCTGATCATCCGCATAGTGTTTCCCGATTTATTCATTTAAGTATATGCAATATCTTTTTTTTGCGAAAGATCTGTGATGGCATTTTCTTCAAGTGTGGCATAGGCCTAAGAATTACTTGGGAGAGTTATTTTTTACGAATGACAGCATTTTTATTATTGAATAGGTGTTCAATCAAAATGAATTATGACAATATGACATTGTAGTGTTGTCTTAAGTTGGCAGTGGTATTTGATAGCAATGATATTTAATAGAATTACTAGTCGAAAATTTAAGAAGTAAAGTTTTAGTTTTGTGTTGTTATGTTGTTTCAAAAACAAACTTTAGTAAAAATAATAGTCTAAGTACCTACCTTTAACAAAGAATTACTTAAGCTGATAGTACAAAACATTCTACAAATTCATCGTTAATCAATATAGAGTAGAAATAGCATTTTAAAAATATGGTTTGTTCGGATGTTATCGGATATTATCAAAATAAATCGAAGCAGTTGTTTAATTACAAGATTGTAAGCAGGCGCGTCCAAGGTGGGTGGCCGGACAGCCCGCGGGCGCCGAATCACCCCGAACCTCGCTAGGAATCTAATCATTATCATTATTGTGTAGATAGTTGTACCAATTATATAACCGTGAGTATGGAGGATATTCTTGCTCGCCTATTACGTGATATATTATTTTATTTTCAAACCAAATTTTTATTACATAGTATTAGCTTGTATCGATAGACTTGTGGCAGACTTCAAGGTAGAGACACATTAATTGGTCTAACAATAGTCGGCGAGAACAGAATGTACCTACATATTTTTTCTATACTAAGGCAAAGGCTTGACAAACAAATCGATACTATAATAATTTAGCCGTGTATGATGGAATTACAAAGTCGATACGATTTTATTCAATGGGATTTGAAAGAATGGGCTTGAGATAACTACTTATTAAGATGCAAGTGAACACGCATTGATATTCAGTTATCTGGAATTGGGTGTTAAAATCTACGTCGACTTTTTACCTAAAAGTCGCTGAGCTATTTTGATGAGGCGTTTAACCATCCTATGTGTTTAGTTTGTCTTATACATAGTTCCTGTTATAATTATAAATTTTGAAGCCTTGCTGCGTATGAAACTATTTCATGCAGATCACAAGTAGCTGTGCGGTGAGTACTCGAGGATCGTCAAAGCTACTTTGTCTACTTAAAAGCGTGCTCTATTGGCAAATTAATTCTCTACTCTCTTCAAACAGCAACGTTTCTCTTTGAGCCGGCAATTGCTTTCAAGTGTTTTCGAATACCTCATTTACTTTTACCTTGGAGATTGTTGCATTGATTTTCTGGGTAAAATATTTTATAATGTTTTACTTAATATTTATCGTTTCTGTATTCAGTATGTTAATTCATCCGCTAGAAAAGATGTTGTAAGTATATTGCAGCCACCTATATTTTTTAAATAATAAAGCAAAGCAGGTGAGCTGCGAAGAGGTGGCATTTTAATCCTGATAGAGAATGAGGCATATGTCCAGCAGTGGACGTCTTTTGGCTGATATGATGATGATGATGATGATGAGAGGAATGACGTAATGCAACAAAGATGGAACGTTCAATCCCAGCTATTGTCAATTATCAACGTCTGGGACAGCCCAGACTCATTTTCAATTTAACTTATCAGAAATTGCATGAACTGTAGTTTATCTTTTTCTCTTCGATGTTTGATGTTCAGATTTCAAATCTATCATTTCTGGGTAAAAAAGATATTCAAATGTCACTCCATTAGGAAAGTGCACTATGTGTACCATTTTATACACAGTTTGAAGGTGATGTATTTTTATTTAATACTAGCTGTGCCCGCGACTTCGTCCGCGTGGAATAGTGATTTTCAGCAGCATTGTTTGGATATATCTTTTGGTTTGTTTTGAATTATAAATATCTTCGTTTAGGTGAATAAGAAAAATCTTTACAGTAAATGCTTCTCTATCTACGATATTAGACGTATAGCCATCGCGGATCAAAGCCATACAGGCTGCTAGGATTACTTACACGTGGCAAATCCACATAAAGCTGACCATGCGAAAAACAGTTAATATTTAGATCCACACTCATTAATTGTCATCGCGAAACATAGGCTCACTGGAAACTGAACTCGTTTAAAACTAAATGGGAAATTGTTTGGAATGAAAGGAATCCGAGGAATAAAAAACGCTATAAGTTTTTTTTTTATATTAGCCTGCCAAAGTGCCTCTACTCTGGCTGATGGTAAGCAGTCAGTGGAATTCAGAAGTAGTGGACACCATTCCAAAAGCCAAACTACTGGTATGGTGGCCACTATGGCGGCTTAGTGAGATGCTTCTTCACGCCTCGCTTAAAAGACCCAGGATGAAAGTTAGGTGGGAACACATGCGCTGGTAAAGAGTTCCAGGCTTTAATTGAGCGACAAAAGTATAAAGTGCTGAACCGTTTGGTTCGAGACCCTTTAGATTGCACTGTGAAAGGGTAGCACTTCAGTCCCGCACGTGTCGTTCTGGATAAAAAGGGAGAGGGTAGAATTAATTTAAAGAGCTTTTGAGAAGACTCTCCGTGGTAAAGGCGATAGAAGACGGCCGTTGAGGAGGTGATGTCTCTTCGCAGCTGTAAAAGCTCAAGGGTCTTAGGCCTCCGGGCTTCCATGATACGGACTGCTCGCAAAAGGCCCCCGTACCGTCTCGAAAATGGTCGCCGGGTCCCACTATCCGGTCACCAACCTGCACGACGAACCACTCCAAGATTATGCGCAACCTGGTGGGGCAGCCTCTTTTTTTTTGGTTAGGTCTAATTGGGCCCCTGTACAATGCCCACCGTTTATATGGGTCTCCCAGGCCGGCGAGTTGACCCACACCACCCACACAATGACGCCGCGGATACTCAGCTGGTCCCACACATGCTGCGAGGATTGTCATCTTTGCATCAGTTGGGCCTCCGGCACTCACGCTTACCGAACGAAACGCAATAATATGGATACTATTACTCTTACGTCGAAAACTATGAGAGGGTAGTACATCCCTGGTCGATCCGACCCATTCATGTTGAAACCAGCGTAAATCGGCTACTACTATTTCGTAATTCACTTCAATTCCACCTATTCCGTAATGAAACGTCTTAACAAACATGTTTTTATCACAAAAAATAAAAAATAAAATAAATCCAAAAAATATAAATCTAACTTGTATTTACATTTTAACTAATAAAGTATTTACATTTTAATAAAGAAATAAGACGTGTTAACCTAACTTAAAAACAAACTAAGCTAAGCTAAATACATACCACATTTATGACGTGATTATTTAAATTAGCATAACTTTTTTTATTTATAAACCGATTGACATGAAACAAACACTAAATGTTAAGTGATGCTGACCACAATGTATCAGCGAAAACCATATTTAAATCTGATGAGCCGTTTCTGAGATTAGCGTGAACAAACGCACAGACAAACAGATAAACAGACAAACAGACAAAAATTGTAACAATCATTGTTTTGGGTTCTATTTGCGTTGATAAAGGTCCCAATAATATTTTTCTCATATATCTTCCATGTACAGACAGCGACCGGTTACATTTTTATTATATATAAGTAGCTGTTGCCCGCGACTTCGATCGCGTAAAAATTCAGATGTGTGCCTTTATGAGAATATTTCTTACCTAATCTTACGGCAATCGTACATTGTATATTAGTAATAAATATCAGTATAATCCGTCTCCAAGGCGAATCCGATTTAAATCTATTCACCCGCTACCCCTAAAACAGACAAAATTTTGCGATATTTAACGAAACTTGGCACTCCTATTTTCAAAAACTATAGAAGCTCCATACAAATAAATGAAAGAAAATGAAATGAATCCAGAGAAATGAATTTCGCAAAATCCCGTCTTAGAGAGCACCTATTTCCAAAATTTGAAACTCCTAGCACTTGTAGTTTTTGAGATTTCGTGATGAGATGAGTGAGTGAGTGAGTGACCTTTCGTTTTTATATATGTATAGCTTTTGCCCGCGGCTTCGCTCGCATGAATATCACAGAGACATTTTTATATTGTTTAAATACTGTTTTGCATACTATTTCTAATCTCATCATCATCACCATTCGTACAAACCCTCTTTCACCTACCTAAAGATATCCCCCATAAAACAACATACAATACACAAAGGCAAATTTTCACTACAATAACTTTCCCCTTCCCCTCCCTTCCCCTTCCTTCCCCTTCCTTCCCCTTCCTTCCCCTTCCTTCCCCTCCCGTCTCCCTCCCATCTCCCTCACTTTTCCTCACTTCCCACTCACCACCACTTCTGACTCCTCACTTTCCCTCACTTCCCTCACTTTCCCTTACGTCTCCTTCACTTGCCCTTCACTTGCCCCTCACTTGCCCTTCACTGCCTCCTCACACCCCCTAAGTTCCCTCTTTCTTTTTATTTTTACACAACGCCATCTAGACCCAAAGTAAGCATATTATATGCTTGTATTATGGGTTCTAGAATACGGATAAACATACTTAAATACTTTTATTTTTGTAAATATTATACATATAAACACCCAGACCAATGCAAATAGACATGTTCATGCTACAAATATTTGCACTGAGCGGGAATCGAACCCGCGACCTCACAGTCCATACACAGTACCACCGAAATACAGAGGCAGTCGATTTCCCCCTAACTTTCCCCTCCCTTTCCCCTGACTTCTCCCTCACTACCCCCGCACTTTCCCTTCACTTCTCCCTTCCTTTCCTCTTCCTCCCCCTCCCTTCCCCCTCCCTCCAAATTTCAAGTCGCCAACTTCAAAAGCAAAGATCTTTCCATACAATATTTCATCCCTTATTTCACTCCTATAAATCCACCCCAGTAAAAAAAAAATATGAGCGTATTTTTTATTTAAATAAAAGTATTCCAAAACAAAATTTCAAAGCTGTAACTTAAAAAATGAAGACGTTTCATACAATCGATTTCATCCCTTTTCATACACTTAAGGGTTGAATTTTTAATAACTCTTTCTTCGTACACTTCTAGACATTAAGACAAACACACCCTCCAAATTTCTAGTCGCTACGACCAGCGGTTCAGGTTTTACGTTGTCTGTCAATCAGTCAGTCAGTCAGGACAAAGCCTTTTATAATATGTATGGATGTATGGATTAGACGTATAGCCATCAGGGATCAAAGCATACAGGCTGCTAGGAATGCTAACACGTGATAGAGCCACATAAAGCCGACCGTGCGAAAAACAGCTAATACTTAGACCCACACCCACAACTTTTAGTGTCTTAACTTGGGTTAAAATCTCTGCTTCTAAAAGATTTCGTAGTAAATTAACGAATATTCGATGTGATTCTTTAAATTGGCATAACTTTTTTATTTATAAACCGATTGACATGAAACAAACACTAAATGTTAAGTGAAGCTTACCACAATATATTAGTGAAAACCATATTTAAATCGGATAAGCCGTTTCTGAGATTAGCGTGAACAGACGCACAGACAAACAGACAAACAGACAAACAGACTAACAGACAAACAGACAAACAGACAAAAATTGTAACAATCATTGTTTTGGGTTCTACTTGCGTTGATAAAGGTCCCAATATTTTTTTTTCTCATATATCTTCCATGTACAGACAGCGATCGGTTACATTTTTATTATATGTATAGACTAGCTGTGCCCGCGACTTCGTCCGCGTGGAATAGTGATTTTGGGCAGCATTTTTTGGATATATCTTTTGGTTTGTTTTAAATTATAAAGATCGTCGTTTAGGTAAATAAGAAAAATCTTTACAGTAAATGCTTCTCTATCTACGATATTAGACGTATAGCCATCGCGGATCAAAGCCATACAGGCTGCTAGGATTACTTACACGTGGCAAATCCACATAAAGCTGACCATGCGAAAAACAGTTAATTATTAGATCCACACTCATTAATTGTCATCGCGAAACATAGGCTCACTGGAAACTGAACTCGTTTAAAACTAAACGGGAAATTGTTTGGAATGAAAGGAATCCGAGGAATAAAAACGCTATAAGTTTTTTTTTTTATATTAGCCTGGCAAAGTGCCTCTACTCTGGCTGATGGTAAGCAGTCAGTGGAATTCAGAAGTAGTGGACACCATTCCAAAAGCCAAACTACTGGTATGGTGGCCTCCACTATGGCGGCTTAGTGAGATGCTTCTTCACGCCTCGCTTAAAAGTCCCAGGATGAAAGTTAGGTGGGAACACATGCGCTGGTACAGAGTTCCAGGCTTTAATTGAGCGACAAAAGTATAAAGTGCTGAACCGTTTGGTTCGAGACCTTTTAGATTGCACTGTGAAAGGGTAGCACTTCAGTCCCGCACGTGTCGTTCTGGATAAAAAGGGAGAGGGTAGAATTAATTTAAAGAGCTGTTGAGAAGACTCTCCGTGGTAAAGGCGATAGAAGATGGCCGTTGAGGAGGCGATGTCTCTTCGCAGCTGTAAAGGCTCAAGGGTCTTAGGCCTCCGGGCTTCCATGATACGAACTGCTCGCAAAAGGCCCCCGTACCGTCTCGAAAATGGTCGCCGGGTCCCACTATCCTGTCACCAACCTGCACGACGAACCACTCCGAGATTATGCGCAACCTGGTGGAGCAGTCTCTTTTTTTTTGGTTAGGTCTAATTGGGCCCTTGTACAATGCCGCGGGCGGCCAGCGGCACCACCCACACAATGACTCCGCGGATACTCAGCTGGTCCCACACATGCTGCGAGGTTTGTCATCTCTGCATCAGTTGGGCCTCCGGCTCTCGCGCTTACCGAACGAAACGCAATAATATGGATACTATTACTCTTACGTCGAAAACTATGAGAGGGTAGTACATTCCTGGTCGATCCGACCCATTCATGTTGAAACCAGCGTAAATCGACTACTACTATTTCGTAATTCACTTCAATTCCACCTATTCCGTAATGAAACGTGTTAACAAACATGTTTTTATCACAAAAAAATAAAAAATAAAATAAATCCAGAAAATATAAATCTAACTTGTATTAACATTTTAACTAATAAAAAATTTACATTTTAATTTACATTTTAATAAAGAAATAAGACGTGTTAACCTAACTTAAAAACAAACTAAGCTAAGCTAAATACATACCACATTTATGACGTGATTATTTAAATTAGCATAACTTTTTTATTTATAAACCGATTGACATGAAACAAACACTTAATGTTTAGTGATGCTACCCTTAAAACAGACGAAATATTGCGATATTTAACGAAACTTGGCACTCCCAATTACAGAAACTATAGAAGCTCCATACAAATTTTGTTCCCCTTTATACTCCAGGGAAATAAATGTCGCAAAATCCCGTCTTAGAGAGCACCTATTTCATTCATTCATGCACTTGTAGTTTTTGAGATTTCGTGATGAGATGAGTGAGTGAGTGAGTGACCTTTCGTTTTTATATATGTATAGCTTTTGCCCGCGGCTTCGCTCGCATGAATATCGTTTTTCAATAGACATTTTTATATTGTTTAAATACTGTTTTGCATACTATTTCTAATCTCATCATCATCACCATTCGTACAAACCCTCTTTCACCTACCTAAAGATATCCACCGTAAAACAACATACAATACACAAAGGCAAATTTTCACTACAATAACTTTCCCCTTCCCCTTCCCCTCCCTCCCATCTCCCTCACTTTCCCTCACTTCCCACTCACTCACCACCACTTCTGACTCCTCACTTGCCCTTCACTTGCCCCTCACTTGCCCTTCACTGCCTCCTCACACCCCCTAAGTTCCCTCTTCCTTTTTTATTTTTACACAACGCCATCTAGACCCAAAGTAAGCATATTATATGCTTGTATTATGGGTTCTAGAATACGGATAAACAACTTAAATACTTTTATTTTTGTAAATAGATACATATTATACATATAACTGGGTGTTTATATGTATAATATGTATCTATTTACCAATGCAAATAGACATGTTCATGCTACAAATATTTGCACTGAGCGGGAATCGAACCCGCGACCTCACAGTCCATACACAGTACCACCGAAATACAGAGGCAGTCGATTTCCCCCTGACTTTCCCCTGACTTCTCCCTCACTACCCCCGCACTTTCCCCTCACTTCTCCCTTCCTTTCCTCTTCCTCCCCCTCCCTTCCCTCTCCCTCCAAATTTCAAGCCGCCAACTTCAAAAGCAAAGATCTTTCCATACAATATTTCATCCCTTATTTCACCCCTATAAATCCACCCCAGTAAAAAAAATTATGAGCGTATTTTTTATTTAAATAAAAGTATTCCAAAACAAAATTTCAAAGCTGTAACTTAAAAAATTAAGACGTTTCATACAATCGATTTCATCCCTTTTCATACACTTAAGGGTTGAATTTTTAATAACCCTTTCTTTGTACACTTCTAGACATTAAGACAAACACACCCTCCAAATTTCAAGTCGCTACGACCAGCGGTTTAGGCTTTACGTTGTCTGTCAGTCAGTCAGTCAGGACAAAGCCTTTTATAATATGTATGGATGTATGGATTAGACGTATAGCCATCAGGGATCAAAGCATACAGGCTGCTAGTAATGCTAACACGTGATAGAGCCACATAAAGCTGACCGAAAAACAGCTAATACTTAGATCCACACCCACAACTTTTAGTGTCTTACCTTTACTTTAATTACTTAATTAATTAATTACTTTAATTAGTCATCGCAAAACATAGGCTCACTGGAAACTGGACTCGTTTAAAACTAAATGAAAGACTGTTTAGAATGACAGGAATCCGAGGAATAAAAACACTATCAGCTATTCCGCAACCTGTTAAAATATCTGCTTCTATAAGATTTCGTAGTAAATTAACGAATGTTCGATGTGATTCTTTAAATTGGCATAACTTTTTTATTTATGAACCGATTGACATGAAACAAACACTAAATGTTAAGTGAAGCTTACCACAATATATTAGTGAAAACCATATTTAAATCGGATAAGCCGTTTCTGAGATTAGCGTGCACAAACGCACAGACAAACAGATAAACAGACAAACAGACAAACAGACAAACAGACAAAAATTTTAAAAATCATTGTTTTGGGTTCTATTTGCGTTGATATAGGTCCCAATAGTATTTTTTCTCATATATCTTCCATGTACAGACAGCGATCGGTTACATTTTTATTATATGTATAGATTAAAACACCACCAATTCTATTAGTCAGTAAGCAGCTTAATCATATAACTATTAGGATCACTTTTATGTAGGTACGTCTAATCCATACTAAAGTGTATTTCTATACGTCCTAGATCGTATAAATAAGTACATTTAATAACTCGGATTAGTATGAGCAAATAATTTCGACAAAAACTTCATATTTTAGATGAACTTTTTTCATTGAGTTTTTACGAGGCATAGTGTATCGACTATCGACAAACGGTCTGTTAGTGATCGGTCAGTCACTCCGTCAGTTTATTTGTAGTGTTTGCCTTACATTTCGTTTCGACGTTGTTGTAATATTTGAAGTACAATAGCCGTAGCTATAGTATTGTTGTAGTGTATTTGTATTACAAAATTAGCTTGACGATCCGCGTGTTGTGTTGCTTGATGTCATTTATTTGTTTTATTTAACAGTTTTGTTCTTGTGCATTTTCTTTTGATTTCTTTTAGTGAGAGAGAGAGTCTAAGTTAGCTTCTGTCTGTGGCCTAAATCCCAAATTACTGCTGGGTCATCTTCTTTTTTAGTCTTTCTCATGTATAATCAAAGAACAAGACAACGAACAAAAGCAAATGTGTTTTCTTAGCATTGTTTTACTAGTTAGTTATAACGACAAATATTTAGGTTTTTTTTTATTTATCATCCACGCGGATGATAAATAAAAAAAACTATAGATACTTATAGTTTATTCTATTCTATATTTAGCTCTATCTTTTAACCAACTTCTTTTTACCCGACTGTCGAAGTCGAAGAGGGTAATGTTTTTCGAACGTATGTACTATGTGTGTATCTGTCTATCTATGTTTGGCACGCTCTATAGCCTAAATGTCTTATTGGATTTTAACATAATGACATGTCATTAGATTCGTTTAAATTGTGGTAGTGATAAGATATAAATATACTATTGCAATTACTAATACTACTGCAGGCGGGCTTTTTTGTTTTTTAATATTATATTTACTTTTTTAATTTAGAAGACGTGACCTCACACTAGCGTATAAGTTTGATACCTAATGTTTGTATAAATTTATTACTGACACTGAATGCCGAACTTCAGAGATTTATTCAAAACTAGAATTTGCAGTCGATGTATACCTATCAGATATCGAGTAGACACTCGAGGTTTGCAATGAAATAGTGTGTCAAGTCGAATCGATAATTGAATACGAAATCTGACGTGACACACGACAAGTAGACGTCCGATAGAAATGGGGCACATCCGGACAGGGGTCTGACCGTTGGGAGACGGTTTTAGACCTATCTAGTTCGGTTGTAGCTATACTCAATACTCGTAGAACAGATAAGTCAGTCGAACTAAATGACGGTTCTAAGTTAAATATTTATTTTTTAGCTTGGTTTTATCAGTTTTTCTTACAATCTATGGAAATACTGCGCAGTTTAATCAATGCGAGGGTATGGTTTTATAAAATGCAGACAGTTATAATAAGAACGTGACATTTATAAAGGGCGAGTTAGCAGATATTTTACAGATAGGTACTGCAGAAAAATTTTTAAAACAGATCGAGTTGCGTAAACCTCTGGTATTTTATTTACATGTATGTAACAAAATTGCCCATAGTTGAATTATATTTGGTTGAATTTTAATGCAAGGTAATGAATGAGTGGTGTTATAGTTGTGCATCGTGGTCCGGTTATGGACCGTTTGTGGTGCGTTGTTTGTTAAATTCTCTCATTCATTCAATCAATGGTGATGGGTGCGGGCGTCGCTCGCACAACAATCGAGGCATTGGCCAATTCCCCTCATTGTGTCCACTCGCCGCAATTACGTATACGCACTTCCGATGTTCGGCCAGTCGATCCCATACTCGTGATCATTACATCTGTTCTCAAACCTTTTTGCTCTTATGCATCTTTTATAAGAATGCATCCTTACTGGTAATAAATGTTAATGTGCTTAATTAGACCAATGCAAATGTTTGTTATGCTCATGTAAACCAAGAAAGTTATTCTTGTTTTGGATCATTCTGTTAACGTCTTTGCAACGCAACGTTAAAAATATATTTATAACAATATACTTACCTACTTATTTATAAAAATATATTTAAAATAAATATTTATAAGTATTTAAAAAAAAATTCTTTTAAATATCCAACACTTCAATCAAGTAATGTTAACATGCCTGTTTCGTAATTTTCTCAAGGGTTTAGGGCTAGGGAGCTGTTAATAAAATTTGCTCAGCCCCCTCATTTATATTAATCAAAATACGTCTCAGTTGTGTATTGCTCGCGTTGTGGTTGTCCCTGATTATTTCTGGGGTCCAATATTTATTATTGTTAGAACTAGGACTGACTCACTCGTCGAGGGTAGGGTAGGTATATATAAACAACTGCTTTGGTTTTAATACGTTAGTGTACTTTGCTTGAAACAATTTGTTTTATTTACTCTTCTTTATATAGCGGTTTATTTAAAAGCGTGTGATTCTTTTAAGCACTGCGTTTTTTTGTTGTTCTAATTTTAACACATCATCATCAATAGTTTGTAGTAGGTTGTTGTTGAATTAGGTACTCATCGGACGGGTCGTGTTCGTGATCGTGAGCGAAGAGCACATATCTCCTATAATTATATCTAACGCTTTGGTAAACAGCAGAGGCGTCGGCGCAAGAGTGCTACGATCCCGAGCTGCCCATGTTATAGGCTTTCACTCTGATGGTGATTTGATTGCGGTCATTTGCTTTGCTTGTCTACCTAAACGCCAAGTGGCCGCGACGCGTTTACACGCTTAACCGATGTTAGATTATCATGATTTATTTGCCGTGTAATATATTGCTGAGCCGTATTCGAGCTTTAAAAACGTTATCATTGCATAATGTCTCTTTTACATATATATTCATAATACCTATCTATGTAGATAAGACAAAATGGGTATGTCTTTAGAATATGTATTCTAAAGACATATCCATTTTGTCTGCAAAAATGTTACACTCCAGCCTTGCACAGTTTTTTTCAAATCTTATCAATACACGACCTCCAATTTGTCCTTGGCTACAATCGATCCCAAAATCGTCTAGTATTATTGATTTGTCGTAAAATTGTGCTCGTAAATTCGAAGTTAGTAGGTATAAGCGTTTTGTAGTACGTGGTAGTACGTTACTCTCTGCTCTCAACATCTACACCAACTGACGATTATTGTTGATTAATGTCGCCATAGATCTCAGTCAATTGGATCGCAATTCATGCTATGATGTTTGGCAATCAATCGTAGAAACATATCGTTGTAGGAAGGATCTTTACCTAACTCGCAAGCATAAAGGCATTAATAGGCGTGTAATTTCAACAATGCTGTGCGAAGCCCGCGCTTATTATGATGAATATTCACATGACCTCGGCTTCTTTAAATGTCATAGATCCTATAGAATGTAGGTATGTTTATTTCGCTTATTTTAGTTTGATTCATGGTGAAAGGCTCTTTGATACCTAATGTTTATTCTAAAAAACTTTAGATGATAGAACCGTAAGTAAACTCATCATGAATCCTTTGACCTTTTTCATTTTGTGAAGGAAACTTTTAATATCTTTACTTTCCATGGTTTATTCTACAAAAATCCAATTGTCTCCTACATTCTACCTAATTTTTCGGTTCTTGGCGTACAAAAATAAATTCTGAGTATAAAATTGCATAGTAGACTGGCTTTTGTTAGCATAGTCGTGTATTAATACTGGGCTTGCGTGGTTCTCGTGCTTAGAGGATTTATGCATTTTTAAGTAAAAGAGTATTTGGTTTTCGCTGTAAATCCTTACAAACCCACAATCTGAAATGCTTACGGTTGTTGGGAGTACGCACTTACTACTTTGCATTTACAATTAGCATTAAACATCTGCAAATGTTTCGTATATGTGCAACCATAAGGTATATAGCTAATCAGGGTGTGATGAGGCAAAGCCGCGAGCATCGCACAGCAAACCGTGTGCAATGCGGTCGTGCTATGCACTTCATTCCGCATTGTTCGATTTCGCAATGGCCGCTCTCGAGTGCTCTCCAGCCACATCCTCGATTGACATTCACAGTTTGTACCAGACGGCTTAAAGTTCAACAGCCTCCTATAGAAGGACTAGCCTTACATGCTGCATACGTTTAGAAATAGCATACATACCTACTATTTATCAATTGAAATTTTTGCGTCGATCGGGGCTCGCTATTAGTTGCTTGGCTTGTATTAAACTAACGGGCAACATAAGTTGAGAAACTAAATTTATTTGGTAAAATTAAATATACATACTTACATTATTATATTTACTTAGGTGTTCATATTTTCTCGATCGATTTGTCGTGGTACTCAGTTCATTGTTTCCTATAACATGTACCGACCAAATCAAGGCTAAAACTTCTCAATGAATGCTCAAAACTGGCTTCCACTAAAGACAGATGGAGAACGGTAGTGAGACGCTACCGGGAAACACGCTTGATCACAACTACTCTGTCAAGAGTAAACGACTGAGAATAGAGATAACATTAGAGATGAGACGTATTTACTAGAACAGATCCGCGCACTAGGTATTTTACAAGACTAGGCCGCACCTACTCTAATTTTCTGAATACTTGATCCACCTAGTATTTTTATAAATTACACGATTGCCCAGCCTATACCAATAAATTAGAGGTGATATTCGTATGTATAGGTACGTAGTCGAATAAATCGTGTAATTTACAAAAATACTAGGTGGTGGTACATGAGTACCACCACCTAGTATTTTTGTAAATTACACGATTTCGAAGAAGTCGAAGCGAAACGAAGAAATCCGCAGGCGAACCAAAGTGACTGACGTGGCTCGCAGAGTTGCTTCTCTGAAGTGGCAATGGGCAAGACACATAGCTCGCAGAACTGACGGCCGCTGGGGCAGAAAGGTTCTAGAGTGGCGACCACCAACCGGAAGACGCAGCGTGGGCAGACCCCTCACAAGGTGGACCGACGACCTTATAAGGGTGGCAGGCAACCGATGGATGAGGGCGGCGAACGACCGACTACGATGGCGAAAATTGGGGGAGGCCTATGTCCAGCAGTGGACGTCTTTTGGCTGATATGATGATGATGACACGATTTCCGACCATATGTCAAAACATTAGAGGTGATATTCGCATGTAGTCACGTAGTCAAGTATATTGCAAGAACTAGATACTACATACTTCAAATTGACCTGATACCTATATTGTTGCGGATTACGTAGATCATATTCACCAAGTAATGATGGAACTTATCATAATATGGTTTGAGACTAGGTGGACTAAGTGGAGCAGGTATTTGGATCTAGTATTCGAACTAGGAATAGGCAATCTCTAGATAACTTAAACATAAATTGAAAATTTAAGAAATCTCCGACATAATGTACATTCTTCTACTAGTCAAGACCTTTCATTTGATACCCATATAAGGGAGTTGTGAAAAAATATGAAATCCGCCAATTTGTGGCACACTCCCGACTAATTCATCTTTTAAACAATGAAGACGGTTAAAAACACAGACACGTCAAACTATAAAAAAACGCCAAATATAACACTCCGTCGTTTTTGCGTCGGGGGTTAAAAATAACTGGCGAAAGGTCATCTACATTTTGTCAGTTAAAACAACTATGGTTTACCCTCTGTGAAAAAAATTGGAGCAGTGTAGTATGTAAAAGTTGATCATATTACAAGTGGTGCATAACTTCATACATGGTTTAGAGAATTATGAAGATCGTCTAAAGATTCGTTATTTTAAACTGCTTTTATTCGAGTAAGCCGATGTAATGTTTGTACACGGGAAGACGCCTGTGGTTTTTAATAGGCTTGACTTAAAAAAGTTATTGGTGAACATTGTCGTGTCATTCGTGTGGTCAAGTATTAAGTGAGCGTCAAGTGCGACACCTTTCGGCCACCGTGAACTGTGGTCGGTTCTCGTAGGACAAGAGAGCTGCGTTCGACTCTAATTATATAGAAGTTCTTCATATACGTGGTTATTTACTAAACTTGCTTTTTATGTATGTTCTACATTGACTGCCTCATTGGTTCGGTTTGCACCTTGTTGTGCGTGATCGAACTATAAAGTGTTATTATATTGTTTTATTAAGAAAATATTTGTAGCAGGCTCAGAATCTATCAGTTTATCAGTCAGCGATGTCACGTCTTTTACCTTTCGGTGAGCACATTAGGCTGGCAGCACTATACCTCATCTCTTTCCAATCCTATCAGATTGAAATTATGTTCATGATAATCTTTTTAAGAAAACAGATAACAATACATTCCCGCAACCTAAAATAAGATAGATACTTCATCTAAATAACGGAAATATTTCATACAATCTTGTAAACACATTACTTGGCGATTTGTGGCTTCAAATGTAGGTTAGGGTAAATCATAGTTTTTATATTTTAGTATTAGATGCCAAGCTATTATAGCGAAAACCGGTTATATCCGAGCGTGCGTTTAATTTATTTAGGATAGATGGGAACTAGGGTCTTCGGTGGCTTTATTAAGATTTATAACGCTTTTGGGATCTGAGTGCAATTAATAGCAGACTTGACGCCCATGGGAAATGTTGCAAGCACATAACGCGCCATTGACCCTCAGGATATGGCTCCAAAAATTACCATTATTAAGCGGAATACTTCAGTGCAGAAACTAGAAATTAAAATTCTTTTACCAAGCGAACCATAGTAGTCGCGTATAGCATAACTACGTTTTTAAATCACATGTCAGAAATACTACAGCGCATGCAAACAATTCACGAGCTATTTCAAATAATGTCAGGATGTTAAAATAAGGAAATAAAGTCGTGAGAAAGACGTTTGCTGACTATTCGCTACCTGCGTGATATGTGTAAAAAAATAATAACCGCTATCCGTTCTAACAAATATCCACGTCTAATTACTATCAATTTAATGTTAGCAGTTAATACCAGTGCTCCGTTGGTTTTAATGTTGTGTACTTAGAAGATTTTATGAATAGCTTATAGTGTTAAAAGTCATTCGCGGAACAACGTACTTCTTAAGTGACGGGCAATACACACAAATATTTTTTACTAAAGGTTCGCCTTCGCTTTGCTTCGGTATTCAAGTAAAAGTTTCATTCGATCTCATAACAAACTCCAACGGAAAATACCATAGCAAGCAATAGTGTCGTATTGCATCATTCAGTGAAATTTTGAGAATGACTGAAGTAATGTTAAGCATAATAAAATATAGCCTGTTACCCGTCTTATTTAAAGCTTTCTAAAAGTGAAAAAAATTTAATCAGTAGATTAGTATATATATAGTAAATTAGTAGAGTTACATCGTTGCAAACAAACATATTTTTTTTTATATTATTGCTACATAGTTTAGATTAAAATAAAGTGGACAGCGCCCCTGGTATGTATTCTGTGAACAAAATTTTCTGTATAATGTCAGCTGACATTGACTTAGGGCCTGTCCACATCAGCACGTCACGACGTCGTCGCCGTAAAACGGTGCGGTACTGTAGCGCGGCGCGTTGCCGCGACGTGGAAATTTACGTTGCGGTACCGTAAAATTGTACGTCACGACGCCGCAAAGTTACACGTCTCTGTGCCTTGTAAATTTTCGGTACATTCTTATGGACCGCACAAAACGTATTCTGCTTCTGTTGTTATTAAAAAATCTATGTTCTCCGACATCTTTTATTCACAAGTACAACTAATTGCTAAGACAATGACACATCAACTGATCGAGCGCATCGTAGCCGCGTCGCCGGGTTACGACGCCGTCCGATGCACCGTTTCACGGCGACGGCGACGTACCATGTTAGCGCACGGCACGGCAACGCGCCGCGACGCGACACCGCACCGTTCCACGGCGACGACGTCGTGCCGTGCTGATGTGGACAGGCCCTTATTCTCAACCTTGAAAAGTACTCTTCTTTCCGAATCTAATAGTTTACTACTCATAAACTCGAATCATGAAACATTTTGCATTTCTATTCTATCGAAACGAAGACTTTGGGAGTAGATAACAACGGTATAGAGATATTCAACATCAATTCGTATTTAAATATTTCTAAAGTAGAAATAGCACGGGTGCTGGCACGCTAGAATTTAGCACCCTAACCCTTTCGTTTCATGTCGGTTTTGCACAAGGCAACTAAAAATAACTTATTTGTTTGTGCTTGAATTATGGTGATCCATTGCATGGGGCCTAACATAGCTTCCTACTTTAAGACTAGAGATAGGTAGAATAGAATAGATTTTTTTTATTGTATTTCATTATTTCACTTGGATGTTAGCCAGTTCTGCCTACCCCTTCGAGTAACACCTTGGGAGTCTATGTGGCGAAGAATAGTTATCCAGGGCTATTTCATACACATATTTTACGATGTCACCGATTACCAAACCTTTTGTTAATTCATGTTACAGATTAAACTGTAAATAGTAATTATCATCATGTTCTTAGTGATAAATTTTATTACTCAAAACCACGTAATTGGTACTTAAATACGAAATACTCGGAAAAAGTTTCGGTGTCGCAAACCCACAAGTGTTATAACCTCTGATATTTACTACCAACCTTTTTTATATAGAAATTGAAGTATGGAAAGTGAGAGTTGAGTTTAAGCATTTTCTGTACTTAAATATTGAAGTACGAGTACCTAGTATAGCTTATAATGAGCTCAGCTTAATTTTAGCTGGTTTAACTTTTGCTCAACAATAATAAATACTTTTAACAATACTTAATTCCTTTTGATTATTAAAGTATTACTTATTGTTTGTGCAAATACCATAAATTATGTGTATTATTGCGCTTCATCTGCGGCTTCTTAATTTGGTTCAATTCGTTTTAAATTTGTGTATTTAATAAGACGTTTATCGCTTGGTCTGATTCGATGATGTTTAAATTAACGGTTTTCCGCTGTTGTCGTGCACATACTATTTGGTTGAATCGTACCCGATTATAATAAACCTCAATTGCTAACGCGGTGCGAGTTTAGACACAGGTTGTGGTCGTCACGAAACATTACTAACACTCTCAAATTTGTATTGGGTACACATTATACGCTGTATGCCGTTGCAGCCGTCCGTCGTTCCTATCAAATGAAATTTAATCTCTAGACACAGAGACCATAATAATTCTACATTTCTATTTCTAATCTTTGGATCTAGATCCTGATCAATCACCGTATTGATTGAGTCCGAGTCCACCGAGTAAAACAACGTACGCGTTAATTGAAAGACATCTATACATATAATAAAATTGGAGTGTCTGTTTGTAATATTGAAATAACCGTTTTTTACTACATGTATATGAATATATATACGGTACATACACAAAAATAAAAGTTTTTACAATTTTTGTCTGTCTGTCTGTTTGTATTATCCGGCTTATCTCTGAAATGGCTGGACCGATTTTGATGGGACTTTTGTTGGCAGGTAGCTGATGTAATAAGGAGTAACTTAGGCTACATTTATTTTAGAAAAAATCTTTTATTTTAGAAAAATAAAGTAATGTTGATCAACTGTTAGGCGGAACGAAGTTCGCCGGGTCAGCTAGTAAATAATATAGTTGAGGCTATGTGAAACTCAAATGTTTAAAATTCAAATTTTCATCTTAAATTTTGTACGCCGCGGAAGTCCGTCTTCAAAGCTGGATTTAAACATAACTATTTTGTGTTCGAATGCATTCGGAAACAGGTCGGACACGCGATCGATCCCATTTATAAACTACAGGGGTCCTGACACCTACTGTTACTGAAATGGCTTGCTGGTTCTTAGATATTACATGTACAAATATTTTTCGGTTTTGGTTTATGATATCTTAAGAATCTTATGATGTTTATTGACTATTAACGATTACTTATCTTCACGGTCTCTTTCACAATGGGTGCGACGGTTGGTATATCTTAGATGACAGTTGTGATCGAGAGTCTATTCATAAATTCAAAGCTCTTTTATAATGAAAATGGCTAAACCTTCACCACAAGCGTATAAACTAGTGACAGAAGTCCGATTGCTTCCTTAGTTCCCAGATCCGAAATTTATTTATATTTATGCAGTCTCGAATTTAATACTAGGGTCGATTCTAAAATATTTTTAGCATTATTACGTGAATGAATTTTTCGGTAACATCACGATATTGCAAACGTGCCTCTAAATGTACATTAAGGCATTGTTTCTACTTCTACGCCAGTTCTCACGCTGATCGTTATGGATTCAGTCATCTAATCGGACTGTAAAATTAAGGTACAGACAATACACTTGTGTTTGCTTATACACGTATGAATTATAATATGCTGTTAACCAGTAACTAAATTAAAGCAATTTAGTAAGAATTTATCATTATTTTCGATTTATGAATTAGGTTAACAAATATTTACACCTTTAAATATCTGTTAATCGTGATCAGAAGAATTTATTTTGTATAGAATTAAAATTAACAATAGAAAGATACTTTTCCTGATCAACTCCGGGCTAAAAAACTACTTAAGTACGATAGAGACTTGGGAATTCTATAGCCTATCGATCTTATCGTCGTCGAAGATAAGTTAAAGTTTATTTATTTATAAGCAACATAATTATTATTAATTATTAATACCCGCGTATACATTATAGCCATGTGTAACAAATAAATGTAGCATCGATGACCTTTTAACCCGACACGTTCCTGAGTTATTCTCGATTGATGGTGCTCTCAACAAAGGTAATGTACGGAATAGTTAATTTTAACGCTTTCTAGTTCGGCTTAACAGTAAAAACTAGATTGTCTATATTTATTTCTCTTATTGCCGCTGCAATGGTGCGAGAACTGATTAATTGGGTCAAATTCAAACAGTGTTTAGTTGAACAAGAAAAAACAACTGGGAGTTGTTCAGGTAATTCGTACGTAAGTATCTGTAAATTCTCTTAGTGAAAACTAAATAGCTTTTCTCATATTGTACCTGTTCTAAGTACTACTAGAGAGAAATTCTGAGAGCGTAATAGAGCACCTAATGAAATTATCCGCAACAATGCAATTCGTGACCGGAGCTGCGCACTCCGCACCAGCTCATCGCTAACCGGGGCCACTCAGCGTCCGCGAGATCGCAGCCGCAATCCTTCAGGCAAAATTGCACTTCATTGGCGTGCACACGGCTTACGAACCCATCCGAACGTTCCCACGCCCTTCGACTGAACCGAACCTTTGAAGATGCTAGTATTGTAGACGCTTCATCACGTGCATTCCGAACGATACCGGCCCTACTAATAGAGCGCTGACATACTCGCGTGTATTATTTAGAAATCCGTGTTATGTAACTACATATTAAGAATCACATTCAAAGATGTTTTGCCGCATCATCCTATTGAACTCTCACGCGACTTTGATAGTGTCGGGGTTCGCTTACTATACTGTTGTTCTGGGGATCTTGTTTAGTATAACCGGAACATAAAAATACGAGGCTGTGCATAGAAACGTGTTTAATCGTCAATGCCGGCGATGCAATGTGGGCTGGACTTATCCTGCCTGCGTTTAGAGCAAGAAAGAAATAGTCCACGTGCACGTGATAGAAAAAGTTGATGCAACTTTTGATATCATAATTAAGCCGAGGACCGGAGGCGGGTAAATAAAAAATGTTTATCTTATAAGCTCAAATGGAGATGATTTTTAATAACTCAACACGTTGAGTCATTAAATTGAGACTCGGTGGTGTTATGGCTATTATTTAGTTATGGCTCTATCAGTTACATCTGTCGTCGAGGCATCGAACTTTTGATTAACAACTATTTGAAGATTTGAAGTACTATCGGAATGCAATTATTTAATTAAGATTCGATTCAATGATTTAGTTGCCGGCTTTTGACTGAATAGAAATAAACTAAGGCATCTATATCATAAGCGTCTCTGAACTTCTAATCTCTTTGAACATCATAGTAAACAAGATTAAGAATTAAGAAGAAAATAATACATTATAATACAATCTTCAAGCGCATTATCTTTATGCCGATGACTTTGACTTTCCGTTTGAGTTATATTTGTAGTCACGTGTTTCGAACATATGAGTAACTATTTTTAGTTTAAAAAGTGACCTGGTTACAACTATAAATTTAAGGACCATGTGATGCTTAGCTGTTTGTATACCTGCGTAAGCCAGGAAAGCGGTTTATCGTCTAAAAACTTTACTACTTCCGAAAATGTAATTTTGACTTTTCATAAGCATCATACTTCCTTGATCAAAATGAAATAAATGCTTTGAGTTTGACTTTAAGGCGAAGACATAGATCGTATGTCTACACAAGCGATGTCTTAGTCTCTCGCACTCATTTTCATAATTGACTATAGTAATGCTTAGGTACAATTATGACCTAAATGCAATCTATTTTATTAATTTTAACCCTCTATTGGCAAGAGTGTTTCGAAACTGGATGCTAATTTTTCAACACCGCGGCTAGGGCATGTAGCCCTTACTAGGTACGTTGTTTTCTATTCTTAACTTTTCTTTTTTCTTACTTATCTTCTAAATTCTTTACTTACTTACTATTTGTGCTCCCATCACTCTTTAAATAATCGTTAGCTTTTTGGTAATTCTCATATGGCGTAATTTAAATGTTAATACCTTTTTGCAGTCCAGGCTGTTAATCTCTGAAATTCCCTACCCTTTTAAAGTCTTGGTACCATTATTATCCTATACTCTGTAAGTATACCATAATATGTATATTACTTATTTTAATTAGGTAGGTAAGTACTTACTACTTACTCGGAGTACCTACCTATTTCATCTGTAAGACCAAGACGACGACGGTCTCATACATATATCAATAACTAAGTAGGTAATAGGCAAGGAACAAGAAGCAATTTCAATAAATGTTTTTATTGCAATGCTAGAATAAATCGCTTTTTTATATCTATTCCCGTTCTCTCTTATGCTCATGAAATCTCATTATGTGCACTATGAATAACAAGCTATGGTAACTTTAACCAAACGTAAGTATATATAGATAGTAAGAACAAATTGCAAAATCTGCGTTAAAAATAGCAACGCACAGCTTAGCTTAATCATTAAGAGCAAGGAGAGGATGGAATCTTTGGAGGTCGTGTTTATGGTACATTTATTATAAATAACTTCGCACAGTGGCGAACGGATGCACGTGCGCGACACTGCATTCGGCCGCTTTTTAATGCGCTTTCTGACGTCTCTTACACCCCTCCTCCCTCGTTTCACACCCGCGCGCCCGCAGATTTTATCAAGTAATGAACACAGCTTCCCTCGATTTGTTTCCTTTTGCTATTTACCCGTTATTGTGAGAAAAATGTACTTAGCTAATCGAAATCACGAAAGTTTATGAACACAAAAGGCGGAATATTTATACGATTATAGACATAGACAAATCTTCTCTCGAGACATTTAACTTATTGATGTGATTCTTATTTTTTTTTTTTTTTTTTTTTTATATTGGCCTACCAAAGTGACTCCACTTTGCCTGATGGTAAGCAGTAAGTGGAATCCAGAAGTGGCGGACACCATTCCAAAAGCCAAACTACTGGTATGGTGGCCTCCACTATGGCGGCTTAGTGAGATGCTTTTTCACGTCCCGCTTAAAAGACCCAGGATCAAAATTAGATGGGAACACATGCGCTGGCAAAGAGTTCCAGGCTTTAATTGAGCGACAAAAGTATGAAGTGCTGAACCGTTTGGTTCGAGACCCTTTAGATTCCACTGTGAAAGGGTGGCACTTTAGTCCCGCACGTGTTGTTCTGGATAAAAAGGGAGAGGGTGGGATTAATTCAAAGAGCTCTTCAGAACACTCTCCATGGTAAAGGCGATAGAAGACGGCCATTGAGGCGATGTCTCTTCGCAGCTGTAAAGGCTCAAGGGTCTTAGTAGCCTCCGGGCTTCCGATGATACGGACTGCTCGCCGCTGCAACCTATCGAGTGCATCCAGTAAGTACTGTGCGGAGCCATCCCAAAGATGAGAGCAGTACTCCACGCAGGAACGAACCTGTGTCTTATAAAGAAGACAGAGCTGCTCGGGCGTGAAGTACCGCCTCACCCTGTTCAGGACACCGAGTTTACAGGAGGCGGTTTTAATGACGCACTCGATGTAGTTCTTGGGGTTGAGATCTCGGCTGATGTCCATACCCAGGATACTTAGGCTATCCTGTAGTGGTAACGCTGTGTTCTGAAGAGAGGGAAGGCGAAGGAACGGAGATTTTTTTGCAGAGAACGCGCACACCTGTGTTTTCTTGGCATTGAACTCGACCAAATTTTCACAACCCCATTTAGAAATGCGGTATAATACTTGGTCGAGCTCAGCGACATGTTCTAGGCGTTTTGCCTCGATGTCAGTCTGTTTAGCCGCAGGATGTCCGAGATATCGCCCATGCACTGTACTATCATCTGCATAGCAATGAATGTTGCCAAGGGACAACATATCATTGACATGCAGAAGATACAGAGTGGGCGACAGGACGGACCCCTGAGGCACCCCAGCGTTGACCTGCAAATAATTGGAGGCCGATCCGTCACAAAGGACTCTAATGCGGCGCTCACGCAGGAATGCGGCAATCCAGTTGCACAGCTGGGGTGGCAGACCATATGCTGGAAGCTTGGACAGAAGCGAACGGTGCCAGACTCTATCGAAGGCTTTGGTTATGTCAAGGCCGATGGCCAAGGACTCGCCATGCCTGTCCATAGCTTCACCCCATTGGTGCGTGATATACGCTAGAAGGTCACCCGTAGACCGTTTTGACCTAAAGCCATATTGTCGGTCACTAATTAACGAGTGACCCTCTAGGTAGCGGACTAGTTGGGAGTTTATTATTCTTATGTCAATGAGTTTAATTATAGGTATAACCATACCCTTATTATAAAATGTTTTGGTCATGTACTTATTACTACACGTGTGACTTCCGTATTGTATAAGCGTAGGTTAGTTGGTGTTAATAGGTAGGCACCAACTAAACTTCTAACAAATCTGACAAGTTACTACGAATGTACTTAACTAATGTAACTATTTAATTAGGTTTAAATATGTATTATAATTGAATATCAGGGAGCAGTCAAATCTAACCTTATAGAATATTTACAGACTCGCCAAATCATCCTGGTAAAGGCATTCAGTACTTACCTTAAAAAATAATTGTTTAGATTAATTTAAGAGCGTTCACACAAAAGAGTGGCAACGCCAACGTCGCAATTTAGTGTCATATTTTCGTGGTTTTTAATTATTATTATTTAATCAGAGCTATATTTTAAAAATGCTTTATGAAAGCTGTTTTTAAAGTAAGTAACCATAATCCTTACACTTATTTTACTATGAAAATAACGCAATGGAAGCTTTCAATGTATTATTTGCATATAAATAGAACTGTAAGCATTATGATTACTTACTTTTTATACAGCTTTCACGTAATTCTAAATAGTGTTCTGAAAACATTCATAAAATATAGCTCGATTAAATGATAATAATTGAAAACCACGAAAATATGACACTAAATTGCGACGTTGCCACTCTTTTGTGTGAACGCTCTTAATTTTTTCATTTTTTTAACAGTGTCTTAGCCCTTAGTTCTTTTATAGACGCTCCCTTTTAGAGCTTTGTCGAAATATTTACGCGCTATAATTGTACTTAAAATTCCAAACAATGAGATCGCCGCGCGCTATGCAGCGGCAGGGCGGCGGGCGGTGCGCGGTATACTCTCCCTTGCCACACGTGTGCGCTCACGCCCATAGATTAAACAAGGCTCTCAATAAACAGAACTGACACGTATGCAGCAATATATTTTTATTCCTTGTTCGGTAAATATTTTATGAGACGTTTATTACCTTGAAGGTCTAATAAATTACTTCGGGATATTGTTTAAATTTCAACGAAATTGAGACATTAAATTGGTTGAAATATACAAGTTAACTAAAAGTGTATTAATTTTATTATGTTTATGCAATTAAATTAATATAAGTAAGTATGACAACTTTGAAATATAAAAACAAAATGAATGTTGTGAATACCTAACATTTTAGAATTACTTAATTATAACTTTGTCTATTAAACTTTTATGCTACAACTCTTTATGTGAAAAATGAGTGTAGACTTTATCTAGCTCGTATTTGTTTGAACGCTCTAGGTAGGTAGGTATTTAAATTGTCTCACTGATTTAAAGTTGCATTAGATCTCAGTGACCTATCATCATCAATTTATGAGCAGAATTTCAATTTGTCAATTGTTCCAAAATGTCAAAGACTATAAACTAATTATATTAGTGACATTTTATTGTTTGTCACTTCATCACTTGAAAATAATGTTCCCATGTTGATTTTTTTTCTGGTAGGTACATTAAATCCTTTGGCCTTCTGAACAATACTGTCAGAGCACAAATCTATTAGTATTCATCGAGCTATGAGCTTTCGTTTATTTTTCTGAGTAAACTTGTAGATGGATGAGCGGCTGTGTTAGTGGGCGTAAAACGGAAATGAGACTTGAATAAATTGAATTGTACTCGTGTGACTATGATTGCTTCAATATGGTAATGCCCATACTACTAAGATGGTTTATTCTAATCAAACACGTATTGATTTTGTGTATACAAACTGGACACTACACAGATCAACATCATTGTAGCGAGTGCACTTCTCTGACAAACCGCATGAAATAAAAGCTCTTTCATTTGTAATAATAATAAAGAACAAACGGGGTGTCCCGTGACCCGTCAAAAGCGGTGTGCTAAAAGGCGAGTGCGACATTGCACGGGGTCAGACATCGATCGGGGCGGGTGGCGCGGCGGTACATGTGATATGTAGGCACTGGAGAACAATTGTTGGAACGCGACACCACTTTTCTACAAGAGGTACGTGTGTACCCTCTGCAGTGTAGGCCGTGTAGACGGTACACCGTTGTTGAATACCATCCATAACAAATGAATATCATCGATGCTATGCAAAATAGCGTACAGCGGCTCCAATAGCGTAATTGGACGTGGTTGTTATGCTTTTACGACCAGATAAGGTTGACGAACTTCACCCGTTTTTTATTTCTACTCGGTACTCCTTGTTACTAAACATTTATACTTTTTGGTAAAATAACAAGGCTTGGCCATTTACTTTCTGCGAACAGAGGAAATACGAGTGAGACGAATACAAGAGTTTACGAGATGTAGTACACATTTTAGTCATTAATTTGAGGAGCAAGCTTGAAACTGTAACCTCTACTCAACATAAAACCACAGCCAGATAATATTACCTGGATATCTTTGTGATAGTAGCGGCGCATAAAGCTCGCTCGCACGCTCTTTTGCTATTAATATCGTGCTGGTACTATTATACATATTCGTCATTTCCTATACAGACTCCGAAAACAGTGTTATCAGACCCGTCGTATGATTGTATGTAATCACTTAATTGAAATACCTACTGATGAACGTCTTGGAAGTCTTCAAATAAAATTCATAAGAGGTTTCAAAATTGTTTATTATTAACTAATCTGCATTGTAATAAAAAGCTCGTGAATTCCTTGAATTGCCTGTACATTTCTCGTTATAATATCGTTCGCATAGCTCGTAGGTTGTTACTATTTTAATCTCTACATATTATATATATATATATATATATAGATATAGAAGTTGTACCGCCAATATAAGCGATTCACCTGTCTCGTTGTCATCTCTATCTGTTCGTCTTGATAAATCCTTGATTGTATAAATGACTTTATTTATTCAAGTTATTTTGTATCTATTGTTTAAAATTTTCTTTAAATTGGGTACCTACCTACTACTTTTAAATCTTCACGGTCACATATCCAGATCGCGAAAGTAAAGGGTCCCGTATAACAAGGTCAAAGCAGTAAATAAGGTCACTCACATTTTCACGTAAAATATTTATAGATTCCGAAGCAAAAAATACTTTGTTTATAAATTCCCGTTTTGTGTATGAATGGATATGCACGGACCACAGCGGGCAGGTTTCCGGAAGGAAGTGAGCGGCTCAATTACCGCGTGCGGCCGCCCGTGTGTAGCGGTCCGGTCACATGGAAACTCAATGCGATCGATATTCATTGTAACTGTTACTAGGTATGCGTGATATACTCGCGAATTAGAATTAGAACTAGATTTGGAAGTATGATTATTATACTTGAATAATAAATAAATGTACGAGAATAACTGTAAATTAATTTACATCCTGAAATTTTGTTAATATTGATGTTTAGAAAACGACGTTTTTGTTATTTTTTTAACATGTCTGAAAATATCTATCAATGTGCTTACTTTCTATTGGATCAAATAATATACCTACCCTGTCTTGTGATAGAGTCACTCAAAATAGCTTTTGTTCTTGACGCTATATCTTTAAAAATAAAAGTATCGATGTGAACAATAGGGGCCATCTGTGATACGAGCAAATGTTGAGAATATAAGTAAAATTTTCGATTTGATTTAAGCACTCTTTATCTTTGACCTGAAGATTAAGTACCTGTTACAAACTGTATTCCATATTTAGTAGAAAGCGAATGGTTTTTGTATGACCTGCTAGGGTCGGAACGCGGCGATGTTTAGTTCTCACAATAGTAAAGTCGTGACCGCCTCGACGATCAGGAGCGTTGATAACTCACCATTCCGCATTTAGTAGGGAATGAAGACTAACATCGTGAGGGCGTTTAATTGTGAATTGTGACTGAGATGATCTATCTCTAAATTTTACAACTGTCGCTCCTATTTAGTAACAAACAATGTACTACACTAATATCATATTTATGTAGGTTGTTTCTTGCGTTTGGGACTTTTGTGATACCCTGTCTTTGTTTAAGGATATCTCATTCTAAGCTAATTTATCGTTGTAAGTATAAACAGGCGACCACGTATGGCAAGCCACTGTATGGTAGCTTACATAGCCACTGCTATGTGCACTATATTATGCATCCGTATCATGTGTTTGTTTACTTTAAAGTAATATTAGAAAAAAAAGAAACAGTTACGACAGTACATGAGAAGCCAATTTAATGTTTTTAACAGAATGATTGTAGTAATTGCAGTTTCCTTCAAGATTGACTAAAGAACATGCTTATGGGATAGAATTTAGTTCCCAAAATTTAACTCAAAAACTCATTTGTAGGTAAATTAGCATTTTTAACAATATCAGCAAGTCCGAACGCACATACACATAAACAGGTATATCCCGCAAGATGTAAAGCTCAAAGATTATGTTTAATCCGTATGCATTGTATGCCTAAGTTAGATAGTTCGCACTTCAAAGACTCTTGTGTACATAATTACTTCGAAGTAGTTGTATGTATTGCACCTGTGTCTACAGCCATTCATATTTATGAATGGAATGAATTATTATCCATGAATTGCTTTTTAATGAGCTTTATAATACGATAAACTGTCGCGTTTTCTGTAAAGTTTATGTAACATGAATGTTACGCTAAAGAGATATAATATGATTGATGTGGTTGGTGCGTTTACGTTTATACCATAGTTCGGTATAGTTACACATTAAATAGTTAGAATATCATTTGTTTGAGTTTTAATAGAAGTATCTAAAACAAATTTTCAAAACAAGAAAAGTTTTATACAATCGTTTTCATCGCTTTTCACACATTTATGGGATTAATTTAAAAAAAACCCTTTCTTAGTACACCTTTACACATTAAGGCAAACACTCCCTCCAAATTTTAAGTCGCTACGACCTGGCTGCGGTTTAGACTGTGCGTTTTCTGTCAGTTAGTCAGTAAGTAATTCAGTCAGGACAAAGAGTTTAATAATATGTATAGAGTTGTGGGCAGAATTATTGTTTATTGCCTGAATTTGTCGCCAAAGCGATTTATTGGATCTCAGCACTCCAATTTTGTGCCGTCGATAAAATCTGCTGATAAATATTTTCAAATATTTATTCTTCAGACGCAAACTGGCATGAACGTCAAATGAACAAGCGTACTAAAACGAACTATATACTTAAACGAAGACGAGTGAAACTTGAATAACTTAAGTTTTAGCTGCAATATAATTCGTGCACGGATATAAACTTGTACGTTTTGTTAAACAGAGAAGGAACTGTGCAGATAAACTTTAACTTAAATATGTAATAGATAATAAGGGTACTCTTGGGTAGGTTACCCAACAGCAGAACTTCTCATAATATAAGTACCATGATTTTTGGACTTTTACTTGATCCGAACGAAGTTTAAAATAAATTCAGATTCAAATTGTACAGAGTTGTTGACAGATAAAGCTGCATTTTTTTATTTTATTGTGTTGAGATAAAAGTCGTAATTATTATATGTGAATAAATTTTTAGGGATTCCGTATCTCAAAAAACAAAATAATGGAACCCTTATAGAATCACTTTGTTGTCTGTCCGTCTGTCTGTCAAGACCCTTTATCTCGAGAACGCGTGGGAGGTATCGATGTGAAAATAACTATATACTCAGGTCTACAGTCTCTTAAAGCTCAGAAAAATCAAACTCCTAAGTTAACGTAAAAAAAGATACGGCCGTTTTTGCAGCAAAAAACGTATATTTCGACTCTCTAGGGAATCAAAATTTTGAGGATATTTTCCGTTGACCTAGAACTATAAAATTTGGCAAGTAATACCATCTTAGTACAAATACACATTAAAAAACATGATCTTTATGTCAAATTTTGAATTAAGTTAACCTTGTCATGTGGGGTATCGTATGAAAGGGCTTCATTGGCACAAACTTAAACAGATTTTTAATTATTTTTATGATGTGTAGTTTTAGATTTATGACCAAAAATTTAAAAAAAATCTATTTCCTTGTTTATAAGTATAGGTATGTACCTAATAATTAATTAAATTGTACGGAACCCTCAGTGGGCGAGTCTGAGTTGCACTTGTCCGGGTTTTTTATTATTGTTTGTAGGCTGGTGTAATTGGTGTATCTATAAACCTATAAAGTCAATATAAACCAGCATCAGTGGTAAAATCTGAGATAGATCTATTCTGCAATTTTTATATTGTGTCATATTTTAATTTTAAGCCTTGATTTCCGACTGCCTGTGGCTGCGATGTGCTTTGTTAATTAGCGTACAAACAAATGTCGCTCCTTTTTATGCAAATCGCTTGCCAGAACTTCAGTTTGACGTCTGGCAACCCTTGTCGAGGACGAGGAAAGGAAAAGGGTGTGCTTGCAAACTTAATTCTAAAGCAACTTAGAACAAAGGCGCAAGATGCGTAGGCTGTTTATACGTATCTGGGTACTCCATTTTGTGACTTTCATCAAGCACTTTCAGCCTAAACAAATACGCCATCATGTTGTATTGTTTATATTGTCGCGGTATAGTGGCCGGTCTGATAAGGAGCCTAATCAAATTGAACGGTTAGTTGGTAAATAGCACTTAACGATTATAAACACTTTTTTATGCTTTTATAATTTAATTTAACATTTTATTTCAAAAAGTTATGTAACAATAAACGCCTCATGTCCAGCAGTGATTGTGTTTGGGCTTAACGTTTTGTACGTACTCAGTTGCTCATTTACCGTGTTCACTTAACTATAATAAATTATACCTACTTATAATCTATCAAAATCAAGTTAAAAACAATATGTCAACAATATGATAAGTTTATAACACATCATAACGTACTTATTTGTAAATTATTTATTTGTCGATCGTATTGATTTTTATATAGGTAATCTATAGTAGCCGTACTATTGTTTTGATGGCTATAGGTAGTAAGAAACAAAGAAAATACATTTACTTTACATAATAATACGACGCGATGTGACTGTACTTTGTGTGTACAGTATGTTAGCAATATTTAATAGATCAGCGAGCGTGTGACCAGTGACCACCCAGTCTAAACCATCGCGTTTAATTGTTTAATTCTTACTAATTGGGCTTCAAGTGACGAGACCCTTTTAATTGGATGTTATGGCTCTCGTAAATATTTGTATCGCTTCTTTTACGTAATCGTTTTCAGGACGCGTCTGTTATCTTATTATTACTTACGGATCGTTTACGTTAGAAGAGAGTATTGGGAGTGCACTCGATTATGTGTAAACATTACTTGGAGTAAACACGCGTATGACAGTTCTTTATTAGATATAAGTATCCTAAAACCGTACAAAGTATGCAGCGTATCTGTGTTTCAAGTAAAATACCCTAAAGCATTTCTCTCTCTCTCTTTGAGAATGATAAATACCATGCAATAACTCATTGCCATCGAGGTATCTCAATTTGAAATTAAATTCCGTTATCATGCTAGCAAAAATGTATAGGTATCCAAATATGAACCATGTCAATTTCATAGTTGCATGCGATATGCGGTATTTCTTACACGACACGTTACTATTACCATGTCATTGTAAACGAGGATAATTTAGGCTATAAATAGTAGATTTCAATTGTCCTAGATTATAGCGTTTCACCCAGTAATTGTTAATCGACAGAGTGATGAGGTGAAGTTAGCTTTTCTATTTAAATCTCGTTTAAAGATGATGAAAACTTATCACCATAGCACAGTAGTGTAATTCAGTAAATTCCAGAAGAACCTACCAAACTACGTCGGATAAATGAACATTAAGCAAAAGATATCGTTTCCAGGTAGTTGTGGCACAGTTTACAGATAAGTGTTAGAAAGGTGACGATGGGTCCATGCCAAACAGTAATGTCGTTGGCACATGTGACAGAACTCTGAGGAAAAACTAAATAATAGTAATTGCTACAGATTGGAAGTACGTACTTACTTATATTAATATGTAAATAAATATCATTATGAATAAAAACACAGATATATTTAGATAGATAGATAAAGATTTAATAAAATCCGTATGGACACTATTAAAAACAGAGCTTATGTAACTACAGCGTTCGAATCGCTTCAATTATAAGAAATCCTTGAGTCTACAAGAAAAAGACGATAATCTATTTTAGTTATTAAATTATGATACGTAACTATATTATATAAATGACAGTATCAATGTTTACACAGACGGTACTTATGTAACGAAATAAATAAGATAAAAAAAATGTTTGTGTGCAACATGGAAAGCTATAATTAATATAGGTCACGCTTTAGCGAATTGTCAGATGTTTGCTTCATCACAGTGTGACATATTGTTCTGTTGATAATGTTTACTCGCGTTCTTAATGTGTTATGTACTTATTATGAATTTTACAAAATTATCATGATAATATAATTTTAATTTACCGTCTATCTTCCAATAGCGTCATTGATCAATATTTTTATCAATCAAATCTATTTAGTAAATATTAATGACACCGTAGAGTCATCATTACATAGCTTCATAGCATATCCCCGAAGTGAAAAAAGGCGTGAAGGCAGAGAGTGTTTAACCACTCAAGTTTCACCATTTCTTTTATAATTTGGGTCCTTTGTAACAAGGAGCGAGCCTGTTGCCATTTATCGGATCCAATTCCAGACTCCGGGCTAATATTGAGAATTAACTGTTGCCCTCAGCTTCGCCCGCGTGTATGTCGGTCATATCGCATTTTCCATACAAACTCACACCCTCTATTTCAACCCTTTTAAATTATTTTTTTGTAGTAAAATATAGCCTATACAAAATCTCATCAAAATCAGTTCAATGGCTTAGGCATACCTAAACGCGTAAAAGACAGACAGACAGACTGATATATTTTAAACAAATTCGTAAGTATCATGCATAATGATCTAATGGAATAAATGAGTTTGACTTAGAGCTGTGCGCGTTGATATTGCAAGATTAAGAATAAATAAACAAACGGCAAGGATGTGCTGACGTCGCATCAACTCAACAGTCCACACTCAGACGAGCTTACTCGTAGTTATTATTAACTTATCATTATAATGATTTCCAGTGAAATAGAATGAGTATTCACCATATTTCAGACAAGGGCAAAGCGTATGTGTTTGTATATCTACAGTTTTTGAGAATTATAATGAAGTTTTCTGTTTGCTTTGTTATGCTTGTGTTATTTGCATATCACGAATGGGTTATAAAGTTAAGCATACTTAGCAGTTGAGAACATGCAACAGCTGTTTGTGATACTTACACATATTTTTACCTAATGTGTGAAGTTATAAGTTTATAATACTTAGGTTTTATGCCTTGTAAAAGAAAACGGATATTTTTTTTTAATATTCTGCTAGTGATCAAATAATATATCTTTAAACAAAAAATAATGTTGTAACAACAATAGTTAGACCCACAGAATTGTTCTGAGGTTAGACCACTACTTACAACCAATTCGATGATCTTGTTTGTGTACAAAACCAAAAACAAAATGGGCCATTCGCGAGCAGCCGTTTACGGTAGACGCGTAGGGAGAAATTCAATGGGATAGATAAACATAGTGCGGGAGATTCGTGTCAACGGCCGCGGCTTTGTGCTCCGTCCCCGCACCCTGACGCCCCGCCCTTAGCCGTCCGCGCCACGGGGAAGCGATTTCAAGGGTGGCTTGACTGGCTACAATATTTCCTCCCTTTTATCGATAAAGTATCGAGGCCTCTGAGACATATCAACGCCAGTATCTTTTATCACGTTCCGTTTTCATTAAGATCTTACGGATGACTTTACTAAGTCGAATGCTTTTGTACGTGCTTGAAATCATAATTTTTATGCAGGCTACAATGAATACCTAATTACCTATTAATCTTAGTATTGATGCACGCCCGTCATTTTCATCGTTACAGTTTCAGTAGTCAAATAATTATAGGCACCTTTGGGACGTTTTCTTACAGATTTTTTTTTAAATATCCATGAGAATTACGTGGATTTCTGAGTGGAATTAACCTAGATCATATTTGAACTAGGTATTTTTATTTTCTTCTCATACTTAACTTGACTAGAAATATAGTCGACGTCTTATGAAAAAAAAAATTATTGTAGTACGTAATAATTTACAACAACTGCATTATAAAATGTGATTATGTCATATCAAAGATGATATAGGTACTGAACATTAACACTATACCGCTGTGAGCCGTTCTGTATGATATTGTAGAATTATATCTTTATTACAAACAGTAGCAAGTAGCAGTAGTATGAATGTTAATGTTTACTGTAGAAGCGCAACGAATACTGCATTTTAGAATCAGTTTATCTCCACGAGCTTTGATACCATCATAACCTCAGCAATTGCCAATTGCTTCTGCATGGCCTTATCTACATACTTTAATCTTTAGGTCGTAAGAATCTCAAAGCTTTCATTATAAGAGTATGGTAGTGTTATCTTTATACGAAGAAAGCTTAGGGCTCATTCGATCATAGAAAGTGTTCCTTTCAGCCGTTCCATAAATGGAACGTAAATGGAATCATCAAAACATAACGTAGAAGATAGTAACTCTTATTATAAGTTTTATCTGAAATCGCGAATATATCGCGCCGCTCCGTGACGAGAATTGAAGAAAGACGTTACAGCCCGGCCTTAGGGTGTATCTCCATCAAAGCGGAGACAAATTGAGAGATACTTCGTAAATAAAAAATACATAAATAATATACTCGTTTTATGTTTACATCTTTACTTACATTAGGGAGGTTTTTACTTGATTTGATTAGTTCTCTTTTTTGTTCGTGTGCACTGTAGTGGATGAGCTTACTAAGTGCAGTTGTTTATAGACATATCGATCTTGCTATTTGTTTTATAACTTATTGCTTAGAATGCATTGTTTTACTACTTTTAAAGTTTTGTTATTTATACTGAATAGCTGCACTCTCAATCCAAAGAAGGCTTGATCTTGTATCTACAAAAGAAGAAACTGATTATCATTAAATAAACCACTGAAGCTAGATGCCTGAAAGCCTTGTCATAGTAGCTTTATGTTTAACTTTTATTGTAAATAGGTTTGTGTTTGATCACAATGTAAAAGTTTTTGCATAAGACTCTCTAGACTAGATAAGTTGCTAAAGGGTTTTAATTTGATGTTTTGTCAATTCACCAATTCGATTGCTTATATTAAAATATTTTCAGAAGTAATATCGTAAGTAATTGATCGTTACGTAATGATGCTAACAATTTGGTATAATGTTTAAGGACAATCATTATACGATGTTGAAAATCAGAGAATAAGGTTAGAAAATACGTAAACAAACAGTCCGTATTTGAAGATATAGTTCACAGCAGCTATATCAACTTAACTAATATTTATGACCCATGCATAAATTCAAAAACAGGCGTAACCAAATAATAAAATGTAGATTTCCCTAAAATTAACCACAAACAATTAGAAGATTTATAGTTACTTATTATAAAATAGCGAACAGGTAAAGAGCCCGATAACCCGTAAATATTTTATGTCATTTTCTAAAGTAACAGAATGGATGCATGAAAACTGTACTTTTAAAGCTAGATACTCAATCTATCTTGCTGAGATTAACTGGCGTTATTTTAAGCTCTCACTTGAAACTATCCACCCCCAGGGATACTCGTAGTTTGATCGACAACCTCCCTCTAATGTAGCGCTTCAAAAGCTATGTTGCGTAGATATTGATATTTTTTGTTCAGCTAGCATCAACAATTTGTTTACAACTATTTGTTTCTTATTGAATGTGAATTAGGTTTGTAACTTATCCCTAAAACTTAAATAAAGTTGCGCGGCGTACCTACCGGTATAAAACAGGACGTAACCTCTTAAACAGCTATTCAAAGTTACAATTGAAATCAAAATTACCCAAAGTGGTTTTGAAACAATAAGTTATCGCTAGGACTTTAGCTAGGTAGACCCAAAATACTTAACACTGTAGTAGTTGATTTAGTATAGCCACAATGTTGTAGTTTCAGGTTCGGCGTCCCTTTGAACGATACTTGTATGAGCTCGCTATTCAGTAGAAATCTAGCCCAATAATGCGATTTATTATATGTATTTTAACAAAAGAATCGTTCCTTCTAACTCAAATGAAAATTATTCTGAAACATTAATGAAATAAGTTTGAATACACCTACATAAATCCTCAAAATGCTTTTATACTGGTTTTTGTAATTGCTCAAGTTTCGACATTAAAAAATATCAAATGTTCCCAGGCAAAGTAATTTTTTTTTTGCCTAAATTGCTTCTCTTGTTACGAAAGTGCATAGAGAGATTTACGGTACAGTGTTTTGCCAAATTTAGAACTGTGTTTAGAACTAAAGACATAGGTAGTGGCTCTAAGTTCGTCGGGCGTACTGCCAATACGAAGTTCTCTGTACACTTGTAAGATTTTGCGATACTTACCACTGTTCTTCTTACTTAAGTAAAACTTGGGGATACGTTATCGAGAGGCGAACCGTAGTGATATATCGCCGTATTCCTCAAGAAATATTGTCGAACGCACTCGTTATAAGTAGCGTATCTTGTATGCGAAAGTAGTGGCGAGGGTGGACTTTTATATTCGGTAAGCCTTTATGGAGACTCATTCCAATGTGAAATAAGACCATAAAAAACAGTAATACGGATAGCGATTACTTTCATCCCAGCATTTGGTAATGTGTACTTAAACAATAGAAAAAAATACAATATTTGTGTTTTGAATATGACATAATATTGCGGCAATTGAACCGTTTAATACTTTTTGCCCACCATTTACAGTCTCTCAGTAAAAAACGATACGAGATTGTAAGCTTTTGAATTACTTCGCCGTACATGTATCTGTATTTAAATCGTAGTGGTGCACGTTGATTTTTAATCTGTCATTTATTGTAAATTGCTTTTGTATAATGACGCCACGCTGTCTCGCATCGTTAAGCTCGTCATAAAATAATATTTTAACAATAGGAACGATTTAATGCGACCGTTTCGCGTTCTAAAAATGAAATATAGTTCTGGTTCCGCATTGCAGTCCTAGTCCTTGCATGGGGTAGCAGTAGTGCAGTGCTACTGGTTGCCGCGACTGTGGGGAGGCGAGACATGGAAATAGTTTTAACTGGAAAGGACATTGCTTGCTTAGGTTGTCAGAACAAATATTTTAACTGCGTTTTCTACTCATTTTATTAGACCATTTTACATTACACGTGAAATTAACAGGTAATATTTTCGTATGTAGAGAGAGATTACCAGCAAATAGCACCAATCGTATTTTAATAAAAGTTGATTTAGTAGTTTTGTGGAATAATGTAAAGTATGTAAACACAAACAAGCTTACATCTTATGTGGATATGGATACGGGTATTTGGGACGGGCGGATATCATCGATTCAGTTTGTCGGCATGATTTACGAACTGATTGTTCTCGAGTCTCGACAGTGAAATCAATATTTTATTAAACGTTTTTTTATTGATGGTTGCAACCCTCGTTTTGTTACTGGTTGAGCACGAGGCAGGTTGTTTTGTTAGGGGAATAGGGCAACGAAATGGTACTGTCACCTAGACGATATTGTATAAAACTGTGTGGGATCGAAGATATTAATCGAAATTATTTTCGAGGCTAGCGTTTAGATCATTAGGTAATTTTATATTCATACCAAAATATTGAGATAGGTACTTAATCATAACATTTTGCTTACAGTTACTGACCTAACAAAAGAGTCCTATTTCATTGCTTCCGTTGTGAAAAGAAAATGTTATAATTTTATTATATTTTTGCAGAACAAGTGATGTAAAAGATAAAAAGATGAATAATAAAGCTTTTAAAATGTCATGCTAAAATAATTGTCCTCTTCATTACAATTCCCACGCAAGTTATGCCAGTTAGTACCGTAATTTGCATGGGTTGTAAGATATATTATAATTTATAACAAACAAAAAAAAATGTATTTTTCTGCTATTTTAATCAGATATTCGTCTCCATTTCAATGTTCTACGATTGCCATAGATGTTGCTATGGTAACCGTGACCGATAACTAAACTTGCTGTCCTAAGCACAGAGCTGCAGAGGGAGTTTTGATTTGTTTCCAAAAACGGCCTGACCGGATCGACAGATCCCTTTTATCCATATTCGTACTTAACTGAAATTTCGTAACTAGCTACGAGATCGACAAGTGCATCTTTCCAGTTATCCATTGCTGCTCCTTTTTAATCATGTCGTAACATATATGACCTTGAGCGTTTCTCTTCCTCACCACCCCGCGCCTCACCCGAATCAAAACTTTGCGTGCGAGTCCGCCCTCTAGCGGCAAGTAGCAGTAGCACAACTATAAGACAATGACCTTACTTGTCCGAAACCGCAGAGCTCAAATCTGATAGACCCGCCAGTAATGAATTATTTTTTTAGTATCTTTTATTATTTCGTTTAGTAAGTAGGTATGTATATTATACTGGCGTATATATCAATTCAATTATTTTTATGACGGTGATAGATATTTTTTATTGATCATATATCAGTAAAATATTTATTTTGAATATTAGTGGTAAAAGTGGTTTTAATATACTGTTACTATTTAATATGCTATACATGTGAAATAGGGGGTAGATATATTATATAATATATATATATATATAGATCCCTCAGTCAAACCATTGTCATGGTTTTGGGGGACTACAAATACATGTATGTTTTGCTGTTATACGTAATAATAATAAATCAAAAAAATAAAAAAATAAAAATAAAAAGTATTAAAATGTAAATATTCCTCTTAGTTTGTTGTCGCAGTAGTCGTGTATTTTGAATTGAATCAATTAGAGAGAAATTTGTAGTCGTACCGGTGAATTAAAATGTTTTGCGGTTTGCAAGTAGCGGCAGTTTGATTAGCCACTATTGTTATCTCGGTAATTCGGTTTGTTTGTTACTTACTCTTTAATATTCTACTAGCTTGTAACTGTTTCTGTTAGTGGTTTTGGTCTCTTGAGTTAAAACGTATTACGAAATGCCACGTTTCACTGTTTTGTTTTTGTATTAGTATTTTAGTGTTTTGAAAGTATTGACTGCCTCTGTAGTTCGGTGGTATTGTGATCGGACTGCCACGCAGAGGTCGGGATCGATTCCCGCTTAGTGCAGATATTTGTGTCATGAACATTTGTTTATTTGCATTGGGCTGTGTGTTTCTGTGTATAATTAACTGTGTTTATGTATTTACAAAAAAAAGTATTTAAATATGTATATCCGTATTCTAGAACCCATAACACAAGCTATAATATATGTTAACTTTGGATCTGATGGATGGCATTATGTGTAGTTGTTGTGATATTATTATATTTCCGTGTGCTTTTTGTGTCTTTTTAACCGACTTCAAAAAAAAGGAGGAGGTTTCTTAATTCGGCCGTATATATATATATATATATATATTTTATGTATGTTCGCGGATAACTTCGTTGTTTATAAACCGATTTCGATATTTATTTTTTTGTTGGTAAGGAGATATCCCAAGGATAGTACCATGACAAGGAAACCAGGATCTGATGATGGCATCTCAGAGAAATCGAGGGGAACTTTCAAAAATCGTACTGGTGACTAATGCATTAGTTATTTTTTTCCTTAAGTATTTTAAGACACTACTATTTAGTGAAGGTTTGGAGTCGATCTAATGATGGAGCCGAAAGACAGTTGAGAGAACTCGACAACGATTTACAGCAATTACTTCGTGTTTGGACTTAATTCATTTCTAACGATGAGGACTTTGCACCCATATGGGTTATAAGTGCCATTACAGGTGACCATAGACAGTCGAGGGAATTTCTCAGCAGGAGTCATGTCGGGCTAACTTCATAGGGTTCAATATGCCAAAATGTTTAGTTCGTACAAAAGTAATACCTAAGTAAGGGGTAATGCCGTGGACAAAGAAGTTGCTTTTAAACAACAAAAACGATGCATAAGAGCAATGTTTGGATTACAAAGAACCGATAACTGTACACCCTTTTTCATAAAGTATAAAATATTAACTCTTCCTTCTTTGTATATACTGGTAACAGCTCTTTTCGTCAAAAATAATCCCTACCTTTTTCCTCGCTTAGCTGACGTTAGAGTACGAAACAGGCGGGACAATAAAAGACTATGTGCGCATTCTGCAAACACAGCTCTATTAGAGAAAAGTATTTTATGCATGGCCCCTAAAATTTATAATAATGTACCTAACTCCATAAAAGATTTAAATATAAGTTTATTCAAAAAAAAAAAAATCTAACTTACTGATAAGTAAATGCTACTATAACGTGAGTGAATTCTTTAATGACAAACTATAATATTATGAAATTTTCTTTCTACGTACAATAATTATTATTTTTTGAAACAATATACACATAATTAATGCCCTCGAATGTAATAATTTAGTACTAATCTAACTTGACATCTTATGATATTAATCTATTTGTATCTTCGCATGTATTTTTTATTATTATAATTTAATTCTAATCAAATTTGACATTCTGTAGTATTAGCGTATTAAAATTTGACACTTTGTATTATTAAATTTGACATTCTGTGATATTATTCTTTTAAATTTGTGTGTTTAAATGTAATTTGTAATCATTTATTGCTAATGGTAACTTGGTGACTTATAATATTATTATTTAATTTAATTGAATTTTCTAAGCCGTAAAACAATGTACCCACAATCAAATAAAATTTGTATGTCTAATATAATGGACAAAGCATGTAGAACCAAATTTATAATATGTAACACCCTATGTACACATGTTTGAACAAATAAAGTTATCTTATCTTATCTTATCTTATCTTAAGATTTAAGTCTACCCACCACTAAAAATTGTAAAATGAAATAATTTTTAACAAAAAGAAAACAGACTTCAATCAGGAAAGAAACTAAAAAGTAAAAAATTAATTTACTGAGCACAAAGTAATCCGTATTTTGATTTAGTTATTCAGAAAAGATTAAATAAGTATTTTACAACTTTGAAGTTGGTGCCAAGCAATACTACACAAGCAATACAATACAAGCAGTACTATAAGAACCTTACTACAATAGCAAATTAAGATTGATAATACCTATAGGTACCTAGTTATTGTTTTACTTGGCACCAACTTCAAAATTATATTTATACAGAGTGTATACGACGGTATGACATTAAATGCAATTACGTATAGTATGTGACATTATAAAGCGAGACAAAAAAAAATCTACTAAATATCTTCAATAGTTTAGACACAGGACAAATAAAAAAAAAAAAATTAACACTATGTAAGTACGTCCAACGGTCACTGACTTAAGTCATAATCCACGTCGAAGGATAAACGTTGCCGTTCATTACAGTTCAGTGAACTTGTCATAATAAAATGGTGTATTACTTCGTTACTATTAAAATATTATTTATTTTGTTAGAAAATTTCAAATTTTTGTTTTTCGTCAAATTACTTTTGTGATTAATTAGAAATCATTATATGGGCTAGTAACACCTGCCTTTTCATTTAATGTCAAACCGTCGTATACACTCTGTATATTAGTATCTATTAACATAAATATATGATAGTCTAGAACAATGCCTAGTCAGGAAGTTGTTAAACAAATATTCAATTACATAATAATTATTGAAATAATGTGAGTTGAAGCTGGTGCGCTTCAGTTATGGAAGTATTGGGTAATTCTTTGTTGTATAATTGGTTTTGTTCACAAAATTATACAAACTGACCGCGCAATAAAAGTTCATTCATAATACTTTGAAACTGGGTTCGTTTGCTACCCGTGATAACAGCTATAGCGAACTTAATGCGCTATATTGTTGCTCCTTAGGGGCATCTCTTTACAATTTATTTTTATTTCCATTCGTGTGCTTATATTACAACGATCTTTAATATAACCTGATATTCTTTTATAAGAACTTCTACATTTTTACGTGTCGTAAAACCGAATGCACGAATAATCTTTCTATAAACACGATAGTATTATATATTTTACAGCATTCTTTTACGGCGTCTTCATAACAATATCTTTAACATTACAATAGCAGATATTAAGTTAAAAGCTTCATCCATCATTTTATGTTTAGAGTTTGCGGTTAGTATTTTTCTTGATTCTCATCGTTGCCGACGACGAAGAAAGTTATTTCCGAACATGATACATTTGTATCTTCTGTAAAAGGTAACTTCGTACTCGAAAGGCTAAAACAAGCAAACCTTTGTTTATATTTTCGTTCGTTGAAACAAGGTTTATTACCTCCGCTTTGTCGTCGACTGCTTTGCACACATGTAAAAATCTATTTCAACAAAAATGTCTTCCATCTCACCGTCGCGTCGGTGTCGAAGTGGGTGGAAATGCACTGTAATGTCCTCATTTTTGGTTGTAATTAAACAAATTATGCTGATAATATCTTATTTTATCGTGACTATGCTCTTAAGAGTGAAAATCACTAAAATATTATGTATTCATGGCAATATTTTGAAGTAGGTAGTGAGGTTCTTGATAGGGTAGAACGGTACGCATATGAAAATGGGGAGTGATTTTGTAGTGGAACGGGTTCCCCTTCCTCAACGTCAGAGCTCGCATTTTTAAAACACCCTTTTGAGACGTCTCGTCTGCGAGAGACGGGCCTCCACGTAAGTGCCAGCATTTTAAGAACGCTGCGAAGTACACATTTTTATTGTATTATCTACCTGATTTATCTGTTTGTGTCTGAGTCTTACGTTGCCGTTCTATTTGTTTTTAATGTAATTATGAGCATTTATGACTAAATAAATAGTTATGATAACAAATACGTCTGCTACATAATGTACTTATGATGACATAATTCGTAATTAGGGGCTGTTTTCATAGCGCCAAAGTCCTCAATAGTTTCCCAATACTCCTTACCGTTGGTCGCTTAGACGGTAGTGATGATGGTAACGTAATTTGTTGAGGTATAAAAACTGACAGGTTTTCAGCCCGTGTAGAAGAGGTAGACATCTCAGCGCAAACATTGACTTTCAACCCAATTTGCTTTTCGAAAAACGAGTAATGAATACGTTTGCACTTCTAGTATGATTTTAAAAGCTTTTTCTAGTTCTAATAAATCATGGCAAGCTGCTCCAGACTGCTATGATAGGTATAGCCGCAGCAAGTTGGTGCAATATAAGAAAGTTTTCTCACAAGTAAAGCTAGCGGGCGTGCGCTGGAGGCCATCTGATGAGTTTACTAAGTTTCTCCTCGGTGGTGTGTTTTGTTCCTACTTGCGAGCGTGTTCTGAACACTAAATGATACGTGTGGTACTTACTACATATTAACATAATTCCCATTTATGATGAGTCATAAAAACTGTATTTTCGAGAGTTATATATAACGAGTTATTTTTCACTGAAACATATAATTAATAGATGGTAGGTCCTTGTATCCGTTAAATCCCTGTCCATGGTCTCTGGTCTATACACATCATTAATATTGCCTGGACCGAGTAAAACAGGGTGACTAGGGATGCAGGGGCAAATAGGGACAAACTCGGGCATTTTCTTAAATCTCTGTTCGTTTTCTCTGTGTAACCACGAAGTGATCAGAAATCGGTGACAATTTTGCGTTTTTCTCGTAAAATCTGAGTTAAAAGTTTAAACGTAGTGAAGAGTAGATTTAAGTGAAGTTTTAGTCACCGAGAGAGATTAAAGTGTGTGCCGAATAATACAATAGCGAATAAAATAGTTAAAACTAGCTGCGCCATGCGGTTTCGCCCGCGCGGCAAATGGTTTAGTTAAAGTTACTCAGAAACCATACTGATTTTCGGAATAAAAAGTATCCTATGTTCGTCTCCGGCACCGAATCTATATACATGTCAAGTTTAATTCAAATTGATACAGGTTATTTTTCTCAATAACATAAAATCTTCTGTAAAATGTGATATTGAAGCTTTATTTAGCACATAATCTACCAGTACATGACATCATTGTAATCTAAACAAGAGTCTACCAGTGTTTTAGTAGTCCTTTATCTGAGTTATAGTCTGCTTGGAACAGACAACAAACTTATAATTGCTTTGGTACTAACCGCACATATAAATAAATACAGAAAGTTTAATTCTAAGTGTTTTATTATTATTATGTTTTGAATCAGAATCAGAATCCGCTCGTACTCGAGCCAACATTGACACATCTATTAGATTCTATTATTTATAGCGGATGAGTTTGTTTGTTTGAACGCGCTAATCTCTGAACCTACCAGGATTTGAAAATATTTTGCATATGATAGCCCAGTTCTCGAGAAAGGTAATACTTACGCTATTTACCATCACGCTACTGGTGAGGAGTAAGCAAAGATGCGGGTAAAACTGATTATTTAGAACTAACAATCTACAAAATGTAGGTTTATCACTAACTCAGTATGCAGCAAAAATAATCAAAAAAGTATCGTAACAATTTTCATCTATTTATTACAAAGTTATAAAGTAAAGTATTATTATTTGCAAAGATTTTGAAAAATACTGTGGTAGGTAAGCGTTGCGGGCGCGATGCCGCGGAGACGAAATTATTGATTTCAGAAGAGCGAGGCCAACTTTTGCATTCCCTTCCTTTGCTAGACAAATGACTTATCTCTGACTTTTATTTACGTTTCTTCCTTTAACTTACAAATTGTCTTAAAATTGATACCAAAGAAATGATTTTACTACTTTCATTGTTAATGACATGATCCAAACCACGAAGAATGTGTAGTTGTTTGATCAAACTATAAATTAGCTTTTATTTTCAAAATGTTGTCGTTCCTATATTATTTTTTAAAACAACAAGAAAGTATTAATAGAGTATAAGTTTACACGGTTTATCTTCTTACGATTAATCCGAACTCATTTCGTTACGGGGCGATGGTTTCAGTAAGTAATTTAAGTAAGATTAAAACGAAATATTAATATTTCTACTCCACATTTGATGTTATAACGACTTTAGTAAAGTTCATACTTCGGTGCAAGGCAATATCACTCTTAACGTTTAGGTATAGATGAAGTTTTATCTGTATAAAATAGAATTATACGTAAGGTGCATTTTTCAATGGTAACTTGAGCTTAAGTGGGTGGACAGTAGAGGGTTGCTGTAACTAACACTCGTTTAATGCGAGCTCCTTACTAATGACTTGAATGGCTTCATTAACACAGTTACTTCGATACGTGACTGCAAATGCTAATTAGTTAAAGTAGGGAAAGGGTACCAACTGAATGGATTTTCCAAATTTTTTATTTTTACTGAAAGCATCATGCAGTGATTCTACCCCTTATACACGCCTAGAAGTTTAATAAAATTTTTTGTAATGTTAACCAACTTTTAAGCTTTCGCATTGCATAATATAATTTGAATTTATAATGGGAATTCACGCGATCATGCATTTATAAGGTAGGTATTTTATTAATGTTATAATAATAATTACTAATAACTTTTACATTCACAATTTTAACTTAATGTAGGTTTTTTTACAAAATATGTATAAGCTCAGCAATGTACAAATTGTGTCTATTATTTGCCTCCGTAGCCGAAATAGGTGTAAAACCTGTGCTTCAGCCTTTGTAGTGTAGTGTAATGGTCCTCTGTATGTGTAAAATAAAAGGATGCATGAGTGTGTCCAAGGGTTTTAAGCGCCTTCGTAAATCTAAATGATGCAATACATAATAATAATATTGATAATTATGATATTTTCCGTACGAATTTGTTGTGAGATGGAATAAAACTTTTGGTACCGAAGCGAAGCGAGGGCGAATAAGTATATGTAATATTAAAATCTGGCCAATAGAAAAGTCGCCAAATTGTCTCATCGATTTTTTAAGAGCATTCAAATTATCTAATGTCTTAATATATTTATCAAATGACGTGTCATTCATAGGATTTAAGTTATTGACTGCCCAAATGCCCAATGGTTTTATCCTCACGATCCATAAATATTTTTATTACCTTGGTAGTTGTACTAAACCTCGATAAGCTTTGTTTTGATTATTTAAATTATTTTGTTTATTAAGTACCATCGTAAGCTGAAATCATCTTTCGAGACAATAATCTGATTCAGCGTACAGACCCATGTTCAGCGGAGGGACTATAAAACGTACGATTTGTCAGACAAGTTTTGTCGAAAGGTTATAAGTTTACGACTGGGTGTATTGTCCATAACTACACATGTGCATTACAGACTGACGTCCAGCTAGAGTAGGGTGTGTTAAAAATAGAGTGGACCGGACATTGAACCGGTGGCTCCGGACATCGCAGTAATGAAAGTGTCCCATCGTGTTCAGTACGAGTTTTCGCGAGTGAACCAATTTCCCGCAGTTCGAAATAATTCACGTTCTGCAATCCAAGCTATTTATCGAAATGTTTCGGGCATATAGTTTTATAGTAGTAGTGTGAGTAATGTAAATCACGTTATTATGATCAGAGTTAAAATTTTCTATGGAGTAAATTCTCTGTTCCGATTGAATGAATTTTTGAAACGGAACAAATAATCGTATGTAGTCAGATAGTAATCTATATACTATTACTAGCGGACCCGACAGACGTTGTCCTGTCTTAATTATTATTTAATTTTTCGCAGAACCTTCTCCTGACAATAACAAACACAACAAAAAAAGAATTAACGGAATCGGTCCAGTCGTTCACGCGTGATGCCGTGACCAAGGGAAAAAGGGATTTATTTTTATATAAATAGATATTTCTAATTGTTTTTTTTTTTTTTTTTATATTATAGCTTACCAAAGTGACTCCACCCCGCCTGATGGTAAGCAGTCAGTGGAATCCAAAAGTGGCGGCCACTATACTAAAAGCCATCGTCTTAAACTGCTGGTATGGTGGCCTCCACTATGGCGGCTGGGAATGGGCTTAGGGGAAGGGAATGAGGGAGATGAGGAAAGAGGAAAGGGGGGAAATTGGGCCTCCGGCGCTCTCACTCACCGAACGAAACGCGGTAGTATGGATACTACTACTCTTAAGTCGATCTTCTATGAGAGGGTAGTACTTCCCCGGACGACCCGGCCCATTCATGCTGAAATCAGCGTGGATCTACTACCGTACCCGTTTGTTTGTTTGAACGCGCTAATCTCTGGAACTACTAGTCGGATTTGAACAATTTATTTTGCGTATGATAGCCCAGTTCCTGAGGAAGGTTATAGGCTATGTAACATCACGTTACTGGTGACGGAAGCAGGAAGTAAGACGCGGGTGAAACCGCGCTGCCAAATCTAGTTACAGTAATCACTCGCATGGGTACTTATTTACAAAGATGTATGTAGAAGTTGGAGTAACAGCTGATGGATAATGTCAACAAGGCTTAGTAGGTAGGTACCTAATTTGTGAATAATACAGATCAGCTGGTGGGATATAAAACATGTGTATATGTATAATAATTTCAATATATACGTGAACATTTTTGCCCAATTGACTCAGTCAAGAAGGGTAATGTTTTTCGAGCGTATGTATGTATGTATATATGTATGTATGTATTATGTGAGTATTTATGTCTATTTCTTTGGCACGCTAGATGGATTTTAACGTATGAGGTGTCATTAGATTCGTATTGATTGTGGGAGTGACATAGGGTATATAACATTTTGGTGCAGCGTCAGGACGAGAAAAAAAATGGGTTTCTTTTGTTTCACTTTGTTTTAGGCAGTCGGGCTTTTTGTTATTTTTTAATAATATATGTTACTTGTCTTGCATTAATGCTTCTCTAATTAGATACAATTAAAACTAACATAAAAAAGAATAATAATATCGCGTATTATAGCAGCTCTTGCAAATCGTTTTGTAAACAAACATTTGAATAAAAGTACTCAATATACACGTCTATAAAAGACGATCAAAGGATCGATAATATGAGTAATTATAGTCTTTGATACCCTCGTAATACCAGTATATAGGCTTCTGAGTTCTAAATTACTATGTAATAACAGGTAGGTACTTTAGAGAGTCGTGGAGGTATGAAAGCAATGCAAATACGCTTTTAGTGATCCTTTTTACCAAATGAAAGGTAGTTAAATTTTTTTAGGTTACTTGAGACTAATAGACGCCCTGGGTTATTTATAACTAAATACATATTGTATTTAAATTTAATTTGCATTGGTACCTATCTGTCATGGTTGTTGGTCAATGTTCAAGTGACAATGTAGAGAATATTGAACAGTCTTGAAGAAATTTAAAACTTTAATAATAATCGTTATTTACTTGACGACAATCAAGATGATATGACACAGCTCTATCTATACTATTATATAAAGCGAAAGAGTTTGTTTTTATTTGTTTGAACGCGCTAATTTTTGCAATTACCAGTAAGATTTGAATAATTCTTTTTGCGTATGATAGCCCAGTTCTGAGGCAAGTTAAAGGCTATGTAACATAAGGCTACTGGCGACGGAAGCAGAGCAGTAAGCAAAGACGCGGGTGAAATCGCGCCGCGAAAAGCTAGTACTTTATAACAGAAGCCTTTTAAATGAGACAACATATACTCATCCTCAAAACAAATATTCATAAACCATATAAAGTTTTTTAATTTTCATGGATATCAAACCTCTGTTGTTTTACACACTCCCACTGAGCTAACGAGGTAATCATTCGGTGTATTACCGTGTTTGATGTGCTCGTTGACGCCACAAAGCAAATGTTCTCTGGTTGACTCATAATTTTAATAAACATTATTTGTTTTATTGCTGTTTTAAACGTAAGCTCTGAGTTGTTATAACGATAGGTTTAATCATAACACATAAGTCTAGCTAAGTTTTAAGATAGGTAGAGGATCATTACGCTCACGTTTTGCTTGCAATTTTAGGACCCATGCGATATAGGTCGAGCCTTTCCATATAACGCGTACATTATGTTCTACCAATCTACTGGGGTTATAAATCTAAATTTGGGGTTTAAACGTAGTTCAGATAAAACTGTGTTAGTTTTAGTATTTATCTAGAAAGGAGGTGTGAACCGTAATTAAAATATTTGGAAAAACATATTTGAAGAGCACATAATCTCTTTTGCAAAATATAATATTAGTATGATGGGACCATAATCGGCACATGAAATGTAGTACACGTATGTATATCCTTCAAAACGACGAAACGGACGAAAACGTAATGCTACATCTGCATAATCTAAAACATAATTTAGCATCAAGTAGGTACGCTAACTCGACGTTAGTGTGCACCTTTCGTCTTCACTTATTCATAGCGTTATAATTTAAAGCTATTAACTTTGAAGTAGCGGCAAGTTCTTAGAAGACCGTTATTACAGGTATATACTCGTTGAATAATAAATGGCTACTGGTATTAATCTACTGTTCTATATCATTACTTGCGCTCGGCACGTGCTGTCATGCAGTACTTCCACAGGCATTGACTGCAAACCATTGTTAGTAAAGCTGCATTTGACTAGGACATACATATTTAATATGCAACAGTATTAATTATATCGTTTTGTTGCGTTATTTACTTTTTATTTACTGTTTATACTGTACTAGACGTCCACCTTCGCTTCGCTTCGGAATCAAAAGTTTCATTCGGTGTAATAACAGAAAAATGCTTTAAACGTAATAAAATATAGGCTATGTTACCCGCTTTATTTATTGTTTGCTAAAGGTGAAAGAATTTTTAAATCGGTAACGAGATTTTTAATTAAATCGTTGCAAACAAAAGAAATATATAAAAATCAAATCTTTTCTCTATAAAATATAACTTTAGATTTAGATATTTGAAAGGCGCAACTGATCTATTAAAATCACACAACTATTATTTACATCTAAACTAATATTAAAAAAATTCTTTCATCTTTAAAAATCTATAAGTAAATTCGGCGGGTAACAGGCTATATTTTATTATGTTTAACATATTATTTTTAGTCATTTTCAGAATTACAATATTTTAAGCGCCTACGTAAATCTAAATGGTGCAATACATAATAATAATTGATAATTATGATATTTTCCGTACGAATTTGTTGTGAGATCGAATGAAACTTTTGACACCGAAGCGAAGCGAGGACCGACCGCTAGTAATAAATAAAGCTAAATTTAGACATTTAATAAAACCTAGTAAATAAAATATATATATATTTGTACGGTAGTAGATCGACGCTGTTTTCAGCATGAATGGGCCGGATCGTCCGGGGAAGTACTACCCTCTCATAGAAGATCGACTTAAGAGTAGTAGTATCCGTACTACCAGTGGCGTGCACAGATATTTTTGACAGGGTAGGCATAATAGATTTTAACAGGGTAGGCATTATTTAATTATGTTGCTAAAATTGTGATTTTAGACAATTTATATGGTAGGCAGTGCCTTTCTGCCTATATGGAGTGCACGCCACTGCGTACTACTGCGTTTCGTTCGGTGAGTGAGAGCGCCGGAGGCCCAATTTCCCCCCTTTCCTCATTCCTCACCTCCCTCATTCCCTTCCCCTAACCCCATTCCCAGCCGCCATAGTGGAGGCCACCATACCAGCAGTTTAAGACGATGGCTTTTGGTATAGTGGCCGCCATTTCTGGATTCCACTGACTGCTTACCATCAGGCGGGGTGGAGTCACTTTGGTAGGCTTTAATATAAAATATATATATATATATATATATATATATGTGAAATGATCAATATGGACTTATAGTCCAGTAAACTTCTTTCAGCGGCTTTACTAGTATTAGTCCAAACTATTTCAAAAATGCATTCGAATTTTTGAACTAGATATAAATATAATAATAATAATATTCTACCACATTCACACAGCGCCATCTAGCCCAAATTAAGCAATTATATTTGCTTGTGTTATGGGTACTAAACAACGGATAAACTACATATATACATTTTTTTTTGTAAATACATACATATTATAGATAAATTACAGGCACAGAACAAACAATCATGCTCATCACACAAAGGTTTGTCCTGGGTGGGAATCGAACCCACGACCTCCGGCTTAGCAGTCAGGATCACTAACCACTAGACCAACAGGCCAGTCAAAATATAAAAATAAGTTTAAAAACTAAAACCCAACTCTGGCAAAAAATGTGTTTTTAAAAGTACATTAAAAACAAGTTTAAAAAGTAAAACCATTTTCCGGCAAGGAATGTGCTCTTAAAAGTACATAAAAAATAAGTTTAAAAGAGTAAAACCCGTCTCCGGCAAGGAATGTGCTTTTAAAAGTACATGAAAAAAAGTTTAAAAAGTAAAACGTATCTCCGGCAAGGAATGTCATCTTTAAACTACAAAACAAGAAAATATTCTTCTCTAACATGGTGGTCAGAGGAAAGCCGATGTCGCATGCCTTGCCACGCCTTACCTTGACCTTCAGTCTCGCAAGTATATCATTACTATGTATAGGTAAGGTAGGTACATGAGATGGAGAAGAATATTTTCTTGTTTTGTACTTTTAAGAACACATCCCTTGCCGAAGTTAGGTTTTAGTTTTTAAACTATTTTTTTTATTTGATTCACTTTGAAATGCTTATTTTAGAGAAAATAAGAAGAATATAAAAAAAGTAGTGAGTGAAAGCTAATAATGTAGGTACATATATTTAAAATCAGTAAATTAAAACCTATCATTTGATCACCATCACGATGTATTTCAAACATATATTTTTTTGAATCAAGTTCCTACTTTATGTCCTCCAGAGGGCCCCATATTGTTTATAGCGAGCCGTAACATAGCCTAATAATCAGTGAATGGTCAAAACGTTTCTAATGATACCTATTTGTCAAAATATGATGGCTAGCTTAGAAGATACGAGGGAACAGATGACCATACATACATACATACATACATACATACATACATACATACATACATACATACATACATACCTACATACATACATACATACCTACATACATACATAATACATTCATAGCCCGTCAAATTCATAACCCACCGTTTGGCTTCACCGTAGTCAGGTAAAAATCCAAAAGAAAGAGATATCTAGAATTTTGTTTATCTCTGTACATCCCACTTTGAGCCAATGTCGTTCAACGGTTTACGGCTCAACAGACATCCAAATATATTTACGAACTTACACATTTATAGTAATATTATTAGGGTAATGAACAATAAGGACAAAATTGTGGAAAGCACCATTTTCTCGGATCCATTTTTTTGTTCATATCCTTTTTATCTTTTGTTTAAACTGTTCTTAATGCCAGATCACTGACCTTAGGATTTTTTGTGCTATATTTTTATTATAGTCCAGATCTCTTTATTTATCATTTCTGTAATATCCAAGATTATCCTGAAAAAGTATATATTATATATGACTTTAGAGTTCACTGTCACATTGGTACTTCCCTAATCTCTTTCCGTCTCGTGCAATTCGCAGATAAAAATTGTTTTGTCGCAGATAAGTAATTTTTCTGTTGTCAAATGTAAGGTAATGAGTATACAAAGTTATATTAATTCAATGAATAACGCTATGAGTGAAAACTCAGTTTTTAATCGCTTTCATAGTTAACAAACTTTTCACACAAAGTCGGTGCAAATGGAAAACGCTTTCGTCATAACTATTATATAACTTAATTCAAGTTGTCTACCCCCAACTAGCGTTCAATATTAACTTTTCAATTAAGGGAAATCTTATTATTAATTTATGTAGTTACTAGCTTCTATATTTAACAGCAGAGGAGGTTTTAACAACAGGACAATTTTATTCATGAATGCAATGTTCAGTGTATATCTTTAATAAATAAAATGCTAAAAAGCAGCATTTTAAAACAGTGATGGTTTAACGTTTATTTCTCCTTGAAACGTCATAAAGATCTATAACGCTAAAGAAAAATATTATATTGTCTAAACGAGTATGTAGCTCATTCCTAGTTCATAAAGATGTCCGTTCTATGGATGATTGTAACGAGGTATTTTGCAAATATAATAAAATATCATATGTGGGTGTCGAATCCACTGCATTGGTTATTGACGAGGTGAATTTCCTAAACACAATGTTACATTAATAAGTTTTATCCATTATCCGTTTAGAATGGGGTGTTTTAAACGTGGCAACGCAAACCCAAAGTGGCTGGTGTATTTATACACGCGTACTCATTACTCAGCAACAAAGGCTTTTTACGATAGTTCATCTCGAACTAATGTGCTCATTGTTACATAACTACACAGTGCACAATATGTTGTAGGTACTTCTGTAAATATTACTGAAATCGCTTTGTTTGATGTGACATGCGTGGGACTGACCATTGTCTGCAATCGCTGCTCTTCCATAGCGTGTGTTACACTCGTAAATCACTATACTATACTATAAATTTTTCGCTAGCACGCGGTTTGTTTATTTAGTGCAACCTTCTGTCGCAATTCCTGGGTAAAGATAATATAATGACTACATCTGTGGCGCAAAGCCCAGGGCGCCTTCTGTAATGTGAACCTAAAAAACTGGCACAACATAAGTGTGAGATATCCTTGTGATCCTCCGGGGAAAAGGTTGTGATAACACAACGATAATGTAATAAACATAATGTTGAACGTATCAAACGAAATGTTCCCGATTCTTACAAAGTATCTGCCTAAATTCGTATAATGTTTTTATACAGTTTTCTTTGATAAGATGTCCTCCCTTTACAATAGTATGTTTCTGTATAAAATGTATATTATTTGTGGCTTGTGTAGTTTGATCTTTTCACTGAAGCTGATAAAATTACTTTTATTTATTTGAAAACTTGTGTCTGCGAAGTTACTTGACTAAAGCAATACAGTATCTATAGATCGCGAAATTAGTTTGGGTATAATGTATTTTATTCTGCGTAACTTTGACATTTTAACTTAGCGTCCGTCCTTTATCATTTGTGTATTTTTATCACATTTTTTTATATATTTTATGCTTACTATGCCACGCAAGGCATAGAAAGCATAAAATATATAAAAAAATAAAAAAAAAACAAATACTTCTGTAGAGATTTGTAATATTGTAACATGTTGCACTATTCTTCGTAGAATTAGGTGCTACGGAATTGTAGACTCGCCCGTAGCAAAAGCCTTTGGCAGCAATCTCGGCTTAGGCCATTTTACCCGTTATGGACAGTTTATTCTCAATAAGAGTTTAATTTAAGCGAGGCAAGACTATGAAGACGTTATGCGGCTTTCTTTTAAGATTGTCTTTAATATATAGGTACTCGTGGGTTATGTAAGAAATTTACAGAGAATGTATAGAGTTTAATGACCCGTTTACTTTGACAAACAATAGTGAGATGAGAATTTTACCGTCGCACCTAGTTTTCTCTCTTCAAGCGCACATTTACAAGCATTAGGATTAAAGAAGTTATAGCCTAAAGCGTACCTAAGTATCGTTGTAGATCCACTCAATACACATTACACGACAGAAATGTTAATAGCAAAAATTATATAATTTGACGCAAATATACGTGGCTAGGCAGCCAATTCAATGGTGATGTATTACGGGTTTTACCAGTTCCATGAGGGTGCCTGATACAGACGGGTATAGTGCTGGATGTAGTGATATCAGTTTTAAAGACTCGAATATATCGAATAACAGAATTATGCTGGTCAAACCAGACGAAATCCATGAGTGTGTGGCAAACCCTGCTGCCCGTCCTGTGTCGAATAATTATTACAGAGTTTTGTGATAAGAGTGACAATTATGGTATAAAACGTTATGCTGGTGACCTAGCACACAATCTATCCTACTGCCAAAACGGCTAAAATGGAAGGCTATCTAAGTAGTGATATTAAGCTACTAGTACCTGCGCACCACCGATATTTAATGGTTAGTAAGTGATGTGTTCATGCATCTGACTATCCGTAACTAATTATAAGAACAGTAACGAAGGACAATTCTAGAGACTACCCTAGCAATTGTCCTTCGTTACTGTTCTTATAATATATAAAATATGTCATTTTACCAAAAGTTATAGCCAAAGTATACCTAGTCATGTTTTCATACTTACTTCTGTTAGGTCAAATTTAATCGAAGGCAAATCTATTACCCATTTATCAGCAACGATTTCAGACACCGGGACGCGTTTCTTAGCAAAAAAAGCCAAACCACTTTGCGCGACACGGACATATCTATCTAGTGTCAGCCAGGAAGTCGTACGAATACTCTCCGTCAGCGTCACTAAGGCAATCTATAATTACGAATAATCGCGATAGTAGTGCCCAAAACATAGTTGAGTCACGCTTAACCCTCTCAGTGAAGTAATAATCGTCACTTTAGAAAGTAATATAAGCTTGTACCGTGGCTAATGAAGACCTACAAAGCAGTTTTAATTGCGCTTATAGCTGGGCCCGTATTCCATACCGGCCTCTAATGATCCAACAAATTGACCGGCTCACGCGATGCTTAACTTAATATTATTAGTATTTCCAATAATAAGTATTTTTCAATTTTACTGATTGTAATTCAAAATAATAACGATTCTGTGTGTATTTACTTAAATATATTGTTATGTTAGTATAATGTAAAAAAATTCTATGGAAAAAGAAAAACTTTTTCGATAATTTCAGCTGACTTATTATGAGCATCTCTGTAGATCATAACTCATTTTTATAGAGATCAGTTATAGGTTTATTAGAATTTTAGCAAAATTAACATGATTTTTTAAGCAAAAGCATTAATAGAAGTTTGTCTACGTGTATTCTGTTTTTTTTGTCAAAATACATTGTTAGAGCTGGCAGCAAGCTAAATAAAATAAAATAAAAATGGTTTACACGTAGAAAAATATTATTGGTGAACCCTTCAACACTTTGTATTGTTTATTTCAAATCTAATGTTAATAATGTTTGACTGGCCTGTTGGTCTAGTGGTTAGTGACCCTGACTGCTAAGCCGGAGGTCGTGGGTTCGATTCCCACCCAGGACAAACCTTTGTGTGATGAGCATGATTGTTTGTTCTGTGTCTGGGTGTAATTTATCTATAATATGTATGTATTTACAAAAAAAAATATGTATATAAGTAGTATATCAGTTGTTTAGTACCCATAACACAAGCAAATATAATTGCTTAATTTGGGGCTAGATGGCGCTGTGTGAATGTGGTAGAATATTATTATTATTATTATTATTATTAAATACATCACGTAAAGAATTACCTACTTTCTTCGATTGCGATCTATACATTTATTGGCTTATGCACATTGGCAAGCACTCTGGAAGCGATTTCAAAGTGTAATTCACGGAACATTCTATTTATTTGGCAATTAAAAAGAAAGAATCTTTAGTTTTGGGCTAATTCTTCTCATGACTATCCTACACAGCGAATAGACTGAAGGTAAATTCTCTTGGTTATATTGACTTTCATAAGTAGGTACCTACCTATAATAGTCTAAGTCTGTATCACAAATTTTAACGAAAAAGTAGGCGGCGATGCTTTATTAGGTATCTACCTGTTTAGTCTACATTGTTCGTCATACGAAACAATATATAAATGATAGCTAGTCTAGACGAAGATGTTTGGATAACATTAAGCATAAGTCGTGCAAAATTGATGTGTATATAAATTGATGAAGACAAACATTATTAGCACCGACGACGTGCTCAAGGTGACGGGCTACTGATGGATAAGGGCTGCTAAGGGTGGGTCACGACCGGTAAAAGTGGCGTTACTTAGAGAAGGCATATGTATTGTAATCCGTAAACGTCTCTCGGCTGAAATGATAATGATGATGAACAGTCGAGGACTTGATCAACAAAACTGTTGCATTTTAAACAAGAATCATCTTTCCATCATGTTTTCAATATACTGTCGCTGTCATTAAGCGTTAAGCTAAACATTAATTAATTACTAGCGCCAGTCACGTCGGTACCAATTTTAGCGACAATTCCGTTCCATTCGTATGGCATGTGCCACATTCATAATTGTTGATGAAATTACCACTCGGTCGCCACAATGTTTTAGTTCAGTGACCGTGCAATGTGCAATTTAACTGTGGTTGCGACATACACCATAATTTTCAGCCTATTAGTATAATTACTGGTTCATGGCATGAGCTAAAAATAATCTAGGTACATCTGCACATGAGAAGTTATTTTTATTTTGTTTTGTTTGCAAATAGCGTGAATTAAAACAATTAATAGGTACCTATAGGTATTGTTAATCTTAATTTACTATAATATTGTAGTAAGGTTCTTATAGTATTTCGTTAATGAGTATTTACTTGGCACCAACTTCAAAATTATAATTTTCTGATTAACTGAATCAAAATACGAATTACTTTGTGCTATGTAAATTTATTTTTTACTTTTTAGTTTTCTTCCTGTTTGAGGTCGGTTTTCTTTTTGTTAAATAATATTTTTTTTACAATTTTAGTGGTGGGTAGACATAAATCTTACTTCGGTATTACTTTTGTACGAACTAAACATTTGGCATATTGAACCCTATGAAGTTAGCCCGACATGACTGCTGCTGAGAAATTCCCTCGACTGTCTATGGTAACCTGTAATGGCACTTATAACCCATATGGGAGCAAAGTTCTCATCATTAGAAATGAATTAAGTCCAAGCACCAAGTAATTGCTGTAATTCGTTGAGGAGTTCCCTCGACTGTCTTTGTGATCCATCATCAGATCGACTCCAAACCTTCACTAAATAGGCTTAAAATTCCTAATGAAAAACATAACAAATGTGCTAGTCGTCAGTACGATTTTCGAAAGTTTCTCTCGATTTCTCTAGGATGCCATCATCAGATCTTGGTTTCCTTATCATGGTACCAACCTTGGTATATCTACTTTCCAACAAAAAAAGAAATCATCAAAATCGGTTCATGAACGAAGGAGTAATCCGCGAACACACATAAAAAAATACATATACGGTTGACTTGAGAAACCTCCTCCTTTTTTTGTAGTCGGTTAAAAAGCTTTTTAGCTTTTATCGATAGATCAGGGACGCGATCCGTTCATAGCTGGACGATTTCTAAAATATATTCATACTTCTCTGGCTCTCAAAGAACAAATTAAGTTGTTAGTTTAGTTATCGTGTAAATTAGTCTACCTGAAAAGTCTGGGCAGGTTTTATAGCTGTCGAATGTAATATAGAAGAGATCGCCTTTTTTTTATTTTTGAAGGTGGGTAATGCGTTATTCATACCTTTCAACTTTGTGTAGGCGATTGGTTATGTCGGACTATAAGAGTTGCCCTGATTTGTGGAGAAACTCGAACAAGAAATCTAATGTTAAATCTTTTACCCTCTAAATAACGCCGTTGTTATTAATTTGTAGATATGTGTTGAGAGATTTCGATTTCGGTTCGCATTGGTAGTCGTATTGGATTTACCTTGGCTCGGAATTAACTCGAAATCTGAAATAAGGCTCTACGACTGATATAAGGCACGCCGCGTTTAATACAGGACTTTATATATTATGTAGTTGCAGATAAACATCTGCGTACTTGCACAGTACTAGATGGATCGAATGGAGAAATAACTACGTCCTAGTCCTAATATAGAATATTGTCGTAGGCTATAACGTTTCGTTCGGTTTGTGTGAGCTTTGGCTAGAGCTCCAATGACCGCTGCTTATTAATTAATTTGCTAATTAATTATCACTTCAATGCTACTAATAGATCGACGAACCAACCCATAAATTTTTTGATTTATCAAGTAATGGGTTTATGTTACCTGAAGACATTGTAAATTGACTTATTTTGTTATATCAGTAGCGTACCTATATCTAGTGATGTCGCAAAGACTCGTATTTCACCAGAATATTGTACGGTAGGGTTATTAAATCTGCCACATATAAATAAATACATTAGGTAAATATACACGAAATGTGTTGTATATAAATGCCTTAATTTTTTTTAACGAGTCACAACTTTATAAGAAGGAAGATTAATAGGTATAAAACATGTGTGTTATAACTTATAATAAAGAAAAGAAGAGAATTTAAATGATTTTTAATCATGTAGTAAAAAGCATAAATACCACGTGCGGAGTCTGGGGGAGTCGCTAGTAATTTCAATAAGACATTACAAATTTATAAATACGACAGATATAATATATTTATATAATCAGGCATTATTAATTTATATGTGACTAGCGACCCGCCCCGGCTTCGCACGGGTGCAATGCTGATACTATATTTATTTAGTAATAGCATTGCTGTGAACGTTGTATTTACAGTATCGACCAAATCCATTTTCGGACAATGTAAACAAACAGTTTTTTCAATATTTTCAAAAACTCCATACACGATGACACATGGGTTTATACACATTCTGTTCACTTTAAACTTCATTTTGCAACTATTTCTACTAATGATTAATAATCAAATCTAGTTTATTTAATAAAATTACGAATTACTTTTTGCGGTCGAATTAAGACGTCAAAATGATTGACAGTTTTATTTTTTCTGTACTCTATATTGTCTTTGAAAACCAATGTTGTAATATATCAGAAGAAATAAGTTTAACCAATACATATATAGGTACATAATATTTTGTCATTTGCCCTCGCAAGTCTGAGTTCATTTGTTTTATTGTAATATAGTATAATAAAATCGTAACATACATACAAATTTCATTTAATCAGTATTTCACAATTTTTTATCAGGCGGGAAAATATTCAAAAGTATCCCAGTATTCCATTTCAGTCCGTGGTCAAATAGTTGTAATTAGAGGTCAATGCTTAATTTAAATTACATTTATTTATACATTAGGTAAATTGTTTGTCTTATTATCTTATAGTTTATAAGTCAACGGTTACAATAAAATACAATACCATACTTAACATAAATACTTATATATTAATAATATTTGGAGTAATAAAAATAACAAATCAAATAGAATTAATCGATTAAGCAAATAGAGTATTAGTAAACGTAATATTATTTAAAAATGTTACAAAAAAAGAATGAGAAATTATTATTTAATTATGTATGATGACATTAATTTTATTTTTATCACCCTTTTCCCCATCACTAGTAAATTCATGAAACAATAGACAATGGCAATATGGAGGATTGTTTACATTGTCCGAAATTAGAGTTGGAATGGACTGTACACATTCTGTAGTATATTTAATTTTACTACAGAATGCCGGCCCCCTGTCACTATATCCCTCCCTGCATTTTTAATCTGTAATAACTTTGAAAATATTTATTTAAAATACATGCTCCAAAGGGCATTATTGATTTATATTAAATGCACAATGGATTTAAGGTACTTAATTTGATAAGGATAAATGCTGTATTGCTTAAAATCGCTTCGAAAATAAGCCATTATTTCTCATAAAATGTAAAGGATAAAAATGGTTATTGTGGGTTATCCCTTAGAGATAGACATATACTATCGCGGACTCTTTTGTAGACCTTTTAAAGGTGTACAATACTGTAGTACATTATTTTGATCTATCTTGAAAGGTTTAGCCAGCGTTGCAATGTAAGCGAAAAAAAATTGTTTATTTACGACATCACATTAAAAACATCTAAATTTATCAATGTTTCTCTACTAAATTATGCATGTTACATACATATAAACCTTCCTCTTGAATCACTGTATCTATTAAAAAAACCTGCATCAAAATCCGTTGCGTAGTTTTAAAGATATAACCATACATAGGGACAGACAGCGGGAACCGACTTTGTTTTATACTATGTGGTGATGATATGGTGGTTACGTATCTTAAACTTTCTAAATCACCACGCAATTTTCTTAGTTTTTCTTGCATAAGAACCTTCTCCTGACAATAACAAACACAACAAAAAAAGAATTAACGAAATTGATCTAGCCGTTCACGCGTGATGCCATGACCAAGGAAAATAGGGATTCATTTTTATATATATAGATTATAGTTACCTACGTGTGATTTAAGACAGCTTGTGTTGTTTTTATATTTTGTCAAGCTGTTAAGTTTATGCGCTATGAAAGCGACAATTCGTCTGCTGCTAATAACAATAAACTATGTTATGCTCTACAATAAACAAGAAAACACAGTACCTACAATACAGTGCTTTTATTAGAAACATTGGAATTGGAAGTCACTGCTCATCGGCAGGAAAGTATATAACACACCCCTGATCGCAACTACTAGGCTGGAGCTTCTTCCTCAGTCAGGCTAATTGTATTTAAGCGTTAAAACGCCAGATAAATACAATATATAGCTGCTTCCCACACGCATTGCCTAATACGATATTCTGCTAAAATAATAGTGATCATTATATAAAAATGTAAAAATGTATTCAATCAAATTCAGCAGCTCTTAGATATTATTTTACATGTTAGATAATATAAAACTCTGATTAGCATTAGAAATAAACTAAAAAAGTCTAAAAAAGTTAAAGAAACTAAAACGCTTTGAAAACTACACTATACTGGCAGATGCACGTATTATGCTCACGAACAACACTACCCAGATAATGACAATATAGTTCTTAGATTGGATATGCTTTATCTTCCTAGTACAGCCTCTAATTTCAGCAGAAGGTTTTGCATTAGGTATATGTATTAAACGCCACAGATATATATACGAGTATAAGAAGACCTTTGCGAAATGAATTATAAAAGGCGCTCATTTCTTATTGTAATTTTCAACTATATGTCAACCAATATAGCGACGATACCTGCGAAATCCGAATATTATATAATTTTAACAGGTAACTGGTTCGGCAACCAGCTGGTTACGGCGGTACGGAAACGTTGACACGAAACACTGGAGCTACTGATTTGAATTATGCTAACGTACCAGCTTATTACGTAGAGTAATATTTATACAGCACCCAACGCCCCTTTCTCCCTTTGAAAACAGGAAAATTCAACGTGAAATGTCGTAACTGTGTAATGAAGTTTCAAATCTTTTTTCTTTTGCAGGTAAACATCGAGTCCATCTCGGGAATTGGTATGATTTAAATAGATAGTTGGTATCTTATTCTCCAGAATAAGAAACAAAAATACTCTATGTAAGATTGCAAAGATGGTTTGGTGGGAACAATTCTTTTTACTGATTAACAAAACGTATTTGAAATGTAAATGAATGATATACAAGTATCATCATTAATAATATTAAGATATTACTTATTTTAGTACTATACGTGCATGTCCGTCATTTTCTAAGCAATCGCCACTTCTAAGGTAATAAACAAAATCAAAATTGAATAGATAGGTTCAATGCTCAATATTCACTTAAAATTTTAAACTTTAATTAGAAAACTTAAATAATTTGTTCGCAGTCTAAATTGTAAGGTGACTTTTAATTTTATAATTTTTGACCCCGCGTGGTGGCCGGGGAAGAATGGTCCCAACCCTCTCTGTCCGTGGGTGTCGTACAAGGCGACTAAGGACAAAATGATGACAGTGCATCAGTTTACCGAATAACGGCGGTTAAACCGTTACGAAAACGGGTGGTAGAAAATCAGCACAACACAGGACGGGCAGCAGCGTCCTGTGATAAAGCTACCACCACTGCGATCGCCAACCCGCCTGCCAAGCGTGGCGATTATGGCAATATCCCCCCAAATGGAGCTACAACAAAAGAAATGGCCCCCAGTCCCCGGTCATCCCGCTATTCCTGGCTACGGTAGCGGCCATGGTAACGGCGGGGTAGGGGGTGCGAAGAATCCCCGGGTGCGGCCAGGCTACCCAAACCGACAACCTTTGGCCCTGGCAACATACAACGTGCGCACATTGCGGAATGACGAGAAGATTGTTGAACTGGAGGAAGAATTGAGCAGGCTACGATGGGACATAGTGGGATTGTCAGAAGTCCGAAGACAGGGGGAGGATACGATAACCCTTAAGTCCGGTAACCTGCTCTATTTCCGGGAGGGCGACCAACTGTCCCAAGGTGGAGTCGGGTTTATCGTCCACAAGTCCCTCGTGAACAACGTGGTGAAAATCGAGAGTGTGTCGACGAGGGTAGCATACCTTATACTCAGAATCACCAAACGGTATTCGTTGAAGGTCATACAGGCTTATGCTCCCACTTCGACATACCCCGACGATGAGGTCGAGGCTATGTATGAGGACATTTCCAGAGTAATACATGCCTCTAGGACCCAATACACTGTTGTCATGGGGGACTTCAACGCGAAGCTAGGTAAACGAGGCGGTAACGAGTTGAGAGTGGGGCAGTTTGGATTTGGATCCAGGAATCCCCGGGGCCAAATGCTGGCTGACTTCATGGAGAGGGAGGGCCTCTTTATGATGAACTCCTTCTTCAAGAAGCGCGATAGCCGCAAATGGACCTGGATTAGTCCTGATGGTGTCACAAAAAATGAGATTGACTTCATTATGTCGACCAGGCGGCAAATATTTAATGATGTCTCAGTGATCAATGCGGTGAAAACCGGAAGCGATCACCGGATGGTAAGAGGCACATTAAATATCAACCCTAAGCTGGACCGGTCTCGACTGATGAAGTCTACGCTCCGACCTGCACCGTTTCAAATTCAAAGCTCCGAGAGCTTCCAACTCGAACTTCTTAACCGCTTCGAAAGCCTCGGCGATTGCGTAGACGTGGACGAATACAGCAACAGGTTCGTGGAAACTGTCCGTTCGGTAGGGTCTAACATCTTTAAAGCCCACCGCAGTAAAGGACCGAGAAAGATCACCGACCAGACCCTCAAACTTATGGACGACAGACGCAGGATGGTACTGCGGTCCCCAGAGGAAGCTAGTGACTATCGGCGGCTCAACAGATGGATCTCCAAGTCTTTGACTCGCGACCTTCGCCAATTTAACACACAACGTGTTAAAGAGGCTATAGAGCGCAACAAAGGCTTGAAAGTGTTCGCACGAGATCGGTCTATCGGGCAGAGCCGACTTGTCAAGCTGAAGACTGGGGACGGCAGGATCATCTCGTCTACGCCAGAGGTTTTAGAGGAGGTCGAGAGGTTCTACGGACAGTTATATACGACACAACATGCACCTGTTAGCTCCCTAGCATCAGATCCAAGAGCTAGGTTAACTCGACATTACACCGAAGACATCCCGGACGCCAGCCTGTGCGAGATTGGTATGGCCCTGAGACAGCTCAAGAACAACAAGGCGCCGGGTGAGGATGGAATCACAGTCGAGCTACTGAAGGCAGGCGGAAATCCTGTCCTGAAGGCCCTTCAGAGGCTCTTTAGTGCCGTCCTCCTCGAGGGCAAAACGCCACAGGCATGGCATAGGGGAGTGGTGGAGCTATTCTTCAAGAGGGGCGATAAAACCCTTCTGAAGAATTACAGACCTATCACACTCCTGAGTCACGTCTACAAGCTGTTCTCAAGAGTCATCACTAATCGTCTCGCAAACAGGTTCGACGACTTCCAGCCTCCCGAACAAGCCGGTTTCCGAAAAGGTTTTAGTACCATAGACCACATACATACGCTGCGGCAGGTTATACATAAGTCCACAGAGTATAACCGACCCCTATGCTTAGCGTTTGTGGACTATGAGAAAGCCTTTGATTCGATCGAGACCTGGGCCGTGCTGCAGTCTCTCCAACGGTGCCATATTGACTATCGATATATCGAAGTGCTGAAGTGTTTGTATGAAAACGCCACCATGTCAGTACGAATTAATGGTCAGAGCTCAAGGCCTATCCAGTTGCAGCGAGGAGTACGACAGGGAGATGTCATATCTCCGAAACTGTTCACCGCTGCACTGGAGGACGTGTTCAAGCTTCTGACCTGGAATGGACTTGGTATCAACATAAACGGCGAGTACATCACTCACCTTCGATTCGCGGACGATATCGTGGTCATGGCTGAGACCGTGGAGGAGCTCAGTGCAATGCTCGATGACCTCAGTAGAGTCTCTCGACAAGTGGGCCTAAATATGAACATGGACAAGACTAAAGTCATGACCAATGTCCATGTTACACCCACTCCTATTACGGTCGGAGGCTCGATGCTCGAATTCGTTGACGAGTACACATACCTGGGACAAACAGTCCGATTAGGTAAGTCCGATTTCGAGAAAGAGGTCACTCGTCGAATCCAGCTCGGCTGGGCAGCGTTCGGGAAGCTACAACATATCTTCTCGTCCGCACTACCGCAGTGTCTTAAGACCAAGGTCTTTGACCAGTGTGTGTTGCCAGTGATGACATACGGAGCAGAGACGTGGTCGCTAACTATGGGTCTTATTCGAAGGCTCAAAGTCGCTCAGAGGGCGATGGAGCGGGCTATATTAGGCGTCTCCCTGCGCGATCGTTTGAGAAACGAAGAAATCCGCAGGCGAACCAAAGTGACTGACGTGGCTCGCAGAGTTGCTTCTCTGAAGTGGCAATGGGCAGGACACATAGCTCGCAGAACTGACGGCCGCTGGGGCAGAAAGGTTCTAAAGTGGCGACCACGAACCGGAAGACGCAGTGTGGGCAGACTCCTCACAAGGTGGGCCGACGACCTTATAAGGGTGGCGGGCAACCGATGGATGAGGGCGGCGAACGACCGACTACGATGGCGAAAATTGGGGGAGGCCTATGTCCAGCAGTGGACGTCTTTTGGCTGATATGATGATGATGATGATGAATTTTTGAGCACGCGAATGCATCTAAAACTTATAAACTTTTCTCTTTCAATACTAGCAAGCTACTATAGGTTGATTTGTAAAAATAAATAAGTTCTACCCCAATTTCCACTACCCCATTTCTTTTTTCGAGAGTCACAAGGGCTGACCTAAGGACAGGTACCAAAAGACGCTCAATGTTCCTAGAGCACATGATCATTAGAGACTACTCAAGAAAGGTTGACCTAAAACAGGTTATGGACAAATATGTTGTGTTATAAGTTTTCTGAAAATTCTTTGAAAGACACGTATTGTTGACTAACTACATGTATAATTGGAATATAGGTAAGCGGTTTTCGATGAGACACCGGCAAATGACGAACAACTATGATGATTATTGGACCATATCCAGCCATGCTGAGCGGACTGTGACTAGTTATCATAAGCTCAATTGACCTTTACTGATCACTATGCAAAATATTAAACACGTAGGTAGTTAAACTAGTTTCCGGGTACTTTCAAATAGAATTCAAGTTTACATTAAATATTGCGTTCATTTCTGAAACATGATGTCCATAGCCTGACGGACGCGACAATTTTAAGTTAATGTCTTTCCATGTGAAATTTTAAAACATGAAACAATGGGTGTCCATTAAGTCATTAAATAAATAATACGGCCCTTATCGAAAATGTTAAATCTCTTCATAAATATAATACCCGAAGATATTACGAGAACTTTTCACATCTTTTCAATGACGGAGGAACTCTTTAAGTACCTTTAGAAAGGGTGACAAAAAGAATTAGCATTATAAAACTTTACCTTCAATTTCATTAAAAGATTTATTGGTGTGACATTCGAAGATCCTGAGCGTGTTTTCTGCGCCAGTGCTTCGTGAGCGTTTAATAAAATTCACTTTGCGAGCGGTTTAATCTATTATTGTTTGTTGAAATTTGTAATGCTATTTGGTGGGCAGGGATAAAGTTAGGTAGGTATAAATTGTATGTAGAGGCCTTTGAAACTTCATTTTGTGTTACAGTAACAGAAATTACATGGGTTCAGAAATCAAATTTATTGGTTCAGTCCGAAATAGGGTATGCTTATAATAATAATCATAACGATATCGCAGTTAGATTTGCAATATTGGTTTCTAAATTATTTTCTATTTAGCTAAGCAACTTTAAAGCAATATGGGACTAAAAATATCTTTGTTAATGTATTCTTTAGATTGAGCTTTGCACATGTTTGAGAAATTACACAAACAATTGGGCAAAATTAACGAAGACAAAGAGTCACCAGAACTGTTTTCCTTTGCATTGTTGTTTCAATTGCTAGTACTAGTAGTAATAGCAATTAATTTAAACAATGTCTAAATAACTAAACAAAATGGACGCTAGATAAGATTTGAGTTCTACAGGGGCGTAGACATTTTTGTTTTCCATTATTATTTGCCGACGACATAATTATGTTAATCATTCTGGCTGGACTAATGCCGCCGTAGTTCAAGTGTCATTATTTACTCGCAGTTGTCATGTGAATTTTACAAAAATGTTAATTCGATTTTTTCATAATCAGTGTCTAAATTATGTGCATCGTAAATTTTGTGTTACTGCTGATATGATTTCTCTTCATATTTTGAATGGGGTCACTGAACTAGATGGTGCATTGATACGAGACAGCTATGCGTACGCTCGAGTCAACAAATTAAAACAAAAATGACAAATTTATATTTTATGTGTTCGTATTCATCGTGTGTATTCGTGATGTACTGATATGTGTTTTTGAAACTTACTTTTTTATTTTTTTTATTGCCTACAGTGGCAGACGAGCCAACAGCCCACCTGATGGTAAGTGGTAACTGTCGCCCATAGACTTCTGCAATGCCAGAGGCTCTGCGAAGCCGCTGCCTACCGTGATATTAATGCTCTCTTTAAACCATGTTTGAAGAAGGACATGTCATAGCGCTCGGGAAACACCGCAGCTGGTAGTTCGTTCCAGAGCCTGCACGTACGTGGGAGAAATGAACGCTGAAAACGAACCGTGCTAGACGAGATCGTGTCCAGGTAGTATGGATGAACTTTACTGCGATGTCGAGTGGTGCGATGATAGAAAGGAGACGATGGCACCAAGTCAAACAGTTCCTCAGAGCACTCTCCGTTAAACATACTATAGAGCACACATAGAGATCCAAAGTCCCTCCGCTGCTCCAGTGACTCCAATTAGTCTGTGAGATTGGGATCGTCGACGATTCGAACAGCTCGCCGTTGGAGGGAGTCAAGTGGGTCGAGCTGGTATTTGGGGGCTCCTGCCCACAGGTGAGAACAGTACTCCACGTGCGGTCGGACTTGTGCTTTGTATAGCACGAGCCGTTGAGATGACGTAAAGTACCGTCTGGCTCTGTTCAGGACGCCCAGCTTTTTGCTCGCCAGTTTGGCTTTGTCTTCCAAATGACTCCCAAATTGGACCTTGCTGGATATTTGAACGCCGAGGATCCCAATGTCATCGGAGATACGGAGAGAAACTCCTTGGAACTGAGCCGCCATAACAAAAGGGTCCTTCTTCGCAGCGAACGCGCATACTTGTGTCTTCGTGGGGTTGAAATGAACTAAGTTCTTCTCACCCCATTCGAGAGCCCGCCCGAGAGAGCCCTCAACTTCAGACACAAGTTGTAACCGTCTCTCATGCACGGAGCTCCGAGGGACATTCTGTTGGCTAGTGTACCGCGCGTCACCCGTGCTGTCATCTGCATAGCAATGCATGTTATCAATGGTTAACATGTCATTGATATGCAGAATAAACAGCGTTGGGGAGAGCACTGAGCCTTGTGGTACGCCAGCATTAACCATCATGGTATCGGAGCAAGCACCATCAACAACGACCTTAATACTCCGACCATCCAGGAAGCTGGCGATCCATCTACAGAGTCCCTCGGGGATTCCATAGGATGGTAGCTTCGATAGAAGTGCTTTGTGCCAGACCCTGTCAAACGCCTTGGCAATATCAAGGCTGACAGCCAGAGCTTCACCCTTGCCCTCCAAGGTTTCTGCCCAACGGTGTGTGAGGTACACGAGAAGATCACCAGCTGACCGACCATGTCGGAAACCGTACTGGCGGTCGCTTATCAGCTGGTGCTCCTCAAGGTACCTCAGGAGTTGGGAGTTGATAACTCGTTCCAGAACCTTGGACAGCAAGGATGTTATCGCTATCGGTCTGTAGTTTGACGGGTCCGACCGGTCACCCTTTTTAGGGATCGGGTGGACGTTAGCTACCTTCCACGAAGATGGAACCCTATTAGCGTTATATGAGAGACGATAAAGACGCGTTAAAACGGGAGTCAACTCAGGGGCGGTGGTCTTCAGAACCACTGCAGGGACGCCATCTGGTCCACTCGACTTGTGGACATCTAGGAGCCTGAGCTCTCGCCTGACCGCGCTTTGAGTGATGCGGATTTCCGGCATTGAGCTTTCACACCGCGAGATGTTAGGTGCTGTGACTCCCCCGTCGTCTAGAGTCGAGTTCGAGGCAAAGAATTGGCCTAGAGTGTCGGCTTTTTCCTTTGCACTATGGACCAGTATGTCGTCTTGTTTGCGCAGTGGCGGGAGATTGGACGAGCAGAAGTTGCCTTGAGCAGCCTTGGCGAGAGACCAGAATGCACGGCTCCCTGAAGGATAGGTTTCTAGCCTCTCGCCAATTCTGGCAACGTGTTCTGCTGTGGTCTCAGCGATAACCTTCTTGTTGAATCTGGAAGCGGTATTGAACTTATGCTTCTCTTCCCTGACCCGCGGGTCCTGGCGTTGCCTAGCACTGTTCCAGGCCCCACATGCGGACTGCTTGAGGTGCGTCGCCTGCCTGCAGGTTTTATTAAACCAGGGGCGACTGCGTCCGCCGACCGGGATTTTTGCGTTGGGGATGAATAATTCCATCCCCTGAAGCACCGTATCGGAAAATTACTGGTGTATAAAGACTATTTTATAGTTAACTAGCGATTCGCCCCGCCAGGTATTATGCTGATACTAAATATACTAGAGAATGTCTTTTTAAACAACGTTCACAGCTTTATTGTCATTAGACAATACAAACATGTTTTCTTTAGACGCCGGAGGCTCCCAGCCGGTATATAACGCCGCAACCGCTATGTCCCTGCATTACATTAGAAACCTCTGAAATTACCGGTGTTTCTCTACTATATTTTGCAGGTATTATAGATATAAACCTTCAAAAACTGCATCCAAACGCCGTTGCGTCAAAGATTTAAGCATACATAGGAACAGACAGCGAGAAGCGACTTTGTTTTATACTATGTAGTGATAACTGACAGTGGCTTCATAATAAAAAAATATGAAGATTCATTCGTGATAACTTTTACTCATTAAATACAGTTGTCAGTTAATGTCAAGAGAAAGCATCGGTAATGGCGTTCGTAAACAAATACTTAATGTGTTTTATAAACGGCGTCATCATCATTATAAACATTTTACTCGGACCTTGGGTCTCCCTACCTTCGAATGATTACTTTATCGTATGATTTATTTATTTATTTATAATCAGAACGACAAAATTACAGTCAATTCCACTGTTTACACAGTAAAAACTTAAAATATATAAAATAACAACTTTTACTCTGACGTCTCACAATACCTCATACATTCAGACAAGATCAACTTCCATTTATCAGCAAACAGATCCAGCCCATGACTTGACGCTAACAGAGCGTTGAGTCCCTTTAACATACGCGGTACTGGAGACATGGAACGCGCAACCGTGCGACAGCGTGGTACCGTACCGGTATAAACAAAGGCTGCTGGCCTGGCTCTGTTGTAATTATCAGGCACAAAAAATTGACACAGCTCAGCATCTAAATCAGGTGCATCAATAGCTCTGTGTAGGACTTTACATGCCGTCAAAAGTTAATCGCATGATATACCACAAATTTACTTGACTGTTAAAAAAGGCTTGGTGGTAATACCTACAATTTCACATTCACCGGCCTAGCATACGAGATTTTTGGATACAAGATTTCAGTAATAAAATTAGTAAATTAAAATGTCTCAGATACAGTAGAAACTCCTACTACTTTGCTTTTTATATAGTTGGGTACTTTCTACTATTTTTGATTATATTTAGCAAACTAGCTGTTGCCCGCGACTTCGTTCGCGTGAAAATTAAAAAAAAGAAAAAAAAAAAAGGGTAGGTGTCAAAATTCAGATGGGTGCCTCTATGAGAATATTGGGTGCCTGATTTTATGGCAATCGTACATTGTATCAGTAATAAATATCAGTATTATCCGTCTCTATGGCGAATCCAGTTTAAACCCGCTACCGCTAAAACTGACAAACCACTTTCACACAAACTTGCGACTCTTATTTGCCCACTTAATAAGGGTGGTTTCTGAATATAAAAGAGTATTTTCTAGTAATTTGGTAATCCTACTATAGAAACTATAGAAGTTTCATATAAAATTTGCCACCCCTTTATACCCCCTTAGGGGATGGATTTCGCAAAATTCCGTCTAAGTGAGCACCTATATATCCTAACAGGAACGACCATGCAAAGTTTGAGATTCCTAGCACTTGTTGTTTCTGAGATTTCGTGATGAGTGAGTGAGTGATATTTTGCTTTTATGTATATACCTCGAAAAACAATATACAATACACAAAGGCAAATTTTCACTACAATAACTTTCCCCTTCCCCTTCTTCCCTATCGCCCTTTTTCTCCACTCTTCACAATTTCCTCCTTCCTCTCCTCCCCTCCCCCTTCTTCTCTTCACCTCCTTCAGCATCCCTTGCCTCTCCTCCGGCATCTCTTGCCCTTTCCTCCACTTCCCTCTACCAAGGAAGGGGGAAGAGAGGGAAAAGCGAGGGCTTTCCCCTTCCTCCCCCTTTCTTCTCCTTCCTTTTCCCCCTTTCCTCTCCCTTCTTATCGCTTTCTATCCCCTCCACTTTTTCCACCATTCGAGAACTCCTTTCTTTCCTCGTCCCTTCCCCCTCCCTTCCTCTCCCGTCTCCCTCACTTCCCCTTCACTTTCCTCTCACTTTCCCCTCATTCACCCCTCACTTCTCTCTCACTTCTTTCTCACTTCCCCTTCACTCCCCCCTCACTTCCCTCTCACTTTCCTCTCACTACCCTCTCACTTCCCCTTCACTTCCCTCTCACTTCCTTCTCACTACCCTCTCACTCCCCTCTCACTTCCTCCTCACTTTCCCTTCACTTTCCCCTCACTTCCCCGTCGTTTCTCCGTCACTTTCCCCTCACTTCCCCTCACTTTGCTCTCACTTTCCTCTAACATTCCCCTCACTTTCCCCTCACTTTTCCCTCACTATTCCCTGGCTTTCCCCTGACTTCTCCCTGACTTTCCTTCACTTCTCCCGCATTTCCCCCACACTTCTTCTTCACTTCCCCATCACTTTCCTCTCACTTCCCCATCCCTTCCCTCTCACTTTCCCCTCCCTTCCTCCTTTCCATCAATTCCTCCTCTTCCTCCCTCCCCTTCCCTGCAAATTTCAAGTCGCTGGCTTCAAAAGCTAAAGATCTTTAATTTCACCCCTCTAAATCCACCCCTGTTAAAATAAAATTATAAGGATATTTTTTATTTAAATAGAAGTATTCCAAAACAAAATTTCAAAACTGTAAGTTAAAAAATGAAGAAGATTCTTACAATCGTTAATCAATCACTTTTCACACACTTAGGAATTAAATTTAAAAAAACCCTTTCTTAGTACAACCTCTAGACATTTAGACAAACACACCCTCCAAATTTCAAGTTACTACGACCAGCAATTTAGGCTGTGCGTTGTCTGTTAGTCAGTCAGTCAGTTAGGACAAAGCCTTATATAATATGTATGGGTGTATGGATGTATGGGTTAGACGTATAGGAATATATACAGGAATGCTAACACGTGATAGAGCCACATAAAGCTGACCGTGCGAAAAACAGCTAATCCACATAATCTGTTAAAGTCTCTGTTTCTATCAGGTTTCGTAGTAAATTAACAAAATTGTTCGACGTGATTCTTTAAATTGGCATAACTTTTTTATTTATGAACCGATTGACATGAAACAAAGCTTACCACAATGTATTAGTGAAAACCATATCTAAATCGGATAAGCCGTTTATGAGATTAGCGTGAACAAACGCACAGACAAACAGACAAACAGACAAACAGGCAAACAGACAAAAATTTTAACAATCATTGTTTTGGGTTCTATTGCGTTGATAAAGGCCCCATAAATTTTTTTTCTAATGTATCTTCCATGTACAGACAGCGATCGGTTACATTTTTATTATATGTATAGATAGATTGGTTCACAGTGAATGGCGGTCGATAGACGAGATAATAGATTTAAAACACGACAAAGCGAGTAGACGATTTCCCGTAGCGCGATTGTTAGGCCGGGTGATTTACTGAATTTGTACAGACTGCGGCGCGAGCATATTGCGCATACTCTCTATGATTCTCATGATTGCACAATGTTTCGAAGTGAGAATTATTTTAAAACATCAATATCTATATAATAAAAATGAATCGCTAAATGTGTAAGCGCAAATCTCGAGAGCAGATGAACAGATTTCGCTAATTCTTTTTTTTATATTCCTTGAAGTACGAGGATGCTTATTACGGAGAAAAAATTAAAAATTGCCGGAAAAAAATATTAAAGAATCGGCTGTTAGGCGGTAAGTTCGCCGGAGCAGCTAGTCTTAAATAAAAAAAAAACAATAAAAAACGGTCAAATAATACAATGAAATTTTTAAATTTTAGTTGCTGTGTTGATAAATTGTAATCCTGTCACCATTATGGTGACAGCAAATACCTAATTCCTAATTAAAAGTAAAGATTTAAAGAACAATAACTAGACTGAATCATTGTACGGTAGTAGATCCACGCTGATTTCAGCATGAATGGGCCGGATCGTCCGGGGAAGTACTACCCTCTCATAGAAGATCGACTTAAGAGTAGTAGTATCCGTACTACTGCGTTTCGTTCGGTGAGTGAGAGCGCCGGAGGCCCAATTTCCCCCCTTTCCTCTTTCCTCACGTCCCTCATTTCCTTCCCCTAACCCCATTCCCAGCCGCCATAGTGGAGGCCACCATACCGGCAGTTTAAAACGATAGCTTTTGGTATGGTGGCCGCCACTTCTGGATTCCACTGACTGCTTACCATCAGGCGGGGTGGAGTCACTTTGGTAGGCTATACTATAAAAAAAAAAAAAAAACAGCTGATAGCTGATAGGTAGCAGAACAGGTAGACCGCTTAGGTCAAATGGTATCTCAATATAAAAAGCTTCAGAGTTCTAAAACTACATTTGATTAAGGCGCCGAGTTTTTACTCAATTGTAAACACAGACACTCCGAAATCAATATTAAAATTTTCTTGATTGATAGACATAATTGCACCTACTTTGTTTATCTATGCATCACTCAAAAGTTGGCCGGTAGCCCAACTTTGTAAAATTTTGTTCATGAAATTATTAAATAAATAAATAAATAATTATGAGACATGCGCGTCATTCCTTTTCTACACTAGGCACGTAAAATCGTAGTTATGCAGTTATTTTGTACGCCCTTTCGTGTATTATTGATTTGATAGATTAGGATTATTTTTTGAGCCTAACAAGACATGTTACGTTTTTTATATCTACAAAGGCGGCACCCAAGCTTACTTACGGTAACACATGATATTAGGGTGCATGCACGCAATGTAACGGACCGGACGGTCGCAGGTCGCAACACTTTGGATGCAAGTAGTTCACTATGTATGAAATGTGTGTGGCGTACAAAAAGCTAAAAGCACGCCCCTCTCGTTTGAAACTGACCTATTTGCAAAGAACTTTAAATTAGCTCTACCATCATCCGCTGCATTGAGTTGTACAGATCCTTTGACGCATGCTTAATGCAACATTAGTAGCAAATAGGTAATTATTATACTAGTATAGTTCATGCGTTACCAAAAAAATAGTAAGTAAAAATCAAACATAATAGCAACTAACTGCTTGCAATGAAAAGCTTCTCTTGAATACTCTATAGCACCATATCTTATTCACTTCACTTAGTCTAAAAGGGTTACAATCTGGAACCTTGGACTAATCTCATGATGAATTTGTACCACGACGACTACGGTATATGAATACGGTTATTATTGCAACTTGGTATTTTATAGGATAAGCAAACCAAACTGAATAATTTTTATAGTTATCATTAAAAAAAACAAGTAGTCGTGGGTTACTTCATCAACTATTCGTTTCTAGACAAAGTCTCAGATTCAACTTTATATCCTGGGCTGTTTTACTATTAATATTGATCTCTCTGTCGATAAACTATTTTAGAACTTTCTAACTTTTTCATTTGTCAAAAAACTTAGAAATGTGAAATTATTTTTATTTTAGTAGATGTTGTTTAAAGTTATCTCTCATCAAACTGGCGACGAAATTAGCTTTGAACGGAGAAGCAGTTAAAATTAGTATTTTTGTATTTCTTTGTACAGCATTACTAACAAAAAGGCTAAGTTAAAGCTAAGTGCGTCTTGTCGAGCGATGTAGCAATTTCCACTCCTCTCTTCTCTATCCAATGCCACTTTTGTAGTCATAAATTAAGAATGGTAATGAAAGCTTAGTCGCTAATGAACGCCGTATATTAAACGTATTCAGTAGTGAATGAAATAGTAACGTCCGTAGATCAAGGTTGTCGCCATGCTCATAGCGCCTCGTCTACATATTAAAGTTGCATAGCTTCATAGTCTCCGTCGCGTCGTGCAACGGCATTGCGCTCATATTGAACGCTCCACCACTAACACTCACTTTGCATACACATTACCACACAGACAGAATAAATGCTGTTTATAGAGCACACACAGATTCCATTGGCTTGATAAAACCATACTCTAAGTTATTAAATCGATCCAAACTTTTACCATGAACCCCGACAACTACCATTTGATGGTCGTGTCGTGTTACTGAACTCGAGAAAATATTTGCTTAATTTCGTCGCTATGGGTACGAGTGCCTACGTATTGAGTACTTACAACTTCTTTGATTTGATTATTTTATATTCAAGTCAAACTTACGGACGTGCTAAATAAATAAAACTCACTACTAAGATCGGTTTTGCTTTCATTTTATTTAAAATTTTAGTAGAATATTCCTTTAACTAGTTATTCTATATTGTTCTTTAGACTTCCTTTAATCGTATTTTAATAAATCTACTAACATAAAATTAGGTAAGTTAAAATATTGATGTGAAAAAAAAAAACAAATACTTGTTTCTAGTCTTTTCAATATCAGCATCATCTTTATCATTTTAACCGAAAGACGTTCACTGTTGGACATATAAAATTTCTCCCATTTAAAATTTTACTCCACATGCTCATAAATTAATGTAGAACTATAGAAGAGTCTGAAATTACCAATAATGTTATTCTTAGTTTTGTTATAAGGTGATAAACTCTATTATGTTATTCATTCAACTCATTAGCGGTATTATTGTTACACACAAGTTGACCGTAGCAAAAATAGTACGGACTGAAAGTTCAGTTGTAAGTGTTGTGACTTGTAGCGAAGATGTGCATGGTCACGAGGAAAACACGCCGCGTCGGCGTAGTGTACGCGTGCGCCGTACGTACGTGCCGGAAGGCGGAGCGCCATTGTGGAGTCAGCGCCGGCCACCCACCCCATCCCAACTGGTACTACCTCACACCTGCACCTCGTGTTAAAACCTGCTATATTTCACGGTTTCTGACGAGTGTCATTTATGCTTCTGTTCTCTCAACAATCAAGAAATGAAAATTGAATGTTTCGTATTATTCCAACCGCGACTAACTGGAGTTTGAAATGAACGCTTTATGAATTCTTTTGATTGCCCTCAAGTTTTGACTTGAACGTTAACGTTTAAGTAAATTGCTTCGTAGTTAACAAACAGTTTTTCAGGGGCAGTTTCTATCTTGGCGTAGACTGGTATTATCAACGATTGGCAACAGCCCAAAACGTTAAGATAGGAGTTGGGTCAACTGTTTGATTTCTGAGTTTAAATGCGTGTTGTCAAGTCCTTTCGATAACTTGAGACTGAAATTTAAATATTAGAAAACTGCGCAATAAGAATATATTTGTCACGGTTTTTATTACAACAGCGATTGGGCGAGCGTTGTTTATTTAACCGAGGCCCGCGGGCCGCAAGGTAGACGGTAAATTGGACAAATTGAACAAAGCATTTTTGGGCCGTCTATCCGGGTGCTGCACGTTTGGAGAGTAAATAAAAAGCGAATAGATTTGAGGTGGCACACATTCAAAACAAATACCACAGAGTTATAGCTACATCAATACAATCGTATATACTTAGTACATATGCTTGAAATATTTGGCATTGCTCCAGGGTTTGTGTAGCTCCCCACAAAAGTTCCCTTAGCCGGTTATTCCCTCCTAGTTGTTGTCAAGACTAACTTAAATTATGTGATACTGTTTTTGTTATGTACAATATCGCATAAACATAAGTTTTATAAATGGAATTGTTTTATATTAACCCTTTCATGGGCAGTAATGTCACAGTCTTATTTTAAGGTGCATAATATAACTGTAGTAATGTAGACACAGTTGATGTGTCATTGTCATATTGTTTTAGGCATAAAATGCTTTTACTCTTTCTGTATTATTATGTCATTGTCTCTTTCTATAATAATAATATGAGATAACCATTATTATTTTGATATCATTATTACGAGTAATATTAAATCTTGACGCTTGCATCCTAATTGCTATGCTCAACAAACTGTCATAAACTCATAACTCATAGTGGGACACATCGCTCGTGTCGTTTGCTAACCATTTTACGGACTCTACTTACTATGCATAGAATATTACCCCGGATAATAGTAATATTTTATATCGGATAATGTATGTTATTTTTTATGATAATCATGTTAATATTGTATAACGTTTCTGCCGATGACTCTTGCTTGCTTGCTTAAGTCAACTATTACTTGCAAATGTTTTAAAATGTCGTACAGATAGACTATCGCAATTTCAACTAAATAGAATATGAAATGAAGATACAAAATACATTCGATTAGTAAAGTATTGGCATTTCGTTAATAATTTCTATTAATCGCATGCACTTAAACAACACACGATGTTATCACGAAGGTGAATCTTAATAACAAGATACTTTGGGTCAATGTATTGTAATGTTCAGTTGTGGGTGAAACTATAGCTGGAACTGAAGCCGCGGAATGGGATTACAGCAAACTGCGGAGTTATACTGAGGATTTGGGGAAAATCCCATCGGACAAAAAGGATATAATAGCATTAGAGGCTATGTTTGATAATATGCGCTGTTTGTATTCTCTTGTAAACGCTTTTTTGTTGCGGCTACATATACCCAGATTAATGTCCCTACAGCTTTTAATACAATGACTTATGAAGTGGCGATTTCTAAATTAGGGTACAAAATAATGTTGCTAACTCATTATTATAGTGTGTAATAAATTAGTGATTTGACTGTGGTAGGTACTTTGTGTTTTACCGAAATTAGATTTTACCGAAACCTAATATGCCTATGTAGCTTTGGCCGAAACGAGCACATTGGTTAATGTCTCGATATATTAATCTTGCAAACGACCGAGACTGGTTAATTGATTTTGGTAAAATCAAGTTTCCTCCGAGAGATAATTCTTATTAATTTTGTGGTTATGGTTTACTAATATTCTTTTGTCTTTTTTTTCACGCTAACATTACAAAAACCAACAGTTGCTTTAAAATGTAAGTATGACTAATATTTCCAATACATTAATCTCTTTTATGATTGTAAGTAACGCGAATGTTTTGTGCTGATATTTTTTATATCGTACTTAACTTGTGTCGTAATACTCGTAATGTTCTCTCTCGTACCAAATTACACTGCGAAAGTAATAGAGAAAATTCAGCTACAAGGTGGACAACACTGTTTCTAGCACTAAGTAGGTAGTCCTCTATGTAAACTAGTGAATTGTCTCTACAAAGAAAAAGATAAAAAGTTTACGCTATCTTTAGAGCTCTGCGTTGGCATACAAGCTGTACATTCACTGTTTATCTGTCGGCACACATTTCCCACTTAAAAATTTTAACAAACTAAATTTTATTTTTTTGAATGAAAATTGTTTTGTAGAATCAGCGCACGTTGTGTCAGTACAATATAATCCACGAACGAACGCTGAGAAAATAATAATTATTAGAGAGTATTTGATCAAAATTTGTGCTAGCTCACAAAACCATTTGCGTAATCCATTTAATTTTGAGGTTTTATACCATTAGTGCGCACTTTGAATACGCAAATCATTTCCTATCAAGTTATATAGTAAGTACCTATGTACCTATACAATATCTATTAAAGTTAAGGTTTTTAAAACACACTTGATTTTTCAGATACGGACAATCAACGCGTTATAATTCACGTGAAGGACGTGAACGATGAGCCTCCATATTTCATCAATAGACCATTACCGATGCAGACCGTGGTCCAACTTAATGCTGCTCCAAACACTCCAGTTTTCACCCTGCAAGCCAGAGACCCAGATACTGATCACAACATACACTACTTCATCGTCCGAGATAGGACTGGTGGAAGATTTGAAGTTGATGAGAGGTCCGGGGTAGTGCGCACCAGAGGAACTGATCCCTTCCAACTGGATATGGAATACGTACTCTATGTGAAAGCCGAAGATCAGGTAAATACATTGCATATAAATATACCTATCTATTAACGTGTACCAGTGTAAGTGTATCAGATTCCTACATTCAATGTTCGGCAAAGGATACATTATAGTAGCGCCTCGTGCCATAACACTTCATACAAAATGCGTGTCACACGTTCCTATTCTACTTATGCATGTACCTAATGTTTCTAGCACAAAGGAGGTAGAACCAAATAGTCTCCGAGACCGTCACACTGAAGCACATTAAAGTAGTCATCAAATATCGTAGATGTGATCGTTACCGTATATTTTTATCGGTTAATATCGTTGCGCAGTCCGTATCTGTAAAAATAGAACGTCCATTAAAATTAATACAATAACAAAATCAAATTTAAAATTTTCCGAAACTAAAATGTCCATCGGACTGTTTATTGTATAAAATCTGACTGAGGATCAAATAAGGTTTAACGAAAGACTTAAAAAAATTCCAGTTCCACCTTTTATGTAATTAAATTATTTAGGGTGGTAATAATTTCTTTAGGTTTCGAAAAAAAGTGACAAAAAGAGATCAAATGTATTAAAGTGTAACATGCCCTTTTATTTTGTATCTGGTTCCCAGAATGAAACCATGCTTAATTCATGTAATTTAATATTTCATGTTTCTGACCGTTTTATGAGTCATACCACTTTATGATACTGTACTTTGGCAACACTGTCATTTTTTTTATTACGGAATTAAGTATAATTACGTTTGTTTGTTTTCATATCAGCTCAGATAATTTTGAATATTGCTTAGGAATAAACGCAGCAGGATTCATTGTGTTATAAATGGGTAATAAGTAGTTATTATTTTTTAAATCTTGACAGCTGCAGATAGAGGCTTCAGAAGAAGGTAGATAAGTACACTACAGACAAAAGGACGTTTGACGCTTTGAAAACCATCCTTTCTTTTGTGTTAAATTCATTATGTAATAGTAGTATATTCCTGTTTACTAAATATAGTAAATACTAGCTTTCTGCGGCGCGGTTTCACCCGCGTCTTTGCTTACCGCTCTGTTCACGTCGCCAGTAGCATGACGTTGACGTGGTATAGCCCAGAGATTTAAATCTCTGGTATAGCCTATAACCTTTCTCAAGAACTGGGATATCATACGCAAAAAGATTCAAATCTGACTTGTAGTTCTAGAGATAAGCGCGTTTATATATAATATTTTAAAAATTAATAACTCTATTTCTGTGATGTCGTTGGAACTCTTTGCGGTTTCAGAGGCTCTGAATTATATAAAAATAAATAAATATAATAATATAATAATAAAAAAATATTAATATGTGTTGATAGTAAGAGTGCATTACAACATATTGCTCAATGCACCTCTGATGGCAGAGGCACATCGATAGCATATGAAATAATAACTAAAATACTAAATTTAATTGAAAATGGGTTCGATCTGAAACTGCAATGGGTTCCATTGCACATAGGCATAAAGGGGAATGAGGAGGCCGACCGCTTAGCGAAATTAGGAAGTGCTGTGGGTATAGAAGCAAACATTGATTATCATTTTACAGAACTATTGCCTAAATACAAAAATAAATGTTACAAATTATGGAAGGAATACTTTAACAGAAGATCGAAAGAAATAGGAATTTGGTACAGGTCTATTGTGTCGGAGCCTCCTCACGTACAGTACCTTGGTTTTGTAACACCAAACTCAACAGGAAACTTGTTGTAATCGCTCACAGACTGAGGTCTGGGCACATGCCGCTGAATAGGTTTGGATATCTAATGAAAATACGTAATACACCAAACTGTGAAGTGTGTGGGACAATAGAAGATGCATTACACTTGTTGGCGGAATGTGTTAGATTTCAGTCTGCACGGGAAAAATTAATTCGAGACCTTAGTTTAAATATTTATAATATGGGTATGTTCCACAGTATATTATCTGCACCTAATTCTAGGGATGCCTATTGTTTATTTATGTTTGTCAAATTGCGTTTTAGTTAAATAAGTAATTGTTAGAAGGTCCGATGGGACTGTCATATAGTGTTGTGTAAAAATTCCCTTGTAATAAATAGAGAAAAAAATAAAAAAAATAAGCGCGTTTAAACAAACAAGAACAACAATATATAAAACAGACTACAAATTCTTTTTTGGACCTGGCAGTCTATTTGTGTACAAATAATGTTTCTTGGTAAATGTAGGTACATTTATAAAAAATAAAATACAAGTTCAACAAGTACCGTACAATTTTGCAATTTCAGAACGGCCGTGTGGATGAGAGAAGGTTTCAGTCGACACCTGAAGAACGTCTTAGCATTGTAGGTGGAAAGCGAGCACCACAGTTCTACTTACCGAGCTACGAAGCCGAAATCGCTGAGAATCAGAAGAAAGATTCTGAGTAAGTTACTTTCATAATTATTTTATATGTTTAAAAAAACATGAGTTCAGCTGTTGACGTAGAAGCTGATGCCTATTGCTTTTAGAAAGCTAGGGGCTTATGGATCTTTTATTTTTCATTTGTAAGGAACCTCCCCTAAAAGGTAGGTACTTCTTTTACCTTACGTAAAAAATCACCATATTATATATATATATATATATATATATATTAACCATTTTACGTTAACTTCCAGATAACTTTGATATTTATTTTTCAAACAAGGTTTTAATTTAAAAGCATTAATTTTTAACGTAGCGGCTTCAGAACCCTTGTGAGAAGAACACTGTTAGTGTTATAGTAATAGTTTTAATTAGTTTTGTCAATCTCTACAAGATTTATTCATCGGTTACGCAATCTACGTTAGTATAAAAAGTGAATAAGCATACCTACACTTTTTAGCCGAAGATTGCCATTATGTTAGCTACATTCCTTAAAAATATAGCTAACATAATAGCAATCTTTGGCTGGACAGCCATAATGACTCTACTATGCCGATCCTAGTAGTAGAGACCTTTCCAATTGCTGTCTTAGGAAGTTGGTAACTTCGTGCTGGTATGGCATTTCAGATGATTCATGAAGAACATATTTTATGTTAGTAACTTACTTAACAAATTACAACTGAATGAGTTTTAGTTAAAACGGCATCTTCATTAGTCCCATACAAGTGCAATAAATAAAACATGTTGAAATATTATACCATATGAAATGGTATAAGAAAAGTAGTAACAAACAACAGTCGTTAAACGAAGCCTATAGGAGTAACTGCAAGATATGTGTAATTAATTAATCACGACAATCTATCAAGATAGCACTAGACATTGATATCTATTCGTATGTCGTGCTTAACTTACTAAGGTCCACAAGAACAAATTATTTTGATTGAATTTCTTACGTAACATATTGTTGTTAGCTATCTCTCAGTCCGAGACATGGTTGCACTCGTCGTTTGAAGCACATGTTTATCTTTGATCGCTATAAATTGGTTGTGTTTCAGTGAGTGAGTTACATTTAATTGTTGGAAATTTCTCTACTAGCTCGATCGCACTGTTATTATGTATCTAAATGGGTCGACTCACACATGTTTACATCACGTTGCGTTGAAATAGTCAAACAATGTCATGATGATCTAATTTATGTTGGCGTGTGAAATTGTCTGGTTTATAGGCACGATTAGGGACAAATTTCAGTAACCCCTTGGCTTGTTATATATACAAATTTTTAAAAGCTGTTCTTTTTCTTATCGTGGCGACAGAAAACCAATTTATGTGTATTATATTAGCCCAAAACTTAGCTACGGTTTAGCTAAAAAGCTGTTAAAAGCGCGGCATGAATAGACGTCACGTCTATTTCTCTGAGTTAACAAGTTCTAAAAGTGTTTGACTCGTGTCTGATCCGAGCCTCTTCGTTATATTACATACTTAATAACACCTATGCGAAATTGAAGATTTCTAATATAATTAGCGTGAATTGAAGTTGAATAACCTAGTCTGAGAAACTGGCTGTTAGTCAATTTCTTTATGTATATGAAATTATGATTTATGCTATGGATCCTATGTAGAGAATACAATCCCGAAACCTGGGTACCTGGGATCCCGGCCATTTTCTGACCCCAAAAATCCCGGAACCGTACTTGCGGTTGCGATTTTCGGGATTGCCACAAACAAGTCTAGTTTGTGTTTCGTAGTCCGTTTTCAGCTGCTGCTTATGTTGGCAATAAACTACGAAGCAGGCTTGAAAATCAAACAATGGATGCTTTGATATTTCTGCGATTGTATTTTCGAAATCCTAAATAGTTTTTGCTTTCTCTTAGATTTTTTGTACTCTACTTTAGTGTTTTTACTTAATACGTATATTGTGATTTGTGTTGTGTATGCAACGATATTTAATTTTTGTTTTTAAATAACCCAAGTTTTTTTTTCATCTTATCCCAATTAGAAACTGCATTGTATAATCCCGGAATAGCCCCGGGATCCCGGGATTGCACATCAAAAATTCCGTACTCCCGGTTTTGATAAACATGCTCGGGATTGTATTCTCTAATCCTATGGCATAATAGGAATTTCTTATAATATCATCGTTGGTTTTTCTTTATTTAATTTTGTTGACTACTTTTTATATCTATTTATAAACACTGATAGTTTCCGAAACTCGTTGTAAAGCAGAAATATTTCTCTCTGTTTCTATAAATTACTTCGCAATGTCTTTCTGAGCTATTTATGGCGTCACATAAACTGAGAATAGATCGGTCTTATCCCGTGGGTGTCAAGTGGATAACAGCTCATAAAAATATTCGAACGTTATCTATCTATAGGTATCGGAAATTTTGACAAGTGGACCTGTCCACTACCTACCTATAGTAGGTAGGTGTATTATCGTATTATAATATTCTAAATAAATAGCTTCCGCAGGTTTCACTCGCGTTATATTATATCTTTAGATACTGCTCTTTTCCTGTGGCTCGTAGCGTGATATTACATAGCCTATAACCTTCCTCAAGATATGGGCTATCAAACGCAAGAATTATTTAAATCCGACTAGGAGTTCTGGAGATTAGCGCGTTCAAACAAACAAACAAACAAACTCTTCCGCTTTATAAAATAGTACTCGCTTTTCAATACGAAGCTCCACCTCGGTATGTATGTGTAAATTACATATCGGTGATTAGAATAATAGATATTTCTATAGCATCAAGAATATGAGATACTTCTATGTATGAATGTTGTCGAAACTTTTTTCAATCATTCATTTCTTCTATTACAGCATTATATCAGTAAAAGCCAAATCCTTCGCCGACCGCGAGATTCGCTACACATTAAAGGCGCAAGGACAAGGGGCTGGTACCTTCAACATCGGACCAACGTCGGGCATAGTCAAGCTGGCGAAAGAACTAGACTTCGAAGATCTGAGGCAACCGCACGTGTACTCATTAGTAGTGACTGCTACTGAAGACTCTGGAGGGTTTTCTACTTCTGTCGAGGTGCGTATGTTTATGCCACGTCACAATTTTGGGGAACACGCGCCTTAATATCAAGTGGTCTTATTTCAAAAAGAAAACTTTCTTGGATTAAATTAAATTTACCATTCATTCCAATGTTAAAAATATTTATTTAGACATCATATTTGGAACAGATGTTAACATAGTGGGGTGTTTACATCTGTCTATTAGCTTCAAGATGATTACTGCTGACCTTAAGGCTCTGCCAAAGGAGAACTGCGGTCACCGTGACCAGGTTGACGTACTTCGTGATGTGTAGTGTAGTGTACTACGTTACACGTAAGCGATATTTAGTACGCTGGCGCTGGTAATGCAGCGGTTTGTTACCTGTTAATAACCTACTTCTCTATATTAGACTTCTCATAAGACACCCACGCGGGTAGAATACAGGGGGCCTACCACCGCCTCTTATAGCAGTACCTATTATTTTAATACTACTTTGTGTTTTGTCTATTTCTTTTGTACCATTAAAAACAAGGATAGAGACGAAATAAGGTTATAATAAGATTGCTTTAAGAGGTTGTGGTGCCCTACCACTACCACCCTGGTACTACACAAAAGTATCTAAGTACTAATACTGCAAGCTACAGTATAGGTATTTCTTAAAATAGCAGTTTCGTTTAACAGTAAACTTGTTTATTTCCAGCTCACAATTCGCGTGACGGATGTGAATGACAACGCGCCTAAATTTGAGTTGCCAGATTATCAAGCACATAACGTGGATGAAGATATTCCGCTGGGCACCAGTATACTCAAAGTCAAGGCAATGGACGCTGACTCCGGCAAGAATGCAGAGATCGAGTATTTAGTTTCAGGTAAACATCTACAACTGAGAAAATTACCCTACTTTTATAAGTTTCAATCACACTTATTTATAGACTACTTAATAACGCCATCTAGTTTCTATATCAAGTTATTCGTTTCATTATCTTGCCACTAGGTGGCGTTATTAGCATAAAATAATAAGTTATTTTATTTTATAAGTTTTATACGGTAGTAGATCCACGCTGATATTAGCATGAATGGGCCGGATCGTCCGGGGAAGTACTACCCTCTCATAGAAGATCGACTTAAGAGTAGTAGTATCCGTACTACTGCGTTTCGTTCGGTGAGTGAGAGCGCCGGAGGCCCAATTTCCCCCCTTTCCTCTTTTCCTACGTCCCTCATTTCCTTCCCATAACCCCATTCCCAGCCGCCATAGTGGAGGCCACCATACCAGCAGTTTAAAACGATAGCTTTTGGTATAGTGGCCGCCACTTCTGGATTCCACTGACTGCTTACCATCAGGCGGGGTGGAGTCATTTTGGTAGGCTATCCTATAAAAAAAAAAAAAAAGTTAAGATAATAAATAAACTAATGAATAAAATTATATGGGTGAAATTACATTTTAAGGTAGCAGAATCCCATAAAAAGGTGTTTACATTTGAGCTAGTGTCTTTATCGCATATTCTTGTTTATTAAATAACACAACAATTCTTACTTACAACATTATTCTTAGAACGTTGTTTTAACTGTCTAACTGTTTATGTTTCGTGTGGTTGGTTTATGTAGGGTTCAAATTTGTATTGTTAAAATTAAAACGTTTTATTTATACTTTACTACACAACATTATTTATTGGAACAAAGCAATTTTTTATATATTATATATATATATATATATATTTTATATACACAAAAATACAAATAATTGTCTTTCGTTTCAGATGATCACTTCAGCGTGGACTCGAATGGCATAATCACAAACAACAAGCAACTTGATGCAGATAATAACAACGCCTACTATGAGTTTGTGGTCACCGCTAAAGATAAAGGCGAACCAGCAAAAACTGGCACAGCTACTGTGAGAGTTTATACAAAAAACAAAAATGACGAGGAACCAAAGTTTTCGCAGCAAGTGTACACGCCTAACGTCGATGAGAATGCAGGACCCAACACACTGGTCACCACTGTCGTTGCTTCGGACAAGGATGGCGACAACGTTCGGTTTGGCTTTGTCGGTGGCGGCACCAGCTCTGGTCAATTCGTCATCGAAGAAATAACCGGTGTCATTCGACTCCACAACAAAGCGATTTCTCTGGACAGAGACAAGTATGAACTAAATGTGACGGCTATGGATGATGGCGCTTGCTGTGTAAACGGAGATGCTACTATACATACTTCTACTGCTGTAGTAGTCGTATTTATAACTGACGTTAACGACAATAAACCTATATTCAAAGATTGTCCTACATACTTCCCTAAAGTCGAAGAAGGCGCGCCCAACGGTAGTCCAGTCATAAAAGTTCATGCTACAGACGAAGATAAGGGCGTCAACGGTCAAGTAAAATACTCCATAGTACAACAGCCGAATCAAAAAGGCACAAAATTTACTGTAGACGAGGAAACAGGCGAAGTATCAACGAACAAAGTATTCGACAGAGAGGGGGATGATGGTAAATTCGTATCTGTAACGGTGAAAGCAACAGATCAAGGTGAACCTTCATTAGAAGGCGTCTGTTCTTTTACTGTTGAGATCACCGACGTGAATGACAATCCTCCACTATTCGACAGACAAGTAAGCAATATAGTAAACTGTAAATATTAGACAGTAGTTAAAGCACAAATTGCATGAATTCACATCTAGTTTTTTGTTGCCGTGTATTTCAGCGATCCATCGTGATTGTTGATTGTTATTGTAATGTGTATTACAGAAATATGTGGAGAACGTAAAACAGGACGCCAGTATTGGCACGAATATATTGAGAGTGTCTGCATCTGACGAAGATGCGGATAATAATGGCGCCATTGTATACACATTGAGTGCACCGTATAATCCTGCTGATATAGAGTATTTTGAAATCCAGCCCGAATCGGGCTGGATCGTTCTTAAGAAACCGCTCGACGTAAGTATGCTTTTACATCTATAACGATTTATACCGACCACTTGGTGAGAATGAATGATACGATCGATGAGTGAAAGGGATCAACTTTACAAAAAAGTTTGGTGGATGAGTGCTACCTACAGGCCTTAGGATTCAATTGGCACGTACTTTAAGTTTATTTACATGTAAATAGTTCTAAATTGACCGCTGCTGTAAATTGCTGTGAAGAGGGGTAAATCCTGGCTGTGAGGAGTAGTTGTCCATTGAACGGCAGCGCGGGGCGGCTCCGCGCCGGCGCCGCCCCGCCGCCGTCGAGGGCTTGTTCTTCTTGCAGCACAATTAGTTTGAGTTGCCGCCAGCGTCGGCTCCGCACTGAATCTTCGTTCAGATTTATTTCCGCAGCACCGTCTTGCATTGACTATCTTACAGATAAACATGACTTGTGTACAATACTTACCCTATAACAAAATATTACTGCTGTAAATATTTCACCGTTGAAACCTACGTTTAGTTCTAAAACATGTACAGTTTCTGTAACAGCACTTCTGTATATTTCGCACTAACTAGTTTCAAAGTTTATTTTATGTAATTAATCGATTAATTGATTTGAGAAGCTTACGCTTTTAACATACCTATCAGTATTATTTGTATGTACATGTTTTGTTACTAATCTCTAATTTTATTTTGCGGAGCTGTGGAGCGGGCGGTTCGACTCCGCTCGTTCGTATCTCGCCGAGATGACGACTACTCATGTATATGATATCGTATGCCATAGTATATTATCATGATAATTGTGACTTTTTTCCAGGGCGGCAGTGCAATGTTAATATAATTGTATAATATTAGTTAATAATCGAGATGGTCAGACTGCTCCCAAGGCAGTTTGGCCATCTGGCCAGTTGTGACATATTCCTTCTGTGAAAGGGGCATCGTTCTGAAATCCAAAATTTGTACAGTTAAACGTCCATCGTTTGTAATATATTCATTTCAATGAGTGTCGTTTCGTTGTAGTATTACGAGGTCATCAAACCATTCATATGACAACCTGACCTTTCCGCCATGTCTTGTATGCAGAGCTGCATGCATTTGCCTGCTTTTCGTTAAGTTATTTTTTTAATTTTTAAGATTAGTTTAGTTCGATTACTGTAAAAAGTACCATAGGTAATTATTATAATGTACAGTTTGTCTTTATCCTTAATGTACAGACGAAACTTGTAAAATATGATAAATTTTTATTTCCAATTTTGTTTCTTGCACCATCTAATATTGGCTACAACATTAAGGAATGATCTCTACTGTAAGTACGGCAGTGCCTGTGAGTGGGAGCAGAAGACTTGAACGAACGTAATGTTACCTTATCTTAATCTATCTTATATCTTATTCTTCTATGTTTTATTTGGCTTACTGAATGTGAGACGACGAGTGTAAGCTTTTACTTTATAGCACATTGTACTGTGAAATACATAATCTACAAACAGCCAATATCAATGTGGAAGTGAAATATAATGAAACTTCAGTTTATTATTTAAATTATTTTAATTGTTTATTAGCGATGAGTACTTATGTGTTTATATTTTAGTTGTGTTATGTTTTGTTTTTCCCCGCTGACCTCTGACCCGTGTATCTGTAGCGGGACAGGTACCGACTGCGCGTGCGCGCCTCCGACAGAGGCGACCCGCCCTCCTCCGCAGACGTGGACGTTGAATTAGACGTGGTAGACAGGAACAATAAGCCCCCCATCTGGGACATGACCACGTATGGCCCCGTTCACATCAAAGAGAATGTCACAGTGGGTACCGTAGTGACCAGTGTGAAAGCCAGGTTGGTATAAGGCGCAGCGGGCCCCTGGGTCCGCCGCACCTCCTCTCCTTAACACTACTAACGACGTGGTTTTGTCTGTTTCCATCGACTCTCTCCCCGATAGCGAGAAACGTACAAGTTGGAGGCTATGGCTCAAGACAAGGGCTTCCCACCCTTGTCCAGAACCGTGGAGGTCCAGATAGACGTAGTGGATCGCGCGAACAATCCCCCCGTGTGGGACCACACGGTGTACGGCCCGATCTACATTCGAGAGAATTTACCCGTGGGCGCCAAAGTGGTGTCCGTGAAAGCAAGGTGCGTGGGTAACTGTTCCGCACGGGCACCGCACGCAGCCCCGACACCTGCACGCCGCTCGCGCCGCGCCCGCCCCACGCTCGCCCTACGCCACCTGCCCGCTGGCGCACCCACTCGGCTGACTGACTCCGTACTACTTCCATCGACATTGGCTTTCAAAACACCTTTTCAAAGCCTATATCGATGCTAGTTTATGGAGCTGCAGTTCAACTTCTGGGTGCGACAGTTGCTTGTGGTTTCAAAGGAATCGTAAGTTAACGCTTGTTTTAATTTTTAATGGCGATCTGTGATCATAGTTCGCTATTCAAAATATAAAAGAAGCGACGATGGCGGTTCTTTCGGATGGTAACTGTTTTATTATGCGTGTTAATTCAAACTTTAATTTGTTTTAATTCGAAGAGGACAGTTGCCATTGTGTGGTGTTCGTTTGTGCGCCGCGAGCGTCTGTTACTACCGTTTGCCTCTCACTTGGTGATCTGAATACGATGTTATTGTCATTGTCCGTGAATTGCAATTGCATCGTCATGGCACACGCGGAGTGTTGTGATTCACCAGCGTGCATTAGATGGGCTCACTGCTTACGTGGAACGGGGAACACTGTTTTATGTTTAAAAACATCTATGGTTGTAATAAGTTTTTAAAATGTATAAAAAAGTAAGACAACAGTAATAGATTTAAGTAAAATAACAAATGGTATAGTAACCCTGGGAAGAAACATCATAGAGTGTCATTTTTAATATTTTTTTAGTAATTTGCTATATGGAAAGTAGATACCTGCATTCTGCTACTTTTAAATACCTACATAAAAGATATTTTATAATGAATAAATGTTTAACAATTTTATTTCATTCTACGAGTACTTCCATTGTTTTTAAATACTAATGAATTGTCACGTTCGTTCAGTGGCAGACCCAGGATTGGGATTTGGGTTGAGCTTGAGGCTACCCGAGTAGGATTTTACCCCGGTAAGCATTGCGAACACGTTTGAGAGGGATTTGAGCCTCCTAACCCTTCTCACCCGCCAGTGCGTTAGATTATCAGTACATTTTCTCCTTTTTAAAATAAATACTCTTATTATAAATCAATAGATTTTTTTAAACAGTGTGAGAGGTATTAAATTGGTACTTTATATACTAAAAGTCTATGTCCGTTGTATTTGCATGTAGGCTGAGGCATCAGTGCATTATGCGTCATAACCCATAAGTTACCCTAAAATTTACAAAATCTTGATGTAAGCGTTAAAGTAGCATGTTGAGATATTTCTTAATATTTTAGTTCGTAGTTTTGTAGGTGTTGATTCGTTTATTTGACAAAGTTTCTTTCAGTCAATTGAATAGAGCTTGCCAATATCATACGGTTTATTTGGCGTTCTTCGATTGGTAGTAGGATTTCAGTTTCAATCAGTAATTCTGGATTTCATTTTATTTAATCAATCATCAGACCAATTTTGTTCTAGACATAGGTAGATTTTTTCATATATTTAAAGGTGCCTAGAGATTCAGACAGGTAAACCTTTGTCTATTTTTTTAAACTAAACTTAATGTCCAGCTTGTTTACAGAGTTTCCTTAGTTCATTTTGAGGAAGAACTATGAGGGTCTTAGCTTTACTTCTAGTGTGGATAAAATTCTACATTGAATTGGTTTACTTAAAGTAATTACAAGATTTAGATCGTAGTAAGATTTAGTAATTTGATCATATGAATAATTATGCGCGTATTGTAATCTTTAAGGCGCGTTAATAAAGGAGGGTATTGGATATATATTCTGCGTAAAGGTAGCGCTTAATACAAGCTCAAAACGATTTAATTTAATAATTAATTGTTCTTACGTTACCTATATTCAACGATTCCGCTCTTTAGAGTAATTATTTATTGCAATTAAATATTCATGATTAGGATTGCCTGGCATAATAATATTAACATATCGATCAAAAATTGGTCATAAGTAAGAATACAAAAAGAAAATAAGTTTAAAATATATATGTGCATCACTTATGTGCCACGGGCTACAAATATACATCTAGGTAACTGTTATGCATTAATTCATATTGCATCCATTCACAAAGTGTTGGCCGATGGCAAGTTTGGTTCACATCTCTATTGTCTATCTGTTCGTCCATAACTACACATTTCAAACTCACAATGATAGTATTACATTAAGACGAAACCATTACTAACTCACCTTACTAATTATAAAAGCAATTGCTCTAAATGAGACAGTTTCGGGTAACTCGACGCTTCGGATTGAGCAATAAATTGCGACTCTCGACGAGGCATGAACGCGAGATGTCTTCAATTTTATTATTATATCCATAGGAGGTTGTCCTTACCCGAGACTATTTCAGGGGTCCAATCTCCAAGCATTAATGTTAATCGTGAAACGCAATTCAGTTACAGTTTGGTAATATAATTAACGTTGGATTTCATCTAATTAGCAGTGCCTAATTGAATGTTTGGTCATTTCGTGTTGTTTGTAGGGTTATCAGTTTCAACTTTTCAATTTTAACTTTATGAAGCATATATTATTTTAAAGAAATTAAGAATGTCATAATGTAATTTTGTACGAAAATAATGTTGGTGCTTGCAATACTTGATTTCTATGAAACTTTTGAAAGAAGCTAGAAGTTTTCGTTTACTAATAATAATATTATAATAATAATATTTCAACAACTACACACAACGCCATCTAGACCCAAAGTAAGCATATTATATGCTTGTATTATGGGTTCTAGAATACGGATATACATACTTAAATACTTCTTTTTTTTTTTTAAATACATACATAATTATTATAGATAAATTACACCCAGACACAGAACAAACAATCATGCTCATCACACAAAGGTTTGTCCTGGGTGGGAATCGAACCCACGACCTCCGGTTTAGCAGTCAGGGTCACTAACCACTAGACCAACAGGCCAGTCTCTTAGTTTACTTTTAATTGCTTAGGCGTTTCTATTCTTTATTCTCACTACAATAATGATTTGTTTATATCTTGGTTACCTACTGATTATACTGTAACTATTGAATACTAAATTTAAGTAAGGTATTTTTAATTTCTTATGTTTCAAATTTTGTGTACTTAGTCGCAGTATTACGCATAAATTAGGTACTAGACGTCTGCCTTTGCTTCACTTCGGTATCAAGTTTCATTCGGTCTCACAACAAACGCCTACAGAAAATATGATTGCATTATTACCTACGTCTGCAAATATACTACAAAATTACCTATTTTTGCTGGTTTTTGTACCTGAAATTCTGAAAATGGTTTAAAATATGTTGATCAATAAAGTATTTAGAGCCTATGTTAGACACCCGCTCCATTAATTGATTTCTGAAGGTGAAAGAATTTTCAAATCACAAACAAACAAACGTACAAAAAATAAAATCTTTTCTCTTTATAATATTAGTTTAATATATCTATTATTAGATTAAAATCATCCTATCATAGGTAGGTACTACTTACATTTAATTATTAAATTTTATCGATATATTAAAATGATATTTTAACGATTTTTCACATCGTTCATGAAAAGCCAATTTTAATTAACTACGTACCTACCAATATTTCTATTAGATTCAATTTACTAAGCTCATGTTCTTTTTTGAGATTATTTAATGATGTCCATAACAGTGAACAAAACTCATTACTTGCTCAATAATAATATATTATTAGGACGTACTACTAGTATATACATTGTTTATTACACTCGCTTAACTACTGCATTTATTTAAACGTGGTAAAGCACATGTACTTACTTAGCTTGTGATTTCTGCTAATAAATTTGCGCACGTAGAATGCAAACCTAAAAATGATCAACTTTTACACGAACCACATAGGTACCACATACCACATAGTTTGTTAAAAAATATGTTGTTGTACCAAAATAACATAAAAATACAGAAAACAAGGCAGTCTACAGGAATTGCATTCATACAAAATATTACAACCGTGGTATTTCAGAATTTTTAACGTTAGCTTCATAACAATTTTGAGCACAACACGCCTTTTAAACTATTTACTCGTTTATTAAACGAAAAGTTGCCGGGCATACTCTAGCTTGTTTCACGAGTTCTGTACAATCATAGTGTTTGTTTCAACACAAACTAAAGATAATTTCACTATTACCAAACTGAAAATGAATTGACATAAAAGATCATTTACTATTTCTCAGTATAACGATAGAAAGTAGTCCTCTAATTCATTGAAAGTCAGTAAATTTTCTTATATGCGTTAATTTTCGAACCAAGTATCATTCGCAATTTTTGGTGTTGTCATGTGCCTTATATAGTCGTTTTTGTGACTTTCGTATCTAATCTATTGGTGTATGAAAGAGGGATGTTATAATGTGTTGTTGTTTTCAGCTCGGGCATTGAGAACAACCCGACCGTGTTTTACCGGTTGATGCCCGGTTCTACCGCCCAGACTAACAAGTTCCACACTTTCTATTTACAACAAAGGGCCGACAACGGATTTACATGGGCTGATATAAAAGTTAATCATCCGCTCGACTATGAGAGCATCAAGGAATATAATCTTACGATCCGAGTTGAGGTGAGCCTTTATGTTTAGTGTGAAGCAACGTGCGCAGTTATCGTCTCGGTTTAAAATAATATCTGTTCAAAAACTTAATAAACGAACATAAACAAACACGGCTTATGAACTCGCAACGTTGTGAATTGTAATGAAATGTACTCATATTTGTAAACATACTTTCTAAATAAATTGATTGTGCGCTATTGGAATTGAATTCCAATATTTATTTTACTTAAATGTATGTATACGAATAATTTATTATTCGATTCGTTGCATCGTGGTAACCTACATAACTTTGTGAAGTAAATAATATGGAGTTATGAAAGCATTAAACTAATTTATTTCGCTAATGGAAGTAATTGGTTAACGGGCCAATGAAATTCGAATTTTACACTGAAAGTTTTTTAATTTGGGTGTAGAACAACGGCGCACAACAATTGGCTTCGGAAGCGACGGTGTACATCATGCTGGAGGACGTGAACGACGAGATCCCGCTCTTCACGGAGAGAGAGCAAGAGACGGTACTGGAAGGAGAGCCCATTGGGACGAAGGTGACGCAGGTCAACGCTATCGACAAGGACGGCACTTTTCCTAATAATCAGGTAAGACTTGTGATTTCTATGTATATTCTTTTACACTTACAGCCTTAAGTATAATGTTAACGTGCACGAATTTAATCTTTGTGCAACAAATTCGTATCTTTCGTATTCGTGTGTCCTTCTGCATTTTATTTTAAAATATGCTGTACGATTAAATCGTCTTTAAACATGAATAATTGTCACTTTAAACGTTATTAGGTAAAAATAAAATATGAAATACAAAGATGCGTTTTCATCTGCATTTTTAATCTAAAAAAGATAAAAGTTCTGTTAGAGCAAACAACAAACAAGCCGTAATCAATATCACGATTTGTTTTGTTTTGTTCTGGGATCGATGAAAAGATACGGTTAGTGATTCTCACGGGAGCAATCAAAAGACCGTACCGCGGGCAAAGGGAGGTTAGAAAATATGAGGTCAATTCGAACAAACCCAAGTTTTAAGACTTTAAATTAAATAAACGAATCAGTCTTATTCATAGCTTTCGGTGTTTTTCATTTCATGGATTATGTTAGGTTACATTACCTAAATGGAGTAAACTTAGTTAAATTGCGGTGGCATAGTAATAGTGTGTGCGACTTCCGTGCGAGTAGTTGTGAGTTCTTGCGAGTAGTTGTGAGTTTGTTTTCGCACAGGACGGAGGTTTGTGAGACAAAACCCACCCAGATCAGGAACTAATTTTAATATTGAGGGATCATCTTACCCTCTGGGTAGGTATATGTTTGTATCGACGCACACGACACAAGACATAGCACACAATTTTTTATATCAGTTTAGGAAAGCTTTACTGTAGTATATGACTGACTGTTAGTTCCAGGGTAGGTAATTTTTGAAAACGAAAAATATTATAGTCATTCTACTTTTTTCGTTTTATGCATATCTTAAGAAAATTTACCACGGTAGTGTATATTTTTTTTAACACCATCGGAAAATAGAGATTTCAACGCGAAAAACGCTTACCAACTTTTTTTAAAAAGGCGAAATTTTGTCGTGAGATTTTTCGATTGAAAATTAGGGTGCTTTTTCGATATTTAGTTAAAATTAGGTGAAAAATTAATATTTAAATTTATAAAAATTACAGTATATTTGGAATATAAAAAGGTAAGTTGCCACCAAATCACGTGAAAAAAAAAAACAAATTTATTTAACTATATTTGAATTTTTACATACATTTTGAGGTTATGTGAAAAAAGTGTAAATACAAAAGTTGTAGGTCTTTTTATTACCTACAACTTTGCCATTTAAGTTTTTTCCATAGGACTTGTAGTTTTGCCGGAAGTTCAGATAAACCGAATTTAACCCTTAAACACCCATCCTCTCCTACTTTCCGAACTCAGATCGCCCGTAATTTATTTTCCTTTCATTTTTATCATATTATCTTGCGTTTTCAATGGGTTCTATCCGACTATAATTTTCTTCCACTTTTTACCATTTTTGAAGGTTTCTACCCTGGACTATGTGTTCTGTAAGCTTTGCAGAAACAGTGTTACAAAAACAAAAGCAGGTCGTTTTTGATCCCTAAGGAGAAGACCGGGGATGTAATTGTCCCTTGGGTGCTCTCACTCACCGAACAGAACGCCAATATGCGGGTGGTAGTATTTTAGGTCGGTTTTCTGTAAAAAAAGGGAATTTATTCTTCGAACTTTCTGTTCCATTTGCCTCAATCATTCACCCCAACAACGACCCTACGCACAGTATGGTATTCTTTGTACATCGTTTATATAGCAGTAGAGCTTCGCCCTCGCTTCGCTTCGCTATCAAAAGTTTCATTCGATCTCATAACAAACTTCTATCTACGGTAAATATCATAGCAATAGTATCGTATTGCATTATGCAGATTTACGAAGAAAATGACTGAAAATAATATGTCAAACATAATAAAATATAGCCTGTTTCTAAAGGTGAAAGAATTTTTTTTATCGGTAACGTATATTTTAGTTGAATCGTTGCAAAAAAACGCACAAACATACAAAAAATCGAATTTAGCATTTAATGCTAGAAGATTAGATTTATCTATTACTGAATATATACAAGAAGCCTGACATGTAGGTACCTATTAAAAGCAATGTAATCAGTTTGTTTGTTTAATCGGTTTAAGGAAAGCTTTTCCTTTCGGTACGCTACGAACAAGAGGCGTATCATATATTATGCATAGAGTACTTTACCTTCTACCTCTTGTTAAGGTTGCTTTTAATTAATCCTGAATGAAAATCACTCTTAATATATTTTGTAGGTAACGTGAAGAATCTGTCGCTGCAAAAGTGTGTAATACGTCAATTTATACAATGACTAAATATTGAGTGAATTGTTCTTGGTTAATTAAAGTTAGTTGTAGTCAACGTCATTTGGTATAATTTACTTGAACAACCAATGTGTTGTTGCTTTGTTTAATCCAATTTATTATAAAGATACAGAGCCTTATAATATTACAGTATGTCTTTAGTCCCTACCCTTTCAGTCTGAATACGATCTTTTCCTGATTACGTCTATTTCCTTGGTCCTCCTACGATCTTGTCGGACACGGTTCGCTTCCAACGTTTATTTCTGCCGCAATTGTACTAGCTGAAATCTGTTGTCTTGTTCGTTGAGCACTATTTCTTCAAACGAATTCACCAACTTCCCTGTAGGCAGCCGCATTACTGAGCCAGATATTCAGAATCTATGTATTGCAGAAGTAAATGTAAATGGTTGTTATCACTTATTGTCAAATGGGCTACATACGTCATAGGCAGCTAGTAAAACTATGAAATTCTATTTCAGTTTGCGTTTATAAATTGAAAGATAATTAAATCAAACCATATGTTGGTTGGTTTTTGCTGTTTAAGGAGCCCAAGCTGTGTTATTTAAATTTGTAATCTAGCCAGAAAACAAATACTTGCATTAATATAACAGAGCGCGCGCTTATTCAGCCATAATAGCATGACAAAAACAGCGTAGCTTTTCAACGTTGTAGACTTTGTAATTCATAACAGATTCCACAATTTTACTGCGACAGACTGATTACGGCACAACTTGGCCAAAGTTATTATTTATAATAACATTTTATATGAACTTAAGTTTGATGTATCAATATTAAATTCTAAGAAGGTATTGTAATAAAATGTGGAAATGATTATTGTAATAAAATGTATTACGGCAACTGCCCTTACGAAAGTTGACAAAATAGGCCAATTAACTAATATAACAAAACTTTTATATTGAGCAGTTTATGTTACGCATTTTTTTTACAACATCGACTAATTGACGAAACACGATAACATGTGTTTCGTTAAAAGTATGAATTTGTAGAAATGGACCATTTATTTTTACATCGAATTTAAAGTGAAAATATCTAATAAAATATGGACACGTAAATGGAAGCTTTTAAAGAATTTGTGACAGGGATATTTACGTACCAACTTATATATGCATTAACTGGTGCGTGACATGTTATGTATCATAAAATCCACGATGACCTTTTCGTCCTAACATGCACGATAAGGAAGGGTCTCGGTACTTGTAATTTAATGTCGATTTGTGCTATGTAAACTAGACTAAGCTTGATGAAGTTCACCGATACTAGCTCGGATATAAATTTCTAACATAACATTTTTAAACTATCTATGTCATTAATCTGTTCAATCAAAGTCGTCTTGTACGTATTAGATATCGTAGTAGTCGACTCTAACAAAACGGCTTATTACTGCACTGCCGTTTAAACCTAGTTAGTAACTACCATTATTGTTTAAACATTGCTTTATCTCCTAAATACGTTTGCTAACATTGAATTTCAATGTCAAGGGGGCATTTCTAACACCATCGTGTTTATCTTTTGATCACTGCTCTAACAGTCTTTTTTATTAGAGTCAATTACAATGATATAATTTGTATCTATTAGGTACTTTAAAATAGGCTAATGTGAGCCTTACAAAAGTCACAGTCACCGGCATTGTAATTGTACTTGTCAGTCGACCAATACTCTTTAAATCAATTAGATAGGTCTTTATTCATCATCGTAAAACGTGCCCAAAAGCGCACGTTCGTTTCGCAAATTATTTCTGTGTATTTAAACTTACAATTTAATTAATTCACGATAACATGCACAGACACGGAATGGCCGTGCCCGTGTTATATATTTTTGCACAAATATGCAACTGTTGGAGTTTACTGTGCCTATAATTTTCGTGGGCGCCGGAGAATAAAAATGCAATTTTCACCCGTTGTGATTGCTCTTTGGATTGGTGCACTATGGTGAATAATTAAATACATTGCCTTCGTTTAGTATATATCTGTGTATTTTGAAGCTGCTCTCTGAAATGCGTTTCTGCATGAAACTTTTGTTAATTATACATTGTAGCCATTAAATTTAAATATAAAATTTTAATAAAAAATATTGATGTAAAATATAAAATTCAAAGCGGAATGTTACCATTCTTTTCTGTGTTCAAATAACATTTGATAATGCAGTGCGACAGTTAAAGAATATTAATTAACTAGCTTTTGCGCGTGACTTCGTATGCATGGAATTTTCTTCGTCTCCCGTGTGAATTTCGAGAAATACTTTGTTACCGGCGCGCCTACGTTATCTAGGGAACGCCTGTGCAAAATTTATGACTCTCGAAGTCTAAAATTTTCAGTAGCTCTGGCGGTGCGTTGATGTCAGCCAGCTTTTTCTTTTACTATATATACGGATAATGCGAGAAAGAAGGTTATTCTTACATTATTGATATGACTGCGACGCACATTGAGAGTTTAAATAGCTTTACTATAAATTGATGATTTTATTATGGAGCATTAAAATAAAAGCCCGTCTCTTTGCAGTCCTGATCGCTATTAATTAATATACATAATATATGTTGACTGATAAATTATTAGCTGATAATGCCGACTACCTAGTTATCGACTGGCTCAATAGTGCAGTTGCAGTGTACGAATTATCACCCATCGTGTTATAATAATTTATTTGGAATCTGCCTGTGATCTTTGTGATAGTCTCGGCAGTCTTCAATCTAGTAATTTATGTATAAACTTACATGGCTTACCTACTATGGTTATCGTTTAATGTGAAATTTACTAAATTGTCAATATCATCGAGTGCATTCAAAGCATTATTTTGTTACTATAATTCAGTTACAGCAAATTATATAGTCATAGCCTTTACAATAAAATAATATGATTAAAAATCACACAATATAATATTTTTCATGAAAAAATATGAGATAGTTACATAGAATGATTAGTTTAGAAACGTAGGAGTCAAACCTGCCGAAATAAGTGTGGTACAGCACCCACAGGGCCCAACTTCCTGTTGAAACCTGCCGTACCCACTACGCTACTGTATGTCTCGCGCCTGCATCACTCCACAACGACTCAGGACCTCGTGGAGTACATCAAGGTCAAGGCCGCTTACATCGTGAGGGTAGAGCCTTTGGAGTCACGTCACAGCGTGAACTTCAAGTCGTTCGTAGCGCGTGTGCCGACAAAGGCTCTTGAAACCTTCACCAAAGAAGAATTCTGGCCGAAGGGCGTGGTGTTCCGGCGGTTCCGGGGCAGGCTGCGAGACAACGGAACTAACACCGACCGACAGGCACAACGAGAAGTGTCATCATAGATTTAAGTTATTTTTAATATATATTTTAGGTTACGGTATTTATTGATTAACTTTTATTTAAATAGTGTGTAGTATACTTATATTATAATGTATGTATGATAGTCTGTAAGATATATATTGAAAATTGTAATCCCGATGGTACCCAAGATACAAGCACTAGCTTAGTTTGGGACCAAAGGGAAACTACTTATTTGTAATAAAATGTAATTTATATTTATGAAATAAATTGAATTGAAATTGAATTGAAATTGAATTGAAATTGAAAAAAAAAAAAAAAAAAGAATATTACAACTTTCAGTACAAATTGCACAGCATTCAAATTAAACCGTCGTCTACAGCGAAGCACTTGGTTCTTAAATTCAAGAAAATATTTAAAGCAATATTAATGTAGATGTTTGAAAGTTATAACAATTGCCATTATTAGAATCGCTAATTGGCCCGTGGCTATTATTCCCAAGTTTGTAGTACAGTTTATAGACGTTTCATCTTTCAGTTACGTAGAACACCTGTTTTGTTTTGAGCCAATCTCAAGCCACAACATCAGCTTCAGACGTGAGAACACAACTCTGTCAATAACTAAAACTTCTCAAGGGAACCTTAAAAGGCTTTCAATATTAAATATTTCCGTTGCGAAATGCCTAGATTGTGAGCTCGGCCGTTGAAATATCTCACATACTAACCTACTCGTATATCGTATAATAAAGTATATAACTGAGATTATTGCAACTTCCTCTGGCTTCATAATTTTAATATCAGGTAGTATTTCGTCAAGCATGAAATATGTTTTTGTTAGAAAGTTAGGTATTTAAAATTATTTAAATTAAATTTTGTGGGGTCGATGAACAGTATTTCAATAAAACTGCTTATTGGTTTAGTCTGTGGCAAAATAAGACTTAGTAGTAAAAAAATATAAATAAAATCTTCACCCTATAATTTAAAATTCTACATTGAGAGATAGATTTTAACTCATAAGAGTTAAAATCAATGTAGGATTTTAAATCATATGACGTGTGAAGACTTTATTTATACTTTTTGTCATGCGTTAAATAGTGCTCGCTCCCTACACGTTATTGATGTTGTGTGTCGTTTAAGCTACAATAATATAATTGATTAAATTATTTAATTATTATTATAATTTTTAATACAATATAATTGGTACCGGAGTGTAGATAAAAAAGTATTAAACGTATAAACTGTTTCATTGTTTCTACATCTACAACATCTACAGGCTACAATATGATGTAGATAAATCTCACGTTATAGCCAGTTCGCTTGTTAGATCTGTTGTTCCGACTTGCCTGTTTCGAACGCATTAATTATTTAAACCGGCGTGTTCTGTCAAACGAATTATTACTAGGCTCTATTTGTTAAGATTTATACGTATTCTTATTGTTACTGTTTAAAACGACCAATGAAATTAGTTGTCAGGCTTTTGGTAAAAAAAAGTACAAATATCCTTACGAATTATAATGTTTTTATTACACGAATCGTTTTTGTTTATGCGCTCGTATATTAACAAGATAACCTATGTTTTCCATTGTACAGATTTGCTTATTTTTTGCCCTTACTATCTAGAGAATGTCTTGCGTTGTGGTGAAATACGAGTGTTATTTATTTTTTGGTACGCTATATTGCAAATTGAGTTAGAAGGACCCTGACAACAATAGACGAGTTCTGTAATACATCCTTTTCAATTGCCATCGTATGGGTTGACTGAACCAAAAATGAGTGGCAAGAGTGTAAAACAATCAGTGGTAAAGAGCAAACCCTCTTCTTAATCATTGTTTTTTTTTGTATTATTTTAATAAACTGTAAATCATCTCGTTTTGCCTAAATAAAGAAATACACGATATCAAGTTGAATTTACCTATTGAAAACTAAATATTCAGTGTTTTGAAATTAAACTAATACCATCACGTTTGAAGCTTTTATTTTCGATTTGTAATTTTCACCTGAATTTCCGTGAATATAAAGTTGGATTCTTAATTGGACACATGTCAGCTATCGCTGGGGCTTCGTTGCCAGCAGTGAATTCCATATTTTGACGACTGTCAGTTTTTATAGAGAGTCCCGTGGTTAGGTTGACTCTACGTCAATCTGTTTTACACATTTTTCCTCTATAAATTTTGGCCTACTGCTTTGATATAGGTGTACATGACAGGACATTTTATAGAATCCCCCAATGGCACTTATATCACATTTGCGGGTATCAAAATGCCATATTATGTAGTGTTTAACACGGATTTTTGTTGTACTTATATACTTACATCTTTATACATATAATAGATAACATAATCAAGGGTTGTGACGTAACACGAACATCTGGTAATAATGCGTTTAGTCAAAACCCTCGTCTTGTAAACCAGTCATACTTTTATTAGAGCATTTACAACGAAAATATTTTGAATTCGCCCGGCGTCATTTGTAAAGGGTCTGCAAGTTTTGCTTGTAAAAGTAAACAAAGGGTTCAGAAGTCTTAAGATATGCGGAACATGTTACGGTCTTTATGAATAAATCATTCTTTTTTTTAGGTGTACTACTACATAGTTGATTCGCCGCGGAACGAAGGAAAAGACTTTTTCGAGATCAGCATGCAGACGGGGGAGATATTCACGAAGGTGGTGTTCGACAGAGAGAAGCAGGGAGCGTATGCTCTGGAAGTAGAGGCGCGAGACGGAGCTCCTTCAGCGCGGCCGAATTCTGACAACCAGCCTAACTCAGGTATGTAATAGTATTATAGCTTCTATCCACAGTTGTAAGTACACGTGTCTTATTGTACATGATTATATTGTCAGTCCATGATTAATTTACCCTCTCGTCTAAGTAGGTATATACAGGAATAATTGCTTTGTGGTCTGTGTGTAGGTATGTGACCAAAATCGATTAGTGGTAATAATTGGAATATTAATAGATGTTCGCACATGCATATGCGATCGAAATATATTCAGAGAAACCTTATTTTTGAGATGTAGGTACGGAAGACTAAAAATGAATTAGAAAATGGCAAAAATGCTAGGAATTTTCGGTAACAATAATTATGTAAGAGTCATATTGAACTTGACTTTGAAATGAAATCACCAACTTTCTCAGCTTCGACCTTTTACCTTTGCAATAAACTTTTTAAACCTAATGTCTACATTTTATACGATATTTATTCTAAAATAGTAATAATAATATAGCATTTTCATTGGGTAAGGAGGCAACTGGACCCGTTCTAAAAGTGGGACCGCGGGGTCAGTTATCCAATTGAATATTCTTATTGATATTCTTTGGGCGGCTGGCACCACTTAAAATATGATTAAAAAATGTATTGTTTAAATTCAATCCTTGTACAGTCAGCAGCAAAAGCATTCGAAATTAACCTCAAAGATTGGTATTAAAATCATTTATATTTTTTTTATAACAGAAAGTATAGTAAATAATTAAAAGAAATCATAATATCAAACACAGAATGACAACGCTTTTCAAGAATCACAAAGAAAATGGATCACAATATTTAAAAGTGTCTTAACATAATATTTTTGGTGATTATTAAGATGTAGGTCATCTTAATAATGAGAAACTATTATGTACTTATGTAATTAGGTTTTATATTCAAAGCTAAAATATAATTAGATTTTGTATTTTAATTCACAGTCATAAGAATATTAAAGGCTCTAAAATTTGGTATTTAAAATCACAGTCTGAAAGTATTGAAAGCTAAAATACTAAACTTTTGTATTTGAAATCAGTCTTAAAAGTATTAAAAGCTAAAATATAATTAAATTTTGTATTTTAAATCACAATCTTAAGAGTATTAAAATCTACAAAATTTGGTATTTAAAATTACAGTTTCAAGAGTATTAAAAGCTAAAATATAAGTTCTAAATATTGTGCCTATCAAAAATATATTATTTGCTTATCATTGTAAAAAAAAATCAATTTGCGATTCAACTACCTGTTCTTAAATAAAAGACCCCTTGACCATAAAATTCGCGCGGGCTCTATGCGATTGCGATCGCTCTTGAGAAGCGATTTGCGTAATTCTGGTATTTTCGTATGTACTTACTTAAACTGTACGTATTTAAACTGTTACTAAATGTAAGTAATTACTATAAAGATTAAATTTGCACCAGTTTTTTCTGGCGACGGTACATTTTACGTCACTCGGTTGGTGATCCCAGTCGACACGTTCAAAAATGTTATTGGGCGACTAGGACCGCGGTCCCAGTTCCTTGTGGTGCCAGTCGCCTAATTACCCTTTCATTCTCATAGGTGTTCATTTTCTAATAACACCTATTTTCTCATCTAATTAAGATATTATTTATAGTAAGGTTGATCGTGGTATTCAGATTACACCGTTTATTCTCTTTTCGTTTGTTCTTCAAAGTAAATTATGAAATAAGATATTTACGCTGAATTTCAGTACTAAACCACAACAGTGCTTCATATTTCATAAGAACACAAGAACGATTTTTATACCCTTTTTCTACGAAGCGTTTTCATGGAAAATCGGTCTCTTATTTTCTATATACGGTATAAAGATTACAATTAGGGACAATGTTTACGTGTTTTGTCTACCGAATAAATGGGTTTTATAATGTTTATACTTTTTCCTTTTTGTTTCTGTCATGTATGTTGGATCGTGCTGTTACCATTTACCTAGTACAATGCGAAGCTCTAAGTTAATCCAAAGAATTATTTTTTTTTAGGAAAATCTAATGTAATTTTACTCAACCTGGGATCGTGTCAATCGCGGCAGTCGTTACTCAGTGCCACTGAATCACCGAGGCGGTCCTAATTTATATGCTGTGAAAAGGATTAACATTTAAATAATGTCAATATAAATATAAATTGCACATAAGTAACATTATTAGCATAATGGATCACTAGTTAATGATCGGCGTGGCTAACATTATTCAATCTACGGTATGACATCGATCATGTTAATTTAGAAGCGTTATTACATACTGGTAGCTGTTTATTAATCTGCAATTATCGCTATAAATAAACTGTTACGTAGTTTTACTTCAGTGAAATTCAATGAGGTTATTCAACGTGATACTTTTAATTTCTTATACAATTTATTTTTGTGGTAAACAGCATTTTGCTCTGATGGTAAGTGGTAACCGTAATCTATAGACATGGCTCTGTACTCTAAGCATATATCATTTTTTTCCGTAGTTAGCAGCTTGCTCTCTTACCTCTGATACAGAAATCCATGAGCAGCGGTTATCACTTACCATTAATTGTGCCATTCGCTCGTATGCTATCGTAAGCAGTAAAAACCTAAGCATGAATGTAATGAAAAACGAATAAACCAAATAAATTTGTCAAAATGATTTTTTACGGCAAATTCAATGGATTCTTTTAGCCGGATTAGATCTTTGTTAAAACACCGATTTATAAGGAAAATTGTCTCATTCATTATCGTTTTTTTTAATTATCTGGAAGAAGATTTATTTTCGTTATTATGCTAAATATTTTTGTTTATGTTTGCTAGATGGAATCTGGTACCTATTAGCCTTGAATCACAATACTTATTGAAACCACAATGCATAATATCGGTGCATGCATAAATAATAATTATATCTTAAATAAATATTTTTGGTGCTTTCAGAAAATGCGAAGAGAATTCTAGAGTTTTAAGAGTCGATAGTAACTTACACCTTGACGCATTTAATGCTCCAGCAATAACGACTCCGAGATAATGGTTTTAAGTTTTATATTCAAAAACATCAATACTTACACAAAATTTTAACATGAATATTTTAACTTTACAAAAGTGTAGCGGCCAGGTATTTGTTTTTCTTCTTTGGCTAACGCCCCAAAGCTGTCCAGTTTCGCCCTTAGCAATTTTTATTTGTTCCCTGAATAAGAAACCACAGAGAAAGTTTAAGGACGATAATGAGATGAAGGAAGTTGTTTTGGTTTATTTGGAGGGGAAAGAAAGGACAGTCTCTATAAAGTATTGTATTTTATTGTAATTTTGATAGGTATTTTTTTGAGCTAATATTAATTACTTTTGATTTATTTCTCTGTTGTTCCGATCGCGGTTTGTCTCGTTTACTGCAGTACGTTCAAATCTGTTTACAACATTCAAGGCCTTTGTATGCTTACTTACTTAGGTTAATATGTACTCTTCTTGGATGCTTAAATCCTTAAGTTACCATAGAACTTGGTAACGTTTGATTTGTCCGTGGCTAACCAAATTTACGAGTATCAAAGGCGAATCGGTAAATACTGTCCTTTAATATACGTAATGAATGTCTCTGTGTGCAAGCTTGTAGGTTTACGAACACGACTCACAAATGAAGCAGAAACGTTTGAACCTTCTTTGAAGTAAAGCCGACAGGTTTCGGGATACCACAGAGTAAAATTTATATGCTGACACGGGTCAATCTCGTAAAAATATTGAACGCATTCCAACTTTGTAGGTGAAAGTATTGTACAGTATATTATTATTATACGTAGATTGGGTGATTATTCTGGGTAGTTGGGTGGAAATGAAATGTTTTGGAAAACGAAAACTAGTTGTAGGGTTAGTATTTTTTATATAATGAGCTGCGAGTAGTGCGAGTAAGTACAAACTCGTATCTGTTACGTAGCTATAGCTTGATTTATTATTAGTTGATGCCGGAAGAAGAGATAAATTAAATCTACCAGAGTTATGAGTGTACCTACTAACGTTTGTTTGAGAACGTTCTTATGTTTATGAAGAAATAATTAAAATTAATGGTTTATTAAAAGTTATATAGGATAATGTAAGTGGAAATGGTATTTGCCTTATTATTTTTTTCTGTCAATAGATTTTTTTTGTCACTAAGTAGGTATGTCTAAAATTACTTGTAGTTAAGGTACTTTAAAATCATAAGATTTCAATAATATCTGCTAGACTTACCTCAGACTGCACTGCTAGACTAAATAAGCATCTAAACTTTCTACTTCTTAGTCATAATGGGTACTTTAGTAATATAAACAACAAGCAATATATATTATTAAAAAAACAAAAAGCCCGCCTGCCTAAAAGTGAAAAGAAAGAAATCCATTTTTTTCTGGTGCTGGCGCTACATTGAAATATTATGTACCCTATGTCACTCCCACTATTAATATATATATATATATATAGATTAATATATATATATATATATAATACACTATTAATATATATAATAGATTCGTATTAATAGTGGGAGAATCTAATGACACCTCATATGTTAAAATCCGTTAAGACATTTAGGCTGTAGAGCGTGCCAAAGAAATAGACATACATATTCATGTAAGTACATACATATATACATACATACATACATACATACATACATACATACATACATACATACATACGTTCGAAAAATATTACCCTCCTTGATTGCGGCAGTCAAGCAAAAAAAGTAAATATAATAATTCTATAGAAAATTAATTATCTTTGAAAAATTTACCGTATAATTCAAAGAACAAAATAATTGGCAAATATGTACTCGGAAAACTTTTAATCATGTTTTGTTATTGTAGTGTACATAATACAATACGTAATTGTACGCATTATTTTCAATTCTATAAGTAAACAGTGTGTAAGGAAATCGCTCTTGAAAATGTTTTTGTGTTACAGATGCAGTGTTGTGATATCAGTTATTTTGCGTTAGTATCGATGTAGTGTATCCCAATAAATTGAGTTAGTGTTACGAACTAGTCTTAAAGTAGGTACTTCTTTCCAATTTACCCGTTGCGTCAGCCTCTTTACTAGTATTATGTAAATTGGTCCCAAATACATATATAACGAAGTAAGAACCTTCGGAAGTTATTTTACGAGTATTATCCAAAATGGTTAGGCACATACTGAAGTATGTGTTGGCATCTAGTTTGAAGTGGTATTGCAAGGAACGGAAATACACCTGCTCAAATGTAACGTCGCGGGGGTGGAAGGTGCTATGGGTCCTTGGCCTAATCACAGTCACGACCCGCATTTAAATGACTTTTTTCTTTCTTGTAATATACGTAATGTCACAAGTTCTACGAGTGGCCAATGTCGTATTGTGTATTTGTCGTGTAAGTTTTGTGGTAGAACCTTTCTCAATGTACACACATGTTGACAAGCGGATCTCATATTTCACAATGTGTCTCCTTTGGCGTTGGGTTTCGTTGGCAATTGATTGTATAGGCACGTAACACACAATAAATTATCCATTTTCGGTGAGCTCTCCGTATTAGGTAAGCAGGTCAGCTTGCCTAACGTATCGCGTCATCGTAAATCAAGCAGTGGAATAATCAGGCAACGCCCGGACCCGTAATCCGTTTAAGCTACTCATCCCTATCTTCTGCCTCACGGAGACAATAGCTAGCTTTAGGTCTCAACACAACCTCTATAATCAGTAATAGAATTCACACGGTGCACTAAATGTTAAAGTAACCCACATCTAATTTAGTGGGTTTCTTCATTTGATCTGAATTTTGATTTCAATGGGTATTTATGTTCGATGACACATACTCGTAGGTAAAGTAAGCTTTAATGCCGAAATATGAGCTGAATTATATTATGATAAACGCGTGGTCGACATTTAGGTATAAGTGTTGAATGCTCGACGAATATTGTGTCTCCGGGCCACGTACCAATTTCAGCATAATATTGCAGCTGGTGGTGTGTTGAGACGTGGCGCGGTATTTGCTCACGCGACTCGCATACTGATTAGCTTACCTACACCACGTGGCTTTGCTGATGAACACCGTCTCACTTGATCTATTAAAAACAATTCGTCCTGTCAAGACAGACGACGTAGTTGCTTGTCTAAGTTTTATAAAAACGCGACTGTGATGCGATGTGTTTGTTCTGTAACTTGAGTTATACATTTCTGTTGCTCTTCCTTAGCAACTGATGTAGGTGTCTTGATTTCCATGAAAGGTTTTAGATATATACAAAAATAGTACTGCGTTTCAATTTGGTACTAACAGATTGATACCAGGTTAACGATTGCTTGGAAAACATAACATTTGAACCTTTAAAATAATTATTGAAAAACTTACTTCACGTCATCAAAACATATAGGTACAGATAGCAATATACCTACGTCGTTTCTATTAAAATTTTAAACCTTTTCATAGTAGGATGAAAAAACTGTTAAAGTAAACAAATGCGCGTGTAAAATTGCAGCGTCAACCACACTCGCCATTTATGTGTCGTCATAATTCTTTATATTTAAATGCAATACATTTTAGTTAGGCGCCAATATTCTAAAACTTTGTTGTGCTCATAAGGTGCTCTTTTAACGCAATTTTTTGAAATTTTTAGATTATATTTTATTTTCATGCTTCAGATTCAAATTTATTTTTATTATTTAATCAAATTTAAATTTTTTTGTTCAATACAGTTTTTGGGTAGGTACTTATAAAATTTCGTTTTACCCTACTTTTGTGAATAACAATAGTGACTGTACGTATAAATAAAGGTGCAGGTAATATCACACCAGTTGAAATAACGCTTTTGATCGACGCGGCGGTCAACAGATAACTCCCAAACAATAGAATTATTCTTTTGTGTCTGTTACACTGCATTCAGTGTTGTCTCAACTTCGTAGCTAGGTATGAATAAAACTTAATTATATTTTGGATCACTCAGTGAATATAACCGCTTCGCAAAAACGAGGTCGTGGGTCCCCGAGCATGTACCAATGTGACCTTTCAAATCATATGTGCTTTCTAAGTTTATCTGTACATTTCTGACAAACGGTGAATCCGAATTTTGAGCAAGCGTGGTGATCAATGCTAATGCCTTCTCATCATGAGAAGAGGCTTTTCCCTGCAGTGGGATGAGTGGGATAAGACGAGCCGATATGATGATATTTTGTATGTCATTGTATCTTAACTGTTAGAGCAATTACATTTTTAGTGGTAGTTCTTTTCTTTGTCTTGTTTATAGTGACCTACCTCTGCAATTACCTAGCTGTGGTAAACGATGTTGGTAATGAATTTAATCCTACAATGTATGCAAGATAATGTTATGTTTTTGTGTAATTCAGCATTGTTAGTTTACCCAAAAAAAAATAGCCTTCGCGTTGCAATAACCTTTGAAAAACCAGTCTGTGCATAAATCTGCATATGTGCCACAACGGTGCGAGCATAGAGTACATTATACATGGGTGCTAGCACCGTTTGTAGTCATACGAAATATGCACCAAGCGTGTGTCTAACCTAAAACAAAAAATTGTTTGACTGTTAATTTGTTAAAATGGTAAATGATTTTACGTAACCGAATAATATTCTGAGTTTCTGACGCTTACTGGTTCTATGGGTAATATTTTGAACTAGTTGTCTGCTAATTTGTTCACTACTATGTGAGACAGTTGTAACAGGTTGTAACTATTCAAACATCTATGATGTCAAACATATCAAAGCAAATGTCTAACAACTGGTACTTCAGTACATGCGTGTATTCATAAGACTACCAACTATCGAATTAACAGAATGTATGTTTACTTGTTACCGTTATTTTTCTAAAAATATTTATTTGTAACCCGATTTCTGTACAGAAAGACTTATCTAACATTTTAAAATCTGTTCTATATTATACGCGTACCACCCGATTATAGTTGAAGGTGGATAATGTGTGGTTAAAATTAAATTTCTTACGTGGGCGACATAAACGATATTTATAATTATATCACTTTATTACCTGAGTCACTCGGTACACAAGAGATCCTGATTATCTAGTATTACCAGTATTATACGAAGTGATGCAGTGTCACCTTAGCAAATCTCCATGCTCTTAAGTAAGCAAAGTTCGTTGTCAGAATTTATCAGCCTTTCGTCTGGCCGTAACGCCTGTCGTATTGTATGACAGTTGAAACCGACGGCTTAGTGCGCTAAGCACTGAACAGTTTGCAAAGTTTGGTCACAAAGGTCATTTGATCAAAGTTTGATCACTACAATGTTGCTTTATCACATGATCTAATAGTACAGACTAGTTATATTCGACTTTAGTAGTTGAGTAATTGCCATTATTTGAAACTAAGTTGTGTGATACATTGTTTTACATGTTAGTTTATTACATACATTCTTTACATATACACTAATAATTATAATGACTAGGTTAACTAAAACCTATAGTCCAATGCAGTAAAGCGAGAATTAAAAGTTTTAAGTATTGTTTACACATACGAATTTGCAGTATTAAAGAAGTACCGGATTATGGAGGACTGGCCAAACTTTCATTCGCGAATATTTATCTAGAACAAGTCAAAAGCCTGAAATCACACTCATCTTAATTTAATAACCTACAGTGTTAGAATTTTTATTCATTCAAATTTAGATTTGAAACGGGAATACATACGGGGTCCCGATATATTTACTTTACAAACAATGGTATTAGTCGTAATTAAACATTGTTCAAATGTTAAATACATCAACTGCAAACGCGGCGTGCCGCACGGACAGCTATATATTTTCCCAATAAATTAATTATTAGGAGAGTGTTCGTGTGAGACATGAAATATATTGTGTTGGTAAGTACGTGTTGAAATATAATTAGGTTCGTACGGCTGGATAATTGATTAGTTGCTGAGCCAAAGCTTTCGTATCAATCAACACCAGCCACTTGGTATTACGATCGTGATCTCATTATTATGCAGTACAAGATTATCATCGCACAATGTCATTAGCATGTTCTAATAGATAACAGCTATGTCATATACCACAGTTCGCAGTGTTTGCGATCTTCGATTTTTTTTTGTATAGAATTTACAGGTATGATCTCTAGTCAATTGCTGACATAATTATGAAATGCAGCTTTTTAATGGTGAAATTGATGTATGCTACCTTCTCATAGAAGATCGACTTAAGAGTAGTAGTATCCGTACTACTGCGTTTCGTTCGGGAGTGAGAGCGCCGGAGGCCCAATTTCCCCCCTTTCCTCTTTCCTCTTTCCTCACCTCCCTCATTCCCTTCCCCTAATCCCATTCCCAGCCGCCATAGTGGAGGCCACCAAACAGTTTGGCTTTTGGTATAGTGGCCGCCACTTCTGGATTCCACTGGCTGCTTACCATCAGGCGGGGTGGAGTCAGTTTGGTAGGCAAAATATAAAAAAAAAAAAAAAAGATATGGAACAACATAACCTTTTCCCGAGAGATCTGAGTACGAGTCTTGTCTTGAGATTGCCAGGTTCCTGCGCAAGAAATGTGGCAAATTTTTACTTGTACAATACATATTGTTATTTAAACATCTGCAATTTTTTTTTAAATATTTAGATATATCTAGAAGTTTACTTATTCAAGTGTTCAAATACAAAATGCGAGCACGGTAACGAGTTCGTGTAGAATACTTATGGAATATTAACTTATCTTAGTTGCCTTGCATCGCTTTCCATTACTCTGCAATTTCTCAACTTAATTGCAGTTTGGCGTAATCTCACGTGAATGCTCTAGTTTTGTTAAAAAGTATTAAGGTGGTTCCGACGAAATTTCGACGAAATCCGCTACTTTCATCTCGATAATTGAGTAGATTCTAATGCTATTTATTCTTTTTTTTTTTGCCAACAATATACTTTGATTCATGAACTTTAGAATAGTAGAAGAATTATTTACAATAATTGATTATATAACTTATACCAACGATATTAAAACAACGTGATTTCACTTATTTCGAAATATTACTTTGTAATTACTGTAGTTATAAATATAAAAGTTATATTGAATCAACCGGAATAAACCAAATGTCAACTCTGTAGGTTTATTTCATTTATTAGGATAATGTTTCAATAGTTATTGATAATTTGGCTGAATCAGCGTCGCAGGGGCTCTGCGCGGGCGACGGGAGGCAGAACGGCAGAGCGGCGCAAGCCCTTCTGACGGACGGACGTATGCGGTTTTTTTAAAAATTATTTACGTAATTCAATAATTGCAAATAAATAATATCAAAAAAAATATTGTGTGGATAGATTTAGTGTTGCAAATAAATTAGATTAGTTATTTAGATTTTTTTAGTGTATTAAATACGTAGGTATTTACCTACATTTATTATTATTTTTCATCAAAATGACTAAAATTTCACGACTGAAACAAATACAAATGCAAAGGATTCAATAATAGAATATCCTGTAAGTAGGTATATACCTACCTTCATATTTTTAGTAAAATACCTTCTTTGAGATACTTACCTAGGATATCCTTTAATTATGTTTAGTTCCACGTAAACTAGGTAGCAGGTGGTGAGCCTATTGTCGCTCGTGATAAGATCAAGGCAACACCAGGCCTCAAGAATCAGTAAATTCCTGCTGTTATATACCCTAGGGGTATGAATATGAGCTTGCTACAATATTGTCTATGTCTACTATCATTTCGAACTAGGTGTGTGGTAGGTGGGCACATGAGTAAAATATCTAACTTGGATATTTACTCATGTGGCAAGGGCGCTTTCCGATTCCGACCGACGCGACGCGACGACGGCGACGCCGGCGTAGGTACGAGGTGCTTCGGTCGGAACACGAACGTCGGCGTCGGTCGTACAACTAGCATAGAACTCAAATTACAATGATTATACGTGACATGCGTCGGTTTGCGACCTAGTTAGGTACCTACACAAAACAACCATACACGCTGCTGTTAGCTACCTAACTATCTACGTTATCTTGCACGAGCATAAATACCTATACATTCTATATATACATACGGTGTGTACTTGAATATTCTATCGGTAAGTAATACCGATAAAATATTCAAGTATTTACCTCGTTAGATTTTTTTTCATGAGCTGATAAAATCAGTGATAAGATACTAGGCTAAAGTAAATACCTACCCTTCTACTTTCAATGCATCTTATTTTGATTTATTTATTTGATTGCAAGAAAGGAAGAAAAAAGGCTTTACAAAACGTCTTAGTCTCTAACCAAACTAAAATATTTGAAGACTGTGAAATTATCACAATTAGGTAAATTAAAAATCCTACTCTCTGTTCCTTTATTATCGTACTATATGAATTTTTAATCCTAAAATTAAATAATATATTGTTGAGTGCCTACTGGACATAACAAAACTAATACCGTATTTTTCGAGTAATAGGTGTATGTAGAAAGTAATAGACCCGGCACGGTGGCACAGTATAAAGAATTCTACTCTTTTTTGTACAGTCTTTACCTAACTAGGTAAAGGCAAAAGAATTATGGTTTAGCACTCTATGTATGTATGTATGTATGTATCTTTATTATATTATATTATAAGTCTATGTACTGTAAAACTACCCCGTGACGTCGTCCGCATGGATCCGTTACTTAGCGATAATATTACATTAGTTCTACTTTACCGATTTTGCATTATATTATACATTTACAATACTACAATATGTACGTACATACAAATATATGTATGTACACATATATTTGTATGTACATATTGAAGTAATCTATACTTATAATGAATCTCTAGCGAGGTAATTTTCACGGTACATCCAAATCACTCAAACAGTGGGTACAATGCGTCTACTTTGGCAATTGTTCGTGTTACTTATTTTGCTAAGGGTACATGATATTGTGTACCTTACGTACGGGCACTTACTAGAAGATAATCAACATTTATTTATTTATTGAAAAAGTATTTACAATATCATTACAGATAAAAACCCAATACGATATCATAAAAAACCTAAAATTAAAAACACTAATTACTAAATAAATATATCTACTTATCCAATACTATACATTTTTGTGCAACATCCTTGAATTTTGATAGGGTACATTGAAAAATATCAATTTCTATAGAAATAATGATATACACATAGGAATGATGACGCTTTGTTTAAAGCATGTGTAACTGAAAATCCTTATCAGCTCTGTCATTTGAATTCAGTTTTGCTGGTGAATGGTGCTGTTTCAAATTCAGTGCAGTGGTGGCCATACAGAGTAAAGATACTGTGGGAGAAAAAGGAAATAAAGAGGACCGAGGAGGTAACTATGCCTTCGGACCACTGACTTTCAGACAAAACTTACACTTTACGTCGTTATGTACATCTCCAGCCAAACCGTCCCGCTTATTCTAAAAGATCTACTTCCGTAAAATTTTTGCTAGCTATACAATATACAGAACGATTTACTGAAGTTATATTTGTGATATCCAGATGAACCGAAAATAAATAAGGAAAATGAAAATATGTTAATTCATATAGGTTAATTAAATTAACACTTATGAACGTCAAAGTTTACAAAATGTCAGCAAATTAACCTACAACCAGTTCGCTGACAAAGTAAAGCCATGAGAAGAACTGGCAAGAAACTCAAGCCACTCATTTTAATCGCCAGGTTATTACAATTTTTGTAAGTTACAGTTTCAAGTAGCATGCAAAGTGACACAGGCAATACACTTAACTCTATAGGTAATTAAATACTTACAGCTTTCTATGTTGCAAAGAAAAAATAAAAAGTAAAATGCGTGCTTTACAGGCTGCCTCAATTTGCATATTGCTACAAAAGTACGAAAAGTCAGGGAGAAGTCAAGGGGAGTCAAGGGAAAGCCAGGGAGAAGCGAGGGAGAAGTGAAGAGAAAGTGAGGGGAATGTGAGAGGAAAGTGAGAGGAAAGTGAGAGGAAAGTGAGGAAAGTGACGGGGAAGTTAGGGGAAGTGAGGGAGAATTGAGGTGGAAGTGCGGGAGAAGTGAGGGGGAAGTTAGGGGAAGTTAGAAGTGAGGGGAAGTGAGTGGAAGTGAGGGGAAGTGAGGGGGAAGTGAGGAGGAAGTGAGGAGTGAGGGAAAAGTGAGGAGTAAATGAGGAGGAAGTGAGAGGAAAGTGAAGGGGAAGTAAGGGAGATGGGAGAGGAAGGGAGGGGGAAGGGACAAGGCAGGAGCTCTCGAATGCAGGGAAAGGGATAAGAAGTGATAAAAAGAGAGAAGAAAATGAGGGGAACGAAGGAGAAGAAATGGGGAAGTGTAGAGAAGAGAGGAGAAAGCGAGGAGGCAAGGTAGAGAGAAGTGGAGGAAAGGGCAAGAGATGCTCGAGGAGAGGCAAGGGATGCTGAAGGAGGTGAAGAGGAGAAGAGGGAGGTGAGGAGAGAAGCGGAAACTGTGGAGAGTGGAGAAAAAGGGCGATAGGGAATGAGGGGAAGGGAAAAGTTATTGTAGTGAATATTTGCCTTTGTGTATTGTATTTTTTTTTTACGAGGGATATCTTTAGGTAGGTGAAAGAGGGTTTGTATGAATGGGAGATTAAAAATACTATGGAAAACAGTATTTAAACAATATAAAAATGTCTATTGGAAAAATCAATATTCACGCGAGCGAAGCCGCGGGCAAAAGCTATCTATATACATAAAAGCAAAAGGTCACTCACTCACTCATCACGAAATCTCAGAAACAACAAGTGCTAGGAATCTCAAACTTTGCATGATCGTTCCTATTAGGATATAGGTGCTCACTTAGACGGGATTTTGCAAAATCCATCCTCTATGGGTGTATAAAGGGGTGACAAAGTTTGTATGAAACTTCTATAGTTTTTATAGTAGGATTACCAAATTACTAGAAAATACTCTTTTTTTAATATTCAGAAACTACCCTTATTAAGTGAGCAAATAAGAGTCGAAGTTTGTGTGAAAGTGGTTCATCAGTTTTAGCGGTAGCGGGTTTAAATGAGATTCGCCATAGAGATGGATAATACTGATATTTATTACTGATACAATGTACGGTTGCCGTAAAATCTGGCACCCATCTGAATTTTCACGCGAACGAAGTCGCGGGCAACAGCTAGTCTATAATATGTATGTATTTACAAAAAAAAAAAGTATATAAGTAGTATATCAGTTGTTTAGTACCCCTAACACAAGCAAATATAATTGCTTAATTTGGGGCTAAGATGGCTCTGTGTGAATGTGGTAGAATATTATTATTATATTATAGTTATAAGGTGCATTTTATGCTTTTTGTTTAATTATCTCAATTTTGGCATATGTGTGGATTGGTTCCTTTTTGCATAAGTAGGTCCAATTGTTTTTTTATGCTTATTAGTTTAAAGTGTAAGTTAAACTTACTTGTGATTTTTATTATTAGTATCTACATTTGTTTTTATTATAAAGTGGTTTGTAAGTCAATTTAAATTTTATAAAAACCATGTTTTAAGTTTATAATAATTGATGCGATACCGATAATCTTGTTTTAAGGGAAGTTTTGTGTTAGTTGTAAGTTTAAAAAATGAGTGTATTTTAATAACTTTTAACTTCAGTTTGATCGATAATGATCTAATACTTTATAATTCTGTTGCGTTAAAATGCCGTTAAACTATAAGGTTTTAAGTTTAACCGCGTTTAAGCGTAACAATGAATCAAGTTTTGTACTCTTATTTAAACACATTTATAGACTACCAGACTTAAAAGCAGTGAACGGACGTTAACCACGTTTAACATGAGGTAGTTCCACAAGTATTAATGATAAGCTAAATTGACATTATGTGCTATACCGACATTTTAGTTACAATTAAGTTCTTTTGTTTTTTAGGTTTTTAACAAATAATATTTTTTATGAAATAGAGACACTAAAATGCCGTTACGCTAAGCGTAGTGGCATTTTAGCCGCTGATTTATTAGATTTTTGTAACACCAATGGTATACTAAAACGCAAAAAAACGTTTTATTATAAAATTTAATTATATTTACAAACTGACAGGAGAATAAATTGAAAGTATTTCATTTGATCTATATCTTGGTACCTTTAAATCTCAAATAATTGTTGTCATTTGTAAGTGACAACGGTTTCAATTTTTGCCGCGTTTTTTGAGTGTTTACTCAAAACTCGACTTTGGCAGTTAACGGCATTTTAGTTATACCACGGTAGAGCTGGATTTTGAGTTTATTGGTTTAACCCACAGTAGTTATTTTTATTTCTACTACATATTTAACAAACGTCATGATTCTAAACACTCATCTTTGCTTTCGCTACTATATAAATAATAAATATATAAATAATATATACTAAAAAATATACATACTTACTAAACGAAATAATAAAAGATACTAAAAAAATAATTCATTATTTTCGCGTCTATCAGATTTTAGCTCTGCGGTTTCGGACAAGTAAGGTCATTGTCTTATAGTTGTGCTACTGCTACTTGACGCTAGAGGGCGGACTCGCACGCAATGTTTTTTTCGGGTGAGGCGCGGGGTGGTGAGGAAGCGAAACGCTCAAGGTCATATGTGACGGATCGCCCTTAAGATATTCTTTGTGACTAAATGTAAGTTTCTTTAAAACTCTTTAAATAATATGTTAATTTTGAGCTTTCTAATGTATTAAACGGTAACTTAACAAACAAGTGATTGATCTCTTGACTTCTCTTATAAAATTTTCATTTGCTAATATCTATTTTAAACTTGTTAAAGTTTATGTTTAGTTTGAGAGCAAAATTTTGATTTCTAAAGCCTCAAACCGACTAACATGAAAATTTATTTTTAACCGAAACGGTCTCCTTAGCTCCATATTTTGCGGTATTTTCATTCGACCCCAGATCGGACCCCAGGTGACTATTATCGTTTATTTATGCGACTGTTTTAATTAGACTTCCTGATTGTTTTCTGTAAAATTTCGAATTAAGCATTAGAAGCCAGTTATCACGCGTTTACCTCAAAAATGCTTTTTCATTAATTTCATTAGTTTAGATGTAACATCGCCGTAGACACAAATTGGTATAGTCGGGTTTAGTTAGTGGCGAACTAGCGACAACACGAGCTTTGGACTGAGACGTTTGTGGCAATGCCAACACCGGGGCAGAGCGATGTTACTATAAGTCGCCTATTTCAACTATTTCCAATTACTTGAGCTTAGAGAAGCTGTGCGATGTCGCCAAGTGACAAAGCAATATTCCGCTTGGCGGGCGGCGGGAACTTGGTGGCCTACATTTAACGTTGTGCCCTCGGGAATTCGTGATGAGGACGCTCCCAAGTACTCTGCCTGCCGAGGATTACTGCCTTTCTCTATTTAATATTGCCCTTTGCTTAATTAACGGTTCGACTAGTGTTCTGCACAAAAATTACACTTATTATAATTAGCTTCATTAAAGGTAGTTTAATGTACCTAGATTTGATATTTTGAATATACCTATCCGTTTTAGTTAGCTCGCTTGTGACGATGTGTTTTAGAATATGAAGAAAACTAGCGATTTAATTGTTACTAAGGTATTATATTTTGAGAAGCAAGAGAGGAAAAGAGAAAGATCTCAGGGCAGGGTTGAGACACGATTTGATTTCCAGCGTTAAAGGCTGGGCTAAACTGGAGCGGCTCCAGCTGCGAAGAGAGGTTCGTGGCGGGTCTTCTCGCCCTATTTATGGGCGCGCTGACGTCGTGAGGCTAGCCGCCGGGGAGGTGGCAACCACGCCCTTTAATTTATTTTTTGTAGAAAGTTAAAAAATTATGCTGTTAAACTTTGCGATCAATACTCAGCAAATATATTAGATGACTAGTGTTCTAGTATAGTAATAGATATTATAATGTTAAGGTAATTTACGTTTCAGCAAATTAAAAATGTGGTAGAATATTATTATTATTATTATAATATTTATTCTCGTTTGTTATTTCAAAAAACTTCTTTGAAATTTGCCATTACATCACTAGAGCTATGTTCGGACGCATTTGGGTAATTTAGAAGATTTCTCAGACGACGCGATGACTCGAGACTAGAAGCGAAATTTTCGCTAAATCGCCAAGTCGACACGAACGGGTTTATAGGTGCCATAAGTTTCAGGAAACACTCTCCTCGGCCGTCATAAAAATCACTTCACCCCTTCTCGTTCGTGTTTATTAAGCTCGTCTGCACATAGCGTAACTCGCGTGGTGACACTTATTTCTCGTCTGATTACGTTCTAATGATTTTTTGAATGTACAAAAATATTCCATTCGAATTTGTAGGCTATTAAAGGGAGATACAAAAAGCTATCGCCGGCCGGGCGTAAGTTTAATTAAAACAGAGCACCGCTCGTTGGACGCAGCGCAGAGCGCCTTCTCCAATAGGTACTGCCTACTGGATACTGGGAGACGCTTCTAAGCGCCTCTAATTAAAAACAGTATAATAATTAATTTGTAACATTTGCATTAACGATCAAACTGTCTTGTTTAAATGTTATGTCGTCACCTTTCATTGCTAGCTTTAATAGACGATGGAGTTAACGAAGCGATCGATGTCTTTAAATGGAATAAATAATATCTTCCACTTTGGCCAAACGAACGAACTTTAATAGTTGTTTTAAATTTAGTGCAAATCCGTTAAAAGTTTAAAGGTTTAACTTTTTCGCAGTTATTGGGTACTTGTTTCAAGGAACTTCAGCGAACTGATCACATCATTGTACACCAATAGGTGAGTTTAAAACTTGATTAAACTGGATACAAAACATCTCTAAGAACGTGGTCAGCGTCTAAGTTCCAAATCAGAGCATGATCAAGTTTGTGAAGTTTAGTTCATCGAGCGTATTTTAATTGGTAAATCCATATTATATAACCTTTTTTTGGGTTTAAGTGATCTACATGAGTAAAGAGTAGAAAAGATACTTTTAACTTTGAATTCTAACTTGTTTTGTGGATAACAAAATTACTATAGGTGGAATGAAAGTTCAGAACGCGTAATTAACACCTTAGGATTTACGCGCCATGAGTGGCAACGACGCAATTTAGTGTCATATTTCATGCTCTTCAATTTTTATCATTTAATCGGAGCTATATTTAAAAAATATATTATGTACAAATGCTAGAATTAGGTGAAAACTGTATATAGAGTAAGAAATCATTGCGTATACAGTTCTATTTATTAGCAAATAATACGTTTGAAACTTAAGTTGCGGTATTTTCATAGTAAAATAACTATAAGCATTATGGTTGCTTACTTTATGACGCGTAAACCCTCATAATTGAGTTATAACTAGCCGCGCCCCATGGCTTCGCCCGCGCGTAAAATATTTTTTGTATCCCTTGGGAACCAGACCGGTTTTCGGGATGAAAAGTAGCCTATGTCCGTCTCTGGCATCGAATCTATCTACATATCAATTTTCATTGAAATCGGTTCAGCCGTTTAGGCGCTGAGTGGTAACAATCACACATACATACTTACATACAAACTTTTGCATTTATAATAATAAAAGGATTAATAGGATTCGCATGTTATATTTGCAAAACTGAGCTTTCGAATGATACAATTCACGCAGACTGGTCATAACTATGGATCTTTTTTATGCGATCTGATGTAGTAGTCACAGTTACACTGGGTCATTGTCGAAGTGGCAGAAGGAGAGCGTATCAGTATTGGGCGTGGCGCGGCGTCATGAGTAATGGAACTTTGAGCTCGCATGAAGAGGGTCCACTTATGTCACGCGAAATGGTATGATTGATAATACTACCTTCTGTAAAAACACTGTACTTTTGTAGCGTAACTATACCATTAATATAATTATATTATTTTATAGATAAATATTTGTTTAGTAACGAGGTGCACTGACATCTTTGTGTCAGGCATATAATATATGGTTAGTTCATGTCTGTTCTTTTGTCTCAGGTTAATAGATAAATAATAAATAAAGATGTAGTTGATCATAAATATCGATAAATCGTACATAATAAATATGGTTATAGGTGTACGTTGGAAGTCAATAGGTAGGCGCGTGATCCCGGCGGGTAAATTAGCTAATGTTTAAAGTTTTCAAGGTTTAGTTAATTACTGAGGTTGTAAGCGGGCATCAGTTCGCTCCGATGAGCGGTAGCTACGTAATGGCTTGTGAAGAAGGGTGTGTAAGAAGTCGTTACACGCAACTTGCCAGCAGTAAATATGACTTTTGAACTAATGCAGTGTTTCGTCAACTCAAAAGGCCAAGTTATTGTTGTACCATTTCGTGAAAACTTTTCCGTGTTGAGCTCGGTGAGAAAATAAACTCCCTGGAAGTACATTTATTGTTTTAAAATTGAGTTTGCAAAAACGACCGCGTTGCAAATTCACCAAGTTGTTGTATTCCTCGCAACGTAGGACTAGGTATCGTAGATAGGCATTCAAATTAGATATGTATTGTTTGGTAAATTATGTATAGGTACTGTAGGAATTATAGGCATTCGCATTCCAATACAATTATCTACTATAGTGATTGCCTTTTGCGTATTGTTTACCGCAGTTTTTATTACAAGATGCTTGCGCTGGGTGTAACAGATAAAACTGCCTACATTTTTGCCTTTAGGATGTGATAAAAATATATTTTTAATAAAGTTTTATGACCGGCCCAATGTAACATTTTCTTTTTTATTATTTTAAATTATTCACAGTGTTGGGACGTGGCCGTTTGGTAAATATCTTTTCTATTATATTCATAAATTAACGTTCCAACTTGTTCCCAAGTTGGTTTGGAAGATTTACAGAAGCGAAATTGCCGGAATGTTTGAATTCTTCAACGTAAACGTACCGCAAAAGTGTTTGAAGCCTCGTTAATTAATGAAGTAGTACTGTAGCGTCGAGTAACGACGAAAATATTAATAACATGAATTATTGTTCGATCACAGTCATTGTATAGCTGTACGTCCAAAATGCGACTTATTTTGCCTTGCTACTTAGTAGTAGCGAGGTTGAAAAGGAGTAGTCTCCATGGAATTAATTCAACTTGGCCGCCAAAAACAACATGAAAAATCTAAAGCATAATGAAATGAGACAAGGTCACGCAAAACAAGAGTAAAAGTTGGTCGACTTATTCAAAAAAACTGAGCGTCACATAAATGCCGACGGTAACGTTGTATTATGGACATTTCTCGTCATCCTGTGAATGAGTCAAAAACAAACCAGCTACTCTCGGTGGTTATTCAAATAATCTTCAAAACCATTTCGAATTAAATCTAAAGGAATGTTTGTGCACGTAAAATTGTTTATTAATATACTGAACGTAAAATCTTACGTTGCGCAATTCCAAAAGATTTCAAGTTAATTTTGTTGAAAATCGCAGTTTCCTCGCTGCAGCAGGTGTTAAAATATATAGAACACAACTTGGATAGCTTCAATTTACCTACTTTGCTACTAGCATTTTCAGCTCACGTGCAATTGTAATGTACTACGTAATTGATATAGTGTAAGTTAAAATGGTCTCTCGTCTGAATCCGCATTGTATCTCGTAGTAACCGAACCAAATAACCGTTCAGGAGTTCAGGCCTGTTGATATGACAATACAATGTAATATTAGTTAAATATTACGGAGTATAGTAGATATAGGGGTAAATATTATGGAGATATAGATAGCACAAAACTATTAAGTAACTATTTTAAAGATAGCACAAAACAATAATATGCTAGAAATATGAGGACGAACACAAATAAAACAACCATAGTTATTCGTTAGTTATTCGAATAAATTCCTAATTCCTTGTAAAATCTATACTTCTATACTATTATATAAAACGGAAGAGTTTGTTTGTTTGTTTGAACGCGTTAATCTCTGAAACTACCATTCGGATTTGAAAAAGTCTTTTTGTCCAGTTCTTAAGTAAGGTTATAATCTATATAAAACATCACACTACTGGCGACGGAGGCAGAGCAGTAAGCAGAGACGCGGAAGAAACCGCGCCGCGGAATGCTTGTTAATCAATAAAAAACTAAAAGCCCGTCTGCTTGAAACAAACTTAAAAGAAAAAAACCCATTGTTTTCGTGCTGACGCTACATTGAAATTTTATATGCCCTATGTCGCTCCCACAATCAATACGACTTTAATGACACATCATTTGTTAAAATCCATCAAGCCATTTAGGCTATAGAGCGTGCCAAAGAAATATACATACCTGCGTAGGTATCCACCCCCATACATACATACATACGCTCGAAAAAAAAATACCCTTCTTGACTTCAGCAGTTGGGCAAAAATATAACTATCACGCAAATTTTAGATTTATACCAAATACGCATAAGATGAAAATTATCGGACTTTTACGACTTTTACGCGATGTTATTAGTATACTTGTAGAATCTACAAAAATAAATAATATTAGGTAATTGTGTTTAATGGGTATATGTGAAGTACGAGTAGGTAAGAGTGCTATTCCGCGCAAAAAAAATGTTTCGGTTTTATTAGAGCTTCCAATGTACACTTGAGTGAACAATGAAATCCGAGTGCTATCGACGCACGTTTCGAATATCTGTTTGTGACGTATGTTTGACCGATGGCAAGCAAAAATATCTAAAAAGAATTCTACAAACATTTTCTGATAAATGTTTTTCGTAATAGTCCTAACAAAGGACTTCAAATATATTTTCTCTAGTAGCTAAAATGTACTGCAAGTTCTACAAAAGTTTCTTTTAGTACGAGTATCATATTTATACAGAAAAGAATTTGAGCATGGCAGTCGGACGGTACACGGAAAGCCATTCGCGGCTCGTACTTCACAAGCTTTTTAAAACACTTTGCCGAAATGTTCTCCGTAAGCAGGTGTACCAATAAACGGTGTCTTCGCAAGGCTTTCAGCTCACGTTCTCGACAAGTCATAACGTAACTTCGCTTATATGAAATACCGTCTTTATGGTTACTTATTGCTACGAATATGATGGCTATACCGAACATTTATATATTATTTTCTCCATTTTTTTTGTGCTGAGACCAGTTTTATCGTGTTGTAACCTCCATGGTTACCTTGTAACTACGCATTTAATGTCGTATGTAGTAAATATGTAATAACATTCCTTTTATTTTGCTATATTATTCAGGGCTTTTAGTGTACTGTAGCGATTGCCATCTTCTCTGAAAAAAGTAGTAGTACGTTAATTTCGTCGATATATCTATCGATTTAAAGTGAAACGTTTCTCCTTGACTCGATCACGTACGCTCTTGTCTACCGCGAGTACTATAAAATTAGGAGGTAAAAGGCAGTAACGACAGAAGGTACCTACTTAGCTGTAATGTGGTTGTTTGAATTGAGTAGATACACGATACGTTAGATTAATTGAAGTCTTAAACCGTGCTCTGTATTTGAAAAATAAGTGGAAGTTTGCTTGTAGAATACGTAATTACTTATTGAGTATACGTATATCCGGGTTTTAGCCGACTTACATACACCGAGCGTGACTGAACAGTATGGTTGATATAATTCTAAGCTCCGTGCAGACTCAAAGCCCTTAAACATATAAAGTGTGAGTGGTTTGTGTATGAATTGTGCAACTAAATTTTGTGTTAACCAAACGACTACGAAAATGAACTTAAGTATGAAGAAAATTTCTTAATACTTTAATCTTATCTCTTAAGATGAGTCTTTGTTCATTTATACGTAGGTAATTTTAATATTTCTATATCAGTATAATTATATAGAAATGTTTAAAATGTCTCTGGCGGAATCTAATATTACAATGTATCTGGACAACTTTGATAGAGGTAATTTCACGAGCTCGTCTGTTTTCCTCCGTGGGAATCAAAACCCATGCAACCATACGATACGGAATGATAAAAATTGTAAGGGGCTTTTTGTCCACTCCATTTCCATTAGATTTCGTATTTTCTTCAATTTTTCTATAGAATTCTTATTCTTCTCATCGTAATTCAAAAAGATGTTTACACATTCCGTTACCTACATATATACAGAGTGTATACGACGGTTTGACATTAAATGAAAAGGCAGGTGTTACTAGCCCATATAATGATTTCTAATTAATCACAAAAGTAATTTGACGAAAAACAAAAATTTGAAATTTTCTAACAAAATAAATAATATTTTAATAGTAACGAAGTAATACACCATTTTATTATGACAAGTTCACTGAACTGTAATGAACGGCAACGTTTATCCTTCGACGTGGACTATGACTTAAGTCAGTGACCGTTTGACGTACTTACATAGTGTTAATTTAGAATTAAAGAAATTAAAAAAATTGTCCTGTGTCTAAACTATTGAAGATATTTAGTAGATTTTTTTTTGTCTCGCTTTATAATGTCACATACTATACGTAATTGCATTTAATGTCATACCGTCGTATACACTCTGTATATCTATTTCTTTAGGTGAAATTATGACTGACAGAAACTGTTATGTGTATGTATTCAATAGTATTCATAACTCACATATTACGTAATACCGCTAAAGCTCCGGGTAGCATGTTTAGTTTCTGCTCTCCGTTTTAGCATTAACATAATATGTAAAACTATACTTTTAGAATAGGTACCCCTTTCCAAAATTTTATCTACAATACGTAAAAGTAAATAAGTAGATTTGCTATTGTTGTTTAAATACTGTCACCGGCTGGCCATCTTTCTAGGTGATTTATACGAGTACGTAGCTATTTGGTTGTAGGCGTCCAGATGATAAATAGAAACACAATGTAAGTAGTAATTTATAGATATATGAGAAATCTAAACGTGACTCTCGAGCACAGACGTAAAGGTAGACGAATCAATCATGATGAATTATGCTATATTCTGCCGCCGATATCTTCATACATCGGCATACCTATATTCATCATTGGAAATTGAAATTAAATAAAGAATTGTCTGCTAGAAAAATATCTTTGATATCTCGATAAAAGACAATTATGTTTTTGTTTATCAACACAATGGCTAGTGGTGTGTAAAATATAAAGTTGGCATCCACTACTTTGCATTCTTTTTATACTTAGCGGTCACAAACAGATGAGATTCGTTTTGCTCTATTGGTGACTAGAGGAAAAATGAAATAAACTTGTTGTGTGCGAAAAATACAAAGAAATAGTTAGCAGTGGGGTCCCCTGTCGCAAATGTTGTCGACAGGTGTGTAGCGTGCGGCTAATGTGCTCGTGACTACCCAACAATGACGCAAGGGAAATGATATAACTTTATTTTATATTGCTTTTTTTCTGTGGTAACTTTTACCACTTTTGTAAGAGAGTTTAAAATTACAAAGTTTTGTTTCTGCTTTGAAATGTTATGAAAAGGAAAATTGAATCAACGGGATGTTGTTGTAAATATAACTTATAGGTACTCTAGCATTTGTAAAAGCTTTGGTCTAAATAATTTGCGGATCTTAGAGCGTTACCGTTTTGCGTCGTGTTTACCGTCGTCCGTGTCAACCAGCACCCTGCTACGAAAACTGAGTTTAAACTAGTAAATAGCGAAACTGTCTGTTTTGAACTGATTTCGGTGGTGTCCTTTCCGCCTAATGTAATTAAAACCAGCTAAAGCTTTAGCTTTTTTAAACAACAACAACAAATGTTGTTGTTTAAAAAAGGCGATCCCTTAGATATAGGAAATTACAGACCAATCAGCTTACTGACAAATTTGTACAAACTTTTCTCTTCAATAATATTAAAACAAATAACTCAAGATATTGACAACTCACAACCTATAGAACAAGCAGGCTTTCGTTCAAGTTTTAGTACTACTGATCACATCCAGGTTATAGAACAGGTTATAGAGAAATACCGTGAGTTCAGTAGACCACTGTACATGGCTTTTATAGACTACAGTAAGGCCTTCGGTAGTATAAGTCATCTTTCAATTTGGAACGCCATGAAAATATTTGAAGTAGATCAAAAATATATCAACATACTAACATATATTTACGGGAATAGTCAAAGCTGTGTAAAACTTGAATCTAGAGGAAAACTCATTGACATCGAAAGAGGTGTAAGACAAGGCGACCCCATATCGCCAAAATTATTTATTGCTGTCCTAGAGAATATTTTTCGAAATATAGACTGGTCACAAAAAGGTATAAAAATAAGTGGTCGTTACTTAAACCATCTACGTTTCGCTGATGATATTGTATTACTAGCAGAAACACCCAGAGACCTAGAGGACATGATGCAAATACTTGACGATAAAAGTACAAAAGTTGGCTTAGAAATGAACGCCAATAAGACTAAAATAATGACCAATAGCGACAAAAAACCAATTAAAGTAAGAGGAAATATTATAGACTATGTCGAAGACTATATTTATTTGGGAAAACAAGTTTCTTTTAACAAGACCAACAATGAAGATGAAGTCGCAAGGAGAATAGCCATTGCATGGAAGAGATTTTGATCTTTAAAAGAAATTTTAAAAGGTAACTACAGTTTACTTATGAAGAAAGTCGTTATGGACACTTGTGTACTACCAAGCCTATTATACAGCTGCCAAAATTGGACCTTTACAACGAAAGTTAAACATAAGATAAATAGCAATCAAAGAGCAATGGAAAGAAGTATTTTAAAACTAAGAAAAGTACAGAAAATAAGAAGCGACATAATCAGACAGAAAACTAAGATTACTGATGCACTTACACACGCACTGACACTAAAGTGGAACTGGGCCGATCATATCTCGCGTTACACTGATAGAAGGTGGACTATCGAATCAACACGATGGAAGGGACCAATGGCGGGAAAAAGAAAAGTAGGAAGACCAATAAAACGGTGGACTGATGAGATAAAAAAAGTGGCAGGGGATGAATGGATGGAGAAGGGCAAGGATAGAAAGGCGTGGAAGGAGCTGGAGGAGGCCTTCACCCATACAGGGATCCATATCTTAGAATTAACATAAAAGGATTAACAATACTAACATCTACTATAAGTATCATACTAACAACAAGTAACAACTGCAATAATGTTCCTTTTTAAATGTAGAATAAATGTGGCTTTATTATTATTATTATTATTATATAAAAATTTCGCTATTTCCAAGGTTTTCGGAAGTATTCGATGCAATTCTATCCGGAGTTACATTTAATGTGTGCAAATAGCTAGTTTTATTAGACCTAGAGTACGGCGGTAGAGAAGATTTCTCTGAACGTAATCTATTTATCTACATTATGTGAAGAAAAACTTTGTACTCTATTTAAAGTAAGCTCGTTATACGCACAAAGGATGTTATGTATAGTTAAATTTTATATCGAGGCTTTCATTTTACATATTTACGGTGATCTTGATAACAATTCAATAAGAACCATAATACCTACAGTTTTTAATGTTGAAACTTTTTTTAACCGACTCCAAAAACGTTGAGGTTCTCAATTTATCGGAACTTTTTTTTAATTTTTTCATTTATGTTCCACTATTACTAGAAGATGGCTGGACCATTTTGTTTTTTTTTTTATTTCCCATGTTCGTCAGGATGTGATGATGGGATCAGTCCCATTTCAATTTGGTAAAGATCTGAATAATAAATTTACTTAGCACAAAGTAATTCGTATTCATAAATTATTAAATAAGTATTTTATAATTTTGAATTTCGTGCCAACTAAATACTACAAGAACCTTAATACAATAGCAAATTAAGATTAGTAACTATACCTAGATATTGTTTTACTTAGCACCACTTTAAAATTATGAAATACATATTATTATATCATGATTATAGGTACCTCCCTACCGACTATTTATTGGCAAATTACCAATTTTAATGTTTGCACATCTTTTTAACGAGTTGCCAAGAAAACGGAAGTGGTTTTCCGGATAAAGGTAGGTACTGTAGACGTTTATGAAAACAGTTGGTGTTTCGGTGTTGGATTTATGTTAATAATTGTATGAGTGTATTAATTGTATTGTATGAGTAAGGATTCGGATCTATAACTTTTACGTAAGCTACAGTGGCATTTTAATTTACTTTAACTAGGTACTTTACTACGTATATTTGCCTTACTTGTATATGTTAAGTGTTGAATATGAACAAAGAGTGTCGCATATTACTTGAACCTTTCAAGTAAACAGACGTGAGTGACGCGGCTCGACATAAAGTGTTGGGTGTCGAGATTGCTACAAATCGCTTTCAGTTATATTGACGTTGTTTTTGTGTCGGTGTTTCCCTTCCAGCTAAAATACCCCGTATATGTCTAACAAACTGATATTGGAAGCTTCAAATTGATATAAAAATGTTGCTTATTAAATAATTTTTGTTGTCGGTTTGTTGTCCTTTAATAAATTCTCGAAAAAAGGCCACTTAGTCAAAATGTTTTTGTAGTATAGTACTATAACAGACGGTCTTTAACAGAATCTATCAGTTGTTTGAGATTAGGTAGTTGTTAAAAATTACGTTTCCAGAATATAGAACTTACAAAATGATATTATTATATAACTACGTAGAAATATTATCCCTATGTGACCAGTGATAGCATTTCTACGTATGCACCGAGAGCCCTAAATTAACATACATAGCTTAACGCCTTTTATCTCCGAAGGGTTAGGCAGAGGTGTGAGTGGTTAACACTCACGTTTGGCCATTTTACATTTCAGATCCCATGTATCAGGGGGTGAGCCTGTAGCCATTTATCGGCCACAATTCTACACTTCGGGCTAATATTGACAATTTATTGACCGAAAAACCTAATATCACTTTACCCGACTTGGGGATCGAATCTGAGACCTCTGCGTGGTAATCCGTAGACACCGAACCATAAAATTAGTCTAAGGAATTGTCACCACACGATAGAATTCTTTGAAAATTTTAACCATACTATTAGGGCCAGCAGTAAATTGAGTCTATTATATTCTAGAACAGTTGAGTAGTAAATGATAACAAACGCTTCTTAGTTGTAAAATGAAAATCCACCCAACCCCAATGCTACGAGTCAATAAACACACAGTGCGCAAAACTTATCTTTCCTTCTAGCGGTAAAGTATGAAGAAAACAACATCAAACTAATTTCAATTATCGATCGTCTGTGTTACTTCACCTAATCATGTAAAAAGTTGTCGTGAATAAAGCTCGCCGAGCTAGTTACGGCGCGTCGTATTATCTCCAGTACTTTCCTTAAGCAAAACCAAACGATATTAATATAAGTTAGAAAGATACCCCGGCTCAACACACAAATATAACATGTTGAATAATAGCAGTGATGCGTAACGTAAGTATTGACAGATCACAAGGCTGTCTACGAATTGATACTACACTTTCCATATACCTACTTTTTCTTCTTTGTCAGCAGCTGACACTCTTTGTTTCATTTCCTACAAAATAGGGGAATCAAGCTCATTCGTATTTATTTTACTCATCTATTTTTCGGACAAGCGTCCTTCTGCTTTTGATTCAGTTTGGACGTCGTACTTTGGGTTCGACCTTTTTACGCAGCAGCCGGTCCTCAAATAGTATTTCCTTATTGCTGGTACGTAAGGTGCTTTATTTATACATTACGAGTTTTTACCACAATTCTACACCCAGATGGCTTACTTATCCGCTATTACACACGGATTTTCCCCCAAATACGTACTACAATTTTATTCACGGTCATGAATAATTACTTAGCTATAGACGTGTGGGTAATGCGGTTACCAATAGAGTAAAACGCTTAGTAACTTTTTATTATATGCCTAAGATGATCGTTACTGGTGTGGAAATTCTATAGATTTTCTACGTTTAACGATCATTCGAACAGATTATAAAACCGATCGCATTTATATACAGTTGAATGCAATCACGTCGCTTGGCAACACGATGGTTATTTTCTTGGGCAATTCCGATTATCTTAGCGCAGCGAATTATTAGGTGCCATCCGCAGCTTAGCGCGACATTGCGGATTATGCTTTCTTTTAGTACCTACCTAGTCTTTGCTTTATCTCCGTCTAGAACCAATAATGTATTATACAATCTATATAAATCTCTCTAGAGTACTATTTCTTTTTAAATGGCTGGTTGGATATAAGGCGGATGATTCATGTGACGACTACCATGTGAAAATATTGTTTGTCATTGAACTACGATCTATTTTTTATGAAATGGAAGGTTCAGAACATGTTTCCCGTTTTCTTTTTATCCTTGATCTGTGTTTTGGTTATCGGGAACGTTTGTTGCGAGGTTGTTTTATTTTAAGACATTTACCGATATAAATTTGTACCCAACTGATTCAGATAACAGAAGAAATTGAAATTGGTATATTTTTGGGTAGAACCTAAATGAAAATAAATAATGAAATTTACGTTCGTTTCAGTAGTGACATTATATCAGTAAATTTTAATAAAGCTCATATTTTTGCGCATAATGATATGTGGCCTATTTAATAAAGGCAAATTACGAGTGCCGAATAAAGCTTTTGTGGTAGTGCGTATTGCTTGTAAATGATGAACTCGTGTGATGTTTAAAATACACAGGTACAAATTGTATGCTTTATTCGCATCATTGCTGTTGTTGATGGTAACTAAAAAGAGGCTTTGTCTTTAGACTTATCATGTTTTGTTGGAATACTATCTCTCCTTACATAAGTCTATTATAAGAAAGTGGCGTATTAAACCAATTTTCTGCGAAGCTAATATTCGTAATGCCTAATTCTGTTTGCTATTCGATGCTTTTGATAAGCCATTTTGCATTTTTATGAGTCTGTAATTTAATTTTTTAGTAATATTTGAAAACACATTTTAGCTGAAGTGTATGAAGATAAAGAATCTAAGAAGATCTTTTGAAATAATCATGTCGTTGAAAATTATTACAGGAATGTCTAGAATTGGCGTAACACAAATAGATCTGGACATGACGTAAAGCTAGTCGTAAGAATAGTCTACAATAGCCTGAGGCAATATTAGTAATAATATTATTGAATAAACTTTGTAAATTAAACCAATATGATACGATTGAGTGATTGTTCATTCAAAACTTTCACGACAGTCTATTTATTACATATACATAATATTATTTAGTTTATTCTCTGTTAGGATAAAGTTAGAAGCTATTATGTATGTATATTATCTATTCTGGTTCACTAAGCTCATTTATATTAAGACATATATTTCACTATTAACCCTTTTAGATTAGCTCTGCATTTGAGTTTATAAATTGCCTTCCTAAAGCCAATTAAATCCTTGTTCATTAATAGTATAAATACTTAGTTTAAAAATCATTGCATTTTACAGCTAACGACAAACCAATATTTTTCTGTGTAGTAATAGATACTTGCTTTCGCATATTTCGGCATACAAAGAACCTAAAAATTTAAGAATCCTTTTTCTGCTAACAGTGCCAGCAAAGAAACGTAATCAGTGACTAGTATAAACTGTTTTTTCAAAAGATAGTGATTTTTTACAATAAGTACATTTTTAATTTGAATATAATATTTTGCTCGTAATACGTAATATTCATACCAATACTAATTAATAAAAGCTAAAGGATTTTTTGAACGCGTTAATCTTTGGAGCTGCCAGACAGATTAAAGTAGTAGTATTTTTATATTTTCTAGATAGTTTTTTAAGAAAGGTTATAGGCTATCTAACATCACACTACACCACAGGAAGGCTGAGCAGTTAGCTAAGATAATATACTCGAACTCAACGTGGATTTAACCGCGCTAAGTAGGTATGATCAGTATGTTAGTTAATATGGAGACTTTTCCAAGTTTGCGGATAATATTGCACTTGCTTGATAACGTTACATAGGCATACATAATGCTCAACGTTTGTATGTATAGGAAGGTTTTTCTCACGGTTGGCAGCACATGGCTACTGGTTCTCAAGAGGCCTCGCGGTTCAAGCTAAATCCTTACGTTGGTTGAACATTTTTGTATAATATCGACATAGTGCGTATCTTTGGGGGCTCGTATTACTAAAACCTTTTATAAGCTTGTAGAGCACTCGTGTGTTTGCTGTAACGTTTATTTACATTGCATAATGCATACAGGAATAAAAGTGTTTGTTAGTGGGTAGGAGACTTATATGTATATATCTCGGCGATTAGATTTATTTTGTTGTATTCTGATGGTGATCTCATCTATATCTATACTATTATATATTATAAAGCGGAGGAGTTTGTTTGTTTGGACGCGCTAATCTCCGGAACTACCAGTCGGATTTGAATAATTCTTTTTGCGTGTGGTAGCCCAGTTCTTGAGGAAGGTTATAGGCTATGTAACATCACGCTTTTGGCGACGGGAGCAGAGCAGTAAGCATAGACGTGGGTGCAACTGCGCCGCGGAAAGCTAGTACTAATATATAAGCGGCAGAGTTTGTTTGTTTGTTTGAACGCGCTAATCACTGGAACTACTAGTTATATTTGTATAATTCTTTTTGCGTATGTTAGCCCAGTTCATGAGTAAGGTTATAGGCTATGTAACATCACGCTTTTGGCGACGGGAGCAGAGCAGTAAGCAAAGATGCGATTGAATCCGCGCCGCGGAAAGCATGTTATTATATAATCTTAACTTTTATTACAAAAACTATACGGATAAAGCTCACGGTAGAAAATAGTATCAAATATCCTTATGTACTTCCAGAACATTAATCAATTTTTTGTTGCTCCTTGCTAAGGTTTTGGAAGCTTATTTTTGTCATGTTCTTTAATAATACTTTCGTTTTCTTTTGCAGGTAAGTTCGTGAGTTACGTAAGATTGGAGATGAAGTACAAGTAAGTACCTACGTATGTTCTCATGTGAATCGAATAAAGATTAATAGATTTTCGTTTTATGTAGACTGAGATTAGTTAGACCGCTCGTGAGCGGACGTTATACCATCGTTTGCAACATTTATCAGGTCGTCGCGAATACTTGGGTTTATGTTCTGCAGTGAACGTACTTCATCTGATAAAATGATGGCTACAGAGTAATTGCCATTGAATAACCGCATTTATATTTATATGGTCGTAGATCGGGTGGCGGGCAACCGATGGATGTGAGCGGCGAACGACCGGCCACGGTGGTGAAAATTGGGGGCCTATGTCTAGCAGTGGATGTCTTTTGGCTGATATGATGATGATAAGGATAAACCGAAATGTTGTTACCAGCGCCTTAAACAAACAAATTCATTAGGGTAGAGTTCAACTTGTTATAATACGTAATTTCTGTGTTGCGACGCCACCAATCACATTTACTTTAAACGGCTGATGATCATCTGATTTAGTGACCCAATTTTTTTTTAAATGTATCTTTTACTCTCTAAAATAGAATACGAGTATAACCACATTTAAATTTATGAGATGCGTACTTTATAATACATACACAGACGTGAAAATAGTAAATGTTCATTACAATTTAACCTGCATGTTTAAAATGTTAGTAATTAAGTTACTCTTAATAAATACCTGTTAAAGACGTCGACCCTTTTGCATTATAATGTTCATTAGTTTGCAAATTTACGACATGAACTCACTTTTGTACAAAATACGTATATTTGAGAATATTTGCAAAATTTGTACAAAAAGGCAAAGTCTTAAAAAGTAATTGATTTTACAAAAATAGTAAAATGCCCGCGTAAACTTTACTTTCAATACCATTTAATTACGTAATTATACCCTTTTAAGCGTTTCTGTCTAAAAAACGCTATAACGTTATCGTTTAATGTAAGTACAATAGATACATAATGACACTCATATATTTGTATAATAATCCTGTTATTAAATGTACTTAAGTAACATAAAAGTATCCACTAAGTACTAACATTAAACACTATAAAATTAGAAAATTGGATTATATTAAGAGTCACGGCGAGTAGACGATTACAATAATAGTTTTTATTTCTATTCTTATAATTAGTCTTCTTTATTTTTGGTTGGACCAATTGTATTTCATTTCAAAACAAGTGGTATAACTTATTTCTCTCTTTTATTTACAAGGTTTTCTTCCATAATCACAAACATAGCTACGGAAGGAACCCTTGGCGCGCGAGTTTGTATCGCACTTGTCAAATAACTTAAGAACTCAAGACTGAATGACTTGTTCAGCTAGTTTGTTTTTCTCTTAAGTACAATTGTTTTGATCTTTGACCTTTACGTGTATTGCGACACGTATTAAGCTGAAATCCTTTTATTTTCGTCTTTAGTAGTGCCTACTCGTAATGTTTATTATAGTTTTCTTATAGTGTTCTGTGGGTTTTCGTATGGTAGAAGGTCCAAGGCTTGAGCGAGCCAAGCGGTAGTTACGGTCTGCTACGAGTTTGGCTACGGTGTAGCTGCTACGTTAATGATATTGAAAATAAATTATATGATCATTATACTTAGATGGAAAATTTATTAGGTATGCGTAAACTGGTTTCCTCGATTAACTTTATCTTACTTTTTGTTCTATGAATCCGTACCTGTAGCATAAAATTAGAATAGTTCAAATTTAACAAAAGTTTAGTCTAGAACATTTGCATTTACATAATAACACTGTTCAAACTGTAACTGTCGGTAATTAAAAGTACTTAACTAAATTAATGGTAAAAAGTTTGTTATTTTGTAGCGATAGCCTTTAAATGGATGTGACACGATTACGCACTTGGGAATATAAATTGAATATAACATTTTATCCATTACTTAAGTCACCTGTACCGATTTGATCGTGATATAAAAGTAGTGCGAGTTTTTCTTGTCCTTCTATTTGAAAATATTCTTTTAAGTTTAAGCCGCTCTAGACGCGATATGATCCTCAAACAATAGGATTTTTATTGAGTCTGATAGCATGGCGTTACAAATGGTAAACTAACACACTGTCGCATATATATATATATATATATATATATATATATATATATATATATAATTAGTTTGTATATGCTAAAAGTTCTAAAAGTACAGTTTATGTAAAAGGATCATTAACTAAGGTCAACAATTATTAGCATGCAAATTGCTATAAATCATCTGATATTATAAAGCTGAAAGTTTTGTTTGTATTGTGAAACGAGGATCCTTCTAAATACATGGTAACTTTATCTTTGAAATGTTTTGTCGTTATATTAAATTACTTTACGTTAAGCGTATTAATATGGATATTAATTTTGTAGAAACCTCTAAAGTTTATCTTTACTTTGTTTCGTGTAATATGGAGTATGGCTCGCCTTGAAAAGACAAAGTCCCTCCTGTTATAAGATCATTGCTTGCTCAATGGGCTTTAAATATCGCACTTACCAGGAAAAAAAATAATAGTCAGGTTTGCCTTGTGAGCTGCAAAATTTTAGCAAAAAAAACTTTAGTTCATGGTTGCGTCTTTGTTCTCTTTAAAATGTCAAAATCAAGTATAATAATGGGTAACACTAATGCAAATATGCTAAAATTGTGATTGATGTGACCTATATCTTCAAATTTGAATTTTTGTTGACGCCCATAACAAATTATCAAACCAGGCTTAACATGTCGTCGACTGCTAAAAATGGCTTTGACATCCGACATGGTAACTCACTTAAGTACGTCACATCTTTATTACGTTCCGTGCTAAGTGCCTTGAAGGCTGATCTTATTTGTTTTGTACGAACAAGTCGTCAAAGTAATTGAATACGGTAGATCACTCTTTAACGTCGAATGTATCGTGAAGCTTGACAGATCGAGTATTTAGCGCAGACGTGTGAATTGGCATCATCGATCGCCGTCACTCGATGCCCCGTGTAGTCGTCGTCGAGAACCAAATTCCGCCTAGTAAGCAGTAAAAATAAATGGCGGCAAACAGGGTTGGGTAGGCAGTGTAACGTCGAAACGTTAACAGGTCGATTATACGGGGTTATCGAGCGCGTAGGTACTTGAGCGGGCCCGGACCACTTCGGCTGCGTGCCTAATGACGGGACACGCATTTAAATAGTGGCTTGTTCAAAACCAATCCCGTTGTTCCAATACAATAGGTATTCATACGAAATTCATTTCTTCATTTTTAACTATTTACATACACACACGCTGTTTGCGCCAGCTTATTTGCACTTAAGCCAGTACATTATATCTGAGTCCCGAGTTGCTGATTTATTCTGGACATGAATAACACCATTCTGCGCTGTAATGCAGCCATGTATACGATACTACATAGTATTTTATGTCGGTATGCCTTACCTATTCCCGTTTCCAATTGTATTCGCCTAGGTGATGTGAATAAGTAAGCGGGTTGCTTACATTTTGCGGCCATAAAGTCGGCACTTTGATACATAGTGTTTTATAGTGCCCTCCAACGCCATGTTATGAGAAACCATTTGTTAATGTCGAACTAGATGTTTAATATGTTTTGTAAGTAGTCTAGGCGTATTGCCAAAATGTTAACAGGATAGAAAACTTATTCTAACAATGAGGACGCAAGTTTTAACTACTTCCTTCAAATAACTGCATGTAGTCTTACTTCTTTATTTTATTTTTATAAAAAAGAGAGGTATTGAAATCTTAAGTAAATTGAAGTGCCATTGAATAAATTTTCCGTGACGATCAAAAGGAAGCTTTACAAACGAATTTTGTTATAGATAAATAACAGTATCTTTTTTAAAGATCAGCTTTAAATCAAAATTTACAAAAAATAATGTCTACTCATTTCAACATAATGAATCGACTTCGGCAATTCATTGTCCGTGGATAATAATTAACTGACTGACTCGACACAAATCGAAGCATTCGTCCCTGAAAGTTGAAAAAATATGTAAACTAACTTTCAGATCTTTATAATATATTGTCAATTTACCAAGTTTTTATTGCGAGCTTTCATGTGAAAGGACTTTCTTCTATCACATTAATTAATTTAATTTCGCCAACATGGACCTTAGTAGCTAAAACACACCTAACCTTTCCGAGGATACCACTAATTTAGTTAGATAAGGTATGTCCCTCAGACTATCATCTTATTCTCTTAGTAAGTATTTGTTCTTAAAGAGAGAGAGAGAGAAAGAGAGAAAGGTTCATTTGTATTTTGGTACAAATTTATACAAAGCTAACAATCCTTTTAACGTGTACTCGTACATTATAATTTGGTTGTTGTAAGAAGCGCGGCGAGTTTAACTGGGCCGTCATTGTTTTCTGGCGGTAATTTATATTGTGCTTTAGGAAATTAGTGAGGCGGCCGCCACAGGCTCAGGTGCCACCGTGCGCCATTACCAGCCAGATTTACTTCGCAGATCTCGAGCGCTACCAAGACGAGTAATTTGTTTTCCATTTATTACACCTCGTTAAAAATATATTAACTAACCAAACACCCTTTATACAGTTTCAAAAATAAATGATATCCTATTTACTTTAAATACGCATAGTCTGTTCAAAAAGTTGTTTATTTAAATAATGACTAATGCTTAAAACAAATCACTCAGCTTGATGAATACTAATTAAGTAAATATACACAGTAGCCATGTTCTCATTATTATTGTTTAATGTTTGTATCAATTAACCGATATTAAAAACTACCTGCCAAACAGTCCATCACCCAAATGAATAAAATTTATATTGGCAATCGTATTTTGTACAAAAATTATCCAATACAATGCGTATGTAATTTCAGAAATAATTGAGGAATTATGTAGACCTCGACTGGTAATTACAAAAGTGTTATTGAAAGGTAGGAGTGCAAATTGATTTCTGAATTGTGGACCCATTGTTTTCTTTGTTCGTCTATTATCACCGGATGTCGTGACGAGCACGTACGCTAAACAACGTTTAGAAGTCTGCGCAAAGAGAACTGTTATTACTAGACTTGCAGTTAGTAAGAGATGTACGAGGTATATATAATACTTCATAAGAATACTATGGCCTCCGCTTGTTTTCGTCGTATATGACGAGCACCCGTTTGCGAAATTTCAGCGTATTTTAATGCAAATCTCTTTCTCTTTTTGCGGTAATGGTAAACGACAAGGCCCTTTTCTTATTCGTTCGAAATTTGATGTTAAAAATAAGTGACGTCGATTTTGGAACTATTTTTCCATAAAATTTTCTAAATGTCTTGTTTCAAAGTAGCTGCATTGTAGTTGCATTGACAAATAAACAGGTTAAAGGAATACAGCGATTAATCTATACAAGGTAACTCGTAAGGTATTGGGTATTAGATGCAAATAATAAGACAATTTTATTTTAGTTAATTAGACTTTATGATGGTTTCTTAATTTCCATATGAGCAATTACACAGAAAAAGTTGTTTGCTTTATTATAAGATGTACTTTGAAATATGTAATTGCCGTAGAAAAAGCTTGAACCCATAAACAATTTCAACTTTGAAGTAAAATCGACGTGGAATTCGTAGCGACCCTGTCAATAGTGGATCAAAAGTTAAATAATGTATCTGCCTAATTAAATACTAATTACACTTGGGAGTACCAAACAGAAGAGGCTTTTGTCCACCGATACCAGAGTTTTATGAGATTTGTTCAGGTTGTACACAATTTATGAATAACTTACCTTATTAATTTTGCAGTTCTTAGTGAGATTAAATGACTCAACGAGGACAGGACCCAAAACAAAATGTTCGCAAGGCTTATTTATCACGTAATTCATAAACCTTTTTGTGACGTTGTTGTTTTGTGTGCTTACTACTACTTTTGCCTGTGTGAAATAAAAGGTAATACAGTATGTATATTGTAGGATACATTGTTAAATATTTAAAGAAATTGTAATTAACCGTGGTAACTAGACAATCCTTGGGAAAATCCAGGAGAAATATAACATCAGATATATTTTCCGCACTTCCGAGTTCAAACTTGCCGCAGTCTTCCTGTTTGGGACCCTTGCAAGTTTCAATCACACCCCACGCCAGATCATAGGGACCCTGAAATTAATTAATATCTACATATTCACGCACGATTTTACAATAGTAGATATGTTTTAAATTGTTGTGTTTTTCGTAGTTATTGTTTTACCTATCTCAAATACAGTGCGAATTGTATTCGTAGTCTTACACGCTCAGTTTTTGAAAGGCTAGTCACTAAGTAAAGTCACTTCAACTAGAGACTAAAATTCCTTTTAACAATTTTTGAAACTTAAATTGAGATCTTAATGATGTTTGATAAACAACTTTTTTATCATTTTTCTAAAGATTAAATTTTAGAAGAAAGTTGCATAATATTGTTCGCTGTCGCAAATCGTGATAAAATCCTATAAATTTCTACATTGGTTTGTATAAATCAATAATCATTGTTAATGATCATACTGACATGGCAATGACAAAAAGACCTCGACTTATCCATAATTAAATGAATAAGTCGAGGTCTTTTTGTCCTAATTCAGTCAATAATATTCAAAGATTAATTTGTTACTGCATAAATGGCACATAGATAGATAGTAATAAAGAGGTAATTTATCATCACCTCTTCATTTATTAATTGCAAATGTGTCGTACGTTTGGTCGTTAAACCTATACGTTCGCGCGTGTAACATGTGACCATTAATTGTAAAAAAATTTTAATCATTATATCTATACTTTGAAGCGGTTGATTCAATTATATTACAAGCACATTTTGACCGTAAAGAATCCAAAGTTGTCGATATGGCATTGGCAACGTTTCATCTGAATTGTCGAACAAGGTCAACGCACCGGCTGAATGCGTCCAGGGGCTGTTAAGGAAAATAATATATAGGTTTGCAACCTGCGGAGGGCGAGGCGTGGCCGACCCTGACTGTATCCCCGGAGCGATACCACGCGATGAGTAAACGTGCCGATGCGCTAATGGAGCGCAGATTCACATAGCAAACATAATCTCGTGGAAAATCCTCTTAAGTTGATTAGATCATTTATTATACTACTTTCTCTCCTTTGGTTGCCTGATAAAAAGTATGCCGCAGAGAAATTTGAACAATGGTATCTGCTCAATTTCAAGCTGGCAAACTTTAGTGAACAAGATGATTTTTTTTGTTATTGTATATTATAGTACAACGAAAGCCATTTTACTCACATAATTATTTGATTCCTTCTGACCTATCCCTGCAACGATAAATAAAATGAATACTATGGCGTGTATGATAGGTCGCATTGTTGGTTTTTGTTCAGACGATACGGACGTTACACTACTATCGCACATTTTGTACTTATGATTAATTCTCATAAACTGTTGGTTATTTGTAGTAGTGGTTTAGCTCTATATCCGAAATCGAAATAAAAAAATTAATTTCCGGCTATCAATGCGATGGTAAATAAATTTTAGATAGGATATTAAAAAGCGAAGAAGAGATTTTTAATAGTGATAACCTATAATCATCGTTAGGTACCTTTTTAAAGTAAATTACACGCAGAATTATGATTTTAATGGTTCGTGATTTAAATCAACAAAAAAATGTGCAAACTAAGAAATTTGTTTTTAGGTCTCATAATGACAAGAATTTAACATTTACAGAACTTTCCAATCTGAAATGTCTTTTTCCGTAACGTATACATTAGTAAGAAACAAGCTATTATTTAGCACGAGAACGTTATTACCCAGCGGATCATATTGGAATAGACCGTATTAAGTTACCATCGGCCGCAAAGTAAACTGTATTAATTTCGTTTTTTTTATCTGACTTTAAAAAAGAGGAGGTTCGCAATTCAGGTCGTATGTTTTTTGTATGTTTGTTACCACAGAATTCAGTCATTCATAAACCGATTTGAAAATTTTTTTTTTATTTAAGATCGTATACTCTGATAATGGTCTCATATGTTTTTTATAAAAAACTGTTTAGTAGTTGTATTTTTGTTACAACAGAATTCGGTCATTTATGAACTAATTTGGAAAAATCTCAGAACTTGCCAATCTGAAATGTCTTTTTTCCGTAACGTATACATTAGTAAGAAACAAGCTATTATTTAGCACGAGAACGTTATTACCCAGCGGATCATATTGGTAAAGCGACGCGTCGATGTCTTTGTGACGAATTTTCACAAAATTTGTCACAACACCTGTTAGAGAACTCAGTTCTGAGTTAAGCTCGCCTTTGTACATAATTTTTATTTATATATTTTCCTTGTTATGTATCTTTTTGTGTGCAATAAATAAAAATAAATAAATAACACCACACCATGCTACAATTTATTGTGAACCGATTTCCGAAATTCTTTGTGTTAAAAACAACGTGTCCGTGGATGGACACTTCAGGCTTTAGAAGCAGTGGACTTTGGTTATCACTATATTGTTGTAGTCGTTAAACCAAGTTGGAGGCCTTATGCTTTTGAGAAATTTCAACAGCAGGCTGCATAAAACCTGCCTTTACAGCAACACTGTTTATTTTTTGTATGTTTGTTACGCGATTACTCCGTCAGTTAAAGTATCATTTTTGATGATTCTTTTTTGTTGGTAAGTCATCACTTTTTGCTTTGGTTTATGGTTTCTGAGATCAGCAAAAGTTTTGATAAGGACTTTTAATCTCTATTTTTCCTCTCGTCACTACTTTCATCCAAACGACGCTGTCTCAATTGCGTTTAGTACATTAAGTAGGCCTACTTATATTAACAATACACCATTACTTGCCACAAAAAGATTAAAATAAAATTTATTTTTAGAGAAAAAAAACTAAAAGCGACTTCAAAACAATACCTACTTGGTTAATCCTTAACTAAAAAGTAGAAAATAATTAGTTATTTTTGGAGTCATTATTTTTATGTTTTTAGACACAACGATTAATAACGTCTTACTTCACGCGTCTTCATCCACCGCGTTAAGGATTGAACATGTAGGTAATGTTTTAAAGTCTGTTTTAGTTTTTTTTGTTTCTAAAAAATAATTATAGAAAATAACTTTCTGATGCGTCATAAATTCTTAACATTCCAAATTTTATCAATAACGCAATTTAACACTAATATTGTATTTAGTATCAAAGTACAAGTAAGCTTCCAACATAACACTCCGAAAGCGCAATCCTACTATCTTATTCTCTTTATTAATTGTGAAAATTTGTAAAGATCTTGAAATGTTTGTTACTCAATGACGCGGAAACCGTTAAACGGATTTAGATGAAACTTGGCACACGGATATATCTTATCCTGGATTTTATCACATTAGATACTTTATTCTAGTAACACGTTTTCATGAAAATCTATATGGACTTAATGCCATTTTTTGCTGGGCAAAGCTAGTGACCAAAAATGATTAAAAATATAAATTCTTGACCAACACTAAGACGGTTTGCCGGTAAAATAGTGTGGCGTCATCTATCTGGCCAATAGTGATACACAGAGAAAATCAAAGCGAAGACGACGACTACGAGTTTACAGCATAGAAAACATAGATATAAAACTTTCACGTATTTCTTCTATTTTTTTGTGTATTTTGTGAGGATAACAACATTACAATATATGGAGATACAGATATGTAAGTAATTTTATTTCAAGCACTCACCATAATGCATCTTTAACCACAATAGGATTGTTATCACTTTTATTTTTAAACTGTATCTTGTCATCTAAGGACCAGGTATATATTGACTTATGATATAACATCAAATAATGATCTATAGGAATTATTGTATAATATTAATCGAGTGCGGTCGTTACAGAGGCGAGGTGGCGCCGGCAATCATTAGTGCATTTTATTTCACGAGACTCGCTGCGCCGCTCCGTAGGTGGCTTAATGCGTTTTCCCATTACCTGTCACGTCTACCATAATCAATCCTTTTAAACTCAACCCGTTATTGTTTTCATATCGGTATTTTATTATTAATGTAAGGCTATGAGATATAATATGTGCAATACTAAATATCAGAGTTGAGAGTAAGTAATGAAATTTTTCGTATATTCGCGATGTGCGAAAATATAAACATTTGAAAAGGGATTTCTTAGGTGTGGGTATAACTTATAGGTACTAAAAATGGTAACTTTATTAGGTTTAGGTACGAAATAAAACTGTTTGCTGTTATTGTCAGTATAAAAACAGGAGAAGCGCAAGTCTGATTCGTACAAGATTTTCATACAAACTTGAATATAAGTTATTCGTTCGTTAACGAATATATAATACGTCGGTTTAGAAAACAGAATGAACATTAAAGCTGAAATAATAAACACATTAATACACATAAAAATATAACTTTGATATAGAAATGTAACTTTATAATCGCAAGAAATCCTTTATAAGTAATATCAAGGGTTTTGTTTATTCAATCATTTCCCCTTGTATTTGTACTGTAAGATCTTGTTATTTACCAAATTTCATGGTACTAGGTCAACGGGAAGTAGCCTGCAGCCCACAAATAAATGTTGCATTTTAATTACTTTTTTAAAAGCTTGATTTTTGTCTGCGTTTGTGTATCGCAGAATTACATTTCGTGCTGCTTGATATGTGTCGGAGATAAAAAATCTCGACAGACAAACGGACAGACACGGACAACGAATTGAACTCATAACGCCTAAATATTTATACAAATCTCAGCACTTTATGAGTAGGTACTTAATTTTGTAATGCTAGTTAATCTAACGAACCAAAAGACGAAGCCTAGGCAGACCCCTCACAAGGTGGATCGCCGATCTTATAAGGGTGGTGGGCAACCGATGGATGAGGGTGGCTCACGACCGGCCAAGGTGGTGAAAATTAATTGGAGGAGGCCTATGTCAAGCAGAGGGTGTCTTTCGGCCGATATGATGAAGATGATGAGTTAACCTTAAGACACAATGCCACGTCAAATTATTCATTAAATATATGATATCGTTAACTACTACGTACTGTTTCTATCTAAATTAAGTAATAAGTTACTTTCAGCAATTATACTTGTCGATAATATCCGAAAATGATGGATTAATATAGGAATACCTATTCCGATGACGAGTAGGTATGCTGAAATAGAAAATTCGCGACGCGGGGCACTGTCAGCGTGTCTTTGTTTTATGTATGAATATTTTATATATTGTTTGAACGTTTTTGTTTTCGATGAATTGGCTAGGTGTCCTATAGAATACCGAAATATGCAATAGTCTGATAGCAATTGACGTCTACATAGTTTAATGGTAGTCAGTGATATTGTTTTACACTATGCTTAATCATAGGTAAACATGTTGTAATATGAAATGATCACGTAGTGTGAGTAGACAATAAAATACCCAATATATAAAAGATAAACTTGTACCATAGCATGTTTGAACAATGAAATGAAGTACTTGTTTCAAGTACATTTTAGGTGTAGTTACCGGTGGCGAACATCCTCGAACTGTTCTTGTGCAGCGAGCACTGGCTTAGTTGAGTGGTTTGCTCTGCCATTTGTTATACGAAACTAGATACCAGTGAGTGCACTCGCTTCGGCGGCTATATCTGAATCTTCCCGCAGACCCTCAACCTCTCTGTTTGAGAGCTTATGTGGCAATCGCTGGGCTTACTCTAAATTGCAATTAACGAACTGCGCTTTTGTACACTCTTAGCTTTCTGCGTCCATTCTATTGTTTATTTTCGCTGACTACTAATCTATAATAATGTTTTGGACACATGAAAGATTTTTATAAAAAAGTGTTTATGACGTCGTGATAGTGGGCTGTGGGCTCAGTTGACCATATTTGCATATATTATGCTTTGGGCATTAACATTTAGCAATAGCACGCGTGATAAAAAATGTTTTTTTGAGTTATGGGCTCGATACTGAAGTAATCATCATAATATCATCTGGCTTATTTGGTATCTAGACGACCGCTTAGAGATATGACTCGTTGTGTTTCTGAGGTAATTTAGTCAAATCGATTCAGCGTCTTACGTATTCCGCTGGTGGCGGGTTTAATAACGTGTTTGATAAAGACGTGTATCCGAGACGGGTTGGATGAATGTGAGCCCCTAATATGCTTCGCCCTCGTCGCTCGGCGTCGACCGCTGTCGGCTGCGAATATGGGTTCTGCCGTCATATTCCTTACCGCAGCTCACGCCCATTCATATGGATAGTGCGGCATAGTTTACATATTTTGACGCGCGGACGCTTTAATAAAGCCATTAATTTTAATAATGCCTACGTTCACATGTTTAACGTTCGTGGTCGCGCTTCTAAGTTACTCCCTAACTACAAACAGTTAAAGCCGCCACTAATTACATATGTCCTTAATTTGCGTGATGTAAATATTTTTAGATCTGTTTAATTCAAAACATCACAAGTATCACAACATAGCAAAGCTAGATACTATTTAAAATATTTATTATATTTTATATAATTTTTTTTTCTCATCTTGGTTCGAATTCTAAGAAAATTAATAACGCCGGGAGCCTTTAAAATAATATCGTGGAAAGAATAATAAGAAGTCACATATAAAGTTGGGCGCGGTCGTTAGGTTACAGGTGCGTTGTGTAAATTTATGTCAATCACTCGGGCTTTGTCAAACGGATCCCGATCAGTTCCACTCGAGACCTCTCAAACCCATGCTAACTAACGATCTTTTGAACCAAACTCCTTGTCTAATCTTTATAAGCATGACAAATGACATTTTCCTTATACTATCCGCCATGATTATGTATAGAGTTTTAATACGTAGTCGTAACAAAAATATTTATGTTCATAAAAATTCATGCGGTTCACCATGGCGTAGTTCCAATTGTACAAATAAGTGTTTTGTTATTGTAATAAGTTTTTTACGTGAAAGGAAATTATTAGACATTAATATATATCGAGGTAATAGGTACTGAGTTGCTAGTAATATTGGTAATTTGCAAATACAGAATTGTGTTTATAATTTATAAAGTTAACGGAAATGCGGTTAGTGAATTCAATGAACACGTTAATAGAAATGGTTTGATAGCGCTGCGGGTATATAGTGACGATATTATAGTGATCTAATTATTATTATGTTAAGTGTATTAACAAAATGGCGATATAGGGAGTTGATTACAGTGCATGAAGCACTTAAGAGAGCTCGAAGTGTGATGAATGATCGTCGAGAACGCGTGGCGGTGGTAGCGGCGTGGAACACTGCTCGCGCCGCGTTACCTCACAATGATTGATAGTGCTTTATGTTACGTCAAATTAGTTCGCGATATTCTTTCTATACAGAGTGTTTCGTATAGGTGAAATAATGCTTTTAGAATGTAGCTTAAATACGTTAGGGACCGAGTAATTAATGAGAGCAGTAGATGAGCCGCTCTATATGAATAGTGGGCAAGTAGGTCAGAGCAAGATTATCAACAATCTTTATTCTTTATCATAATACTGATAATATCATATTATTATTTTATTTTGAGAATGGTCTAATATGTCTCTTAAGTAATAAGTAAACTTAGCATTCCTTGACGTATCACCTAATTGAATAAATTGAATAACCTAGGGGGTAATGTTTATGAAATTTGTAAATTATTCAAAAAACATTTTTAGTCCAATATTTCGTCTAGTTACACTACACTATATATTATTATAATATAGTGTTGTGTATACTGAAATTGATAATGTTATAATTTTCCTTTAAGAAAGCAAGTGCCTAGTCATCGCAGCAAATGTTTTCTATAGTCTCTGTTTACCCCATGAGTGGGCAACAGGAGTGAAGTTATGTACATGTGTATACAACAGCCTGTACATCAGTATCCATTTTATATACATTGACCAATATTAAATCTCATTCTGAGCTATTAAATTTAGTGAAAAGTGATTTGAACCTTTCTCTTACATTTATTACGTGTAACACTTAAATTTAAACTCTTTTCTATTTAATAAACTATTAAACTCGATTTAGGTGTCCTACTTGACCTGTAAAAAAATAACTTTCTTTTTTTCTTTTTTAAATTCAACTCGACTTCGTGCTGTATTCCCTTGCGGCGACGTAAGAGTCTTCGTAGCCTCTGAGAAAGTACTTTTGATAATAGTCAGACAGCATTGTACTATTTCGCCGATGAATAAATCCATCATGTTCGCAGACTCTCTTATTTAATACTTTTGCAGCTCGATTTTTTTTCTTTTGTTTGTTGCAAATTTCCTATCATTATATCAGCCCGGTATTATTCTTATGCAGAGAAAGGCATTTTCTTATACAGAGATGGCATGAGCATCCATCGCCACGCTTGCTTAATGCAGACTGGAGTTTTCAGACTTTTTTAAATTTAAAGTAGGGTATATAACTCCGTAAGTTCGCTAGGGGATCGCGCCAGACCACCTACGGTTTCGCAGATACCCGACGTTTTGATTATAAATTAGTAAAACTTTTTAAAGAGATATTAAAACTAAATAGTGACAAGAATGTGCAAATATTATCTATTTTGCATGATCTAGCATTATCCCAAAATTCAAGCTAGACACACAGTATTGAAGTAGCAATAAAAAATAATATTTTTAAGTACTTACTATTGTTTTTTATTATGCGCTTAGAAATTATTTCTACCTTAGAAAAACCATGTCCAAAACCTGTCTGCTACATCATTTATTATTATTGTGCCTATCTATTTTAACAGAGAATTATTCTCATGAAAAATATGTTAAGTCTATCTCTAATCGGTCTTTACTTGTCAGACGGTTTAGGTTTAAGTGCCTTGTGTCGCAAAGCTCTTAAAAACCAATATATGTATGTTAACATCATCCAATATTTGACCGTAATTACATCAAAATAATTTTGAACATTGCAAGGTTCCGATAACCTGTAGGTTGAACAAGCACATATCAAGCAAACAAACAAACGAGGCGTAAAATCAACTCGATGCGTCGGAATCACACCTATTTATCTTTTTATTTTCTCCACATTTAGGTTTTCGCGCAGACCTCGTTCTGCTTTGATTAACTCATTTATTTTCGAAATTGAAGTGTGCGAGAAGTGGACCCTCTTGTGACTTTTCTGTTCAACGAAATTACCTAAGTCTGTGTGATGTTTGCTGTGCGAAACGTGTTGAGTGTTTGACTTACTCACGACTATTAACTTTTTGTTGCTGTCGGCCATTTACTGACAACACTTCCTTTACCCATGAAACCGAATAAAAACGTTTTTCAAAGTTCAAGCATTCCGTTAGTTTTATAGTAGTTTGCAGATACGGAACATTATAACTATACATTTGTTTCTTGTCGTCACAAGCAGATGTCTATCGTCCACGCATTCTGCAAGCTATTTTTCATCTCATGTGATAGTAATATCAATACAGAGTACGCAATACGCTGCCAAACCACAGGATACTGAATATGAACTTCTAAACAAATATTATAGAACTTTACTCCTATAAGTTTGATGTTTGGAACTCTAAAACTAAAGTTCGGAGCTGCGCATGTAGCGAACGAACTTCTCTACCATATCATGATAAACACATAATAATGCGATTATACAAAATTGATGCTTAGTAGTTCATATGTTTTTTAAATAAGTTACGAGATAGTAGATAGTAGTCTACTTACGAGATGACGTCTTGCGCGTGGGTAGTGGAAGATTTCGCGAATAGGAACCTAATATCATGTAGGTAGGTTAATTAAATATACCACGCGAAAACATTTTAAATGAATGAAATCAAGATTCTAATTAATCACCAAACTGTAACAGAACTAGTTATAAATATTAATTCAAATATTGACTGTTAGAGTTAATTACAAGATTATGAAAGCGCAAAATCATAATTAATTAATAAAATTTAGGCGTTCCAGTTTTGTACAACGTGAACTATGTGTAAGTTAAAACAGAATATTTATAGCAAATTAATGCGAGTTTAAATTACTGTTAACGTGAATTACGTAGGTATACGTGATTAATTACATATTATTTTCTCAACAAACATGAATATTAAATGCTTTGTGACACAATATTTGTTGTAATGATTGCAATCGTTGATTGCCACCATAAAATATAGGATCACATTATCTTCGTATTTATTTTGATATTTAGTATGATTTCAATAACTTTCACAATTAAATATTCTTTCCCTTCTTAAAATCTTCATCCATAATATCAAAACTATTTAATAACTCTCAAAACTCATTGTTTTGTCACATGCGTTTATGGGATTAAATTGGTTATGATTTATGAACATCTAACTGGAGCACGTTGCAATAACTAAAGACGAAGCACAGAACATGTGTTGTTTGTTCGGCACGTCAATTGCAGTGCAACAACGATGCCCCAGATTGGTCACCTCTGCTTAGACGTCGACATTCCTCGGTTTAACCCCAACAATATTCGAATAGTTCTCATTCCTCGATGAGTCATACCTATAGACAGATACGTATAACATCTATTGTTGTTCACATATACAAATATTCAACCAGTAAGTGTCTATTATATACCTATTTAAACCTTGTACGCGTACATTGTACATAATGTGATTACAGACGACATTTACTCATGTGTAAAAATTAATGAAGCGTCTCGATCATCGAAGTTAAGCTGGTTGCAAATAAACTAAAAATTAATAGTATGTAGGTCTACAATGATCTCGATTAAATAAATTGGTTAATTATAAAGGCGCAAATTACCAACCGACTAAAATATAATAATAATGATACTAGTTTCTTTTACAGTTCGCCGATAAAATAAGCTTACAAACAAGATTTTTGAAATTGGTCACTTTTTTAGGCGTTATAAAGACTATTAACTATAAACTTAAACCTAAAGTACTACTGCCTTTTATTTACGGTCAGCGGCTGACGTGCATGAAAGCCGTCTAAATTTCAAGATGTACTTAAGAATCTCTTTCAGTCTTAATGAAATGTATAAAAATGTCTTCTAGGTACTCCATTCCACCATAAACGTGAATATGAATGCCAAGACGTCCCCACCAAAACATTAAGAACTAAAGCGCTGCCAAGTTCTTTCTCTATTATGTACGTAGACTTCGGTATTTACGAGCCCGAGCTATATTAAATTTAAGACAGAAGTTCTGACGCTTGATATACCAACTAAAATTATTATCTATCGGTATGGCAATATTTCACAGAAGTTTCTAACATTACCGAAAGCATTGGTTTTATCTATGTATATTATTAGTAACACCGTTTGAATTCTTTGTTTGGCGAACTAAAAGACTAGTTTCCGTGACTCAGTTGTGATGATTAAGTCTAGCTGTGCTATGGAATTGTGTTAGAAATACCCGAGTCCGGAATCGTGCTCAGTATATACCGATAGGCATGACTTATATACCCAACATTTACGTTACTTGACATTGGATATATAAGTACAATTAACATGCTTATTGTAATAACTATTTATTAATGGATTTATTGAAAGACAAATGTGTATTTTTAATATCTTTTGCTGTCAGTCTAAACTAAAATTATAATAAAAAAAGATAATTGCAAAAATTTTTGTGTTTGTTACCACTCAGCGCCTAAATGGCTAAACCGATTTCGATAAAATTGGTATGTTACATAGAATAGGTGTCGGAGACTACTTCTTATCCCGAAATTTGGTACCAGAGACAAATATAGGCTATCCCAAAAATCAGTTTGGTTGCCGAGGGAGTCAAACTCATTTTAAGCGTGGGTCGCGGCTTGAATTTACTGTACTGGGCCGCCTTCATACCTCAAGCTTGATAAAGTTGCGAATTTTAGATATAAGCACTTGCAATATCCTTTTTTCCCGTTAAATCTAAACGAGAAATCTCTTTTAAACGTGCGCGTGATGATCTCTCTTACTTTTTTATGAAAACAGCCGCAATAAAAATATGAAAACCATTTTATTAAGTTTTCCTTGAACTTTCAGCTGGCGATTAGTGTCAATTATACACGAATATTTCAACAACTAGCATGTTATAGCCAGCAACATGTATAAGGCAACGCATGACTGCATGCAAACCGTCAACCATAATAGTATATTTTTTATCTTCCTTCTTATCCCAAGTTGGTGCAGGCATGACAAATTTCACACGAAATACCGGCTTTAGTCGTTATAAAATGTGAGTATATATTTTCATGTTGGCGAGTGTGAAGACAAGCATACTGTTTATTTTAGGTTTGTTATTCTAAATAGTAGACATCTCGTCTCGTTTTATCTTCGAGACTTTCATGAAGTCATGAGGCACACGTACCCACGATGTGTTATGTTGAGAAAGCGCTGGGATCCTGTTATAAGTTTATTATTCACTGGATAGAAGATAATTTAATTATGTATTTTTGTGATCCTTGTTTGAAAACGTTTGATACCTTTATACTATAATGATTCTAGTAGTAGTTCTCTAATGGTAATATTAATAAGTTGTAACATGCGACACACGAAATAGTTTTTACAAGTAATCTATATATATAAAAGCGAAAGGTCACTCACTGACTCATCACAAAATCTCAGAAACTACAAGTGCTAGGAGTCTCAAATTTTGCATGGGGGGTTCCTTTTAGGACATAGGTGCTCACTGAGACGGGATTTTGCGAAGGATGTATAAAGGGGTGACAAATTTTGTATGAAACTTTTATATATTTTATACTAGGATTGCCAAATTACTAGAAAATCCTAATTTTTTTATATTTAGAAACTACCCTTATGAAGTGGTATACGAGTCGCAAGTTTATAGAGACGGAGTATACGTATATTTATTACTGATACAATGTACGATTGCCGTAAGATCAGGCAGACAATATTCTCATACATGCACACATCTGAATTTTCACGCAAACGAAATCGCGGGCAGCAGCTAGTAATAATATCATATCACAACAACTACACACAACGCCATCTAGACCCAAAGTAAGCATATAGTAATAGCGCGTGTTATGGGTTCTAGAATGCGGATATACTATTATTTTTTTGGAAATTCATACATATAATACATAGAAACACCCAAGCTAATGCAATCACTCAAATATTTGCATTGAGTGGGAATCGAATCCGTTCGATGATTAAGTTAAGAAATAGAAGAGTATAAAATTGAATAAAAAGTATTTATTATATTATATAATTTGCATATAACAAGTACTGCCATTAATCAGTACAACCATGTTATTGTCAATAGACATTATAGTGATTAAATATTATGAGACTGCAAAACGAATAGATACAATTTTCAATTTTTTTTTTTATTTTTTTTTTCAGTCTGCAAGTGTTCATGTTACAATAATTAAAATTGATCTATTAGCTCGAAAACGCAATTCCTGCATTTAGAACATACGTATTTGGGTAGCAAGTTACATCCAAATGCCTACAAACGTTTACGCGTGACTGAGTAACAAATATCCGACCAGCTTCACAATATTTCATATTTTTAATATTCGAAGGGTTGCTAGCTATTATACTTGTTGTTATAAAGGGTAAATGGAAAACGCTCTCGAAAAGTGCTAGTGATTCCTGATACACCAACCAAGGTGGTGTGTAGATTCTCAAGCATTGCTCCCTAATCCCGCCCGTTTCGATGCATGGAACGGGCAAATTAATGTAAATATTTTTATAGTATCAATGTTTTTCTTACGCGTACTTAATTTTTCAAAGTTCAATGTAACTCAATGAATGTTATGCGAACACAAAAGACAACTAACAAACATGTTACTCATCTATATATATTAGCACATTGAAATTTATCTAGAACATTGATTCTTGTTTCCCATATTATTTTTATTACAGTATGTGGTCATTAGATACTCATATCATATAGATAGATACTCAATAACGATTAAGACTTGGTATGTGTAAGTAGTATGCGGGTTACTGTGTTTTTAGTAACTTTACATATTAACTCTCATAAAAAGAAACCGCTGGTATTACTACTATCAAGGAAAATATGTTTATAAGTTCTAGACACGCGGGATTCAAATAATATATGGCCTTGGTAAATATAATAACGTGGAAATTCTTAGGAACATATTTAATATTTTCCCTTTTCGTCAAAGACTATGGTGGAAGTAAAATATCCTTCTGGGGCATATGCAAATTTAAGTATTTCGTATATTAACTCTATCGATATTTTTATTTTAATGACTGCTCATAGAATGTAATAGGTTTCTGACATTCTCTTTTAGTCAGCGCAATACAAAGTAAATTCTTTTAGGCTGTAGTATTTTATTTAAGCTTTACGTAGCGTAAATAAAACAGGACTAGATATCGTTGTGGTAGTTGTACCTATGAGATACGTAGTTACCTTTGCAGTGCTGTCCGAAGCTATATCGATGACCTGATCGATCAATTGTCATCATCTATTCAGGGCTTGACTGTGTCAACGAAATAATACATCATCGATCAAATATGACCTTTAAATTCTATTACGTAGACACAATTTTTGTTCCTTTAGATTGAATCAAATCAATATCTAGTTTAAATATTTGTTTCTCTACAAAATCTAGGCTTAGATAAAATAGAACAAACTAATTTTATAGTTAAGTTTAGTACTAAAGTAACATTAAAAGTTCCCACGCGAAATTTTCAAACTTTGAAAAGTGTTTTCGTGGTTTACTAAGTACGCGTTTTATTTGAATTTTTAATGAATGCTTCACTTAGATTTCAATTTGTCAATGGATAAAAAATTGCAGCAACTTTGTCTTGCAAATTCCATTTTGTTGTAAGTGTATTGGTAGAATAAGTTCATACAAGAAATATATTTACTGAATTATTTTTATATTGTAATAACATGCAGGTTTATCCAAGGTGTATAACGTGCTAGTAAAGAATAACAGCGGTAGGAGAGCAAAAGTATTTTAGTAAAACGAAAAGCAAAAAGTGTCTTAAAACTCTGATATAAGTCGCACCAGGCAACAGAGATGATATTTTCAAGATGCTCTTGTAGATGTTAAAGAAAATAGGTAACATTTTTTTTGATGTCATGCGTACGCTGTCTCATGTTTTATGTTAGGTTTTTCATCACTACTGTCGCAAGGGTTTAGAATTGCATGGAATGTCGTCATAAAATTATTATCCCAGAGTCTGGCATTGTGCTCAGTGAAGTCCATTTTAATCCAATTGGGTAAAAACGTAAACAAAGGCGCTGCCTTTACCTGATCATGGGTAATTTAGTGATGTTCAATTTAAAGTATCAATTATAGTTATTATAAATAAATTATTTATTGATATTATTTGATTTGGTACCTAGATTGCGTACAGATATCATTTTCTATAGCTTGTGATATTCAAAACTAAGCGACTTTAATTTGATACGCAGAATAGGAATATTATTATGAATAACTGGATAGCTAATAGATTTTATTATAAATATGTAGGTAGAGTATACAATAACGAAACATTCCGTGGAGTTTTGATTAATCGTCTCTTATAAATTGTTGACATTATTTTACGAAATTAGACGATGCGAGTTTTATTGAAGCTAAATTAGGCTTCCATACAAACTTGTATGTAAATAGAATCGAGACACAACAAAGTTTGATAGACATCGACAAACGGACCACGATGTGATTGTATAAAGGTTCCGATTTTGAGGATGCCGTACTTCAAAGGAATATCGGAATTCTTATAGGATCATTTTGTTATCTATCTGTCTGTCTGTCAAGACCCTTTTACACAGAAGGTATCAAGGTATCTATCTGAAATTAATTACAAAGGTAATATATAGTTTCTTGAAAACTACGTAAGTCAACGCAAAAAATACGGAGATTTTTGTTGCATGTTTCATTCAAGTATATAATTCAATCAAAAAGCCTAAGTTTATTCTGAGCGCGTAAAATTATTAAATTTGGCAAAAATCGCAATCTCATACTCATCAAAAATACTTCCTTAATTTCATGATTGCGGCAGTCAGTTCGCCAATTTATTTAATTTCATTTGGCAAGTAACTTTCGTCTGAGATCTCAATATTCTCATAAAAGTTGTGATGACTTATTGTGATGTTTTTAAACAAAACAGATTTAATTAATTTTTTAAATTCCGGGAATAATGAATTTGATTAAATTCCGGGGAAACGTACTATGGTATAGAAATACATTCGCCCTTTTACCATGGGATCTAATGTAGCTGGTGGAACGCACAAATAATATACCCGAGCTTTTCCCTTTGAGGAAAATCGTGTGGTACTTCTCTATAGGATAGGTTTGGGTATGGCTGAATATTTTTATTGACTGTGCTATGTAAGTGATGTGCTGATATTTTTAATCTAATTTCTTCAATTTCTCGATTTTGTATAAATTTTTGTAAGGATTTGCCGCTTATTCTTGAGACGACCTGATCCATTGCGCAAATTTTGTCAATCATGTCGGCTGATAATGGGCTTCGGATTGATCGTGCGCCTATTGAAGGCGAAGCGAAGTTTTGAGATTGGTACTTACTACTTCGTGATGTGGCAATGAGCGGTACATTTTGTAAGTGGACCCTTCTTTATCGGCATTTGCAACTTAACTTCATTTACATAAATAATCTGGGTTCACAGACTATGCCGGTACAGCAGCACAGTGGGCTGAGTCTTTATTAAACAGCCGCACACATGTTATAGGGAACTCATTGTTCACGTATTCATCACTGTATTGCTCTATATTTAAATGAAGGATAATGAGTTTCTGGAAATTCTATACATTTTATTACAGTAGGTACTAGCGTGTAGTGTACTTTTATGTACATTTCAACATTGATTGTCGTTATCACAAATATAATTAAATACAAAACCGTTCTTTGCCGTTTTAGCAAATCTACACTTCTACACTAATATTATAAAGAAGAAAGATTTGTATTTTTGTATGCAACGAATATACTCAAAAACTACTGGACCGATTTCAAAATTTTTTTTACCATTAGAAAGCTACATTATCACTGAGTAACATAGGATATTTTTATTACTAGAAGATCCTAAGAAATCCCTACTAAAACCAACTGTCTTTTATATCATGCGCTGCGGAAAGTATTGATGATAGAGCAAAAAAAATGTTCTACAATATTATAAAACATATCAATATCTACACAGAACTTTGTGAAACCAGTCCAACTGTTGTAGAACTATGTCACTATAATTACGTTTTTACATTTTAAAAGTTGATAGAAATTCCGAACAAAACCAGACGATGTTATCCCCATCCCCAACATTTTGAATAATTCTTATCCAAATAAATTATTTCTTATTCAGGTCTGTTTCAATACCTGTTGACTACTTTTTGAATTATTCAAAAGAAATTACGAAATTAAAAATGTCAATATAATCGAAAAATACACACCGCCCGCGGCTTCACGCAGCGCAGTGAGCAATGCAGCGATGTTTAAAAATTAAAAATGTCCACCCGTGTGAAGCCGGGGCGGATCGCTAGTAATAAATATAGCAGAAAATCCAAGTTAAAGTCTATGAATCTATATCGCACTACTGAACTAATAGTTTTTGGTTAGTAGTTAATGTAAAACTGTGTAAAAATGTAAAAATGTTAAATTAGTAATGGAAACAAGACACCTTATTGACGCGAGATCAAGATTTATTTAAGAAAATAGTACTAAGTATAGTGTAGTGATAGTGTCATGCCCGCAACTGCTTACACAGAGTAGAAAGGCTGGCATGCCTCGCCCGACCCGTGACGAGGGCGCTTCAATTAAAACTGTTCAAGTTTGTTTAAATGTTTGTGTCAGCCCATCGCCTGCTAAGAGTTACAACGTACAGATTTCATTCTAAATTAACATCCAAATTCTCCGTTCCTTCGTCCGTTGGTACGAAGGCTTAAAAAGCACATTTTGGAATAACATTGCTGAATGCAGAGCCACTAATCCTTACTTACTGGCATGTAATTTCGTTATTATGTTGTATTCTGTTTGCTTAATGCCTAACTGCTGAATTAAAACATCCATCATGATTTTCTACACTCCTTTGCTCATGAAATCATTTGTTTTTATTGAATACTACCCAAGTCAACTACTTGGGTAGTACCTCCTTATAATCTTAAGACGCATTGAGGAAGCTGTCTCCTACTGTCAGAAAAGCTCTCGCAGTAGGAGACCTTTGCCAGTGGGTGGCCGAATAAATACTCAGAATGTTCAGTTCTTGAAATAACACAGCATTCGCTATTGTGGTAAAAAAGTCACAAGAGATCACCTTGTCAGTATCTATTTTAAACATCAAATCATACAATAAAATGCTTTTAAATAAATATTTGCTTGGTTAATAAAGCGATACAATGAAATTTCTCAATGTAATTTCAAACAGTCGAAGCAGTTGAATTAGAACTGGTGTAGTTCATATTTCAATAGAGAGTTCCACGTCATTGAGTACTGGTACGTAACGCGATTGTCGATACTTTAATAGCATTAAGTTGTGGTTGCGATGAGAAGATTTAGATTTTACCTCGGTTCGAGCAAAGCTGTGAGTTCAGTTTGAACAGACTTTAGCGTTTTATACCGGTTAGTGCTCGACTCGGGTTAACCCTTGATGCCAAGGAGTCTGACTTTCTTGTCAAACTAATTAGGCGTAGTCTTCATTTCATTATAAATTATTCTCTATTATATGGTCTTCGACATTAGACAACATTTTCCCTTTATAAAAAGAATTTTGGGTCGAGATCGACGTTGAGATTTTGGCGCCTCTGTGAAGATCGCACGGATAGGACCTACTCAAATTAAGTCTGTACTGTTGAATTTAATTCTGAAACTAAGCTACTCTACGAATGTTTCTTTTTTCATGTTTAGGCAATTTGCAATTGTGAAAATTCGTTGTACAGTATAAATACTCCTAAGTTATAATCCAAATATGGTTTAGTAGTCAACGGTACGACTGGAATATTTATGTAATTCTCAAGTAATCCGTTTAATCGCCCATCGCGTACTTAATGTTTGAGCTTCTAAGAAACGGTGGAGTGAGGTTTGGGGGACAGGGTAAGAGCGAGATCCCAAGCGGCCTCGTTCCTCGTTCTAGCTAACAAATCGTTCGCCCGCACCACGCACAGGTAGTGTCACGCCTCATTACTTCCAGTTTATGTTCGGCAAATCACTCTAACGTCATGAATAAACAAGATTTAGGTTTATGACCTTGAACAACTTTCTCCTCTCTATATAAACACCCCTAAGATGGTTAGACGTTTACAAATATTACGACAAATAGTTTCACCAATTTCTTACTCTAGTAGTACCAAACTGACACCCGTTTGCTGTCGTTGGGTCCTATGTTCAAATGGTCGAAGTGGTGAGAAACTTTGATAAATGAAACTTTGAATTTTCTTTTTCCAACGAGTGAATTTTCTCCTTAAGTCCGCACAGTTACGAGTAATTCTCGTACTTTATTTTTAAATTCTTACTATGTTATGTGTAAAAGATGGTGAAGTATTATAAATGTTTATAAAAGTTACCCAATTGCGAATATATTTAAATTAAATTAGCCACTGAATGTTTTGAGTGAATTCATAATGGTACATTATGAATTCACTCAAAACATTACACATTACAACATTACACAGTACTTACTGGATGCACTCGATAGGTTGCAGCGGCGAGCAGTCCGTATCATCGGCAGCCTGGAGGCCACTAAGACCCTTGAGCATTTAAAGCTGCTAAGAGACGTCGCCTCAATGGACGTCTTCTTTTGCCTTTACCACGGAGAGTGTTCTGAAAAACTCTTTGAATTAAGACTCCCTCTCTTTCTTTGTCCAGCACGACACGTGTGGGACCGAAGTGCAACCCTTTCACAGTGGAATCTAAAGGGTCTTGAACCAAACGGTTCAGCACTTCATACTTTTGTCGCTCAATTAAAGCCTGAAACTCTTTACCAGTGCATGTTTCCCATCTAACTTTGATCCTGTTTATTTTATGCGGGGCGTAAAAAGCATCTCACTAAGCCGCCATAGTGGAGCCCACCATACCAATAGTTTGGCTTTTCAAATGGTGTCCACCACTTCTGGATTGCACTGACTGTAAGCAGTCATTGCCATTAGGCAGATTGGAGTCACTTTGGTAGGCGAATATATGATAAAATTTAATCAATCAATTGATATTTATATTTATATTTTTTGGATAAAAGCAACCACATCACTTAAGAGTAAATACTTTAGTTTTGGTGCCAATTGTGAATACTCTGAATGAGTGGTTAAATTTTAATACAGTTTATTCACACTGCTAAATTTTCTCACAATATTCTACTATAAAGTTTTGTCTTCCATGCTCATGACTATTATTATGTGGAGAAAACGAAATGAAAGCTCATATTATCGAACTGAAACACAATAATAACTATTAATATTCTCGTTTATAGCAAGGTTTAATTACTTACTTTGTTATATAACTCATTTAATATACTTGTAATGCAGTATTAAGATTAAACTGGCAAGTTACGGCAATTCGCTTGAAAATCTGTAAATAAAGTTTCACGAACCAGTTGGAACAAAACTACATTAATTTATTCCTTGTAGTTGAAGTTTTCATAATACAAGCGATCTCGGTTATCCTAAACTTTTTGTTTTAAAACACTTTGAAGATCTTCATGGCTTCTATTCTCGAGGCAGTCTTCAGAAGTAGTAAATTAAAAGCGTGTCATTCTATGAAAACAATGCGAAGAATAAATAAATAAAGTTTTGTTCTCGTCTCGTAAAATTTCGTAATCAAATTCCTCGGGTTATTGCCGTGCTTATTCACGGAACTGGTTGAAATGTTTTTCCATTAAGTAATCATGAACAAAATATACTGTTGAGTTCAATGTATTTTATGTATTGTGGCTTGCAATTCATTTGATAGTAAAAGTAAGAACTTCAATTTATATGGTGTTCAGTTATATACAGTAGTGTTAATGGCGTGAAGTACTTATCATTCATTTTTGATGTAATGATGTCGAATTGTTTTATTTTTGATTACGCCATACCACTTGACTATATCATTTTGGAATTTAGCGTAAAGTATTTAAGAATCTGATCATTATCAGAACCCAGAACTGTTTCATTCGAATTTTCATTGAACATATGACGTTTTCCAATTTGTATGAATAAGATACTTGTGTTATTTACATTTGAGTACAGAGAGTTGTGGCTTCCATTGCAATGTATTTACGTTATCATTTAGAAAGAAAGAAAGAAAGAAAGAAAGAAAGAAAACTTTTATTGTGATATAAAAGACGACGTACATAGATACCTATAAAAAATAAAAATACATTTTTTAAAAAAAAAACAAATACTCCATATCATTAAACAATTTTTTTTTTTAAATAATTACGACCAATATGTCCAACAAATAATTTCTAATACAATTAAAATAGCAGTGGTAACGTGGTAACAATAAAAATGATTTGTGTTTTTGAACTGTGTCAAACTTTCAAAACTTGCATAATCTGTGCTGTCAAGTGTCAAATGAGATGCTATTGATGACTCATGTTCTGACTTTAGTTCAATATAATTTATTGCAGGTATATATTGTAATCATAATTATAACTCTTTTCACATTAAACCCTTTTATGATATAGGTTAACAGTAAACAATCTTTATGAAAAATACTACTCATATCTGAACCTTACATATTCTATAACATCTAGCGTGCCAACAAAAATCTATTGGTACCTTATCAATCAAATCTCACCCAGTTGTTTGGATATATGAAAGGTTTAAAGAACCATCTATGTAGGTATATGTTGAGACCACCATGCCAGCAGTTTGAGATGATGGCTTTGGGCACTTCTGAATTGCACTGACTTCTTACCATCAGACAAAGTGGAGTCACTTTGGTAGACTAATTTAAACAAGCAATATATTCATAAATTTTTTTATCGTGCTGACGCTTCAATAAAATTTTGTATACCCTATGTCAATCCTACAATCAATACAATACGAATCTAATGACACCTCATACGTTAAAATCTATCAAGCCATTTAGGCTATAGAGCGTGCCAAAGAAATAGACATACATACATATATACATACATACGCTCGAAAAACATTACCCTCCTTAGCTTCGGCAGTAGGGTAAAAAGTTGGGTTATAAAGAAGTAATAGAAGCTTTTGCTTATTTATATTATGTACAAGTGTGATTGGTTTGTAGGAAAATGGTAAAATGACTATTAATTAAATGCACCGAGCGTGCCTCACCATTACGCGACACGTTTAAACAATGGCAATTATGTAAATGTGGTACTAGGACTATCGCGCGTATGCCAATAGAGAATAATATTATCAAAATCAATCGACTCTTATTATATGTGTTTTCTTTAAAAAAGCGGGAAACAACACAGTACGTAAAGCATTCACAGCTTAGATATAGTTGTAATCACGAATTATCAGATGGTTTTCTGTACGATCCTGTTTTGTATAGTTTTATCATTGAACGTAAACGTGATACACAATTTTATACAACGTATATTATATTTGAGCAAAAACTAAAACGTCCTTTTACGATGTAATTATGCGCAACACACGACAAAACTTTGTAATGGTCGTAAACTGCCTAACACAACACAAATCCTTATTCATACTCGCATACGTAACATATTAACAAACTCTATATTAATTTAACCACAGCTGTGTATCACCATATTTTTATTGTTTATACAATTGTTACATCCTAAGTTTATCCTAATTTTATGCATAATACATGTTTTATACATAATGAATGTTTTTTCAATGATTATTTAAAAAAATAAGCTTAAAAGTAAAAACCAACTCCGGCAAGGCATGTACTCTTAAAAGTACAAACAACAATATATTCTTTTCTAACATAGATATATTTGTGGTGGTCAGGGAAAAGCCGTTGTCGCATGCCTTACCACGCATTACTTTGTCCTTCAGTCTCACAAGTATATCATTGTTATGTATAGGTAAGGTAGGTACATGAGGTGGCATATCGCGAGAAAATAAGAAAATGCAAACAAAGTAGTGAGTGAAAGCTAATAATGTACATATATTTAAAATCAATGATTGAATTCATTTGATACAACCTATCATTTGATAACCATCACGACGTATTTCAATGTTTTTTTTTATTAAGTGCTTTCTTCTTCAGAGGGCGTCATATTGGCTTTAGCGAGACGTAAGCCTAATAACCAGTGGACTGTCAAGACGTTTCTAATGATACCTTATTTGTCAAATTATGATGGCTAGATTAGAAGGTACGAGGGAACAAATGACTAGTCATACATACATACATAGCCTGTCAAATTATAACCCTCAATTTGGCTTCACCGTAGTCGGGTAAAGAGAATCACCGAACGTGGTTTGCGCTTGTTGTTACTATTTTATTGAAAGGGGTCCAGAAGGGCGGTAAAAGTAACGATTACTGAATGTAAAAAGGGAAACGAAAATCGTGAGTTTCATGAAAAGAATATTTGTGGACTAGCTATTTGAATAAGTATCGGGAGAGAGAACCATTTTTCAACGCGTTGGTGATAATAATGATGCTATTTATCAACGACTCGAAAGGGTGGGTAATTATTAACGTTATATTTCGGTTTCATTTGTTTACTTCTATATTTTGTGTGATACTTTTTTTACTGTTAGAGACATGCCAGTGAGGTCATTTCGTTAGGGGTGAAGGGATAACTTTCAATGATTTATTGTGGCGTTGAATATGCATGTCGAGATGAAAAATGACGACGAATGTGTGAATGGTTTGTATGTCGAGGCGGTCGAGCGATTCGGTAGCGATCGAAGCTACGAGATCGTAGCCACGTTGAGCGTAGCTGATGCGCCGTAGAACGCCGTAGCCAACCAGCCGCGTTCGTACCGAACGATGAATATGTGTGTTGTTAGGAGAGAACGTTGCTACGCTAAATGGGCTTACGTTGCCGTTCAGGATTTATATTATGAGATTAAAGAAACGCCTGTGCTATGGCTAATGTGAATTTAATTAAATAAGGCTATGACACGTGTCATTGTTATACATACAATTATTATTTTGGTATTCTATACGCAGTGGTTTCTTCGGACACTAAGCATGTCATAAACAGCATAGTGTAAATTGACCACGTTACAAATAATGCCCGCACAATCAGTTCAGACACAGTTCCAAAGTTCTGTGACGCTAAAATCCCCATAGTGTAGACTCAGCCTAAGTTACAATACACGCTACGTTGCGAAAGTCGTTAACAAGATAAATCGCAAACCACACAGGGCTTACAGTCCTTTAAAAATAATATCGAGTGAACATTTTTTACACTATTCGCCTTTAAAAATGTTGAACATTTCCTCCAAGATGCCGCTGTTATTGGATTAACTTTTATGTTCCATAAACTTATCATCCTTATATTATAAGATGAATGTTTTGTTTGTGTGCAAGGAGTTCACGCAAACATAGCTTATCTGATTAACATGAAACCTTCACTCGGGAATATTCGGATTGACGTAGGCTGAGGACACGATAACGTATTGTTTGTACAATTGTCGGGTACTAAACGGGAGTTTATATGAAGTTTATATCTGAAGATACTCGTAATGTATAAAGTAAGCAAGGAATTGGATAATAGGTTACCTAGTATAATATATTTTCTTTGTTCGAAGTAACATCTGAAAGTTTCGATACAAGTTCGAACCAGACGAAATTTTCGAAGCGTGAGACATTCGCAAAGTGCACCCAAGAGCGAACTTAGAGGTATGGGTACCAGTTTTTATAGTTGCCGAAACAATAGCGTGGAACACTGCGGCCTCGTCCCCCTTCACGGGTCGCACCCGTCTCTGTTCATTAATACAACTCGGGCACGACACCGTGCTACCTTAACTCTCTTAATTTACCTAAAAACTGCATCAGATACTTTTAAAATTGAACATTTTTCAAGATCGAGACCGTTACGATAACTTATCGGTTAGAAATAAGTAATAGATGACTGGCCTGTTGGTCTAGTGGTTAGTGACCCTGACTGCTAAGCCGGAGGTCGTGGGTTCGATTCCCACCCAGGACAAACCTTTGTGTGATGAGCATGATTGTTGGTTCTGTGTCTGGGTGTAATTTATCTATAATATTGTATGTATTTACAAAAAAAAAAAAGTATATTAGTAGTATATCAGTTGCTTAGTACCCATAACACAAGCAAATATAATTGCTTAATTTGGGGCTAGATGGCGCTGTGTGAATGTGGTAGAATATTATTATTATTATTATAATAGATAGTAATATCGATTTGCTCTTTAAACACAAGAATTTATTTTATGAGCAATTTCTTTTATAGTTTATTGTTATTACGTAGCTTTGCTCTGAAATGTTATTACCGTATTATTAGATATAGGCAAAAACTGGATTAAGTTTAGAAAAATAATCTACTTAAACTTTGAGAAGGTCGCTTTGTTGTGGAGAATACCTATACATATTTGTAAACTTGTATAAATTTAAAAAGTCAGAAATGTAAGCCTTATTATTTATAAACGTGTTTATTTAGGTTGAGTCGAGTGAATTCAGCACTCAACATCATAGTAAACATGAATCTAATTCCAGTTCAGTAGCACCTTTTCGTTTCTCATGTCAAACTCAAGCGAGACCTCCGACTGCCAGTATTCGCAAACACTATTGAGTCAACAATTTATTTCAATTAATGATGTTTTTAAAATGACGATGACTATAAAAATAAAATGTTATTTCTGGCAGTCTTATTAAATTATGGAAAGCTTAGTTCTAGATATTCTGAGAAATAATCATAACAGCTTTCTTGATAATTTCCTCTTTGAGTAGAAATCCTATTGTCCTAGAAATGTCTGTTATATTGCATAATATACATAATTGGCTTTAGAAAAGTTTATTTCAAGACCGGTGAGGATCTACCCTTATGATAATTATGATTTATAGAATATCGGCGTAAAAAAGTAAAATTTTGATTTATTTAAGATTTTAATAATGCGGTATACTTATTTTTGCCTATTTGTCATCATCATCATCATACCAACTAGTTATTTACCCACTACAGGCATAAGCATTAATCGCCACGCTTGCTCGATGCGGATTGGCTATTTTATATTTGGAATTGAATATTTTAAAGATAACCACACAGTACACTTAAGCCGAAAGAGTTTTGATATCAAGTCGATCTATCTTATTCAAATCGTCACCTCTGTCTGACTGTGACGGCTAGCTCTAGTCGTTAGATACTTTCGCTATTTAAGGTCTTGATGTTGTCTGTACCAAATAATGTACTTAGTACACTACATATACCTTTTTTAGTACATTGAAAGGCTTCATGAAAAGGTACTAAGAATAGATGATAAGCAAAGCAGGACAAAATAAATTGGGTCACTTCCTTCGCATGAAATGGCTGCCTAAATTCTTGTCATTTATCAGATGAGGTGAGAAACTGACAATATATACGAACGTAGTGTTTGCTTACCTGCAAATGTACCTACAGTTTTGTACGTTTTGAAACTTAAAACTAACATCAGATTTTTCTGAGAAACAAGATTACGATTATGTAACAAGACGGTGAGTTAACAGTATTAGGAAGCTCGCGGCTCATCCCTAGGTATAACCCATCGCTATCGGAAAGATTGATCTTCCCGATGCGCTTATCACAGGACCGAAAAATCGTAAACCCAAATGGAATCGATCGTGTGTTGTGAGTGGAAAACCGCCGAGAGTTAATAAAAGCATCAATATAACGGATCAAAGCAGTACAAAATTACTCGTTTCGGCCGAAATTCTGCGGGAATAATAAAAAAATGATTGTACAATAACAGTTCTACATTTCCATTCATCTAATCATTATTATTTTAAAGAGAATAGAGTGTTTTTGGTATGTTTGTTTGTATGTTCCGATTTAACTTAAGATCTACGTAACCGGTTTAAAAATTTATTTTACTTTTAGAAAGCTACAAATAGGACGGGTCCCATAGGCTATATTTTATTATGTTTAACTTATTTTTCAGGCTTTTGTCAACCTGAATGATGCAACATAACACTATTGCAATGATATGTCCCGTAGTCCGTAGTTGTGAGACCGAAAGAAAGAAACTTTTGATACCGAAGCGAAGCTAGGGCGGACGTCTAGTGTATTATAAAGAGAGCGAAATTATTTATTATTGTGCATGAATTAAATGAAACGCAGCACTATGCATAAAACACATTCATGAAATATTTGAGGATAGACACGTTTTAATATTTATTTATTTATAAAACAAATAATAGATACGTCACCATTAGTCGCAGTATTTTTTGAAAACATAAACTACTTACTTACAGATACCACGAATGCCAAAGCGTTACTTAACTTTCCCTTTATCCCTTTGAAACGAGTTTAAATGAAAGACGTTATCTATATTTAGCTTTAGGCGAGTTATTTTTGTTAAAATTTTTCGACAGAAGTTATCATTTAATTGTATTACACGGTTCCAAATATATAGACTTGACACATATTAATAGTAACATACCTAGTACAACTCTCAAAAATAATTGATGTTATGTTATTGTTGGTGTTTCAAAACACATAAAAACTAAAGCCATTTTTAATTGGAACTTCATAGATATTATGAAGAAATATTTTCATTCAACGTTTCGTTTGAGTTTTGCTCTGATTTTTCTTAGTTGCCTATTTAAGTCGCCAATCTGCAAAAGGGGAAAACAGCAAAGCTTTGTAATTAGGGAGTTGACTCGACAGGAGCTTAATAACACTCAGTTTCAGTTGGAAGCCTTTCTGAAATGGATTCTAAACTCCCAACTAGTATGACTGGGATACTGTGCTTCGGAGGGATAAAGTATTTTATGTATTTCTATTACAGATTGTTTGTGCGCACGACTATTACATAATACGAGTATGTATGTATATGTGTGTGTTTGTGAGGAGCTTAAACATATCGAATCTCCGATGTTAGGTATGAGTACATGTCTCCAATAGTGGTGCTTTCGTTCGATTTATCCAAAACGAGCTTCTTTAGTATTTTTTCTTTTCTTTTAACCAATGTATTGTTTTATGGATTATCAGATGCAGTAAAAATCTTTTCCATTATTTGGAGAAAAAGTAAAGAACTCTTCACTAAAGACTTTCTTCATTACGAATTATAATAACGAATTAAAGGTAAACTATATTTTTTTATTCCGCGTGGTGGTCAAATCAATATTTGCTGGGCAGTAGGTAGTGAATAACAAGACTAAGGTTTAAACTAGTGCGTCGTCTGCATAGCCCAATGTACCACGCAAAAATTATTCTTCGAATGTGAGCTTTTCATATAGACATTAACTGCAGTAGCTTAGCAGAGAGTACTTGGAGATATTGCCAAACTTTTAGAAAAGATCTCCAGTTCTAATACCTATATATTTTGATATTTGAGAACTTTAAACTTGTAAAACTTGGCGATATAAATCTACTTCGTTATGTTTTTGTTCATACTGGATATATAAGTAGCTATAAGCGCTAGGCGTGTAGATAACAAATAAAATTGGATAATAACTGCAACTGTTAAAATTTTAGTAGGTACTAGCTGTGCCCTCGATTTCGTCCGCGTGGAATAGTGATTTTGGGCAGCATTTTTTGGATATATATTTTGGTTTGTTTTGAATTATAAACATCTTCGTTTAGGTGAATAAGAAAAATCTTTACAGTAAATGCTTCTCTATATACGATATTATAGCCATCGGGGATCAAAGCCATACAGGCTGCTAGAATTACTTACACGTGACAAATCCACATAAAGCTGATCATGCGAAAAACAGCTAATATTTAGATCCACACTCACAACATTTAGTGTCTGACCTTAGACTTTATTAATTGTCATCGCGAAACATAGGCTCACTGGAAACTGAACTCGTTTAAAACTAAACGGGACATTGTTTGGAATGAGAGGAATCCGAGGAATAAAAACGCTATAAGTTTTTTTTTATACATTAGCCTGCCAAAGTGACTTTACTCTGCCTGATGGTAAGCAGTCAGTGGAATCCAGAAGTGGTGGACACCATTCCAAAAGCCAAACTACTAGTATGGTGGCCTTCACTATGGCGGCTTAGTGAGATGCTTTTTCACGCCCCGCTTAAAAGACCCAGAATCAAAGTTAGATGGAAACTCATGCGCTGGCAAACAGTTATACAGGCTTTAATTGAGCGACAAAGATATGAAGTGCTCAACCGTTTGGTTCGAGACCCTTTAGATTGCACTGTGAAAGGGTAGCACTTCAGTCCCGCACGTGTCGTTCTGGATAAAAAGGGAGGGGGTAGGATTAATTTAAAGAGCTATTGAGAAGACTCCGTGGTAAAGGCGATAGAAGACGGCCATTAAGAAGGAGATGTCTCTTCGCTGTAAAGGCTCAAGTGGCCTCCGAGCTTCCGATGATACGGACTGCTCGCAAAGGGCCTCCGTACCCTCTCGAAAATGGTCGCCGGGTCCCACTATCCGGTCACCAACCTGGGTTAGGGGAGTGAGAGAAGTGAGGAAAGAGGAAAGGGGGAAATTGGGTCCCCGGCACTCTCACTCACCGAACGAAACGCAGTAGTACGAATACTACTACTCTTACGTCGATCTTCTATGAGAGGGTAGTACTTCCCCGGACGATCCGGGCCATTCATGCTGAAACCAGCTTGGATCTACTACCGTAATACTACGGTTAGGTCTAATTGGGCCCCTGTACAGTGCCGCAGTCGGCCAGCGGCACCACCATTTATACGGGTCTCCCTGGCCGGCAGGTTGACCCACACCACCCACACAATGACTCTACGGATACTCAGCTGGTCCCACACATGCTGCAAGGATTGTCTTCTCTGCATCAGTTAGGCCTCCGGCTCTCGCACTTACCGAACGAAACGCAATAATATGGATACTACTACTCTTACAACGATCTTCCGAAACCAGCGTAAATCGACTACTACTATTTCGTAATTCACTTTAATTCCACCTATTCCGTAATGAGACGTGTTAACAAACATGTTTTCATCACAAAAAATAAAAATAAAATAAGTCCAGAAAAATATAAATCTAACTTTTATTTACATTTTAATAAAGAAATAAGACGTGTTAACCTAACTTAAAAACACACTAACCTAAGCTAAATACATACCACATGTATGACGTGATTATTTAAATTGGCATAACTTTTTTATTTATGAACCGATTGACATGAAACAAACACTAAATGTTAAGTGAAGCTTACCACAATGTATCAGTAAAAACCATATTTGAATCGGATAAGCCGTTTTTGAGATTAGCGTGAACAAACGCACAGACAAACAGACAAACAGACAAAAATTTTAACAATCATTGTTTTGGGTTCTATTTGCGTTGATAAAGGTCCCAATAATATTTTTTCTCATATATCTTCCATGTACAGACAGCGACCGGTTACATTTTTATTATATGTATAGATATTTCTTAACCTTTTTGGAATTTCATTTACCTTGCTTCCCTTGTTACTTGAAGTAATGTAATATTTTTAACCATACAATTTGCATTTAAATATACTCAATCGTTAAGAATACCGAAAAGTGGAATAATGAAATACACACATACTTATTCCTTCTTTTTTTGGCAATCATGTATAACAATTAGTGAAATTTTTGACTTGTGTAGCGTATAAACTCGTTTTTGTTGTTAAATATTTTGTATTTTACTTAATCAAAATAGGTACTCGTAGGTTATATCCTGCGCATATAAACAGCCAAAGATTATGTAAAGTATCGATTCATTAGGTTTTGCAACTATTAGAATCAATAAAAGACAAGTGTACAGTAAATCTCTATTGAGATACGATGTGGCTTAACGGTATTTGTAGTTAGCTATAAGTGCAATCAAACAGCCTTATAAACGCTGGTATTGTTTTGCCGGTTTTAGCAATTCCGTTGCAGAGACACGTCCGGAATAAATTAAACTGCAATTTGGGGCCTTTAATATGGAGTGTTGTTCGCGCTATTGGCCCATAGTGGCGTGTGGCAGCGTGGCGATATGAGCGGCATTCGAATGAGTACACAAAGTGGCTCGCGTTGGCAACCTATCCATCGGTAATGCAGCCAGGCACATGATTGCCGCAGCCGACTCTCTCAGGACACTGTTTTGTTACCTACACGCGTACCTACGCATCATGAATTTTAGTCAAAATTTCATCGTACATTTAGAATTTAGTAGAAAGCTTTGTCATGTTGAAACTGCAGCTAGCTTTGAATACAATAGCCGTTACAACTGAAATTCATATATACAATCAGCGATCCTGTCTAGGACGCATTATGTTTATATATTATCATACACTAAAACTGATTCAATGTACGAGTGTCGAGTACGTTCCCATTTCACTCAATGTAGCTTACACGATCTAAGTTTAAGTTAAGGGATAATGAATGTGGTATTAATGAAATTAAATAAGTTCTGTCGTAAAAGCTTTGAATCTAATGGTTGGAAGTGACTGGGCTATACGTGAATAAATAAATGGACTTCATTGTGCACTTCGAGATAAATAAATCAGCATTAAACTGCGCTTGTGCATAAAATGGTCAAAGTTATGTGCAGTGCGCGAACAATCATTCGCTGTAATAAGTATAAGCACTAGACATACCTATGTTTATTGCATTCGGTAAGGATTCTATGGTACCATTAATGCACGTAGCGAGGCGGTAGTCCAGTACCTTACTCAATTTGTGGTATTGCTGTGAACTACCGTCACATAAACAGACCTGACGTTGTATCTACAGATCTGCAATTGTCGTGTTGTTTGCACACCCACATTCCTGAACTAGAGTACACGTAATGGCTCGGAGAACGCATTAGTACCTACATGAACACGACATTCATTGTGCGCAAACGCCAGACGTTGTGGAGCCATTTTCAATAGCAGTTATACATACGTTCACTCGAACGGTGTACTACAAACCTGTGGTACATACCTACACAGGAGTCGTTTGGTTGATAGTCTCAGTCATTGCTTTGAGGCGTGTAAGCGTATGGCATTTGTAAAGTTGGTCTCTAGGCGACACAACACTGCAGAGAGACTGTTCCTGCTTTTGCTCCCATGAGGAAGCGATCGGCATTAACGTAACCTTTACCTTCACTTCGCTAGTTTATTACTTCTTCGCGGGTTCATTGAAGAAATTCGCGCATTTATAGCAACATTGTGTAAAGAATTGTTTTGTAGATTGAAAACGTTTACAGCACTTTTATTTTGTTAAATGTATTGTTTCTATATTTAGATTAAATAGGGTTTTTATTTGAAGGTCCAAGAATTACAGTTATTCCGTTTTACCCATTAATGTAAATGTTTATTTGTTTCTACGAGTACCTATTCGCTGACTTTTTGTTTGGAAGGAGTCCAGATATAAATCTATCAGCGGCAGTTTTATTATCTTAAATGCGTTCAATGTGCATTTATATGCTTAAAGATCGTATCAATAAATAGTTTTTATTGCATATTAAAGAAAGCCACTACCATGTAAGATATGTTGTAATCTTACGAATTAAAATTTTTTTTCCTTATATAATGGCTTTGCGAGACGATAACACATATCGGCTACAAATGTAGTGTAAGTATCTGAAAATATTAAAACCAAACTGAAAATAACTTTAAAAAAATTTATTCATAGTAGGTATAGGTTATATATATATTTCTTTACGAGTGTGCACTCGTAAAGAAATATCTGAAGATTTTAAGTCTCTCGTGTCGAGTTGGTCAATAACCCCTAAAACTAAACTTTTACAATTTTATTTAATAATAATAATAATATAATAATATAATAATATTCTACTACATTCACACAGCGCCATCTAGCCCCAAATTAAGCAATTATATTTGCTTGTGTTATGGGTACTAAACAACTGATATACTACATATATACGTTTTTTTTTTTTTTGTAAATTCATACATATAAATTACACCCAGACGCAGAACAAACAATCATGCTCATCACACAAAGGTTTGTCCTGGGTGGGAATCGAACCCACGACCTCCGGCTTAGCAGTCAGGGTCACTAACCACTACACCAACAGGCCAGTCGATAAACATGAGATTTAACAGATGATTAGTTCATTTTTCGTTGATCACCCTTTCAGAAACTGGGGGTTAGTTAGACAAATAATATGACATATAATAAATAATAATAATAATATCAGCCTATTTACTGTCCCACTGCAGGGCAAAGGCCTCTTCTCTAGAGAAGGTATGAGCATTAATCACCACGCTTGCTCAAGGCGGATTGGCAATTTCAGATATTTAAGTCCAGGTTTCCTCACGATGTTTTCCTTCACCGTCACTCAGAAATGTCCATGATAAACTTAGAAAGTACATATGATTTGAAAAATGACATTGGTACTTGCCCGGATTCGAACCCACTACCTCGTGTTTACGAAGCGGGTGCCTAATCCACTGGACCATTTCGACTCAGAAATACAAATCATATATACTGCCGTATATATGACATATACGGCAAAGTAACTTCAAATTTCCTAAAAAAACGTGCTTGGGCAATATCTGTAGAATGTTCTGGGCTTTGGCCATTTCTGTCGGTCATTACATTACGAGCACTTCGCTGATATTGCATTTAGCGATAGACACATATCTGCTGTTACTTTTTTATGTACTATACCGTCCTTATATATTACTAAACTAACCGTCTCGTAGTTTTTACAGTTAAAATATTACGACTAGCAGATATGCATTATAAGTGGTCTTTTTTAATATGAAAATATTTTATTAAGCAAAATTTAATTATCATTTGGTAACATACACAAACGCTTCGCCGTTTGCTCATCAGTAGATAGCGATAGTTTTGGGTGTAGTCATTCTAACTTTGTTCGTTCAGTATGTACCACCCTAATGAGATTCTTTCTTAATTATTTTTCAGTGTTCCTCGTAAATTTCCCTCCAGAGAGTTGCTGAGCCATTCCGTAGCGGAAACATTCTTTTCAAGCTTAATTATTGTTTTTTTACTGCATTCAATATTCATTCTGATTTTCGTCGAGCAGACATTAAAATTCATAACTCAGCTGTTACTCCCGACAACATCTGCTGCCACTTGAGCGTTATCTTTAACTCTTAGAAAAGCATTTAATAATTTATAAAGTTATTTTTGTGTCACAATACCTACCTATCATTAAGCAAGACATAGAGAAAGAGTACAAGCACCGGCGCGTGGTAGCTTTTGATCGTAATGATGTACTTGAAAATTACTTAAACTTAATTAAAAACATTCAAGACTCGGCTATCTAGTATAGTGAAGTAATACAATTATTGATTGATGTATACCAAATATTCTTTATCTTAACCAATATTAGGCCAAGATTTTTATTAATCCTAAGATATTTTTTCATTTTAATGAATATCTTAATAATTTAGGCACTATTGTCTCAAAAATGTATTAACAAGTAATAAGAACTTGGTCTTAGTTAATTATTTTTTCTTTCCATTAAAAACTAAAAATCATTTAGCTGTGCTTATAATCTTGGTTAACACCAAAACTATTATGAGCATTATTCAACTTTTCTCAAATAATCAATATATTGCTAGCCATGTTAAACTTCTCATCTGATTAAGAGTGGTCAGTTTACGAGTTCCCGCGCCATAACACTTAAGAGCTGGTAGCAATAGCGACGGCTATTGTTCTATTCATTGAAGAGGCATTTTATGAGGCGAACACACTCGTAATGCGGTTCGGCGTCTCAAGTTTCTCGTATCGGGAGCACGAGATAAATTCATGTCGCTAAGTTCACGCCCACGACCGTCGCCAACTCGTAAAGCGGCTGACAGGGGCTGGTAAGGGGTAACGTCATAAATAAGGTCCGCCGGTCCGCCCCATGCACCCACGCACCCGGTTATCCGCCTGCACATGCACCTACTTATCTGTCGCTGCAGAGTGACACGAGTATGAATAGCCAGCTATTCTACTAGCTCGTATACGACGATAATATGGCCGTTGTCTTTAAATTGTTATTTTTTGCATTGCGCGGTTTTTTTGTATGAAATATACTATTTGTTTTGCGCCTTGCCGCTTTGCCCGCACGTAAAATGATATATTATGTTTAATGCATGTAACTCGGAAACCAGTCCGATCTTAGAGATAAAAAGTAGCATGTCCGTCTCTAGCACCGAATCTATCTACCTACCAGTACCTGTACCTACCTACAAGTTGTTTAGGCGCTGAGTGTTAACAAACACAAGCACATACACACAAATTTTCACATTTATAATATTAGTAGAATAATTATCCATTTTGTTGTAAACCAATAGGTGTAACATTTTTGTTCGATCTGACTTATGTTGAGTACTTATCGGCTAATTAAGTAATAACGTTTGTAAAACAAAAAATCGGTTAAACGAAAATCTGATTCGCACGTCAAGGGTTTCGTGCAAACTTATATAAGTATAGACTTTCATGGGAATCGAGTTTCAAAGATTTTCTCGTTTTTGTCGACTACGAACATAATAATTTAGGAGGGTTGAAAAAATGTTCGCCTATACTTGCTACAAACGCAAGTTTGTGATCGCAAAAACCATTTGTTATATGATATAACTACAAATTAATGGTTTTCAGACGTTTCCAGCTACCTACTTCTGCTATGTGATTTTGCCTCTTGCCAAATTTCATGATTCTAGGTCAACTAAAAGTGCCCTGTGGGTTTGAATTACTTGCGAATGTACAAAATATGCGGCACAAATGGCTGTAATTTTACCAAACACTAATTGCACGCATTTCATTGCTGGCTTGTATCAATCGACTTGTATAGCCTGTACTATTATGTATACGGATAATACAAGACATTAAATACAATTTTATGTCATAAAAAACTGGCCAAGTGCGTGTCGGACTCGCGCACGAAGGGTTCCGTACCATTAGCTATAAAAAACGGCAAAAAAACATGCTTGTTGTATGTGAGCCTTCACTTAAATATTTGTTATATTTTAATTTAATTATTTATTTTTAAAGTGAATATACAACTAAATATTTTGTGAATATTTCAAGCGTCTACCTATTGCCGTTATCAATATCGAGCTAAAACGAGCCAACAAATCACTTTTGTTGTAACAGTATGGGAGCCCTCTTAAATATTTATTTAATTCTGTTATTTAGTATTTGTTGTTATAGCGGCAACGGAAATACATCATCTGTAAAAGTTTCAACTGTGGTAACTATCACGAATCATGAGATACAGCCTGGTGTATCATTAAAGAACAAAAACGAGAAAAACATCACATTTGTTGTATGGAAGCCCTTTTAAATACTTATTTTATTATTTTTTTAATATTTATTGTTATAGCGGCAAAAGAAATACATCATCCGTAAAAATTTCAACTGCCTGACTATCACGGTTGATAACAGCCTGGGGACGGACGGAAATCTTAGTAATAGGGTTACATTTTACCGTTTGGCTACGGAATCCTAAAAAGTACCTACTAGTTAGGAGATTTATTATACAATAGGTGAATACAATGTACCTATATAGCACACAACAATTTGATGCTTAAAATCCTGGTATGCAAACGAGCATGTTTTCATATGCTATAGGTACATAGTATCTGGGTAAAATTAACGAAGTAAGAGAGCAACGTACTTACCTCGGGCAGCGGTGGCACACTCGATACTAAATTTCATTTTCTGAATTCTACCGATTCTCAACAGCCTCGATTAGTTTTACAGAAATTCTCTACTGCACTCACCTGGTTTCAAATGTTTTTTACAAAATGATGAATTGAATACTATAACGTTTCTTAGTTAAACCAACGAGTATCGCCGCTATGGCAAATAGGTAAATGGAATTATTGCATAAAGGGTATTGTACGGACGACCCTGCATTAAACAACAACGATAATGGATCCTCGTACTGCGTTGGAATAATAATAGAAAAGGGAATATTGGCGTTCAGGGTTCCACAAAATATTATGTTACTTTCACAAGAAAATTTATTGTACGGAACACTAATTTCAAGGCGGTACTCACACATACCACAGTTTTTTCGTCATCCTCTCCACTTGGATCCGTTTAACATTTTTATTCTACTCCTTTTAGTCTAATTTAATATGCGGCCTCGTAGATGAAATTGCGAGAATATATTTTCGCATTTGTTAACTCCACCTTGAATAAAATCAGATTTTACTGGCAAAATTTATGTTGAATTGTATAAGACAGGTAAAAAGAGTTTTGCTTCCCCAAGTTCGTATTTAGATCACGTACAGTTACGTGTTATTTTGTTGCAATATTGATCGAATCAGATTTGATAAAACGCAAGACGTGAATATATACGTACTATTTAATCTACTCGTTTTTTTTTAGATTGCCAATAGCAAATGAATAACGCTGTTACGTGATAATCGCTAATCGTGGGTCTCAGAAGTACCTAACACAGTTGGCTAGAGCTGCTAATGGCAACTTAGAAATAGGCAAACATTGAACTTGCGGCTGAATACACAATTTGGACAGCTGCTCTTTCTTTAGGAGCAGTGAGAATCACTACTCTCGAACAGGATCACAACACTAGCTAGTGTAAATTGGGAGTCAAAGTGAAATATTTTGATTTTGGACATGCCTGAAGATTCGTCTCTTTCGCAATTATACTTCTAATTACTTCCAATTTGTTTATATGGTTCATTGTGTGGCTCTCACTCAAAATGCCAAGTTCGGAAACTGATTTTTATTTAACCGAAATAGGAGTTGCCAAACATAATAAAATCCACATCACTTTATTTATTTTGGAGATCGGCTGTCGTATACGTTTCTACTACGTTAATGAGTCAGCGGTAAATACCTGCCTTACAAAATACGAAAGAAATTCTTTGATTAAGGCTCGTCCAAATTATTTACGCGGATCATGTGTCTGTGCCGACCGCCTAAACTGACAGGATTTCATTAAATCTTCTTTCACTAAAAGAAAAATCTCGTCCTTGCTTGGAATTTAGACAACCGTCTATTGCAAGGTTTTTAATTAAAACGACTTTGATCACAGGACTGGAATGTCTTTGGTGAAACGATTAAAACCAGCATGAAACAGTTGCTACGATATACGATACGATTTAATCGAATACTGTTCATCATTTATATTTATGGAAAGCATTTTTGTGCATAAAATACGTCTCTTTCCAATAAAATATGTTATGTAAATAATAAATAAATGTGCTAACAGGTAAATTCGTAGAAATAAGCTTACGTAAAATAAATATAATGTAAAAGCGTGTTTTCCAGTGAAAACATGTATATAATTTTATAACTTTCAATTACAAACATGTTCACCTTTCATGTAAACGTTATCATTGGTATATTGTGATTGCAGCGATGAGTATGTCTTCGTTAGGGTAAATATCAATTACGGTCGCTTTCCGTGCCAGCAAACGTAGCGATAGGACCAATGAACGTGACCGGCCACGAGACCGCTTTACAAAACCCGTAGTAGCTCTTTGTAGCGTGAGCGTGACGTAGACGCTAGTACCACTTGCAGTTTCCACACGCATGTCGACTGTAAATGCTAAATAAGAAACGTGCTATGGCTTAAATAGGCACCCACTTAAACTAATTCCGGTTTAGTAACTCGAGCTGTTGTTTACCTATTTATTAATTAAGATTACGGAAGGTGGGTGCTATTAGAAACGTTGGCAACAAGACTCCTTTCAGCGTCTATGTTTTGCAGCTCTATTCGTTGTGGAAATAATATATTATGGCAACCCCGACGATCCTTTTCGGGGTAACAGCAACTTTGTAATGCACCTTCCGTAATAACTTAGTTGTCATCGTTACCGTAATGTACTTATTAGGAGTGTTAATATGAAATGAGAGAATAATCTGGCAAATTTCTGACCGTAAATATATCACGCCTTAAATGAAATCGTAGACGGTAACATAACCCTTTGCGGGTAGAACGTAATCTTTATATTCTGAATTTTAATGTTAATGTAACTTGGAATTGTAACATTAAAACTTGGAAGGTTTTTAGTTGGTCTTTTTTTCCTACTGACAAATACACCACTTGTGAAACTTTGTCTTAGGATTTGAAGTCGGTCCTTTTTAAACCAAATTTTGCTTTGATGCGTTGCTCAATTTATTTATTTTTAAGGCAATAAAGTCAATTTTACAGGGTTTTGTGCATACATAAAATATGTGAAGAAATAGCACACAATAATATTTTTTAACCTTGGTTCGTTATGAACAAGTAATGAACGTCACAAATATCTTTAATGGTGTTGTTATATGATACAATGTCATTGCTGTAATGTTACTTAATAAACTTTTCTTTCACTTGTACTGTCAACTGTACTCATTTTCCTTCTGTTTTTTCATTTATTATTACTTCAAACGTTGCCTCTCTTATTTAGAACATTTTGTCTGACATGAGCCACGGCAAATTAATTTTGAGTTGACGTCACTTCATAAAATACGAATATGAAATGTTACCAGTTAAATTTTGTTTTTTATTTATTTAAATGTTTGTACGAAGAAGTTATTTTCAAGGCTAGTGAAATTGTTTTGTTGTAATCTTTAATTAGAATAAAACAAGTTGCGGTTTTTCTTGTTTCTCCGCTAACTACTAAATAAACCATGCAAAGGATTTTGTTTCGATTTTTGCCCGACTGGCGAGGTTAGGGAGGGTAATGTTTTACTATAAGTATTATAAGATTTATAACACATATGCATAGATATATATATAAAATACTCGACTGTAAAATGTAAAAACATACAAGTCCCCACGTGAGAAGCGGAGACGTGCTAGTCTTATAAAAAACTATGGTGATAATTTCGTAACAAAAGACTGAAGACAATTTACCTGGACCCAGTGGATCAATTAAAGAGTTTAATTAATCAAAGCGGGACTTAGTAAGTTGTAAACTTCTAAATGACAGACGCATGTTTCAGCAACCGTTGTAAAACGTGACTAATGAATAGGCTGAGAGGCGATACAAATTTTGTTTTCACTATTAAGTTTTGTATACCTACTATTGAAACTTCTTTAAAAGATAAACGTTTTCGGGAAACCTTTAAATATAATTGAACTAAATATAACTTAATATGTTCTTACGAAACAATAAAATAAACCGAGCAGAAGCTAGTAATGCTTTCTATATAGATGACATATTTTTTATCTATATATGCTAAAATGCTTTGTCCTGAATGTCTGACGGATCAACGCACAGCCTAAACCGCTGATCGTAGAGACCTTAAACTTGGAGGGTGTGTTCTTTGTATGACGTAGGCATCCGATAAGAAAGGATTTTCCGAAATTCGACCTATAAGGGGGTAAAAAGGGGAGGCAAAGTTTGTATGGGACAATGTGATTCCTTGGTCCAATCTACTCAAAATTTTGCATAGACATTCTTTAACAGAATTGATGAGATGTGTTTCATATTTTATTGAAATTCATGCCCTAAAGGGGATAAAAAGAGGTGGAAAGATATTTTTGGGATGATTTGCTTTGAAGTTGATATTAATACTCCTTGGTGCTTTTGATTTAAAAAACATTTTATTTTGACACATGTCATGTTTGAAGTTCTATTCCCAACCAGTACCACATTCTAATACCATTTGGTATTTCCTTTTAATTTAATTATTTTGTATTCCTAACCAGTACCACTTTTTAAAACAATTAAATTAAATGGAGATGTATTCCTAACGAGTACCAAAACATGACTTTTAGTACAGTCAGCTTACAAAATAACATTTAGTTTCTTGTAGGGTGCTTTATATATACCTATAGCAAAGTTCAAGATACTTGTTTTTCAAGTAAGGTCAGTGAAAATGCTTTTTTCTGAAATGTTTTATTTTTCAAAATCAGTTTAATCAAATTAATAATAAAAACAAGTAAATGTAAATAATAATTATTTATTTGGTTTAGTTCAAAAATAGTCAACTATTAAAATAATTAAGTATCTAGTAACAATCTGTCCAATTTGAAAATATGTCACAGACTGATTGGGAATAGATCTGTTTGAAACTCAATCAAAATACGTCAAATGAAGTTGCTGTAGTTATTGTTAGATAGCAATTTTTTAAGCGCGATGTTGTAAATTAAGAGTTATGATAACACAATATTTCATCGAATAAGTCAAATCCATCGCTCATACGATGCATTACAGTAACCACTTTTGTTTTGCTACAGCGAGGATGGATACTTCATTTCTACACCCCAGTGCGATCCTAAGATCAAACAACCGCTCAAAGAAATGGTATCTGCTGCAAGTTTTTATTCTTACCGTTACCGTATAATGATTAGGAAAGGAGAAGATAATCATCTGCTATATTTCCATTCGTTGTTTAGACAGTTTTTAGTCGACATGTTTGCGATAAGAAATCAAGATGGAAAGTTTGAGTTATATTAGGAAAAATCAGGCGCAGTTTAGAACGAACAGTTATATATACCTACACTGGCAAGATGCGATAGGGACACAGGACGTTGATGATAATCAGCTGGCTCAAAAGGTGGTGCTGCCTTCTTTAAATGGGGGGAGGCACGCTATTTAATAAGTAACAGTGTTAGGTACTTTTGGAGATTCTTTTCCTATTGGTTAACAGTGTTACACATTCTGGTGTGACTCAACGGAAATAAAAGAAATGAGCCAAATTGAGATTTGGCGTGCTAATTAGGTATGTTGCTGCGCATTATAAGTAAATCCACCAAAATTTTGCAATGAAACCTGATTTGAAGTGAAAACATTGCAATGTAATGTAGCTAATGTAGCTGCTTCGAGTGATACTCCTTGTGGTTGGCACTGAAAAACAGTTCTGGGTTGGGTACGTAATGCTTAACCCAGTATTTTGCTGAGTGTCCAACCAATTTGTGTTTAATCGCGGCGTACTCACATAAATTGTAATGTCGCATTTTCTTTTTTTTTCTGTAATATAATAGGTGGAACTAACACGTGGTGCCACGTCAAGTAAATTAAACATGAGTCATCTATGTATCTCATCTCTTTATGACAGTTTTGACACCGTTCAAAAACACAGCACTTAAAATTAGTGTTACCACTGTTAGTTTTATCTACACTTACTAAATTATCTATTACTTATTTTATTTTACCTTTGTCATAAGTTATTTAAATAAGATATTTTATGCTTTTCTTTATTTATTTTTTTATAATATCATTTATTCTATGTACGTCGTGATTTTTTTGCACAATAAATGCTTTTCTTTCTTTCTTTCTTTCTTTCTAATCGAGGCAACTATACTGACCGGTTGCTCTCGAGGAGATTCTGTAGATATTTATTCAAAGGAATCCCCCAACACCATCAAATACCCCTTCGAATTCAAGAGATTAATAATAATTTAATTTCCATCAAAGTCTGCTTCGCAATGACCATAAACAAAACTCAAGGTCAAACTCATACGGTAGCGGGTGTAAGCTTGAGGGAAAGCTGCTTCTCCCACGGCCCGTTGTATGTGGCATGCTCAGAGTAAGTGCACAGAGTAGCCTGGTAATTCTAGCACCCGAAGGAAAAGCAAAATACCTAACATTGGGTAAGGGCTCGTGGTCCTACCAATTTGTCCTATAGGTAATTTGTTTGGTGGCACTAGGGTATACCACTATGTACCCGTGGTTTTACTGGGCTAGGGGCGAATTTATATATTGATATTTAACCTTTAAATCTCAACACTATAATAAAGATTGTTACGTAATAATTTATATGTTACTAGCTACGCCCCACAGCTTCGCCCGAGCGTAAAATATGTTTTGTTGTATCCCTCGGGAACCATACCGATTTTCGGGATAAAAATCCTATGTCCGCCTCCGGCACCACATCTATCTATATATCAATTTTCATCAAAATCGGTTCGGCCGTTTAGGCGCTGAGTGGTAACAAACACACACACACACAAACTTTCGCATTTATAATATTAATAGGATAATAAAAAAAATAATAACGTAGGTAAAACAATTAAAAATCTCATTAAAACCTTATTGGACTTCTACGCGAACGAAGTCGCGGGTAAAAGCTAGTATACTATAAAATATTAAAGGTAGGCCAATAACCCAATAGGAAATTTAATCTGAATTCAATCAAATTTTGTAAGAGTCTGTACGTTATTGAGTTATTTAAAGATATTGCATGTATTTTTTATTACAGTTATTCTTACTGCACTTTTTCTCTATATGACTTTTTAATATGCCAAATATCACACTTCTATCGGTATGCTTATGTGTTTGTTTTGAGTTTGAAGCTATTCTTCAGAACATAATATAGGTAGGTATAGATAATTAACATGTAGTAAATAATTAATGTGTTAAATGTTACAATAGCCAAAGCAGTTAGTTTTATGAATTCTACCGTTGAATTATTTCGATTCGGTTTAGAACCCGTGGGTCGGGTAAGATTTGTCCTTTCGCTTTCAGTCTGCGGGTATCGTACACGGTGACTAAAAATCATTATATGAAAATAACTATGTCAACCCTTTTGGAATTGCGTCTAAAATATGGCAATAGGCTCGCCTCCTAATACCTTGAACCTAATATATCTAGAGAAATGTGCGTGTAACACACCTCTGCCATTATTTTTCGGGATAACAATGCATTTTTCTATATAACTGTGATGGCAAACATGCATACGGCTCTGATCTTAATGCATAATGTATTTTACAGTTAAAGTAGTGGAGCCTTTATTTTCAATTGTTCTACCAAAATATTAAGCAAGTATGCTGCGGAGACATAACCCGGTTTAGCGTGGATCAACTTGAATGTTCCTGTCAACCGAACATTAGAATATTTCTGAAATTTACTAATCATTAGGTATTCCAACTTTAATGTTTTATTTACTACGTTCAAATTTTGGAAAACAATTTTAACACTGTATTTATTTTAAAATTGTTTCCATACAAATGTATACAGTAAACGACGACGTATTAAGGAGTTTACCCACTACACCGTACCATACCACGACCGCGCTATGAACGTATCAGGATCGGCAAGCAACACGATACGCTCAACTATGCCCACTAAAGCGAATGAGTTACGTAACAAACCCGTGCCGCCCGCTTATCATCCGCGTATCATACCCGTACGTAACGGTATAAGTGAGCGGCAGCATACTATCACCGTATCGCCCGAGTATCATATTCGTGCGGTTCCTGTTGTCGCCTTTGTAGTAATCCACCTGTTACCATGTGAGCTAGACGCATCACAAAGAAACTAAACTTTTGTTAAGAGTAATAATAAGATACGATAGCTATTAGAAATTTATCAATGAGAAAATTGGCAATGATAGCCTTTATTTTAGACGCGTTATAACGGTCATCATACGCGTTTTTACTACGGTCATCACACGCGGTTATAACTCGTATTCTCTTTGGTCATCACACAACACCTCACCGGCTCACGGCTCACCGTTTCACTGCCTGCGCGCGCACCGGCTTTGCAACTTCGCATGCCATGCACGAAACGAATCGGCACCGTCAAAATATTCTCTGATGGTGCTGGTCGGTGACGGAACGGTCTAGTGGGCATAGACCTTTCAATACGAAGAATATTTATCTATACATATACATATAATAAAAATGTAACCGATCGCTGTCTGTACATGGAAGATATATGAGAAAAAAAATTATTGGGGCCTTTATCAACGCAAATAGAACCCAAAACAATGATTGTTACAATTTTTGTCTGTTTGTCTGTGCGTTTGTTCACGCTAATCTCAGAAACGGCTTATCCGATTTAGATATGGTTTTCACTAATACATTGTGGTAAGCTTCACTTAACATTTAGTGTTTGCTTCATGTCAATTGGTTAATAAATAAAAAAGTTATGCCAATTTAAAAAATCACGTCGAACATTTGTTAATTTACTACGAAATCTGATAGAAACAGAGACTTTAACACGTTACGGAATAGCAGATAGCGTTTTTATTTTTTGGATTCTTCTTATTTTTAACAATCTTTCGTTTAGTTTTAAATGAGTCCAGTTTCCAGTGAGCCATGTTTCGCGATGACAATTAATAAAGCCCAAGGTCAGACAACTAAAAGTTGTGGGTGTGGATCTAAGTATTAGCTGTTTTTCGCACGGTCAGCTTTATGTGGCTCTATCACGTGTTAGCATTCCTAACAGCCTGAATGCTTTGATCCCCAATGGCTATACGTCTAATCCATACATCCATACACCCATACATAATATATAAGATTTTGTCGTGACTGACTGACTGACTAACAGACAACGCACAGCCTCAACTGCTGGTCGTAGTGACTTGAAATTTGGAGGGTGTGTTTGTCTAAATGTCTAGAGGTTGTACTAAGAAAGGGTTTTTTAAAATTTAATTCTTAAGTATGTGAAAAGGGATGAAAACGATTGTATGTATCTTCTTCATTTTTTAACTTACAGTTTTGAAATTTTGTTTTGGAATACTTTTATTTAAAAAAAAATATCCTTATAATTTATTTTAACAGGAGTGGATTTAGAGGGGTGAAATTAGGAATGAAATATTCTATACAAAAATCTTTAGCTTTTGAAGCTAGCGACTTGAAATTTGCAGGGAGAGGGAGGGAGGGAAAGGAGGGAGGAAAAGGAGGAATTAAGGGGAAGGAGGAAGGAAGGGAAAGGAGGGAGGAAAAGGAGGAATTAAGGGGAAGGAGGAAGGGAGGGGAAAGTGAGAGGGAAGTGATGGGTAACTGAGAGGAAAGTGATGGGGAAGTGAGGGGGAAGTAAAGAGGAAGTGTGGGGGAAATGCGGGAGAAGTGAGAACAAAGTCAGGGAGAAGTCAGGGGGAAGTCAGGGGAAAGCCAGGGGGAAGTGAGGGAGAAATGAGGGGAAAGTGAGGAGAATGTTAGAGGAAAGTGAGAGGAAAGTGAGGGGAGGTGAAGGAAAGTGACGGAGAAGTGACGGGGAAGTGAGGGGAAAGTGAGGGGGAGTGAGGGAAAAGTAAGAATAATTACCAAATTACTAGAAAATACTCTTTTTTTAATATTCAGAAACCACCCTTATTAAGTGGGCAAATAAGAGCCGTAAGTTTGTGTGAAAGTGGTTTGTCAGTTTTAGCGGTAGCGGGTTTAAACTGGATTCGCCACAGAGACGGATAATACTGATATTTATTACTGATACAATGTACGATTGCCATAAAATCAGGCACGCAATATTCTCATAGAGGCACTCATCTGAATTTTCACGCGAACGAAGTCGCGGGCAACAGCTAGTTTGCCTAATACGTTCATAGAACGGTCCTGGTATGGTACGGTGTAGTGGGCAGACACCTTAAATATATTTTTATATTCCCGCCATCAATCAATCATGTCGATATAACTGTTGGAAACCACCCAAGTTGGACACAACACTCGTTTATCTACTTCCAACCAGCTTTTTAAAGACTCCAAATATCGGTACAAAAAAGTATAATTAAGTCCATAACATTTCCTTTTTCTGTCCGCTGCGAGTTATTTACGTAAAAAGATTAGCTGCAAAAATGCAATGTATAACCATTTTTCATATTTTTACCATGGAAGTTGAAACAAATTGAATAATAGTCGACGCGCACATTAAACAATGTCGCATAAATCTAGAATTCTTTAAATTGCTTTCATTTCAAGGTTTGTTATATTTTCGTTTAAACGTTGTGAAGCTTGTTTGCTTTATTAGTTTCCTATTCTGTTTCACTCGGTTTTATGATAAATTGTTTGTTTTTTTTTTTTATAGACGATGTGCTATTACATTACTTATCGATATCGTATTACTACTTCGCTCCTACTACCTTCTACTTTTTATTATATTTTTTTCTTATCAATTACTTGAAATTCTTTATAGGTACTAAAAGCAAAGAATTTACATTACATACATATTTAATATTGCAACATATTTCTGTGGTCGTGAAAGTTAAATCCCTATGGTTTTCTTTAAATATTTATGAAGGCTCCGAACGTCCAACGACTTTTAATACTTTGAAAATATTATCATATCCTTGTCATAAGCTCTTTCGGATAAATATTTTCTTGTGAATAAATGTTCTGTACTACATAAAGTTAGTAATTCTATTACACCATGAAATATTGATTCTTGCCTAACACATTTTTTTTATCTATGATATCTTTGTAATGTACAAGATCTGCAATAACAATATAGGAATGTCACGATTCAATATAAAATGAATTCAGTCGAAACGTGATGATTTATCATAGCCAACAGCGGGAGGCCGTGTATGAGGTCATTGTCGCTGCTTCCTTCCACATACATATCAGTTTGATACATTACGCGAACGTTTGTTTGAGAAGTATTTCAAAAGTTAAATATTTTTTTGCTATCTAAAAAATAACATTTTTTTCAGGACATTTAAAATGTATCGTATTCGTATTTCATTTCCCACAGTTTGCTAAGAAAACTTTGGGATGAAAATAAAGGCGTTGCAATAGTTTCCATTGGTTAAGTTTAATGTTGTTTTGCATAGGTGAATTGTAGAAACGTGTTTTCAAGAACACGTTTGGATGGGTAAAAAGGGTCTTTAAATATATTTTTATTGTATGTGAGCGGTTTGTGTCAGAACTCAGAAGTCGGCCGTGCGACAGCTGCTGATGACATGCCTCAAGCGTCTATTATGCCGGCTCGCCTTTTATTTATGATCGAGTTGAGCGGTGCTTATTGCGACTGCGGGTGGAGACATGTTTCATATGCCAGCCTTGTTTCTGCGTTAACTCCCTGCTTGACTCTTTACTTGACTCCTTATTGAGTTATTTGCTTGCAATCATCCGTCCCTCTACGGTTACAAACTGCTAATATGTGTTCGAGTATGTCGGCGCCGCCGGTACGATTTTTAATGTAACAAAAATGTTACCCGCAATTCTGAGTGTTCACTAATTACTTTTGTGTCTTACTACTTACTTAACTTAGATTAACTTGTATAATTTAAAGGTTATCTGTGTACATAAATCACATGTTAAGTTTTGATGATATCTAAAGCCAGAGTTGTACAAGTTTAGGCATACTTATTGTTATTCACAACGTATCTCGGAACTCTGCAGTAATATGTGTTTCACTAAGCCCTGACATATATTTCGCCGTTTTTGTCTATCACTTGGCAGCAACTTCTCCAATGTTTTCTCATTCGCTCGCAGTCTTGCCTAAAAGTTAGCTCATTCCTGTCTCGGTGGGTGCCTCAACGAATTACGAACTCGGCACTCAGCCGCCGATGCGTGTAAAATGTCTTTACGAGCTCAGTAAATCCCGTGATGTGTGTCACTGTCCGTGTCGCACCCGCGTCGAGCCCTTGTCGCCCACGCCACACCCGTGTATTCATAGTATCATTTTTTAAATCAATTATCTGTTAATTAAAAAACTTTTCGAAATGTTTTGTTCCTCTCCAACTCTACGTAGACGAAATGAGCTGTCCTACATTTTACTCTAAACCCGTTGTTTTGGAGCACAGACTGCAATTAATGCCATAAATAAAAATCTTTATTTTAATCTTGTTTTCAACATTCAACTTGTAAAACAATTAGAGTGTAGAACCATGTTCTACTGATGGCTTAATATTTTTCTTTAAAAATATCCGACATTTCTTCTCTGTGCTGAGTAATATAGTAGCGCAAAAAAAGGTTTAGTGTGTAGTTTGTAAGTACTATTTTAAAACCTGCTGAATACGAGCTAATATTAATTATGTTTTTGGACCAGATTCAATTATAAATACCGACTACAAAAAGGGCGATATGCGATCTCTGTTATTGTAAAGAAGGGCAGAATTAAAATCTATGAAGGTCTTATTTATAAAAAAAAATATTTTGTCATGCTATTATACCTATGCCTCGTAATCTCCAGTTCTCATAATCGTCAAGTATGTTCACCTCCAAAGAGGGTTCAGACTGTATTGTGTGAATATAGACACAGTATCTACTCGTAACACAATATTATTCTATTAATTTCGAACTTACACAATGTGAGCATTAACGTTTACATCGCAGTCATGTTTAGTTTTGACTAGACGAGATTTGTATCAGTAACATGAATGATGCACGTGTTATGTGTAATGTTTTGTATAAAAAGCTCAAAATATACTAACATTATGTGAATGTTTGTTTCTTAATCAATAAAGTTTAATAAAACCTAGCATACACAATGGTTTGGATTTAGATATATTAATTGCTTTTTACCTTCCGAAACTTTTCCGTACGATAATAATTAACCGAAAACGTTGTTTTGCCAACACTTCTTAGTTTTGAACTTAATTACATTCTTTACGTGAACAGAGTTGTTGGCAGAAGCTGATATACCCTAATTAATAAGTAGATAACATGGATTGGCATAAACATGGCATAATAGAAGTAAATCAGTTACGCTGACATATTGTTCTTTAAGTTGCACATAGAACTATTAAATAGAGAGTACGTCGTGATTCAAAACAAGGTCCTAGGTATAATATCAGTAATACATACGAATTGTGGTTGATAGTCGTTTATTCCTTTGTTTCGGACCGCATATCGCCTTTAAATATCTAAATAATAATAATGCATGATATGATTGTTCGGCGGCGCTTACGTCCCCGCTAGACGTGACTTTTGCGTCACCAACTGGCTAAAAACATTCATAAATATTCATTTTTTGCACTCCAGCAGTTGCAATTAAGCGTGATGAAAATTTCGGTAATGGATTAACTAAAATAACTTTTGCGTGTTATTTTCGAATTTTCGTTATTTTGGCAATTTTATTGAGATTACATTCTTATTTTGTTATTTGTAAGTTCTGTTGTATATACGAGTATGTGTAATGTACGAGTATGTTAAAGTCTTTGATGCTTCATATATCGTAAAACAGCAGAATAATCTTACTGGTAACCTGCCCTGTAACTATAATCTGCTGTCTTTTAATGATTAAATTTATTAAGCTCCGTTACAACGAGACTACGAAACAAAAACACTGCTAGTCTCACTATGTGCCGCAAAGTAATATTGCGTAGGTATTATATTTAATTTTAACAACTTACATTTGTATTATTCCTTTTAAAATAACTGCTACTCAAACATTTGGCGGACTTATATAAAAAGAAAACGACGAAAAAATCGAGCTACAGTAATGGAACAGGAAATCATCACTACGTAGTATAAAACAAAGTCGCTTCCCGCTGTCTGTCCCTATGCATGCTTAGATCTTAAAACTACACAACGGATTTTGATGCGGGTTTTTTTAATAGATAGAGTGATTCAAGGGGAAGGTTTATATGTATATAACATGCATAATATAGTAGAGAAACACTGATAAATTTAAATGTTTTTATTGTGTAGTCGTAAATAAACATTTTTTTTGCGCTTACATTGCAATGCTGGCTAAACCCTACAAGATAGATCAAAATAATGTACTACAGTATTGTACACCTTAAAAAGGTCTACAAAAAAGTTCGCGATAGTATATATCTATCTCTAAGGGATAACCCACAATAACCGTTTTTTTATCCTTTACTTTTTATGAGAAATAATGGCTTATTTTCAAACCGATTTTAAGCAATACAGCATTCATCCTTATCAAATTAAGTACCTTAAATACATTGTGCATTTAATATAAATCAATAATGCCCTTTGCAGCATGTAATTTAAATAAATATTTTCAAAGATATTACAGATTAAAAATGCAGTGAGGGATATAGCGGCAGGGGGCCGGCATTCTGTAGTAAAATTAAATATACTATATAGACTGTGTAAATACAACGTTCACAGCATTAATTTGTTTTTCTTCGCACGGGCAATGCTGATACTAAATATAGTATCAGCATTGCACCCGTGCGAAGCCGGGGCGGGTCGCTAGCCCTCAATATTTCTAGACATTGTTAATGTTGCAAAGTGCATGCACTTTATGGTATGGAAATGTTTTTCTGCTCCTACTGTCCTTGGTACACTAACATTTTGTAGCTTTAGAAAATTAGTAGCCCGTGGTGGTGCACTAAAAAAAATATAAATCTGTTTAGAAGAGATATTTCAGGTACACTGTCATTCTTATTTCAAAAATATGATATTGGATTACTTTGTCTTGCGCATACATAAATCATGTTCGTACTATGAACAAGTGCGGTAGTGTGGATATTATGACACGGAAGAAGACGATCTGATTTGTTTTTCTAATATAAACTGACTCTTACTCGTATAATGTATACTTTTATTTTTAAAAGATGGTAATTTATATTGACTTTATCGAAGTTGCAGCGTACGAAGGGGTAGGTAGGTTTTGCTTCTAGAATCTTTACTCCATTAGACATCAAGCTGGTACTGACTGGAGACAGGAAACGGTCGTCGTCTACATAACAAGGTTAACATCTTGCAATTCTATCAAAGTCTTATATAATAACATTATCTATGTGCTTCCTGCAGTTCTCATGCCATCGTTACAGTATACAAGTTTACATGTAAACACTAATTAAAGCGTCAACTAGTTTATGATGCTTACGGCTTTATTTTTTATTTCTTAGAAAACTTAAAACTTCATGGCCAGTGGGAATTGCATGAATAAGTATACCTACTTATCTGAAAAAAATAAACTAAAGATCTCGTCGAATGAGGGCAATGCGGATGTGTATTGTTTATTTTTAAATTAGCCCCTTTATCCTTCGCATGTTTTTCTAAGATCAAATACAATTCCGTTTATTTTCCTTAATAGGTACCATCGCCTAAAAGGTATAATTGGACGTAATAACCTAAGAGCCACAATTTACGTAACTGAAAATAAATTGTTAATTGTTTAAATTCTATTACAAAATATCTGGCGTCTATTATAGCTGAAAAAGTCTATTTATAAACATTCAGTATTATAGATTAAGATTATTCGGTACATTTGCATATTTGATAAAGAGGCACGTTGTACGTCATACAAAGCAGCTAGACAGACTGCTAAGACAAGTTTGCCGCTTCTAATTCACGAATGAATAAATTAGTATGTCTGTACAGCGTGTAGTGATTGAATGTTCGCGCGTGTATTTATTCGAGATCATCGTACGTTAAATTAAAGGGGTTAAGATGTATCTGCTGAAATATAGCGATTGGATGAGTCAGCCTGCGGCCCCGGTGCGGGCATCGAGCTACGGATCCGGCTACGTTTCTTTCGAGCTCGTTAACGAAACAATAAATAATGATTTGGACGTATCCACCATTGCAACCTATTGTGTGGTCGTCATATTTTCCGTTAGTCCGTCGCCGTCAGGTCACTGACGTGTCGTCTCACAGCTTCCTAGCCGTTCGAATTGTCCCTGTAATATCCGAGTCGTGTTTCCCTTCTTTTATAATAAATATTATTAAATTTGCCTTTCACAACATCCGCTTTATTATATTTTTAATTCGTTTGTTACAGGTAAGAGATGAAAGACACTTTGTGTTGCTGATATCGATAGTAATTGGGTGGCATACATCGTGTACATAAAGGTAAGTGTTTTATGTACGAGTAAATCATTACTGTAATATTAACTTTAAATCTGGTCCCTGGAACTCATGGCTTCGAAGTGATTTAGATTAATTTTGCATAATAAATGAGGCCACCGCTGCACCGTTTTTTGGTATAATCGTTAAATAGAAAGACGTTTAAAATTAAAGAAACAACCTCTCAAGTACGTTATGTTTTGTTTTACAATAAAAGGTATGCTATAGTCGCTAAAATGTTACTTAATATTTAAATGCTTTGATGTTATTTTTTTACATAAATATATTAAAGTTATTGAAACTAGTACCTGTGTATATTGTCATGTAATATTAATGGCAAACCGTACAAGTCTTCGAAGTGTGCTATATGGGTATCTATGTATTTACCTGTATATTTTATGTTACCTTGCTGAGTTCGTTAGAATAGTCTTGTTATAGCATCGGGTCGCATAAACGTGATTCATGTATCAAAATAACCATAAAAATTCAATAAACTCCTAAAAATTGGATAGAGGGTGGCCGGAAGATTGTTGTGAATTTATTTCTTACAAAAGACTGATGGCGCTAGATTTTCCGCACCCGTCAACGATAAAGGAGACAGGTGACTGTATAAAATTACTTGTTGTTTGCCGTTTGTCTCCGCTTGCGAGTAGACATATATATTATTTGTTGTTCTTCATCGCTTCATTCCGCGCGTGTTCAGTCGTCGTGACGAGACCTTTTACCTACCGTTCGCTGAACTAATTTGTCAGTAATACAATAGTATGTTCCATACTTCTGAGACTATCTACTAATCAATAAACGCCTAACACGGCACCTATACATACATAAGTTCATCACAAGAATTTCTGAGAAATAATTATAAATGTTCGAAAGTTAGAAAATTTCCAATACATGCGAGGATTTTAACTCCGGAAAATAATCTAATTAAAAACTCCGTGAAATGTGATGAAATTTTTGTACTTTTTCTAAAAGTTAGTATAAAGCTTTACTCGTTAAATTTAACCTTAACAAAATGTGCAAAGGAGAATTTGGAATGCGAGAAACAAATGATTTCATTGTGAATGTACTGTGTAGGCTTCGAATTGGATGTTGTATTGTGAGCCGACAAACAAAACACCTGAGGCAACGGATGGAGCATATCGGCGCGTATCATTCTAGTTTGAAAAGCGTTGCAAGGAGCGTCCGGTGTTGTAAAAAGCGTAAAGCGCATTGTTTTCGTCCGTGGAGGAAACGTCCGGCGCTGTCATGCGACGGTTGCCTCTAATGGACCGCTATTTACTTTGACTGAAGGCTTTTACGGTGAAAACAATACATGTGGAATAACCGTGCTACCAGTCGATTACAATTTCGCCTCGCTTACCAAATAGTAACTAACTGGCGTGAAAATAACTTGGGTATATTCTTACTTATTGGTACTTAAAATACAAAAAAACACATGTTTACCTACTTCACAAAAAAAAGGTTTAATATTTCTATTCAGGTTACTTGTGAACCAATAATTGGTCTCATAAAAACATATATGCCTACTCGTTCGGTAAAAGGGCTTCACGAGTGACAATAAAATTATGAGCAAAAGGGTGACGTGTCTTGTTATATGGAGTAAATTTTAATATTGGCATCTGGGTACATAAGCCATTCGATCGAGTATACATGTTTGTGTGTTGTTAAAAATACATGGCGTTCTACAAGTAGCTCTATTGCTCTTACGATAGTTAGTCTCGGTGTCTAAGTACTGTATTTAGATCATTATATTGCTTAGCAAGAACATTATAAATATTTATATTTTGCTTGTTTAAACTTACTCACATCGAAATGCATAGACTATTTTTTAGCTCAAGTAACATTTTCTTTACTGAAATTTCTTGAAATTTATCTATCGTAAATTTCCCTCCATTCTCTAATAGTTATCAGTAATTCGTGTTCTGATAGCTACTACTATATCTTATTTCCCTGAAGATTAGTTTCATAGTTAAGTCTAGGTGGGGTATTAGCTGACTATGTATATTACCGTTGTACTTTATGATTACTAGAGAGAATTGAATTGCTTTTTCATGACAAGGAGTCAACTATCGATTTATAAAAATTATGGCTTTGAGATTAAAGAAAATTCTCTTTGAGATCCATCCGTGAACACTTTGGGTTCAATGGAAAATTTACTAACAATGACCAGTGTTCTTTCTGTTTCTTGTGTAACCGTTTTGTAATCAGTCTCTGATTTACAGCAAGGTGCATTTCCATTCCGATAGAATTGTTTTATGGCGTCTGTGGTTCGGTGGTACTGTGTACGGACTGCCGGTTCGATTCCCGCTCATTGCAAATGTGCATGAGCATGACTATTTGCATTGGTCTGGGTGTTTCTATGTTCAATATGTATGTATTTACAAAAAAAGTATTTAAGTATGTATATCCGCATACTAGTACCCATAACACAAGCTATAATATATACTTACTCTTAGTCTAGATGGCGTTGTGTAATTGTATTGAAAATATTAAAAAAAATGTATGGCATTATGTGTTTGAAGGTAACATTTTACCTCTTTTTTTGCTACTTGAATTAATCCTGTATGACGCGAGATTTTACAAATATTGAAATCACAGTTATAAGATTTACCTAGAGTTTAATGAAACCATTTTTATTTAATGCGTAGATCGAATTGAATTTTCTTCTTTGTTTGTTTAATCATCGCTTTCTGTGTGCAATACTATAAAGGTTATATTGTCCAGACTATTATTGTGTTTAGTACATGATATGAAAATCTCATAGGGTAATGCTGGTACGAAATATCTAACTAGAGTCAATAAAACCAGTAGGTTACGGCCACACATGGCCTGAATTAGCGTCAACACCCGGTTCCGCACACATTAGTTTCCTTTAGATCTCCACTTAGTAGTTTAGTTGTAGTGTGGGGAACTTGTAGCTTTGTTTTATTCATATGTATGAGTAAATTGACTTGTGCAGTCCCGGACGTGGGGTCAAGTTCTAAAAAAACTTAATAGGAACGTGGGCTTTAGTTATGGGACGCCGCAACCCGTTTGCCGCAGCTGACTTAATTCCAGTGGCGGGCTATCCATCCTTGCTATAGGTGACACGTGACATATGTACCAAACACATCACAATCAGTTGTGGATACTACCATTTAACCTGGCGTTATTGATATATCATGTACTTCATCAACACATAAACGCTTGTGATGTATTTATTATGTGCGAAATTAACCAGTAAACATCATTTACAAATAAATGTTTCCAAAACTTGCAAACGTACCCCACTAATATCAAGTTTAAGTTTGTAAAGTAAATTGTTGTTAATCAAACAAAATGGAGCTTGTAACTAAAGTTATAAAAACATGATTAACGAGCACGTTAGTTTGCCACTGGCGTGGCATCATTTATTGTGAGCCTGATTTAAATTTTAAGTATGTGCTCAAAAATTTTAATTAAAAACGTGGCTAACACTGGTGGCTTAGTGTATGGCATGGAGAATGTGAAGCGTTAAATGCGCGTGGCGTTGTCGTGACGGGTGGAAAACGCGCGCGCGATGCGTCGCCGGCCCGCCAGTCCGCCACCCGCGGCGTCCCGCGGCTCGACAGTGGCACGAGAGCCCGCGTGGTGAAAGCGCGTCCCGTCGTACCGCGCTTCACCTACCTGCAACTTTCAGCCGCCCGTCTAATACCGCGAGTTTCATAGTGCATATCTCATGGAAACTGGATTAATGAGGATCATTCAGTGAAATATCGCAGTGACACATGTGCTATTGTGTGTGATTACTAACTAAATACTGTAGGTATTTTACATGTTACAGTTTTTAATTCATGTAATTCATTACTTTTGATTTGAAATTATGTTGAACTTTAATAAGAATAAATTGCAATACACATGGCTAGGCAATGTCAAGAAAAGTATAAGTACTAGGTGGACAAAGAACCTGTTTTTAAAAGTTAAGCAAGTACCATATAGGTACTTGCTTAACTATCGTACATGTATATCTGTACTAGTATTGAAATTTTCTAAAGTGAAAACTAATAATATCGCCGTTTATGCTTTGAACATAAAATTTTCTTTAATCTTATAGGATCGCAGCATTATGGAATTAGTCTAACAAAAATCTGTACTTAACTACGGTGGCGAGGTTGCCGGTATAAAATAAGCTTTACATGTGTATTAATTACATTTAAACTAAATGCATAGGTAGGATTCACTTGTAAGCTGCAACGGGGATATTGTGTGGCTATTAATATTACCTAGTTAAACCTGAGCTTAAGATTGCCAGCAAGACAGAGCGGAGGTGATTGGCACAGTCGCTTGCTATCGTCTTGTTTATTGCTCTTGACCTATATAATCTTAGTAAATGTTAGTAATATAATATAACAAACTATCTATATTGTAGATATTCCAACAAATAACAAATAAAGGCAGTAAGAAATAACGTCATCGCCGCGAAATGTATGTCCGCGGCACAAGCAACTTAATAGTTAAACAAAGAGATCCCTTTTACGGCACTGCTACAAGGAAAATAAGACTACGAGCTTGCTTGAATTGCGAAATTGGGCGATTTAGTATTAGAAGACTCTCTAATTAATTTTCTATAAACCAAAAACTTCTATTTTAGTTTTAGTCTTTTTTGAACCAATAGTAATAAATTAAACTCGAACCCCACCTCGCTCAGCGGTGACCACCTAATACAACTTCTATTGTATCTGAACTTATACGAATAATAAATTTGACTCTTGCATCAAGAACATTTTAAACTTAAATTCGGCCTGCTTATTTATATTCGCTTAGAATGTATTTGTAACCTACATTTATAAGTAGGTACTTGTGAAATAGCTGTTTAATAAATTTATTATTTATAATTTGTTAAATTTGAACGTCTTTTGCCAAATCATACTTACTTGTTGGTGGGCTCGTTGTCCGCATTTAGACCTCTTGGTCCTTTGTTGCGTCTTGCTTAATCATATACATACCTACCTCTATATGAAAGATATATAATACAAGAACAATATTACAATATTCAATAGTAGGTAGGTATATTATATTTTATTATATTCTGGTCGATCCACAATAAGATAAGGCGGTCTTCTTCGGTCACCACCGTAACCGGCCCACCTTAAAAAGTACCTACAGTATAAAAAGCAAACCATGACTGGATGTCAACGCCGAAATCTGTTGCTCTTCTAGGTTAATTTTATTACTTAACGCATTTGTTTTGGTAAATCGTAATTGTAACCAATTAAACGGGTGAAACAGTTTTACTCGTTTTACCGGTTACAACGCAGCGTTATATATTTGTATGCAAAAAATAGTTCTAGGAAATACGAGAAGCACCCTTAATTTATCATAAGCTTTGTCATTAGGTATCTATTCCTAGTATTTTGTTTGTATTATTATTATTTGTTTTTATCTTTTGCGCTCTTTCTTTTAATCTCGTATTTCTCCGTGTGCGCTATGCATGTGCTTACAAAAGTTAGGTATACTGTGTACAGTTTTAACTTCGAGACTTAAAAGTAATACGTATACCTAAGCATTTGCATAATTGTAAAAATAACATGTCATATTATTCGTAATGTTTTCATTTAACTTTCCTTTTTTTTTAAAAGGGTATTTGCCTAAAGGGGTTACATGTAAGAGTATTTTACTTTTCCTTTTACAAAAAATATCATAACAAGTCATTACAGTTAGATGGTTGGATCATATGTTGTAATTTTTAGTGACATACAGATCATTAAGGTTTTAAAGTTAAATAAAGACATATATTTATTTTAAATCTTGAATTTGTTAGTGACTACACTCTGAGGCCTAAACCTCAGCCTTTTTTTCATTACAGATATAAGGCCAGACGAGGTAATTTTTAATGAAATGCTCTTTTCAACATTTGTAATGTCTGTAAAGAAATTAAAAGTAACGTCTGGATTATATTTTTTAGTTGCCATCTGTTATTTAATAAAGAACTTCTAAATATGCCACTGATTTGAATAAAGTGCTAAAGAACAAGAAATTGCCATTTCCAACTTAAATTTTTAAAGTAAACGCCATGAAATGCCTGCAAATGACTGCGAAGTTATAAAAGTTCCTAGTTCTTTGTTATATGTACATCTAAATAGTAAACCTGCACTTTCGTTATCTAATAGAAAATGCTTTCCCCAAAGTAATTTAAAAAGTAGGTAGAGTGTATTTTCATGCACAAGTCGTCGCCGTAAAATTCTTTTGCTCCTAAACATTCTTTAGGTATAAAAGATTATTCCGCGTGACCGGTTAAGTATTGGAAGTAGAATTTAAACTGTCGCCGGCTTCTCTCGCAGAACGTGCCTATGAAAAATTTGGCCAACTCAAGTTCATTCAGGTGTAACGACATAAATTCATCATCGCAGTGAAATAAAGACTACCCGTTATTTCGTTGATTTATTTAACCACGCAGTTCTCTCGAAGCACATGAATTTGAAATCTGAATAACGTATTTATAGCTTTACTCTCGATTGCAAGATCGTATATCGGAACATTTACAAGCATATGTGCGGTCTACATAGTTTAACAAACACGTTCAATTCAACAAACACCGTTCACAAAAGCAGCAGTCGATGTATTCTACAAACATATGGGGCCCTGACTAGGCAACACTGCCTAAAATAACATGTTTAACGTGACCTCTATTTAGGGCTGATCTAAGACCTTATTTAAGACCAAGACCCTGCCGCACATAACCTCTAATCGTCCTTATAATGTCCACTGCCAAAGGCTATTGGTATTCTTTTTTCGTTCTATACGGATAACATCGGATCTCAAAATGTCAAATATGTAGTAAAATACTATTTTAGAAGGATTACGTTTGATCTAAAACACGTTACCTGCGTACGCTTAAAATTTTTGGGTTAACAAAACATTTCTTTATTGACAACTTGTGCATTTTATGGGGATATGATCGTATTGCTTGGATATATCAAATATTATGCCAATCTACCGAATAAAAGTTTATGTTAGTGTATGTTGCCACGGGTTTAGCATATGTTCCCTTTATGACATTCAATCATAAAAAAGAATGATCTGTTATCATGTTGAGTGTGTTTTAGCTATAGCAATTTATTTACATTGTATTTCATGCTATTTTAAATAACATTTATGTATTTTGTTTATACCTACGTACAAGGACGCAATTGAAATATAATATTTGAGTTCATATATTGCTCATTAAACCAAACCGTATTTAATTTTATACTAAGACTTAATTAATTAATAAACATAATACTTTTTAATATGGAGAAAAATCTTTTTAATTCCCCTATGAGTTTTAATGATGTAAATAAAACTGGCATGTAAATATTATACAGTCATATAAATATCCGCAAACCTTAACATACATACGTATTATGTTCACATCAAACAGAGCCTTATCTAATTATATTATAAAAAAATCTTAAATTTATTTTAGAATAGCGGCTCGTGCTTTCTACGTGGGTACTAATATGTTTTGCGAATGGGTTGCAAATTATTGAAATTCTCGACTTTTTTCTAATGCAATTATGTATGTATTATAAATATAAACCTGCCGAAAAACATGCTTTAAAACATGACTGCAGAAAAAACAGAACGCAAACTTAAGAGAGAAACCAAACACAAACAATATATACTATTTAGAGATTATACTTTTTGACGTGGGTTAAATATATGCCAGTGATATACTCATAGACCTTTTGAGATATTATTATTAGTAGTAGCTTTTGAAGGAATTTAATACGCATTGGTTACTAAGATTGTGAATTAACCAAATCACGCTATGATTATAATAACTGATTAACGTCAATTGCGCAGTAGCTGTTTCAGGGTTAGTTAAACAAATAATATGTGCTGAATATTGGACCTAAGCACCACTTGCCTGCCAAATTTGTGATCATAGCTTGCTGTTACGACGATAGCACCGTGACCATTGAATGCTTAAATACGGCTAATTATGAAAATTACATTAATAACAATCTAAATTCTATTATATCGTGGTTAAATAATAATAATTTAAAAATTATTAATTTAGTTTCGTCGACGTAATAATTTTCAAAACAACATCATACCTATGTACGTACGTGTAGATAGTTTGAAGTTCTTGGGCATAACCATAGATGAAAAACTAAAGTGGGGGGAGGCTTATAGTGAAAGATCTTTTCAGAAAATTGAGTAAAGCCGACTACTTGCTAAGTTAGGCCCTGTACTAAATATTGAAGCTCTTCTTATCTCTTATTAGCTCTTATACTAAGCCTTTACATATTTGAGATTGCTTTGTTTGTAAAAACCAATTCAAATTTGTTTGAAAAATTAAACGATGTTTGTAAGCAGCCGAAGCGATAGCGACAAAATGTGTATGAAAGTGTCAAATACAGCCTTGTTTCATAAAAGTGTTTTCTGTTAAGCGCCATTAATTTATAATAAGATTCCTAAAAGTATTAGAGACCTAGAAGACCTAGAAGAGACCTAAAATGGCACTGAAAAGGTATCTAGTAGAAAAATGTTTTTATATGGTCTCAGATTTTTTGACGTAGTTAATTCTGAAACATAATTATAATCTCTTAATGTTTCGTTATGTTCATTTAAATTTAATACATACCTACTGTTATTCTCTATAATATATATAATCTACTGTTAAGCAATTAAAATATAGTATATTCGAGGGTTATGTTACGGTGAAACAATATGACTTTCTACCACCTTTAGGTAAAGTTACCTGTAACAAACATTCAAGATCATTTCATTTCATTTCATTTCATTTTATTAGCGTGATACGTGTTCACCGTCAGACGGGGCAACGCCCAAAGAAATAGATTATTATTATTAATACGAAAACATCGAGGACTTTGTATACTTTATAATAGTTAAATTCTAAACGCAGGGCAGAAAAGAAGATGAAAATATATCTAATATAAAAAAAAAATAATAAAACCATAAAAAATCTATGTTAAGGTTACAGACATATTTAGACGTTATAAAATATAGAAATATAGTAGTACTATTTGATAAAGGAACGAAATAGTATGCAAACTTCAAAATTAACAAAACAAAAATTTTAATCATTATGGTACCCACTAGTTGTACGTATGACCTGTCATTTTGAACGTTTTACTATGGTTTAAACTGGAGCTTAATCGAGAGTTAATCCTTTATATTGGTCTACCGTTATCGGTTATTAGCTAACTTTGCTCGCAGTAGACATGTAAAAGTATACCGATTGATAAAATTCAGTAAGTACAATTTTTTTTTCAAATTACTTGTTGAACTAGTATACAACGAGAATGTATTTCCAATGAACGGTATAAAAATGAGGTTTCTTCGTAATATATCTCATCCTAAGCTGTTTTATAGTTTCAGAGTGATTAAACAACAAACCGTCATACAGTTTCGGAATCAATTTAGAATACATAACTACATACCTATTACAATTGATTACATATTTATGATTCTCATAATATACGAGTGATGTTTAATTAAATAACTTGTCAGTTAGGCATGTTTAATATTTGTTGAAACATAAGACAAAACTGAATTTCGATATCCAATATTGAAAATTTTTAATTAATTTAAATAATACTGGGAACCATTAATGTTTTCTATCAAACTCCATAGTTGGGACAACACGAAAGCTGGCATGTCGTGGACTTTATACTTTGTTTTGTAATTAAATTCACCAAACTGTAATTATTAGTTTGAAATTCGACGGGTTACTAAAATTCATATTTTCTATTAATCCAAGCTTTTGCAAATAACAAAGTTAAATCGTTCCAGGAAGTATTCACGTATTTTCGTCATTTATTATAAAATTTCATGACATAGAACCGGGTTCGGTAATATAATAGACATAATAAAAGATATTATATACGCTTTAATATAGCCTAGTGTTAGTTGAATTTGAGTTGCTATTGCAATATTTCTACAAGACAGAAATAAATAAACCCGATTTGGCTGTTTTAGAACCTGTAATAACTAATTTATAATTCACAAGAACCACGTAGAGCATTAGCAGTGAAAGCCGTAGCGCCTTTCCTGATGGTTAATTAAAAGTATCGACAAAGATCTGTGTTCAGTTGATTGGTAGTTTGTTTAACTTGGAAACTGATTGATTGGTTCGCTAATAAAGCTATTGAGAGTACATTCATGCTCGGCACTCGTATCAATCGTGTCAGTTAATAGGATTCGCTGGCGACATTAATGGCTATTTGTCATCCGTCATACAAGTCAAATGTGATTACTTAATTACGTATTATTAATTATTTTCACATTAATGTTTCGATGGTATCGATTGACGCTGCCTTTTATTTTAATAGCTGTTAATTTGCTGTTAATTTTCACTTTGAATATTGTTTACTAAAAGACAACGGTAGTGTCAGTTTTAGTATTTTTTCGATAGTATCTGGCCTTATGAAATCAGTGGATCCATTCGTGTCTGTATAGAAACATAAAAAGAGAAGTCTAACGAAGATTCACTACAGTGAGCTCGTGTACAACATCGTTTATATTTCAATACAGATCGATCGTAAATATGCAGGTACCTTCTACAGTTTACTGTGTATATTTTGTCCATATTTTTGATCGCTTGTTAATGTTAAGAGTTTAAGGACATAATCCTAATATCAATTATTTTAAATAGTATATTATATATTACGTAACGATTGACATAATATCTAAAATACTTATAAATTATAAAAGACTTAAAATATGTTACAATATAGTTTATATTGAACGTTTTCAAAATATCACGAAAATTTTGGATTATTTTTGAACTGGCGTGGATTAGCTGCACGTTTTATTGCCAATCACTAAAAATGCAAAATGTCTGCCCCTGGGGCTGATGTCATAGCAGCTTATGTGCTTTGAATGCAATCACCTGCAAATTCGAAAGCTTCGCGACATAATAAAATATGACTTATATAAGTCTTGTCAATTAAAATATAAAAAGGATAAAATCCCGTACAGCAGTAACTTCAGATAGGTACTTTATGTAAATGAAGTGGAACTACCAAGTATGAATAGAATAAAATCCGTCTCAAAAATTCTACATACGCAACCATATTTTTTGTTTATTGACTCAAGATCTCGCTGAAGAAACGTTCTATATATGATTATTGTTAAACACATAGAGCTCATAAAATAAGTGTTGCCGAAATTAGAGTACATGTTTTGTGGTAGTGCAGAAGTATGAATAGCCGAATAAACACTTCTACTTTCTTTTCCGTTTTTAACCGACTTCAAAAAGGAGGAGGTTATCAATTCGGGTCGTATGTTTTTTTTTTGTATGTTTGTTACCTCATATCTCGGTCATTTATGAACCGATTTGAATTTTTTTTTTTTTATTTGAAAGGGTATATTCTGAAAATGGTCCCATTTTTTTTTATAAGAATTGGTTCAGTAGTTGTATGTTTGTTACAACAGAACTCGGTAATTTATGAACCAATTTGAAAAATTCTTCTTTTATTTGAAAAGGTAGACTCTGAAATCGGGTCCATGTTTTTTTTTTAGAATGGTTTAGTGGTTTGGCTTCAATTTCATATTTTGTAACAAATCGTATGCAAGGAGTGAAGACGTGTAAAGCAACACGTCGATGTCTTTTGCGACGAATTTTCTGACATTGACATGTCCATGCTACAAGTGCGAAGTGATTTTCAAAATATTTTTTTTGTTAGAAACAAAGTGGCCCTGGATGGGTGACCATTTGTGTCATTTCATTTTCAGCGTCTTCATTCTTTAGAAGCAGGGGACTATGCAGGGGTAATTTGGTAGTCGTTAAAGCCAAGTTAGAGGTATTATGGTCGTGAGAAATTACAACAGCAACGGGTGGCCTTAAACCTGCCTTTACACACTGTTTACTTTTTGTATATCTGTTAAGCGATTGCTTGGTCAGTTAAATTATGATTTTTGATGATTCTCCATTGTTAGTAGATAATCACTCTTTTGTTTTGATTTGTGGTTTCTGGGATTCAGGGTTTAGCGATCAACAAAAGTGTTGACAAGAACTTTATATCTCTATTTACAATCTTACCTCTCGTCTCTACTTTCTTTGAAACGGCACGGCGCTGTCTCATTTGCGCAGCACGTTTAGTAGGTCTACCCATATTGAATATATTTATAAACAATTAATTCCCACTAAAAGTTTAAAAATAAAATTATTTTTAGAAAAAAAACCGACTTCAAACAATACCTACATGTTCAACCCTTAACTAAAAAGTAGAAAATAATATTTTAATTACTTCATAGCAAAGAACATTAAAGGGGAATCAACGCAATCCTTATACCTATAATACTTTACTATTTATAGTTTTTAATCAGTTATTTTGGAGTCGGTGCCAGCCAAGAAGGATCATAATGACCTTCATAAAAATAACCTACCTACTAGCAAAAATATACTTGAATAATCTATTAATATATGAATGAAAAATATAGATTTAATACAAGAAATCGAACGGAATCTGATAAGTGCGCGTCAAATTTTTTATTTATATCTGAACACAACTATCAATGACGTCTGCCTTCACGCGTATGACCGCGTTCGGATAGTACACTCAAGCATATCCCCCAAGCGTGCCATTACCACTCCGTGCATTTCAAAAGTTTGTTGCAACGCCAGAATTAAAGATCCTTCTTGGCTGGCACCGACTCCAAAATAACTGATTAAAAACTATAAATAGTAACTGTGAGAAGAACTGGCCAGAAACTCACGCCACTCTTTTCAATCGCCAGATAATTACAGTTATTTGTATGAGTTACAATTTAAACACTCAACGTAATCAAAGAACCATACAAAGTAATTATTACAAATTAACCAATTAATATAATTACTAAGATTAAAGAAAGAAAAGAGAGGTTATAGTTATTTAGTTTCATCTTGTATGGTAATTTGACTACGTATTTTAATTAAACTGGTAAATGCACCTCCTGGTCACATTGCACGACAAGGTAATACTGGATTGAATATTAAATGTATGCCATGCTAAGATTGACCAGTCATCCCAAGTAGCACTCGTTCACGAGCATGACGCACGGGCCAGCCATTATCACCCTCGCCATATTAGAGGGAAGGTGATTACCCGGCCAATACGACACCACAAGCAATGACATTTTAGTAAGTATGACAATGCAGGTCATGGGTGGTAAAAGAACCATAAAAAAATGTAATGACAACAAATTAATTCATATCTATACTAATATATAAAGCGGAAGAGTTTGTTTGTTTGTTTATTTGATCGTGCTAATCATTGGAATTACCAGTCGGATTTATTATAGTATAATATAATAATAATAATAATATAATAATATTCTACCACATTCACACAGCGCCATCTAGCCCCAAATTAAGCAATTATATTTGCTTGTGTTATGGGTACTAAACAACTGATAAACTACTTATATACATTTTTTTTTTGTAAATACATACATATATAGATAAATTACACCCAGACACAGAACAAACAATCATGCTCACCACACAAAGGTTTGTCCTGGGTGGGAATCGAACCCACGACCTCCGGCTTAGCAGTCAGGGTCACTAACCACTAGACCAACAGGCCAGTCAAATTGACATTATATTAATAAGACTTTTTGCGTTTGGTAACCCAGTTCTTAAGGTAGGTTATAGGCTATATGACATCACGCTTTTGGCGACGAGAGCAAAGCAGTAACCAAAGAAGCAGGTAAAACCACGCCGCGGAAGGCTAGTAATAAGTATAAGACCTAAATAGCTCACTAAATTGAAAGTAATACTTCTATCTGGCTACCCCCGCGGGAAAAAGCTGTGGTGCTAATTTGTGTTGAAACTAGGTACTTTTATTTAAAAATCAACTACCATTTAATATTTAATCTCAGGGTTAGATACCCATTTTAAATACATTTTCTGAAATTCGCACGATCATATTTGGTGTAACTCGAATATAAAACATAGATAAAAGAATTTAAGAGACATTTAATCTCCTAACTGTACCGATTAAGGCGATTCGAGTATTTCGCTTCTTTTAATCGCAGAATTTTATCTGAAGCGCTTTTAAATAAGCGCATCAATTGCTTTTATCCGATTTATTTCTCCATAGAGGTTCTTAATTTCGAAAATGACGTTTGTTCAGGATATTTCGGTTTAAGTAAAATACGTATATTCTCTCAAGGGAATGTGGGATATAAATGGATTACGGTTCTTCCAAATTACGGCGTTGGTTGTTACATGAATGAATCAGGCCCCACGATAATACTCTATGTCTATTTTTGTTCTACGGGAATTATGCAATCAAAGTTGTTAATAAGAATAAATTTATTAAAAAGAAATCTATATTTATATACATTTTAAGAGTAACGTTAACTAATTTTTAACGTTTTTTAATTAATGCGTATTTCTTATAGCGACAGGTTTGACAGTACTTAATCGTTTCTCTAAAACTATATGTATATATAAATGCTTAAATCATAATATAATTAAAGTAGTATTTTAACCACTTATGGGCAATTTTAAACCTACTGTATTTAATTGTAATTAGTTGGTATGTATTACTGATACATACATACATAGTAAAAATCAAAATATTTTCAAATCATAGTTATTGTAAATGTAAACAATTTTAAATATAAAATTAACAATGTTTGTAGGTAATTTAGAATTGACGTTTTCGTAATTTGATTTCGATCTGGTATGAGGAGTCTGAACTACGTATGCGATTATTGAACGAACGACTATACTGAATAAACCATAAACGCTCGTATAAAGAAACTCTATGACATTGTTTTCTTTAACTCAGAATTTTTACGAACTTACAGTTATCTTGAAAACAACACGTAGGAGTGCACAATTATCACGATATTATGTAGCGGTAGGATAAATGCTACTGTAATACTAATATCCAAATGGTCTTAACAATAGGAGGCTAACCAGTACTGTGTACGTACACAATAATCACAATCTCAAAGCATATTATTAGAGTTTTCTTGGTAACAAAAATTTATCTTTTTAATGTTACATAATACCGCTTTTGTTTTCTTTGTTTGTAACTAAAATTCCGTTTCTTATCGGATGTAAGAAGGTCGGATGTATTTATAAAAATAATCTCTTGTCTGGTTTAGACTTACCTACTCTAAATGTCATGCATACATTTTAATATCGGGATTAAATCTTATCTAGGACATTTGACGTACAACTTCCAAGTACTTTCGGACTTTTACAACTTAAAATTCAGAAACTTTAAATCATCGTTAGGCGTTTCACCGCCGAGTTTGCCGAACTCTGTAGGAATGAAATTAATATAAATATGCTGAATGAGAAAGTTCATTAGACATTCTCGCCTCCTGGTTTAAGAAAATAACTCGAAACTTCAAGTGAAGTCAAAGTATGAGCCACCAAAGTAGCAAATTTCTTACTAATCTTGACTCCTTTTTGTATGAACCCGTATCATAAAAAATTTTAACACAATGAATTAACACACTGAGTATTTGATTTTTGCTGGTCACCTAATTTAATGAATCATGGATACGTAAGTACCTAAATATAAATTCTATATTGCACACTACCTACATATAAATTATACAACGAAGAAAATACCACATAAGTACTAGTAGGTACCTACTGCGCAAGCATAAAATATTTGAATATTATTTTTGTGAGTGTACTTAGGTTTTACAGTATTAACGACACCTATATAGTAATAGTAAATAATATTTAATTTATATAATAGGTATTACTAATAAGTGTCTAAACAGTAATTCAACCTGAAAATAATTTTCCTGTAAATTCTCATCATATTACTAGTACAAAAGAATATCTCTCTGTATTTTCTTAATTTTTATTATTGTCTAATATTTATAACTACAATACAAAACACAATAGTGAGTGAGACCGAATTACCGGCCAAAAGAAACAAAGGGTATTGTTATCCCACGTAAATGAGAAATCGTGTCGCAGAATAATAGACTTTGACATAAAAGGATTTTTTTTTACAATTTAACATTTGGGTTGATAAGTAAAGTAATTGTGAATTTGTTCATATCATAAGCTGATATTTCATAAATAAGTAAGATCAAAATTATTTGAAATCAAAAAACTTCTCGAAATCGATGCAATTTAATTCATAACATACAATACATTCTATTATAATAACAGCATTAAGCAATAAATAAGTCAAAATGCTTTCGTTGTGGTAAGGAAGTCTGAGTAGAAACAGGACATAGTGGGAGGCGAGTGAAGGCAAAATGGTTTTTATGTTTGATCCAGCGCAAATTGGAAAAATAAGATAGTACACATTTTTCCTCAAGAGCCTTTCATTTTAAAATCGACCACAATTATAGTATTTTAAAACAGTGATTGCATTGAAGTATATTTGGAGCAATTTATCTGAAATTGCTATATTAAAAAAAATCCAAACGATGTACGTGCTTCGAGCCATAATTGAAGATCGTTGGCGAAGTTTACAATGATGCTAGGAACATAATAATACAAGTTGCCTCGTAAAGTGTAACAGCTGCATGGGATGTAATGATACTTACACTCGAACCGCGCTCCGATGGGATATTGAGGAGGCCATGTATTAGGAAAAACTAGAAAAAGCGAAGAAACAATGAAGAAAAATAGCTTACACCGCGTTGAGTGAATGGACTTTAGTCAGTATGTTACAAAAGCTACTTTGAAAAGGGTCGTCTTAGTAAGCGTTATTATCATTTAATACACAGTAAATTAACCTACATTTTTGATATAATCAAGTAAACGCTTTTAAGGCCGTTGTTCTAACTATCCGCTTTTATTAAGGGAACTGCTAAATGTTTGTGTTGATTAAAATCCTCGTTTGCCATCAGTCTTCAAAGAGCCTGTTTAATAGACTTGTGCTTTGACGACTCGTCATTACTTACTTGTACTTGTACTGTCCTTTATAACATAGTCACTTCAAAATAACGAGAATCCAGTAGTTGTTTGCGCTGGTTTAATTAAGTGTAGAGCTATCGCATCGCCGCGAGCATGTAAGTACGTATGTATATTAGTGAATTATTCGCTGTTCAACTACTAACTTTGTCTTGCATTTGTAAAATAATACTTTGTATGTTTAAGGAGATCATTTTAACAAAGTTACTATACTTAACGAGTCTCTTAGAAGCGCAAGGAGAGCGGTGCATGTGAGAGACAGGTGCCACGAAGATGACGTTAGCAAACCCCCCGGGGCCCAGTTGAACGAGGGAGTTCAGTGCACGTACTTGTTCTTGTCATTAGATAGCGCTCCAGTTCACAGCCTATTAACCAATATATTGCCGAGGGACTACCGGCTACAACTGAATTTGTCATATTTCTTTTTGAAATTTAAAGCGAAATTATGGTAAAAGTTCGCCGCCGTAATGTACCAAGAAATAAAATTGTACCTTTTGATAATAGCCAGTTAGGAACTAATTCTTTTTCTTAATGTTTTATTATAGTGCTTAAATATTTGGTTTATGAGACACTTAAACATATTTAATTTTTAAAGAAACATTGCTTATAATGGCCACTTAAAACAAAGGCTTACATTGTTATTTTTCTAATAAAACCTACAAGTAACTCAGTGTACAGACATTTCGCAGAACGCTTTATTGGACTTCTGGGTAAGATCACGAAACTTTTAGATTTCTTATAGTCCAGTTCGGTCAATAGTCACATAAAATGCGAGTTATTGCACGAGCAGTTTATGTATTGTAATCTACACATACGTATGTGTATTTATTTACTTCATTTTATTTGTATATTAACATTACGTGTATGTTAATATCCAATTTGTAGGTATACTTGGGAGTCTGGTTAGAATTTAACTTCAAGATAGTCGGGCACGGTCCGCACTGTTTGCTAGACTCGTAGCGCGACGCGATTCACTGAACAAATTTGTGAAAACGCATTTGAACATATCATACAGTTGTGATTGTGTATTTTATATATTATGAACACGATCTAAAGCGGCGATATTTACGGATCGTGAATCTGCCTACCTACACATCTATAATATGGGGTTAATATGTGTAAAAAGAGGTGTTTTTTTGTATTGTTTGTTGAGCTGTGGTAATGTTTTACAAATGATTCAACTTGCAAGATAAGTTGCTCGGACATCGTAGCGAAGTTAACATTAAGAGGCTTCTGGTTAATTAGCATGTAAGCTCAAGGGAATATAATGACCACTGTGTACACCGTTAGTTGCCTTTGAAAATGTTTATTGCTGTTGTCGTGTGTTTATAGTATTTCCTTATTATCATTACAATAACATAGGTATATGAATATAGGTACGTAAGGAGTTACTCGTATATTTGAACTCGCTGATGTTACTTTTGAATTATAATTTTGCCGTTTTCTCAATGACTTCAAGGCTAAAGATAATTTTCAATAAATTTTCAAGTGAACAATAAATAGCAGATCAATATTATACCCAATTCAAACTATTTCAGGTCGGCAGTTACTTATATCATTGTGAAGTGAGAACTCGAAAGTAGACTACGTAAAAACGATTGAGACGATTTCTTATATCTTAGCACTCTTATAAAGGCATCACATTTTATTCATTTATACTGTAGACAGTAGATAGTATAGTCGTAAACGGATACTTGTATCAACTCCTAAGTCGTTCGCGCTCACTTTTATTGTCACAAAGTGTATTACAATTCCTGTAATCTGTTGATTGCTCACAAGACTTTAATATACTTAAGATTTTCTACGATTTTCCCTACAGTAGTCGTACAAAATTCCTATTAATTTAAATTAAATATAAATTTTTCTTACTCAAAAAAAAGTAAAGGTATTTTATTTTGTAGCAAAATTATTCGTTTAAAATCTAGCTTCATTTTGTGATGTCTAGTTCACGAAGCGCGTGTAGCTACTCGTAGGTACACGGCGAAGTTAAGATTATCTTTTGTCTTGTTACACAATGTGCTATGCACTTACCATACATATGTGTTTAAATATACGTCGTGGGAACACGCTTCCCTCAATCTAATTAGGCTGCAACTACGGAGATAGCTGCGATCGAAACTTGCGGCTTATGTGGACGGCCAACAGGACTGTAAGATCACCAAACTTTTAGCCGCAACCGTACCTACCTACCCACTGAGTCGTATGAAACTTGCTATCTACGTTCATCTCGGCTCCCGCTCTACCTACTTTTGTGTCTTAACGACTAAGCCTCTTCTCAAAGCATTTTTGTAAATTGCTTATTTATGAATCTGCACCGCTCACGGCATAATCACCGAGGCACCTCACGATAAAATCTTTTTGTCGTGTATACTTACTACACAAAAGACCGAAATTGCTTTACAATTGTGGTTGATGTCCTACAACAAGAAGCTCTTTAAAATTCTGAAATCAAAATTAAGTTAGCTGTTCAAAAAATATATTTAGTCTTTTAATACTTTCAGCATTATTTTATTTATTTTAAAACAAGTGAGTAGTCTTAGAGATGAATTTCGAAATTAAGTAATAGCAGTTTTATACTAAAGTGAACCGTAGCTGAAAAACGCAGTTAGTGTTGGTGTAGTGTAGACAGAGATCATACTTGCCTACACTTAAGATAGTTAAGCTTAATTTGGCTAAAATAAAGGTTACTAGTGCAGAAAGTGTTTATTCCCAGATGCGAACGCAGTAATTTTGACATTATAAACGCCTAAAGGCTACGCAAACCAAATACAATCAGGCGTGCTATATACTTATTTGTCAGTTTAGTGATACTTATAAAAAAAACCGACTCAATTTCATTATTTGGGCTGATACTGAGCTTAGTTTACTCAACCGAAATCCTTAATATTACATTACCAAATTTGGAGATCGAAACCGAGACGGTTCTACCAAGGCACTGGACAACGAATAGCAAAGAGTATTTATATAGCTGGCTACTATCACGTAAATGCTATAAAATAACCCGATTGTTATAAATGTTAATAGTACAAACATTGTTCGAAATAAAATATCATTCACGTTAAATAATGATCGTATCTATTTATTGTTTCCCGTTAATAACAAACCGAAACTAGTTTTTAATTTATGTAACTTACATAATTCGAACATTATCAGTTGTAATACATTTTCAAATTGGTATGTACCTATGCCTTATAAAGGACTAGCTTTTGCCCGCGACTTCGTCCGCGCATACCTCGAAAATAGTTGTAATAGGATGTTTAGTTGTTTTTTTACGTTATAAATTTTGTTAGAACATATAAATTACTATCTGTTGCCCGCGACTTCGTTCGCGTGAAAATTCAGATAGGTGCCTCTATGAGAATATTGCGTGCCTGATTTTATGGCAATCGTACATTGTATCAGTAATATCTGTCTCTATGGCGAATCCAGTTTAAGCCACTTTCACACAAACTTGCGACTCTTATTTGCCCATTTAATAAGGGTGGTTTCTGAATATTAAAAAAAGAGTATTTTCTAGTAATTTGGTAATCTTACTATAAAAATTATAGAAGTTTCATACAAACTTTGCCACCCCTTTATACCCCCTTAGCGGATGGATTTCGCAAAATTCCGTCTAAGTGAGCACCTATATCCTAATAGGAATGACAATTCAAAGTTTGAGATTCCTAGCACGTGTGAGTGAGTGACCTTTTGCTTTTATGTATATAGATAGCTTTTGCCCGCGGCTTCGCTCGCGTGAATGTCGTTTTTCCAATAGACATTTTTATATTGTTTAAATACTGTTTTCCATACTATTTTTAATCTTCCTTTCATACAAATCCACCTACCTAAAGATATCCCTCGTAAAAACAATATACAATACACAAAGCCAAATTTTCACTACAATAACTTTCCCCTTCCCCTTCTTCTCTATTGCACTTTTTCTCCACTCTCCACAGTTTCCTCCTTCCTCTCCTCCCCTCCCCCTTCTCCTCTTCACCTCCTTCAGCATCCCTTGCCCCTCCTCCAGCATCTCTTGCCTTTTCCTCCACTTTCCTCTACCTTGCCTCCTCGCTTTCCCCTCTCTTCCCCCTTCCTTCTCCTTCCTTTTCCTCATTTCCTCTCCCTTCCTATCGCTTCCTATCCCTTCCCCTCCCTTTTTCCACCATTCGAGAACTCTTTTCTTTTCGCGTTCCTTCCCCCTCCCTTTGCTCTACCGTCTCCCTCACTTCCCCCTCACTTGCCTCTCATTGTCCCCTCATTCACACCTCACTTCCCCCTCACTCTCTCTCACTCCCCCTCACTCCCCCCTCACTTCCCTCTCACTTCTCCCTCACTGCCCCCTCACTCTCCCTCACTTCTCCCTCAATTTCCCCTCACTTCCCCCTCACTTCTCCGTCACTTTCCCCTCACTTTCCTCTTACTTTCCTCTAACATTCCCCTCACTTCTCCCTCACTTCTCTCTGGCTTTCCCCTGACTTCCCTCTGACTTCTCCCTGACTTTCCCTTCACTTCTCTCGCATTTCCCCCACACTTCCTCTTCACTTCCCCCTCACTTTCCCATCACTTTCCTCTCACTTCCCCATCACTTCCCTCTCACTTTCCCCTCCCTTCCTCCTTCTCCTCAATTCCTCCTTTTCCTCCCTCCTTTCTCTCCCTCCACCTCCCTGTAAATTTCAAGTCGCTAGCTTCGAAAGCTAAAGATCTTTGTATAGAATATTTCATCCCTAATTTCACCCCTCTAAATCCACCCCTGTTAAAATAAAATTATAAGGATATTTTTTACTTAAATAGAAGTATTCCAAAACAAAATTTCAAAACTGTAAGTTAAAAAAAGAAGAAGATTCATACAATCGATTTAATCCTTTTTTTTAAAAACCCTTTTTTAGTACAAAATCTAGACATTTAGACAAACACACCCTCCAACTTTCAAGTCACTACGACCAGCAGTTTAGGCTGTGCGTTGTCTGTTAGTCAGACAGTCAGTCAGGACAAAGCCTTATATAATATGTATGGGTGTATGGATTAAACGTATAGCCATCGGGGATCAAAGCATACAGGCTGCTAGGAATGCTAACACGTGATAGAGCCACATAAAGCAGACCGTGCGTAAAACAGCTAATACTTAGATCCACGCCAACAACTTTTAGTTGTGTCTGACCTTGGGCTTTATTAATTGTCATCGCGAAACATAGGCTCACTGGAAACTGGACTCATTTAAAACTAAACGGAAGATTGTTTAGAATGAGAGGAATCCGAAAAATAAAAACGCTATCAGCTATTCTGTAACCTGTTAAAGTCTCTGTTTCTATCAGATTTCGTAGTAAATTAACAAATGTTCGACGTGGTTCTTTAAATTGGCATAACTTTTTTATTTATGAACCGATTGACATGAAACAAACACTAAATGTTAAGTGAAGCTTACCACAATGTATTAGTAAAAACCATATCTAAATCGGATAAGCCGTTTCTGAGATTAGCGTGAACAAACGCACAGACAAACAGACAAACAGACAAAAATTGTAACAATCATTGTTTTGGGTTCTATTTGCGTTGATAAAGGCCCCAATAATTTTTTTTCTAATATATCTTCCATGTACAGACAGCGATCGGTTACATTTTTATTATATGTATAGATTATGTTTAAATGGTTGAATATTTAATAACATAACTAACTTTAATTTGCCGTTTAAAAGTTAAAGAAACATAAAATTAAGCTTTGTTTATAATCATTGCAAAACAGACTTTGATGGGCAACTGCACTCGCTTGAATTCGAAAGTGTATTTAATGGTGTTAGGGGAATCCTAGAAATAAATATCTACATACCCTCCTTTAGAACAACCGGTCAGTATAGTTGCCTCGATTACATTGCATTTTCACTTGCAATCTGGTGACATTGCATAATTTTAGTGAATTTATATACTGTGCAGCAACATGTTTAATTGACGCTCTTTTGACTCAGCTAATCAAAATCAACGTCCTGTGTCCATATTGCATCTTGCAAGTGTATAAATCTATTCGCGCTAAGCTGTGCTTGATTTTTTGTGAATCAAATTGTTCCATACAAACTTTGCCCTCCTTTTTCACCCCCTTAGAGGTCGAATTTCGAAAAATCCTTTCTTATCGGATGCCTACGTCATACAAAGAACACACCCGCCAAGTTTAAGGTCTTTATGATCAGCGGTTTAGGCTGTGCGTTGATCCGTCAGTCAGTCATTCAGGACAAAGCATTTTATATATATAATTTTTTTCGAGCGTATATATGTATGTATTTATGACTACTTGTTTAGCACACTCTACTGTCTTAATGGATTTTAACATATGAGATGTCATTATAGTCGTATTATTTGTGGGAGTGACATTTCCTATCCCACATATATAATATCGCAATGAAGCGTCAGCACGAAAAAAAGAGTTTCTTTCTTTTCAGTTTATTTGGCAGAAGGGCTTTTTGCTTTTTTAATAATATGTTTTGCTTGTTAAGTTTAGGTCCGTGTGCGATAGTATTTCTACATAGAAATTGCAAATGGCATTGCATACGGCTGCCGTGGTGTAATAGGTCCCTTGTTTGAAGATGTTAGTAGACGTTAGTTTTTCTGTGTACAAATGTCATACCATAAGTTACTAGAACAAGTAATGCGTTACACATGTAGTAGCATTTTTTACTATTTATATGACGTGTTGTATTCGTTTTCGACATTTAAAGGCATTTGTGAAGACGCAACTTATACGCACCCATGTGGACGATGTCGACACGCAAGTGAAATAGCGATTGAAACAAGTATGATAGAAAACTTGAGCCGTGTACGTTGTCAATATGCAAAGAACACAAACTGTCAACCATGACGCACCTCTTTTCTTTCGTGAAAAATAACATTTTCTTTATCTACGCAACATAACGTCGCAGTGAAATATCTATATTATAAAAACGCAGACTTTATTTGAGCATGTCCTTTATTCGTCACCACTAAATATTACGGGATGATTCGCTTAGTGATGGTTTTTGTGTAGTACAAGATACAAGCCAGCATTAAGTTATTCCCGTTAAAACAAATGACGCGAATTTGTGCGACTACAATGGAGAGAGTCTGGCGATGTTCGGAGTCTTCGCTCTAAACATATGTTTATCGCTGCTCGAGTTACAAATCGAACTTGTGTATTGTATGAGCGTAGAATTATTACGTCGTATATTTAATGTCTTCGCTTACTAAAGCTGCTTTGGATTGATTAATTTAAATAAAGCTTATTTTGAATTTATTTTGGCATATATATTTGTGCAGAAACAATAGCCTTAAATTGTTTTTGTTTGCTTTTTTACGAACATTGCATTTTGAATAAACCTTAACAAAGAATGTTTTTATAATCATGGTTTTGTCAGGCTGGGGATTTGTACTATAATAGAAGACGAAATTTTAAAAACGCTAATCAAACAAAAATAATTCTCAAAGGTTTATTCAGTGGACTCAGGTACAATTTGTTTAAAGTAAAGTTAACAGACGTTATATCAAACACTTTAATTTGTAGATTCTCTATATTATTTCAAATATTGCGGGTTCGTGGTAAACGGCCTCGAATATTCGAACAAATTACGTTTGATCGGTAATTTAAACATAAGTAGGTACTTACCAGTGTTCTTGAGAAAACAAGTTATAATTTTCACAATCCTTTGATGAGGAAAATAATAATATGGACGAAATAAAAATAAAATTTATTTTATTATATTATCGACCTTAAATTTATATTTATTTACTATATTGAAATTGTTTTTAGACGTTTAGAATGCTAAACGTAGAAAAATATTACTTTTGTCGAAAACGCGTGCAAACGTCTCCTATAAACAAAGTAATTTTCTATATTTGCAAATGTTCATTTCATTCCTGGCAACATAAATTTCATGTTGTTTTCATAATAATAACATAATGAGTATTATATGAAAAAAAGGTAAGCTACTTTACTTAAATTTGTATGAAAATGTGAATGATGCTACTTATTTTTGTTTTTCTAGCCCAAAGTCTGTTCTTTAAACCATTGAATGTATCTAAAGAGTATTTGTTTTTCATTTCGTTAGAGCTTATTTGCTTACATCGAGGTCGGGAACGGCATGGTTAGGGCGGGCAACTTATAGCGGACGCGAGAGCGTGTTTTTTAATGTATTCCGTGACCGATGTTTCCGACATTCCATCAAACCTGTTCATGACAAACTTACCATTTTTCCCTAACTCGTTGCTAATGCAACACGAATATTTCATGTCATGTCTTTTTTAGAACAATTGTTACGACACGGTCTCACAAACCTCTCGTGACTACGTTAAAAATAAATGACACTATCGATGAAGGCGTACTTATATTGTGTCGGCTATATACGATCGGTATATAGCCGACACAATATAAGTTAAGCCGATAAATAAATAAATAAATAAATCGGTAGGTAACTTAGTTTCCATGTTTTCATCGGTCTTTTTCGATTTGTATCTTTCACTGCTCTAGGCGTTGAAAGCTACCTTCGGTTCTATTCGTACATTGAAAATCAAAGCGATTTGTATTTGTGAACTTAGATTTATATTTATTGACTGACACCCAGCTTATGAAGTTAAATGCATCAGCAAAAATATTTATTATGGTAGTGATTATTAAATAATCGTATACTTATATACTGAATGTATGTACATTATATGCGCTCGTGAACGAACACGTCTAATTGAATTTGAGGCGAACATTGATGGAGCGGCGCTGTTATTAGTTGTTTATTTATTAACCGCTAACGTACATGAGTAATATGAGAGCCAAAATCGTGTTTATGCGGTAGAAATTAATAAAAGTCATTTTGATATTCATCGCTGAAGTACTCCATTAAATGTTCTCGAAGTCACCCTCGATTTCACAGTTGAGATGCAATGCTAGAGCACAGATTAAGCTCAAGAATTATACGAGAGATTGCATTGCTAAGCGCTCACAGATTGAATGAGTACAATGCATAAAATGATTTGGTCCCAGCACTTGTCCCTGCTAGAACATACTTGTATGTATGATTGCCATCCCACTTGTTACTCTCATATACTGACTCGAAAGTTTTCTACGAGTTCGTACTTCAAGTGACATTACACAAAAGAGCCGCTGAATTGTGACTTGGTTGTCGACTTTTCTGTATTATGGCGCATGCCAATTACATAATATGAGTACTTTGTTATATCTGCGTGACTGAATATTAAATTGATATCTCTTTGATTCGCGTAAAACCTCATTTTCATTGAATTATATTGTACAAAATTGGTTTATCCAACTACACGATGATTGCATCCAACGATTCGGTTTATTGGACTGTGAATTGAAAAGTTTGTGCTCATTGTTACGTACGTACTTTATTTTCTCTGAATATCAAAAACTAAGTGCTAAAATCAACAATATTGCGAAGACCTAGGTTATTTGAATGTTTAATTTTAGTTTATATTGAATTTCATACATTTGAAACGTTTTACATTTCAAGCTCTGACAATATTAATTTTTGTTTCAAGTAGCTAGCGGGCGGCAAATTACGCAGCGGTGCTATATCTTTCAAGTCCGCTCAGAAGATCTCTTTTTAGCTAAAATTTTCTCGTTTCATCTCGACCCAGTTTAATGGGCAGACGTGGCAGCCATACTACATCCGCTGTTTTCCATCTCCGTGCTTACACTGCTTCTTTCATTTGTTATTACTAAAATATATACATTAATTCTGGCTAGTTCTATGTTGCATACGGTCACAACCACCTTTTTTTGCTAAATAATTTAATTTGCAATACCATCTTGTAAGTATTTTGGAAATAAAAAAATAAATCTTATATATTTAAATAAATAAATTAGAATATAATTTATTATTAATTAATATTGTACCTATACACTTTGCGTTATATGTGGTAAGAAAGGGAGAAGAAAAAATAAAAACCATCGAGTTCAGATTTATGATGGTTTTGAGTTACGTACAAATTCATAAACCATCGAAATATGAAATAAAATACCACTTTTAATAGGATGCATGAATAATTTCAATAACTAAGTTCCATTCGTTTAGCTTTGTTGGTGCATTACTTTATGCGATGATGTATCGAATTCTTCAAACGACATGTATTTATATGTATTATGTATAACACTTAAATTCTTTTAAAATGTAGATTATGCATCACAATTTCGCACACCGCACCGTTGAGAGTTATTAATGACTTGTTAGCAGTCTAGCGCACATCATACTTGATAAATTAAATTCCTACCTTAATATACCAAGATCCGAACAAAACGAAGAATACATTGAAGTATTTCAACATCGATTCAAATTAGATTTAGGACAACTGCACACTTTCAGCAAAAGCTGTTGCAGAAGGGAGTACACAAGAGTGGCGAACAATTCAATTGAACTCGAAGTTCTTTTATTGCATCTTTATCGGATTACATTATTTTTCATAAAGCTAAATTGAATTTTGCACATATACTTTAGGCTTGAAAGGTGCTTGCTTGCTTCTTTCCACGTATATATTTCTAGGTTTAAATCTTTGCCAGATCTATAAAATACATCACAGAGATAATTTTGCTGCACTAAGCCAAAGTATTCGTCCTTAGAGAGCTAATTACTACAAGGAAATAACGTTTCCATTCTCACTTTGATTGGGTCGCTTAATGATCTTTATTTTTGCTTTAATATGGTTTAATGATACTAACGTCCTTGCGTATTCATATTTGCGAATAAAAAACATTTCCTTAATTGTAGAAACCGCCGCAGTTGGGTAATAAATACATTTTCTTAGAAGTACTTCTACCGGTACGCATAGCGATCTCACCAATGACATAATAGTAAAATTTTGTTTCACTACATAGTATAAAACAAAGTCGCTTCTCGCTGTCTGTCCCTATGTATGCTTAGATCTTTAAAACTACGCAACGGATTTTGATGCGGTTTTTTTTTAATAGATAGAGTTATTCAAAAGGAAGGTTTATATGTATAATACGTGCAAAATATAGTAGAGAAACACTGGTAATTTTAGAGGTTCTAATGTAATGCAAGGACATAGCGGTTGCGGCGGTATATATCAGCTGTGAACGTTGTTTGAAAAGACATTCTGTAGTATATTTAGTATCAGTATATACCTGTGCGAAGCTGGGGCGGGTTGCTAGTATAATATAAGTAGGTATGTTAGTATTGTTATTTATACAATGTTTTCTCGTGTTCGACTGAGTGAATGTCAAACGCGGCTTGTACGATGCACCCCATTTGGCATGGTTTGATTTCCACAAATTCCTTTGTGAGATGCAACTCTATACCTCTGCACATCGTGTATCCCAAATTGTATGCCCGCAGTGGTTAAGGCTGTGCATTGTTATTGCTATCATTCAAAGAGGCAGTAATTACGCACGTGGGCACTGATAAACATGGATAACTACCTCTTAACTGGCTGACAGAAGTGTCAGAAACAGAGTCGGCTATGATCGTTCATAGTGCTTTTGAATGAACCGCCAGCCACTGTAGGATGGAGTAGGTAGCATTCATTTGAGAGAGATGTCGTTTAAGAGAAAGCGTGCTTGTCTCTCCTAACCTAAATGTGTGCAGTTGTTTATTTTAAAGACTTGCTTGCCGTGACGTGCTTAAACCCGCGTCTTTGCTCACTGCTCTGCTCCTGTCGCCAGTAGCGTGATGTTACATAGCCTATACCTTCCTTTAGGCCTGGGCTATAATAGGAAAAATATATTTCAAATCAGGCGGGTAGTTCCAAAGATTAGCGCGTTTAAACAAACAAACTCTTCCTCTATATATAATACTACGAGCTTTCCGCGACGCGGTTTCACCCGCGTCTTTGCTTACTGCTCTGCTCCCGTCGCCAGTAGCGTGACATTTTATAGCCTTTAACCTTCATTGAGAACTGGGCTATCGTACGCAAAAAGATTTTTCACAGATAATTTTTCAAATCCGGCTGGTAGATCCAGAGATTAGTGCGTTCAAACATACAAACTTTCGCTTAATATAAGAGTAAAGATAGATAAATTAATAGTTTTATCTACACGTTAAAGCAATAGCATTTTAACAAGTAGGTAGCGTATTGAGTAGGTATAAATTCATAAAATTTGCTATCTAATGTGCTATGCGGCTATCAAGTAAAGCAAACTTATGGTTTCTAATGAATAGAATTATTATAGTTGTCAGGATTACATATATAATAATTTTAATACAAGAAATTAGAGCCATTAATATATTTCAATGCTTTGTATTATCAAAAGCAATTATGTGTTTTGAATTAATTTTAAACATCTCTATTGGGAAAATACAAGGGATCAATTAACTATGACATAATCAATTAAAACAGATTTTCGTAATTGAATAATGTAATTATACCTATAGTTTAACAATGCATATAATTATTAACCTGTCAAAATTCATAATCCTGGAATAAACGATCGATATAAGTACAAGTAAAATAGATAGCCGATGGAGACGGACTATGAAAAAGCACAGTGTATCTTTACTAACAACACATTGGACAGACGACAGTTGACAGATTTGTTAAGACACTGAATGTAGGCAACTTTTAACGAGCCCCTTTGAAAATTGATGGAAGAGGCTATAAGTCGCTTAACATTTTTTGCAGCGAATAATTTATTACATTTCAATATTCTTTCAATTTAATTTCTTATTTATCAAGATTTATAAATAGTATACCTTATCATATACATATAATTGTATGTTTTTTTTATTTACATAACAGTAATATGTGTTTATTGCAATAGTTGATATCTCACTGAGTGTTCATATTTCATAGAATAGACATCGAATGTCGGACATAGTAAATTTATAGAATATTTGGTGGGCTGTAATCCGGCAACATTTAGGTGTGGCCACGGGGCGACTATTAATAATGTCCCATATATGCTTGTATCATCCGAACCGGATCGGCCGACCTCTCGACCCGGCGGCGGTTCTCTATTGATCACACTCTTGTCATAAACACATTTCCTCTAATGGACCTCCGGCCCTGTCTTTTGAGACACTATTGTTTTTGTCTCACAATCAAGGGTACGGTCGGGCACTCGCCATGTATCATCTTTAGTTCTTCGGATGTAACATCAGGGAAGATGTTATGACAATATTCTTAATGATTATAATGCGGATAGTAAATACAAATGTTTATATTATGTTCTTATTTACTTTGTGAAAGATGAGTGATAATGGTGAAGATACTTTGTATGTAACTGGTAAAAGCATAATAAAATATTGTCGTTAAATTGTTTAATTTAAAAAAGATTTTTGAAATGTTTATATTGATTAGGCTTCCTAGAAGATTCTAGGAAGCCTAATCAATATAAACATTTCAATAATCAGGAACAAATAAATTGGATACTTTTGTTAGCAGAATGCCGACGTTTAGTTCTCTAAATTGGTTTGGCTTCCCTTTCATCTGTAAACAGAGTGGCTTTTATCGTCGACAAAGATTACTTTATCCCAACGGAAGTGACGAGATTGAACTCCTTACACGTTGAAACCAATATCCTGGGGTATTTCCTCGCTGTAGAGAGAACTAGGTCCGAGTATTGTCATACACATACTCTTCCCACGCCTTTACTTTTTTCCTAATAAAATTATACAAGGAGACTGCTGACTAAAGTGTTCTAATCAAATATTGACGTTGTGGCTCTGATATTATAATAGTTGAAGACTATTTTTAATGAAACAGTACTGCGGGATTTCCTAATTCGTGCTGAAATAAGGAGTGCTTATTACGGATGAAGTAAGTTCAATCTCTTTTATCGCGGCATTATAGCTGAGAGAATTGAACGCCGCCTTGTATCCCAACAGTTCCTATAGCGGGCGCCCACTCTCCCGTAAAATTATGTTAAACTTGTTCTTTGTTTTTTATATCGCTATCATTCTTCTTAGAAAATTGTAGTTGATAGTCGCTTCTATGAGAGAACGTTGATAACATGGCAAGAAAGGTTGGCTAGAGAGACGCCGCCTACCCTGATCGATTACACGCAGAAACTTTCTTGTTAGAATACGAAAAATCTTTAATCACGCAGACCGTTTCCAGATCAGTCGTTTATCATTTTATGTCGTACACAGGTTTTGCGGAGAAGCGTTGTACTAGGTGGGTGTTTCTAATATTATGAGTAGGTTTTCTTTACGGCACCAAATTTCCGAGATGTCAGATACATGCGCTTGATTTCCGTAGCTGTTATGGGTATCGCGTGTAGCCAAACGGCTGAATATAAAAAATAGCTTGCCGATTATACGGCGAGCCGCGCGGCGTGGTGTCGTAATTACGGCGTCACTCGGCTAAAACGACGAAATAAATTGAAAAAGCGAGCTCCGGTGAAAATTCAAGCCGGAAAAAATATATCTCCACGGCACTTGGGCATCCACTGACATGGACGCAGATAATGTATTTGTTTTTGCTAAAATCTCGTTGTCGTTCGGCATTAATAAATTATTCTTTTGTCACAATAATTGCATTGTTCTTTTGTTGAATAATTGCTTCATTAATGATAATGAACTATATCTCTACCGGTTTTCATGAATAGCGTAAGACTCATAAAGTTTCTAGTAACTTGTGTATGTTTGAGATTCTTTCTAGTAGTGGTACCTAATGTAAAAAAGTACACAATAATTTCTACAGCAATTACATAAGATGCTATCTAATTTATTCTCTCTATTTATGTTAGAATGTTATGATTTGCAGTTTGAGGATTAATTTAAAAAAGTTCTGAGTAAAACAAACATCATATTAGGACTGTATTTGTTTGATTGAGCAGTTATAAGTCATTTCTTTATTATTCGGCTGATAATATTGTACTCGTTTTTCCTGTCGATTTGGATGCTATGAATCAATGGTTGACCACCGATAACAATTATCGCTACGAATCCAAACAACCGTGCGCGTTAAAGCGAAGTTGCTATCGCTTTTTTGGACTGACCCAAAAAAACCACACGACGGACGCTTTAAACGATTCTTATTTTATTTATAGTAACAAGTTTTGTTTATATAACTCGCTTTTCTCGAATAGCAAACTGGACTTGTATTAAACTTTTTGCTTGTAATTATGTTGTGACTTATACTCTAAATACGATAATCAAACTTCACTGCGGCACCGAAGCATTTTTTTTAATTGTAATATTTTAGAATTAGAAAAAATAATGAATTTACCTACTAGAATTTTTAGTTTAGCCAATGCAATGCAGTAAAATATTTTCAATTTATATAGAGAGTTTCATGTATTGCCTGCGTCACTTTGAATGCTAGGTAGCTACTTAAAAGTATGAATATTTCTACAACTAAGATAACAATATGCAAGTGATGAAATTTCTTAACAATCTGTTGATATAAAGCAGTGGCCCGAGCTTCTTGCTAATCCTTCTCGTAGCTCGACCTGGTCAGTGAACTGACTGTAGGTTAGTTGGCTGACATTTTGTTATTTTGCTTTGACGTTTATAAATGTCACTCATCCAAATGTTTGAATGAGTTAAGTTTCATATTTATTTATTTATGTGAAATATTTAAACGTATCGTTTAATTTTAGTAGTATTTAAGATAGACTGATTAAAACGTAAAATACTGTATTGTATACTGTATTGTCTATTCATGCGGCTTAGTGGGGAAAAAATGGTTTTAGAACCATTAACAACCGCATGAATAGACAATACAGTATACAATACAGTATTTTACGTTCTAATCAGCCTATCTTAAATACTACTAAAATTGGTGTGTTATCCTATCTTAGGATAGGATAACACACATAACAGCGTGAGCTATCTATGTATATGTAAGTACAGCTAGTCCAACTCTAGGGGCCGATCTAATAATGGAAGCAAGCAAAACCACAATTCGTGTTTCGATCTGTAGGCAATTATGTATTTTGGTTACCCGCATGAAAACAAGCCTTGCTATTATTTTTGTATATCAGATGTTTTATGTTAGACAATTATTTATTCGAGGCATTTAATCAAACACTGCTTATGTTCAGTGATTTACAAGCTTAATTGTTTTGTAATAAAATTGGTACCACAAAAGAAAATTCATGTCATTTATTAGGTACTTACTATACGGCAAAACTAAAAAGTTTAAAAGATTTTTTCATGCAAACTAAATTTTCGCCACCACATAGCTTAATTATTATGTCTCATGGAATTATTGCGTAGTAAACTTATAAAACGTGGTTGTTTTCTTTGTATATAATCGGCAGAAAACGTCGATTCATGTAACGTGACATTCGCATTTCCTTTTGACCATATAAAAGAGCTAAATTTACTTCAAGCCAAAGGTTATCCAGAATTCCAGCCGTATCGCAGCTGTCTCTGAATGATCGTGCGGCGCACAATAATTGACGATGATAAATACGGATCGGTATGCTATTAACACAGATAATTATTGCTACTTGTGCTCCATGGTAGTTCATTCCGATATACATTCAAAGCGAATAACTTATTGTATAGCTTATGACAGCTTTATATCTCCTTTAATACAAGTTAACGATCATTGATCGTGACATAGGATGTGCAAAGTTTGTGCAGTATATACGCTCGTATTATACAAGCCAACTTCTACTCAGCGTGTTACTGCGTTCGTGGACATTCACCGGATTATATTTGATGCCAGTACTTTGCAATTTTGAGGGAGGCTTTAATTTTGATATATGTTCTATCATGAAGCCGCGTGGTTGCGCTGCGAGCTCAAAAGCGACAAGCTTGGTGTTATCGGGAAAATAAATGTGTACCCTCGTGAAATATTAAGTTTTAACACTGTGCGATATGGATTTTGTGATTCATGTGTGCCGCCGAAAACGTAGCATATATCAAATGTATTTTATGTATAATAATATGGATATATTGTTCGAGTTAATGAATGGAGGTCGTCTCACCATCATTAAGCCATTATCGCATACATAAGTCATGGCTAAGTCTGAAAATGTGCGACAAATTACGAAGGGGCACTGAACACCACGGCATTACAACAATGAGTGACATCCTTTATCCCGTAAGACAAAGGTGTGTTTGAACGACAACCTTCATTGTCTTAATCTCTAACAATCAGAATGATCTTCACAATTAGGCATAGAGTATTAGACTGTGCGTATGGATCATAAAGTTTTTCATACCGAAAATTTCGAATGCCAAGTTAAAAATAGATAATAGGTAATGAATGCAGAATCTTCCGACGTACGAAGTTGAATGTAAAGTTTGTTTAGCTTCGCACGTCACGGGGTTAACATATTCGTACGTCATAAGCCAAGTTGCAATTGACGGCAAACTTGAGACAGTGTATGTCGCAATGCATGTTCGTTCATATAAAATTTCATTTGAAGATCGTTTCTTTCACAGAATTTCTTTGTGGTACCAGCGCCGCAGTACTAAATAGCATTTTGCGTTCAATAGTATAATATCAAAGGTTGCACGTGTTATTTACTTGATATGAGGGTTCTTTGGTAAGTTATTCTCGATAGATTATTTATATATTATGCTTGTTTCTTTGCTCAATTAATATAAATACATTGAAACTACTCGTATGTTAAACCCGTACATCCCAATTGTTACGAATATCATTGAAATTAGTTAATATGAGTCAGAGAAGTATTTCTATTGCTCTAGCTATCGAATATCGATGTTGCCCAGTAATTGAGCTTTGAAACTCTGATAGCAGTCGTTTCATGTAAAATAGACAGATATTCAGTTGCAACCGGTTAGACTTGAAGTTGACCTAATAATAGTGAAGTGCTTGTGCTTGTGGAACTGAGCAATATTTTCGAGTCAACCAAGGTTACATCGCCCCAATATAGCTTGCATCCATAAACTACGGTTACCCTTGTTATTATACAATTTCTACGCATATTTGTCCATTTTTGGACGACAAAAACTCCAGATTAGCTAATAATGTAGTTGTTTACTTTTTTCAAAATAAATCAAAAGAATTGCCGCAATTCAGATTCGAAAAAAATAGACCGTAATTTTTTGCAAATTTTAATTAGGCCAAGTAATGAACTGATGTTTTTCCATTTCTTTTTCATTTATATTGTGGACAAAAACACTCTTATTTTCGGGTTTAGTGTAACAAAGTAAATTTACTTACGAGCAATAAAAAAGCAAACAATCTTCATGGAAATAAAATATTCAAAAGAAACCGAAGACAAATTGAAGATATTAAAACTCTACGAATTCATTTGGTGTTAATATTATTTTGTTATAATAAATTTTTAATATTTATTCTTTTGGTCGAAAAGTGAAAAGGAATTCAATACGTCAACCTCCGGTCGATCCTAAAGTTCTTAGTAAAGCTCTGGGTGCTAATTTGGAAGAACGAATTGTAAAAGGAGGATAAATCCGCTTCAATTTAAGTTCAGCTTGCTGAAACCTTTACGATACCAAATTCACTTAGTATAATTACTATTTTTATTAGTATTGCTTGAGATAAATTTATTCTATTTAAATCTCTATTGGTGACGTTTATTCGAAATGTTTCTCTATGTCACTGACCATACTTTCGAACAATTTGCTTGCTCTATTGTCATGATATTCCTTAGTAAATTGGCCCGTTCAAATTGATGGTTATCTCACTTAGGTGCTATTTCATTAGCTATCCAACTGATAAAACTAGGCAATCTTAAGTGTTTCCTTAATTACCTTAATTTTTAATTAATTTTAAATAATTAGGTAGGTAAGGAGTATAGGTGTCGACTGTATAGCAATGTACTTGAATCTGATAATACAGGTAATTGCAATACTACTTTGATACCTACGCCTGTTCAGAATACAATTTATTAATTTAATATTACTGTCGGTAATCGGTCCTTAATACTCGGTTTTAGATAGAAAATACAAAAAGGATCACATTCGCATAGAATAAAAGTAGTTATTGCCTTTAGAAAATAGATACCAAAGTTTTTATTTTACGCAAAACGGTGTGCCTGAGTCGACCACGATAAATTATCCATTGTGGGGCTCCGAATTCAACAAGAGCCGTTTTTGTTCAATTCTTCGTCTCGTCGTCAATGGGAAATTTATTACCTCCTCCGCCGCATTTAAATACGACCGATTATATCAGAGAACTTAAAATGTTGTGAGCATTCAACTGAAGATGGTAATTTTCGCATTTTCTCACCTTTAAGAAAGTATGAATTATTCTTTACATCTCTTATAATATTTTATATCAAGTTTACGCAGAAATATCATCTCTAAGCGTGCATATTTCATAAAATTTACAATTCTCCTATTTAGCTTAGTTTGCCCAGTGTTTATTATTCTAATCAGACAAAAGTTCCTTAAACTTATTAAACTACACTTTTTTACTGTTCTCGTAGCGTTGTTATAACAATTTACGTTTTATATTTAGTTATATATTTTCTTAAAAGCTTTAAACTTTAGGAAAATGCGGGTAACTTATCATTACTTCTGTAATTCGACGCCAAATTTTAGATGAGAGTTGTAATTTGAATAATTGCTCAATGTCTCTGGTTACTAAGAAGATGAAAGGTACTTCTTATTTGGCTGGGAGCTTACTGAACGATCCCAGGCTCATCGTCTATCGCACTTTTAAAATCAAAGCAGCGTTTTATTGATCCTTTGAATGGACCGGGCGCAGGTTAAATAAAGTTGTAAGCGGTGACCGTAATCTATTTTGTGCTCGATCCCAACAACGTGTGACCAACGTCAGTCGGTTGACCTCACATATTTCTTCCATTCGCCGGTGCTCGTTACTTTTGTGAACACCGGGATTCCATCTATCATTTTCTTCTCACACCGATGACCTTTAACTTGACAGCTGGTAGATTTCGAGAGCGTCTCACTTTAATATTTTTTATTACAAAGATTGTTCGACAGTCTGTTCCTGCATCTAATACATCAAACAGATGCTGACAAATTCAATTGTGCTTATGAAAGAAAATCTATTATTGAATTATTATTTGAATATTAGGTAAGTAAGTCCGATCTACCACTCACCTACTTACTGATCAAATTGTGTCATGTACCTACTCCTGATTAACTGTCTACTTTCGAATTCTTTTTTGCCCGTCGTTATAGATCTGTGTTTTTATTGCCGTTTTAATGATTGTTTGTGTCAATTTAAACAAAGTTTGAAAAATTGCTCTCGATTCTGTAACAGACATTAAAGGCAATTAAATCGATCTAGTGTTCTAAAGCTTTCAGCTTGCAGAATCCTTTAATGTTATTCTGTTTCTTAGTAAAATGGGTGCTATTCATTAGCTATCCAGCTGATAAAACTAAGCAATCGAAGTCTTTCCTTCTCTAACTTTCTTTTAAATTAATTTAAACTGATTAGGTAAGAAGTATAGATGTCGACTGTATAGCAATGTACTTGAGTATGATAATACTGGTAATTGTAATGCTACTATGTTACCTATGGCTGTTCAAAATACAATTTATTAATTTAATATCACTGTGGTTGGTGTGTTACTTATAGTCACCGTTCATAGCAAGTTCTAAAATAGAATATTATAGCGTTTATGTAATGAAAGTTCAGTATTATGTCTATACACATACAATTTCGAAAATATTATTATAATTCTTCATAAATTTATAAGATTTTATGTATTAAACGCGTTTAAGTCATCAGATTCCTATAGTATGTATATTTTGATTATGAAAAAGTCTTTTACTTTTACGAAAGCGAAAATATTTGCAAAATCTGATTAAATCGTAATATTTTATTGCTTTAATTATGACCAAGTTTTTATCTGCGTAAAACTGCCCCTCTAATCCTATTTGGGGAAAAGAATCCCTTGTAGAATGAAAGGATTTCGCCAGAATATAATTTACCAGAATATTTTTCAGTAACGGGTCTCTCTGTATTTTGATTTAGATGCTTAGACATGTAAATTATTTACTTAGAGAGAAAATAGAAAGCATTGTCAACATCGTACCTGCATCATATTCGTAAAAATAAGGCATTTTTGCAAAAAAAATCTAGGAGCATCTATTAAATAAAGATCTAAAAACATGAGCTTGAAAAGTTGTTTTCAAGTTCAGTACTAATATCACATTATACCCTTTCTCTAAACTAAATGTATTCCGGTTAGCTAGGAATGAGTTCATCTCGATTGCTCCCCGGTCCGGATCTTTGATCTGCAGTCTAATCATGTAATTTCAATGGTAATCGGAACGAGTCTTATTAGATGTTTGTAGTTAGAAAGCGAACCGAATTTCGGCACACCGGGTACAGTAGACCCTGATTAGGTTTTCGAACTTTATCTCAATCCTATAGTTCCTACATTACGACTTGTTATTTTCTATGATTACGGTTCATGTAGCTATCTCTGACCAGTATTAAGGTACATTTGATATTGCATTTAATATGTATCGGCTTGCCGACGGGTGCCTTAATTTATGTACGACGGGTCTAGTAGGTGTGGAAGCAGGTGCCGCTGTGGATAGGTTACATATCTATTATTAATTATACCCAGAGGTCGTTTTATTGCAAGCTAACTGAAGAACATATTGATTTGTAATAATATATTTAGAGACGGTATCACGCGGATGCCGTGTTAGTTTTCGAAAGGTACCTAAGTCACAGCGAATTTTCTACTAAATTTCACGTTTAAATTGTAGTTGCTCAATGTAATCGGCATCTGAAAATATTATAAATTGCTTATATACGGTAATGTATTTTTTTATTTAATTGAGTCTCATATCTACGCCTATCTCTTTGAAAAAGGCGTAAAAGCTCGCAACAAGTACGTCGTCGTCGTCAGAAATAAATTTTCCTTATTTCTTCCTTCCAACACCTGTTCATAACTTGTGTAATTCTCATACCGGTTATTCTGATACGATTTTATAACCTAGTATAGATACTGAACAATACAAAGGTAGTGGTTTCCTAAAATATACAACAAGCTACCGAATACGATAACGGCACATAATATTGAACACAATATTCTGTACATAATTATATTTCGTTGACAGACAACTACACAATTGAAGTATATCTGAACTAATATTAATAAAATTATTCATAGAAAAAAAAAAATGAAAACCGACTTCAAACAATACCTACATGTTCAATTCTTAACTAAAAAGTAGAAATTAATATTTTAATTACTTCATAGCAAAGAACATTAAAGGGGAATCAACGCAATCCTTGATACCTATAATACTTTACTATTTATAGTTTTTAATCAGTTATTTTGGAGTCGGTGCCAGCCAAGAAGGATCATAATGACCTTCATAAAAATAACATACCTACTAGCAAAAATAACCTGAAATTGAACATGTAGGTATTGTTTGAAGTCGGTTTTCATTTTTTTTATCTAAAAATATTTTTTTTTTAAACTCTTAGTGGGAATTAATTGTGTATAAATATATTCAATATGGGTAGACCTACTAAACGTGCTGCGCAAATGAGAAAGAAAGTAGAGACGAGAGGTAAAATTGTAAATAGAGATATAAAGTCCTTGTCAACACTTTTGCTGATCGCTAAACCCTGAATCCAAGAAACAACAAATCAAAACAATACAGTGATGATCTACCAACAATAAAGAATCATCAAAAATCATAATTTAACTGACCGAGCAATCGCCTAATAGATATACAAAAAATAAACAGTGGTGCTGTAAAGGCAGGTTTAAGGCCGCTCGTTGCTGTTGTAATTTCTCACGACCATAAAACCTCCAACTTGGGTTAACGACTAACAAATTATAGTGATAACCATAGTCCACTGCTTCTAAAGAATGAAGACGCTGAAAATGAAATGACACAAATGGTCACCCATCCAGGGCCACTTCGATTCTAACAAAAAATGAATTTTGAAAATCACTTCGCACTTGTAGCATGGACATGTCAATGTCAGAAAATTCGTCGCAAAAGACATCGACGTGTTGCTTTACACGTCTTCACTCCTTGCATACGTTTTGTTACAAAATATAAAATTGAAGCCAAACCACTAAACCATTCTTTATAAAAAAACATGGGACCCGATTTCAGAGTATACCCTTTATAATAATAGAAGAATTTTTCAAATTGGTTTATAAATCAAAAAAAATCAAATCAAATCAAATCAAATCAAATCAATGACTGAGTTCTGTTGTAACAAACATACAACTACTGAACGATTTCTCATAATAAAAAAATGGGACCAATTTCAGAGTATACCCTTTCAAATAAAAAAAGAATTTTTCAAATCGGTTCATAAATGATCGATATATGAGGTAACAAACATACAAAAAAAAAAACATACGACCCGTATTGATAACCTCCTCCTTTTTGAAGTCGTTTAAAAAGAGAAAAGATTGGATTTTAAATATGTTTATTTAATTAAAAACAAAACCTACGTTACTGATTTGAAAATATCTTTTACTTTTAGAAAACGATAAATGAAGCGGGTAACATAGGCTATATTATTATATATTTTATTATACTTATTATTTTTTAACCGACTTCAAAAAAGAGGAGGTTATCAATTCGGGTCGTATGGTTTTTTTTTTTGTTTTTTTTTTTTTTTTTTTTTTTTTTTTTTGTATGTGTGTTACCTCATATCTCGGTCATTTATGAACCGATTTGAAAAATTTTTTTTTTATTTGATAGGGTATACTCTGAAATTGGTCCCATTTTTTTATTATAAGAAATGGTTCAGTGGTTGTATGTTTGTTACAACAGAACTCGGTCATTTATAAATCAATTTTGAAAATTCTTCTTTTATTTGAAAGGGTATACTCTGAAATGGGGTCCCATGTTTTTTTTTATAAAGAATGGTTTAGTGGTTTAGCTTCAATTTTATATTTTGTAACAAAACGTATGCCAGAAGTGAAGATGTGTAAAGCAACACGTCGATGTCTTTTGCGACGAATTTTCTGACATTGACATGTCCATGCTACAAGTGCGAAGTGATTTTTTTTCATTTTTTGTTAGAAACGAAGTGGCCCTGGATGAGTAACCATTTGTGTTGTTTCATTTTCAGCGTCTTCATTGTTTAGAAGCAGTAGACTATGGTCATCACTATAATTAGGTAGTCGTTAAGCCAAGTTGGAGGTCTTATGGTCGTGAGAAATTACAACAGCAATGGGCGCCCTTAAACCTGCTTTTACAGCACCACTGTTTATTTTTTGCATATCTATTAAGCGATTGCTCGGTCAGTTAAATTATGATTTTTGATGATTCTTTATTGTTGGTAGATCATCCATTTTTTGTTTTGATTTGTGGTTTCTGGGATTCAGGGTTTAGCGATCGAGAAAGTGTTGACAAGGACTTTATATATCTATTTACAATCTTACCTCTCGTGTCTACTTTCTTTCAAACGGCGCGGCGCTGTCTCATTTGCGCAGCACGTTTAGTAGGTCTACCCATATTGAATATATTTATACACAATTAATTCCCACTAAAAGGCTAAAAATAAAATAATTTTTAGAAAAAAGATAAAAACCGACTTCAAACAACACCTACATGTTCAATCCTTAACTAAAAAGTAGAAAATAATATTTTAATTACTTCATAGCAAAGAACATTAAAGGGGACTCAACGCAATCCTTGATACCTATAATACTTTACTATTTATAATTTTTAATTAGTTATTTTGGAGTCGGTGCCAGCCAAGAAGGATCATAATGGCCTTTATAAAAATAACCTACCTACTAGCAAAAAAAACCTTCTTGATTAATCTATTTAATGAATGAATGAATAATATACATTTAATACAAGAAATCGAACGGAATCAGATAAGTGCGCCTCAAATTTTTTATGTATATCTGAACACAACTATCAATGACGTCTGCCTTCACGAGTATGACCGCGTTCGGGTAGTGCACTCAGGCATATCCCCCACGCGTGCCATTACCGCCCCGTGCATTTCAAAAGTTTGCTGCAAAGGCAGAATTAAAGATCCTTCTTGGCTGGCACCGACTCCAAAATAACTAATTAAAAATTATAAATAGTAAAGTATTATAGGTATCAAGGATTGCGTTGAGTCCCCTTTAATGTTCTTTGCTATGAAGTAATTAAAATATTATTTTCTACTTTTTAGTTAAGGATTGAACATGTAGGTGTTGTTTGAAGTCGGTTTTTATCTTTTTTCTAAAAATTATTTTATTTAGTAATTTTCTGAATTTCAATATTTGTAAATTTTTAAATACAGAAAACAGCAAAAGTAAATTTGCAGTATAGCAATAATATTTAAAGGGTAACATTGCATTCATATTTTATGTAGGCGTTTGTTGTGAGACCGAATGAAACTTTTTAAACCGAAGCGAAGCTCGAGGGAGAGAGAAGTCATTACTACGGGTTTGTAATATTCTATTCAATATTTAGGTATTAAAATATATTTTAGAGTAATGTTTGAATATCGCATGACCGTAATGGTCATTATTAATAATAACACAACTACACATCGCTATCTAGATCTAAAATAAGCGTATGTTGTAGATTGTGTTATGACTTTTATCCGCATTCTAGAACCTGTATGGGTTCTAAAATTTGGATAAACTATGAGTATATAGATAACTACTTTTTAACCGACTTCAAAAAAGAGGAGGTTATCAATTCGGGTCGTATGTTTTTTTTTTTTTTTTTTGTATGTTTGTTACCTCATATCTCGGTCATTTATGAACCGATTTGAAAATTTATTTTTTTATTTTTTAGGGTATTCTCTGAAATTGGTCCCATTTTTTTATTATAAGAAATGGTTCAGTGGTTGTATGTTTGTTACAACAGAACTTGGTCATTTATAAATCAATTTTGAAAATTCTTCTTTTATTTGAAAGGGTATACTCTGAAATGGGGTCCCATGTTTTTTTTATAAAGAATGGTTTAGTGGTTTAGCTTCAATTTTATATTTTGTAACAAAACGTATGCCAGAAGTGAAGATGTGTAAAGCAACACGTCGATGTCTTTTGCGACGAATTTTCTGACATTGACATGTCCATGCTACAAGTGCGAAGTGATTTTTTTTCATTTTTTGTTAGAAACGAAGTGGCCCTGGATGAGTAAACATTTGTGTTGTTTCATTTTCAGCGTCTTCATTGTTTAGAAGCAGTAGACTATGGTCATCACTATAATTAGGTAGTCGTTAAGCCAAGTTGGAGGTCTTATGGTCGTGAGAAATTACAACATCAATGGGCGCCCTTAAACCTGCTTTTACAGCACCACTGTTTATTTTTTGCATATCTATTAAGCGATTGCTCGGTCAGTTAAATTATGATTTTTGATGATTCTTTATTGTTGGTAGATCATCCATTTTTTGTTTTGATTTGTGGTTTCTGGGATTCAGGGTTTAGCGATCGAGAAAGTGTTGACAAGGACTTTATATATCTATTTACAATCTTACCTCTCGTGTCTACTTTCTTTCAAACGGCGCGGCGCTGTCTCATTTGCGCAGCACGTTTAGTAGGTCTACCCATATTGAATATATTTATACACAATTAATTCCCACTAAAAGGCTAAAAATAAAATAATTTTTAGAAAAAAAATAAAAACCGACTTCAAACAACACCTACATGTTCAATCCTTAACTAAAAAGTAGAAAATAATATTTTAATTACTTCATAGCAAAGAACATTAAAGGGGACTCAACGCAATCCTTGATACCTATAATACTTTACTATTTATAATTTTTAATTAGTTATTTTGGAGTCGGTGCCAGCCAAGAAGGATCATAATGGCCTTTATAAAAATAACCTACCTACTAGCAAAAAAAACCTTCTTGATTAATCTATTTAATGAATGAATGAATAATATACATTTAATACAAGAAATCGAACGGAATCAGATAAGTGCGCCTCAAATTTTTTATGTATATTTGAACACAACTATCAATGACGTCTGCCTTCACGAGTATGACCGCGTTCGGGTAGTGCACTCAGGCATATCCCCCACGCGTGCCATTACCGCCCCGTGCATTTCAAAAGTTTGCTGCAAAGGCAGAATTAAAGATCCTTCTTGGCTGGCACCGACTCCAAAATAACTAATTAAAAATTATAAATAGTAAAGTATTATAGGTATCAAGGATTGCGTTGAGTCCCCTTTAATGTTCTTTGCTATGAAGTAATTAAAATATTATTTTCTACTTTTTAGTTAAGGATTGAACATGTAGGTGTTGTTAGAAGTCGGTTTTTATTTTTTTTCTAAAAATTATTTTATTATGTAAATATTTGGCGTATGTATTATGTCATCGTCTGTTTGTTATTATCTCACTAATTTCCTTAATGTGACGCAGCCGTAACTGAGCTAATCTCATGAGGCGGACTATCACTACTATTTACGAGGAACGACTCGCTTGACCTTTACAACCCATTATAAGAGAATAGCCAGCGTCTCATTATCATTTATCATTAAGATTTATTATATTTGACGAAAGGGCCCAATTGTGTCTTCGTTCTTATTATAAGCAATATGACAGTACTGATTGCAAATCCGATTACTGTTCCATTTACTAAGAACCATCTAGAAATGTAATAACATTTTAATCATTAAGTATCATTATTATTTGCACAAACAGCAGAGACGTGAGCGCAACTTAATTTTAATTATTAGCCTACTAAAAGTATAAGTGAGAATATAAACGTTTACGGCCGACAGAACAGAACGAGATTTCGCTTTGGTATCTCTTGAGTCACCTGCCGAGCACCATTGCTTGGAGGTAGCGCTATTAAATGGCAATCAGTATTCTGTGAATGGCACCAATCAGACAAGGTTAACCCCACGCTCCTTTAATCGACATAAAACGATAATTTTACGATTCGTATAAAACTCTTAGAGTTATATTACTTACGTGTGTACAATATACATGGTTAAAATTTATAGACTTTGTTGTTTTTAGATTTAAACCCTCGACACATTTTTTATTCAAATATTTTATATTAAATATATCGCGGCAGAAACGTGGCTTCTACAAGAGTATTTTGCTTTTGCATTCTCTTTAAAATTCGCTGAATAATGCCTGTGTAATGCCCGTTATGAGTAAAAAGGCGTACCTATTTGAAACTTTTACTTTGTTAGAATAGCGCTGGTAACCAGCCGGCCTAAAACATACGGTTCTACTTGTTTTGTTTAAATCTTTACTAAATATTTTTTCAATATTACTACGCGTCTTTTTGTGTATAACTACTAGCTACTGTAGGTACTGCTATTGACGATGCTTGTGTGAAAATCATTACCTATTGATTAGAATCAAAGTACTATTAATAACGTAATCACGATCGCTATGTCTATAACCTTCAAACTCGTACTTTTAAATTATGGAGGATAAAATCACCAATGAATGGCTCGTTCCATATTGATATTAACGTTGACAATAATAGGTACAATAAAACTATATGCAATAATTGCCGAAATAAATACAGATTTGCATCAACTCATTAAGTACACGTCTGCGCAATTAGTTGCATAATTTTGCAAAGCCACGTGCAACAGGATATAAATTATGCATAATAACGAATGTAAACATAATCTATGATTAATTACAATAATTACGCCTCATTCATTATTAAAGAAACTATAGCTATTGATATTATAATCTTTTGAAATATTCAAATTATATCATGAAGGTTCTTCCTTTTACAAAATTGCATGTAGAACAAATTTAAGATGAAATACCTCTATTTTCCTCTTAAAATAAAGAAATTCAGAGAAATGGACAATAAATACATTGGAGCCATCTGCCGTCGGGTAACAGTTTGTGCCTTCGCCGACTTATTCTTGATGTCCGTTTTCTTAAGCAAAAGGTTACTATTTTGTTATATACGACCATCATATCAGATATCATACCACTTCAGTTGACCCTAATAACTTACCAGATTTATAAAGTATTGTTTTCTGATATATTGATCATCTATAGCTGAAGTTACATTATCCGATTTACATACTAAGATTTTAATTAATGATATTACCAGTACAGTTTCTGTAATTTCCTATCAAAACGTCTGGGTCATGTGCGTTAATTGCAAGTATATTAAGTAGTTGATAACATGCCCCTTTGTAGCTAGCCGAATAACTGCGCAAATTTGTCGAGTCTCAGTAATGACTCAACCCTCACAGAGCTATAAACATTCTTAGCGCCTTACATTGCTCTATAAATACTTCAACGAACATGAACGAATAGTTTATATGTATCAAGTACTCAAGATGCGCTAAAGGAAAATTTAGTCAAGCGAATTTGAGTACATGATAGTAGCCATGTCGAAGAGTAATTAATATGACTCCTTGAAGCCGAGTTTCACCTCATCCTTAGCATTTACCAACTACAGTAACGAGCAGCAGGCCATCACAAACTTGATTGGCATCTTTAATATGCAATGACGCGTGATTGCGACCCATCTACCTCGCGGATACAAGATTATCCATAAACTTTTCAACCCGTCTAATTTCTGAGGTAAGCAAACTCTAAACTTTATAATATCTTTGCCCCATTATGCTGTTAGTTTTGTATAATGACTACCTAATTAACACAAATTTCGTTGGTGTGGGCAGCGGTCCACGTGTGAAAAGGTGATCGAATTAGTATTTACCTAATAGATATTGCTTAAATTTTGTGTTAACATAAAAGAACACCTAAAAAGTACTTAGACTACAGAGAGTAATTTCGTACAGGATTACCGGTGTGAGTTTATCTTTTATCAACGAGTATATTAAGTAAATAACAAATATTTGTTCAGTAGCAGTGTTACAGCATCTATACATGTATTTATTTTCATCGTTTGCTTTCAGAAGTTATTTTTATGATTTCTCCGCCTTTATTTGCCTCTCAAAATACACTTTTCTGTCTTTAGGAAAACAAACTTCTTTCATTTAAGAAAATATTTTTGTTAAGATAAAATCTGATGGTGGATATGGCGCAAATATAATTTATGGATAGGATAAATAAGGCAGTTCGGAGTCGTCTTAAGTAAGTATAACAGAGAATTTTGTGAGAAAATTTAGATATTTTTATGTTGCCTGATGTATTTCAGACTTTTATCTATAAATACTTCAAGGAATTAAGTGTATTATTTTTCTATATTACAGGCACAAAAGCTGGCACAGTTAAAATAATTAGATCAATGCCATTACCAAAACTTTAGTTTTTTTTTAGTTGAAATATAAATACGATTTAAAGCCACTCAAGCAAGTAAAAGAGATATGAATAATAAAGTTCTCTGTATTTAATCTACGAAGAGAACGTTATAAGGCTTCTTTTATTGTACTTATAATATTCATTTGTTTGATTCATCGATATAATAAATTGCTTAACCTATTCATCAATTTATATGATAGGTCTATGTACCTATTAGTTTGTTAGCGCATAATTTGGTGCATGCAGTGCTCTTCTTTAAGTAATGGGGCACTTAGACTTAAGTTGCATTGTATACTTTATTATGTAATGGTGTACTCATTGTTGTTGAGCCAAATAAATAAAAAAAAAAAAATAAGACGATCAGCCATATTTACTTAAGAAATTAACTGTTATTATTTTCACAGTTCATAGCCCTGTATTAAGGTTAATGTACCTACTTAGATATAATAGATATAATGGGAAATATTGTTACCCTCTGCAAACACGTGTAGCCGACGTCGTTGCGCAAAACTATTGGGTAGTTAGCATTTATTGGTCGTAACATTTTGGCCGGGGGACAGCATAATATGGTCGATTCGGTAGCCGACGAACGTTTATGAAACGTGTCCAAAAAAACTTAGGTAGAAACAATATGTAAAAGCGGGGTTTTGTAAGTAAAATATCCTTTTTGAATTCGTCGAGCATTAAATCGCCACATTTGCAGGACCGCATTCAAAGCTTTGTTGTTTTTGTAGAAAATAAAAAACAAAAGGTCGATGTACCATATTTCTAGTTACGAGTAGTTTGTGCAGTCCGTAGTTCCCATGAAAACTTTATTACAGACATAGCATGATAAATATGTGGGCGTGTGGTTGAAACAGTCTGTACTCCGACACCAGTCGTATAACTGCTTAGTATTTATGGCGTAAGCACATCTCAGTTTTCTTTTCTCTGGCTAGCGGCGTCACTTACTTAATTTCAAATAGAATATCACTCGTTTGTATAGTTAAAAAATTCTTTAAGTAGTTCATGTTTTCATTTCGGTTTTCAATTTATTTTGCTGTTTGCAACAACTGGCTTCAGTTTATATTAAAATACCAACGTATTTTAGAATCTAGATTACACATTATGTGATGTAAATTTCTTTAAGCATAAAATTTAATTTTGTTTTTACACGGTGTATGGGTATTTTTACCCGACTACGGCGATGCCAAACTGAGGATTAAGTTATTGTAATGAAATGTATGTATGTATGTATGTATATATGTATGTATGTATGTTCATCTGTTCCCTCGTATCTTCTAAGTTAGCCATCATAATTTGACAAATGAGGTATCATTAGAAATGTCTTGACCGTCCGCTGGTTACAGGCTATAATACGTCTCGCTAAATTTAATACGGCGCCCTCTTTAGGGCATAAAGTAGGTACTTGATTTAAAAAAAAACATGTTTGAAGTACATCGCAGCGTCGTGATGGGTATCAAATAATAGGTTTTAACTCACTAATTTTAATTATATTAAGTAGGTACATTATAAGCTTTCACTCACTACTTTGTTTGTATTTTTCTTATTTTCTCGCGAAATTAGTACTCCAAAGTGATTACCTGTCGCATGCCACCTCATGTACCTACCTTACCCATACGCAGCAATGATATACTTGCGAGACGAAGGACGAGGTAATGGGTGGCATGGAATGCGACGACGGCTTTTCTCTGACTACCACAAATATAATGATATCTAAGTATGTTAGAGAAGAAAACTTTTCTTGTTTTGTACTTTTAAGAGCATATTCCTTGCCTTGCCGCAGTTAAGCTTTAGTTTTTAAACTTATTTTTTTATGCATACATTAATAAACGTTAAAACAGAACTTAACGAAATTTAACATTTAGTTTTCAATATTTAGCAACCATTTCAATTAAATCGTTAAGATATTACGTAATTCGACACTTTTAGGCAAATCTTTGATAATGTAGGCGTGCCTACTCAGTTAAATATACACCTGACCTGTTATTATGTAATGGTTTTCGTCCCCTTATTTGGTAAACATTACCGCCGTTATTGTGACTTTTAGGTGTGAACATTTAACCTTATTGTCAAGTAATATTGTATTGTTTAACAAACGTTTAAGAGCGGCGGAGTCGGTGTGACCGGTTTCATCTCCTTGACGTGAGTTCAAACGGCCGTGGCAGCATGTTTTTATCTTGACGGTGCAGGCGTGTCGGGTGCCCGGGGATGTGGGTTACGCGCTCGTTGTAAACTGTAGCGACTACTCTAACTACGAGTCGGTGCGGCTCGCGTCACGCCTCACCACACAAATCACTACGGCGTGCGACGCACCCCTTTTAAACACTTTTTAAACCGTGATTTATTCTGTGACAGTATTATCCACACTGCTAATCCTCTAGTGAATTATTATTCTAAAAGTTTGTTGTGGCCAGGGATTCAGTAATCTAAAGGCTTCTCGTTATTGTGCCGTTTAATAGTGAGATTTTTGCAATCTAGTTTAATCTTGTTTATTCACGTTTTGTCCTTTCGCTCTACTGATTAAGTCTATAAAAGATATTAAACGTTTCATTGATATAGTTTGGATTTATTTTATAGTATTTGAGCATTGTTAGAGCGTCCTATTGTTTCAAGCGAAATTGTTTTCAATTACGTTAATTTTCATTTTAAGCTTGTTATCTGATTTTCACTATATATAATAGGAGATAAAATTAATAGAGGTCATAGGTACGTAATGGTTGAAGTAAAATCAGAAGTACGTAGGCTTAATGTAAGGTTCGCATCACGTGACCCGCCGCTTTGTTCAGGGTCCTTTCATGCTGTGCCAGTACCACTTCAGGCGACCCACGCCTGTTTGTATTCCGTTCACGAACTTTTCGAATATATTATTTTGTAGGGGCAAGTACAGACGTGGAGGAAACTGATTTAAGAGTTCCCATTCAATAGAGCTATAAAAGTGCTCGAATAAATTCTCTTCTGCGTACATGCGTGTCTTTCCAACTGCCCAACATACTGTTGCACGATTGTTTTTACTTGTGTCACTATTTAACTCCTATTTTGTACAACTGATAAATGAACGACTTATTAATGCCCCATTCGTAAATATAAGCAAATCATTATGGATACTCCGCAGATTAGAGTATTGGTAAGGTTTGAACTATTTACCAAAACACATGTTGAAACTACTTCATATTTACACCGCTGTTTATTCTACATTAGAATTAATATCATGACCTTTGATGTTGTCTACGCAACTCGACGCGAGCTGGTAAAGTTTACAGAGTTTTAATAGGTTCCGAAGCCATCAAATATTTTCTAGTACATTAGACAACACTTTGATGGATTTTTGCGCCTCGTATGAGATGATAAGTGGCAATTCTGCCCATATTATACTTTTCTGAAAGATTTGCGCGGATTTCGCTTAGCTGTTTTGTGTCATTCATTCTTTTATATCCAGAATCATTATTTATATTTTGACGATCTTAACCACTCGTTAGATACCAATTGAATATCTAAGGCAGTATTATGGAACCTATAGCAAATAGGTACATTACAAAGAAAATGTTTGAAGCTTTCAAAGTAAAACAAAGTAAAATTTTCATTTTAGATAATTACTTGTTTTTGTAGTAGATATATATATATATATATATTTTGTTACCCGAATCTTTGCAGATTAGACGGGCATGTCTTTTCTAAAGGTAGAATAAGACACAATGGCATAATGTAGTTTCTTTTGAAATTGTATTAGGGGGATATGTCTGCGTCGCGTATAAATGAGTGTTTAGCATTTTTGCCATGGTATTTGTTGTGCGGAGTCGCGCGCCTCTGTCGATTGGCTCTCCCAAACAAAAGAGAACAATTTGCATTTAAACCAACTGATAACTGGACCAGGTCGACGTCGTGCCCTCTAATTTCTTCTGGACTCACCGGAGACAACGTAATTTTCTTTTTTTTTTTAGCACGGAGTTAAAGATAAAGAAATAATATTACCTTGTCCCATGACGACGAGATAAAACTTTCATTCGTTTTTAACTTCATTTCGTAGGCCGCGTTCATTATTATCTTTATTAAATCTGTGGTATTATGTTTCTCACGTTTCTGGTACACTTGGCAAATATTCATAAACACAATAGTCATGCTACTGCAATATATGTGTATGATCTGTACAGCTGAAAGCGTAGTTAATATTGTTGAATATAAGATCTGCATTGAGCACGTTTAACTTCGATGTGTTAGTGAAGTTTACTACAATAGACTACATTCGTATAAGTTTGCAAATGGTTTAACAATATCAACATCTTTTAATTTAAACTTTAACTAAGCTGTCTCGCTGCTTGTGGGCTTCTGACTCGGTGATTCGACTAAAACACTTTAAGTTATCATTAGGTGGTATTAATTAACACAAGCTTATACAGATTGTAATCGCCGGCACACTGCTGCTGCTACAGTGCTTCTCTACACAAGTAGTTTTTTCATAATATTCATCATGTCCTTATATTAATAACATTCTTAAATTGAGATCATAATTATAGTATCATTGCAGTAAATTATCTTTTATTTAAATAATATATATCTGTTTTGATCACCTAATGGCCGCTAAGGTTCTAGGCACATATCTCATAATCATCTTTCGAAATGACCTTCGTTCATACATCGTAGATTCATACGTGGCTAAGTAATAAAAAAGCTTTTGTTATTCTCTTGTTGCATATTTCATTGTTTAATTTACATTTACAAAAAATGTTTTGGTCCCGACCGATGGAAAGCATTGTGGTTTTATGCGAACAATACCTTTTATTCTGAAATCTATATAATTCGTATCTCGTATTAAAAATAAGCATTTTCATATTTTGAACGGAGTCCTAAAATGATTACACTAAAGAGATAACGTTACGAAGATAACGTCCTCTTACTTTTTTGATTAAAATATCACAAACAGTGCCTTCAGTGCGTAATAAATCATGAAGGAACGTGCATTTATTCAGAAGCGTAAATTAAAAAAGTTACCTACGCCAATTTCGAATGAGTTATTGTGCAATATTCAGTTCTGGTTCTAGTAGTAGCGTTGAAGTCTGAGCCGTTGTGTGTATTCGAAAGCAATTATTTGTACCCATATCGAACGAATGTATTCTATGAAGTATGTTCATATTTTTGTTAAAATTCTGTTGCTGCACAACCTTTTTGATCTACAAATAAACGTTTTTAAAATGAATACAGGGTTACGAGTTAATATACAAATAGTAAATATCTAGTGCTATTTGAGATGAGAAAGACTTTATTTAAACTCGAGTTTCGATATATGGACAAGTAAAATGGATTGACAAATGACGGTGACCAATTTGTGTGTGACAATCGTATTGTTGTGCGTGGGCGGCGCGCGCGGCGGTTGATGGGATGGCTCGGAGTCGTGAGAGATTGCGTGTGCGACAGTAACCCATGGCTAACTCTCCAGACCTGGGCCTGCTTGCCGCCAGCCTGCTTCGGCTAATCATAGGTGAGTGATAGCTATGTTACATAATGATAAGTAAAGTAAATTACGATCCCACCAAAAACATTTTAATGTAAAATGTTGCCAAGATGAGTCGCACTGTCAAAAAGTGATAAGAGGCCCTAGACAAGTGGCATAGATTTCTATTGTATTCATAGAATAGATTAAAAATGTTATGGGATTGACATAAACGAACGACAATATTGGCGTTAGCTTATGTCAATCCCATACATTTTTCTCTAACTCTAGACGCCGTAACTCTACAAGCCCAAACTTCACAAATTCTACACCTTAGTCAACATACGTGGCTTGGCCGTTACGTTACTGTCGCATGGTGGAGAGTTCAATGTTTCAACTTGTAATACCTGCGATCTACTAATTCTCTTTAAATTACATAAATGCATAAGTTTTTTTTACACTTGTTAGTAGGGGGCCATCTGAGTATATCTCGATATTTTGGTTTTTATCTATTTATTTTATCTACTAGAGAAATGATAAATGAAAAATGACGAAAACCATATATTAAAAGTATTCCATATCACTTTTAGAAGAAACCAGATAGGACTATTTGGTATCGGTATCGGGTAAAAATGTACTTGCGATTCGAGACTAAAAGTTAATAGGTATAAAATTATATACCCTACGTTATTCCTACTTATATTTATTTATAAATTTGACGTTAAACTCTTCGATGTCATTCCAGCATTGATCAGCGAGCGATGTTCGGTAAAATATAAATAGAAACGTTGTTATTTCAAGGTTGTTATTTCAAGAGAATGAATATGAATGTTACCCATACCCATTTCACCTTACTGGGCGTGAAAGATAATAATATTACTGTCGGTATGGGCTTAAACTCTAAAGTATTCTTTCCAATTCTAGATTGAGAATAGTGCAATTGAAGTTTCTCTTAGTTTCGTAACTTAAAATATATAGCTGGGGATTGTTCCAAACATGTAAACATTGCTGTAATCGGTAAACTGACCAAATCCTTAGCACAAGACATTACATATCCCTAAAGTACATTTTACGGTTAAGTTTCCCCCAATGCATCGCCTTTGTACTATAGATGCTGTAGAAATACCAGTGTTGTAGGTCGAAATACATAATATGTCATAGCTATTTGAGTAACATAAAATATAATATTTATGGTTAAACTCGACTTTACTTGATGACTTGACTGACAAGAACTTTGGCGATACCTGGATCTTATAAAACCGAAGAATACTAGAACTATGAAAATATTGTTTTAATGTAAGATCAAAAACGTGTCTTTGTTTATAAGCAAAATGCTTTTTAGCTTATTTTGGAATAGTGCTTTGTTTTGCTTTAGATAGCATCAGCATATATATTGAAAAAAGCCGATACCTCACTATAAATCAGTAGCGAATCGTCGTAAGTTCATCTTTCTCCATTTATGTAATAAAGACAAGAGTAAATTTGAATCGGCAATAAATTTCTATTTAATCAAAACCAGAAAGACATAATGAATGTTAATGAATTATGGTGGATTTTCAAACGTAGCAACGTTTAACCGGATTAGAATTCCATATCTTCCTGAATGTCCTAAGACGCAACTAAGACCTGACCAGGAAATGGGCAGCAGCAGTAGCGTTACCTACAAACTTATTATGAATGATGATGAGACAGAGATTTATCCGGGCATATTACTTTTTAAAGATTTTTTTGAAAACAAAATACACAAAAATATTGTTAAAATAAACAGATGTATTTCATATGGTTTTTGTTTCATATGCATTCTACGTCGATTTGTAAGATATATTAAAAAAAAACGTAATTTGATAAATATTTCTATTTCAACGCCAATTTTGTACGTATGTATATATTTCAAAGAAAGCAGAAAACTAGTGTCATCTGCTTGTGTTTAACTATTATTAGGTACCCATCCTTTTGTTTTATTACGTCTCTCAGTTAGTTTAGTAGGTACCTGTCTAGATAGATAATTACTTCTTCCAATTATTAGCTATCGCCGTAAAAACAACTTTTTATATCACTGAAGTAGCAAATAAGCCCGCGGCTTGCCTGAAGGTAAGTAGTTATCGTAGTTTATATACCTACCCTTACCAATCATTGCGCGTAACCGTCCTGTAAAAAATGAAATTGATTTGTTTGCTGTCTAACGCCCGGGTTACACGAGGCCAGTTTTCAATCCAGGACAGCAAGCTAGTGTCAGTAAGCCAGCAAGCTAGTACGTCTGGCTTCGTGTAGGCAGAACTAGCTTCATTTCTAAGCCAGTAAACTAGTTGACAAGCCAGGATAAGTTTTAATAGGACGGAGTTCTATTTTTAAGGCCAGTAGCGCCCCCACTACTGATTTTACTATCCTGGCTTGTGTACTAGCTTCATGTGGCCGGCGAAGCTAGTTTTGAGTTGGCTCGTAAATACCACACGTTTTGATTTGAAGTAAGAAGATTAATTTAAAGTTTGTACAACTTTTTTTTTTATATTAGCCAACCAAAGTGACTCCACTCTGCCTAGTATGGTGGCCTCCACTATGGCGGCTTAGTGAGATGCTTTTTCACGCCCCGCTTAAAAGACCCAAAAACTTGAAAGATCAAAATTAGATGGGAATACATGTGCTGGCAAGGCTTTAATTAAGCGACAAAAGTATGAAGTGCTGAACCGTTTAATGACAAGTCTAAATGTAATTTAGCTTTACACAAAATGTGTGGCGAATGGTATTGATATGACTACCAAAGACCTAAAAAATTAAATTAAAATTTAAGAGCAATGTTTTTCCAAGAACTGACAAAAATTAATGGTCACCTTAAAAATACTAGCTTAAAATAAACTCATGTAAACAGAACTAACATGTTACATGCCAGAACAGTTTAGAAGAAAACTAGAAATGCTGTCCTGGCTTAAAAAACTAGCTTCGTGTAATCCGGGCATAAGAGACAAAGTCGGTCGCGTCAAAAATAACTAGCTACAATGTTTATGTTATATCACAAGCAACGTAACAAATTGTTGTTTCACATTTTATGAAATATTTCAACCCTTGGAATTGACTTAACATTTTTCTCATGAAGCACGAAATCGTGAAAATACGGTCTCATGACATTCGTTGTTTATTCATATCCTTGAAGCTGATTTATTATATACTTTTAAATAACGCTATCTCAACAAAAACAAAAAAAAAATGTAGTCTTAAATTCGTTTCGTCACACCGCTAAGGGATGACGCGAAGAAGTAATGGTGACACGAACAAATGAAGGCTATAAATGTAAGCGAGTTCAAACAAATGTCGAAATATCGGGCGGTATGAGATGCTCCAAGATTGACAGGAATTCTGCACAAGGTATAGATAGGGACAGTCTTGTATTGTAATTAATATTTGGAATTTATGAATATATAAAATATATATATAGAACATGCATTATTAATTAAACACGTGATCAATATTAGGAAACGTTGGATGTACTCAAAAGCAATCTACTACGTACGTACTGAATAAACTTTACATTGTAAATCGTTTAGATATGTCCTTTAACATATATACTTTTTACACATAATAGTATCAGATAACCAACTGTCTGGTTTATTGTACCTATGTATCAAGAAGGCATTTCTAAATGTAACTTTTGTATCAACAAAATGTGAGAGAAAATTGGTACCTACAAGCATAAATCTCGCTTGTGGCGATGTCTCCATCACATTTGTGATAATAAACGAGACAAAAGTATCAACATTTAAACTAGTGTTATTTTTTCTTCATTCTACGAGACTGTTGTCATATGTGACATAACAAATGCTACTTAGCAATGGTAGTTATTAAGTGTTTTATTTTTAGTTGTGGCACAAAAGCTCATGACTTTTCCATTGTTGTTTAGCCTCTTTACCACCCATATGTTTTATAAGAGTCGGGCTGCAAAATAAATTGAAGCTTTGTTATTGACCGACTTTTATGATTAAACATGGAAATTTACAACATTAAATTTTACAGAATAAGTGTGCACTAAAAAGTATTTTAATACCCTATGACTGTGTGCCAAAAGCTAATGACTTAATTTAGACAAATGTTTGTGATGTACGTTCTCAACTTGTTTGATTTCTAAGTCACTAGAGGATGCTTTGTTACATAATTAGTGTTATGACGGCTGCCTTTGTGACAATAAGTAATATGTTTGTCTTTTAGTTTTATAATACTTCAACGTAGCTAGTGCTTATTATAAGTAAACAGGAATTTAGATCTAAACTTATGAGCGCTAGCATGTGAAAAAAGCCTTCTGTGCCTCAAATTCGATACTAATAATTTTGTTTTGTATGTAAGCGGTACAAACTTCGTGTCCCTATTTCATACGTCTGCAGTTGAGTAGTGACACTGCAGAGACAGTTGGTTCGCTTCTTTGCTTTTACAAGTTTTTAATCTTCCTAATGCGTTCGTCGGCGCACACTTCACAAAACACTCGCGCCCGCTTATGTTAGTTCACTATGCCTATGTTTAAATTGTCAGTACATTGCAATTTTTATGTTTTAAGTAGTTAGGTATTACTGAGTGCTTATTAGGAGCACGGCAACTAATTACATTTATTTTATTAAGAAAAACTATAAAATAATATTAATTAAGGTATAAGCACTAAAGAGATAGTAGCGTACTTTACACATGTAAATATGATGTAGCACATGCATATTTTACATAAAAATACACGCTGTCAAAAAATGCGCACATCCTTTTGACAGACGAAATAACGGCCGTACAAACAGACAAACTGACATCTTTAGTAAAAAAGTTCCTTTGGTACACTTTGGATGCACCCACAAAACAAATTTAAAACCTATTCAGTGTAATTTTGCATTCTGTTCCTGTTTCTGGTAACGTTTTATTCATATTGTATTTTTATACTAAGTTCAGACAAAAGAATTGAAAAATATTAGGACTTGTAAATTACCTAGCCCAGTTGCTCTTATTCAACGTACATTTAGTCGCTATTTTTACTGTAGCGCTATAATTTTAATCAAAAACAAAGGAACAAACTAATTGAAGAGTTTTAAAAATGGTCTCTTATTGTCAGTGCATGGTGGGATTGAAAATAGCATAGGTTTTAAATGCTGTATAGTATTTGATAACTTACCTACCTCTCTTCAAAAGTTTGTAGTGCAGTTCAGTTCACTACTGGTATTCCCACTTCAATGCGTAGATTCTAATGTCTTCGATACAAGCAAGGTTTCTCAATCTCTCCTATTGGTTAATTCTGTCTTTCTCAGAAACTGTTTATATCTTCTTCTTCTGCTAACAAGGTCTGCATAAAATGTTTTCTCTTCTATTTTCTTATATCAGCCGCCATCTGAATATACCCTCCATTATTTATTCTTCATGACATCGTTTTTGCCTGTAGATTAAAATGAATATCTATTCTTAGTTTATGTCACGAAATACGTTTTTAATGTTCCACTCAAATACTACTTTTAAGACTCGCATTGTCTTCTAATAAAGTATCATTTAATGTTTACCGCAACACAATGTTCGTTTAAAGTAGAAACAAATAATGGATGGTGCTTGTTTGCTATCAGTGTAGTGTGGTAGAATCGTAATGGTGCTCGGTGCAGTGTGCTAGTACCTTGCGGCACTTGTACAGCTGTTATCAGAGTGACTATTTCCCCTGCATCAACTGCTGTTGTTGTCGCCGTGAAGATTACAAAAACAACCATTTCGTTCATATCGCGGCTTACAATTTGACATAGAACGTTTTATTCATCCAACCGTATTTGTTTAACTTTTTTCAGTTACCCGATGTTATTTACTTATGTTGCTTTCAAGTCTACCTGACCTATACAAACTGAATTTCTGAATATTGCTATAATATTGATAGCTATTTTAGCTGTAGGTACTGATTATAAATTCTGCTTGATTCTGTCTTATTTAATAACTGCATTTGGCTTTGAGATAGAACGCTGCACACAGAGCCACCGTCAAATCAACGAGCGACGCTATCTACATGCACGTTCGAAACACTTGTAGCTTTAATTGCTCTGGTTTCGTGCTGTTGCATCCCATCATTGCTATTCTATCGTTTTATATCATACTAAGAGTTACGAAAATCCTTATTTACAAAATATTTACTACACTTTACCAAGTATATTGAAGTTTATGGAATTCGAGTATAGTTATTTTCTTGGGCCTCTGGAATTTAATCATATTCAATGTATCGGTTTTATAAGTTTGCGAACCTCCATCGACATTCTAGTCATAATTGCACCAGTTAATTTACTTCATACGACGTTGAGTGGAGTGCCAAACTCAGCACACAAGTAACTTTAAAGTTAATTATGAACTTCAGAAGATAATTAATATCAGTACCATTGTGATACCAGCATCAGTTGTCGAGAACACAGTAGTGAAATAAACTCAAGCCGGAATGTACAATGGACAGATGTTTTATTCAAAAACTTTGTGTATACCCCAACTTAAATTGCAACCTGTACTATGATATTACGTTGATCATAAATAAAAACTTGAACTGCAGTTATTTATATTATGTATTCTCCACAGACATATATCAAGAGTATACTCATTTGAAATGTGAGCTTATTTTTACTATAACATTACAGTTAAAAAATAATCACATTTTTATATTCCCATACAAAAGTATCTTTATTTATCCCAAAATGTTTAAAAAAATGTCCATCCGTGCGAAGCCGGGGTGGGCCGCTAATTAACCATAAATGTAAAGCGTATATATCTACGTGTCTAGGCTATTCGTGTCGGATCTGTCAACTTGTGATTGAACTAGATTCGGCGCCGATTCGTTAAGAGTTGCGAGTCAAATGAATGTCACTCTATGATTTGCGATTTAAGTTGATATTTCTTTGCCATAGGACCATATAAAAAATGTGTGAAGCAAAACAGTTATAACTTGTTAGTTAGTTTATGTAATAAAATGATTACATCTGTACTCCAAAATGCACTAACCAGAGATCACACCGTCGTACCTTCTATCCCGTAGAGAGAGAAAATAATTTTCCTTATGAAGAAAGCGACAGACTTTTTTTATAAACATTGTATTCGGTTGAGAAATATTCGGAATAAAAACTAAGATTCAATTGTGTCCTACATAAAAATCTACTTAAAGAAACTGTAGGATTTACGTGACAGAGTTTAAATTTGTTACTTTGTTAATTTATGTAGACATTGCTAAACAAATCGCTTTGTCAATCCTCCTAAGATTTGTTTCCGCCAGTTAATTCATGTCATTGTAGTTCACAAATAGTTATTTGTAATATCCGTACCTAAGTTGGCTTTAAGAAATACGACTGAAGCAATTACAATCAACCTAAAAACACCTGGACACAGGCCTCGACCAAAGATAGGAGTGTAACTTTATAGAACTTTTTCACTATTCATTCTGTCAGGAACAAGTTGGCGAATGAATTTATTAGCTTTAATTGAAACTTGGCAATATCTAACAATATAGTTTATCTTACTTGTGTATTATTTAATTTTAACTTTAAAGTTTCACAAGGTAAATAAATAAAAGATTTGATTGTTTGGCTTATACTAGAACGGTCATTTATCTTGATATTTGCAGGCGTCGAGCTATAAATTAGTTTCACAGATCTAGATAATTTAACGAGATTCTTTATTCATGTGTCAGTTGTTTAAGTTTAGTATCTTCAATAGCTTCTTAGTAGCCTATAAGGTAGTGTTTAAGCAGCCCGGTTAATGATAATTAGTTATCGATGCGTATCAACGTTTGCAATCCTAGCGACCTTGTTTCTGCGTTAATTGGTCCTGTAATACTGACTATCTTGTCCATTTATTTTCATTTAAAAACGTACCTCAGTCATATTGGACATAGGTATTCCACCATTTAAAGAGATAGACGCGTAATTTGTTCACCCTGACGGTGAACAAAATATCTTAAGTAGAAGCTATAACATCTAGTGATTGTTCAAACGACTGACTCCGTCGTGACTCGTGCTGGCTGCCGTCTCTAAATCACTTTCTATAATATACATTCAGTGATTATTATCATATCCGTTTAAAAAAAAAATTTGTAAAATATAACTTTAAAGCAAAGCCTGGCTGCAGGATCATAGTAATATATCACGCAGAACAAATTTTATCCGCACTAGCAGCACATAGGGCACTTATTATCTATAAGCAAGCTGTCTTTCTGTTCAAAATAAAATTATTCACAAATTCATGTTATTCATTGCCGTCGATACTTAAAGCGTAAACGGTTTATTTGCTTTACAGCTCATTGTGATATTAAAATATAATTTATATTGTTATGAACTCAAAATACGATTCCGAATGCTTCAGTGAAAATACGTGGTAATATATAGGATGATAACACAATGGGCTCTGAAGAGAGTACCTACCTACATATACTTTATTAAAGGATGGTATATACGACAAATATAATACGTCGTTTTGACAAAGAGCTTCCACCACGTTTAATACGAATAGAAAATTAATATACCAATGTAAAATTAAAATAGCGCGTATTCGCAATTTATCACTACCTGGCATATTATGATCTCCGTACGAAAGAAACATTTGTGCTATTACAAGTAATTGGTTCAAAGGGAGTATCTGCGATTTTAATGTTAGGGCAACCCTTTGTGTTACGTACCCTACTACGTACATGAATTATTTTGTAATTATGGGTTGTTGCTTTCCGAAAAAAAATGAAGATAAGATAGATTGATATTTGACGTTATCGCTTACCTGCGTGATGTCATGGGTATATTAGAATTTGCTAAATACTGTATTATTTTCTAGTCTAGTCTAATATTTTTTTAACAAATGAATGTTGTTGAATCGTGACCACGTGTTTTAGGAAAAAGCTAAGCTAATTTTTTTTTGTTTCTGTTTATAGTTAGTTTATTTGTTTAGTTATCTACTCTTTTATGACCAAATAATATCTTACATATTTAAAATTCACCTGAAATTCTGATGCCTTAGATTGCTTTTAAAGTTTCGAATTAGGATACGCATTCGAAAAAGTGGTACTAAATAGCTTTTTTATTACCAGAAAACATCCCAAGCATAGTGGTCAATGCGATGACTGGAAACTTAACCGCTCTCCCTTTGATCATTCCTAATTATCTAACCACCCATCATTTTACATTGTAAGTACTTATCCCATTCACACTTAGTTAAACACGGGTCACCATATTGTTTACCTTAACACCATTACTATCTGTTTGAACGTTAATCAGGATTATACTATTCAGTTTACACTGTCCCGGAAAGGATATACGAGTAATATAACGAAACGTCGTAATATACTTAGAGATTGATTGCCTTTCGCCCGCAGCCTCTTCCTTCGTATAAATAAGAAGTACCCGACGACCTTCATCAACGTTGAAGGTATTCCTAACACAATTTTATCGGAATAGGTTCACACATTTAGTTGTAAGAGAGCGACTTTTCTACCTAGTTTAGTTTCGTAAAACACGAGTGTGATTATTAAAAATAATTACTAAATTTCTCAATTTAACTTTTAGATAATAATATTTATAACTCAAAGCTTTTACAAACAACGCTTTAAAAAAATACAAAATATAACAAAATAAAGTAAGTGTTTTACGAGACATCTCGTCGGCCGTGTCGTACGAAACTTCAGTGAGACTAAACACCTAGACATGGCTCCAGCTGCGCAACCGCTATATTAAAAACATTTTTCATTTCACTTAAATTTAAAAGGTAAAATAATTAAATGGTTTAAAGTTCAGACAGAGTGCGGTGGTGATGGCAGAACCGGGCTTGGACTCGTAGCGTCGACGCGCGACGTCTCGCGACGGGGTCAAGAGGTTATGACGCGCTCTCAACCTGCACCACCTCAACACACCTTTTAAACTTTTCGAAACCCTACACAGGCTTTCATTAAGCCACGTATACTGCCACTAGTCAGCTGTGCGCGTATATTCGAGAATTTCATTTTAATATGTATTTAAAACTGCTATGAGTTTGCACACAATTTTGTAAATATTATGAAGATTTTTTCAAATTGCTATGAGTTTGCACACAATTTTGTATATATTATGAAGATTTTTTCACTAGACTCAATGATTATGAAAAAAAAAAGGTTTTCCAATTAGTAACTTTATGATCAACAAGAACAAAACATTAAAGTTATAAGGCTATAATAGTTATATTTTACTGATGAATTAATAAAATATAATCTATTTTGTCGGTACATAAGGTATGGAACGGTACTTACCATAAGAACATTTGATAGTGTAGTACACGCGTTTGTGGCCACATGACTGCGCGGACTAGGATGGGTTGGTGGTTTAGGTATTCGTTTCGGACGCGCGTATTTCTATGCCTAACGGTCAATCTGATGGTAACTGGTAACTGCCACTCTCAGACCGCAAAACGCAAAGTGCCGTCATGTAAAACGACAATTCCATACTTACTTTGATTGTAAGACACAATCTCAGTACTGCTTTTCCCTTACGAGCACTATCCAGCTAGTGTGATACTACTAATGCTACGTAGGCATCCGTTGAGTGCTGTTTATTCTCCTGCCAGGCTACTGCAGCTTGAGCGAAAAATCTGTGTGTGTTCTAAATGCACATACGCAATACACTTACAACTCATAAAAAATCTTGTTTATTTTTGCCGAAAATACAAAAAAAACTAAACAAATCATAAATCTTTAGTTTATAAAGGAGACTGATACCCTTCCATACATTTTTGGGTCAAATGTAATAAGATAAAACTTATGTTCATTAATATCTAGTATTATTAAATATCGTTCTCTGAAAATTCTGGACATTTTGACAATCTGAGTAAAAAAGTTACTTAGGTCGAAAGATTTGGTAAAAGTAAGGTTATAAAATATCAACCTCTGTTAAAAAACCTTTACATATCTACCTAGTATAATTTTTATTCTGTAGTTTATGATCAAACAATGAAACTATTAGGTATTAGATGTTACCTACTGTAAGAAAGTACCTAGATACTATGTACAAGTCCGAAACGATGTTGCTGTCTAATGCTGTCAAATAGGGCCTAAGCGACATCAGTAATAGCTAGTGTTTAAAAGAAGAAAAGTATTATGAAATAAAAATAAGAAATCAAAACACACTAGAACACTCAGAACGCAAACGCACGGACTGATACGAAAGGAACGACTGGGAAGAACGACTAAAGTGTTTTTTTTTTTACTTTGTTTCATTACATACTGACATCTGTCAGCACAGATTAAAAATACAGAAATAATTAAATAACTCGACCGTATGGACAAATCGATTTTCAGTTTGATTCTATTCTAAGCATATTTTGTTTTACATAACTACTGTGCAATTTAAAATGATTTTATTTGAAATAGATCTATGTGTAAGCCGTATTATATAGATAGTTTTTTTTTAAATAAATTGAATAATATTGATTTTAAAATAACTTGGTAATCGATATTTTGTAATCGATAAATCAGAATTAATTTGATTTGAGATTATTTCAATTACCAGATTGCCAATTGAGCTGATTTTTAAATATGTTATTCAGAAAAATAAACCAATTTTAAGCCACATTTCATTACATTTAGGCCCAAAAGTCCCCGTCTCCTTTATCTATTAATTTCTAAATGCTGTATAACGTTTCGTGATTAAACTATACACGGTGTAATATGTTTTTAACGTAATAACTCTATTGAGCAATAACGGTAACCACTAAGCTATCACGATTTAATTTATAGGCATCAATTAAGTTGTAATGTAGCGATTAAGACACCCAACTCTTGTGCCGGCCGTGAATTCGAAACCATGTGTTTTGTACCTTGGCAATTACTGAGTTAGTGCAGTGCAGGACCATTGTGAGGAAACCTGAAATTCTACGACTACACAGTCGTAGAATTTCAGGTTTACGACTATATTATTATGTTCCCAAATTATTCTAATTCTGTAATACCATTATCTTTCAAAAAAATTATAATAAGTTTTGTCGGTTTTGGTTTTACAAATGTTTATGAAAACAACAAAGACACGGATTTCATTATTTTAATTAACGATTCGCACAATAACCGTGGCGACGAAATTCCAAGTTAAAAACAAAACCCTGAATTAATGCCGTGTGAAGTAGGGTTGTCAGTACCAAATATATTCCTTTAGAAATAAATTATTATTTGCAAACATGGCATCTACCTAGGTTGTACCTACCTATGGTATGTTTAATTTGTTATCTATGTTATATATAGAAGTATCGTAGAGCTAAAGCTTACATAAATAAGTTGAAGGCTTCAGTTTTTGCACAAAAGACTACAAACATTTAGTTAGTTAGGCCTGAGATTTTGCAAGTATCTACATATCGGCTCTAAACCACTGAAACTACCTGCCTGATGCTTTAGTATAACATAATTGATTAAATCCATGTTTTCTGGGCTTAAGTCCAATTTAATTAAGTATATGTCAGGGCATAGTCACTTCATAAAATCGAATGGACGACATAGCAATGTCACGAGATCATTTATTGCCGAATCGCGTATTGAATTACTATGGGCTCTGAAGTTATGTATGATAACATATTCTATTGTATTATTGAGGCTTCACGAGGTTTCATAGGAGATAAAAGAAAACTTATTTATGTTTAACAATATGGAAAGATGGAGTCCGTAATATTTATGCGAATATTATTTCTTGAAGTAAAACCAATTTAATATAATAATATATATATATAATATCATATCCTTTTTCTTGTAGGTATTGGCAGATCGTACCACATATACCTACGTCATACCAGTTTTGTGCCACAGCATGCCTATACGGAGCAACAATCTCTATAGAAACCTAACAACTTAGTTTTTTTTTATTATTTGGATTATAGCAATCGTAATTTTATTATTATTATTATTAATTCTGTGGGATTGAATATAAGAGACCAAAAAAGTGGAACGTATTATCATCGATACAGCGAAAAGAAATAAATCCCTTATGATTTGACTTTTAGCTTAGCTATTAATTACTCCGATAAACCCAGTATTCTTTGTCGGTTTAGACTTTGGAATTAATAATATGTTAAATATTTCTGCCTTTGTTGGCGGTCACGTTTAATACGGCGAAAGCTGTGAGAAACCAACTCGAAACAGCAAACGGTACGGAAAATAATCCGTAAAACTTTTATTTCTACCACCGAAGTTTTTTAATTCGCTGTTCAGTGTAGCTGTGTTTAGCATCATTTTGTTGTTTCTCGTAACATTTATATGGCTAGTGTGTACGTGTATTGATTGAACTGTATGTACACATGGCTTATCTCAGGATACATAATTACCATTACGTATACGTACGAGTACACGTTGGCATGTTACGAAACAGAAAGTTACAATAAGGAATTGCATTTTTGTAAATCTGTTGTTATTTTTTGTCAATATGTGTTGTAATATACATATTATCTTACAAAAATCACTACTGATAGTGTGTAACGTGTGATAAGAATTAAACCCTGAAACTTAAAAGTATAAAATACATCGCAGTGTTCGCACTTATCTTGTGACGAAGAGATGTGTATTAGTATAAGATCCCACCATATTCGCTACTTCGGGGAAGAAAGGGCGTAAAAGCCACTTTTGGCCAAAATGAGTTAATAATGCAACTTTGTTTAGTTTTCGACGCTCTATCGATCTGTATATTTAAAATTTCAATATTCCCAAAAAAATGGCTTTTACCCCCATGATTTTTTTCTCACCAAAACCATTTTTATTAAAAAAAATTGACGTATATGACATTATTTAATTATTTCAAATTAATAAGGGCGTATCACCATAGTATGAAAGAATATTTGGTCGTAAATACAATATTTATTACGTAATGACTCGCTGCCTCATTTTAAAACAGTAGTAGACCAATTACTAGATACCGACGAAGAAGACGATGTAGTAGAGGAATTAGAATGAATGGGTACTTATCTACATTTTAATTTCATTAGAATAATGCATGAATGATTAATAAGTAGAAGAAAGATTTATTTTACAAATTATAATTAAAAAAAAAGGTTAAACAAATAAGAAAAAGAAAAAAATATATAAGAAGAGAAAGAAGATGAATAAAAAGAAAGTAAAAGATAAAAAAAATAAAGAAGAATACGATTACAAGCAATAAAATTAAAAAAGTAAGAAAACGAAACAAAAAACAGAAAAGGAAATAGAAAAAAAAGAAGATTACTAATTATTGTCAATTTGATTTGATTTATGAATGAATAAAACTGATTTGCATCTTAACTAAATTTATTTATTTAATACATCAATACCTACCTAGTAGAATAAATTACAAACATACCATTATTTTATACTATTTTATCAATTTTAGTTAATTTATTTCTTAATTAATTAATATTAGATGATAGTAATTATTTATCACAGTTAACTTAAAATTTAAATTAATGAAAATAATCAAAGTTCAATTCAATTAAATCTTTTCTTTTGTTTCACTATTCATGAATCGTGTGCATTTAACTTAACAGGTAGGTAACCTAATTCGTTATAATAAATTTTGTAATATAGAACTATGATAAATCAGATAATAATAATTATTATGCTATTATTTTGAGCTTCTATGCACCTTAATTTCAATATTCACCACATTAAATTTAATCTTACAAAATTATAATAATTGTAGGTTTACTCACGATAATTGTTATAAGTGGTGCAGTCATTACGACCTTTTCACTGTCTAAAGATGGTTTATACGACACGATGTATGTTAGCATTATAGATATTTGTGGATTTACGTCCTATAGTACGTATTTATAGACGGTGTAAAAGCCATTTTTATTAAAATTTTGGGTCGTAAATCCATCCTATCTTCTAAACCATAAGGTCTACTTAAAATTAAGCTTCTTGATATTAAAGAGCACTTAAATGCAAGTAAATATCACCAATTCATTCGAATTTAACTCTATTGCAAAAAAAGTTATTTTCCAAAATTTAAAAAAAAAAACGTTTTTTCGCTCCCCTGTAAAGTTGCTATTTTGGCTTTTACGCCCTTTCTTCCCCGAAGTAGCGAATTATAATGACCTTCACAGGGCTGGTTAATGGATGAAAAGTATTTTATATTCAATTAAATATGTCAATAATTATATTGCAAATGGGTTGTCTAAAAAATTTCAGTCCAGAATATGATTAATTAACAATTGAAAAATTGTTTTTTTTTTAAACATTTCACTTGTTTGGTTAATAGACAAATTCCATACCAATCGAAAGTATGAAGCCCATAGAATAAGCAAACGTTAGGTTGACTATTTTTTTCCCGTCACAACTCTTGGGTAGGCAGGTATAAACAGGTAAATCGATACTAGTAACTTACACCGGTCTGATTAATGAATGAAAGGTAAATTAAAATAAAGATTATTTCATTACGAACACGGTGGTATAGGGTAGTTTTCGAAAATTCAGTCCTGAATGCCGGTTGTCGAATTTTAAAAAGTGAAATATTGCTGTAAGTGAATACGTGCGACAGAGAGGTCCCAGCAAGCCATCCCATGCGATAGAAGAGTACACATCATCGCAGCTGTGTCTAGTTTGTCTATTTATAGAAAGAGAGTGCGCATGCTATTTGGATCCTAATTAAGTTGAAAAATTAAAAAAAAAATTTATATATTTTATTACAATAAAAGGAAGATTTTTTTTTGTTTTTGTTTTTATTTTGTCTGCTAATAATAGAAATAAAATTTGCAAGATTAGTATTATATATGTATTACTACAACGTTTTTATTTAATAAAGATGTTTATACTTTAAATATAAATTATACACTGACGGACTCATAAACTGCATCAAAGTATTAGACGACTTTGAAATAAATATTTTAACCAAGTATGCAAACTTTCTATACAGATTAAAATTGAAACCTCTAGATTGGTTCGTGAACTTTAAAACAGCGTAGGGTCATATCCTTAAGTTTAAGTTTGTGTACTGGAAAGGACCTTATGACTTTTTTGAAGAAAAAACAGAAATTTAAGGAAAATTGGTTTAAAAAAAAAATGGTTTTAACAATAGACACAAACTTTATGCAAGGGTTTATTTATGTTCTAATAGGGCGTATTACCTCCACGTGCCCTTATTACGGATTCTAATCGGTTCCGCATAGATTTTATTAGGGTTATTAAAAGATCTTGCGGAATATTGTCCCATTCTTCTGAAAGTGCTGTTCTTAGTGCTGCCACTGTCGTGGGCACAGGATTTCTCGCATATACAGCTCTTTTTAAATTGTCCCAAACATGCTCAATGGGATTAAGATCCGGTATGCGTGCTGGCCAATTCATTGTACGTATCCCAACCTCTTAGCAATATTGTCGAACTTGTGCAGCAGCGTGCGGCCGGGCATTATCCTGCATTAAAGTAAAATTTTCGCCTATGAATCCCATGTAAGGCACCACGTGATCTTCTAAGATCTCTGTTATGTAGCAATGTGCCCTCTCTATTACCGTTTTGACGGACCATGTCTATGAACACAAGTTCTGTTCGCCCGTTCATCGATATGCCACCCCAGACCATACACGAACCGCCTCCAAAAGGAACACGCTCCTCAATGCAACTTTGAGCATATCGCTCTCCACGTCGACGATAGACTCTTCTGCGACCATCTGCACCATATAAACATGTCCTACACTCGTCCGTGAACAATACGGAGGCCCATTGCTCTTCTGTCCAATTTAGGTGATCACGCGCAAATCTTAAGCGAGCTTGTCTGTGAGCTACAGACAACTTTGGACCATTTGCTGGTCTAAAAGGGGTGATATCCGCTTCCTTTAACCTTCTTCTTATTGTTCGTGCACTCACATTTACTCCACACACTTCATTAAGCTCTGTTTTGATGTTAACTGATGTGAGGAAACGATTTCGCAGGGAAGTTGTAACAATAAATCGGTCATCACGACCGGTGGTTGCTCGAGTCCTGCCTGTACCACGTCTCCTTCTGTAAGAACCTGTCTCCACAAACCTTCTGTATATTCTAGAAACCGTAGACTGGTTTAAATTTAAATTTCTACCAATCGTTCGTTGATCCAAGCCCTCCCGCACCAGTGCTACAATCTGAGCCGCTTGTTCGGACGAAGTATCCATATTATGGTTCAAAAACTCTCGATGTTTTAAAAAACTAACCCAACAATTCTGCTGGTAACAATAATTCAATTGACAAAAGAATAAAAAATCAATGCGAATCAATTTAAAACTTTGCTATATATAATTCGCAAATCTGATACTACGAGTACATTTTCTTTTCCCGGCTAAATTCATTTGTTTTACTGCAGTTCTATTTTTAAATTTTGTTTTTTTTAAGATTAAGAGCCAGTCTCTCCATATTTACATAATTTAATCTAAAAAGTTTGCATACTTATTAAAAAAAATCATTTCAAAGTAATCCTGAACTTTGATGCAGTTACGAGTCCGTCAGTTTATACACATAATTATATATATAAATTATTAAAAAAAAATAGCATCCCTCTTTTAGTACTATGTCTTCTATTTTATACCGACCTTAACAAAAGGAGGAGGTTTCTCAATTTGACCGTATATATATATATATGATAAAACACAAAAAAAAAAATATATATATATATATAAAATATATATATATATATATTTATGTTGTACGCGCGCGTTGTATGTAATCGGTTCATCAACGACGAAGTTATCCAACTTCGTCGTTGATGAACCGATTTCTATAATTCTTTTTTTGTTGGAAAGTAGATATTTCAAGTGTGGTACCAAGATAAGGAAACCAGGATCTGATGATGGCATCCTAGGAAAATCAAGGGTAACTTTTGAAAATCGTACTGTCAACTAGTGCATATGTTATTTTTTTCATTAGGTGTTTTCATGCACTACTATTTAGTGGTTTAGAGTCGATCTGATGATGGAGCCGAAAGACAACGATGTATAGCAAATACTTGGTGTTTGGACTTAATTCATTTGTAATGATGGGAACTTTGCACCCATATAGGTAGGTACGGGAAGGAAATTAAAAAGTTAAAAATAAGTTTACTTAGCAGAAAGTAATTCGTATTTTGATTTGAGTTAATCAGAAATGATTTAATAAGTATTTTATAATTTTAAAGTACGTGTCTATCTTTTTCATTTTCAAGGACAAAAAGCATGCGCGCTCTCTTTCTTTCAATGGACAAACTACACACAGCTGCGATGCTGTGTACTCTTCTATCGCATGGGATGGCTCGCTAGGACCTCACTGTCGCACGTATTCACTCACAGCAATATTTCACTATTTAAAATTCGACAACCGGCATTCAGGACTGAATTTTCGCAGACTACCCTATACCACCGTGTTCGTAATGAAATAATCTTTATTTTAATTTACCTTTCATTCATTAATCAGACCGGTGCAAGTTACTAGTATCGATATATCATCATGACCTTTTATTTATGTCCTATGTCCTAAAATCGCCCAAATCCTCGCCTAAAGTTTTGTATAAGCGTTGCTTTGGACGCATAGACTTGGCTAAATTACATAGTGATGCAGCAGCTATTGATTGGGAAAACCTGGAATCAGCCTCTACCCTTGATGAGAAGCTGCATACATTCAATGAAACCATTATTTGTTTATATGATGTTTATGCGCCTGTTAAGAAGATAAAGATGAAAAGATTGCCTGCACCTTGGATGACAAGGGGCGTTCAAATGGCGATGAGGCGAAGGGACCGGATGTTTCGTAAATATAAGAAAGACCGTACTGAAGACAATTGAAACCTCTTTAAAGCGGCAAGGAACCGGTGTAATCAGATGATTCGCAATGCAAAACGCCGCCATATTCTCGATAACATTACTACCTCGTCCCCTGCCAGCATTTGGAAGTTTCTTGGAACCATAGGCATAGGCAGGCAGCGTCACTTGGACCTGGGTGAGACGATTGGTTTGGATGATATCAACTGTTACTTCACTTCTACAACTTTGATTAATCTCCAAACCAAGCGTCACACTCTGGAATACGTTGCTAGTTTGCCTCGCTCTAGCATAGATCCCTTTTATTTTTCTCCAGTTGCTTCGGGAGAGATCAAGAAAATCATCCTATCCATTAAATCAAATGCAATCGGCTGTGATAATATCAGTCGCCGCATGATAGTCCTCATCCTTGAACACCTTCTTCCTGCTATCACTCACATTATTAACTTTTCTTTCCTTACAGGTAGTTTTCCATCCTTGTGGCGAAGAGCCTATGTTATTCCCTTACCCAAGATACACAATCCTACACAACCTAATCATTTCCGTCCCATATCCATTCTACCATTCCTCTCCAAGGTACTGGAGGCCTGTGCCCACAAACAGTTGACAAACTTTGTAAACCAGCATAACCTTTTAAGTCCTTTACAATCTGGTTTCAGGCCAGGCCACAGTACTGTCTCTGCTCTCCTAAAAGTGACCGGCGATGTGAGGGAGGCCATGGAGGACACTAAAGTTACTGTTCTTGTGTTAATTGACTTTACAAATGCCTTCAACACCGTCGGTTACGATATCCTACTGTCCGTCCTTTCCTATTTTATGATCTCGACTGAAGCACTGGAATGGTTCTCAAATTATCTTCAGGGACGCCAGCAGTCTGTTCGCCTTGGTGAATCTTCATCGAACTGGCGAAATCTCAGCGCAGGCGTTCCTCAAGGCGGTATTCTCTCTCCTATATTATTTTCAATATTTATAAATCTTGTAACCCTAAACCTTCAGTGCTCGTATCATCTGTACGCCGATGACTTGCAGCTTTACGCACAAGAGAGTGTTGATAGAGTACATCTGGCTGTTAACAAAATAAACTGTGACCTAGATACCATCAAAGCCTGGTCGGATAGGTTTGGCTTGGTGGTTAATCCTAACAAATGTCAGGCTATCATTGTTGGCAGCCAACGCATGATTAATAAACTAGATTTTTCTGCGATTCCACCAGTAGTATTTGACAGTTCAGTAATAGCACTGAGTCCAGCGGTCAAAAACCTTGGCTTGTACATTGACTCGACACTGAACTGGCAAGCTCAAATAACAAATGTTAGCCAACGAGTCACCAATACTCTTCGTGCTCTCTATCGCTTGAAAAATTTTCTTTCAATCAAAATCAAGGTTATGCTTGTACAAACTTTAGTGCTTCCAATAATTGACTATGGTGACGTGTGCTATCTTGACCTGAATGCAGATCTCATCAATAAGCTAGATCGTCTTCTTAATAACTGCATTCGATTCATTTTTAACCTTCGCAAGTATGACCATGTGTCTTCATTTCGCTCACAACTAAATTGGTTGCCTATACGTCAGCGTCGATGTTTACGTACTCTTACTACTCTCTTTTCATTTCTAAAGTCTTCTTATACTCCTTCATACTTAATAAACTATTTTGAGTTTTTACATATGACCCACGATCGCAATCTTCGCTCTTCAAATAATCAAATACTCTTATGCCCTTCACATAATTCTAATTTCGTTGGCTCCTCTTTCCGTGTTCAATCTGTTCTTCTATGGAATGCGCACCCTCCCGAGATCAGGATGTCCACAAACCGTTTGACATTCAAGATGAGGGTGAAACAGCTCCTTGCAAAAAATTTGGCAGAATCATCACAATAGCTTAGTATTTATTTATGTATGTATATATTGATAGATATTCATTTGTTGTTAGGGTTATGTATTTATATACTTTTTTTTATATATTATGTACATCTTATACTTATATGTATCAAGTATTAATATTTTCAGTTTGATTGCTACTTCAAATGCACCTACTTTGTTTTATCTCTGCATCACCCTGTGAGGTTGACTGGTAGAGAATGCCTTCGGCATTAAGTCCGCCTATATACTCTGTATATGAAGTAATAAATAAATAAATAAATATACCTGTTTATACCTGCCTACCCAAGAGTTGTGACGGGAAAAAAATAGTCAACCTAACGTTTGTTTATTCTATGGGCTTCATACTTTCGATTGGTATGGAATTTGTCTATTAACCAAACCAGTGAAATGTTTAAAAAAAAAACAATTTTTAATTGTTAATTAATCATATTCTGGACTGAAATTTTTAGACAACCCATTTGCAATATATTTATTGACATATTTAATTGAATATAAAATACTTTTCGTTTTTTAACCAGCCCGGTGAAGGTCATTATATGGTGGGATCTTAGACTATATGTGATGTACAACACATACAGGTTGTACACTTCTACAAAGCGGCTGAATATATTTATTAACCTACTCGTCTAAATGTTTATTTATTTCATTATAATGGCCTATTATCATTTAAGCGATGACTAATAAAGCAATGTTTCGTCAATCTATGTTGTCTAGGTTGACATGTTTAGGAGTAATTAAGTTTGTACAAGTTTGTGTCACGAGAAACTAGTATTAATTCAGTATGACTATGTAGAAACGTGCTAGGCATCTCTAAACAAAACTCACATTGTGTTCTTTACTAATGAAGATACATTGCTGCATTGCAATATCTACGTCGGACGTTTCTATCGCTATTGACTTAGTTTCTCAGTAAGTACACTTTATGTCTAAAATTTTTACTGTTTTTGTATTATTTTGATATGGTTGAGAAAGTTTTGAGTTATTATTAATATTAATCCAAATTGGTCTGCGTACTAAACGTACAGGTACAGTAAGTAATATTTTAATAGGTAAAACGTGACGATTTAGACAATGTTTTACCGAGATGTTTTGTTCAAAGGTAATTGTTTCGATGTAATGTCATTATGTGTATAAATAACAAAGGCAAACGGAGACAGAGAGTTTGATCAGCACAATACGGCGGAATACAAAGGCCAAGGGAGCAGATTAACGGAGTGGGTGTAATTCGGCCCCTTTGTCAGGCGAACAGCGGGCACCGTGCGAGTTGGTATGTGTATAACAATCGGCATTGCGGCCAAGACACTCCTGTCTTTACTTCGTCTATATTAATATGAGATTTAATAAGAAATGGTCGCAGTCCCCCTAAACCTATAACACAGACGTACACAGAATGTTGATGTCCTCTTGTATTGTTCTCAAACTTCATTCCTAAGGTGAATCTCCCATTGGGCATAGTCTATTTTTGCAGATTTATTTGTTAACTCCAGATGGATATTCTAGTTATTTGCGCTTAGTTACTGAAATGTTGCTCGATTGTTCTCATTCTATATTTTATCACTTCATATCGTTTTCTGTCATGTTTTATCGACGACAGTTAATTCACTTTCTCTTTTATTTTTAATATGAACAATGAAACATTCGTCGTTTCGCTACACCTGTACTAAAGTCGCACATTCCCGTGCCCATTTACATATAAAAATGTCTGTATGATTTCGTATAATGGTGGTCGCGTATCCTGTTTTTCACCCACGTACAGGAACCATTTTCCATAAATATATTACATTAGAGGCGGGTGAAATTGTTTCAAGAGAGCATGCTTAAGATTAATATAAACGTGTACAAAGGTTCCCTCTCCTATTTATGGTAATGTTTAGGTCATGTAGTCAAATTGCGGTATTAGGCGGTAGAGGGTACAGCAAGAGCGGCGCGGGGGTAACGTAGTTGGAGAGCCGTGTGTGCGTTTAAGTGCTGCCTAAAACTGGTATGCGTTCCGAATTAATTAGCAAATCTGCGCGCGAGATGCGACCGCAGCCGGTTGCTCGGCGCACTGCGGTCACGCTGCGCGCGCCCGTCCACCTGTCCGGACCAAGCTCTCGGCTCCCCTGTAATCCGATTATCATTCCTCTATTTCTGACACAGAAAATAACGTTAATTGGCGTCCGCCGTAACGCACACCGCTGATGAATGTAACTTGCATTTATTCGTGATTGCATTAAAATGAACATAAAAAGCAAACAGCAGGCTATAATATAGTATAAACTGAATACAAGAAAATAATATGTACATATCTACTAATACTTTATGAAGCATAGTTTTTTATTCCGTTTGAACATAAAAATAAATTTCTTTCGTTGAACGCTCGTTGAGTTATGCATATATATCACGCCGTCATTTTCTGCGATTGTCGTAAAAGATGTGAGAGGAAGTTGGAACAGTATCAAACGGGAATACCAAGAATGAAGTTCACGTGCGAACTGATAACATTGGGCATGCTGAGAATACCAGCCGCTTGTCAATGTGATTATTATATATTTGTACCAATATGAGCTTGTTATGTACCTACCTAATTATGACATCTAAGACGCAGCCTTCGTTTGGAAAAAAAAATGATGTATTTGCCTTATATCTCTAACAATAAATTTAATCAAGAATCCAATAAATGTCATGAAAACTTGACATTGCAAGTTTAGCGATTCTTTTGAGTATCTGAGCTTTTCAAGCTCAGGTACTCAAATGAATATTCAAGCTAATTTGAAATATACTTTATGCAATATCAGATTGACGAAACAAGGCCATTAACAAACTTAGTGACAATCCATTGATTGATTTATATTTAATACAACGGTTCAACCAATTTCTCAAATACATAATTAGTAGTAAAGTTGTTTACGAAGTGCTCCCTTGATCAAACAAACTTTCAAAAAGTTATTGTAAATCCATTGTATCCAATACAATAACAATTTGCTCGCAATAAACATTTTTTAATTACCTTAACTGACGAATATAGAAATTCTACCTACGTATATTGTTATGAGAACTCCTTTAGTTTTATTGAAAATATCTAACAGATACGAGAACTACGAATAATCACTGGCAGTAGTCAAAGTTCTTGACGGGAATAAACACCTGCACCGAAACGCAATTATCAAATAGTGGGCAAACCCAACAAGAATCAGTCTTCCGAAACTACTACTACAAAGCAAGAAAATATTTCTGCCAAATGTATGTTGACAAAGATGTGGTACGGAGTAGTTAAGAGAAGGTATGCTTAATAGACCGCTATTTATTTCAAAAAGTCGAAGAGCTCTGATTTACAAGACCAGTCATCAAGAAAGTATGATAAGACGATAAGATATACTATGCCGAGATCATTTTGGACATTCAAATGTTTATCTAAACTAGTCTAAATTTATTTTCTAAAAGCCGCAGAAATCTGTACAAAAGGAGGAGTGGCAATGTCATGTATTAAAACCACAACACGCGTCTTACGTGTACACCTGCCTTAAATCACACGGCTAATAATAATAGTCATCCCATTGTAGATAATTATATACCTACATTCTACCGGATTTCGGCGACTTCGTCCCTGCAAAAATATAAGGAAATTTTCTTTGCCAATGAGGCGCAAGAATCAAATTTTAGAAGTCAATTTCAAATTTAAAGTTTGTAAGAAGAAATTTTCAGGCTAATTTACGAGGAACCATTCTTGCATTGTAGTAAGACTGCCCAAATTATCTAATATGCTTTAATCTTAAAGGACATTGTAGCTAGTGAAATTGGTTATAACGAAACGATATGTTTTGTCCCGAAAAACATAGCATAATTTTATAATTGACAACCACATTTCATTAGCCTTGTTAAATACCATATCGGGCTAGGATATTGTCAATGACAAATCGAAATTAAATGGCTGTGAACTGATATTGAGCGCAACTGATTTTAGTTTGGCTTGGTTGGGAGTCTAAGCTGAGTTTTTAGAGCTTCAGTCGTAACTACAAGAACATGGTAACATATATGCATAAAGAACTGAATAGCATGTTAATATCGCAATAGTAAACGGTCAGTTGACTTCCACATCTTTATGAGCTCGTGAGACCTAAGAATCTTCTGAAGATCGATAACACGAGACCAATGCTTCTGTTATTAGCGGCGGCTTCTACATAATATCTACCTAGGCATATACGTAGTAGTTAGCACTTTACGTCACTCGGGTGTGCTTGTTCCAAATTCGGTCCAAGAACATCATAGCTATATATATTATTACATCAACGGATTTATCGATTTGACGAATTAATCGTGTTAAAAATATACTAACTGCACAGTCTAGCAACATCAGACTTCTTTAATTAGTTTAACGACTACCTCCAATCAACCAAATTTCAAATTATTCAAAGCAACGTAGGCACTTTAGGTTTTAAAGGGACATTCAAATTGATAAATTGATTTGGCTATAAGTGCTTTCATGGCTTTGTTCTAGAATAATTCAGTCACGTTTGTCATTTTTGTATTAGGTTTGTGTATTAATATGTAAATATTAGGCATGCCGTTTCCTATCTATATATTTTTTTTATATAAAAAGCGAAACGTTACTTACTCATTTATCATGAAATCTCAGAAACTACAAGTGTTAGGAATCTAAATTGGTTCCTTTTAGGACAAAGGTGCTCACTAAGACGGAATTTTGCGAAATGCATCCCCTAAGGAGTAAAAAGGAGTAACAAAGTTTATAGAAAGAAAAGGAGTAACAAAGTTTAAAGAAACTTCTATAGTTTATATATATATATATAGACTGGCCTGTTGGTCTAGTGGTTAGTGACCCTGACTGCTAAGCCGGAGGTCGTGGGTTCGATTCCCAACCAGGACAAACCTTTGTGTGATAAGCATGATTGTTTGTTCTGTGTCTGGGTGTAATTTATCTATAATATGTATGTATTTACAAAAAAAAAGTATATAAGTAGTATATCAGTTGTTTAATACCCATAACACAAGCAAATATAATTGCTTAATTTGGGACTAAATGGCGCTGTGTGCATGTGGCAGAATATTATTCTTATTATTATTTTGATAGTAGAATTTCCAAATTACTAGAAAATGATAAGTACCAAGTCGAAATGGTCCAGTAAATAAGGCACCCGCTTCGTAAACATGAGGTAGTGGGTTCGAATCCGGGCAAGTACCAATGTGATTTTTCAAATCATATGTACTTTCTAAGTATATCTTGGACATACGAGTATCTGACTAACGGTGAAGGAAAACATCGTGAGGAAACCTGGACTTAAATGTCTGAAATTGCCAATCCGCCTTGAGCAAGCGTGGTGATCATGCTCATACCTTCTCTATATAAGAAGAGGCCTTTGCCCTGCAGTGGGACAGTAAATAGGCTGGTATAATTATTATTATTAGGTAAGTACTTATAATTAAAAGAAATTGAATTAGAAACTACACTTATTAGGTGTGAAAATAGGAGTCGCAAGTTTGTGTGAAATTTCAGTAAGTAGTTTGAACGGTAGCGGGTGATTTAAATGGGATTTTCCATAGAGAAAGATTGTACTGTTTATTGATTACTGATACAATGTGCGATTGCTGTAAGATCAGGCAGGCAATATTCTCATACAGGCACATATCTACATTTTCTCGCGAACGAAGTCGCGGGTAACAGCTAGTTTTATTTATATTCTTGCATAGCCGAATTCAGTTCTTACGCTTAAGGTTGATGGCTATCTGTCAATTATCCCTTGTTCCCTGTCACAATTCACGAATCTACCTAGATTACTACCTAGATTACTGCCGTCTATACCTATAGACGGCAGTAATCGATCTAATAGACCATCAATGACGGCCCTTGTATATATACGTATTAATACGATTGTATGGTTGCACAGTAACTCAGAGCTTTCATCGATCGAAAATCATAGCATAGAATGTGTTGTTTATTGAATGCAGACATGTAGCTCATAGCTGAGATTAGCCTAGATTATTGGAGAAATATATATTCCAAAAGTGCTTAACTTGAGAAATTAATTTTATTAAATTATTTATCACTACTTGGCGTGTTGCCATTCCTAAGCTAATTAGGCCAACCTGAATCTTAACTGTATTCGTTTTTAAAAATACTAAATCGATTAAGATGAGCTGTAAAACTCCCTAAACGCTTTTACTTGTTTAAAAAAAGAAGTAATAAAACTGCCTCGGTGGCGCTTGGTATAAAGTACGGCTACCGCGCCGAACAGCTGAGCTCATGGGTTTTTTAAAGAGATAAACGGTTTTTACAACATGCCAGTAATAGCCTTCTAGCATCCGTAGACTACGGTAACTGATTACCATCAAATTATTGCTTGTATATACAACAGAACAACTCAGTATCTTATTATGAAAAGACAATATAAACCAAGCATAATTTAACTTTAAAAAAAGCAATCACTGACCAGATACAGAGGATTACTTGATAAAACATAATTTCATTTGTTAAATCGGGTCTGAGTTGAATTTTCATGAAATTTTCTATTTTTTTATCACAATAGTATGTATATTTCATGTATGTAAAAAAGCTTATCGCTTACAAGAACTTTTAAAGCCACAGGTTCTTGTAAGCGATAAGATATATTGAATTCGAATACCACAACACTATTATTTCTCTTAAGGAGCATAAATTATTATCTGAAAACATAAATGTAGAGAAAAATTATGATCAAACTTCTCAGTGCAATTCCTGGTAAACCATTATGAGTGTTTACTGCGCTTTAAACACTTAGCAAGTAGCTTTGTAATAGCAATGCCGCCGTATGCCGTTGGATGCGGGACATGATGTCCCATTAAGTGAGATTATGTCGACTGCAGCCAACCTGTACTTGTTGTAATCGGCTTAGTGTTTTCCATATAGGCTAGTACAGTTCAGTCGGGCACGAAAGTGTTCCTGGGGTATTAGAAAGTTGGCGAGTGAGTGTGATTTCAGTGAAACTGTACTAACTTGCGAAAACTTTTGTAGGTCTATCTGATAGATAGCTTTATGAGAGTGCCGTGAACTATGGGCCAACTACTTGAACTCACCCACTCTTGTTTATCTCTTTAGAAGTTTTTTACATAAATGTTTTTCTTTTTACTACTATGTGGCTGATAACATATTTAATAACCAATGCTATTAAATGACAAGAACAAGGGCGTTGGTAGGTAAATGTAGACTGCAACACTCTGTGATGCATTACAGACAATAATGCGATGCAACAATGCGAGGTATTTCGAGGCCCTTGTTTTTGTCTGTGAAAATACAAGAAGAAACAAATAGGGCTCCAAATACACAAAACAATTTACATAATTAATAGAATCAGATATAGTTTTACTCCTTTACCTGCGCATTATATAATAACGATTATAATTAAATAGCAAACCCGACCCAGATTGAAACGATTGGTGATTTATAAAAAACATAAACTGTGATAATTAATTATATTATCGTTATTGAGTGCTTTTAGTTATGGAATTTATTAGGTATGTCATAAAATGTGAATTCACTTTTTCCTATCTTTTACGCTTTGCCGTACCCGAAAGGATTCACATGTGATTCATATTCATTATTCTGTAACACCTATTTATACTTGTGGAGTGCAATAAATGTATTGAGTATTGAGAGAAATTAGCAAATTTGTTTAAGTTTTCTCCTCTTCCAGACGTTACCATGACTTTTTGTAATACCACAACTGTTTTGCCATTAACATAGCGCCATTTGAAAATTTCAAACTCGTTAAGCAAGTAAAGTACAGCTGAATTTCTAGTTTAATTTAGAGTCCGTGTGTAGAAAACTCTGCAAAATCATTAATTACTTGGTTAGTGTTGCGTCTCTACTGGTAAGTTAGCCTTCAGAATAACTGTTAAAAGCAGGAGTTAAGCCTTATTCTTAGTCTGCAAGTAGAACATTTTCTTTATGTTTAGTCTAGACTTCTTAAGAGCCGCAATGCAATAAAAGCGGGTTAAGAGGGCTTGTATATTTATATAATTCATATTCGACTTTTTCATTGCTATCGCGTTGAAATCTACGACGCGACGTCGACATTAAGTACCTATGTGGCACACTGTAGAGTTGCGAGTCCACTCGTGTAATTTATTGTCTACGATAACATGAAAAGTGCACCGTTCCATTGGAATTCATGTCCCGCCCATTCGCCGTGAATACCTACTCGTTCTATAAATGTGAAGAGAATCAATGAAAAAAATATTTTTCTATGCCTATCTGATTCCATTAATCGGTACTGGCTAAAACAATTTTAAATCCTGTCCTGTTAGGGCTATACAATAATAAACGAACCTATGTTTTGCAGAATAGTAGAGACTAAATGTAGACTAATAAACTACTATCAAATTAATTTCAAGCGTAATAAATTACCCAAAATAAAGTAAAACGAAATTAGATGGCATTCCCAAAATACTTAATTAGGTAGGTACATAATGCGGCTCAGTGACCCGAAGTGAGTCGTGGCTTCAGAAACATAAGGCTTCTACTTTTGGCTACCCAGCGAAATTTCTTACCCGTGGCTGGATTTGATGTCCTTTATGTTAGCTTCCAATCACTACAATCATCGATATCTCGGACGACGGCCCACCGGCACCGATTTGCACTCGGTTGGTCGGTTTCGAAATTTTCTATAAGCCTGCATGCTAAAAATATTGTTTTTTACCGGCTACGGCAAAGCCAAACGGAGAGTTAAGAATTTGACGGGCTATGTAAGTATGAATATATGTATGTATATAATTATGTATGTTCATCTGTTCCCTCGTATCTTCTAAGCTAGCCACCATAATTTGACAAATGAAGTATCATTAATAACGTCTTGAGCGTCCGTAAGTTATAGGCTATGTTTAGTCTCGCTAAATTCAATATCGGCACCATATTGAATCTTTAGGACATAACGTACCTACTTGATATAAAAAATATGTTTGAGAAATACATCGTGATGGGTATCAAATGATAGGGGTTTATTCAATGATTTTAAATATAAGTATGTACCTATATTATTAACTTTCACTACTAGGTACATACTTTGTTTGCATTTTTCATATTATCCGCGAAATTAGCACTTCAAAGTAATTCAAATATAATCATAAGTTTAAAAACTAAAACCCAACTCCGGCAAGGAATGTGCTCTTAAAAGTACAAAACAAGAAAATATTCTTCTCTAACATAGATAAAGAACCTCATGTTAGGTACAGATTCTTTAACCTACATATAGCACCTTAGGTGGTACCATAGCTATACATAAAGCAACGATATACTGGCGAGACTGAATGAAGAGGTAATGCGTGGCAAAGCATGCGACAACGGGTTTCCTCTGACCACCACGAATATATCTATGTTAGAGAAGAATATTTTCTTGTTTTGTACTTTTAAAAGCACATTCCTTGCCGAAGTTGTTTTTAGTTTTTAAACTTATTTTTTATATAATTTTACTCTCAAGTTAGGTAACGGAAATGGTTTAATTTGACAGTTCTCCAAACCGGTAATTTTATAAACCTGTGTTGCGAAAAATAAAATGTTTTTGTGTACTTTACCTACGTTCCTACTTACTCGTATAAATTCGATTGAGAAGTTAATTGTTAGGTAGGTGCCTATGTAAGTATATCTAGTCTAGAACGAGTTTTAGCCGCTGTTGGTTTCTCGCTTTGGTCAATTAGGCAAGGCTATGTTGCTTTAGACTTTGTTATTTTACTAAAATATTAAGCACATTAAGTACGTAAGAAATAGAATAGCTAAGTAATAGAATAAACTAACTTTATATTGCCTGTAATAACCATTTATAGTACTGTATTTAATTATGTAAATGTAATATGTTTTTTGCGCACTAAAGCATTCCATTAATTTTGATCATAGTGTAGAGAAAGGTAAAGAACCATGATCTATACATTCAGTAAAGTAAACTGTTACTAGCGCCATCTCTTCAATTTTTCCAGAAAGCTCGTGGGTTTCGTAGCGCCATCTGTTTTGTATTTTTACGTTGCTAGCATTGTTGATGGTTACGCAACCACCCGCTAGATGGCAGTAACTGTTGGTCGGCTGAAAATGTTGGCGTATAAGATGATTTTAGTTTAATTTTTTTCTGTAGATGGCGTTAAACAAAATGTCGCGGTTTCATACTGTAATTAGAAGATGGCGCCAGTTAGAAGTTTGGTGAACAATCTATACTATTTTAAATAAAGCGGCAGAGTTTGTTTGTTTGAACGCGCTAATCTCTGGAACTACCAGTCAAGTTTGAAAAATTATTGTTACGTATGATGGCTCAGTTCCTGAGGAAGGTTGTAGGCTATGTAACATCACGCTACAGGCGACGGGAGGAGAGCAGTAAGCAAAGACCCGGATGAAACCGCACCGAGGAATGCTAATTATAGAGATAAAGCATTGAGATACATTATGTATGTATACAAATCTATAAAATATTTCTTATTTAATATTATTTTCTTGGCCTTTGCGGCTCCATACATTAGTTAGATAGCAATAACTTGATTAGAGTTAGGAGTGTTGTTATAATCCCCCCAACGGGGTTCTCGCCTTGTCGCGGCGGGGGGGCTTAGTAGCCGTGGTTACCAAGGACCACGGTGAACCAAGAGGAACCCCAAGGAGGCGCCGCTCCTCTGGGCTTTGCCGGTAAGCCCACGATGGAGCGGCTCTGGTGGGTTGCGGTGCTGTTTGGGCGGCACCGCAACTGGGTCGGGCTGCAGTGTTGCTTCGGCGACACTGCGGCTGAGGAGTGGCGGGGCCGCGGCGGGAGAGGAGTGCCGGTATAACGGTGCGCCGCTCTCCCTACCTTCCGCGGCCTCGGCGGGGCCGCAACCGCCAGATTGCGGACGCGGTGGGGCCGCAGGGGAAGAGGAGTGTCGGTATTGCGATGCGCCGTTCTCCCTATCCTCTGCGGCCGAGTTGGCCTGCGGACGGCGATCGGGCAGTCGCCGCCCGAACAGCACGGGCCCGAGACGGCAGTGCGCGTGTTCCGCACGCGCCTCTCGAAGGAGGGGGGGCTAGGCCCCTAAATCAGACGAGGCCCGCTCGCGGTGAGCGGGCCATGGCCCGTCGGGGTCGCGGATGAATGCGCAAGCGACTCCCGTGACCCCGACACTCTGGCCATCTGGAGGAACACCGTGGGTTTTAGTCGGTATGCTGGCCGCGCTTTGAGTGCGGTCGGAGAGTCCGACATAACCCCCCCGCCTTGCCCGGGCGGGTGCGTATGCGTAATGCATTTCCCACGTAAAAAAAAAAAAAAAAGGAGTGTTGTTATAATAAGAGGATATTAGGTAATGAATATTATTATGAGTTACTGGGAAACTTTGTGCTGAAATAATAGGTATAAAAGTTTCGTTGGCTTTCTAGAAGCTTTTACTCACGAGTATTAAATAAAAATACTTTATAAATATGATTACTTACTAAGGACTTATTGCTTTTCTGTTATGTACTTATTTTAAGATTGATATATAGGTAGGTTGGTAATAGTAGGTGCCTATCGACCTATGCATATTGAGTGCATACAGTTTAGTATTATCAGTTTAGGCAATCACAAAAGATTGTGATTGACTAGTGATTACCAATTATGTACCCAGTCCTTCACTCTCTTATAATCGAACTGACTGCAAATAAAAACTTTTTGGTGCCGACTTAAGAACCTCCTCAGTTTTTTCGTCGGTTAACGAATTAACTGACAATTTTTTCTGATTGTCATGTTCATATGTTTTCGCCCGACTGCCGAAGTCAAAGAGGGTAATGTTTTTCGAGCGTATGTATGTATGTGGGTATTTACGTCTATATCTTTGGCACGCTCTACAGCCTAAATGGCTTGATGGATTTTAACATATAAGGTGTCATTAGATTTGTATTGATTGTGGGAGTGACATAGGGTATATAAAATTTTAAGGTAGGTAACCAAATGGGTTTTAAGAACGATTATCTATATCTATCTAATATATATAAAGCGGTAGTTTGTTTGTTTAAACGCGCTATCCTCTGAAACCACCAGTCCGATTTGAATAATTCTTTTTGCGTATGATAGTTGAGCCTTTTGTTTTTTAATAATATATATTGCTTGTTTAATAAAATATTTCGCTTGTTAATACGAGTATACTTAACTATCAGATTCATTCTTTGACAGATGTTAGTACTTTTCTATGCACAATTTCATTGTTACGTTATTTTATCGTCCAAGATAAATGTATTTACAATGAGCGGCGGCCTTATCGCTTGAAGCAGTTTGTTTCAAGAATTGATTCAACAGACTTTAATCCACTCTTGATTAAACTTTCTTTTGTTTTTTAGAATTGAATCAACTTGTCAAAAACAAAAACCACTGTAAAGTATTCATATTTTGTTAAACAATACAAGAATTAACTATGTTTTAATTTTTCGAAAGATATTTCTATAGTTCAAGTATTATGTCTATTTGCATTGGTGTGGGTGTTTTTATGTATAATAAATGTATATATATTTACAAAAAAAAGTAGTAAGTAAAGTATTTAAGTATGTACGAGTATAACCTTTCTGGAACCGATAACACAAGCTGTATGAATATGTTTACTTTGGGTCTAGATGGCGTTGTGTGTAGTTGTTGTGATATTAATATATTATTATTATTACCTATATTTACGTAAGTATAGGTATAAGGTAACACAACCGCCGCCCTTGCTGCCACCGGTATTTCCGAACGTTGCAATTGTATGCAAAAGGCTATAACTACCTACGTTATAGCCTACGTCTTTTCGGTGATTCTCTCTTTAGGGCAAAACTTAACGACTACAAAAAGAGTGCCTTGCTTATGAATACTGCAGACCACACAACATTATCTAAGTAGATTGCTTCGCGTACTTCACTTCTCTATCCTATGTTGCTTTAATTTGAGCGACAAATCTCATATAAAAACTCTCTCTGGTCTTATACCTACCCACATATTATAAAAAACTCAATCTAATATATACCTACAATAGTGTGAATAATGTATTGCAATGTTGTTTTTGTAGCACATAATTTGCGTACCTATATACCAACATGTTTTACTCATCGCTGTGTGCCAATTTCATATTGTTTCAACAGCGTAGATATTTAATTTTGTAAACTTCTCGCAATTTTCGTCGTACACGGCTGATATATGAGGCACAATAAATACGAACTCAGCAAAAATATTTGCACTGTGCAAAGGAAAACATGTTTGGCAACCATCAATGGTACCGATACCGCCATTATTTGCAACAAAATATTAATGAAAAGAAAGCATAAATAAGAATCAGATATTTTCGAGACTAAGTAGATTCACTTACCTTTTTTTTTTTTTTTTTTACGTGGGAAATGCATTACGCATACACACCCACCCGGGCAAAGCGGGGGTTATGTCGGACTCTCCGACCGCACTCAAAGCGCGGCCGGCATACCGACTAAAACCCACGGTGTTCCTCCAGACGGCCAGAGTGTCGGGGTCACGGGAGACGCTCGCGCATTCATCCGCGACCCCGACGGGCCACGGCCCGCTCCGGAGCGGGCCCCGTCCGATTTGGGGGGCCTAGCCCCCCCTTCCTCGAGAGGCGTGTGCGGAACACGCGCACTGCCATCTCGGGCCCGTGCTGTTCGGGCGGCGACTGCCCGATCGCCGCCCGCAGATTCACTTACCTACACTTAAGATGTTAAGATATTCCAACTTATGAAACCGTACCTCAGTGATACAAATAGCTAAAATGTGTTATGTTTGTTGGTGAATTGGTTAGGCAAATAAATTTGAATAGATTTAATTTGTCTAAGGATGTAGGTATATTGAAAAACAACATAATTATCTGAATTAAGTATAAATCCTAAACTACCTCGGGGTGGCAATCGGGGAAATAAACTAATTAGTAATAAGATTTCTGCTCTTTCTTAGTACGAGTAAAATGAACTGTGCGGTCACGAGTAAAATTATAGAGTGACGAATACAAGACGTCTCGCGTCGTCATTCTGAACACAGTAACATTTTCGCTGCAACTCTTGACGCGCTTCAAAGAACTGCTTAGAAATGTTTTTATTGGTTTGTTCTTGAGCCTCTAACTTTTGCAATATCTATGATTCCGCCCTAGAGTATCACCATTCCGAAAAGGGTCTGGTTCCCGAGAGAGACATAACATATTTTAAGAGCGGGCGAAGTCATGGGCGCAGTTAGTATTAAATTAGTGTAATCCGTCTCTATGGCGAATCTCATTTAAATTTATTCTCCCACTACCACTAAAATTGACGTAATTTTACATAAACTTGCGACTCCTATTTTCCACTTTTTATGTATTGTATATATATATTATATATTACTATATTTTCCATGTATTTAAATATTACAAAATGAGTATTTTCTAGTAATTGGAAATCTTACTATAAAATCTATAGAAGTTTCATACAAACTTTGTCACCCTTTTAAACCCCCTTAGAGGATAAATTACGCAAAATCCCTAATCCTAAAAGGAGCGTCCATGCAAAATTTTACTCCTAACACTTGTAGTTTCTGACATTTTGTGATAAGTGAATGAATGGTCTTTCGATTTTAATAGATAATATAGGTTTAATAGGTTAGGTTATATAGTGATATCTCGATATTGGCGTCGAGAGCATAACAGTAACCATAAATGTAAATTAACGCGGGTGAAACCGTGCTGCTAATTATTTATATAAGGCCTATAAGTTTAAACAAACTGAAATAATATATTGGTTTGGCAAATAGACTTTCACTTTCTACGAGTACATATAATTCTTTTTCTGTTCCATGGTAACCACGTATCATGAGGCTCATATTACCTAAAAAGCGATGTTTAGTCATTACTCTGGGAGGCAGCCGAACATATTTGACAACGTAAAAACTCCTCAACGGAGTTAAAGGTCTATTTTTAAATTCTCAATTGAATTTTATACGCAAGACAGGACATTTTTCGTATACTGTCAAATTAATTCGTGCCTCGTATTATAATTAGCGAAGCAATAGGGATGGCGTCTAAATTTATCTTAGACTAGCTGTGCCCGCGACTTCGTCCGCGTGGAATAGTGATTTTGGGCAGCATTTTTTAGATATATCTTTTGGTTTGTTTTGAATTATAAACATCTTCGTTTAGGTGAATAAGAAAAATCTTTACAGTAAAAGCTTCTCTATATACGATATTAGACGTATAGCCATCGGGGATCAAAGCCATACAGGCTGCTAGGATTACTTACACGTGACAAATCCACATAAAGCTGACCAAAAACAGCCAATATTTAGATCCAAACTGACAACATTTAGTGTCTAGGCTTTATTAATTGTCATCGCGAAACATAGACTCACTGGAAACTGAACTCGTTTAAAACTAAACGGGAAATTGTTTGGAATGAGAGGAATCCGAGGAATAAAAACGCTATAATGTTTTTTTAATATATTAGCTTGCCAAAGTGACTCTACTCTGCCTGATGGTAAGCAGTCAGTGGAATCCAGAAGTGGTGGACACCATTCCAAAAGCCAAACTACTGGTATGGTGGACTCCACTATAGCTGCTGGGAATGGGGTTAATGAGTGAAGGAAGTGAGGAAAGAGGAAAGAGGGAAATTGGGCCCCCGGCACTCTCACTCACCGAACAAAACGCAGTAGTACGAATACTACTACTCTTACGTCGACCCATTCATGCTGAAACCAGCTTGGATCTACTACCGTAATACTACGGTTAGGTTAATAGGTCTAATTGGGCCCCTGTACAATGCCGCGGGTAGCCAGCGGCAACGCCGTTTATACAGGTCTCTCTGGCCGGTGGGTTGACCCACACCAACCACACAATGACTCCACGGATACTCAGCTGGTCCCACACGTACTGCGAGGATTGTCATCTCTGCATCAGTTGGGCCTCTGGCTCTCGCACTTACCGAACGAAACGCAATAATATGGATACTATTACTCTTACAACGATCTTCTATGAGAGGGTAGTACTTCCCTGGTCGATCCGACCCATTCATGCTGAAATCGACTACTACTATTTCGTAATTCACTTTAATTCCACCTATTTCGTAATGAGACGTGTTAACAAACATGTTTTGTCACAAAAAATAAAAATAAAATAAGTCCAGAAAAATATAAATCTAACTTTTATTTACATTTTAATAAAGAAATAAAAGGTGTTAACCTAACTTAAAAACACTAACCTAAGCTAAATACATACCACATGTATGACGTGATTATTTAAATTGGCATAATTTTATTATTTATTTTATGAACCGATTGACATGAAACAAAGACTAAATGTTAAGTGAAGCTTATCACAATGTATCAGTGAAAACCATATTTAAATCGGATAAGCCGTTTTTGAGATTAGCGTAAACAAACGCTCAGACAAACAGACAAACAGAGAAAAATTGTAACAATCATTGTTTTGGGTTCTATTTGCGTTGATAAAGATCCCAATAACATTTTTTCTAAAATATCTTCAATGTACAGACAGCGACCGGTTACATTTTTATTATATTTTTTATTATATGTATAGATAGATTATACATATAAACTCCCAGACCAATGCAAATAGACATGTTCATGCTACAAATATTTGCACTGAGCGGGAATCGAACCCGCGACCTCACAGTCCATACACAGTACCACCGAAATACAGAGGCAGTCGATTTCCCCCTGACTTTCCTCTCCCTTTCCCCTGACTTCTCCCTCACTACCCCCGCACTTTCCCCTCACTTCTCCCTTCCTTTCCTCTTCCTCCCCCTCCCTTCCCCCTCCCTCCAAATTTCAAGTCGCCAACTTCAAAAGCAAAGATTTTTCCATACAATATTTCATCTCTTATTTCACTCCTATAAATCCACCCCAGTAAAAAAAAATTATGAGCGTATTTTTTATTTAAATAAAAGTATTCCAAAACAAAATTTCAAAGCTGTAACTTAAAAAATGAAGACGTTTCATCAATCGATTTCATCCCTTTTCATACACTTAAGGGTGGAATTTTTAATAACCCTTTCTTTGTACACTTCTAGACATTAAGACACACACACCCTCCAAATTTCAAGTCGCTACGACCAGCGGTTTAGGCTTTACGTTGTCTGTCAGTCAGTCAGTCAGTCAGGACAAAGCCTTTTATAATATGTATGGATGTATGGATTAGACGTATAGGCCATCAGGGATCAAAGCATACAGGCTGCTAGTAATGCTAACACGTGATAGAGCCACATAAAGCTGACCGAAAAACAGCTAATACTTAGATCCACACCCACAACTTTTAGTGTCTTACCTTTACTTTAATTACTTAATTACTTTAATTAGTCATCGCAAAACATAGGCTCACTGGAAACTGGACTCGTTTAAAACTAAATGAAAGACTGTTTAGAATGACAGGAATCCGAGGAATAAAAACACTATCAGCTATTCCGCAACCTGTTAAAATATCTGCTTCTATAAGATTTCGTAGTAAATTAACGAATGTTCGATGTGATTCTTTAAATTGGCATAACTTTTTTATTTATGAACCGATTGACATGAAACAAACACTAAATGTTAAGTGAAGCTTACCACAGTATATTAGTGAAAACCATATTTAAATCGGATAAGCCGTTTCTGAGATTAGCGTGCACAAACGCACAGACAAACAGACAAACAGACAAACAGACAAAAATTTTAAAAATCATTGTTTTGGGTTCTATTTGCGTTGATATAGGTCCCAATAGTATTTTTTCTCATATATCTTCCATGTACAGACAGCGATCGGTTACATTTTTATTATATGTATAGAAGATAAATAATCGCTCAATTGTAGCTACAAACATTGTTTTTCTGTGATTGGAAAGAGATAATAATATATTAAAAAATCAATACCAATATTCGTATAATACTGGAAATGTTGTTTGCAATTACCTTAAAGCCCGTACGGTTATTGGAAAAGCTTTCCATGAAAAATAAATAGCATTACTCAGTAATGTATTAATATATTATAGATTGTAAACATGTTATTACTATATCTACCCGAATCAAGTGTCCATAAAAATAATCGTTTTGCAGGAAGGTCTGTGTTACTACGGGCATCTTGGATTAAAAAAATTCAAGAATCTCGCGCGTTGGTTTTTTGTTGTTCGACGAAGCCGGACATGCGGAGGGCGTGCGGTCTTTATTTTGTTTATTTAAGTTAGCTTATATTTAGTATAATGATTCTTTTAGTACATAAATGTCGGTGTATAATGTCGCAGACAAATTGTATGAATCCGCGTCCATTTAGCCTCGGCATTTTATAAACGCTCGCAGTTATTGGTATTATGTATTCATAATATTATTATGCCGACGGCAATATGCGTTACCAGCAATGGTTATATCTAATTCGGAATGTTTGACTACTTTTACGGTAAATATAATTCGTTTAAGGCACTAACTGGCTGTCACAGTCTTAATCTAACATAATCTAATCTGCCTTTGGCATATTACGACAACATACAACAACAAATATCGAGGCAGAATGTAAACGGCGGATTCATATAATTTGCCTGCGACATATATAAACGTTTCCGCCTTATACTCAGAATATAATATTTATTAATGATGCCTTTTCTTTTATAGGTTATTTGTATATACAGATTTCTTTGTTTCCCAGCTCGGTGAAGCATTGTTTTTTTTTATTATCAAATTTCAGTGCCAATCAAGATCCTTATTTACAGTTAATGAATATATCTTAGAAATTACTATAATTAAAACTTAGTTGAATACATACTATAAAAGTAGTGAAAATCTAGATACAGTAGGTACATGAGATTTTATGGAAAACGCGACAGGCCTATTTCATTGGTACTAAAACTAAACTCACCCTTTTCTAAAACACTTAATCCATACTAATATTATAAATGCGAAAGTAACTTTGTCTGTTTGTCTGTTACGCTTTCACGCCAAAACCACTGAACCTAATTTAAAATCTGAATTAAATCCAAATAAATTTGAAATAGAGGTAGATAAGACCTGGGGGAACAGCAAAGAACAATCTTTTATCGCGAAGAAATGGCTTAAAGGGGTTGAAATAGGGAATGAATGGTTGTATAAAAAATCGTCAATGTATAAACAGAGATATAACCGACATTCACGCGGGCGAAGCTGCGGGCAACAGCTAGTCAGATATATGAACTGAAACTGACAGGTTTATCAACTCAGAATTAAAACTCAAAACTCTTCCTAAATATATAGGAAGAAAAAGAAGGTATTCTTCCTTAAATAATGAATAATATATCATTATAATTCAATAAGGATAATCAAGGTAGTAAAATAGTGTTGTATATGGTTAATTATAACAAGCAAAATTAATTATTAAAATAAAAAACCCACCTACCTAAAACAAACTGAAAAATATTTTTTATCGTGCCGATGCTACATTTAATGTATTATGTACCCTATGTCACTACCACATTAAATATTAATCTAAGGGATGACACCTCATATATTAAAATCCATTAAGACATTTAGGCTGTAGAGCGTGCCAAATAAATAGACATACATACATACATACACACCAAAAACATTAAACTCGTAGACTTCGGCAGTCAGGTAAAAAAAAGAAGCGGTTGTTAGGTAAGTGCAATCCTGGCAATTTCAGGGTACATTGTGCCAAAAAAGCTTATGGTGTAATATCGGTGTTCATAGTATAGGTAATACCTAGATTGATCGATTGTATACAATTTTGTGAAGTATCTGCCCTCCGTTTGATATATTCGATAAAGGTTTATTTATTCTTCTCTTCCCAGCCTTAACAAACACCGTGCGATATCTCTAACCCTTCTTATATAGCCTATTATATATTATAGATTCTTGGGTGGCTATTTTTATACTGTTTTAAAATTATATTTTTTGTATTTCGATTCTATTTGATACGAACCATGTAAGTCGGTTGAGTGTTATTTGGCGTTTAGTAAAAACATACCTACTTGCCTATTATTGCAAACTGTCATTAATAAAAATTAAAACCTTGTTAATACTTCCAATAAAATTCAAGAATTTATTTTATATTTTTCATTTCATTGTAATAAATAAATAATTTAAATTGATATTCATAATTTTTTCACGACTTCGGGATAAACGACGCAAAGGATAATAAAACAGGCTGATAATTTATGTTTCCCCGGGAAAACGTTGAATAATAAATAGTTATTAAATTTTAACCGTAAAAGTTTTCTACTAGTCCGAATTCAGAATTGATATTATAGAAATAAAATGGGTTAATTTGGTTTTAATGAAACCGTATTCTTTGGTATTATTAACTCATTCCTCTCGTAGGTACTTACAAACCTATAATAATAAAATTAACTAAGCCTTGTCAAAAAAGTGGCCGGACGTAGAGGTTAAGTTTACACTAGTTTTAGTTAGTACCTACTTAAGACCATCCCAATAAAAATGTAAAGTAAAGGACTCATAGGTTTACGAAGTAAAAATCATCGTGCCAGTCAATAAATAAAATCTTGAAATACTGTTTTGTAGTACGAAACGTAGCTCGAAAATCGTAAACTCTTGGTTCTTTATTGATTTATTCATGAAAACAAGTAATCATTTATTATTGTGCTTTGTTTCAGGTAAGCGAACCTTTTAGCAGGATCCGAATATCAGATAAAGTGAGTATAAGAGATATGTACAACCCGAACTACGGTGAGTTACCTACTAGCTAGAATGGATTGGGAGAACGCCCCGCGTTGCACCGGCACACTCACTCGTAAATCCGCTCGATGTTCTCTCGAGTGACCGATTTCTATAAAATAATTTAGACGCACTGACACTTTGGATTGGTTCAAATGTTTCTGAATTTATTCACTGTTTTAAAATCTTTGACAAAGTATCGTTACCCCTTATCTTTTTTTTCCTGGTGACAAACAAATAAAGACCCACTCGATGTTAAGAGGAACCTTTGGATCCCAAAGGTAAAAATATGTATGTACCTACTTGCAGCCTAAGCAAGTCTACACAATTTTTTTTTCAACCAATACAGTGTTTTCTTTAAAAGAATTGGACTCAATCTTTACTATTATATAAAGCGTAAGAGTTTGTTTGTTTGAACGCGCTAATCTCTGAAACTACCAGTCGGATTAGAAATTTTTGCGTATATTAGCCTAGTTCTTGAGGAAGGTAAAGCTATGTAACATCAAGCTACTGGCTACAGGAGCAGAGCAGTAACCAACGACGTGGGTAAATTATATAACTAGCTTTTCGACTGGTAGTTCTAGAAACTAGCGCGTTCAAGCATACAAACAAACAAACTCTTCTGCTTTATATAATAGTATAGATTAACGTTGCTTGCCTACTATCTTCTGTTGGTTAGCGGTTACTTTTCCAGTCTGCTCCAACTTGAACTTAACGTTTTTTCAGAGACATCTGTTTTTGCCCTGTGATTGTGAAACGGGGCTATTTATATCATTGGTGAAACTATTAATCAACGATCCACATTTCGTCATTAATTCAAATCATTACATAGTTGTGTGATAGGCATTCTCTGTTATATAGATGACAATCATAGTAAGTGTAGATAATAGGTTTTTCTATTGTGCCACATAGAGGGAGGAATCCCAGATTATGCTCGAGATTGAACAAAAATGATCAAAAATCAAAAAAATATATATATTAACACAGTGCACTACTTATTCTTTTTGGGCAAGTTTTTGCCTTTTCCTGGCATGTAGGTACTATTCCTTGTATGTTGTAAACTTTATATAGCTTGGTCTCGATCAAGAGCCTTGCTCATATGTGATAGAAAGTACATTAATAGCAGTGACAATATGTAATTTACATAGGTATAAATATAAGCTTAGAATGTGATAGATCTTGTCTGCGTAAACAAATATACATTTTCAATAAAATAATTTAGAAAATTTTCTTTGCCGCGCGAAAAATTTTAAAACCTACTAATATTAGTCGCATAAATCATTTTCAAAGTCACTATTCAGACTTGCTTTGATAAATGTGAGCAATTTTCAAATACTTAATCTGTTACACATCACTTTGCAAAAGCTTTTGTATCTTTTACATTGTTTGCTAAAAGATTAATTAATTAAATACGAATACGTGAAATTTTTATAAATAATACGCTTAATATGATTACCTTACCAAAGATTTTAAATCTAAAACAACTTACTCATTTGTAGTTCAATCAAGAACATGTCGGCAACAGAAGTGGTAATTTGTAGTGTTAATTATTAGGGGTTATAATCAGTAAAGTGTCACCCGTTATTGTCATGCAAATCCCCATTGTAAGCTCCGACTTAATTTACAGTAAATACCTCTATAAAGTTTGCGATTACATTAATGGAACAAATTGTTAAGTTTCAACACTACGTCCATTATGACGCAGCGCTGCCATTATGTTTTAGAATATCATTTAGCCAAATCTAACAAGTTTTTGATGAAAATATTTTCAGAACTTTACTATTAGCATTTATATTTATACATTAGAGCTCTTTGTTTTGTAATGTGATTTTGAATCATTATATGGCCAAAATATTACAAACAATTATTTTTGACTAGTTTAGCAGCGGTTTTTTATATAATATTTGTATATACCTATATCTCTTACTCACTTCTCAGTCCAGAGTGCTATTAAAAACTTAGCGATATTTTGGAAACCTAGCACCATGACAATAAAATTTGTTTCAAAGCTACATATCCAGCATGTTACTTTTTATACAAAAACAACTTTTGATTTTTCTACGGAGTGGAAATACATCAAAGGGAGTATCGATTGTGACAAAACACATTCGTGCATGAAACATATATCTTACATGCGGGTACCTGGCAGGCGCCATTATTTACTAACTAGGTCACATAAATACATATTTTGTATAAAAAGTAAAAACTATAAAACTGTTTAATTCTACAATATTACCTATTACTTGTTATATAGTTAATTAGTTACAGTCTTTTGTTTAACTAATGGCTTAACAATATGTTAGCAAAAAATCTTGCTCGTTCTAATTTATTAACCGATTTTCATAACATAACTAGTTACAAAAGAAAATGTTATTGATCATGAATAAATCTCCATTCTTCTCAGGATTAGCTAGTTTTACCTACAGCTTCGGGCTGTTTATGAACACAACATGTTTTACAACATTGTGTATCTCTTATAATTTGCATGGACAGCGAAAAAGTTTTACTTTTATAAACTTTTGACCTTTTCATTTTTCCTGCTTAATTCCAAAGTACACAAACCACGAACCACAATCGTGTTTACAACACAATATTAAAACATTTCTTTTTTTATCATGTTTTTCTATAAAAAGGCAGGTCTGTAATATAGCTTTTTAGTAGAAGTTTCTATATCTTTTTATGTTCTTTATTTCTGCATAGTTAGTAAGTTAAACTAACTGAAAAACAGTGGGCAAAAATAGTAGGCATTTCTGTGTGTCGATATTTACCTAGTACTTAGACAGTACGTAGTCGGTAGATAGTAGCGGTGTTGTTGCTTACATAGCGACTAATTGACGGACGGGAACGCCGATTGTTGCGGCCGGATGCTGCTACCATTTCTGTGTCCAATGCCCACCATTCACCTATAGAACGTTTAACGTTCAACGCGACTTGTTATCGACCAACTACCCCGATAATTACCGTACAGGACATCATTATTTTGAGCTTTCCTTAGAGTCTTTGTTTTATACAGCCATTGGGATAATTGCTTGAAGCCAAAAATACTTGCTGGAAACGGAAAGAACCGTTGTTTGGTTTTAATTTTTTTTATATATTATTTCATTCATTGCAAAAGTAATATTATCATGATGAATTAAGTTTTACATTTGGTTAGAGACCAAAATACAATGTAGTCACGTCACGTTAGGTAGGATGACATTCCCAGCTCCTTACAAATATTATTGTAGAAATTTTCGCTGATATTTTGACGTGCGACGTTAGTTAAAAATGAGTTTTGGCTTTGTGTGAGGATTGCGGGCGGAATAATTATTTTTTGCGAAGCTCGAGGGCGCCGCCCGTGTCCCCATTTATCTAGAGCTAAATGCTTGCATTCAAGCGTCCGTTTCGGTGCGTGCCAGGATTGAGGATGCGGGATCTAGCATGCTTATGATAAAAGAAACTTAAGAACTTACATTTCGATGTCCATTTAAGTGGCGATTCCTATATTATAACTGATGATGTGCTCATACGACATGAGTAAGACGTCTATTTCAACTTTAATAACAATATAGTAGGTAGATACTGTATTCGTTATCATTTCGTTTATTTCGCTTTAACATTCATTAATTCAGAAAACGGCAATTCAAACAAAATCCAAATATTTCCCAGAGTATTTTAAGGCTTAAAATAAAACGTAACCATTATGGAGTTGGATTAGATTTAGTACTTTTATATGGTGAAATGTTTTAGCTATTTACACAAAGATTAATAAATTTATGTACTACCTATACCGAAAAGCTGTTAGTCCTAGTAAACTCGACGTGCTTGTGTTTCAGAGCCCGCAGCTTTCCTAGCATAATTATCGGTGTGCATTGTGCAACCACGGTCGTAGTACGTGGTCCATTTACCATTGTACATTGCTCAAAACTAGCGAATCATAAAAGCGAAAAACATAAACCTGATGGTTGAAATTAGCCGTTGCTTACGTACCTACACAATACATCATCTGTAATTGCGAATACAGTATATCAACAAAATATTTACACATTGCGGTTTAAAAACTTTTTACTTTTCAGTCATATGTATAGATGCGTTGCGTCTTTGAATGTATATTATTGTCATAGAAATTAAAATTTTAATGCTTGCAAACATGTAAAAGTTTTTAAACTCCTTTTTTATAGACAGGCACAAGACAACGGATTCTTTATATGTTTCGTAAGTGTAAGATGATATATAACTTTGTTTGTATGTGTCAAAGAAATTTTACGCTAAATATGCACATGTATAATAATTAATAATATAATATATAATTATATTTTTATTTATTTTATTATATTAGTTGAATAAAAAATGCATCGAAGCAGTGCAGTGCAGAGATTTGTTTCTAAACCGGCAAGACCGAGGTTAAATTTCGACCACTTTGCAATTCTCCATATAATTATTTGATTGAACATTATGTTCAGACATTCAGACTGAATGAGATCAATGTTACCTACCATAATCCCGAGCGGTGCAATATGAAATTTTTTACCGGAATTCCTTAAGTACTCATATCATATATAGAATTACGGCGAAAAATCAGATAAGTAGGTTTGGAAGGAGGAACGTGGCGTGTGCAACACCACATTAAGATTTGTGGACACTGTTTGGCTCATTGTTCCATTTGTTCATCCTCATAGTTTTTATATCAAAAGTAGTGTCGTATAGAAGCTGTTTTTTAGTGCATCTATGCTATCATATAGCATAGATGCACTAAATTTGTGAGATGCGCTGAATAGTAGAAACCGCAAGGGTAATTTCGCTCGCCGGAATAGCGTAATTTCGCAGCATCATAAACCGTCACACGATTTCGGATAGATTTGTGGCAAACGCATGTCGATCGAGTCTCGTTCGTGGAGTTATGGGCATGTCTGGCTTGCCTCAGATAATACCAGTTGTCAGCCATTATTGGTCCCACATAACAAACTCTAATTTTTATAACTGTTCCTATTTTGAAACAAACAATACGCTCTACTAGATCAACGCTGGTTTCAGCATAAATGGGCCGGATCGTCCGGGGAAGTACTACCCTCTCATAGAAGATCGACGTAAGAGTAGTAGTATCCGTTCTACTGCGTTTCCTTCGGTAAGTGAGAGCGCCAGAGGCCTAATTTTCTCCCTTTCCTTTTTCCTCGCCTCCCTCATTCCCTTCCCCTAACCCCATTCCCAGCCACCATAGTGGAGGCCACCATACCAGCGGTTTAAGACGATGGCTTTTGGTATGGTGGCCACCACTTCTGAATTCCACTGACTGCTTACCATTAGGCGGGGTTAAGTCACTTTGGTAGGCTAATATAAAAAAGACAAACGTGTAATATTTTTATAATTTGACCACATGCTTGTTAGTTTCGTTACACTCAATCACGTTAAACTAAAATTATTTTTCTCCAGAGTGTTATGTGGTTGGGTTAATGTGGCTATTTTGAACTCACCTGCCTCATATAATACAAAATAATGTCCACACTGTGTCGCACTGGTGCGTATCTAATTTTAATATTTTTAGGGATAATAGGTGTCCGTGTGTTGGAGTTTGATTGTGCTGTAGGCGCTAAACTTACATAAGTGTGAAGGAAGTAAGATTGGGTACAGTTGGAAAGTCTGTTGACAGTGTTCCACTTCAGCTAGTTGTTTGACGTAAACCTACCTCGCTCATTTATGCAACTCAAATAAAACTAAGTTTCGTTGACGCTCCTGTACGCGACTTTATCTACATATTTTAGAGTACGGCAGTGCATGTCCAAGTTCTACAGATAAATTTTATTGAACTTTTTACATGTCTCAAGATTTAATTTAAAAGTAACTTTTTAAATTTTATTAAATCAAATTAAATTAAATATTTATTTACTATAGATGAAGGAGGCTCGATGAGAAGTCATCCATTGATACATATTGTGGCTATCCAGCCAATTCGCCACAGTGCTGACAAGGCTTTTGGAGCTATTGCGCACTCGCCGCATCAGGGAGGCAATTCTTAGTCGCATAATAGCGTAGAAATCTAGTACATCAGCTTGTGCAAACATCCCTGATGCACTGCAAAAGCGCGGTAGCCCCAACATTACTCTGAAGGTGTTGTTGTACTGGACAAGCAGAGCGCTGTACGAGTTTTGTATATATAATAAGGAAATAAGCTCTGAAAAGTGTTATTTTAACGTACCTTGTACAGCGCGCAAACCTACAGGCCAGAACCGACAGCGCTCTGCGTTCCCGTTCTAGGTCAACATTATCAGAAACATTGTCGGTCACCCAGTGTCCCAGGTATTTGAAGCGCGTGACTCTTTTAAGGGGAACTTCTCCCAGCGTCACTGGTAAAACTTCGTCATAACTTTTGGTTTCCGCTTTAAACACTAATAGTTCACTTTTTGTTGCATTATACCGGAGACCATGGGCCACATAACTCTCACATATACGGAAACATAAAGTATGCTGATAAGAATTCTTTGATTATTACTCGAGAAAATCTTCATTACTTTTTACTTTCCTCAAATTTTAAAGGTAGGTATGTCATCGCATAATCTGGGCAATATTTATCCGACAATCCGTTGAGCCTAAACATCACGAGGCGGCGCGGCGGGTAGGTGAACCATTTGCATGCTAAATAGAGTATCATTTTAAAGTACTTCACTTAAGACTAATTAGTAACGTGAGTTAAAAGCATATAAAATATAAATAGGTTCTGTTAAAACCCGGATGGACATAGCGATGGACAGTTTACGACAGTGCTACGGAGTGAACCGAAGCGGTCGACTAAAACATTATTATGAGTTAGAGCGCTTATCAGTGACAGTTTTAAATTCCGTCTCACTTAGCCAACACTCTATCTGACAACTCTGTTCGTGTTTTGTTAGTATTAAATAGTCGAGTTTACAATATTATTATAATTTATGATTAGCTCTTTGTTTTAGAAATAACTACTTATGGAGATTACCATTAGGATATTAACTTTTTAGCTATCTGTATTTATGTAAATTAGCAGGCATGTCACTGACCGTGTAAATATGAAATTACCCTTTCTAAAACTTGTACCAAAAATATAAAAATATATATGTACTTAAAAATCTTCGAAAGGAAATCGACCAAGGTATTTCTGCGAGGGTCACAAGAATAATTTTTGTTGTAGTAGATTCACGCTGATTTCAGCATGAATGGGCCGGATCGTCCGGGGAAGTACTACCCTCTCATAAGAAGATCGACTTAAGAGTAGTAGTATCTGTACTACTGCGTTTCGTTCGGTGAGTGAGAGCGCCGAAGGCCCAATTACCCCCCTTTCCTCTTTCCTCACCTCCCTCATTCCCTTCACCTAACCCCATTCCCAGTCGCCATAGTGGAGGCCACCATACCAGCAGTTTATGACGATGGCTTTTGGTATAGTGGCCGCCACTTCTGGATTCCACTGACTGCTTACCATCAGGCGGGGTGGAGTCACTTTGGTAGGCTATAATATAAAAAAAAAATCTTTTTGCTTTTCATATTTTACATTTTTGTTTTGTATTCCGTGGTTTTTATGAGTTATACGTTAAATATAGTTAAAAGTCGGATCTCGCCGGCATTTCTCAAGACGTCGGGTCTGTTCTGCGAGAATTTATAGCGACGTTTAGTATGTTATTCTATAAAGAATATATTTCATTTAAAATACTTTATTACATTTAGCGCAAATTTTCACTTTTTATCATTGGTTTAAAGTTTTTTTTGTTTGTAATTAAGGCATACTTGCTTTGATCACTCTGTTCTTTTTTGCTGCCATTGTCTAGTTTGCTACATAAATGTCATTCATTTCTAGAACGAAAGTGTATCTATATTGTTTTTTGGGTTTATACAATTGCAATATTGTTCGACTGATCCTGTTAGGAGCCACTTGTCTTCGCAATTTCCAATGTCTCGGAGAAACATTGCAATTTTCCTCTTCAAACATTTTGCTCCGTGTTGTCCTGTCGGATTAATCACGTCACAGCTTGGCAGCCACTTATTTTGTTCAATTTTATTTTTTGTAAAATCAAACGTTTTATTTTTTTGGAGAAAGCAAAACTATGTTGTGCTTCATCAAAATTCCTATTCATAAATATGTATTACCAAAAAGGTGAATTAAGAAAAATTTAATAATTTATTCTGTTTGTAATCAAGAGCATATGATGACATGCTTCCTGTTTGTGTCGACGCCCGCCTGTGCTTACAAAACCAGTATTTATAGATGCTTCCTTTATCTCTTTTATGATTGCATTGAGAATGTAAAGATTTGATTTTACGAAAAGCGTCTCAATTTCCCGGCAGAAGAGAGCAATTTCCTTGCGTTTGTCACTGTGTTAGTGCGAGTTGTGACCCGTCCCCGATTACTGCACAGAGCTCCCTCAGTCTCTGTATCCTCAACCGATCCCATGTAGGACATTCTACCTACGAGTACGTGCACGAAACTTATGCCTTCCAAATTACATGTACAAAATATTTTCTATACTAAATTTTCGAGTACACGCGACGTTTCGAGAACCTCTTGTTATCCAAATATTGTATTTGTATTATGTATTAATGTAAAAGCAGAATCTTGTTGTATTTTGTGTCCTCGAAATCATATTTAATTCTGCTTTCATTTTTATATGTTTCATTTTAGCATTGAATGATATAACTCTAGATAATATCTATTATGTAAAAATATATAGTCCAATAAATCCTTCTTACTTATGAATCGACAAGAAAGTACGAGTACCTTCAACTTCAATTGTACTGTGAACTTAAAGAATTATATAATATACTCTTAACAAAACTGAGCTCTGATAATCATTAACCGCGATTTTCACTTGTATCTAGCTATAGCTATTTGAAAAACAGATTTTTGGATGCCAACACTTGTCTTGAATCGATTTAGTGTGTCGCATACTGAAACCATCAGTGTAGATAAGTTGGTTACTCGAGCGTGTCCTGCACTACTAAGCTGGAATTCTAAACATACTTTGTATGCACGTTTCCGCTATTGGTTACGTTTGAAATATCTCAAGACTTTTCGACTTCAGCCTTCGGAATAGATATGGAATTTAAATAACTATTTCTAAGCCTCGCCGACGCTAGCTTTTAAGATTAAGTTTACCGATGAAATCTACTTTTCTTTTCTAAAATGTAAAATCTTTTCTTAAATCTGTATTTTACATCATGAAATTATTTCTTCTACTTTAAATTTCAAAAGCTGCTAAATATTAGGTTAGCAAAACGAATAGTATCAGTAAATAAAGAGTAATACTGAGTAGATTTTAGTCCATATAATAAAGTTGGCATGCTTTCGATCATAAACAAGGTGCTGGTAACAGGGCGAGTTACTTTTATGGAGATTCCTCTTCAGAAAATATATTTGGAACAAATACAGCGTAAACATAACATTAATTTTAACACAGTAGTACATGATAAAAATGACGCGCCAACGTCCTTCAAAATGTAGATCACGACGTCATAAATAGCAACTGAAAGTCAACACAAAAATGACGAACTAATATTATGACATACCTAACTCATTAAATTTAGTTATCTAGTACAACTCTATGTTATTGAAGTTTAAGTCAAAAAGTTACGGGTGCTGCTACACCAATCGATCGATAGTTGATCGACGGTATCGATCAATATTAATCAAAGTTGATTGACTGGTCTAGTAGCTTTAATTGATCGACCGATGCTCAACGAATCGATAAATTGCCGGTCGATGACATCGGTCGACGTCGGGCAGTGAGTGCCGGCGTCGACTAATCCATTCTACCATTGATCGATTTGTATGGTAGAAACTATCGATCGACGTCGACTACTCCAAATTGTCATCGATCGGTACCGTTGATCAAAGATTGACCGATTGGTGTGTAGTAACACCCTAACTCTCTCTGTTACATGTAATTAAAAAAATTCTTCAAATTTGTTATATTCTATTGTTTGGAACTTTATATAGAATTAAAATAAGATAGCAATTATAAAAACTATTTATTGCTGACCATCATACTATGTGAAGTGAGAAACAGAAATAAACAATAAAACTTTTTAAAAGAAGTAATTTGTCGAAATTTCCTCGTGTAACATTTAAATAAATGTAAGAGAAAGAAAACAAATGTAACACAAAACTTCACGCAGAAAATTCTCATGTAGTATGTGTGTCTCATTATAAATTATAATGCATGCATACGATATTTGAATAGGTATGAATTTCATATAATACAAGATAACACCGACAGACTTTTCAAGTTTAAGCTTTGTTTTTCGCTGTTGTCGTTCTACCATCGTATACTTACCAAAAAGAGTGAAAATGGTGGAGAAGTGAGATGCTACGGCCTCGCGCGCGCCGTGTCGCGCTAATGTGTCGGAAATACTAGCTTTGGACAATGCCGCAAAATTGAAAAATCGCACTCTTTTCGTACCTACACTTTTTGCTTTGTAATGGCGTAAGCTTATTTTACAGACACATATGTATATTTGCAAACACTAATAAAGTAGTAATACTGCAAATATAAAAAAACGTTCCTTTGAATACTTCTTTAATTTTTTTTAGGTTCAAATATTTTTTACTGAAAATTTTGTCAATAACAAAACAATTTAACCAGTGACACGGACATCACGCCAGTAAAAACAGAGAAAATGTAAAAGGAAATTGTTTAAAACAACGACAGCTGTGCACTGGTGGGACATAATTTTACGAACTTAGGTCACAAAACAACTTTGTAGAAAGAAATTAATTCAAGACGGAAGCGGTGTGTCTATTATTCTCCATAATATGTGTCTAGTAAAAAAGAATATGTCTAGTAGATTGTCATACAATTTTGGCACGATTTTACTGTAAAGCGTTGAAAATATTATAAAGCCAACATCAACAAAAATATCAAGTACCTATGCGTCGTTAGAGAGTAGGTATATATAGGTATATATTGTTTAAATTTATTACCGTTGAATCGTATCATAAATATTATTCTAGCCCTTTTATACTTCCCTCAATCTGCATCCAGATAGCTGATTGCTATAAAACATTGCATTATTTACGCTTTGAGGTTTTATGGCGCGTTGTATCCTACGCATTTTACGACATCCTGTTTCTAATTTTATAACTTCCCTGAATATATTATAGTCTTTAGGTAGGTACTTTAAGTGAAATGATAACTGGAGTACTGACTACGGTCGGTGTAATTCGATCGATAAAAGGGAAACAAAAGCTTTAAAAATAACACGATTCAGGTCCGTTGTCTATTAACTAGCTGGAATACTTGAAGCATGGCACACATTTTTTAAAAGTGGGAAATTGCTTGCTGCGGAACTAACATGAGGGTTTAAATAATACTTTTCGCGTATGATAGCCAAGTTCTTGAGGAAGGTTATAGGCTATGTAACATCACGCTACTGGCGACGAGAGCAGAGCAGTAAGCAAAGACGCGGATGCAACCGCGCCGCGGCATGCTAGTGTGGGTATAATAATTATATAACTGTCTGAAAACTCGAAGAACTGTCCTAATGTCTGAACAGCGCGTTTCCGATGAACCTTATTTTATAAGTAGGTACTCTTTACCTTAAGTATAGGCAATTACCCAGTCCGCTACTTCCACCCAGGAGAAAATCTCTTGCCTCATAATACAACATGACATAAAACGACAGTAATTTAACAAAATATAAGCTGTAACTTGGTATGCGAATTTGGGAATGAATGAAAAGTAGTTCATCGCTCTTATGTTGCAAGAGTCGACTGAAGGAAATGGGTCAGTCTTGTGTTTGTAGCCGATGACCTGTCACTTACTATGCACTGTTACAAACTTAAAACAAAGCACTTCTAAAGTGACGTAATAGGAGTAATAAAAGAAAGCGATTTGTAATACATTACACAGAAAGTAACACTAACATAACATCTAGTACAAAGAATTCGAAAAAGAACTAGAAAACGTTAGTAGTTCTAGTGTTTTTTTGTACTATTCGGAAAGCGACTGTGGTGTGGTATTTTTGATACACAGATGATGCCAAATTAATTATTGCATTTTAGTGCTATTGCATCAAGATTTACGACTACCAGTGTAATTGGGCTTTAGGCATTGATGGTCTGTTTTTTTTTTAAGAATGCTATTCTAAAAGCATGATTCAACTCAAGTTGACGTGAATGAATTTATGTCTCCAAAAATCTAAAAATCTCTTTATTCAAGGAAATATGACTTCAACATTAGGATTTGCAAGTGTTACCAATTCTTTTTTTTTAGTCCGAATGTTAAAACAATATTTATGGTTATTTTAAAGGACTACCTTTTTATACAATTCGGTTGATCTGAGAAAGACGAAGCTAATTATTACTTTCATCAACATAGATTAATGTCTCTCTATTAGAGTTAATGAGGCACAGCCTGCGCACATTTGCCTCCGGGCTTCCTCAGTTTCTAACGCGTACCTATAAATAGACTTGCTATGTAATAATAAAATACTTAGATTGCAATATCCGAATACCAGCCCAATCAAGAGTTACAAGTTAAGATTCACTTCACGTCACTAATAAAAAACATGGTTCTACATATTAATACTTGGTTTGCCAAAACAAAACTATTGATACTTAAGTTTTATCGATTAATTCAATTCGCTTAGATGCTACGACGATGAAACAAAGGATTCATATACGCCTCGTCTAAATCTTTTTGGACTTTATGCTTTTCGCGCAAATTTTCATTATTATTTTGACAGAGTTTTCTTCGTGAAAAATATTTTTTTGTAATAAATAAAAGAGCAAATTTAAAGATAAAGATTTAATTAAAATTATTATCTAAATGTATTTTATATATAAATAGCAGAAAACGTCCTTTCTTGTTTTGTGTTATTTATTTACCACACTCCTAAAACGTGATGAGATTGTTTTGCTAAAATAATGAAATTTAATGTCTTTGTATTAATCTAAATAATTTGTTCCAAATGTAACGAAGACATCTGATTTTGCCTTCGAGAGGCTTCCGCTGCAGGGCAATAAGTCCCATTATAGACAAAAATTAAAAGCGGCACCTAGGGCATGATAAAGAAATATATTATGTTTTTATTTTGTGAATAACTAAATAATAATTTAATCGATTCTGTATAACCAATCCGCCGTGAGCAAGCGTGACGATTAATGCTCACACCTTTTCCGTATTATTACGGCCAGTTACATTATTACGAGTAAAAGTTAATTTAAATAAATAAAAACATGGTCATAATAGTTTAACGATGATATTAAAATTATATTTTATTACGTATTTAATAATTATCTATAATTGTATACTGCTAACTGTTTCAGAGTACAAAGTGTAGTTCATAATCTAAACTGTAACTAAACAGATGAAAGTAATTAAGATAAATGATGCTGTATAAAATATAAAAGACGAATTACTACAAAATGACCTTGATTTCGGTAATACTTTGTGAGCGGAATACAAAAGAGATTCATTGTGTTCAATATTTCATGGGAAATTAATATTTCGCTTTATTTTAGATCGATTTTTCTATTAAAAAGGTTCTGTTTTATAAATGAAATATCTAAGAAAAATATTATACAATAGAATTTACAATAGATGTAGTTATTGACGCATCATAAAGGGTTCTTGATGTTTTAAAACAGTTACCATCTACACTCTTTAAGCGACAATCCCTTGCATTAACACGTACCTACAGTTGCATTATCCATCCAAAGACAAAAATTAATTCGTTCACCCGTCCAATTTTAATTTTAATATAATATATCTTATTCTTATATTATTGTATAAATATGGCTTTTGGTTTCCGATTAATCCATAAGTACGGTAAAATAGCGAGCACTTGGCCGCGCGCCTATTTGGTTAACTAATTTGTGGTGCTATAAATTATAAAATTGTACTTAATGAACCTTGGAAAAGCTCCCTATCCTATTTGTTTCAAGTTAATGTTTTGAAAATAGGGATATATAAGTACTTATTACAGATACAGTTACGCACCTGTTATGTAAAGTATATTCCTGCTTTGTTGTGGTAGACAAAGCAAGGGCGTGTGACATTGTATAGAATATAGGTATGTGTGACTCGCATTATGAGCACTCCCAGGTGAGATCCTTGGAAAATGTCTGCTTAGTCTTAGACTTTATACATTGATGAAAGGAAAATATTAAATATCTTCTTCAGAGAATATACTAAGATTAACGACGTCTCGTAACGTTTACATCTTTTTTATATATTTACTGTCGGGATAGATGCTTGTATTTAAACGACAAGTACCTACGTTAATAACATTATTAAAATATGTAGTATAAATTGCTACTAGTCGTTTGTGTTAATACATATATTGCTTCAAATAATAGTTAATGTTCAAAGTTTCAATAGAAACGTGCAGTCGCAATTCCGTGTCTCTGAAAGCACTTCAAGAAGTTACTCCCACGCTTGACCTCTTCGATCGTATCAGATTACCGCATGCCTCCCATCTGACTATAATAGTCTAAGAAAGGATAGTGCACCTGTTTTTACTCTATGATATCTCTCGTAGTCGACGTTGAGATCACAACGCGGCTACGGTGTGTTCAAGCTACTTTTGGAAATATATTGAGGTCTGTCTGAACTAAACTCGATCACAATACTTCTTGTCACTTTTGAACCATCGAAGTTTTTGAAGCTTTGAAATAATTTTTCAAGTATTAAAAGATTGATTTAATTTTTACAAATTCCAAATTTTGTGAAGTTTGTCGTTCGTAATTCTTTTGAATCGATTTAAAGATTTTATCACAACAGAATTTAAGCATAAACTTTAAATGTTCGTGTCACTAGGTATTACGTAATTACTATGTTCATCGAAGCTTGTTCACCTTAATTTAAGAATTTTAAGCTGAAGACGAGGTAAAATACTGCCGCGTCGTAAAATTGTCAGACAAAAGTGCCTGTCTGCGTGACGCTCGTAATATGCGCACATAATGGTGCTTACGGCCTATCATTCCATTTTCTTCCGTTATATTAAATTATCGCCAAATGTTGCGTCTCTTGATTTATTCCCGTCTTGTTCGTATAATCTCAATATCAGCTTTCAAACTACCGTTTAAACTTGGAGCCGGGGACGCCTTACACTAATATGACCCGCACTAACATACGTCTTGTCGAGCGTTACTATGTTTTGTTGACTCTTCGCCGAGATAGGTATATAAATAAACATCTTCTGTGCTTACAATATACAGATATACCTTGTGAAACCTTACTTTGTGTATAGTTTTATTGTTACTTGATTTGATGTAAACTTCATACTTGTTTATTGTGAGGGCACGAATTAATTTAATATACCACAGCTTTTACTTAGATAAATTAATGAAGCAGCGTTCAACGAACATCGCTGTTTGATCTTGTCTAATGAGTGCGGTTTTGAGTGTATATATCATACTTAAGCTTATGGAATCCACTCAGTGTCGTGTTAACCCCTTAGTTTATTTCTTATTTAGTGAGAGTATAATTATGTGCTTAATGTTGAGGGTTATTTTAAACAGATTCCTGAAACAAGAAATTAGCGGTTACCTTGGCAGTGTATGACGAAATAACTTTCAGTTTTGTTTGTTATATTTTAATGTTGTTGTTTCAAAGTATAATACCAACTACGTTCTGATAAATTGCAATAAGAAATTATTGTAATATCTTTAGAAAGATTTATTTTCGTTGTGACAACAAGTAGTCAAACTATGAGTAGGATGACATGTACCTACTGAAAAATAATCTTATAATTATTGCACAGCAGAAATGATGCTATTTGTAATACATACAATTATATAAAGCAGAAGAGTTTGTTTATTTAAATGCGCTCATCTCTGGAACTACCAGTCGGAATAGAAAAAATCTTTTTGCGTATGATAGCTGATTCTCGAGGAAGGTTAAAGGCTATGTAACATCACTCTACTGGCGACGGGAGCAGAGCAGTAAGCAAAGACGCGAAAAGCTAGTTTTTACTATATGCATTCATTTTCAAAACTTCGTGAAAACATATACTGCTCACCCTTTTAAATAAAAGATTCCATTTCATTTGAAGATATTTTTTTACAGAACGTTTGTAGTAGGTATGTTTATTAATCAAATTGAATCAATTTGGGGAAAGAAAACAGATGTCCCTAAGAAGAAAAGTAGAATTTACATGCTTCTAAAATGATAAGTTCAAAATTTGTAGTAATAAATTAATTTATTGTTTATAATGTGGTGTGCAATAAAGAATATAATAATAATAATCTACACACAACGCCATCTAAACCCAAAGTAAGCATATATTATAGCTTGTGTTATCTGTTCTAGAATGCGGATATGCATACTTAATTATTTTTTTGTAAATACTTACATATTATATATAGAAACACCCAAACCAATGCAAATAGACATGTTTATGCACACAAATATTTACACTGAGCGGGCATGGACCCTTCGACCTCTCCGTAGCAGTCCGTACACAGTACCTACTACCAAACCACAGAAGCTGTTTTATTTTATTCTAAATCTGTAATAATATTTTGGTGAAATAAATAAAAACAATATTACTCAGTATTGATTAAGTAAATAAAGATAAAAATCACACGAAAATGATTCATAAAAGCATGTTGAAATTTGCACGACACCGTACTTACCGCCTAGGGACTTTAGAACATTGTCTGAAAATTGAAAACCTCAGGACCGGCATCCCGAGAGACAAAAGTACGATAGGCGCTCCGGGATTTCTTTTTTATATTTTGTTTAAATACCTATTTTATAAAATATCAACCTTGCTGTAAATAATTTCGCTAGATAACAGCCCATTTACTTTCTAAACATGTTTTGCTCGATGGTTCCAAATAATTAAGTACTCGTGTGACTCGAGCTTATTTCTAACCCTCTTATATAGGTTGTAATATTTTTGTCAAAAACTTCGTTCTTACATCAAATTATTTTGATCAAATCAAGAAATATAACTTTACTATAAATATTCCAGTCCGTTATTTTCTTACCCTAGTGATACAAAAACATAGCTGAAGTTTCTCCGTCTGCGTCTAACGTTTTGAACAAAAACAATAGAAATCGATCACCGCTGCAGTTTGAAGAACGCCAGACACATGTGCACACACATTTATTAAGCTCAATTCACACCCAATTCTCTCGTCTAATGTAGAAGATACTTACTAAGTTTTTTCATACGTGCATTTGTTGTACGTCACAAGTTAGAGACAACGACGTCAATTGATCATTTTTTATATTCCAAAGAAAAAGTAAGTATAATTTACACATAACAGGAAAACTTTGACTGTTACGTCTGTTTCATTCCTGTGAAAAACAGGAAAATTGTTTTGCTACAGTTAGGTTGTTTAAAAACAGAAAAGCAGTGAATTTTGATTGATATTGAGGCCTCACTGTGAAGAGCCGGCGCTCCTATTGATTAACATGTTGTCACGGCTGCGTACTTACTGTAACTTTCTTTTATAACGATAAAATGTAAATATAACATTATAAACTATTGTTATTAATATAATAATAATTATTTGTCTCTGAACGTAAATTGACGCTTTAAGCTGCTAATTTCTTTTAACATTTAGTGAGTACTCATGCACATACTATTTAGAGTATTCGCTGTTGCATGCTTTTTCTAGATTCAGCAAAAAACTAAAAACTTTAATTCTAACCAATTAGCCATGACCTATGTTACACCAAGTAAGATGATATTACGATCCGTTACAAAAAAGTGCCTGAAGGATCTATTCGGTTCCACTGATCTGATAAAAATGTAACTTATTAAACTTTATATATTAGCAGTCGTAAAAAGAGTTGTACTATTTTCAGATCCTCATTTGATATCGCCTGACTTATTTTATTCTTTTGACTGGTTAAGAAATTAATGGGAAGCGATTATTCTAAAGGAACACGAGTATTTCATTTAAGTTTGGCTGTGCCCAGAACCACTGACACAATTAAGTACTTAGCGACGATGCGGGAAATGTCTGGCAAACGAGGTCTGTAGAGAACCTCTGGCTGCACACGACTAAGTGATAGCGCTATATCTACTATACACAACGTTTATAATTCTGCGGCGATGCACGCGAAAACAAACAATCCTATTAACGACTGGGCTGAGGCGCTCAACAATCTCCCTACCCCGAACTTTTTAGTTTTAAGTTTTAATTAAAGGCATAAGCAGACGAAAGCTTTTTACTCATTAATCAAAAAGTTTTCACCTCCAGCATTCAAGAGGGCACGAGTAGGTACCTCGGTATTTTACAATTCACAACCCTTACCCGCTGTCGGTCGGATCCGTTTACTCATGCTCAGTGAAGAGATTTAAAGGTTATCGTATTTGATATTCAGATAATCAAGATGCTGCGCGCTGTTTTGGGTTAACGTCTTGTTAAGAGAAGTTATAGTACGAGCTAGGTGATAGATGAAAACATTTTGTTTATAAAGTACGATATATATCTCCGCCAGATATCGAAACACAGATGCTATAAGTCGCCTAGAATAAGTTACCTCGAGAAACTTCTCGCAGTGTTTCACCGCGTCCGATACGAACCAATCCAATTTTCTACCTCTACCCGAATCCCGGGTGCACTGCACAAGGACCATTTTGCCCGTCGACGCCCAACTGATACAGAGAACATAGACGACATGTATTGTACGTCCTCCATTCCCGTCTGACATTACACTGACAATACTGCCACCGCGTACCGCTATAGACTTGTTGCTCTGTTATATGACTTGTCCACGTACGTCCAATACTACCTACACGTGTAATTTAGTAATACGTATTCTTCATAAATAAGTAGAAAATTTATTAGTAATATTTTTAACCGACTTCAAAAAAAGGAGGAGGTTTCGACGCCCAACTCGACCGTGTATATATATATTTTTTTATGTGTGTTCGCGGATAACTCCGTCGTTTATGAACCGATTTTGATGTTTCTTTTTTTGTTGGAAAGGAGATTGGTACCATGATAAGGAAATCGGATCTGATGGATCTGATGAAGGCATCTTAGAGAAAACGAGGGGAACTTTCGAAAATCGTACTGACCACAAGTGCAATTGTTATGGTTTTCATTAAGTATTTTAAGGCACTACTATTTAGTGAAGGTTTGGAATCGATCTGAGGATGGAGCACAATAACAGTCGAGGGAACTCCTCAACGATTTACAGCAATTACTTGGTGATTGGACTTAATTCATTTTTAATGATGAGAACTTTGCTCCCATATGGGTTATAAGTTTCATTACAGGTGACCAGTCGAGGGAATTCCTTAAAAGCAGTCATATCGGGCTTACTTCATACGGTTCAATATGCCAAAATGTTTAGTGTGTACAAAAATAATAGCTAAGTAAGATTTAAATCTACCAATAATTAAAAATTGAAAAAATAAAATAATTTTAACAAAAACAAAACCGACTTCACACAGAAAAGTAAAAAGTAAAAAATAAATTTAAATAGCGCAAAGTAATTAGTTTTTTGATTTAGTTAATCAGAAATAATTAAATAAGTATTTTATAATTTTGATGTTGGTACCAAGTAACTACTCAATAACTAAATACTATAAGAACCTTACTACAATAGAAAATTAAGATTGATAATACCTATAGATACCTAGTTATTGTTTTACTTGGCACCATCTTTAAAATTATAAAATACTTATTTAATTATTTCTGATTAACTAAATCAAAATACGAATTACTTTGTGTTATGTAAATTTATTTTTCATTTTTTACTTTTTAGTTTCCCTTCTGTTTGAAGTCGGTTTTCTTTTGTTAAAAATTATTTTTGTTTAAAATTACAGTGCCTTTATCGTACATTTGCAGTGTAAATTCATAGTAGTTTTAACATTTGACAAATCTCAACGCCGTGTTTATAAAGTTATTTATGATAGAAGGGTACAAATCTTATTATTACGTCACATTTTAAAAATCTCTTCACGTCGCCGTGGGTCCGGCCGGCCGCTGATCGCCGGTCGGAGTGTATCGACGAGACGGCTCCATATATCACGTTTTATGTGTGACAAATAGTCTCAAGTTAGGCGAAATTGCTTTCCGATCCACTCTGACAAATAATGTCAAGCCACTGACGCGTGACCTTAGTCGTATTCGTGACGATCACAATTTGCCTATACACCGATTCCGGATACGGAAGGGATCTCATTTAGTGTATGCGAACAACGGATATGTCCGGTTCTCTATTTGCTGTATACCCTCCAACCACTTAAAAAGTATTGAACTAGGAAGTATTTCCTTCAAAGCGTTGAAATTTACTAACTTCAAAATAGCAAAAACTTTTGTTATAGACCCTAACTTCTACAACGATATTGTTATGATGTTGCAACTTAAATTAAGTTATCGACGTATTTTGACACTTGTTTATACTTATTTACTTTAGTGAAAATTAAGTTTTGGAAGTAACCTGCCTGCATGGGCCGCTACATGTTTGGTTTCTAAAAAAAATCAAATTGGTATTTGAAGTGTGCAATATTATAGACGAACGTAAGCGTCCAGGTACTTAATAAAAGAATGCGGTCGCTACTTACATTACTCACTGAATTGCAGTTGGTGCGTTGTCGCTGTCCTATTGTACTGCAGACAAGTCTGAGATAATATACGAATATTTTATTCAAGTGCTCTGCCCCCGAACGCAACAAGAAAATAACACAAAGATAAAGTCAACATTCATTGTGCGACTCTCAATAAGATTTTGACGGATTTAAAGAAGTCCAGAAACATTTAACTACTACAATACTTCCCTTATTGCTCTTTCTATTAAGGTTTTTAACTTGCTGCTAAAGTTCCAACTTAAATGTTAAATGTTTTTTAAAACTTCCTTATTTATCAGTTAGATCATCTTTTGTTTTCATGATAACATTTGTTCTTTATATAATTTTAAACAAAAAAAAACTACTTCAAACGGGAAGGAAACTAAAAAGTTAAAAATAAGTTTACTTAGCAGAAAGTAATTCGTATTTTGATTTAGTTAATCAGAATTTTGAAGTTGGTGCCTAGTAAAATATAAACAAACAAAAAAATAAAACATGTCGAAATGGCCCTGTGGATAAGGCACCGGATTCGTAAACACGAGGTAGTGGGTTCGAACCCGGGCAAGTACCAATGTGATTTTTCAAATCATATGTACTTTCTAAGTTTATCTTTGGACATTTCTGACTGACGGAGAAGGAAAACATCGTGAGGAAACCTGGACTTAAAAGTCTGAAATTGCCAATCCGCCTTGAGCAAGCGTGTACGGTCGAATTGAGAAACCTCCTCCTTTTTTTGAAGTCGGTTAAAAATGAACTTTGGATACTTTTAGTTTGTGTTTAACTAAAGTGTTAACACGCAGCTCTCGGGTGGAATGTACTACATTCCTGGTGTGTTTCACTAACAGCAATATAGCTGATAATAGATTTCGGTCAATTGTTTTTGTTGTCCTGATCAACATTTATTGCCTTATTCGTATGCGGGACCAAATCTAAAAAGGTTCGGAAATGTTCAATAAAATTTTATTTCCTTTTAAGAGTAACGAGCTAATATAAAGGTTTGTAAGCTTGTTACTAACAAAAAAATTGGTTAACAAATTGGTTTCAATAACTACAATGTGCACAAAATCAAGTCTTTGTTCGTAATTCCCAGTATTAAGTAAACTTACTTTGATTACAATAGTTACGATGGTTCCGTCCAGAATGTTACAGTTTGTCCTTCTATTAGACGTAGTAATTCTGGGTTTATGGCGATTCATAAACATGAAACGATTTTGTCTTTTGACGGAGTTATGAACAACAGAGACTGGAACTCGAACCTTTGCCACATAATTTACATCTAAATAGAATGTTCGCTCCTTTTTATTTTTTTTTTAATAAACTGTATCATTAATATTACTTTCGCACCACAGTGTATCATGTAATTTTTAACTCAATATAACATATATTGTTTTTATTCTAATTACATATAGGATTAATAGATATTTAGTATGTTAGAGTGTATTTACTAATTAAAGACTTAAATTTCAAACACAATTAAAGTAGGTGGAAATAATGTACGTTCTGCCCGTAGAACTCTCGACTTTCTAATTTTATCTAGATAATTGCTTTTTATTGTAGCACTTGTACGGTATCCCGTATTAGAGTGGTAATAGTAAATGTAAGCAACAATATTGAGGCTGTCCTTTTTCTTATCCATCTCGGAGACGGAAGTGGGTTGAGTACCTACAAGTTAAAAGGTCGACGATAAAACGAACAAGTGTCATTGCGTTCCTCGAGAACCTCCTGAATCCAGACGTAAGCAAATGTGGGTAGCTGAAGTTTAATGAGCCGTGTGCTTACCCCGCATCTAACTTCGTACCAACTCCTATTTAGCTATCGATTTTTACGTTACTTTAGAATTAAATAAGTGAAACATCATATAAACTTTATATGGACCCCATCCTTAAAGGTCTTGAGACGTTTCGAGGTTATATAGGTACGTATGGCAAGTGAGCGTACTCTTAAACTTTGTTATTTAAGTTTAGCTTTGACTAAAACAGTTACAAATGCAAGTATGCATTTAATTATCCGTTTGAAAGGGGTTAGTCGGCCTGCTTCAATGAAATGGGTTAAGAAGATTCCGTTATCTTTGGGACCCGGTGCTGTAGTTACACTTCTACTCGGAGATAGTAAACCTCTCTAGGACGTACATAAGAAAGAATATTGTTTAATTGATTTTTAATTATCTGGGAAATGTATGTGGCAAATCTGAAGATAACTTCGTTAAGTTCCTTCTTATTCAACAGATTATAAAAAATTAAGTTACAGTCTAAAGTCGCTTGCAGAGTAGAAGAGAGTTCATTGAATCTGCAACTTCAAGATCTAAGAGATCCACCTTTGTGTGAAACTTTTATAGTAATTTTCACATATGGCGCATTGAAGTAGGTACTAGTATTAGTCATGTACCTAGGTAGTTACTATTTTTGCAAATTTGATGGCAAAAGTGTGAGGTTATATTCTACTAGGTTTATAGACATGTACTTACCTAGGTAGTTACTATTTTTGCAAATTAGATGGCAAAAGTGTGAGGTTATAGTCTACTAGGTTTATTTTTCACATTTGCTTTTGAATAATATGCATAATCGAAAGGGTTTCCTCGCATCCGCAAAAGTAATTTGTGTAGTAAGGCTAAATTTCGAGTATATTTTCGGGGTAAGATGTTGAAACTTCGCTGAGTTACCATTAATCATACATCGTCATTATCTATCGAGGCGATATGACGCGGTATGAAGACGAGATCACCTACCGCGTACGTAATCAGTCTGCATTCAGCTAACTCATGTACCTATTACATGATTTATATTATTCACTCATGAAATGTTACAATACTGAATATACTAGCATTTCTAATGATTATAGATAGATATAGCTCATTCATTGAATGTTATACTTATAAGATATCTACATAGGTATATATGTATCTAGCTAATAGCATTCAATTAATCAATAATTATTTTTAAATGTTGTGTCTCAGTATACTTTACTAATTTTACATATTTAACGCTAGTTAGAGTAACCGTTTTTGATAAATAGTAGAAGGTACATAAAGTGTTAAATAAATAATAATAATAATAATAATAATAATATGTGGACACTATCACACATCGTCATCCAGTCCCAAGCTAAGCAGAGCTTGTGTTATGGGTACTAGATAATTGAAATATAATACGTATACGTTTTTTTTTTTTGTATATACATACTTAAAATACATAGAAAACAACCAAACTGAAGACAAATATAAATGTTCATCACACAAATATTTGCCTTCCGCGGGAATCGAACCCACGACACCTGGCGTCGCAGTCAGTTACACTAACCACTAGGCCAACGGTGCAGTCAAATAAATATACTTTATCTCAAAACCTTATCATTTGATTATTTTTCGATGCAGTATTATTGCAAGATACTATAATATGCAGTATGCGTGTGATAATTGTGCAATAGCTCCCATGTAGGACAATAATTTGTGTGTCTCATTAATATTTATTCCGAGTATTTAGTCCGAGAGTTATCTTAAAAGAACTGTCGTGTTAATGTCGATATCTATTCGCAATATGTTACTTTTTTAATAGTATATAAAATTTTGAATTATGTCCATTTTTGATGAAATATTAAATACTAAGCTCACTACACCTATGTGTAACGCGAGTATATACTAATACATAAAACAAAGTCAGGATTGTTTGAACACTTATAACTAGGGAACGACTGGATCGATTTTCATGATTTTTAATTTGTTGGATTCATCTCCGGACTAGCAGAATAAAACTATCAAAAACATTGGAAAATTAAGAAAAATAAATTAAAAGAAAATACATTTTCCCATACAAAATGTTCGTGGATTTACTTACGTCCCCTTCAATTTATTGGTTGTCAAGAATTTATGCTTGCATTCAGAAATGTATATCAAGCTTCCTAAATATAGAACAAATGAACAAATTACTTAATTAATAAAATTATTTTTCAGAAAAAAAACGAAAACTGACTTCAAAACATATTTCCATGTTCAATCCTTATATAAAACGTTGAAAATAATATTTTAATTACTTCAAAGCAAAAAACATTAAAAGGGAATCAACGAAATCATTGATACCTATCTATATAAGACTTTACTATTTACAATTTACCTATAGGTAGGAGTCGGTGCCAGCCGAAGATGAAGAGAAAATAATTTTTCAAATCAGTTCATAAATGAACGAGTTAGGAGGTAACAAACATACAAAAAAAACGACCTGAATTGATAACCTCCTCCATTTTTAAGTCGGTTAAAAAAAAGGTCAAATCGATTGGTCTTACTTATAAGTAGATAGTGAAAGATGTCTGTGATTTCATGTGCATGTGTTCCCATCTAATTTTGATCCTGGGTCTTTTAAGCGGGGCGTGAAAAAGCATCTCACTAAGCCGCCATAGTGGAGGCCACCATACCAGTAGTTTGGCTTTTGGAATGGTGTCCGCCACTTCTGGATTCCACTTACTGCTTACCATCAGGCAAAGTGGAGTCACTTTGGTAGGCTAATATAAAAAAAAAAAAAAAAAAAAAAAAAATATTCTCAAATATTTATGCGTCGGTTCCGAAATTTATATAAAGCTTCTTAAATATATAACAAATGACATTTCTAAACAACCCTTACAAAGGGTTGTTTAAATAGGAGATGTAAGTTTTTATGAAAAGTCTATTATATTTACTATCGCCTCCAAACTCATAGAAACTCTTTACTAAAATAAGATAGGCAACGTTTTTTTTATTTAGTAACTACCCTTATTAAGTGGAAAAAAAGAGTCGCAAGTTTGTGTGAAATTTCGTCAGTTTTAGTGTTAGCGGGTAAATAGATTTAAATGGGATTCGCCAGAGAGACGGATTATACTGATTATTACTGATACAATGTACGATTGCCGTAAGATCAGGCAAGCAATATTTCTCATACAGGCACACGTCTGAATTTTATCGCGAACGAAGTCGCAGGCAACAGCTAGTTACACATAAATAGAATAATAGAGGCAGAGAAAAGGTTTTCTACTTCTCGGCGTTTAAGACAAGATAATATTTATTTATTTATTTATTTATTTATTTATTTATTTATTTATCATTGGAAAACCAACAGCTGTTCAAATTTAACAAATAGATAGGATAGGAAACATAAAGCCAATTACAGGTTTTCACGTATAGACATAGAATAAGCACGTTTACACTAATTTACATCGAAATTTAAAAATAAATAAGTATTAATTTAATAAATTTACACTAATTATAATTTGAAAAAGTTACGGTTTAGCTCATTGCGCACACTACAGAGCTTTTAGTGTTGAAAGGGTCAAAGGAATATTCCTATATATATGGTATGTGATATGTGATAATGTGCGCTTAAAAATATGAAAATACTTAGAGAATCAGAGCAAGCAAAAGAAATATAATATTTGTAATATCTGCACTAAAACATTGCATTAAAAATTCAAAACACTGTACTTACCTACTGAAAAATAATATTTTACTAACAATTTTCAAAACGCTAGTTTCAAGAGAAACTTAGGATTGTCTTTTGTTTTGTTTCTTGCGCAAACTAACCCCTATTAAATGTAAACTAAAATAAATCTGGTCGTTACAATGCGGAGTGGCGTTGGACTATGCGTGCTCTAGATGTTGTCTTCCGAGGATAAAATGTATGGTCGGCGATGTCAGATTGATACTGTCGTCGTCAAACGACCCGTTCGCGTACTACACGCTGGACGGACACAATATTGCCATCAACAACCCCTACAGAATATATTGTTATCAACCCAGCTGCAGTATTTATGTTACGTTAAATTCGTACATCTTATTTCACGCACGTACCTACTTACTTTACTTCTGCTATTTTTTATACTTACACTTCGTTTTTGATGCAAAATAGTTACGGAATAAATGTTTTTAATAACTCTGTTTTAGTTACGTGGGTACTCACGCCAACGCAACGCTTGCCTATCAAAGGAGAACATTTGCAATGAATTAATGTTCAGTATGTATTTTTCTTACATCTATGCTCTCTTACAATATCCTCCCATGAATTCTCGGAAGCTACTTACTTAATTCTTGGCTGTCGGGTTCTTCATATGTACATAGTACTTCTGTATTTGACATCGTAACTTAGCCGGCACTTTCAAAGCCGCACAAATTAATTAAAACGTAGGTTTTGATTTATTTAATTAATTAGACTACTATATCTTTCATTTCATGAACTTTTTAACTGCTTTAATGTTTTGAAATAAAATATTGTCTTTGAACTATAAATACGTAGGTACTAGTTCTTCTGAACGTTGTAGTATTTAAGTATATGTATGTAGATAGATGTAAAAAAAATTAAGGTTCCGTTTATTATTTTATACATTAAGGAGAGTGGTTCTCTGTGTTAACGAGTAACAAAGAAGTAGGTATTTGAAAAGTTAATTTTAAATTTTAATTTAATGCCGTTGGATCCCATTAGGCGGTCTGTTTGCAGAATATTGTGGCGAGGCTCAAGGCTCGGGTCTGGGGCGCGAGCGCCGCGCCGCCCGGCAGCCTAGCCGGCTTGTCTCGGCAACCAAGCTTATTATCCAGTAATGAAATTACTATTCATAGCACGTCTCAACAATTATCTAGTGCTTGTCAACGTCATCAATATTTCATAACTCCGCTTATTTATTGTATTATATTTACTTTGTAAACGGTACTAAAATTAGATTACTCAAACGAATATTAGTGACCTTTTTATCTAGTGTATATTAACTTATTACCCGTATTGTCTAATGCGTGTTAATACATAAAAGCAAACAACTAAATTAAACGATAGTTTCTTCTAAATCGTAGTTCAGACGATGTGGACAGATTTTGGTTTATGGATATATATTAATAGTCAAAAGCACAATTGATTCATATCCTTCGTTAATGTGTTATATTACATACCTACATATGTGTATATACATTATGTAATAGACAACTATTGGAAAAGCAGTAATCCGCCACTGAGTAGTATTTGTGTTAGCGATATTGATTTCATATTGATAAAAACCACAACTAAACCGTACCGAGATGAATAGTATACATTTCATAGATACATTGACGTGGTTAATATAATAATAATTGTAATGTGGTATATAATATGACTGGCCTGTTGGTCTAGTGGTTAGTGACCCTGACTGCTAAGCCGGAGGTTGTGGGTTCAATTCCCACCCAGGACAAACCTTTGTGTGATGAGCATGATTGTTTGTTCTGTGTCTGGGTGTAATTTATCTATAATATGTATGTATTTACAAAAAAAAAAAAAAATGTATATAAGTAGTATATCAGTTGTTTAGTACCCATAACACAAGCAAATATAATTGCTTAATTTGGGGCTAGATGGCGCTGTGTGAATGTGGTAGAATATTATTATTATTATTATATTATATAATTCTAACAAAATATTTTAACAAAAGGACTCCCTCCTTAAATTATGAAGATAAAATGCACTTCATATGAGATTTAACAGGTGATTAGTTAATTTTTCGTTGATCAGCCTTTTAGAAACTGGAGGTAAGACCAAAATAACTAGTGAATAGAAATCAGAAACTATCTAGGCACATGTATATACCTAATTACTATACCTAAAAGATTATACATAGAAAGGTAATTACGGGACTTAATAATAAATGTGGGTGATATATCAGTTTGTTCGCAGTAGGCTGGCTATAAATGTTTACATTAAGGGGAAAGCGTTATCCTTCAGCGTTAAGGTCTATATTTTTTCGTCTTAATTTGCGTGAAGTTAAGTTAATAAAACCGGGTAAATGCGAGTTTGACTTGAGACTTGCATACAAACTTTAATATATTAGTTTGTCCATAATGGAAATCGAGGTTTGACGATTCTGCAAGTATTTAGGGCTTCTTTGGTTGATTAATATAATGTCTTGTTGTTTTGAGGCACTTCGATGTATGTATGTAAAGTTTGTTTTTTTTTTCATATATTAAAGTTTGTATTCGAAAACTAGCAAATATTTTTAAAGTTCTATTTCTTTAATGGCTTCCAGAGTCTACATAAAAGTTTATACGTATATAAGCTTCTGTGTGCAAGTCAGTTTCGCACTTGCCTGTGTTTTTTTTAAACGCGAACATAATTCTAATAAAAAGAAAAATTTACCTTTGTACTCTGTAGGTTTTTGATTTACTTGCAAATGTATGAAATACGCAACAAAAATTGCCTTATTTTTCATTGCGTTGATTTAGAAGCTTGGATTTTTTACGAGCTCAAGAGACCATGGACTTAAGTATTTGATATTCATTACAGTTTGATACCTTACCTACCTAAATCTGTAATGCAAAATCATTCCTAAGAAAAAGGATCTTGATAGTCAGACAGACAGACATATAGACAAACAGACAGGCAATTAACTAAGTGACTTAATACGGATTGTTTCTATTATTTAAGGTATAGAACACCAAAAACGCATACATAATACCACACCGCCTTAGTTGACCAGTCGACCGCGATAGCTGACTATTTACGATCAAAGTGAGAAAGAAATACATTTTAATAAGTTTAAAATCTATCACATCATAAGTTACTATTTGTTACTACCTACTCATACCTAATGATTATAAAACTTATTTAAAGTCACTATTTTGATCCATAGGTACTAGTAACGTTTTCCATCCACACAAAACTGTAACGTCTATAACTACAGCGTTATATCAATATACTCCTACGTACGGAGCTGTAATATCTTGTAAGATACTTTGTACAACGTCGTTCCGTGCTACGATGTTCCAGACATTGCTGAAATAGTACAAACATAATCGACCGAATAAATTAACGATGTAATACTTAATGGCGAAATTGGGGTGTGCGCTCCCAAGTCGAAAATCGTTCGCCGCAACATGCCTCCACATGAATAAATGTCTATGTCACCGAATATTCACTTCAGCTTCCACGATGATGTTAAAATCTCTCTCGCGAAGTTGATAACTATTTTGTGTGCCGCCATAGAAATTTATATACAAAAATAACATCGCCTGTGTGAGAAAATCTATCCTGACTTTAGCACACTCGCCACTGCCATATCTTTGTGTTCAAACGTGATCAAACCAATACTCAGTCCGTTTGCAGTAAACGCTTAACAGTTGCCAACCGCCTCTAATAAATCCGCCTGCAGCATAAAGGGAAACATGTGTTCTTGAGTACTTTATGTTCCTGTACTACATACTGAATTCACCACTAGCAGCTTTGTGAACTTAGTAACGGTAAATTAAATACAATACAAGCGGTCACCAATATTATTTTCATTAAAGAGATAAGTGTTGTACTGATTATAGTTTATAATTGTTCGCTGTTCTGATGTCATGTTTGGCGATAATTGTATTCATATTATCACATGGTTCCAATAATAACCACCGCGTATTTTATTCTATAGCAACTAGCTTTACTTTGTGTTGAATATCGATCGTAAAATAAACAAAGTGGCGATGCGTCTGTACGACAGCTTACAGGCATTCTGTAAGCCAAGCATCGGCCGCACCGGCAGCCAGGTCTTATTAACGAGCTATTTCGCTACTTCGCCACTTGGCTCCCATCTACACCGCAATCTTGCGCGATTTTTCTTTGTTTTCTCAAGAATAATCGCAGCCATCCTGGGGACGGAGGAAACGACTCCCGACAAAATTAGCTCCTAACTTTTTTATTTATATAATATACAAGGCAAGGCAACAAATATTATTTAAGATATTCATTTGACGCGCACAAATTTTTAAAGTCGTGACGGTGGCGTGTCGTGGTGATCTTTTTGATGTATGTATTTAATATCAAGTAGGCATATGTTGTAATTTCGAACGCAGCTAATTTACTCGCAGAGTAGGAAAGTGGAACACTTGCGTGTGTTCAGTCATCGTGAAGAACATACTTGCGTCTTCCAATTTCGATTGTATATATGTGAGTAAGTAAGGCACTAGACACTAACTCGTACCGTCGCCACACAATAGCGTCAGCTTGAGTCAATATAAAAGCGTCTTTATTTGCGCAACACAGAAAAACGCTTGTACAAATATGGGAAAATTTTCACAAAATATATTTACCATCACAAGTTATACGTAACAAAATAGACGACGCCGTATAAAGTAATATTATTTCCTATTTTTTACGAGAACTTACTTTAACTTTCCGGATAATCACTTTGGAAACAAACTACCTGCTGTGTGTTTGTGTTTGTAACAGAAATAACAGTAATCATTCTTTGGTACTTGTGTTAAGTTTTTGTTAATAACCTTCTGTTGTATCCTATTTTTTTAAGAACGAGAATATTATTTAACCATTCATAAGTGATTGCAATTACTTAATACATATTTAATATCTAATAGGTAAATATGTAATAAGTAATTCTGCAAACGCTTGTGATAATGGCTTTGTAAACACCATTTGCTTTATTAGTTTGGCAATGTTCTTATGCTCTAAGGTAAAGGCCACCTGACCAAATTAGTACCAATGACCAATTTAGTAGTTACTATAGAAATAGGCACATTATAATTCTTTTTTTCTTCTTTTCATGTCGAATGAAGACGTAATGCCAATGCAATAATCACGTAACCACGTAACCTCAATAATTTATAGATACATTATATTAATACAGTAAACCTATAGGGAATAGAGAATGCGGTAAGGTGAAAACTCAGATAAAGATTTGCGGTATGAGAGTCGTAAAAGTAGATAGATTTATTTGTTATCCTACGTGTGTTCAAACCAAGCAGTCTCATTTAAAACAGAGTTTCTCAACTTTTCAATTTAGTGAGCGATACTTTATTGCTATGTTGTCGTGGTTATGTTCAAATGATTTAGTTTCTATTTAATACAGATGTATTTTAGAATCAAGTCTCAATAATCAAAATAATACTGCCAACTTAGTATTTAATCAATCAAGAATGACTGCTTCATAGAGTTTCTTTAAATTATTCTTTTACTTCTATCTCTCATAAATCCACAAAATTACGAGTTAATAGCTAAAATGATGCATGTTTACCAGAATCTGTGATATATCTGGCCCATTTACAAGTGCCATAAATTTAGAAATTTTGAATATTATTTAAGTCTTTAATCTAGATGTGCGCTTACTGTTTTGATTATTGTAACAATCTCTAAAAGAAAACTTCGACCAACAAGTAGGAGGGTTGCGCGTATTATAGTATTAAATTAAAACCACAATAATGAACACGGTTCCATTTTGGACCTAACTACGTTATCTTTCTGTTTATCCTCTTTGAGTTTGTTGTTTGTAGTCGCTGCTTTAGCGAAAATTTGTTGACCTTGTTAATTAATCGTTTTGTATGCAGACGGCTTGGAGCTATGTTCAAAGAGATTTTTATTGGACAATATTTTTAGAAACTTTATACAATGCGTCAATGTATCATGTTTTATGTACCTACGTCACGGGTACATTACTAGTCTTTCCCAGATATACTCGTAAGTATGTACGCAGTACACATATTCGGTGTGTGTAGAGAAGCCTAACATCTCACAGTGGCCAGTGAGACGCCTGACGTGTCTGTTAATACACGTAACGCAGCAACTCACTTTCTGACTAATGGAACGTCGCAGTCGGAACGAGCCGAGACCTGGGCGGAGCTCGTTTTGTGATTAATGGCAATCTTATCAGATTCCAACACTATACATTTAACGGGGCGATTGCAACTTAATCGACTAACCTGCCGTCCGAAAGGTGCAAATTAATTACACAGATAGCTTTAACTCTCTAATACATTAATTTGTACCTAATTGATTATTTGCATCGCTTAAATCACTTTGATTAAATCTTTTAAAACATAATTAATTTCATGATCGGAATTTAACCGTGGGTAGGTAAGAGTCTCATTCTGTAACGTATTAACATATTCAAATCGTTAGATATAAAATATCGGTACTTTAAATTAGCTATCGTATATTTATATTTTATATCTTTTTGAAATGTTTTGATACAAAATAGTTTTGTGTTTCTTGGTGCTCTGTGGTAACTGTTGGTTTCATGGTCCGTGTGATATATATGCATTATCATTAACGAATATTTCACGTTTGTTTTTATCTTTGAGAAATATGGTTGTATTACGAAAACGGCACAGTGGCCAGGCGGGGTTGTACCGCTGTACGTCGCGCCGGGGCGGGCTCGGCGCGACGGCAGTTCAGCTTGGGCGACTCGCCAACCGCCCGCCTCGTGCGCGACATCCCCGACTCACACTTCTTCCAATGATAATAATTATTCCCGTGCAATCGGAGTTCGCAATAAGACACCGTGTGTGCAGTGATTTAATACTATGAATAATAGTTGTTTACGTGTTCCGAAAGCTGTGTTTACGTGATAATAATCAAAGTTGACAGTTAGAGTGCGCCATGCGGTGAAACACCGTTGGTGCTATATGCACGCACGGATATGGTGGACCCGCTGAAAATATTTTGGGTTTTGACAAATAGCACATACTTAGGTATGAATGTTATTCTTTTAATAATATTTTTTAAGGACCGCTAAACTTGCAGCATCAACCTACCTACATTTCTTAAGTTTATTGCAAAGGTTAAGTACCAGTAGGTTTCCAGACTACCAATAATCTTATTTATTATCTCATCCGTGAAGTAGGTGGGTCATGTTTGTGGTTTTATGGTCCATTTGCGCATTCGGCATGGAGTCGAGTTTCGCACATCTCATGAATGTTGCAATTTAAAGTACAGTTTCAAGATACAAGTGCACTTTAAACTTTTCTGTTAAACGTTTTTACTAACGATATTATCGTTAAAAATTATTGTATGCAATTAGCACATTTTTTTATACTGGAAAACGGTACGGAATCATTTTATCGAGATATTTGTAATGACTTTATAGAATTACAATGTTTATTCTGTTTATGTAAATGTATTTAAACCGCAACGGGTTAACGTTGTTGTTTTTAATCATAAATACGGCAAAATGTGATGCGCAACAATGATGGTGTTCAAGGTTTAATTGCTACGCACAATGCATACCTCCCTAAGTCTTGTAAAAGCTAATGATTAAGCTCGTCGTCGGTATTATACTTTGCATCGTGCTTACAGCCTCATTACAAGCAAATTTATTAACGTCAAGTTCCTCCAACCTTCCTGTACAAAGTAACAACCTAATAAGGAAAAAATACTTCAGATTTATTAAGGAAATTATTGGCTATCTACAATTTTATTTCAAGAAAACTTGCCTCGTAATATTTTGTACATTTCGCAAGTTGCCGGCCAAAGGAGAAAGTAAGCAGTTTAACAAAAGATATGGGTTTGAATGTGCAACTAAGGTTGTTGTTTCTCGAAAACAACTCCAGAGTCTAACGGCTTAATTAAATTTTAAACTATAACGTTTGTCGGATAGTCTAGATCCAGATGAAATAAAAAATTGTAATACAAATTATACTCAGTGAATGGTCCGCTCTTTTACGTCGCTCTGCTTTCTTATATTTTTGATTGAGTTAATTTGTAAGTTTTTGCGAAAGTGCAGTTGAGTTCTATAACAGCGTTGCACTAACTAAATTGGATGTAAATATAAATTTCATTTAACATAACGTCTGCACGAGACAACTGGGAGTGAACTTTTGTCATAGGTACTACAAACGCTTATGGTTCGGTATCTACTTGTTGCCATCAAAACTTCACATACGCAAAGTTTCACTTTAGATATCGATGCAAGAAAACGAATTTGCTGTAAGTAGCCAAAACCCAACCTTTCACCTTAGCCAAAAAACTTTATAGAAGTTGGAAAAATTTATATCTTTTAATTTCAGTGATAGAAAGATGATATTTGTAACACAGTTTTGTTAAAATAATACTTATGAGCAGCAATTAAAATATTTTTGTTAAAGTTATTAGCAGTAATATTTTCACTACTTATAGCAATTGATTTTTCATTTTAGAGACCTGAAGAACGTAAGTAGTTTAGTGACTTGTATGGAGATAGCTAAGTTCTGTATATTTCATATAAATTACGTACTTACTAATAAAGAGATGTAAGACTTACTCTAAAAAAATACTGATGCCATAATTTTTTTACATGTAACTTACTTTCATTCCATAAGAATGCTGTAAGCTGTATCAGATGTTTAATAGTAAACCGTACTTTTGATGTAAGTAAAATAGTGTTAAAACACCGTTTTTTTGTGACTTACAACAAATTTTGTGATGCATTCGCAAACGTATAGGTAATTAAAAGTTGAATTAACTTAAAGTACAATAGCCTTTCACATTCTAGACGGGAGACATTTGCATAAAATAGACCTGCATTGTATACCCACATATAAGATGTATTTTCAATTGTTCTTCTGAAAATATACGTTTTTCTCCCACTATGGTTGTAGGTAGTGTATCTTCCTACTTATTATACGAAAGTAGGAAATGATCTTAAAATAACAAAGTTAGACACAAAATTTAATTTTATTTAAATAGAGATGTAACGGTAAAGTCTGATTAAACCATCTAAAATCACTTAGACGAAATACGTTACTCATTTTTAATAATACACATAAAGCATGTCTTTGTTTTCTTTGTAAGAATAGGTAAATGTGCTTTACACCCACATTTACCAGAACAGTATGTTAGATCCCATATCCCATCCTATGAGATCCCATATAATAACAGGCGAACTTATTGTCATATTCCGGGCACAATGCCGGACCCCAGCTTAGTACTGGAATTTCTCATTAGAGAAAACTATTATCACTTTACCCGACCTAAGGAACAAACCCATGACCTCAGCGTCTTACGCATTATGATTGCGACATCAAGACAGAATCTACATAGATTTTAATAAGGTGGGCATATGAAATTTTACTTATAGCATAATGTATTAAACTAAATATTGAACAGCGAGTTCTGAGAATCATTGAATCGTGAGTAATGTCCGTTATAGAGTTAACAACGCAATATTTCAGTACAAAAAAAAAACATGTTTGGAAACATAAATCTTCCAATAAAATTCAGCACAATTGGCTGTCTTAAACCTAGCGGCGCTTTCTTCCAGTCAAGCTAGATGCACACAATGCCCAAGGCAGTTGTTAGTGCACTAAAATTTTCACTTAAAATATGAATTGTAGTGTTCGTGACATAATAAAGAGATACGTAACATGTAACCAATAACAAATATAATTAAAATATGTATATAATAGCTTCTCGCGGCGCGGTTTCTTCCACGTCTTTGTTTACTGCTCTGCTCCCGTCGCCAGTAGCATGAAGTTAAATAACCTTTTAACCTTCCTCAAAAACTGGGCTATAAAACACAAAATTATTAATGGAATTATTGAAATCCGACTGGTAGTTGCAGAGATTAGCGCGTACCAACAAACAAATTCGACCGTTTTATATAACAGTATAGATTATGCAATTGTAAAATATTAGTTGGCAGGTTTGGTACTTACAATAAAACTGTTTAATCATTGTCTTAAAAATAAAGCTTGTCATTCTCACTGAACTTGAATTAAATTAAAATGAGTTGTCTACACAATTAATGAAATGCTGTGAAATTGTCACTTCATGACCTAAAATCTTTGACATCACTTAAAACTTTAACTTAAATAGCATTTATTTCTTGTAGTCGTAAGCTCTCTCAGAATGCCTAGTCGTAATTAAACTTAACACACTGAAAGGGGAAAGGCGGAGAAAAACGATGAGACAGAAAGTAAACATCACTCGCCAAGTAGTCAGTAATTAAGTGACGAATGTCCTTACTCGTCTTATGTAATATGTGTGATGTTAACCAGTGGATACGTTTGTTTTTGTTTCATTCTATCAAATTAATTATTTTGCAAATTGAACTAGCGCTCGAAACAAACAATATTCACACAATTTAAACTTGTAGATCTCAGATAAAGTTCAGACTAATATATCAAAGACGAAAGGTTGTTTGTTCCAGTAGGTGTTCAGACTAAACAGATTATACGCCTAATATCATGATGTATATACGAATAAAGCCCGCGTTGTACAGATTAACCGTGTTCTTTTTCATGTTTTTTCTCCGCGCAAAATTAATCACATGTATTATTCCGACTTTGCTGGACATAGTGTAATAATGTTTTACCCTTATCAATCATTAAACCTTAAGAATTATAACACTGAAATTCCATTAAAATGTGACGACCAGTTTTTGAATGATGCGTGCTACAACATAATGTAAAAATGTGCTTATCATACACACCGTGCCTCTTGGATTTTAAAATTTCATATTCTGATTTATCAAAAGTTAATTTGATTATTTACAAAATTCATCAAACAGAATTATATCAAGTGTACAATAAGTAACCTTTGTTTAAGTTAATGTATTTATTTTACACTAGACGTCCGCCCTCGCTTCGCTTTGGTATCAAAAGTTTCATTCGATCTCACAACAAACGCCTACGGAAAATATCATTGCAAGAGTGTCGTATTGCATCATTTAGATTTATAAAGGCGCTTAAAATATTGAAATTTTGATATATCTTGAATTAAATATACACACACACACACGCACACGCACACGCACACACACACACACACACACACACACACACACACACACACACACACATACACATCTCGATGCAAATTAGATTATATTTAAAAATGCATCAGGGATACAGTGGGCAGCTGCGTCCAGACAAAGCGACGCTGGTCGGACGTGCGTCATCGCGATGCCTCACGACGGCGACGAGACAATAACTCAATCGCGGCACCGGTGTGTGCGCGCAAATGTAATCGACACAATCTCAGCACAATCGGCCAATCCACAACGAACCGAACCCACTTATACTAATGCGTCCTATTGAAAACGATCGGGAATCGGGATACACCCCACACGCACCTAACGAGAAGGATCTGTGCCGCTATTCCGTACTGCATGCGGGTTAGGTTCCCTATATACCTACTATATAAACGTATTTATTTGACAAACTATTTAATATAATAAAGTTAGTTTACACAAAAACCGCTTATCCGATTGCTACATGAAATATTTTCAACCCAATAGTAAAATTACAATTTCACGGGTCAGTTATAAAATATTTTTGTTGTCATTGTACAAATAGCTCGCAATTATAGTTTAATATTTAACTTGAGATATTATACAAATAATATTCTCATGTAATTGAAATAGTTTAGGTATATTATATTGATATAATCTAACACATGTGTCTATAAGCCTTTCGGCATTTAACAAATCAACGTTTAAGTTAGGTCTTTGATGTTTTCGTAATTATAAAATAAGTAACATGAAGTTTGCTGAAATTGCCACCTAAGCAATACATTCCTTCTGTAGAATGGGTTATTTCTAATATTGCGATATTTTGTGCATTACAAGTTTGCCAACTCTACAGTCATACTATTGTTCATTCATTAATTCATTCATTTAGGCTCGTTATTATTCCACTGCAAGGAAAGACCTCTTCTCATAAAAAGAAGGCATGAACATTGATCGCCACGCTTGCTCAAGGCGGATTGGCGATTTCGGACTTCCTCAGAAGTCCAGGTTTCCTCACGATGTTTTCGTTCACCGTTAGTCAGTACTGTTTAGATAAACTTAGTGCATATTATGATTTGAAAAATCACATTGGTACTTGCCCGGATCCAAACTCCCAACCTTGTGTTTACGAAACAGGTGTATTCACCACTGAGTCATCACGACATTTGTTACAGCTACTTAATACAACATGTTTAAAAAAAATATGAATAATCCAACATTGTTTTCTATATTTTTTTGTTTGTAATAAGGCCTATGACTCTTTGTTCTATTTTTATTCTGGTATAAAAATATGATATCTATCCAGATTTATTTGATTACGATAGGTATTATTCAGTGATAATTTTATTTTTTTTTATTTTTTGATTCCTTTTTATCGAGATAGTCCACGAGCAAAGCGGCTGGTTGATATATAAATACGTACGCGAATTTCAAAAGCAAAGAAACTAAAGTTATGGTACGTTACCTTCCGAGTCAAGATTGAAAGGCTTTAATTCTCTTATGTGGCTCATAATTCCTTCTTAGCGCTCATAGTTACGCGTCGAATTGTTACTATTTATATCCTAGTGATCCAGTTTTAGTACTAGTCTGTTATTGTGTGTAGTTCCGGATATTTTGTCTACTCTTTTATGAGTTAGACAATATTGGGGATGACGTCACAATAGTTACCGAAGTGAAATGTGACGTCTAGATGTAACGATGTTTGTTGCTACGTTATAGACATAGCACTATAAAGTAATATAACAGCATAGTCACAGAAACTTATAAAACGTGATTATAAATAACTTGCTTTGGGATTATGTACAAAAATACTTTCACTTTATGAACTATATTCTATTTATACGATTGTCACTATGTGGGTAATCCATCACAGTTTAAACATGTAGCAATACCTTGTTAAGTTACGGCAAACATTTCGAATAAAATATAGTGTATATTTTTTAAAAATATATCACCTACACTTTTTAGGAGTCCACGGATAGGTCATAACCTCGTAACTACAAACTTGTGATAATAAAGCTTAACACGACAATGTTGTATGACTATGCCTAAGATGTCCCCGGATCTCAATCCTAGCATATACTAAAAATAAATTAAACGAGAGTAGTGTGTATGACTTCAGTTTTAAGGTTTCAGATTTCAAACTCAGCTAAAACGCTATGTCAAATTTTTACCCGAATATAATATTTTTCGTCAAGTAGCTGTGGCCCTAGCGTTTGAAATTATGCTTGATCGCTTGCATGAGTGAGTGGCTTTATCTAGCTGGCAAAACGTTAGACTTGATGCAATACCCTACGAGTAACAGACTGTACTATGTTTAGTTATGATATCTAGTGAATACCGACAGAAATACGAGAAGGAATAAATAGAACAAAAAACGGTATATTTATTATAGAACAATGCTTCCCTTACGTCCTTTGAATACAAGACGGTCCATTATAATAGAACGACTTTTTATTGTAAGTTGATTACAAACTAAATGTATACAGAAAATGAACAACAAAAATCATAAGATTCAATAAGAATAGAAAACGTGTGAAATTTATCTTAAGTATAATATATAGGTAGGAAGGCAACATTAACGCAGTATCCAAGCGATCCGCACATTTCTTAAGAATGCTTTAGCCGCGCCCTCTGCCAGATAAACATGCGAAATTAGTTTTCTTATAGTAGTAAAGCGAAAATATGCCTTTAGGGGAGAAGGAGGGCTTATACGTCTCACGTGACGCCATTTTAGACACGTACAATATCCTCAAAAACTCTGGGAATCACAGCCTTTATGAAAAAGCTGTTGATTTAATAAAATTTATATACTTAAGGTTGCGTCTATAAGCCACGATTTGCATGAATATTATGTTACTTTTTCTACATGACACTTTAGCAAAAGTACGAGAAAAACTTACGAGCAAACTTAAGTAAACATAGATACAGATAAATAAGTTTTATAGTTACTGACAATGCGTGTTGTCGCAATTAAATCGTCCAAATGCGCTAATAAATGCAATCTCGTGAATCATCATTATGGAAACGTGTCAAGGGGCCGCCAGAGGCACGCGCTCTACGCTCGTACATTTTTTTAATGTGGTCCGGTCGAGCCACCGCCGCCCAGTGCCCTCTGCCTGTTTGTGTGGCTAGAGAGCACTTACAACGCCTTGTTTACTTAATTTGCCTACGCTGACAAAATTGTTAGCTATCACTGCCAACCGCATGACTTGCAAAAGCTATAATTATAATTAACAAGTAAGGGCTTAGATTAATACTTGATCAATACGTAACCGGTAAACCAGGGTAGCTACCAGTAGGTAATTCGATTTATCGGTTTCGTTGAACTTAGGATGTTTGTCTTAAACTTGAACGGCTTGATGGCTATTCTGCGGCACAAATTGTTGCAGCTCAGTAAACTCGACCACATATTAATAACTGAGCAAGAAATTGATATTTTGGTTTAATAGCTATTTGTTGAGAAGTAGTTACCTATCGAATATGAAAGCTGTTTTGTCGTTTACCCAATTTAGTGACGTGTGTTATTAACAAGTGTATAACGTGAGTCATTGTAGCGTATTTATGGCATAAATAGTATTTTAATATCCTTCGATACTCATAATAAGCGATTCTAACATTTCTCTAACCTTTATTTATAATGAAATGAATGAATGAATAATTTATTTGAATGTCCTTGTGTATGTTGACAATAAATTAAGGATACCTATGACTGTATAGGTTCGACATCTATTCGTCCCACAAAAAATTTCACCTGTGGGGCAGCTTAGAGCTTTACCCTTCACGGAGTATTTCAAGACCTACAATAAATTATTATTTGAAACAATGTTAGAGGTGATCATGTATTTTTTGTGTGGTAAATGACGCCAAAAATTTGCGCCTAAACACTTGACATGACATTTACAAAATTATATTTAGGTAGGTACTTATAATTTCCTAAGATGAAAATAATAATACTTTTCTATCATAATATCTTATTAATATATATTATTATACTAATAGATAGCACTTAGTGACAGAATTAATAAAAAGAAACCTAGTAGCTCTCGCGCTATAGTTAGTGTCTTTTCTTCCTACAGCACGATAGCCAATAACTCTTTGCTTAAAATAAATGTTGTGCAAGTTTAACGGGTAGACCCTTCATAAGATGGACCGACGCCGACGACCTAATAACGGTGGTGGCAACCAATGAATGAGAGCTCAAGACCGGTCAAGACCGGTTAAAGTGGCGATAGTCTGCTGGCTGAAATGCAAATGATGATGATGAAATAGGTAAAATTTATATTCGAAAGAACTAAAAAGTTTTAAAAGAAATATATTTTTAGTCCCTACTTAGGGGCCTTCCGTTATTTCGTAGTTATTACGTAATTAGCTAACCTAACAACATCATATAGTGACCATAACAGTATTAAAAATCTTTTATGTTTTAAATAAATAGATTGACTGATGATTGTCATCGCACGAAAACATAATATTGTATCTCACAAGTAATACATATTATATTAAATTAGATTGTTTATTTATTGTGAATTCCAAGTCTATTTATTTAAAACATAAAAAAAATTAATATTGATATCGTCACTATAAGATGTTGTTAGGTTTGCTAATTAAATATTCTTAATTTGAAGCTTATATGTTTGCTAGAAGTGCTTTAGAGCTTTGATGATCGGTTAGTCAGTGAGTGACAAAATTACGAAACTTTAACTAGTTATAATTTTTATTATTGGTTCAAATTGAATAAAATTTAAAATATACCATGTTTATACAATGTCTACTTGGTTACTAAAAATTCAGGCTTCTAGTTTTATATAGGTACAACTAAGTTACATGAAAATCGTCGAAATGGCGAAGTCGAAAATGGTCCGAACTGCTTTGAGAAAAGGAAGGTACGGCCGTGTCGCCCGACTTGATGAGGGCACTGCTGTGCCCCCAGATATCCGCGAGAGATATAATAATTATGTACGAATAAAAAGGTAGGTTGGGCACAATGATTTTTTTAAAAGCGTCATTCGCTCTGGGCTATTATATCCATATCGGAATTAAATAATTTTCACAACATTTTTAAAGGCTGACTTAATATCGTACAAAGCCATTAAAATGTTGAAAGCACGGACACAATATATATGGCCCGGTAAAAACAACTCTTTCTAAATCACACATTTTTTTTGTCGCATGTTGTGATTGAAATCACAACACGTACTCCTAGCACACTTTTATTAAACTATATTGCATTCTCAGTGCATTTGTTTCAGTTTGAATAAAAATTTCAGTTATTTTGTTTAGTCAAGTTTGTGATAGTCTTAAGTTATAACAATACCTACTTGTAGATACATGCTTCATAATCATCTTCATTATCATTTGGCAGATTATGTTCATTAGGTAGATTATTTTCACGCCTGATAGGCAGTTTGGTGACGTTGTAAACCTAATAAAATTAATTAAAAGCAAGTATTATTTTACTGAACTTTTGCGTAACACTTTTAAATTGTGCAATGAAAATTTATGTATTTTTACTTATTTTATATTTTATGGCGAAATAATATTTTGAACCAGAAGGTCTGACCGTAATTTATTGTAAGAGATGATAGTGTCAAACGCAGTCATATTATCACTAACCCTTTTCCGTGGTGTTCACGGAGCTACCTTGCCAAAAAAATTTATAACACTTCATATCAAAGGCTTTCATCTGAATATTAATCGATTGCGTTTCGCCTATAAATTATAAATTGGGTAATGAAATTGTTTTTGTCCTCATAAGAAAAAGTCTATCAATCAGTCTTTGTTCAGCATCATATTATATTTTAAAACATTCTAAAATAATTTAGATACGTATATAAAATATATAGGAAGTAAATTATAAGAATTTAAGTACATGCATGCTTATCCACAAAGTTTGCATCATTTAAAGTTATATCACTCTGAATGGAATATAATATTCTGAGAAAATTGAGTTTATCGTGTAATTTTGCTGTATCGTTTTTTTTTTCATTTACTTTTGTATCGGTCATTCTAAAGATAGACCTTCGTCACGCTTCTACGGGGACTTCATATAAAACGGTCTTGTGGCATATCCGAAATGACCGCAGTCAATATCGCGATCTCAGCGCTCCTGGGGGAAATCAAAACCCAATTTGTAGTATTCATGTTTTTGTTTTATACACTTGCGTACACCTGCATCCCACAAGCGCCGAAGATAAGACTTTTATTTTGATGTAATTAAAGTTCAAGAAATTCCTACCTTCTATTTCAAGTTGTAAACTAATATATTTCAAAGGCTGTCCCAACTTTTAGCTATTACACAGTTTGTCTTTGCAGTGAAGTTCGGTTAATCGGCAGTTCAGCCTAAAGACAATGACGAAGTGCCAGAGCACACCTTGTCAGTCAACATAATTAGGGCATTTGACAATCATCTGTTAAAACCTTTTCGATTTGTTTTGGGAGTTTAAACGATTAAATGATATTTGTTTTACAGTTAAATGAAATACGGCCGAATGAAACTAAATAAAAACAAATGTGACTGAGCTGTATTGACTTCATCAGTTTGGCGACCAATGATCCAATAAACTGTACCCAAACCATAGACATAGTATTAAATCTTTCACTTTATAGCCAGGCCGTACATACTCTCGCATACGTTCATATTGGACATCATAGCTTTACGTTATGTATGTGCAAAATTGCATAGCTATACCGTTCGTAGTTTATTGTTTCCGAGACCATTACGATACACATCGTTTAACGCAAAAAGCAAACCGCTGAAACGTTCGATAGCTTTAAAAAATGCCATGCCTACTAATAATTGAAACTGGAATCGACCTTAATAAACGTGGGATTCACAAAAGAATTCGCGGTACATATTTTTATTTATAAAGGATGGAAAATAAAACCAATTTTTTGACATTATGTAGGTATCTATTTTAACCATAGATTTTTAAAAAGTTAAAATTTTCAAGAAGTGTAGTCAACACTTCTTGAAAAATTTGATGCCTTTTTGATACATTTTGAGATGAATGATTGTATTTGTCATTTGAATATTGTGCTTTAAAAATTTTTAATCGCATTCACTGAAAGAGAACAATCCCCATTTATCTTCTAATGCAATACGGGCAGATCAGATAAGACGATCACAGAGGAGACGTTAGATTTTTACGGATTCGAGGCGCGAAGTCAGAGCTCGCTTTTGTTCTAGTTCGTAATCGGACAAGGAGGACGGACGTAAGTCGTACTTGTTAGGATCTATCTAAATGCTACACTGTTTTTTTAACCGTCCTTGTCATAAAAATAAAACACTCCTTTCAAAAAAGGATTTCTGCTTGTATTGGTGGCATGTATAAGTAAGAAAAGGCAAGCGAGTCCGTGCCCGAAAGCTAGATTATAAGTAAATAAGGTAAACTACGACTATCTCAGGCAATCGTTGAGCTAAAATCTCTAGCGAGTATTTGGGATTGTTTCCCAGCTCACCGGTGGACGTTACAGATCGATATCGTGATAAATTACATGTACCTTTGTGAGATGTTTCAATAGCTCTTCTACAAAATATTAAAATCTCTGTATCTATAGTATAAAGAGTACCTTAAACTAACATAAATGTAGGACAAATATTTTTGTTTAAATAACTTTTCCATTGACAACATACCAAGAAAAGTATAAACCTTTATCCTTAGTTGATTCCAATCTTATTTACATAAAGGGTTCGTTTTAGAGATACTTGAGGTTATTCCATAGAGCTTATGCCCAAAAATTTGTGAACAACCAATACACAAAATGTCATATCTACTTTGTTTCCATAATCATTCGACCTTCCGCCCGCCTCGACGGTGCAAAGGCACGTCCCGCCACTCTGTGCACCTCTTGATAAAGAATTTCGTTATCAGCACACCGCTGTATGAATGTATCCTGAAGATAAGCTCCTCGGACGCCTAAGGAAAAAAAAAAAAATATATTTTTAATGAAAGACTCTTTTAATTGTCTCACTAAGTGACCTTAAAATGTTTCGATTAATGAAACTTTTAAATTATCATAGCAATTATAATAGGGCACGTAAAATATTTTGTACCTACACAATTATTTATTTATTTTATATAATTTTAGAAAGGTAGGGAGGGACGTACACAAAGTCATTTAGAAATGTTTATAATAGGTACCTAATACAATGACAGTAGAAAGTTACAAAATGCTACAAAAATATAACATGAAATATTAATATTGCTCGTAATTAATTAATTTAGTAAATTAATTAAATCAATAACTAGGTAAATACGTATTTTACAATATACATAGGTGTATGTGGTGTATGTATATGAACCTGTGGTTATAATGCCAAGCGTTTTTAAGGATGAATGAGAATTAAATTAAGTATCATAAATAGTCAATTACTAGAATATGAGCATATTTATTAGTCAAAGTCAAAGTCAAAGTCAAAGTCAAAGTCAAAGTATTTATTTCATTTTGATCACAGAATGATACTTATGAAAAGTCAAATTACATGAAGTCAGCTAATTAACCTACAGCCAGTTCGCTGACGAGGTAGAGCTGTGAGAAGAACTGGCAAGAAACTCACGCCACTCTTTTCAATCGCCAGATAATTACAATTTTTTGTATGAGTTAACAATTTTAACACATCAACGCAACCAAAGAACCATACAAAGTAATTATTACAAAATAACTAATTATTTAATAACATTTTTGAAAAAAGAAAAGAAACGAAAATAGAGGATTACAATTATTTAGTTTCATCTAGTATGGTAATTTGACTACGTATTTTAATTAAAATTAAAAAATAGTAAATGCATTTCTCAGTCATATTGAACTACAACGTAATATTGAATTAAGTATTAAATGTATGCCATGCCAAGATTGACCAGTCATCCCAGGTAGCACCCGTTCACGAGCATGACGCACAGACCAGCCATCATCACCTTCGCCATATTAGAGGGAAGGTGATGACCCGGCCAATACGACACCACAAGCCATGACATTTGAGTGAGCATGACAATTATTACATTATTACATGACAATATTCTCTTTGAATGTGTGTATTATATATTAATAGTGAATTTATTTTTTAAATAATACCCAATCCAAATACATCACTCAATTTGAAGTGGCCTCAAAGTTTCATGCTGTCTCAGTCTATAAAAAATAAATATTAGCCACAGAAAGACTTAATTCTAACTTAAAGTTAAAAGACGTTTAAGTATTTAGGTATAAGACTCAGTGATTTATTGCAAGAGTCGAATGTTTTTAAAAAGTTAGTATTGTTTATTAGCTTATTTGTTACAAACTCTCCTTCTCGGATATTTATGTAAATATGTTTACTGTTTGAACTTGGTAAACAACGCGTTATGTATCAATAGTATGCGTAAGTAACACAATATTGCTTTTAGCAAGCATATAAGCAAGCTTTTCTGTATATTCCGCAGGCACTTGCAAACGACTGGTCGGATTTAGATGGAGTTTTCACTACCGTCTGCCGTGTTTCTTTTGCAAAGTTTGAACCTAGGCGTAAACTTTAACAACATTCTAGTATAGTTAGTAACTGTAGTTAAAAATCTTGATGTTTTCACATTTAGCACATTATTATATTAGCGGACAATACTATTGTCATATAAATTTTATTATCACATGGTGCGCTTATAAAGATAAACCATATTTTGATATACCACGTAAAGCAAGAGATATGAAATAGAGTTACATAAATACTTGTACGTAGACCTCCATATATATAATAATGATAATGATTATTGTCGCCACCGCATTACATAAAGTAATCTTGGCACACATTTATGTTGTATTAACGATTATTGCTTATTGTTAGAGTGGCATGAATACGCTCGTGATAGTAGCGTAGGTAACAGGGTATACGTAGTTTGTAGGAAGCTCGTTATGTGAATCACTGTGTTTGATTGCTTTGCAAGAATACTAATGTTTGAACCTATGCGATTGATCAAACGGGTTCAGTGACTAACATTGGAGTAAGTGTTAAACTGTTTTATATTGCTTATGTAGGTAGATATCTCAGCAAAGCAACCTAACTAATGATGAATACCTAATAGGTGTTGAATGTGACTATGAAAATATAATGTACGGTTATTATTATTTATGTCACATAAATACAATTACTACAAGTATCTACCGTTTCTGAAAAAGCGCGATACTATTTTAGAAGAAAATGTTCATTATTTAAAGCATTCGTAAATTTGTAATAAAACATATTACCTACCTACTCGTATTATTCTTTGTAATTATACCTAAGTATGGTATAAAATGAACTGTCCAGTTGTCTAATAAATGGGGTTGAGTGTTCAGCTCGTCAAATATTAACGAAAACTTGATAAATGGCTTCATTTTATCTCTGTCCTTAGGGAAAGAAATTAAACTGATACTTTCATGCAAAAACAATTTTCTAGGTTAAAATCATATCATAATCATGACTTGATCTATAGCAACAAATTCACGATTAATTAAGTGAATTTCTTTACACTCCTGTGTGTTTCAGTACCGTTATATGTAATACACGTATTTCTACCTACTAGTTTTAAGTGGGGATTTCAAATTACACGTGTTTTAATATTATACTCAATTAACTAAGGCAGGAATTCAATAAATATTTTTTTTATAATTTATGTAGCTGGCTTAAATAAATATAAAAAAAACAGGTAGCCATAATAAGTTTACTTAGCAGAAAGTTATTCGTATTTTGATTTAGGTTAACCAGAATTTTGAAGTTGGTGCTAAGTAAAACAATAACTAGGTACCTATAGGTATAATCAATCCTAATTTGCTACTGTAGTAAGGTTCACATAGTATTTGCTTGGCACCAACTTCAAAATTCTGATTAACTAAATCAAAATACGAATTACTTTCTGCTAAGTAAACTTATTTTTAACTTTTTTTCTTTCCGTTTCAAGTTGTGTTTTGTTTGTTTAAAATTATTTTATTTTACGATTTTCAGTGATGGGTAGACCTAAAGCTTAGGTATTTTTGTACGAACTAAACATTTTGAAATATTGAAACGTATGAAGTAAGCCCGACATGACTGCTGTTAAGGAATTCCCTGGACTGTCTATGGTTACCTGTAATGGCACTTAAAACCCATATGGGTGCAAAGATCTCATCATTACAAATGAATTAAGTCCAAACACCAAGTAATTGCTGTAAATCGATGTCGAGTTCCTCGACTGTCTTTCGGCTCCATCATCAGATCGACTCCAAACCTTCACTAAATAGTAGTGCTTTAAAATACCTAATGAAAAAAATAACAAATGTACTAGTCGTCAGTACAATTTTCTAAAGTTTCTCTCGATTTCCCAGGGAAATCGAGAGAAACTTTAGCCATCATCAGATCCTGGTTTCCTTATCATGGTACTACACTTCGGAAATCTACTTTCCAACAAAAAAAGAATCATTGAAATCGGTTCATAAACGACGAAGTTATCCGCGTACACACATAAAATATATATATATATATATATATATATACCGTCGAATTGAGAAACCTCCTCCTTTTTTTAAAGTCGGTTAAAAGTGGAACATTCAAAGGTAAAATAAAAATATATCTCCTACTATGTACATAATTATGTATTTTGATACTCTACGTGGATAGTAATTTAGAGCGTAGGCTTACAATAATACGCATATATTTATAATTCGAAGATAATATTAATGTTGTTAAAATGTATAAACTAGGTTTCGGGTTCTAAACAAAAACATAAAGCCCACTCGCGTAATAACCAACGTTCTCTATTATAATAGTTGGTCTGTTTTTTTAATCCTCTTAAGAGTCATCTCAATAATTTGGTATAAAATAAATGATGTATTTTCGAAGACATTGCATATTTGTTTATTTTCTTTATTGGAAGTTACTACTGTTACTTGGCGGATAAAAGGAACTACCGCTGACAACGTCAAATTATAGTCGACTGCATTCTTATAGCTGCAAACACTAAAATTTCTTTGTGTTTGCAATGCTGTGGAAATCAGTGCTCATCAGTAGGGTACACCACACTATATATATTATAGTGCTATGATTGCGGTTTCCGTAGGGCGGGGTGATTCTACCCCGGTCGGGTTACTTATTATAGCCCTAATCAAGATTCCGTGTATGAGAAGGCCAGCTGTGGGCCAAAAATTACGAATATTTCTCATAAAATGTAAACAGTAAAAAATAAGTATTGATTTTATCGACGTCAAGCTATTTAATTATAACTGGGTGATGGCGGTTTCGTTTTATACGAGAGTTGACAGGGAAGTTCGCTAACAAAATTGTCCCGCCAAAGTTTTGGATAGACCGACTCTCGCGTGTTTGCCAAAAAGTCGCTCTCAGAATCGTTAGGCTGCTTTTAGCATCCCTGATTAGTTTTAAGAGTGGTCCTCAGCCCCACAAGCGGACAGGAAAATGGCACTGTGGTTCATGGTTATCCTCTAAACGGTAGTAAGGGATTCTGTTCTATGCAGGCCACGCAAAATGTAACGACACTTCGACAAAGTTACGAAACGCAGGCTAATTTAAAATTCAATTGGAATTTAACATTATGTTCTTACAAAATGTTCTTTTGCGTTTGTTGATGTGAAAGTATTTATTTCTAATAGCTGAACTTGCGCCATTCATTGTTAATGCATACAAATTAAAAGGCGGAAAACTACATCAAATTTGTAATTTATTTTACGTTTATGCAAGTGCCATAACATAATATATATTTATAACATAACTAAACAAATTATCTTTACTAATATTATTATGTATTCCTTAAAATATTTTTTTATTTGTGTGCATAAATTGAACGTCGTGTAGACTTTGTAACCAATTCGTTACAGATGAAGGCGGACTAGGTGAAAGCAGGCCAGCAGAAATCTCCATTGTTTTCCATGCTGGCAGCGGCTTTATGTCAATGACGATAAGGGCTACATTACTGAGGCTGAGCTTAAAAGCGTCCGTATGTTTGCTAATAAAGCCGCTGGACATTTTGCCCAGAGGAGTCCTAATTTATCATTGTTAGAGTGCGCCTCAAACGAAAGCAATTTCCGTCTAGAATTCGTTTTTTTCCAAAACGATTTCTCTGGAGAATACATCTTAGAGTTCATTTGATGTCATCCAATTAGGATTACATTACATAGGATTTGCAAAGAGCAGTAAATTCTATTTATACTAATTGTAAATTTTAATATGTATATCAAATTAACCTTTGGTTACATAATAAATCATATTACATATAAATCATATTTTTCTAACTCCCAACCGCACCTCAAATATTAGCTACGAGTGCCGATTTAGGTTTTATGACTAAAAGTACAAGTGAATTACGTTAGCGTAGTAACGCTACAGACAGTAGTCGCACTATAACGATGATGCTATATATTATAGTATTTATGTAGGTATTGTGGTAGAACTTACTTTTTTAAGTAATTGTTTATTTAACTGAAATATTATACAATTATGTATATTTGTAGCAAACCTGTACAAAAGAGATGGGTCCGTCTGTCAAAACGGAAATGAACAGGAGGAGGAGAACTGTGCAAAAATTACAACGATAACATTTTGTTGTCGCTAGGAAATGTTAATATTAAAGGCTTCTATTGTTTCATTTTGACAGATATTTTCTTTTCTGTTGGTTTCCCGCTCTGATAAACGCATTTAGTAAACGCGTAATCTTACCGTATCGTTTAGCAAACTGATAGAGATGAGGTGGCGATACTGCGACGTTTATAAATAAATACATCCAGCAAATACACAGATTCATAGAACTGTGCATAATTCATGTTGACGTATAGTTTCTCGTAAAGGTTTTTGCTTTTACTTAACTATCGAAGTGAAAGACCTCTGATGATAACCAGTGATTCGTGAACAAGTTCTTGTTTAATGTTTGCCATTTTTTTTGCCATTAGACGAATTTATTTGGGCGTAATAATTGTAATTTTTTGTGAATGTAATGAAATACTTTAGTGGTTAATGTAATGAAGTTAAATCATTCAAAAATACACTTTGAACCTACAAAACAAAAGTGGAAAGTATTATTTATAAAAATAAATCAATACTTGTGTATCGAGAACGATCCCACTTTACGTTGAGTTTCAAAGTGAAAGCTTTTTTCTGTTCTTGTGCGATATATCATTTTATTTTATAGCCAAACAGGCAAAAAACTCACCCTGCCAGCATACTTGAACTATTCGATACTTTCGAACATGTTTTCCACATCTGTATTGTGTTATTTTTATATTTACGTTGAGCTGATAAAATCTTGGCATGTAGTAAATGTTGATTTCTTTTTCCAGTGACTAAATTCATCCGCATCGGGATCGCTGACAAGAATGACAACCCGCCGTATTTCGACAAGGAGCTCTACGAGGCGGAGGTCGATGAAAATGAGGACATCCAACACACTGTGCTTACCGTCACCGCCAAAGATCACGATGAATGTGAGTAACCTTTCCTACTAGAACCTTCCTCAAATTGCTCACAAACTTTATGGACGAACAAAATTTCCGTCGCGATAAAACACATCGATATTTTCTTAAAAAGTATGTGAGTAACAAGTGGCATATTTGTATAAAAAATATTCGACTCTAATATAAGTGAACACTACAAAAGGCAAGAATCTAAAACAAAACAAAAACTCTCGCACATGGCCGCGATATTTTATGCCATCGGATCAAGTTCCGCTTAACTTTGTACACAGAAAATCTCTTGTTATGTGCTAGAGATATTCCGTCCTACACAAGGATTGTAATCGAATGGTATTAGCTTCGTGAAGAATAATGTATAACGTACTAAAGTAGATATTACGATGAAACGTCTTCATAATATACCTCACCTGAGAGCGTTGTATACTATTAAGGGTTTCATTCAATCTTGTGCCATTTATTGAAATTGAATCGAGACGTTGATTGTACTGTAACTACCTAATACCAGATTCTCATCAACGTAACAAAGCCGTAAAGGCTGCTACATTTCCTGAGATATTACATTTCACGTAAATAAATTTGTGTTCAACTGAGAGACGGTCGAAATAAAAATGCGTATTTATTAGGCCATATCGATTCAGTTCCATATTTAATTTAATTTATTTTAATATAATTTTGGTGTACAAAATGTTTAATAACGTTGTGTATTGCAATGTCCCTGCTGTTAACCAATAAGTGATTGGCAGTTACCACCCAACAAGTAAACAAAATAGAAAATTATTGAAATAACATTTAATATTTTCAATGAATTTAGCTAAAAGCTGGAGATTGACAAAGCATTCAGTACTTAGTATGTATTTTTCTTAAGCTATTGTTCACACGCTTTGTTCAGCCGACGCTTTGTCCGTTTTCTTTTAAGGCGATCTAAGGAATTGTTGACGTAGTTATTACTGCTATTAAAAAGTAATCATTGTTATAGTTTCCGTTCTATTATTAGGTGCTAATTTAATTTTATACCGCAACAATGTTAAATTTGCGTGTAGCAACAACTCAAATATACACGTTATGTTAGTAAAAATTAAGTACAAATATCTACCAAATCCTTTTATTTTCCGTGTGTCCCATAAAGGCACTGTCGAGATATTATAGATATAAATTTTACAATGGGATAAGCCGCACAAGGATTTTCTTTTGAAAACATGTCCGAATAGGACTTACGTTTGAAATATTAAATCTGAAATAAATATTCTTTTACTTATAATAATTAACGGAACATGTATGTGTACCTACATTAAATTATAATAGCTATGGAATTATATAGAAGTGTTAGTGGTAAACTGCAGGTTTAGTTTGTGGATTTTAATCTACTCCCTAATAACTAAACATAAGCCCGTCTCATATTCGTAATTTACATAACCAAACTTTTGAGGATTATAATAACCACGACTATTCGTGTTGTGGGGATTAATGCTCATTGCTCATGCTTTCTCTGTATGAAAGGAGGCCTTGGGTTAGAACAATAATGGGCTAGTATTATTTATATTTGTTTATTGAATATATAAAGAAATTAAACATTAATTCGCTTTAATATAATATTTCCACCGACAACATTTTACAGCTTCATTTCTACATATTCATTTTCCTTGTCATACGTATTTCAAAGAGGATAAAATGAATAAAATTATTTTTAGAAAAAAAATGTAAACCGACTTCAAACAACACCTACATGTTCAATCCTTAACTAAAAAGTAGAAAATAATATTTTAATTACTTCATAGCAAAGAACATTAAAGGGGAATCAACGCAATCCTTGATACCTATAATACTTTACTATTTATAGTTTTTAATCAGTTATTTTGGAGTCGGTGCCAGCCAAGAAGGATCTTTAATTCTGTCTTTGCAACCAACTTTTGTAATGCACGGGGCGGTAATTGCACGTGTGGGGATTGCCTGAGTGCACTACCCGAACGCGGTCATACTTGTGAACGCAGACGTCATTGATAGTTGTGTTCAGATATACATAAAAAATTTGAAGCGCACTTATCAGATTCCGTTCGATTTCTTGTATTAAATCTATATTTTTCATTCATATATTAATAGATTAATCAAGAAGATTTTTTTTTGCTAGTAGGTAGGTTATTTTTATGAAGGTCATTATGATCCTTCTTGGCTGGCACCGACTCCAAAATAACTGATTAAAAACTATAAATAGTAAAGTATTATAGGTATCAAGGATTGCGTTGATTCCCCTTTAATGTTCTTTGCTATGAAGTAATTAAAATATTATTTTCTACTTTTTAGTTAAGGATTGAACATGTAGGTGTTGTTTGAAGTCGGTTTACATTTTTTTTCTAAAAATAATTTTATTTTTAAACTTTTAGTGGGAATTAATTGTGTATAAATATATTCAATATGGGTAGATCTACTAAACGTGCTGCGCAAATGAGACAGCGCCGCGCCGTTTGAAAGAAAGTAGAGACGAGAGGTAAGATTGTAAATAGAGATATAAGGTCCTTGTCAACACTTTCTCGATCGCTAAACCCTGAATCCCAGAAACCACAAATCAAAACAAAAAAGTGATGATCTACCAACAATAAAGAATCATCAAAAATCATAATTTAACTGACCGAGCAATCGCTCAGATATACAAAAAATGCATATTATGGTCACTCATCCAGGGCCACTTCGTTTCTAACAAAAAATGAATTTTGAAAATCACTTCGCACTTGTAGCATGGACATGTCAATGTCAGATAATTCGTCGCAAAAGACATCGACGTGTTGCTTTACACGTCTTCACTTTTTGCAAACGTTTTGTTACAAAATATTAAATTGAAGCCAAACTACTAAATCATTCTTTATAAAAAAAACATGGGACCCCATTTCGGAGTATACCCTTTCAAATAAAAGAAGAATTTTCCAAATTGGTTTATAAATGACGGAGTTAAGTTGTAACAAACATACAACCACTGAACCATTTCTTATAATAAAAAAATGGGACCAATTTCAGAGTATACCCTCTCAAATAAAAAAAAAAATTTTCAAATCGGTTCATAAATGACCGAGATATGAGGTAACACACATACAAAAAAAAAAAAAAAAAAAAAAAAAAAAAAAAAAAAAAAAAAAAAAAAAAAAAAAAAAAAAAAAAACATACGACCCGAATTGATAACCTCCTCCTTTTTGAAGTCGGTTAAAAATAATATTCATAGCGCAATGTATACAATATCGCCTATTGAAGCGTTGACGCAGAATTGCTAGCATTATTATTTTGTAGTGCTAGTAGATTCAACGTTATGAATATTGCTGGCACTCAGTGTCATCGGGTGGCGCCGTAAGCGCTAGTTCGTAACACCAAAGTTTCACGCTAGGAACGGAAAGTAGGCAACTAGCGAGCTCCTACGAGTACGTACGACATCGCCAACTCACAATTGTAATGCTTTCGTTTGATCGATGAGTTCTCACAGTTGCTACGCGATACATTATATCGGGAAGTGAGCCTTCGTTATACGCTACTACACTCCGCCTTCAACTCCGACCATTATTAAACTCTCAGCCATTTCTCTACCTTTTCATAGTGACATTACTGTAACAATTTCTTTGAGACGCCTATACAATTAAGTTAATGTGCACAACGCTGTAAAATGCTATTATAGGCAATGTGATCATGATGAAATTATTCTTAATAACTTGGGCGTTCCCTAGAGTTGGCACCGACTATTTTATGTCACCCGATGGACTATTTTCGAGGGAGCCACAGAATTTTGAAAGTATAATAAAATTTCTCCTACCACATCGTAAATCTTTTGGGTCGCAGATGTCCAGCCGTTTGTTTTCACCAAGTGCTACTCAATAAAGAAATCGAGTTTATTTTTTCGACCATACGCTATATATAAAAGGGAATTGAATCAATGCTATCTCGTCAGTCAATTTATACGTTGATGTGTGTTGCTTTCTAGGTATTGTCGTATACCTTTGATAAAAAGTTAATATAAAACATACAGATATATAGTTTTAGTTTTTATTAAACTATTCTGGGCGAGTAACTTGAATTCTTTAAAGTTAGTAGGTGTATTTAATTGATGATAGAGCAAGCAAGAGCCCGTTTTATATAAGTTATAAATTATTTTCGTAGTCGACAAACTTACGGCGACGTTATTCCTACCAAAACGTTTAAGAGTACTCTTATATTCAGCCAAAATTTATTTTAATCTTTTATTATTTTAGTCTGCACTCTGTCATGTCATGTTTCATCTTTTTGCAAATATGAATGAACAATATAATTGGTTTTGATATGAATTTATGATCATCCTTCAGCTGCGCTTTCGAAACATTGAAACAGAAATATTAAAGACGTATCTACTTGTAAGTAAATGTTAAGTAAATTAGTCTTTTCAGTATTTCGTAAGAAAACAGTTCGATTTTCTCTTAGGAACAGCAGATATCATTAATTTTTGTTTAACATCTGATAATATCCAGACAAAAAGGGAAGGTAAACGATTGTATTATACCTTTAGAAAGAATTAGATGATATTAATATTAATTATCATAACTGTAAGTTTAAGTTATTTTATTTTATTTATCGAATATATAATAATATGTTAATATTTTGAGTTAAACATTACATTACTCTCACGATATGGTAGGCAGTGGCAAAATAATAAGTAGTAGCTACATCTAGATTGTAGCACAATATTTATCTTTAAATAAAATGGAATAAACCTGACGCTTCGAGGCTTATCTATAAATTATATTACCTTTCACAAATAAAGATAAAAAAATAACTTGGCTATTTTCTCAGCGAAATTAACTCAAGGAAAAAACAAATAAACTGAGACAAAGTGTAACTAGGCGTGTATATGTGTTATATTGTCTTGTGTAACACCGCGTGTGCTCTGCCTAAGTTAACCCCAACTTAAATTATTACGACGATTAAATGACGCTGCACTAAGCACTCGATGCTAACCAAGTCCTGCAAAGTTACAATTGTTTACCGTGTGTGTGGAACCCCTCTATCATTCGAGTTAGGCAACAACTTAACAGTGGCAGTTGCAAACAAACAATTTAGCATTGTTATACACAACACAGTCCAAAATTACATTGCACACCTTTTATTGAAAAGAGAAAAGCAAAAGCAAACACGTTTAGCGTTCGATTTTGCTGAATTTTTTAAAGTACAGCGTTTCAAGTATCAATTTCTCGAATTTAATCTTAGTATCTATTGACCTCAACCGTACTAGAAATGGAATTAGATGGAGGTCAATACGTTTACAAATACTGAGTATTTTGGAGTTGAAATTCGATTTAAATCGGTGTAATTTGAAATGCCGCAGTGAATTTGTTATGTTTTAATCTATTGGATTCGGTTTTTGTATGTCAGGGGTGTAGCGGTGCCGGAAGCTAGCTGGCATTGCTGCATTCTTTCGTATTAAAATCTCCGAGTGTCTCTAGCAGATGTCGCCGGGACGTCCCGATCCAATTTCGCTTTAAAACTGCCTCCGTTTCTTTCCCGACAAAATTAAGCGTAAGCTCTGTAACGTAGCTACAAGTAAGCAGCATTCATGATAAATTAAATTTTTATCAAATGTTACAAGTAAAATAATTTGAATTTGAATATTATACATAACAATAACATAGCTTTATCGCGAAATAACAGAGGTTTATCACGCTCATGGTGTATTATATGTTTGAGGCCTCATGTTATAAGAAGCAAACTTTTTTCCATATAGGTACCGAGTATATTTAAGAAATCTGGAGCGATAATGAAATTATAATGAATAAAAACATAATGACTTTACCAAACTCGGGCAATCAGATCATAGTCCCTATGCATTACATCTGTGTCACCAAAATTTAACTAATTGAATATATTCAGTACCTACTTGAAAACTTTTAATCTTTTTTATTATATATTAATAACGTTAGCTACTGCTAGTTAATTGGTCGCACGAGTAATAGGTGACTTGTAAAAACATTTTTGTTTGTGAGGGCTGTGTATTTACTGCCTCTCAATAACAACATAGCTAGTAATAGCTAAGACCTGGCTCGCGCTTATTGTATTTATTGAAGTAAAAAGTTCTAGTATCTAAATATATTTTTTATTTTAGGTTAAATGTTTTATTGAGTCAATTAATCTCTTTTTGGTGAATAGGTACTTAATATAGTACTAAAATAGAGGTGGAAAATTCGAACGAATAATAATATATTGATTCATTGCACTTGCAATTTAGATATAAAAAATCTTCTTTTGAATAAAAAATACATAAAAATAATTTAAAATCTGTATAATTGCAGGGTATTAAACTTAGTTAAATTTAATTTTAAGTTATAACATATTTTAAGAAATCTCAAATAACTAAAAAAGCAGGTTCTTCTTCAACTGTAGCACTTCTTATTTAGCCACGAATACTTTTTAGCGGATACACAACGCTAGGTAACTCTACCAACCGGGTTACTTCAATTGAAGCGAATCAGTTCGCCGTATGCTAATCTGTATCGCCAGCGATGCCGTAACTCTATAGTCTGAGTTAAGCTTAATATATTATAGATACATAAAGCAGACCCTTATTGCATATATGATAGATTAACACCTACATTTTTAAACATAAGAACTAGAATAAAGGATAATTCTGTGACGCTCAGACAAGATTAAACAACGAGATAACTTTGAAGCTCTGACAGTTTTCTCCACAATGTCAAAGTTTATTCTCTAGCATAGAGTTCTATGACGACTGAAAAATCCATCCAATCTGAACTATATTTGAGAGTTAAGAATTTAATATATATAAAACTAGCTTTTGCCCACGGTTTTGCTCGTGTGGATATCGATTTTCTATAGACATTTTATATAATTGATAGGTTTAATGTTCTCCCTACTTTTCATCTCCCATTCATAGAATACCCCAGTACACTTATTTATAAAATATAGCCCGTCAAAATTCCTTCTCCTGAGGAAGACTGGTTAATGCATCGAAATATAACTTTACTCAACTATAACTTAAAAAGCAAAATTCTCTCTAATTAATATTTCACCTCCTGAATCCACCCCTATCAAAAATATTAAAAACAATATTTTTAAGTATCCCGAATACTGATTTGCAGAACAGTTCAAAAACAAAGATCTTTCCATGCGACGTTTCTTCTCCTAATTACACCATTCTAAAGCCACCCCTGTCAAAAATATTGATGTCGAAACTGTAAATTGAAGAAACTAAGTTTTTATCTCTTTTCATACACTTAGAGGTTGAATTTTAAAAAACCTTTTCTTAGTACACTTCTACACATTGAGAAATACACCCTCCAAATTTCAAGTCGCTACGACTAGTGGTTTAGGCTGTGCGTTGTCTGTCACTTAGTCAGGACAAAGCTTTATATAATATGTATGGATTGCGTTCATATTGTTCTGATTCCTAAATGAATCTCGGTAAACTTTGTTTACTTAGTATGTAGTAGGTCGTGAATAACTTTGACTCCTTCTCATTAATCAAGAGAACATTCTGAAGTAAACCTTATCTTGCAAAGCTTTTCAAACAGTAACTTCTCATCGGGAAGTTAGTTAACTGTATGCGGTTTACATTTGTCACATTGTTTCAGTGCGTGAAGTAATTTTTCTATACAATTAAATCCATTTCGCTTGGGACAAAGTCGTTAGTATTATTAAAAGGAGTGAAAGCCTATGCGAGTATAGCGCTTATATTGACGTACAGCTGGTTCAAGTTATTTTTATTTGCCAGTTAATTGAAAACTTCGCCGGAAAATGTCACAAACCCTTGTTTCGAGCTTACAATAAAAATATTTTTGGGCTCAGTTTTGAGTAACAAATGCTATTGAATGATCAGTTAATATCTGTTTCGCCGAGTATCAATTAGCCGCATCATTTAACAGAAGGTCTGGGAATAAGTACCGTTGTCTAAGACGAAACAGATTCTACGATCGTAACACCGCTCTCATTAAGTTAAACAATGAAGATTACTTACACTACCCAATTGATCGACCGCATTTGTATAAATTGCTTGATTCAAACGAGAACCGTACTCTATTACCCCAATTTATAATCGTTGCTGATTGTGAAATAATTCATGCTGATGAGATTTTAATTTAAAAAAGTTGTATAAACGTGGGATGAAGGTCGTGGGTCAACGGAAGATCATTAATTCCCTTCGCCGCCATTCAGTAAACTGATCATTAAAAGCACAGTCGCGGCAATTTTCACCAAGTTATTCCAAATCTGGCGAGGTATAAAGATACTTAAAATATTTCAACATTTTGGATGTAATTCGGTTTGAAATCCTGAGCACTAATGTTAATTTAATACACATTTTTGTATAAAGCAAATTGTATTAAGTAATAAAATTTAATTTGTAAGTGGAATTAATTTTTTTTTCTTTTTATATATTTAGCCTATCAAAGTATGGTGGTAAGCCGTTAGTAAAATCCATACAATTTTCAGAAATTATTTATGTTTATCAAATAAATCGCTAAAGTAAAACGTAGATTTTGACATAACCTAAGGTAGGCCTGACCTTTAAGGCGGACTTTTGATATCACTTATAATAATAATAGTATTAATCACTAGTTCATCACGAACTTATACAGAAGGTAACTGTCGTAAAAGGATTATCGTTTTACTGTAGGATTTTAACAACGTCGACTTAATATTCAGACGACTGGAAGGTTTACAGCACGTTCCTTCATGTTTTAGTATTATTACAGAAATTCATTTGACTTCGCCGAATATTACGGGAATACTTAAAGTAGGTACGTTTGAAACTATACCTACTGCTTGTAAAAAAAGTCGACTAGCCTAATAAGACGCGGTTATCGTTTCTTATACCAGAGACGAAAGTTTCATGTAAAACCATTTCATTATCATTACCGATATCAGTTCTAGAGTATAAAACAACGTCTTTTTCCATATGGCTAAGCTTGCCCTTGACATTTTTTTAAATCATGTAAATAGAAAATGTAAACCTAATGCTTCAATCTTTGAATTATTAGAAATTATATAGTCCAAAAAAAATCAAAGGCGTCGCGGATGGCAAGAGGGAACGACCAAGAACAATGGCTAATTAGACGTCATGCCCAAACTCATATTACCCCACATATTATTATTAGAGAACACTACACACGGTAATGAGAAAGAACCTCACCGTTGTCTCAGCTTTCTCACGTCCACCGTGTAGAAGTATTTATTAATATAAACGTCAGGAAATACGTTGTATTCTTCGCTGAATGGTACGCGCACGCGAGCTGCTTGTCACCGGTAACGAGTTATGAGAATTTATACGAATACTACCGGCATTTCTAGCTCCTTAGATTAAAGTAACCCGCACGTGAGTAATTACATAAATAGTGGTTAATCACTCGATGTCATGCTATCATTTACTTTGTCTACGAGACACGAACAGTGATTTTAGTAAATAAATTACGATTCGGACAAAATGAAAATGTAGTCCCGAGCCTTTAATGTTATAAATAACGTAGTGATCGTTAACTCGTCGTTTATTATACTACAGCGCCGTACTCCGGAGTATATCAATAAATTGTGTAATTTTACGAGATATACCAACCTCAAATACTTCAATATACCATTGAGTTTCTTATTATTATATTTTTTGCAACTGGTTGCTCTGCTCCTTATATTATGTCATTGATGTTGCGTGCCATTTGCACCGTATTATTATCACGATATAACACGTATTCAGGTTACTTTACAATGTGATGAAAATATAGCACTAATCAATAAACACACGACTTGCGATTTTGAAATAAAATGTGTTATACAAATTTTAATCCCAAGCTTAACCGTAGGAAAATAAAATTTGAAAGGGTTAGTACTAGAAAACACCAAGTTTACAGTTTAATATTATAATATCGATGATGTGCCTGCTCCTCGTATTTGCTCTAAGGTTGTCAGTACCATTATGCTGAAAGGCACTTAGTGTATTGCGACGTGAAATGCATTGTCTCGTTGAACGTAGTCAACAAATATAAGATACTTGCTTGTTTACCTATGAGTACCTTTAGGCTATACCATCGCAAGAGATGAAAATACATGTAAAAGATTTTTAAGTTAGATACTCGTATTTATTTAATAAATTCACGATAATGAAACTTTGCGGTATCGCTACTACAATGTAGTCTTGACAGACGTGATTAATATACAAGTTTGAGCTGTGCTCTTTGTATTATAAATCATGACGTAATTTGGAGCGCCGTCGCATAAATCATTAGGTTATTTTATATCACGAATTAACTCGATCCGTGGATCTGTTGAGTCTTTTAGAATAAAAGCTATAAATCAAAAGTCGTGCACTATCGGGTGTACGCGTTCCTCTAATTAATTGTGCACGCGACACATTAATAACCTGTTTTAATTGTAGACGCCTCTTGCTTCTCTCATCTTTAACTTGCGCGATTACATTCAGCAGAGAGCCTCACTCGAACGCCAGCACTAATGGATGATAAAACAACGTCAACGCGGCTAACAACGAAATAAATTAAGGAAACCTTCCGAAATGCTTGATAAATTACATCGAGCTTCTAACCACTTGCGTGTTTAAATAGTCGCTCGTTAAAAGCCCTTTTTATAGCTAGTCGGATAACGGACGCACCTAGCCTGGTCCACGTTGAGCACCTAGGTATCTAATATTTTTGACAGAGACACCTGCCAAAAATATTGATGAAATTGAAATATTGATTGAGATGCTCAACGCCCAGGTGCTCTTCGGACAGATGCTCTGGGTGGAATACGTCGAATAACGCTCATATACCGTAATGATCTTACCATAATATTACTTTTGTGACCATTATTTTAATAAAGTAATCAAGCGCGTTATGATTATTTAATGAGCACGCAATATCTAATATCGTATGAGCCGATAATTAAAAGTAATTATGCTTCAGTCTTGGTTGTCATTTATATGAATTGTAAATGTTTAGCTAGTGACGGTGAGTAGTGAGTAGTAGCGTTTGCTAGATGACACGAGCACCGTTCAGGACACATTTGGGTCAACTTCAGCTAGAGGGTCACTCGTCTAGAGTACAGTCCTCAATTTGCGTCCACAGGGCCGCTCGACCCATAGCGTCACGCTGAGTGATTGTCTCGCTAATTCACCGTGACGTAAACGATCAAGGGGTGTCACAACGACAACCACCCTACCCGCACCAATTCTATGCCAGGAGAACGGTCAAATATCAATAGCCTCAGTATGTTATAACTATATCCATTCATTGCAAAACCAGCAGAAAATCTAAATTAAACCTTAGTACTTACATCTGTTAACGTATATTCACGAGTAACAATTTAATTGTGGAAGTGGTACTGCTCCAGGTAGCAACTTTTCGTTTGTATAGTAATTACTTGCACAACTTTAACTGGAACACAATGTGCGCAGATATTTTACCGTTCATAATATTGGACTTAAAGCTAGAGTAAAAACACGTTCTATCTGTGTAACTAAGAAATCTACATAAGGCAGTTATTTATATTTAAATTACGTATGAATATTTAAAAATTCTAAAGTCCTTCATCTCACTCGCAAAGAGACATTTGCAAGTTAAGATGAGATAGTATTATATTTTTAGTTAAATTGTTAAAATTTTCTCAACGATTTGTATTGTATTTAGAACACTAAGATTTTAAAATGTTTAGAAACGATTTACGCATTATTTAAAGAGATTATTTTAAAAGGTACTCCGTGTCCTGAATATAAATTAGATACAATATGATAAGACAATGAAGGTAAAATTCAGTTACCTAAATCAAGGCAATTTCTTGGTACCGATATCATCAATGTAAGCCAGAAACATGGCCATAATAGCAGTATTCCCACGCGAGGTGTGTGCGCATTCCCGTGACACTTGACAAATTACATTATGATTTTGTTGCGGCCTCAGCTCGTACTGTTCAACTTAATTTTAACTGACGCGCGTGTCGCACAAAGTGAAATACTTTTTTCTTATCATAGTGAATAAATCGTATGTACGTTAGATAGTTTTTGTAATGCAGTGGCGCAAACTCTGGCAGGAACAAGTTCTACTGGTAACGAGGACAGCTAACTCGGGCGGCCGCGCCCGGCTTTGCGAGCTCTTGCTGTCAAGCCGTCCGAACTTACGTAGCTACTTAATATCTTGCGCCTCCTATAGTTCCCGCTGATTAAATGTCACAGCTACAAACATTATTAGCTGCTTCACCTCTAATTCTCAGTAGGTAGCATGTGAATAATAATTTAACTGTTGTACCTAATTTATTTTTTGCTGTTTTGATTTACGGTATCGAATAATTTGTCAGTATTCCAATCAACAACAGTTAATCACATTCTTTGGCGTAAAGTCCATTACATTATGTTAAATAGTTTACAAGTTACATCAGGACCAGTTTATTATGGGCATCTTGTGTCAACTAAGGCGAACTTCCGTGCCTTTAGGCGGGACTCCCGAGTGTCAAAGCTCGGTGTTTCGTATTGGTTATCATTGTTAATCCTGGCTTGCAGGAGTCACAGAAATGGGCATGTGGGTGGGATTGTCCCGGTACCGAATAATACAAGTGATTTAAAATTTCTACTTTTATATAAATGTTTTCTTAAATCTACATTTCACCCATCTAAAAGCTCCTTTATAACAAAGTAAATAGAAAGCGATTCGCAGTATCTATACTAATATATATATATATATTAAACGGCAGAATTTGTTTGTTTGTTTGAACGCGCTTATCTCTGTTACTACCAGTAAATAATTATTTTTGATTTTGATGGCCCTGTTCTTGAGGAAAGTTATAGGCTATGCAACATCACGCTACTGGCGGCAGGAGCAGAGCAATAACCAAAGATGTAACTTAACGCGGGGGAAACTGCGCTGCGGGAAGCTAATCTACACTAATATTATAAAGAGAAAAGATTTGATGTTTGTTTGTTTAATAATAATAATACCAGCTGTTTTACTGTCCCACTGCAGGGCAAAGGCCTCTTCTCTAGAGAAGGTATGAGTATTAATTACCACGCTTGCTCAAGGCGGATTGGCAATTTCAGACTTTTTAAGTCCAGGTTACCTCACGATGTTTTCTTTAACCGTCAGTCAGAAATGTCTAAGATAAACTTAGAAAGTACATATGATTTGAAAAATCACATTGGTACCTACTTGCCCGGATTTGAACCCACTACCTCGTGTTTACGAAGTGGGTGCCTTATCCGCTAGACCATTTCGACATATAGACCATTATTATGTTATGATTTAACTCAAGATCTACGTAGGTAACCGATTTAAAAAAATTTACATCTTTAGAAAGCTACAAATTAGACGGGTAAGGCTATCTTTTATTATGTTTAACATATTTTTCAGTCATTTTCAAAATTTAAATACTATAAGCTCCTTTATAAATCTGAATGATACAATAAGACACTATTGCAATGATATTTTCCATAGGCGTTGTTGTGAGACCGTATGAAACTTTTGATGCCAAAGCGAAGTGAGGCCGGACGTCTAGTTATTATAAATTGTAAATAGTTCGGTAATCTAGTGTGCTACGGCGGATAAGCTACGCAGCTACGAAGACGGCTACAAAGCGTAGCATCTTTTCGATCGTTTGAGTTGCAATCAACTTATTCTACAGCAATTTTTAATGTAGAAGTACATGACATCTGTTTACGTAAATTAAACAATCAATATATATTATTAAAAACAAAAAGCCCGCCTGCTTAAAACAAAGTGAAAAGAAAGAAACTCATTTTTTTTCTCGCGCTAACGCTACATTGAAATAGTATGTATGTCACTTCCACAATCAATACAAATCTAATGACATCTCATACGTTAAAATCCATCAGACCATATAGGCTGTAGAGCGTTCCAAAGAAGTAGACATATGAACTCGCATAATACATACATACATACATATATACATACGCTCGAAAAACATTACCTTCTTGACTTCTGCAGTCGGGAAAATATACCTAATGTTGCGTGTTTCATACTATTGGTCTAAATGAATATAAAACTTTAATAAAAAGAGAATGTTTTAAAATATGCACGTAATATTTTTTAAATATTACTATATTCATCGTCACCAAGCATTATAAGGTACATGATAATATGTTTTACCACGTTATCCGTACGCCCGTTGTGTTTACCCACGCGTTACTCATTGAAGACTAAGCTTAAACACGCCTTTGAGCTACGTAGATAAAAAAACACATAGTATAGGGCTAATGTTACCTCCACCGACCCGTCTTGTAAGAGGAAAAATAAAAGAGTTTTCATTCAGACCGTAATAAGTAGTTTTATTTTAAATCGGCAAGCAAGTAAATAGAACATAAGATACTTACGGAAAAACAAGCTTAGTCAATAACAATCGACTAAGCTTATTTCTCGTAATCAGCTTACAATGAAAAGTCGTTGTTATTGTTTCCGAGTATCTTTTGTTGAAACGCATGAAAGCATTGACGTGTGAGCGTTGTTCCTCAATAAATATTCTGTTTATTGTGTTCGTTCGCGAATTCGTGTATATAACTATTATCATAACATAACTCGCATTTTTCTCGAGGCAATCTCGCTAGCAAAGGTAGATTCTCTGCACAAGGGCTTAAATACAGAGAGAGCCGGGCCGACTCACGGAAAAACCTAATATAATTTATCTGAACCTGGGAGAATTTAGGATCTCTGCATGGCGATAACATGCATTATTGATGTCCCAGTTTATTATCATTTTATTTACTTATATGTGTGTATGTGTATCGATTTATATAAAATATAAAGGTATATCATTATAAATACACCAACATTTGAGCGTATAGAACGTTGGCATAAATTTTAATTTCTGATTACCTGATACTGGTCACTGTATTCATAATGTTATTTCTGTGAAATTATTTTTGCAACAAGTATTTCAAATTGTATATTACATTATGAAGTTTGTTGAATTATTAATATTTTGCTCGTTTTACATTTAAATGCGTGCCGTAATATTGTCTCACGTTGAATTCGGCTACCATTAATCTCAATGTCGTCCACACAAATAGCGCGTCAGCACGAATGTTTTGATACGGGGAACACCATCCAAAACGAACATAAAAAGCATCCACGCAGAAATACCTATCAGTGCGGTATCTCGTATATTTCGAACTTGTTTACTCTCTTCCATTCTAGTGCTATTATTTATCATCAACGCGTTGAAACAAATGGCAGTACTGGATAGTGACACAGCTAGCTAATGATCAAGGAAATTCAACTCAGTATTTATCGCAGTTTTTAATCTTCTCTTTTTAATTATACCTTTGTTTTTGTCTATATCCTTAGCGTTCAAAGTAGCTTAGAACTCCACGCCAATATATCATAATTTTTCTTTCCGCCTCCAAAGTCGAATCTAATTATCAACAATCAAGAACGTCTATCATCTATATTAGCAAACATGGTATCTCTGTTGTATGTTGGTGGTACCATGTTTCGAATCCATTAGACGTAGAAAACAGCCGATGATCTATAAACCTCGTGTGTTATCTAGGTACTTCAGCCCCAACGATTCACCATCAGTTCCAACTCAAACTGAGTTATATTATTTACCTTACCTTTTAATCGGTTTTAGTAAAAATAAGCAATATTATTATTAATAATTTTCTAGTCCGGACTTTTCTGGACCGTTCCAATTTCAGCGAGAAAACTCTTTTAATATTTTTGCAAGGTTGCCATTATTATCTTAATTAGTGGTCGTCCAGTGGTCGAAATTCGACCGTTTTTTATTAAATTTTTAATTTTGAATATTATAGAATTTTTTTTGTCAGTAAGTACCTAATCATTGCTTATTTTTTTATTATGAAAGGTTTTTTTTAACGAATTCCCCACGGGTACTTATTTAAATATAGTCTTTTATATTAAAAAAACTATACCTCTCAATGCGACACAGGACTAAATTGCAGTGATCTTTTGATGATTTTGTAAAATGAGATAACCATGCCTGATCCATAATATGGTTATGGTATACCCAAGTTCATTAGAGACTTACTGCAACTTAGAAAATAAAGTCAATGAGGCATATGTGATTCGAAGCTTGGTAAACCAGGTACAATAAAAAATGTTTTAAACTATTTCTAGGTAGAAAAATATTTTTATTCTACTAACTATAAATTCGAAAGTTTGTATGTGTGTGTGTGTGTGTTTGTTACCTATCAGCGTCTAAACGGATGAACCGATTTTGATGAAAATTGGTATGTAGGTGCCGGAGACGGACATAGGCTACATTTTATCCCGAAAATGTGTCTGGTTCCCGAGGGAGACAAATCTCATTTTACGCGCGGGCAAAGCCGCGAGGCATGGCTAGTTATTAATAAAATTTTATCTTTTTGCACTTTGGTCATTATCTATACTAAGAAAGCGAAATGTGTGTATGTGTGTGTGTGTGTGTGTGTGTGTGTGTGTGTGTGTGTGTTTGTGTGTGTGTGTGTGTGTGTGTGTGTGTTTGTGTGTGTGTGTATTTGTGTGTGTGTGTGTGTGTGTGTTTGTGTGTGTGTGTGTGTGTGTGTTTGTGTGTGTGTGTTCGTTAACACTCAACGCCTAAATGGCTGAATTGATTTGGATGGACATTGGTATGTAGATAGATTTGGTGTCGAAGACGGACGTAGGCTACTTTTTATCCCGAAAATCGGTCTGGTTAAAAAAATCATTTTACTCGCGGGCGAAGCCGTGGGGCACAGCTAGTAGGCTATATAACATTACGCTATTGGCGATGGGAGCGGAGCAGTAACCAAAGATGTAACTTAACGCGGGTGAAACCGCGCAGCGGAAGGCTAGTTCATCAATAAAGTCCGTTTATAAGCGTTCAAACCGACTGATGGTATGTATCGTGTTTGCAAGCATTTGTGCTTACAAAGAGGAACCACTCACGTGTACATGTCTGACCCCAAGATATTTGTTGCATTTCAGTAGCTACAGTACATTTTAAACAAAGACATAGTTGACATTAAATGCAAATATTAAGTACAGCAATTGTACTTTAGTTAATGCCTGATAGTACAGGTCTATTATCATTAATAAAAACGAATAAATAAGTCGCCGTAAAAATACGCTTAAGAATATTGGCAATCTTGTCATTCTCTTGCTGACAATAACAATTCCTTTTTTAGACGAGACAACACAAAATTACGGAGACAATCAAAGTCTTATAACGACTTGACTATGGTTGTTAACCTTGACAGGAACGGTCCTATTAATCTGTAATCTGGATTATCTTAAACACAATCATGCTCGAGACAAATACGTCATTAAAGGCGTCTTTTGCTTATTTCAGTTTGGGGTAGAATAATCCTCTTAGCGTTGTATACCTCAACGTGCAGTACAATACGTTTATTGAATATGATTGTATATGAGGAACAAGAAATTGGTACTTTGTTACTTTATTACTTACAACATAAACAGCCGCTAACAATAATAAAAACAATGATGACATTACATTATGTCACGATTGAATAATTTATACTATCATCTTTTTGGAGAGATTTCGCTTCTCTGAATGTGTTATAATTTAGAAACTGTACACTGTATGTCATCTTATATTATACCATTAATATTATTATGAACAATACATATGAAATTAGTTGATTTTACAGATAATTACTACTAGACAGTCTAGCTTTATATTTATCACTGTGTTTTTGATTAATATTTAGTTTTCATATGTGTTTATCATTAAAAGGATAATAAGGTATTTTTTAATCCCCATGGTAACAACCGATGAAAAGGGGCAATTCGCCAATGCTTTTAAGCAAAGTAAATAACAAATAAATGTTTGAAAGTGTCAGAAGAATTTATTAATTTGGCTGCAAGCAGAAAATTTTCGTTTTTAGTATTAAAAAACATCGCACTGTATTTCTGCTGTCAGGTTTTAATTGCACAGCGAATTGAAACTTGACCGCACTATTAAAATAACGCGCTAATATGCCCTAAACTAAAACAGCCCAGAATGGAACCCTAACACATAATTTAACACTTAGTTGGCTTTCAAAGAAATAAAAATGCACCACCTTTTAGAAATACAAGGTGCACTGCTAATGTCAGTAAAATCTGTCGCTTACTATCAGGCGAGACGGAGCTATGCCATCTATGCTATACATAGATTTTCGTATTGAGGCACTTTAGTGTGTGTATTTATTATTAAACAATTGAAACTTTTGGAGCCCATTATCCTGGTAATTAGAAGTACTGAACAGTCGATTAATTCTGGTCCCAAGATTTAAGGACCTCTGGTGCGTCTAAAACTAATCGGATAGTCCCGATTAAAAGCCAGGGTGACTTATTGGAATTCTTTGTCGAATCGAAATGTACAAATGTACTTTCAATGTTCATTAGATGGCAGATAACTTTGGTACCTGGTCGTTAGCCACGTTTTATGTGCATTGTAAGTGTTACGTAGGGTGATATTTTAGGGAGATAAGTGGTGTGGCGTCATCCTAATATACGCTTTTTTCCCGAGCCAGTTTTCAAACAAACATAACCTGATTACAAGCAGCTACTAGAAGTGTTACTAGTAGCCACTTTTATAAAATGAAATCGCTATACTGCTATCTCACTACAATCAATGTGCTTCGTTAAACTTACTTATTAGCTTAACAGCAATAACGAGGTAGTGTATCATGTGACTATAAAAATCTTTCAACTACTTTCTTGAAGTACATATGCGATTGTCTCTCGAAAAAAACTATACAAGATCTCATTTTACAACTTGGTTATACGTAAGACACAATTACTTTGAAAACTTGCAATCATTTCTGCTCAAGTTGTGAGCATGAACTCTTCTCAAGATTTTTTCGCACGATTCATTTATTTAAATAATTTCGGGCAAACTTAAGTGGCACAGAAACAAAATTAAATTAGTTAATGTTAGTTACGTTACGTGTTATTTGTAAACTTCAGTATATGAGAATAACAAATAAGTTAAAACATTATAAAAAATTTAATATAGACATTTATGTCTCACGATGCCACCGCAGTCGTTGACCGATCTTCTCCTAGCGTGATAATTAGACGCGTCAATATGCACTAGGCATGCTCTCCGGTTCGCCAACCATTTGAATATTACCCGCTGACGAAGTTTGCGGCGCGCTCGTTAGAAACGCTGGATAGAGTTTTATTAATGTTCAAAATGATAACGACATGTACCAGGCGGTCTAGCTCGACAGCATTACTGACGGCTAGCTGAATTAATAACTCGGTTACAGCCATAGCGGTCATCATAATATATATTACACTTTCTATTTGCATTTTATAAGCCACCGCCCACGCCGGTTAAAAGTTAGCTAATTGTTTAAATAAGTTCCTAAAGAAAAGGTCATTTTGTATAATATTGTGCCGAAACTCTGAAACACGTAGCTTTATAAGCATAATAATGAATCTAAATATAACAGTTGGTCGCCTCACTACTACCGTTAAGTTGAGTACTCATATTTATAAATATTGAATACACAGAAAAATAGCGTTATGCATGTTATGCATATGACATGACACGCACCTATCATTTATTATGTGTATTCAAATCAATTAGATAATACATGCGGTTTTAATATGACGAAACGACAAAGAAAAGGTCAGACGCAAAAAGCACATTGACGGGTGTTTACGAGACCACGTCACTTCCATGTCTCCCTAGTCTGAAGATTTATGTCGTTGCAATAAAATCTTCTCGTTTGAATAAACATGTCCACCGTTGTGGCCTGTGACAAATTGCTATCGTTGCCCGCCAACGTTCGGGACGAACATTAGCCGAAATAATTCTTTTTAACGGCGACGAGTGGGCTTCACTTTCCGCCTAATTATTCATGTGAGAACGCTCCGATATGTCTTGCCAACTTGCTGCCATTTCTTTCTTTTACTACTTCCTACAATCTACAGCTACGGGGTCTTATTAATTCATCTATTCCTGATTACTAAGGCAAATTAAAGCAAAGATATCGAGAAAGATACGTAGTAACACGGACATGGATCATCGGACATGAACTGATCGGGTCAACTACCAATCGTCGTCCAATGAATAACTTACATATATAGCTTACTCCCACTCGCACTTTCTGTGTCTATAAAAGTGACGTGTTTTAGTCAAGACTTCGTATATTTATTCTAAGATTGTATCTGTCTACCCTTCTGTAAGGCTTCCATGTAAAAACTGCATACATAGATTTTCATAAATAATTTCGATTAATGTATGTGTGCATTTAACAGTTCTTCTGGCAATAAAACCAATCTTCTTAACTGGTATAACCGTAAAAACTTATGGGATCGAAACATACGCCAAGTGCGATATAACTTCCTCGTCCCACACACAAGTTCTACGTACTTACTAATATTCGCCAAAATGTTACCAGAAAGAAAACAAAGGCGACAATGTGCATTTTGGCTTTCCACGCCGGAGCCAATGTCGTGATCACAAAATAAATAACCAATAGCCAAGTGAAAATACCAGTTGTAGAATATACAAGCAATTTTATTACCTCCGTGTAACACAATAAATCACTGTGGATTTTAACAGGACACGTCGCGACGCCCCTCCTGTTAATTTTCTACGCACATCTATGTTATACATATTTTGTCTTCTGCTTTCACAATATCGACTTTCTGTTAGTCATATTGTTTTGATGACCGGTTTTATTTTTGTTCCATTCCCCTTTTAATTTAAATTCCGTGATCGTGGACAAAAGTTTCGTAAAGTCCTACTTTTAATCAATTCCAATCGGTGAATAATAAATTATATGAATCACTTGGAACAAATCAAAAGTCGAAACAAGAAATTGGTTGCTTTACCTTTGTGAAACTTCGAGACAGACTAAATTTCCCATTCCTTTAAAGCTGCTGGTAGGTCGTTGATCGTCGAACAAAAACTAATTTAACTGAACATCGGCATGTGTAGATTCGAAAAGTAATGAATACTGGAGGGCAGATAAAGCTGACCTCTGCAACTCGTCGAGTATACAAAAAATTACAACTTTGATTAAGACTCTGTATGTTTGAAATGAATTTCTAATTGAATTCTTACCGTTGATTGCTTTATAGGGCGTCGAAACGGCTATGCCACACAGAGGGAAGGTATATTAAATAATAAAGATAAGATATTTTGCTGAAGGAAGACATCATTTTATATTTAATAATAAGTGGAACTGCATTCAAAGATTTTCAAAAATGTGATAAATTTCGTTAAATTATAGTAATATTCTTCAGATTTATGGTTTAATTAAATTATTGTTAGATAGATTTCTCCCTTTTCAATGAATATAAAGTCTGAAGATATAAAAATACAGAGTCCTTCTTTTTTAGATTTTAGGTGGTTCGATTCCCGAGTGTGCCAAAAGAAACAAATCAAAAGATTTGTTTCTTTTTAAATATAAAGGCTTGTTTTCTGCGAGTAAAATTTTATATCTACAGTATTTTAAGTACTTTCCATTCATGTGGCATAGCCGTGGGACGTCCTGTATACAGGTACTTTTCTCCTTATCGAAAATATCTACTAAATAGGTAATAATAATAATAATGATAATTATAAGTATATTAATAACTTTGCATTATCCAATCCAGAAAACTGGAAATATTAGAAGAAGTAATGAGGTAAGTTATCAACGTAACACCGGCAGTGATTACCTGCGGGTGCGAGTTGATCGAGATATGACAAGTTATATCGGTGTTAGTAATTGAGTCGGCGTCGTCAAATCGTTCATTTACGTCGATCGCTACAGAATCCCGTAGGGCTAATCATACACCTAATCAAGGCGGTTGTCCATCTAATAAATGTAACGTGAAACTTTTACCAAGTTACTGTACTTAACTTTAAGTTAAGCTACTACTCGTATGCTATAATCTTAAATTTTTATATTTATTATAGTTCTTGCATATCCCCGCTGATGTATTATGCTCAGCTTTTCAACTCATTTCGCTGTTCAAACAACTTTTTTTGCCAAAGTAATTGTTAACATAAAAGAGGGGTTTATATCCACATACACAACGTTTATCATGTTTTGTAATATAATGAGCGACGTTGAAACTTTTTAAAGTTCAATAGTCGTAATAACAATCAAATTGAATTTAATGAATAAAAACGATTTAATTTACTGAAACAACTAATTAATGGTAACTCTTTTAGTGGCGTATTACCTGCGCACCATTTTGTTTGCTTAACTAAATTGTACATTTAGACGACATTACGCAGACAAGCGTTAAACAATAAAACCGGGTTGCAACGTTAACCGCAGCGTTGTCGCAAAAACCATTCCGAGTACGACGTCACTCGAAGTAATGAATGGTATAAACTGCTATGAACTACAACACCTGTTCGCGTAGAGCTTAGCGGGCGCACGTGGAATGCGAAGGAAATCGTGAGACTACGGAATGCCAGCGATGTCAGTTGAAGGAACGTGATAACAGCCGAGACGGCATATTCGCTGACAATGTGCCGCGCTACGCTGCGCCACTTAATCATCTGATATCCGCCAGGAGTCTCCGTTCACGGACTGTTCTATAACGTCTCAACCCCAATTAACTCTCAATGCTCCAAACTTGTTCACTCGTCACACTCATGAATTTTAATAACATTTTAGCAGTCAGGGAATAAGTTCTACGTTTTTACGCATACCATATTTTTTTATGAATTGTTATTACTTACAATTGTACCACGCCAGCAGTATTTAGGTAAAGTGGAATGATGCCAAGTTTTCATTAACAAACTACACTTTTACGAGTGCTAGACCTGAATGCGTTTGTGCGTTCTTAACTGAATATCGTTGAAATCCATATATGTAGAAGAACATAGTCCTGTTTTGCAAGCTTTTCGGCTACCACCTTTCAAATTTTGTTGCAAACATCTATTTTATGGATATGTTTACCCAATATTAGAACTTTAGTACGCACGTGATAAGCATTTCATGTAGCTCATGTGAAGTTAGGTTAGGTT